>CM051826.1:13751376-15001376 GCA_028451465.1 Erethizon dorsatum
GTAATGGAATGCAAGTACTACCTTCTTACAGGCATCTCCAACCCCAATACACCATCATTACTGAAGATTCTCTCAAGACCCTCTTCCGTTCTTGGTGTTGATGAGAGAAATGAAAAGGGGGACACTCTCCCCACAAATCCTGCATTCCCCACCAGGCCACTAACAGGACCCTTCCCCCTCTCCTCAAGGGTGGTAGATTAGGTGGTAGAACTGGTTTTGCTACATCTTGGACTCCCTGAGGCAGGAATTTAGAATATATTTTTCCTTTTCTTAAATTATTATTATTTCAATTGTGCTTATGTATGGGGTATAGTACAATGATTATTGAACATGTACACAATATGTAGTGATCAAATCAGCGTAATTAACATTTCTGTCTCCTTATTACTTTGTATTTGGGGACTTCAAGCTCCTTCTGTTATTCATAGATATAGATGTAGATATAGATAATAAATTCTTGTGAACTAAATTCAAATGACCAACAAATTTATGAAAAAATGTTCAACATCATTAGCCATCAGAAGAATGCAGATCAAAACTACGAAGAGACATAGTCTCACCTCAGTTAGAATGGCTATCATAAGAAACACCAAAAATAAGCAATACTGGTGAGGTTGTTGAAAAAAGTAAACTCTCATACCCTTGGTAGGAATGTAAATTAGTACAAGCCATTATGGAGAACAGTACAGAGGTTTCTCGGAAGACTAAAAATCTATATGACCCAGCTATTCTACTTCTGGGAGTTTAGGATCTTATAGGTCTACTTGTAGCCTGTTTGCTTGTGACAAGTCCCAGGCCTCCACAGTTGACATTTTAGCATCAAGAAGAGCTGGTCCCCATGTTGCAGTGTTACATTATAAGCTAGACATGCAAGTTGGGGTAATGAAACTTGATATACTGAGCAGCATTGTGTCCCCCACAAAGAATGTGGGCACTCTGGCCTTCTCACCAGTGACCAGTTCCCATTTCCTACAAACCTGTGTGTCTCAAATCTCATTCAGCTTCATATGTATTCTGCTTATTTCTCTCTGAAGAAAGCTGTCTTCATCCTTCATGTCCTCCGATCTGGCTAAAGGTCCACCATTGAGTGCTGCCTACTCACTTATCAGCACAGTCATTGTTTTGCTATGGATGTAGCATTTTCCTGTGGTGTAGGCACATGACCACTGAGGGGAGCTCTGCCCACATCTTACCCCACGCCAATTCTACCCAAGCGAAGCAGTCTCACCAAAGGTCATCAAAGTGTGGCAAAGCTCTTTTATACTGTGTTCGTATTAGTAATGCAATGTCCAAATTAGTGTAGATGAGCACAGAGCCATGAAGGAGTTATTGCAGCATCTCTTGTTTCTCTTACTTCCGTCTTATCCTCTTCAGTTCATGACCATAATGCTCATCCCCAGCCACTGCAGTTCCCTGTACACATAAGGCATCTGATGGCTCTTCTCTCTTACCTTCATCATCTTCCCATTCTCCTGCCAAGCCCAGCTCATTCTGCATGATTCACACCAAGAGAGGCATCCCTGGTCCATCAAGTAGGATTGAGCCCCATCCTTGGGTTCCCACTGCTCTCCATACTTTGCGTGACAATCTGAGTTGCTCCATAACTATGTTCCTGCCAATTCCTGTAATTGCAGCATTGACACTCAGTGGACACTCAGTAAATATTTACCAAAATCATCCTCACTTGAAAGAAATGGTTGGCTTTAGATTTCTTATCAATAAAGTTCTTTTTTTTTTTCTTTTGGTACCAGGAAACAAACTCACAACCTCGTGTTTGCCAGGCAGGCGCTGCGCCGCTGAGCTTTATCCCCTAACCAAGTCATTTCTTTATGAAAAGCTGAAATAAGAACTATGAATTAAGCAACTGTGTATGCACTGGAAGCTGTCGTGTTCTTCTATTCTTTGGTGGCTTGATGACACAGTTCAGAAATTCCATGTCTTGCAAATAAGAAAACCGAGACTCACAGAAACAGAGGAGGCTGTTCATAAGAATCTGAGTCTGGGGCCGGTGAGATGGCTCAGCGGCGTAAGCACCTGCTTGGCAAGCGCAAGGGCCCGAGTTTGACTCCCGGAATCCACATACGAAAAAAGGGCAGGTGATATCGCTCAGTGGCACGGGCGCCTGCTGGCGCACGAGGTCCTGAGGTCGACCCCCCGGTACCCACAAAAAAAAAAAAAAAAAAAGAATCCGAGTCTGGTATGAACAGAAGGCTATCTGACCCCAAAGTTTGGGGTCTTTCTGTCACTTCAAAAAATAAATACATAGGGCCGGTGAGACGGCTCAGCGGCTTAAGCGCCTGCCTTGCAAGCGCGAAGGCCCGAGTTCGACTCCCGGAACCCACATACGAAAAAGGGGCCGGTGATATCGCTCAGCGGCACGGGTGCCTGTTGGTGCGCGAGGTCCTGAGGTCATCCCCCCGGTACCCACAAAAAAAAAAAAATAAATAAATAAATAAATAAATAAATAAATAAATACATAAAGGGAGAAAAGAAAAGAAGGAAAGGAGAGAGGGAGGGAAGAGAAAAGCAACAACACAGCTACACCTGTGTATTAAAGCTATTTTGCCCTGGTTCGGTTTAGATCTGAACACCAAAAGAATGTAGAGTAGGAAATATGACCA
This sequence comes from Erethizon dorsatum, assembly GCA_028451465.1. Classification (NCBI taxonomy): domain Eukaryota; kingdom Metazoa; phylum Chordata; class Mammalia; order Rodentia; family Erethizontidae; genus Erethizon; species Erethizon dorsatum. Next base: position 13,753,998 of record CM051826.1, read on the forward strand.
TGTGATAGTTACATTGGAGATCTATAGGAGATGCTGGCACATCTCCCTGTCCTGGCCTATGGTGGCATCTTTCCCACTAGCTCACATTCATAGCCTCAGAAAGATGAGCACCATGGGACTGGTACCAGTGTCTCCTCTAAACATCCAGACATACTCCCAAACATGAAGCCAAAGTTTAACGGAGTCCATTCTCAGCACTCCTTCCCTCCCATGCAAACACCACTGGCTCACATTTCCTTATTAAACGCTGTCAAAGAATTGATGTGGCCTGTGCATTTTCTGGCTTCAGTCCAGCTTTTACTTCCTATCATCTGAGCAAGGACAGCTTCCTGCCATCTGGCATGGACCTATGCATTTATCAATGTGTTCCAAGAGGAGTTGGCATGGGATTCTGGCCTGATCCATGGTCACTCATGGCCTAATATCATTTAGAACACACTGATGGCTTCTTAGAATGATTCTTTTCTGTAATTTTTTTGGATGATAAATACTTATGTGGTTTTTAGTCATGAATATTTGTTTTCAAAGTGCCAAACATCATCCTTTGCAAAATGCATAATAAGATAAAAGACTGAAAACATTTTATAAACTGGTGAGTCCAGTAAACATATAAGAATTTAATTAAGAAGAGAGCCCCTGATATCAGAGGGTGTGGTCCAATCATTCACTCCCTGGGCGATTGAGAACAGTTTCCCAAAACTCTCTGGCTTCAGTTTCCTTGTGTGTACTATATACAGCTAATAAAAATTCCAGACCTTATCGTTGGTTTCCAAACATTAAATTAGATTTTAAAAAATACTGAAAAAATAAATAAATAAAATAAAAATATCAAACCTATCATTAGCATATACTTGGCTCCTGGTCAGAATTCAACAAATGCCACCAAAAGCATCACTGTCATCATCATCTCCCAAACCCAAAGAACAATTTATGGCAACTCATGGATACTCAAAGCTTCCACTATGACATTTTTATAGTAAGTCCCTGACTTATGGACATTCAGGTTGCACACTTTCACAGATACAAACAGACCTCACATTATGAACATTCATAGATGTCAACAAATCGCGGAAGTAGCTCGCATGTCTGCGGAACATCGTCATAGTTGTGCTGCTGTGTGCTTCCTGTACAGTGTGATAGCTGCCAACAGAAGGAGGGAGAGTAAGTGGGAGATGGTAGAGCTCAAGGATCATCAGCAATAGGAGATGGAGCACAAGATGGAATTTCGCTCACTCCTGATGTTGATGACACACGTTTTTTAATGGATTCAATTCTGTCTACCCTCTTGGAAAAAAGATCAGTGATGTCTGAGTAGTAGCTCTTTTTTTCTCATCATAGATGACTCTGCCCTACCCTTCCTTCTCCACTTAGTAAAGTTCTTCTCATCAGTTCACTCCATGCAGTCCCCTATATGCCAGTTGTTGTACTGTACTGTACTTTACCGCCACTTTAAGGTAACTAAAAAAGTAAAAATAGTATATTTACAGTATTTTTGTGTGTGTGAGTTTTGGGTTTTTTTTATGCTTGAGTTTGTATATTTGTGTCAAAGGTGAATCAGACTCACTTTGTCTGACTTATGAAGGAATCTGATTTATGAACGTTCTCCCGGAACAGATTTGTTGTTAAGTTGGGGACTTATTGTACTGCCACACAGTTCTCGATATTAGTTCTTGACAATTGTCTCAAAATTTTAAAGCATAAAAAACCTATATAAAGATATGACTACCTCCATTTCATATGTCAAAAACTAGTGGTAGTTAGGGTAGAGATTTAATATTTGCAGCAAAGAATAGATCTTAGGGTTTATTTTTCAGACAGGCTACAAAGGAGATTTCGGTAGTGCAGTTATTTCCGGAGGAAAGAAATGCTGGTAGGTATAATGAAGATTCCGTCCACCTCAGCAACAGCACTAGTCTGTGCCTACTTTACATAAAATATAAGAATTTTATTTCCAAAATAACGTGCTACATGTTCACAGCATGTTTATGTAAAGTAGTCACAGATCTATGTAGGGACAAATCCTTAGAGTGACAGAGGTTTCCTTTGGTTTATGTGAGGAAAAAAAAAAATCCTGACTAGCCATTGTGCCATGGCCTTTCTACCCAGTATTTAAAGCAGATTTAGTCACAGAATGGTCAAACACACAGGCAGTCAGATCTTGGACTCTGGGTGACCACGGAAAGCTGAAGTTTCTTCAGAGCTACTGGCTGGCATGTGATGCCACACAAACACAGCTTGGGTTTTCTTCATGCCAAACGAACAAGTGGTCCTTTCTCTAGCAAGGTTACATCCTTAGAATTGGCATTTGGTCTCACAAATAGGCAGTCTTCATTTCATGAAAACCTATCACCCTGAGGGGTGGCACAACATTCCATGCTAGACTCTTGACATGGGCCAGGACAATTCACTCTTGTTTTATGTGAAACACAGCAAATCAGAGAAACAAATAACCCCTTAACTAATTCAAAGGATCTGTTTGTGCAGGACCTTTTGGATTGAATCCCAGGGTTGATGTGACCTCAAATTTTAACTATTATTCAGTGACAATTTTTTTTCAGGGAGCGTTAGAGGAAGGTTGCAACAAGTATTAATGCTAATTAAATCTTTAGAAACTTAATATTAATCAAATCTAAAAGTGAAAAGATAATTCTAAAAATGAAGCAACCCCACCATGCTCTCAATAGTCCGACTTTTCATTAAGAGTTTTAAAAACATAAAAAAGTTTATCTATTGCTGTGTAAGAATAAAAAGACTTGACGCCACTCACTTTAATCTCTGTATCTTCTTTGTGGAAAACACAGAATTTTTAGCATTTTGGGGGGTCTGATAAGTCTTATTTTTTAAGTGGCATTCAGAAGACAGTTCCTTCCCAGAGGAAAACTGGCTATCCTTTCCGAAATTGGGCCATGAAATAACCTTGTCATCACATTATTCATCTTCCGTCCCAGGACACAATGTTGCAAGATTCCTGCAAGCCAAATTTCATTACCCAACTGTAATTACTGCCAAAATCTCCATCTGCCTAAAAGATGTGACTGTCTAGCCAGTGACCCTCGTCACTTGTACAAAATCTAAAGACTCAGAATTCTGCACAGAAAAGCTGTCGTGATAATTGAATAGTCCCTTTGGGTTTGTTAGAATGAGAATCCATGCCACACCAGTTGGCATCTGAATCATGGCTCCAACTAACACACGCTTAAAAGTCAACATAAATAATCAGTTTCCTGATTTGGAAATTGCATAATTGCCAAAACTTTGCTAAGCATTCCACAACACAAAAGTACAAGTCAGGAGTACATTCCATATGCAAAACAATGAAATTTGACCCTTACCTCACACCATATGGAAAAGTTAAAAGAGTTTATCTCTTGCTCCATAAGAATAAAAAGTCTAGGAATGTTACATCCTCAGAACTGGCCTTTGAGCTCACAGAGAGACAATCTTCATTGCATGAAAGAGAATAGACCCTAAAAACTAAAGCTATAAAATTCTTAAAAGGGAGCATAAGTGTAAATCCTTGTGACCTTGGACTAGGCAATTGTTTATTACATGTTAACCAAAAATGTAAAGAAAAGTGGAGGAGGTGAAATTCATCTAAATTAAAAGCTTTTGTGTATCAAAAAGGCACTATCAAGAAAGTGAAAAGATAATCCACAGAGAGAAACTATTTGTAAATCAAATAAACATGTGAAAATATCTATACCCAAAATATATTTCTAAAAGAGTTTGTAAGTCAACACAAAATGATAAATAACCCAGTTCTTAAATAAAAGATCTAAATAGACATTGGTCTGAACAAAGCATACAAATGTCCAATAAAAATGCATGAATAGATGCTCAGCATAATTAGGTGTTACGGAAATGCAAATCAAAACCAAAATGAGATGCTACTTCAAACCCACAAGACTGGCTGCAATTGAAAACAACAATGACAACAGCAAAATGAAACAAACCAGAAAACAGCAAGTGTTGGTGAAGATGGGAACATATTAGAACTCTTGTACATTCCTTGTCAGAATATAAAATGGTTCAACACTGTGGAAAGCAGTCCAGTGGTTATTCAAAATGTAAATCTTAGGGTTATCATATGTTCTAAAATTCTACTCCTAGATATATAAATGGGACACTAAACAGGACAGCTATCCAGAGCAAAGAATTATCCAGCTCAAAACTCAATAGCACCACTGTTGAGATGCCCTGCTCTCATGGGAAGATGGTACTTGATGTTTTTCACGATAAAGCTGTTTCCTGGGAGTCATGGAAACTCTCAGGCACTGGACTTCATGGTGCCAGAAGACAGAAGTATTTTTGATGTCTCTTCTCTTTTATTATTTTTTGAGAAATTATTTTGTGCCAGGCACTATGCATTTGGAATAGATAACCCACAACTTACCATTATTCAGCTTACAATTTTTCAACTTTATAGTAGTTCAAAAGCTTACCCATACAACTATTGCATTTTTCATTTTTAATATAGAATTCAATAAATACATGAGATAGTCTGTACTTTATTATAAAGTAGGCTTTGTGTTAAATGATCTTGCTTAGCTTGTGGGCTGATGTAAATGTTCTCAATACACTTACAACAGATGAGGCTAAATTATGTTGGGTGGTTAGGTGTATTAAATACATTTTTGACTTAAGATATTTTTATCTTTTAATGAGATTACCAGGACATAACCCCATCTTAAGTTGGGGTTAAACTTCACAATTACCCTATTTGATAAATTACCCTATTGTATGTGTTTAATTTTTATTCATGATGAGGGACAATGTAGTAACTTACCCAAAGTTACGAAGTACTGGATACCAGAGGTTGGAAGTCCCACTCCATGTACTAAACCCCCGTTCTTCACTCTCATAAGGCTCTGAGACTTCTCCATGGGTCCAACTATATATCCCTGTCCTTTAGTGTAAAGGATAAGACATGTATCAGCTCAGCTATGTGATCATGATTATTATTGATCATCAAGGATTAGAGTGATCAGGCTGGCCACTATTCAGGGACTAAGGATTAAAGCCATTGTTGAACACTTCTCTTTTAAGAGGAGCAATAAGTGTGGCTAACTTTTCAGTGATTCTGGAATAGTACCACTGACTTTAGCTTAGGGGCAGGGAGACCAGGGCCCTAGAGCTTTGAGCTTGGGTGGTAGGAGCACCAGCCCCACACTCTCAAAAGTCACTGAAGCTGAAAGTCTGGGATAGAAGGAATACTTCCCTCAGCTCAGCTGGCTTTCCCTGAAGGGCAGCTGCCTTGACTGTGTCAGCCAGACTTGGAGGGTAGAGCCTGTGACCAAGAAAGAACTCCATGAAATGTGTTGTGGATGGTTTAAGCACTAGAAAACCCTGACATAGGGTCAGGACTTGTCATTGACTCCTATGAATTAATGTGACATTCTGAGGTGGCGTCTATTGATGGAGACCACTAGGAAGCGGCTCTGAGCAGGATTTTAAATTAATCAATTGGCTTTCTATGTTTACTTGTGAGTCTGTCCCAGGCCTAGGCCCCTTGTCTGGAGATGGGCAGCGGAATAATAGTAAGAGAACCTCTACGAATCACTGGTCCTAGCTGAGGCCTATAGTGGCCTGTGATGCCATGATGCCTCAAAGGACAAGATAAAGCCACAGCTGAGGGCCGGTGAGATGGCTCAGCAGCATAAGCGCCTGCCTGGCAAGTGCAAGGGCCCGAGTTCGACTCCTGGAACCCACATACGAAAATAGAGCCGGTGATACCGCTCAGTGGCACGGGTGCCTGCTAGTGCACGAGGTTCTGAGGTCGACCCCCGGTACCCACAAAAAAAAAAAAGCCACAATTGAGGACGCCTGGCTCCAACACCAATTAATTAAATAGAGACCGAAGCTGCATGTGTCTCACTCCTGTGGTGAATGTCAATCTGGAGATAAAACATAATTTACTACTTGGGGAAGTCCTTGAACTGACTCCCAAGGTCCTGCTCAGTTTCCCATGCGTTCCTCAGTATCCCCTTCCTTTGTTCGAAAACCAAATAAATACAGGCCACCCAGAAAAGTTCTTTATCTCAGCCCCCAGACAATCTTGAATTCTGCTAGAGGGTTTTGGTCTTCCTGGAGCCCTAACATCATATCACTTGTCTCTTTTATTTAAGCCTTTGCCGTCTACTAATTTGAGAGGTTGCAGGCCTGATTAGTCCACGATAGTCTATTATTTGCATTTCAAATTCAAATTAGAGGAAAGAAAGAGATTTTGTAGCCTCTTCCATATTTTCTGGACACTTGCAAATACCATATGTCTGAGAAGGAAGAAGAATGTCTAGGAAAAAAAAAAAAAACAGGATTAGAGTTTGATTTGGACCCACTGGCCTTTATTAAGATCCATCTGAATTCCTTCCTTGCCCACATTTCCCAACATGGTAAACAGGTGTTCCATGAATAAAAGATTCTAAAGTCAGTATAACTGGAAAACAATGGGTTAGACAAGTTATATTTTTTTACTCTATATTATCTATCTCCCAGAAGGACTCATAACAGACAAGACTTTTGTGGAGAATCTAATTAGATCAAACTTCACAGGATACATTTGTAGGAATTATTAGAAATTACAGGAGAATTTAATCTACTTTAAAAGATTTCTGGACTTTTAAAGAAAAAAATACATATCATCATCAATTTATCATCAGTATCAGTATCAACTGATCTTAAGGACTTTACTTTTGAGGCTCCCGTCAACCTGAAATTCACTAACTAGGGATTGGTTACTTTCACCCATACAAACATGTTTCCCGGTGTAATTACATCACTTTAAGCTGCCCTTTCTTTCGCTTCTTCTATCAATAGGGGCAGATTAAAACATGTCAACACCTACCTGTATTTGTAACAGGCCTTACAGCCTATCCTACCCATAAATGTTTCTAGAACACAATAAAAAACAAACAAACACATGGATTGTATGTCTAACAAATGCAGATAGAAGCCCACCTAATTAATTGCATGCTATGGTAAAAGCAACAGCATCAGAGTGCACACATGTAAATGAAATAAGGAGACAGAACAGTGGAAAATGTGCTAGAATTAGGAACAAGAAAAAATCCACAACAAATTGAGTGTCTTTGTAATGATAACAGCATTATTTTTTAACATAACAGAGTACTTTTGCATGTATTGCCTTATTCGTTTCTCCCAATAATTCTGTGGAGGAGGCAGAGATGGTATAATTATCCCCATTTGGTACAGTTATTATTTTATCAATTAAGCAACTGCATGATCCTGGGAACAGGGCAAGGTTCTAAAGAGTCAAGAGTGTACAGAACAGGTCTGGCCCTCACAGAGCCTGATAGGGAAGACAGATGTCCAGTGAGTAATTCCAAGGCTCAGAAGGTTACAAGAGGGCCAGTGTGGACTACAAATAAGGAAACAGAATCTCAAAGGAGTTAAATGATTTATGTAGGGTCATATGACAGCTGGGTGAAAGCTATATCTGTTAAGTAGCAGTATAAAAATGGGTTTGTTGGGCCAGGGATTTAGCTCAGTGGCACAGCGCCTGCCTGGCAAGCATGAGGTCCTGAGTTCAATTCCTGGTACCAAAAAAAAAAAAAAAAACGGGTTCATTCAGGCTAATAAAAAATACATATATGTAGAAGTACTACCAGCACACGATCATAGCATTTAAATATCGGAAGGGAAGTCAGATAGAAGGAACAGACCTTAGAAGACTGTGGAGGAGCTGAAGAGCACGAGAGATATCCTGGTGCCTTTAAGGCAAATATGTCTGGAAAGCTTCAAATAAAGATCTCAGGTAGCAGTAAGAGGGTTGAATCTCCACTGGGCCATCCACACACTCTTCAGGAGACATGATAAGAGTTCAAGGTATGAACTCTGGGTCAGATAAGCATGATTCACAGCAGGTCCCTCCACCCTTACAACCAACACTCCTCGTGAGACGGGCTGCCTAGGACAAGTTACCTAATATTTCTGAGCATCAGTTTCCTCTCCTGCACATGGGGGATAATAACAATACCTGTCTGAGGTGTTGGTTATAGAATTCAGTAGAGGTAGTACATGCAATCTGTTTTGCTAATTGCCTGGCACATGAAACACAGTAAATATCAAATGAATGAATATTCAGTGGACAAATGTGAAAGTGTAAAGTACTCAGGAAGTTCCACTAGGTAGCAGTCGTGGCAGCAGTCCAGCTAAAATCACCAACTCACGTGTGCAGCTGAGGCAAGCATGAAAGACATGTGAATGTACATTGCCTTAGTGAAGTTTGCAGGCAGATGTGTTTCTACAGAGGTCAGGGAGATGATGTGATTGACATTTGTGCTGGGTAAAAGTTTGAACCAAATGTTCTCAAAAATCTTTTCCAATCCTTAAATTCCGTGAGACTAAGTGCCAAATGGACTGATTATAGAAGTCAGGAAGTTTCTATTCCTTCAGGGCAGCAAGAAATATCATGGAACTCTAATTGTGAAGTTGATTCTTTCTAGAAAGGAAATGAAAAATCCTTCTCCCAGCCCCTACTCTATCTTGTTGTTTATAACAGCATAAAAGGTCTTTGTTTTTGTACCTTTCTCTAAAAGAACATGAGAAATTGCCTCTAAAATTCCCAGGATGCACATATGAGATTTCTTTTGCCTATTTTTCCCCAAGTCCTCCCAAGGAAATACCCCCGAGGACTGCAAGAATCTTTGGAATATGAATTATGTCTTTTACAATATTTGGTTTGCTTCCAGTTATGCTTTGGATCTTTTACTGCAACGTGGAAAACAGAATCTTCGTTTCTCTTGCTCTGAAACAAATAGGTTTTCAGATTATGCCATCTGCTGGTCAAATTTGAAAACCACCGTAGATACTCTGCTTGTCTTGAGAACAGAAAGGAGTCATAAGGGAAGCGGTTCGGAAATGTCTGTCTCCCCAGAATTTAATCCAAGCCTCTTAGGAGATAGCAACTTGAATTCCATTCAAATCAAACAATGTATTTATTTATTTAGAAGCACAGGTACCCGTTAAAGAACAATTAGTCTTTTTGCTCAGATGTAGATTCAATCTCTGGAAAGAAGAATCAAACTGGGAAATTCCTAAAGTCCTCTCAGTTGCCAAGGTCATCAAATGCATAAGTCATTTGTTTTTCGTTGTCTGAACACACGTAAAACTAATGTGACTTGGATGAAAAGAGATTGAGCAAGAGAATCAAGATCCAAAATCTGAAATACCCAACCCATTTATTAAGAGGGAAGTTTGACCAAGCACATGCACAAAGTGGCCATTTCAGAGAAACCCCTTCGTTTACTGCCACAAGATTTGGGTCCAAACCCCTGAGGTACAACACTTTTGTCCTAGTTTTCTGTTGCCATAACAAAATACTTGAGCTTGTAAACTTATAAAGAATATGTATTAACTTAGCTCACAGTTCTGGAAGACAGGAAGTCCAAGAACATGGCTCTGGCATCTATTCAGTATCCAGTGAGGCTCTTCATGCTGCCATGTAACATGGCCAAGAGTACCATGGCAAAACAGAGTAAGCATTCTAGACAGAACTTGATTTCATAACAAAGCCATTCCCATCATAACCCATAAATCAAGAAATGGATTAATCTTTTCATTAGGGCAGAGCTGTCATGATCCAATCAGCTTGCAAAAGTTCCACCTCTCAATACTGCTGCAATGGGGACCAACCTTCCAACAATGAAAATGAGGAGGAGCCCCTTCAAGCTGAGGGAGCACAGAAGAAATAAAACAAGATAGGAGACTAGGAAATCAAGATTTTAAAATTGTGCTTCTTTAAAAAAAAAACTACAACTGTTTAATCTATAGGGGCTGGTAGATGGGGATAGATAGTTTACAGGAGGACTTGGTCTTAAGGCACAGTTGAAATAATATAACTCTTCCCAAAGTGTTCCTTGGACACCAGCTGCTCAAGATGGTTGGTGAAAGGGAAGTCAAGCAAATACTCTGGTTTACATCCATTTTCTAGGAGATTCACAGTACACATGAGTTTATGAAGAATCTGGGAGGTTCAGAAGTAAAGGAAGATTTCTAACAGATCAAATTTGCTTAACATCAAAATTTTCAAGCTTCATTGGCCAAGGGATCCTTCTGTAGAGAAACATCTAATGAAATCTCCTGGAATTAGGCCCCAACACAGAATACATCATCAAAAAGTTGGCTCTTGAACAAGCAGGTACATGAGGGTGGTGGTGTTGATCATGATGGTTTCCCAGAGGCAGGAGACACGAGCTTCAGCACCAGGACCCATGAGCCATTGCTGTGACACCAAAAACAGCCCTGTGGCATAAGAACAGAGAAGAGACTGAATCAGTGGGTAGGTCCTCAAGCTGCAGAGGACCCACCTGAATCATTCTGCTAGATCTTTGCCCAGAATAATCCTCTGAATTGCTGGAAATGACAGAGTGATCTGTTGTTATGACGACAACGACAAAATTACCTTCCCCATAAATCATTTAGGAAGTGAATCAACCAAGTGGAATTTAAAGACCTTGATTATATCATGAACCTCATCGCCACTAAACCTCGTAGGATCCCTGCAGAATGTGTAATTCTTCCATAAAGGATTGGGTCTCCTCTTTTCTGAAAAATGAGAATGCATAGACTAGAGTAGTTTGCGAAGTTCCCTTCAGGGCTGAGTTCCTAACACTCGTGAACAGCAACAAAAAACTCGATCAATTCTCCTTTTTGCTCTTTCCTAGAATTTTAAACTCCTAAGAGAACTTTTTGCATATCTTCCATAGCAAACATATCTGTTTTTTATTTCTGGGCTATTGTCATAAAATATTCTGTTTCCTGGTTGAGGAGGGATGTGGATTGTAGGGATAAGATAATAATCCAGAGATTCACAAATGGGCTTCTCAAATTGAAGCCTGTTAAGAATTAAGCAAATCTCCCTGGAGAAATACAATTTGCATTGTCTCTCAAGAGTAGTTCGTCATAAACTGGCCCCAGAGAATTTCTCTGCAAGAATTTGGTTTCCCTTTATTTTGCTACTTCAAACGGAGAAAAAAGATTAAATGCTTCCCTCTCTCATGCCCTGAAAGCCATTCTCATGTTTTGGGTTTCTTAAACTTAAATTGCACTAAAGGACATAAATGACCTCTGAGAAGACTTGCCACATGCTGTCAGGAGCAGATAAACCACTTTTTTTCTACCTGGAAGCCCAACCTGAAGTGATATCTACAAGGAGCTGGTTCTGACTGAGAAGTGCTCAAGTCAATAGAGGTAAGGGGGGAGCTGCACTTTTAACTCATGAACCGAGTCTTAATTTCCTTGTAAGGATTTTTCCAATCCTTATCCACTCTGAGAAAATCTGTGTGCAACCAGGGATGTGTCTATGGTCACTTTTGCCCATGCTGAACAGAGGGACATGTGATATCTGATTACAAATTACAACTACATGCAGCATAACACTGTAAGAATTTTGAGGAGGAGATAAATAAAATGAGCAAGATAAAAAATTCAAATAATTTATTTTGGACTCCCCAGAAAAGAGTGAGTCATTTCCATATGTAACTGAGTAATCTTGTATTGTTTATTGCATATTTCTCAGATACTTTCAGGCTTCCTTAGAGTTCTCTGCCAATCTAAGTTTCTACATGTTTCCAGGGATTTGTATAAATTACAAATATTCTAAAGGTAAATATGTTCACTGCTTTAATCCCTTTCTGATTGCTGAGACACAATGCCCAATACCCACAACTTAATGGAGGAGAGATTTATTCTGGCTCACAATTTTTAGAGGATTTATTTCATAGTCAGCCATCTCCAAAGGATAAAGGCCGTGGTGGAAAGGCCTGGGTGGAGGAAAATCTGCTTATGTCATGGCAGCCAAGAAGCAGACGGCAAAGGGAGGAGCTTGGGAGGAAGATATACCCTTCCAGGTCATGTCTCCAGTGACTCACCTCAACCAGGCCCCACCTCCTAACAGCACACCCAGCGGCTGACATCATTAGTAGATGAATCCACTGAAGAACGTAACACTCACATGATCACATTTCCTTCCAAAGTCCTGCCTCTGAATTCATGAGAGTTTGGAGGGACATTCTAGATCTAAACCATAATTTTCTGCCCTTGGCCCTCCAAAGATTCATGTGCATCACTTTATGCAAAATGCATTCAGTCCATCTCTAAGAATCACAAAAATCTTAACAGTTCCAGCACTGTTGAAAAGTCCAACTCTAAACTTTCCTCTGACACTCCAGGCAAACTCTTAGTTATGAGCCCTTATAAAATAAGAAAACACTTCCAACATACAATGTCACAGGGTAAACATTCCCATTCCAAAAGAGAGAAATAGGGGGATAGAAGGAATGGGACCAAAGCAAGACTGAAAACCCACAGGGCAACATTAAATCCTACAGTTCCACGTTTAGCACCTGGGACAAGTTGTAGTAAAATGTAACTCCAAGGGGCTTGGTGGTCCTGCCCCTATAGCATTACTGGTTGCACCTTTCATGGCCTCTCTCCAGGTGACTTTTCTCAATGCCCAAAGCTTTCCTCAGCAGACATTCAACTTCCTGGAGTCTCTACTGCACTTTTGGCTTTGCTTTCACAGCTTTGTACACTGCCTTCTCAGGAGCACACTGGCCTCCCAGGCCTTCTTCTGAAATCCCGATGGCTCCCTAACCCAATAACTCTTGCATTTTGCATGCCCATACAACCAGCAGCACATGAATAATGCCAAGATCTGCCACCTGTTTTAGCAGTAGTCAAGCCCCCTTAGGCATGGCTACAGAGACCTCTGAGTGCCTGAATGGCTGAGCACAGTGAAATAAATCTTAGAGAACCAACTCCTTAGCTGGCCTTTTTCAAGCAGTAAGCCAAGGGGCTCTTTTTTGAAATGAAAGCTTTACAGTTTTACATTTGTTTGGTAAAAGATGGCAACCCAGTAAAAGAATACAGCCAGTCTGAATTTGGTTATTCAGAGTAAGACTTCCCTGGAATACCTCCGAAGGAGGGTCTGACTCAAGTTTAATGAGTGGGGTTTTTACTGACAGGCTTGGGAGTTGGAAGCAAGGGATCAGTGAAGTGAGACTAGCCCACTTTTTTCCGTGTGAGCAAGTCTAGGGCTCAGCAGTTTTGGAGCACAAAAGTGGACAGTGAGTCAATTTGATCTTGCAGGTTAGTGAGTTTAATAGAGAAACCTTCTAATACCTGCTTAGGGAGGGTAGAGAAATGGTGAAGAGGAGGGACGGTTAAGTCAGGCAAGGCAGATGGCAGATGACCCTTTGGTTTTGGAGGCAGTCATCAGGGAGTTAATTTGGTCTTAAAGGTTGGAGACTTTGATTTGTTGGAGACTTTCAGCTACCTGCTTTAAGAGAGATGAGAAATGGTGATTGGAGAGGCCTGGTCTGGCTGGCCCAGTGCCAACAGTGGTGGCTATTCTGATTTCTGCCAGGAGAATTAATTGAACAGAACAAGAAAATCATCATTTGTTATGGGCAACATGCTGGCTGGATTAATAAAAAGTGGAGTGAAGGAGCTGATCTGGGTTGGAGTGAACTTGATGAAGGTGTCCTGGAGACAGGGGTCAGTGATTATTTTGGGGAGCAAAGTCAAGGTTGAGGGAAATGACATTAATTCTCATATGAGGGCAAGGATACAGTGAGCAAATTTACTGAGTGAGAAAACCATGAGAAGAACAGGTAGCTTTCTCAAGAAACCTGTCTCCCACAGGTTTTAGGATATAGGCAAAATATATATGAATTTTCTGCCGGAGGATAAAGATAACACACATGGCCTGGAGTCCAGCTGCCAATGCAGTCCCTGTCCCCAACTGAAATCCCCCAAGGCTGGTCTTTTCCATCTGCATTTCTGTGAGCATTCTGGTCCTCTGTGCTCTAACCAGAATTTCTCATCCATCTTTGCTTATTCTGCTTACAGTATTCTATGGCTTCTCTAGCCCAAGTCTCCAAACCTTTCCAAACTCCTCCTGCAAGCCAGTACCAAAGGCTTCTGAACCACAAGTCAGGTGTAGTCATGGCAATGACCCCACTTCTCTAAAATCTATCTTAGTCACTCGTTGCTGAGACAAAATGGCCAATACCCACAATTTACAGGAGAGATTTATCTTGGCTCAGAGTTTTTAGAGGATTCAGTCCAAACTCTACTGACTCCAAGGCAGGAAGGGCATGATGGAAAGGCCTGGGTAGACAAGAAGCTGCTGACATCATGACAGCCAGGAAGAAGAAAGCAGAGAGAGAAGGGAGAAGCGAGGAGGGAGATATCCTTCCAGGTCAAGCCCACCATAACCTATCTCAGTGAGGCCCCATCTCCTAATAGCACACTTAGATGCTGAACTTATTAATGGATGTCTTAATTACTTTTCTTATTGCTGAGACAAAACACCTGGCACCCAAAGTTAAAGGAGGAAAGGTTTATTTGGGAAATAATTTGTAGAAGTTTCAGTCCATAATTGGCTGGCTCCAAGTCAGGGTGACACATGGCACAGGGGCAATAGTTCATGGTGGACAGAAGGTAGCAAAAGCCACAAGGGACCTTAACGGCATCTTTCTGCCACTTTTATCTTATCCAGGCTACTTAAGGCAGGTAGCACTCACACCCTTAATCCTAGTGCCCTTGATCCAAGCATTGCACCATGAATCAATTCACACACTCACGCACTCTAGATCCAGCCACCTCCAAAAAGGCCCCACCTATGACTGCATGGGGCTTTGGGGGGACATCTAGACACAAACCATAACAATGGATTAATCCACTAATGATCTTCCATGATCCAATCGCCTTCCAAAAGCCCCACTCTGAGCATATGAGAGTGGGGGGACATTCTACATCTACACCACGACACACATTTAGTTTCCTCTCAGTTTCCTTCTTCTATGTATAATGAAAGAGAAGAGAATGGTCTCAAGGAGTCCAACCTGAGTCATTTTTAAGGTTTGGAGGTATTGTTTGCTTTTCTATTAGGATTTAAAAAAAAACAAGTATCAGAAAGTTGAGGGGATGGACCAGCACAGGATCAATACCAGTCATCTAGGACTTTGTCCAAAATTTCCAGGAGGATTTACTTCCTCAGTTACTGGGCTCTAAGCACTACAGTCACTTCCTAATAAGCCTCACAATCGAAGCCCCTGTTGGCACTGAGTGAGTATAACCGGCACGACCAAATGGGATTTTAAAAGTCAGGTTTTTGTCTTTTAGAAATAAGTAATTTCTCCAAACTTCCTCCTGCTGAACATATAGCCAACACCCCCTCCTCTCCACAGCCCAAAAGAAGTGAAAGAACGTACAGATGCACCAGAGGTTATATGAATGGAGGAGACCAGGAGCCCGCTTTGTTTTCCTCAAGAAAGTGGAGTATGAGCTGAAGACGGCTGGAAGCGGTAAAGCAAGTGTACAGTCTGCATTGTCTCTCTGTGCCCCCATTCTTCCTATAAAAGACCCTTGTCCACCGGTAAATGGCAACATGGTAATTTGAGACAAATGGGCCCTCCATCTCCTCGAAGCTAGCTTTGAATAAATCCTTTTCTCCTTTTTACCCAAATATACAGCTTCCTTTGATCTGATCAGCAGCAAGCAGATGAACCTGAGCATGTGAGCCTAAGGGGCTGGTGACCTGAAGAACAGCCTATTATGGGAAAACTCCCAACTGAATATACTTACCCTGAGGGAGATCATGGTAGTTGCTTGGCCTTGGGAGAATCTGAATTCCCAACACCTACTTACAAGTTTCTTACAGGTTTCTATCTTTTCTAACCCACCCCCCCACACACACACACACACCCCGCTTTCATTCTGCCTCCATCTTTCTTAATATGGAATCCTCAAATCCTGGCCCAGGGAGCTAAAGGAACAAATTCTACCAATAATCAAGGATGTCATCAATGACGTCTTCTTCCCAGTAGACATTTGCCATCAATACAGAACCCAGAAGGTTTTCATAATTTCTCCACTCCTTGGGTGTGGCTATTTTGCCTTATGGGTCCCTTTGGAAGGTTAAGCATTTTAGGCAAGGGGAAATATTGCCCTCTACAGGACATATCAATCATAAGGGGATCCCGCACAACACAGCACATTTTTTTAAAGGGACTTTTGTTCTTTTACTTTGAGGTTAATACAGCAAATGACAACCTTGATGGTTGGTGTCTTCGTTACTTTCTTGTTGCTGGGACAAAATACCTGACAGCCACAAGTTAAAGGAGGAAAGGTTTTTTTTTTGGCTCAGTTTGTAGAAGTTTCGGTCCATAGTCGGCTAGTTCCTTGGCAGGGTGGCATGGCAGAGGGGCACCACAGAGGACAAATAATTCATGGCATGGCAGGCAGGCAGCAGAGAGAGGGATCAAGGAAGGAGGGAAGGAGACAGACCCTTCAGGTCAAGCTCCCCGCAGCCCACCTCCTCCAATCAGGCTTAATCTCCCAAATTATTGCATATCATGTCCTCATGACCCAATTGCCTCCCTAAAGCCTATAAAACATGTATTGATATCAAGATTCACCCACTGAATGATAAATAATATCAGCATATTTAATTTAATCCATTGGTCACACATGACCACCTATGATCACATGGAGCTTTGGGGGATCATCCAGGTATAATCCACAGCAGCTGGTATGATTTCTGCACAAATTTATTGCTCAAGTAAAATAAGAGAATACCAAGAAAAAAAATTTAAATTTCCTTCTTTTGGGATGGAGGGGGAAGAAATGCTGATGCGACACTGTTCCTAAAATCAGGGGAGCATGAGTACATTTTGGATCTGAAGTTCTTGAAGTCCCCTCAATGTCTTCAGGGGGGCTGGGTCCAACCAGGCCATCTCATAACACCGCATAGCTCCTAGAAAAGGGGGTGGATACATCAGCTACAGTCTAGG
This sequence comes from Erethizon dorsatum, assembly GCA_028451465.1. NCBI lineage: Eukaryota > Metazoa > Chordata > Mammalia > Rodentia > Erethizontidae > Erethizon > Erethizon dorsatum. The sequence goes on from CM051826.1 coordinate 13,770,815, forward strand.
TCTTCGAAAGGGCAATGACAAAATTATTATGATTTCATGACTCTATTTATGATGACCTTTACCTAAGTAGAGGCACTGTAGAGGGAAAGAGTTACTTCCATCCTCATGGAGTCATAACCAACACAAGTTTCAGGTAAAATATGAAAAATGCTATACACATTTCAAATAAAAGTTAAGAGGGTTTTCAGAAGCTAAAAATAATCTGAAAACAATGGATCATTTGGAAAATACTCAGGAAAGTAATTAGTGCTAAATTAAATGCTGAGTAGCCTCTCTTAGCCAGCAGGGGAAACTTGGCCTGAAGGCAAAAGATAGAAGGTAAAAATTTCAGAAGTTCTTGAAGTATAGCATCAAATGCATTGAGAATAATTCTGAACCCTAAATTGCAAATAAACATTTTATTTACCCAGGCCAGCGTTTCTAAGGAAAGGTTTTTCATACATATTTCATGAATATAGGAGAGGTTTTCAGAGTAGTCTCTGATTATTTTCTCTCTGAGGTCATCAGAAGAGCTGGCTTTAGCAGGCCAGCTCCAGTCACTGGTACCATGGGTCCCAAGATTCAGGGTTGTCACCCACACCTAGGCACTCACTAAATCTTGTGGCATATCCTTCATGACAGCATGTTTTTTCTCTATATTCATCCCTTTCTTTGTATAACCAACTCTCTTGGAGTGTAGTGCAGAGAGAGGACAGGAAGAGGGAATATGTATTCAATGAGTATCTAATCCATTTTCCATAGGGTCATTTGGTCACCACAACAATTCTCACAAGCCTGTAAAAAAAAAGAGGCATAGAAAGTTTTAGGAATTGGCCCTGTGTTTCTCAGTCCATTTGTTGTGGAGAGACAATGCTCCAACCCAGATCTGCCTCCTATCCCTGAGAAGACAAAATCAATGCATAATACAGCACAACAGACAGGAATTATGCAAGTAGCATGCAAAGTTGTGTTTAAAGGCACATTACTAGCTAAACATGTAGCAAAGGTCATCAAAGGAATGAGTACAACATCTAAGGGAGATAATGAATGAGGTTGGCCAGGCAAGAGGAGCTGGTACCCCTGGAAAGACTGTGAGAAGCCAGCCTAGATTAAAAGTCAGGCTGGGTTTGGCAGGTCTTGTGGAAGCTGATGGAGCACCATTATAAAAGCTCTAGGGCCAGTGATACGGCTCAGCGGCATAAGTGCGTGCCTAGCATGAGGTCCTGAGTTCGACTCCCTGTACCCACACAAAGGAAAAAAAAGGTCCGGTGATAATCGCTCAGGAGCACAAGTGCCTGCTGGCAAGCGCGAGGTCCTGAGTTCAACTCCTGGACCCACATAAAAAAAAAAAAAAAAAAAAAAAAAGCTCTAGAGTAGAACTCAGAAAGAGTGAGCTATGATGTAGTTGGTGGGCCAAATTCAGTTAGGATTTTCCTGCTGCATATAACAAAATCCAACTCAAGCCGTAAGAACTATGTTAATGGTTCCTATGCTTTGAGGTATAGAATTGCTCAGGTACATGAGAATAAAACTCAGCTTCTGCTTCTCAGTAATCCCATCAGCTTTGTCGTCCTGTATGTATCTCTTCAGTCATGATAGCAAAATACTTCTAGAAATTCTAGACTTCACTTGCACACATTGGCTAACACTGCTGCTTGATAAAGAAAATGTGAACACATTTTGTAAGTTTTAATATGTTTATTTGCATTTAAAAAAACAGAAACGGATGGGGTTGATTTAATAGCATTTTTAATTTAACCCGTCATATCCAAATTTTATCATTTCAATAGAAAAACATTTTTAAATTATTGAGAAAATATTTAACACCCTGGGTTTTGTGATGTTTCCCAAACATCTTCATGATCACAAAGAAAAATGTCCCCTGCGATAGGAGTTTCCCAAACTGTCTGAATATGTATGTCTTCTATCCTTCGAAGTTTTGGTCCTAAACAATTATGACTCTGTTACAGATTTAGTCTTTTGGTATCTGAATGCAATTCACTCAATAAAATGGGCTCTATAGCATTTCAGTTTTTCTTTCTAACAAACAATCTCCATTATTCAGTTATCTTATCCCTCTCTAACTTTTTTGTTAGAGACGTTTTTAGATCTCTTAATAGGAAATTTAGACTAACAATCTGGTCATGTGTTGATATCAAGTTTCACCCATTAATTGATAAGTAATATGCTTTTCCTAACAAGAGATTTTTCTTCATCTACTGGGTTTCTTCTTTAGCTTTGAGTCTTTGGCAGCTGAGAACTCTGTCATCACTCTATCCCGCCATCTGTGAACAATTGTAGTGGGTAAGATAGTGTGCCACATCGTAAAAAGGAAAATTTTTATATTGTATGTTTATATTAGAAAAACCAAGCTCGCTCAATAGTGGTGAGACTGGACAAGAACACTCGAAGTCTAAGAAATACTAAAATATTTGGCAAGATGAGTTGTACAAACTACAGTTACAAACCAATAAGTGCATCCCTCTGCTATAATAAGATGCCTTTGCTTCTACCTCTTCTCTGAGCAGACTCTCTGGAATTTTTCTGTCCTGAGAATCCCAGTAAAATTCAATTTCTTCTTTTTTATTTCCAACAAGACCCAGCCACTAGGGTATTGGCTATCTCCTGCCCTCTTCCCCGTACTTTCTGAGGATTTATAAAGGAGAAATTCTCAGGGTTCAGGACCACAGACGCTTCCTTCAAAAATCACAAGGTAAGCCAGGTGTCGTGGTACATGCCTGTAATCCCAGCACTTGGGAGGCTGAGGCAGGAGGATCACTGTGAGTTGGAGGCCAGCCTGGGCTACATAGTACATCCAGGCCACCCTGAACTACATAGTGAGACCCTGTCTCAAAAAAAAATCACAAGGTAAATTTTTCATCAAGACAATGGAGTCCTATTTTATTTTATTTTTTACACATCCACATTTGGAGAGTTATCCAGGGTAACAGGTTCCCTCTGTGGGATGCCCACTCAGCAGAAAATGCTACTTTCAACCTCTGCCACAAGTACTAGATGAAGCACATCAAGGGTGCCACTCCCAAGAAGAGGTTCTGTCTAGCTTTTCAAACCCCATCTTACACCCCACTACCTGGAGTTCTGGATGAAGAACTGCACACGCATGTGGGCCCACAAGCATCAACACTGGGAAATCATCCTATTTGTTATGAAAGGTACTCCATGTACTGCTGTGATGGCATTGGAAGCATCATACAGTGCAGATTGTAGATTGTAAGCTGGTAACAACACAGCAGGATCTAGCCACTATTATAAGGAATAGTTAGAATGGCGACGAACCTCACACAACCTGAAATGTTGTCGAGTCCATATAATAAGAAATCAGGCAAAGAATAACTCCTATCTTTTAATGTTAAAAAATAAAGTTTCTACCTGGGCCAGTGTTGCTATCTGTGATGGTTAGGTTTATGTATCCACGTAGTTAGGACCCAGTTACTTAAGCAAACACTGATCTAGGTGTCACAGCACAGGGATTTGGGGGGAGTGGCTAACATCTACAGTCAGTTGACTTTAGGTAACAGATATTACTGGAAATAATGTAAGTAGGTCTCATCTAATCTGATGAAGCCTCTAAGAACAAAATCTGAAGTTTCCTGGAGAAGGAATTTTGCCTCGTGACTAATGTCAACTCTTGCTTGAGTCTGCAGCCTGCCAGCCAACCCTACAAAATTCAAGCTGGCTGGCATCCACATTTGCGTAAGATAATTCCTTCAAACAAACCTCTTAATAGTATGCATACATATCCTATTGGTGCTGCGCCTCTGGAGAGCCTTAAATGATACACTACACTTTGTTAAAAGTAATTCAGCATGTCATGGGCGGAACTCAGGCCTGATCTTTGTCCTATTCGCCCTCCGAACTGCTCATCCTTCAAGCAATGATTTGCAGTGTTCATACTTAAAACAAGGTGGCGCTCTTGCTCTACTCGAAACCTGGCTTCCCTTCTGCAGGACAGGCCTCACAGACTTACTCCTTCGCGTTTCAAGGGAGCCCAGTGACTCAGCAATGGGAGAGAGGCAGCATAAAATTTAGATAGCTGGTACTGTTAACATGCCCACGGTGCACAAGCTTCCCATCACTAGCAACAGGAAAATTCATTTTTTGGATGTGTTCTTCCATCTCATCTCTTGTAACAAGTAGCTTGCTCTAAACATAATTATTTTGGTAGTTCCACTTAACCCCCAGTGAACAGGAAAACCCCTAGGCCAGTAGAAAAGGAGGATGTCATGTTTCAGCTGTCCATTTTGTCTTGTTTCTGTCTGCATCAAAAGAAAGGCCACCTACTTAATACTCTATGTTTTCTTTGTTTTCAAATCAAGGTTGTCTTTGCGGGGGTGGGGAGGGGTTGAGCCAGTATAGCCCAGGGTTGCAGCGGGCTGCTTGTATGTTTATACACAGAGGGCATGACTCATCCTGACCCAGGATGTCAGCTGCCCGCAGTCCTGGGGGACAGACTCTGTCTGTACCTCCCATAAACCCCTCTCCCCACAATCTTGCTGGTGGTCAGGACCATACCCTGTCATTTGGGCATGTATTCAACCACAGAACTGAAAACATTTTAACTGCACGGACTTGTCCAATCCTTGTGATGTTTTATAAGAAAAATTTAAGATATATACACGTTTTAAATTTCTGCTCTGTGTATGGGAAAACAGAACCAGATAACTTCGCTTTTTAAATTTCTGCTTGGCGTAAGGGGAAACAGGACCAGATATGTTGAGTGACCTTTGAAGTTTACCCAGTGAATCAGAAGTAGAAACAAAGACCCTTCACTTCCAGTTAGTGGTGCTTTCCTAAAATTTCTGCCACGCAAACACACCTTCCTATACCCCACCACCACCACCACTAACCCTGTCCTTATGCCCTTAGCCTTTGGTTCCTTTTTCAAGTATACTCATTTGGGTAAGTACACAGACCCATGTGTGTGTTTTGGAAATATTAAGCAATAGACCACTGGTGCTGTAACCTAATTTAAATAGAAGCATCACCTACCTGTTACATTAGAGTCTGACTTTGAAAATACATATACTCTCCCCTAGAGATACACATTTCAGGATAGCAGATGAAAAACCTTGAGAAATCCTGTAAAAAACAATCAATTCAACTCTCATTTATCAACATATTTCCCAAATTTACTAGAAGTCACATTTTTGCACCATATTCCCTTTTAACATCATTGGAATAGCATTTCCCATAATTACTTTCTGGATATAATTTAATACCCCAAATCAAATTATAATCTCTTTGTAGCATAGGGTTTGATGTGTAAGCAGTGTTCTGTATTAATCAGCTTTTCATAACCACAACAAAATATCTGAGACAGGATAACTTCATAAAGAAGAGATGTGATTGAAGCATGGTGGCGCACACCTGTAATCCCAGCACTCAGGAGGCTGAGGCAGGAGGATCGCCACAAGTTCAGGGACAGCCTGGGCTAAATGGTGAGTTCAAGGCCTGAACTACATAGCAAGACCATGTCTCAATAAATAAATAAATAAATAAATAAGACATTCACTTGTCACACTACTGGAAGCTCAAGGGCACGGCACCCACCTTGGCTTCATTTTGGTGAGGGCATTCTCAGCTGTGTCACATCATAGCAGGTGGCAATGGCAAAAGCACATGTGGGAACAAGCAATCACATCACAGATGAGAAGCCAGAGAGAAGCTGGGTCAGTCCAGGCTTGGGCTTTTATGACAACCCCCTCTTGAGAACTAACTGTGATTCCACAGACAATCACTTACTCCCTTCTGAAGGTGCAGCCCCACTTGACCTAAGGTCTTTTCACTGGCCCTGCCTCTGAAAGGTTTTATCACCTCCCACACTGCCACACTAAGGGCCAGGCCTTCAGCACCTGGACCCCTAGGGGACAAACTACACCCAACCCATAGCACCACTTCCATACCCACATTAGTCCTTGCTTTGTTGAGGAATTCCAGAATGCATAGGATTTGATTTAGAATTAGTTGGGTTTTTGTAGTCTTCCAGAGCATCCTGATGATTGACAAATGCCAAGTCCTATGGCAGTTCTTAATCCTGAGATTATGGAGCAGAGAAATTAAATAATGTTCTCCCCTGCTTCTAAAGGGCCTTTTCCATCCTTGCAAACTACTCAGGCATTTCTGCTCAAGGTCACTTGAGTCCCTCTCCAACTGTTCACCGTCAGCATTGTGATAGCTTCCCACCACTATGACAAAATACCTGAGGTATACAACTTAAAAGGAGGAAAATTTTACTTTGCCTTATGGTTTCAAAGGTTTCAGTCCATGGTTCTTGGTCCCATCATTTTGGGCCTGTGGTGAGGCCAAACATTATGGTGAGTGGGACATGGTAGACCAAAGCTGCTCAAATAGTTCAGATATAAAATGTTCCCCAAAATTCTCATATGTTCAGAGGTGGGGCTTTTGGATGACGATTGGCTCATGGCTGCACTATACACATCAGTGGATTAATCCACTGATGAATTTATTTTAAATATGCTGTTGGAAGGTAGGACCCAGTTGAAGGAGGTAGGTCACAGGGGCATAACTTTGGAGGATCTATCTCTCTCTAAAACTCATCTTGCTCTCTGCTTCCTGATTCTCATAGTTTGAGCAGATTACTTCCACCATGCCCTTCCACCATGCCTTGGAGCCAGCCAGGCTCTGAAACCGTGAGCCAAATAAACTCCTCCTCCTTTAAGTCATGTGTGTCAAGTATTTGGACACAGCAACAGGAAAGCTGACCCATACAGAATGCTTCTGGGGCCTTACTTCCCTCCACTATGCCCCACTTCCTAAGTTTACATTAGGAAACATGTAAGTGGCATCTCCCACGCCCAATCCTTTGGACATATCCTTAGCCACCTTTAGTCTCTTCAGCCTTGAAAAACAACTTGGTTACTAGAATATTCTTAAAAACCTGCTCACTTGTTCATCTCTCCCCACACAACACCACTGTGCTGAGGTGATGATTATTTTCTCTAAAATGATTAAAGTCCTAATTGTCTCAGAGGAACATAGCCTTTATCTCTTCCATTTATCCAAGGGAGTGGGCTGCTTTGTCCCATAGCTGAACTTTCTCACACCACCCCTGGTGAGGTGTCTTTCATAGTCATGGGAACTAGGAAGAGACACACAGACTTAGTCTGAAGCCTTTTGGAAGTCAAGGATATTATAGCAATTACTCTACATGGCAGGAATTTGTTATGGAATATAATTGTAATTAAGTTTTCAAACTGTAGATGTATCCTGTAAAAATATATTGGCTTAGAAGGAATAGAGCTGCTAAAGTGAGGGCAGTCATCCCACACTGGGTGACTTTTCTCTAGCTTCCACATGAGCTCTTGGACCACCAGTGAGACCCTGTCTTCACTTTGTGGCCCCTGCAGATCTTTGTATCAGAATAATAATCTTAGTTTTTCTTAAACAAAGTAACTACGAGAACAAGGAGACCTGGTAGAATCAGCCCCATTTTGGGTTGCAACTTGATTTGTATTGATCAGGTATAGTATCTTAAAAAACAACCAACCAACTACACACATACGAAAACAAAAGCAATACAAAACCAACAACAACAAAAACCCGTATCACTTATGGGAACCAGTAACACTACACCTAGCAATAATCCTACCAAATCCTTCTTCCTTCCTGAAGCTCAGGATCTGTGCAGATAAGAGAGTCCCTAATGATTATTTTAAGGAGAAATAAATTCAACTACCTCAAATGACCTGAGTGTGTCAAGCTAAGAGATGAAGGAAAAAGACTCCTCTCAAGACTTGGTCCAAGCCTGCATCTTCTAAGAAGCCACAGCAGCTGGGGTAAGGTATATGGCTCCCCGAGCCCTCAATCTCAGAGACAGATCTCCATTCACCCTGTGAGCTTAGTACAAAGGATTCTGATGATCTTCTCCTTCACATAAGATCTAGGGTCCATTTACCTTTGAGATGCAAACATATTAAGTTTCTAGCTGAAGGTTCTAGAGATTCAAGGATGGGAGCTAATAAATGCTGCCTGTGGGAACAACTGAGTCTGCCCTTACATTGTGCATCTGTTTGGAGACTTCACTCTTATGGAGTCTTTACTCTTATGGGGAGGTGTCCAGGAGGACTGAGTGTGTTCTGCTTCCTCGTCACCTCCAGCTACGTGAAACTTCTTGCCTGGGCCATATGGACTCCCGGGAATCTTCATGGAGACAGAGGATCCACTGCCCTTGCTATCATTGTCATCAGGGCAACTTTACTATAACTGCCACCGATGAAATGCACATTTGCCAGGAGCTTTACATATTTAATTACACTTAATCGTTACATCACCTCTTAAGGTTGGTTTTACTGTTCCAATTTTACAGGTGAGGAAACCGAGACTTCGAGAGATGCAGTGCCTCTCCACATCACACAGCGGCCAGAACTGGAAATCACCTACCCACCCCCGAGTCCTTGTATCTTCTGTAACCAAGCTTCATTTTCTTTATACTAAAAAAATGTTAAACTATGAAGTTAAAATATAAGAGAGAGAAGTAGTGGAGGAGAAAGGGGGAAATGAGCTGAATAATCTTTTCAAGATGAACTTCCTTGAAAGAAATTAAGGATAGAAGGTTTAATTCAAGTGACACTGATAGAAGTCATTCAGGTTAAATCTTAGTATAAAAAGACAAAATATTTATCTGAAGAATAAAAAACTGCCTGCGTTGATTCTCTATCACTGTGCAGCCAGTTATCCCGCCATTTAGCAGACTAAAAAAACAAACAGTTATTCTCTCACAGAGTCTCTAAGGGTCAGGAATTCAGGAACAGCTGGGCTGGGTGGCTGTAGCTCAGGAGGCTACAGTCAGCCTGTTAGCCCAGGATTGCTGTCACCTGGATGCTTCACTGTGGTTGGGTTCTGCTTCCAAACTCATTTATGTGGCACTGGCAGGAAACTTAAGCCCCTGCTACATGGGCCTCTCCACAGGGCTGCTCATGACTTGGCAGACAGCTTGCCCCAGAATGCATAACCCAGAACAGAGAGTATGACCAAGACAGATGGAACAGTGACTTTTATAATTTAATCTTGGAAGTGACATGCCATATCTCCTGCTATATTCTGTGTGATTGGCAAAATATGGGAGAAGGCAACAAGTGTTGTAAGTAGTGGGAGGCAGGGCCATTTTGGAGGCTAGCTGCTGCTTCTCTCCAAAGTGAAAACTAACATGACACTGCACCACCTGTGAATCTAGGCCCAGTGCTGACAATCTGGCTCTCGAATTTTAAGTGCACAATAGATAAAAAGTCACAAAATTTGGCTGTGTCTCTTCAGACAGAAGACAGATTCTTGCCACTATGCAAACACAAGGAGGGACTCAAATAAATAGTCATTTGTGTGCTTAGATGGTAATAGAATCACAGGCAGACCTGGGTAGAGGGAAAAGAGGAGTGAGGGATGATGAAGTCCATCCGAGCCATCCCAAGAGAGCCGATTGTGCGCATCTCCTTCCAACTCTGTCTTTAGCAGAGGAGAATTTCATCATGCAAATCAGCCAATCCTATAAACAAGGACTTTTTTTTTTTTTCAGGAGAACGAGTTGTTATGCATTTACCAACAGACCACTGAGAGAAACCCACTTTCATCTAGATAAGGATCCCTGAAATTCACACAGGGATAAAGATCTGATTCCAATCAACTCTGGGTCTTGAGAATAAGAAAATTGTTTGAATATGATAATCCAAATGGAACAGAGTAATTCCCTCACATTGCATTGGATAGCAGTGCTGTCTCCCTACATACTTAACTCAAGCCTTATAAAGCTTGACATGGTTTGGATCAAAAACTGTGCCCTAAAAGGCTCGTGTGCTCAGAGGCAGAACTTTTGGATGGTGGTTAGATTACAGCGACACTAACTTCATCAATGGATAAATCCACTGACAAGTTCATAGCAGGATGTGTTACAGGAGGTAGGGCCTGGTTGGAGGAAGTAGGTCCCTGGGGGCCTAGAAAAGATATTCTTGTCCCTGGGCCCTTCCTCTCTCCTGTCCCTAGACTCTTTCTTGCCCTCTCTGCTTACCAGCTGCATTGAAGTGAGCAGCTTTCTTCTGCCAGGCCCTTCCACCATGATGTGTCTGCCTTGGAACCAGCTGACCATGAACTGAAACTGTGAACCAAAATAAACCTTTTCTCTGTGTATGTCAGGTAATTTGTCCTACTGAGAAAAAAAAAAAAAAAAAGCTCACTAAAATCAAAGAGTGACAACTAATTGATAAAGATTTTTTTTAATTTTCCTTAATAGTTGATCATTTGATCATTGATTAAGTTCTTGCTTGTTTTAGGCTATACTATGTACCTTTCATAGACCTTTCTGTATCAAATTCTCTCAACAAACTCTTTGAGAGGGTGCAATCATTATCCCCAATTAAAACCGAAAAAAACACAAAAGCTCTTAAGTTAAGCATTTTTCTCAAGGTTATAGAGTAAGTTCCATTTCAAAGGAGGGAAGGAAGGGAGGGAGGGAGGGAGGGAGGGAGGAGGGGAGGAGGGGAGGGAGGAGGAAGGAAGGAAAGAAAGAAAGAAAAGCATACCTGGGTAAAGTCAAGTTTAGAAATCCCTGAAGACAAAAAATATAGTTTAAACATTTCTTGGGTTGCCTTTGCAATGAGAGGGGCTCGGGACTAGTTGCATGAGTACAGTTTCAATGTTCTTAGGTGTTTGTTGGTTGACCCATCTTCCTACACAGCCACTATTGCCAAAGCATGGACCAACGTCATTACCCAATTCCGAAAGTAAATACACGCTTTGTGTGGTTTCACTGCGGTTTCTGCTCTCAATCTTCTGCTAGAGCAGAGGAGAGATGGGTGTTCTAAACAGAAGGAAAATAGAAAAACTCAGTAACCTTCTGTTCTCAAGTCAAGCTCTCCTGGGGTATGGCCTTGTTTTCCTATGTGAGGCTGAGACACAGTGAATTCCCAGCCATCAGAGCCCCAGGAGTCCTGCTCATTTCAGACTGGAGATTTGCATCATCATCGCATCTCGCTCACATGCTACACTTGTGTCCCTCTGCTGCAGATCATGCTCTCAGTTCAAAGTCGTCCTTGAGTTTATGTACATTTTAATGAAAATTAAAATAATTACAGAGAACAAACAAGCATAACAGCAAAGAGGCTGCCTTCCTTTCTCTCAATAAATAGAAATACACCATCGAAAGGGATTCCACAGTTATGGAATTTGACAATTTAAAAAAATGTCTTAGGGGCTGGTGAGATAGCTCAGCGACATAAGCGCCTGCCTGGCAAGCGTGAGGTCCTGAGTTCGACCCCCGGTACCCCCCCAAAAAAATGTCTTAAATGTTACTTAGAAATGCAGCATTTGAACTCAATGGCCAGTGAGATGGCCTGTAGTAGCTGGGTTTTGGCAGCAAGGAGCCCAGGATCTGGTTCGAACTATCCCACCAGCAGGGCAAAGAGCATTAGAAAGCTCCTCAGCAGTCCCACACTGCTTGTAGAGAGCAGAAAGTGTATTGGGGCCCTGGCCTAGGACCACTGATCTCCTGCTTAGGGATATGATGACAGAATAAAACACAGACAAGAGATATATTTTAGTTACAAGGGACACCAGGATGGTCAAAGCCCAATGACAGGCTAAAACCACAAAGCATAGTGGCCTTGGCCTTTATTAGGTGGCCACTTGACTGGGGGGTGTGCTGGTAGGCTGCATGAAGCAGTGGGGGTCAAGGTTCAAGAATGGAGGAACAATGCATTTTTGGAAAAGCACACTGGAGCAGATCCTGGTTAACTAGTAACCTGATTGTCTGCTAACTAGACTACTGAGCTAGAAGGAATTTGCACAAGTCAAGTCTTCAGCTGCCATGTTATCTCGCTTTGAGGCACCAGAACTTCACAGACTGTTTGCTGGCCTTGGCTCTAGCCATTGGCTTAAATATTAATCTGCCCTTAAACCAGCCCCAGGTCTCGCCGCAAGTCATATAGGGCTAGGACAGACTCTCAATTTATTTTTGTGCCAATTTATTAATATTAATTATTGCCTGCTCTGTACCATGTCAAGCTGGTCCTCGGCAAAAGGGTATATGGAACATGTATAATAAATGTAGCATTTCGCTTTCATTATTACAGTTATTAGCTATCGGTTCTAATATGATGACTTTCCGTGACATCAGGTATCTCCTGGCTTTCTCCCCATTCACAGCCTCACTTTGTATTTCTCTAAATAGGAATAGTCACCAAGGGCTCCTTATCCTTCCAATTGTCTCTTGTCTGGCCTCCCTAAATTTGCCTTATCACCTTGGATCCTTTCTCTCATCAATACGTAGAATTAAGCTTTCAGTTAATCTGCATCAAATCATGTTTCTTTCCTCTTTAATCCACAAATGGCTACCTTTCACTCTTCTTGTAAAGTCCGAGCTCCTCATCCTGGCCTACAAGGGCCACCAGCTCTGATCCCTGCTCTGGTCCTTCTCCTCCTGCTCATGTTCTCTTACTTACCATACTCATTAGTCCTGCTAAATTTGAACATTTCTTGGATGCATCAGTTTGGGGGCTTATATTGTTGTTTTTTCCCAAATCGTTGCATGGGTGGCCAATTCACATCAGTTAACACCTGTTTAAAATTTACCCATTTCTGTGTCCTATTACCCTGACATATTCTTGCTACAATCTGAAAATATATTATTTTTTCATTTGTTTCCTTTTCATTGTCTTCCCCATAATTATGTCATTATAATATTTTTGAAGTGTCTACAATTGTGGAATCTTGTAGACATTCAACAAATACTTTTTGGAATGGATGAAAAATGAATGAATTCAGTTCTAAAGCCATGTGTGTAGTGTGTGTGTGTGTGTGTGTGTGTCTGTGTGTGTGTTGAGGCTGGAAAATTGATGCCTGTTCTGCAACATTCTCAACAACAAGGTTTCTCAAGTTTTCTCAACAACATAGGGACTCTCAGAGGGGTTACTGACTGTCCATCTACAGAGAAAATAAACATTTCTTCCTTTGTGGATTTCAGTATCAGAAACAATTAGAACTTGGGTGTATCTATAATCAAGGCAACTAAAACCAGAAATGAAAGATGTACTTCTGGACAGATTAAAAGGGACCCACACTAATGTAATAGAAGAACCAGGGAAAGAAGTCTAAACCTAGATAAGAAGCCCCACTGTCTGTTGGAATAGAAATTTCATCTTCCACACTATTCTGAATTATGTATTCCTTTTCTTTATCCACATTATCCCCATCCTCCTTCATCTTTTACTTTGATAATGTTCTTATTACCGTCTACCCAGGCATTCATGCCTATGACCTGGAGGTCAGGAAGACTCCTTCCTCAATCGCATGAGCATCCCTTAACTACAGCTGATCTCCAAGTCAGTTTGACCTCACCTTCTACCCATCTCCACTATCTTAGTTCAGAACTTCCTGTCTTTCAAGTCATTCTCCACATTACTTCTCAGGCATATTTTGATATCAAGTTGATTGTATGATTTCCATGCTTAAGACCAGATTTTTAATATAGTTTTTAAAGGCCTTGTCTTGTTTTTCCAGATTCAGTATCTGCTTCACTCCTGCACTGCTGCCACTTGGAGACACACACACACACACACACACACACACACACACTATCTCTCCTTTATCTCTCACTCTGTAGCTCCTGCTCTTATTCAAACATTCTCACTGCTTTGCTTTACCTAATTTATATTTGAGATTCCCTAAATATATCTCAGTCTTTCCCTCTTCTCCTCTTACAGGACTCATTTTAAACATCTCTCCTTTCAGTAAAAATGTAATATTTTCCCAGATGTATAAGAAGACTTAATAGCTTTTGTCTACATTTCTTTTATAAACCTTTATCATGTGACATTTTAACTACTTATTTAACTGACTGTTTTCCTAGCTACCTTGAGTGTCCTTTGAGGATAGGGAAGGGAAGAGGTTTTATTTATCTTTATGTCCTTCAAAATCTAGTTCATAGCCAGTACTCAAAAATGTGTATTAAATGATAAAGACAAAGGAAAGATAAAAATCCACTCGTGTTTCAGCCTCCCCCTGGCCGCCAGAGACAAGCAATTGTCTTCCTTCATACATAGATAATATCGGCACAGGCTGTTTCTGAAACCATTATCCTTGCTCCATACATGTATCTTGACTATCAAATTAAAAGGATTGTCACTGGAATAAATCACAACCAACCCACTGCTATACATTTAATGTTCAGGCTGTTGTGGATATATAAGGCTTTCGGAAATAAGTTAGATGCTGGGTATGGTGGGTGCATGCCTACAGTCCCAGATCCTCTGGAGACTGAGGTAGGACCAGGTGAGTGTACCAAGACCCTACCTCAACAACAACAAAAGTAAGTGATGAGCCTCTTCAGATAAAATAACTCAAATGTAAGAACCATGAGCACAAGGGATAATGCTACGTCTTGGAAGGATTTGTCTCTTCCAAAATTCATGCTGGAATTTAATTCCCATTATGAGATATTAAAAGGTGGGGCATTTTAATATGCCCTCATGAATGGCTAGTTCATTCATGTGATTAATGGATGAATGGGTATCATAAAAGTAGGTCTGCTACAAAAAACAGTTTGTCTAGGTCTCTTACACACCCTGCCTGTCACCATGTGATGCTGTATGCTGTCAGCAAAGACATCACCAGATGGGGAACTTTGATCTTGGACCAGAACTGTCAGTCAAAATAAACCTCTTTTCTTTATAACTTAGCCTGTGATATTGTGTTATTAGCTTCAGAAAATGACTAAGACAGATCTGTATAACAATGGCTGGCATGTGTGGGTTGCTTTGACATTAACATAATCCAGAACCTCATAGAAATGACAGCTTTTCTTTCCTCTGAGGTGACGAAGGTATAGGACATCCTTTCCTGCAAATGCTTGCAGACATTGGTGCTGAAAGGATCATATCTTACTAAATTAATCTCTAGAGTAAGGAAACTTGCACTTTCTCCTTATCCAGCAGCCCATTCCCCTTTGGGTCTCCTAAGCTCAGTTCATCAGTCTGCTTAGGTTGATCAGAGAGCCAACCTACACCTAGCACCTACTATGAGAGTTGTGTAAAAACATTTATCACCAAATTAGACTCTATGGTTGAAACTTCTCTGGGTTTTAGAGGCATGCTGATGAATTATGCAGAGGATATGCCAAGGGTAGATTTGGTTCCTCGCTGCCCCATAACTATGCTGGCTATTAATGAACTGAGGGGTGGAACTAAGGAAATACGAGGTGGAAGAAAAGGGAATGCAATCCTCCTGAGTGTAAGAAATTCACAGATGTGGGCAATCTGCTGTAGATAGCTGTTCTGCGAACTACTTAGCTACTTGAGGTTATCTCCTTCACTTAGCTAAGAAGTAGTCCCTGGAAGCGTAAGTGGCTCACACACTCCTTTAAATGTGGTTCCTCAGTAGAAAACACTATCCAGGGGGCAGAAATAAAACCGAGAAACAGAAATCCAAGTACAACCAATGTCTCCAAGAATCTGTTCTGAAAAAGAAGGGAAAAAGATTTCAAGGGCACCAGTGCTTCTTTAGAACACGATTGCTTCTTGAATGTTGAAGACTCACTTTTTCCAATATCTGGAAATAAACTGCCTTCATATGAAGAGGTCCAAAAAACAGTCTGGGGGTCTGGGTAGATATTCATCACCACCTTCCACCTCCACCTCCCACCATTGGACTAGGAAAACTCTAACAAAAGTGTGAGGCCTGATTGGAAAATATAGTGAATGTTTAAACCTTTTTAAAAATATTTTATTATAGTACAAAGCACAATGCTATTTAGCCCCTTCAGAGTACTCATCGTCCCTTCAAACACACTTATCTCATCCTTCTTGCTGCTTTTTGAAGAAGTTTTGGAAGTCTCCTCCTGGGGTGTCTTTCGTTGTGCTGTTGTGGCTGCTTCCATCTCCCAAATGGATTCAAAACATTTACCTTTCATGGTTATGTTGACTTTGGGGATGAGCCAGAAGTCACACAGGGCCAGATCCAGTGACCACTGTGACTGAGAATGCACCATAATATGTTTATAAGCCTGCCTTCAGCACCAGCTTTCACTTCATTTTTTTAATTTTTATTTTTATTAGTACACATTTGCAGTGCATTATGATGACATTCATCGTGGAGAGTTGGTACATGGACGTAACCACATCTTAAGGTCTTTATGGATAATATTTATTGTGTTCCGTTTAAGAAGTTATCCACCTAGGCTCATGAAAATGTTTTTATAGAAGCTTTACTTCTTCATCTTTCATATTTGTATCTATGACTCATCCAAAAATGATTTTCATATTTGATGTGACGAGGCAATCAACAAACACTATTCCCATCTGAATATTCAATGGATTCAGCACTATTTGTTGAAATTGACGCCATTTTCTCTGTTTATTGCTGTGACATTTTTGTTGTAAATAAAGTGATCGTACATATAGGATCTGTTTCTGGACATTCCAGTCTGTAACACTGGTATATCTTCATGTTGATGAGAGCTTTGCATTTACTGTAGCTTTATAACATCTGTAGTATAAGACCTGTATTATGAACTGATGCCTTCTGTCAATTGGAGGAAGTGATCAACTAGTATCTCTTCAGATATTGTTCTTCACAGTATTTCTCCAGTATTTCTACCACTCTAATTATACAGGTTAGCCAATTTTAGAAATTTTCATGTTTATTATTTATTTTTTAATTTTCTGCTCTTCATTTTAATGTCTGTGCTTCAATCTAGATGTTTTCTACCCTTAAAAGATACTTTATTAATCATTTCTGTGTATTTAATCTACTGTTAAACCTATCTATTAAATTCTTTTTTTTTTTTATGTGGGTACTGGGAGTCGAACTCAGGACCTCGTGCTTGCAAGCAGGTGCTTGTGCCACTGAGGAATATCACCGGCCCTTTTTTTCCTTTATGTGGGTACTGGGAGTCAAGCTCAGGACCTTGCACTTGCCAGCAGGTGTTTGTGCCGCTGAGCTATCTCACCGGCCCTTAAATTCTTAATTTATTTTTAATTCAATTATTTCTATTTAATGTTTTGTATATAATGAAATATATGAAATGTTTTCCAAATTGAATTTATTTTTAAAACATTTAACATACTTCTTTTAAAGTAGGTCTTACTACTGTCTGTTTTTCCTCTTAGTATTGGGGAAGTTAGCCCTGTTTCCTGGCTTGTCTGGTAATTTTTAATTGACTGTCATACATTGTACATTTTCATAGGTATTCTGGATGGTGTTAGCTTCCTCCAGAGAGGATTGATTTTTTTCTTGTAAATAAATGTGACTAGTTTGATCACCCTGATCTGGCTAGAGATAAAAGAAATGTAAAGCTGTGTTTCCAGTATTTTGGTTCAAAAAAAATTAAGACGTATTGTGAAACTTAAAAGATCATGCAATTTCAAATTTAAGAATCTCCAGATTTCCCACATCTCTTTTAAAATCAGAAAGTCTGGCCTGACCCTTCATACTATCTTCAATGATCTGTGCAGGGTTTAGAAGCTATGGCCTGTGGGCCAATTCCAGTCCACCACCTGCAGAAACCCATACCAAAGAAATCTCTGCCAACACACCTCATAACCAAATGCCAGAAAACTAAAGGAAAATAAAAAACTCTTCTAAGCCATGAGAAAACTAACATCTTAGCTATAATTTCTCACTGGAAGCTCTAGAGGCCAAAAGGAAGTGACATTTTGAATATGCTGCAATAGAAGAACTATCAACCCACAATGCTATATCCAGTAAAAGAGTCCTTCAGGAATGAAAGAAAAAGTAAGGGTTTTCCAGGTGAAGGAAAATTAAGAGAATTTACTATCAGCAGATCTACTATAAAGAGACTGGCAGAGTGATAAAAAATGTGATCCAAAACTAGGTTAAAACAAATGAAAATAAAATCAGTGAGACTGGTAAAACTTCTATCAAGATGTACAGAGGAAAAAAACCCTCAAACCCCACTAATTTTTAATATCAGAAATGAAGAGGAAGATATCAGCCTTTTCAGAGATCAAAAGATAATAAGAGATTACTACCAACAATTCTACACACATAAAACTGGCAACTTGGGCGAAATGGGCTGCTTCCTCAAGAGGCACAAAGTATCACAAAATAGATCATTTAAATATCCCTATAAAGATGAAAGAAACTGAGTTCATAACTTTATTTATTTTTTTTTTTGTGGGTACCGGGGGGTCGACCTCAGGACCTCATGCGCCAACAGGCGCCCGTGCCGCTGAGCGATATCACCGGCCCCTTTTTCGTATGTGGGATCCGGGAGTCGAACTCGGGCCCTCGCGCTTGCTGGGCAGGCGCTTAAGCCACTGAGCCATCTCACCGGCCCCCGAGTTCATAACTTTAAAACTTCATAAAAAGACATCTCCAAGGCAGATGTTTCTTCTGGAGATTTCTACCTAATGTCTGAAGAAAATTGGACAATTCTACACAATCTCTTCTCATTTTAAGAGATCACTATTACTTTGACACTCAAAATAGATAACACGAAAAAGAAAGAAAACAACAGGCTAATGTCCCTCATGAATATAACCACCACCTGTTTTTGTAAATAAAGTTTTATTAAAACCCAGCCATATCCATTTGTTCACTTATTGTTTATGACTCTTTTCACACTATAATGGCAGAATCAAGTAGCTGTGATAGTCTGTGTGGTCCACAAAACCTACTGTACTTATTTCTGATTCTTTACAGAAAAAGTTTTCTGGTAAGATCTAGAGCTAAGAAGCAATAATTGCTCTCAATCTCTCTTTTTAATTTATAAGGGCTCCTTTATTTGTAAGCTAAGTTGATGGTATGTAGGCAATATAAAAGTACATGTATAAGCACAAACATATGTAGATATAACATAGAGTGCACACACACACACACTCAAAGACCTCACAGTTTTCTGTTCCCTTTAGATTGGAAATGTAGTCTCCAGTTACAGAGGTCCTCCATTTTTTATTACTATTACACTTGGTCAACATTTCTTATTTGTAATCTGTCTTTTAAGTTTAACAATACATCTTAATTTTTTTTGAACCAGAATACTGGAAAATAGAAACAAGAACAAAAATAATTTCATGGCTCTAGGGACCATGAGAAATAGTTGGATCATATACACATGGTTTTGATTTTGTGAGACAGAGTCTCACTCTGTAATCCAAGGTAGGCTTGAACTTTCTATGTAGCCTAAACTGGGCTTGAACTCCCCATCCTTCTGCCTCAGCCTCCCAAGTTCAAATGTGGTTACTTCTTAAAATTGTAAGGTGTTCTTCTCTTTCATTTTTCCCCATTGGCTTTAACACAAAGATAACAATTCATACTTTCTTTTAATTTTATTTTCCCGGCATGCCTTTTTCCATCCTTTTATCTTCAACTTTTGTGAGTCACTTGTTTTAAACATGTCTCTTTTTCTCAGCTTATAATTAGTTTGATTTGCTTTGCAATCCAGTCATGTTTTTTAATTATGGTATTTTGCCCATTTACAGTGATTGATGCGCTGGATATGATTAATCTTAATTTGCTTCTTCTCTGATGAATGAATGGTCTTTTATACAGGGCTTTTGAAGGCAGAAAAGCAATGATTATAGAAAAGGCACGCACCAGCAAAGACTTGGAAAAAGCAGGTAGTACTATGAGACGGTTAATGTGTTTAATACTCCTATGGATATATAACTTTTGATATACTGAATATTTAAAAGGTCATACTCTTTTATTTACAGATAAATCATACATTCTTTTCTAAAAAGTCATTGAAGAATGAAACAATTACACTTCCCTTCCTCCCTTCAGTTGCCAATGCTCAAAGGAGCCACAAACCATTTAGGGTGGTGGGTTTTATGCTTCCCATATACCAACTGGCACATCCTGGCTGCTGGCTGTCAAGCAGCTGGACCTAATTTCAAGAACTGGAGGCGCTCAAACATGTGGCACTTGGGACTCACTCTGCTGCCCAAAGCAATTGGAAAAATCTGCTCTGATTTTGCAGTCCTGAAACTCAAGCTGCCAAAAGCCAGAAAGGAATCATGAGCAAGTTGCCACCTCATCTTAGGCCTTCTTCTTGGCCCTAAAAGGGGAAGATGAAGAAGAAGGAACTGCATTAGCCTTCAGTCAGTAGACCCTCTCCTAAGTTATGGACCCTAACTCACTTCTTTCTTCCCTTGTGCTTTTCAGGTCTCAGATTTAGACTGAAAGACGCAGGAATGAAGAGAGTGGGGAGAACTGGATGCTGCCAGGAAATATCAAGAAGGAATAGAAGTGAAACATGTGTCTTTGGCAGGTGGCTGATGGGGTAATGTAGGCTGTAGACGAAATCTCCTGCACCTTGGATGGAAAGAAACGTGTCCTCTACTTCCACCGTGGCAGAAGGACTCAGAGGGCTAAGGTCATTCTGATCCCAACCAAGCTGAGCTGGCAAGGCCCTGAGCTTGTTTTTTCTCAGCCTTTAAGGCCAGCTGTGTGTGCTACACAGCACAGCACAATGAGGCAGTGAGCCCAGTTCCTTGATTTCCCATCAGGTCCCCTATTAAATTCCCATTAGCATTCTTACACCACGAAGTCAGCAATTCAAGCTTTAGTTTTTCCAGTGCCCTTCCCTGCACTGCAGGGAGTGAGTTTTGATGAGCAGAACACGGAATTTGAAACTAGAGAGGCTTGGATTAGAATGTTGCCTCTGCCTTTGAATAGCTGCTTGACCTTGAACAGTGTGCTTAAGAATGAAGGGGAGATGCAGAGTGCCTACCGCACCTCTTCATTTGCAGTCAGGGTCCTGCAGAGAAACAGAACCAATAGGAGGGGTCTAGAGAGAGAGAGAGAGATTGATTCAATTTAAGGAATTGGCTCACGTAGTGGTGGAGGCTTGGTGAGTCCACAGTCTAACCAGAAAGGCTGGTGGACTGGAAGTTCAAGAAAGATTCACAGTGTGAGTCCAGAGCAGTCTGCTGGTGAACCAGGAAAAGTCAAGGGTGCAAATGAAGTCAAAAGCAGTCTGCTGGCATAATTCCCTCCTGCTCAGCTGCCCAGGCTTCAACTGACAGGATGCAGCCCACCCCTGTTATGGAAGGCGATCTGCCTCTTCTTTCTTTTTTCTTTCTTCCTTCCTTTCTTTCTTTCTTCTTTCTTTTCTTTTCTTTCTTTCTTTCTCTCATTCATTTTTATTTTATTTTACATTTATTTTTGAGACAAGGTCTCAGTATGTAGCCCCGGCCATCCTCGAACTCATGGCCATTCTCCTACTTCAACATCCAGAGTGCTGGGATTACAGGCCTCTGCCACATGCCTGGCTTTCCTTCTTTTGATACTGGGCTTTGAATTCAGGGCCTTCTATTGAGCTACATCCCCATATCTTTTAATTTTTTTAATTTTTTAATTTTTAATTTTTATTTCATTGACAAGGCTGGCCTCAAACCTGTGAAGCTCCTACTTCAGCCTCCCATAGTGCTGTGATTACAGGCCCCAGCTGAGGGCAATAAAAGCCAACTAAATGGATTTAAATGTAAATTCCACTCAAACACAACCTCACAGAAACATCTGGAAAGATGTTTGGCCAAATATATAGGTACCATTGCCCAACCAAGTTAACTCATGAAATTAAACATTCCAATGGTCAGCACACACAAGGGTCCAGTGCATTTGCAGATCAAACTAAGACATAAATGTGACGTTCATACTTGCAAAATATGGAACTGAAAAAGGAAGATCGTTTCTTGAACATATAATTACACAGCCCTATCCTGGAGACAGGAAAGACTCCCCCAAAATAAAGAAGGCACAAGAAATATAGATACAACACAGGATGGATTTTGAGAAAATGTCAAAATCACCTTCCACTACTAACCAATGTGTGGTTGGAAGAGTGTAAGGAGTAGCACGCACCACTGATTAGGGAGACCCAGAATAATACAGGAAGGGCTTCATTCTCTTTCCAGATACCTACTTTTACCCAAACAAACCCACAGATCAAAACCCTCCTCATTCCTAAAGATTTTCCAAAGCCCTCCAACTCGTGTCATCACTTCCTTCTCCAAAGCCTTAGAGAAGTATGTGGTTATGACCTTTGTTTGGCACTGGTCTTGCTGTCCAATACACTACTACAACTTTGCTTTGCTTTTCATTGGCTTTTCCATACTTGCGTATCTCATTTTTCTCATTAGACTGGGATGTCCTCGAGGACTGTGTTCTTGACTTCTCTGTGTCCCTCAGCATATAACACAGTGACTGCAATGGTCACATTACAAATATGAGTTGATTTATTTAAAAAAAAAATGTGTTCGTACTTTACTTGCCCCATGAGGATACAACCGAAAAGCATCCACCTGACCACTAGCACAGGCAATAACATAACCTCATCAGAAGCTGACATTTATGGCATCTTAATTAATTTAATGCTTAGTAACAAATCTATGACACAGGTACTTTTATTATTCTCATTTTATAGATAAAGAAATGGAAGCAGAATGAACCCACTTATATGGCTGATAAAAGTTCACAGCCAGTTTTTGAACTAAAACTAACTGTCTCTGGAGCCTGAACTCTTAATCATTGTGCTGTGCTTAGAAATGATGTTTTAGGGCCGGTGAGATGGCTCAGCGGCGTAAGCGCCTGCCTTGCAAGCGCGAGGGCCCGAGTTCGACTCCCGGAACCCACATACGAAAAAAGGGCCAGTGATATCGCTCAGTGGCACGGGTGCCTGTTGGCACGCGAGGTCCTGAGATCGACCCCCCGGTACCCACAAAAAAAAAAAAAAAAAAAAAGAAATGATGTTTTAAATCCCTTAGACATGAAAAGACCCATTCAGGAAGGATTCAGATTTATTGCATCCTGGCACACAGAACTATACAAGTTAACACACCCAGTTTGAGTAATTTGGATGACTCTCCACTGTATTTAGTATATATTATATATCCATCTTCCATTTGCAGCCCTTCAAAATTTTTCCCAGGCTAGCATAGAACCCTCCCCGCTATCTTCTTTCCTACACTGGGCTGCTGATAGTATCCGACAGAATTTCTATACTTTTCCCTCTGTGCAACTTTGCCCAAATCATCTTAGTGTTGCCTGGCCCCTGCACCCCAAAGCTATCTGTCAAAGTTGTGCCCATTTTTCAAGACCCCGCATAGGTCCGAGAACCAAGAACCTATGTCTCTGCCCATCAGAACTGATCACCCTCTTCCCCTCAGACAATGTCTGCAATAATGCAACCATCCGTGAGTTGCTTTCTGATAAGCCTCCTTCCAGTGGCGAGAAAGGCAGGATGTCAGAGCCATTAAGCTGGTTGTCACACATACCATCTTACACACCGCCATCCTACTTACATCTCAAATGAAATGAAGCAACCATTCCTTATATAGGTTCACTGGGTGTGGGCCACGTGCACCAGGAAAAGAAAAAACAAGCTGAAAACTAACGTTTCACCCTCTTAAATGATGCTAGAAAAATTATGGAAGACTCAGATTTATTACTTTAAAAAAAACAAGTCATCCCATTCAACACTTTATTATTAGTAACAAATGACTGATGACACATGTCACAACTAATTGGATCCACCAGAATGTGTTAACAGCAAGGCTGAGAGCAGCTGAACTAATGCCTCCTCTGGCTTGAGAGACTCTGGAATTCACAGACAATGTCTTACTTATTTAAAAGTCCTAACCCTGAGTCAGGACTTGTTAACTGAACGGCATTGACCTGATGAGTAAGATTTAGTCCAAGGAGTTCCCAGAGAAGGAGATCATACTGGGGAGCCAGGAAGTTGGTAAAGAAACATTTGCCATGCCCATCCCCTGTAAGTTGTCAGGAGATGATGGGGAGTAGAGAGAAAGCCCATATTTACCTTGTTAGGAGACACAGCTGACAAATATGTAATCAGCATAAACATAGAGAGAAAAATACAGTACTCCCAAGAGTATGTTGAGGGGGAAGAACGAAGGGGTGAGGTGGGAGAAATGAACCACAAGATCACTGCAGACAGAAGAGGCTGGTTGTTATGTCTTTTTAGTACCCCAAGAAAACCCCAGAAAGCAGTCTGGCAGGGGCCTGGCATTGCACAGCTCTACTGGTGGGAAAGGCTGGAACTGGTGGAGTCCTGCATAAGGGTGCCCTGACCCATCCTCACTGGAAGTCCAGATTCGTCTCCTCTCCTGCGTGGTCCTTTCTAGAGCATGCATGCACCTGAGCAGGGGAGGACAGCCCACACGGAATCTCTCAGAGCTGGGCATGACCATGCACCTCTGGGTCTGTTTGCTTGCTACCACCAATTTGATGGAGACATACAGACCAGTTGGTCCTCTGCTGCTTGTGTCTTCCATCCAGAGAGGTTGAATAACAAAGGAAGGTCAGGGACCCAAGCTGGCTTCTGTCCAAGCTACAGCAATTGGTGACCAGGTGAAAAGGGAACATTTCTGCTAATAGGCTGTCTCTCTCATAATCACAATTTGTATATAAAACTCAGGAACCGTCATTTGATATGAAAGATCTTTATTAACTTACCCCTGCAGTATTATTGTAAGGAACCTGGTAAATCAGTAGGTTTTCTTTCTTAATTTGACTACCCAAAGAATTCTCAGGTATTATACCTTAGCAACATGGCCCCAAAACCAGAATGTTTGTTCTTAAAGAATTAAACCATTCCACTAAGCAGCTTTGCAGATGGTTAGATGCTTATGTTCTCAAGGTAGAGGAGGAGGGTATAACAGGTTAGTAGAAAAAGTATGTTATGCCTGCAGATTACTATGGCAAGTTGATTTCTTTTTGGTTAGAAACAATGGAACAGAATGACAATACTTCAAATATCCTGAAATCACTACTAACAAGTGACGTAACAGCAGGCAAGTCTCAGAATCTCCAGACTTCAGTGTCTCACACTTCTAGAATGGAGATAACTAGTTTCCCTTGCAAGACTGTTGAAGAGATAAGATGTAGAAATGTTGATGACAGTATTTTCACCCCCGCTGTGACCACAGAAGCCTGGCTCAGAGGGTCATTAAAATCCCTTGTTTCATGGAAATATCATGATGTAGCATCTGACTATTTAGCTCCTATCCTCGGAAATCGAATTCATTCAAGCTGAAAAGGACTAAAAGTTTCTTGGATAATATATGTGCCATCTATGTTTTTATTTATGAACATTTTCTTCTGCATCAAAGTAGATAACCTCTCAATTCTTCTTTAAGAAATAAGAGTATTAATTCACTCCTATGTTCATTTTTTTTCTTCTGACATCACATGAGATTGACAGTTTGTAATTCATGTAGAATGGGCTTGGATCAACCTGATTCAGAGAGAGTAAGAACATTGTACCGGAAGACATGACAGTGACACTGAAAGTTTCTCTCTCTGACACATCACAGAGGCAGCCTATATAATCTGTCTAGTTCTATTTTTTATTTCGCTTTGGAGCTAATAAAATATGTTCAATAGCAATTCTATTGGCAAAATAATGACAGTAAATCTGCTAGGGAATTCAAGCTTCTGAAGCTCTCGTGGATCACCTGTGAGAATCGGGTGTGCCTGGCACACGGGACACTTCGTGAATGCAGAAGCTCTCGATATGGGGTCACGGCAGATCTTGTTGCATGGGTTGGGGCAGGAGTGGGATCTACAAGTCCTGTCTTAGGTTTCCTTCCCCAACTCTTGATCACTTCGGACAAAGTAGAGGTCCAATAATAGTCACAAAAAAATATTTCTCAGGCCTCATTTCCACCCCCTGGCAAACTCCTACACCATTTCAAAACCTTCCAGGAAGATCTGGGAGTTTGCAGGCAGTGGCTCCTTCTAGCAAGCCCTCATAATTTCTATGAAGCAACTCTCCAGACTACCAGGATATATTTCAGTCCTAGGATAAGTATGGTATCATTTGCTAAAATAGGACCTGGCCAACTTACAGTAGATTCCCTATGGGTGACAGCATGGCACAAACTCAAGATTTTGTAGTTGAACAGACCCAGACTGAAACAGTGAGAGCCACTTACTGTCACAATGAGGAAGTCATATGACCTTTCTGAGCGTCGCGTTCCTTATAAATAGTAGCTATTTAGAATAGAAACAATTTTTTTATTTTATCAAATACTTACACATAATTTATTATGTTCTTAGTAACTCAAATTATTTCTTTTAACAGGCCTCCCGGGTAGGTACTATTTTACAGACAAACTTACTAAGGCTCAGAGAGATCAAGTATCTTGCTAAGGGTCACACAGGTGGTAACGGCACAGACAGTATTCATCGCCTTATCTAATCTTTAACAATCAAAGAAGGAAGTATTTTTTAAATGTTTTAAGGAAATATTTTTTAAACAAGGAAATATTTTTAAAACTTTATCCTGGAAATTTTCGAACACACAAAAGTAGCGGGCATCCATCCTTTGTACACAGTATGCAGCTTAAACAATTATCACTAACTACCCCACTGTTCTAAACATGGAAGTTTTACATTTGTATTTTCCTTTAGATGCAATAAAAATATTTTTTGTCATTTTTTTTTGATCTTGCTTTTATCGTTGGCTAAATGAAGGCAATTTAATTTCCTTATCCCATCAGAAAAATAAGGATGGTAGATATTTCTATTGAACAATATTTTTATAATACCATTTTATACATTGCTCTGGACAGTTCACTAAATAGTTCTACTTTATTTCATTGAACTTTTCAGCAACCTTTTAAGATAAGCAGGAAAGTTACTGCTGTCTCTATTCTACAAAAAGCCAAATGAAGCTTAGAAAGCTTAAAGAGTTTGCCAAAGGTCAGATGTCAAGTAAGTAATGGATGATATCAAAATATCAATTAATTTTTAAAATTTTTAGTTGGCTTATTCCCTGGACATCAATACATAGTGGAAAAACTGTGGACTCTGGAATTCAGTAGACAAATCTTCATTCTCCCTCCGATGTACAGTCTTACTCAAGGACACTCTGAGCCTTAAACAGCTAATAATTAAAATGAGCAAATAATTTTATCACAGGCTATTGTAAAACATATATTTTAAATTATTATATCATGTAAAATAAGTGTATATGTATGTATAATTTATAGGTATATCTAAAACCTATACATGTGCATATGTAAATGTATATATACATATATATATTACCAAGATTATCCCAAAGCCTATGCCCATTAAAAATAATTTCCCTTTCCACATTTCTAAGTAGAATCAATCAAAGAATTTATTGATTACTCAGAATTCACCAGCTGTACTTTCAAATCTTCCCTAACTTTTTGGCATTATGATATTCACCAAAGGGCTCTGGATGCTTTCATTGTTCGCCCAGATTATTTACTTCTTTGGCACTTGGTTACTCCATAAAACTGAGAATGTCCCCCAGTTTAATCTATTATGAGAACAGTCTTCACTCGTTGGAAGAACTAAGCAAAACCATCATTGTCTTATTTGAACTCTTGTTTCTTCCTGAGGGCCGAGTTTACAGTTATTTGATATGTTTTTATAAAAGGAAAATTGTGTATAATCACTAAAAGAAAAAAGAATACATCATAAAAAAAGTCTCCCTGCTCCCAAACTACATTGTTTCTAAGTAAAATAAACCCATCTGTGGCTCCTTATCTTCCTTCCTTGTTCATCAACAGATGCTTATTAAAAAACATCATAGATAATTACATTTCTTGTTCAGGTTTCTTACACCTTAACATGATGGAGGATGTGTCTCTTGTGACTAGATTTGATATCTAATCCATGCTTCTGTCTTTACATGCCTGCATTTCAACTCTCCTACATCAGTGCAAACTATAAAGTAACTTTCAGAGAAGAGACTCAAAAAAAGCTGTTCTTTTCCCTTGTTGCACTATGAAATGACACTTCCCTACTTGGGAACAGATGGCACAATGCCTGCTGCAGAGTTGGCACTGAGTATATTTTTGTGACTGACTACATGAGTGAGATCATCTAAGCATCTTAGTAAAGTATTGAATCATGAACTTTGATGAAATCTGTTTTCTGATTCTTTCCTATATACAAGGGAAGTAATTTCAACTAAAGCTAATATTTTTCAAGTAGCAATATTTTGGAAACCTATTTTAATGAATAATAGATAGTGATGATATTTAAAGAAAAAATGAACCACTTACACAAATACATATTTTTAAAGTAGAAAAATGTGCTATTTTAATTTAAATGTCTTTCTTGTACTTTAAGAATTTTTGAAAACAAAGAGAAGCAGAATAAATAATTATAACCAGGACAATGGTATAAAGCAGTAAGAGCTGAGGAAAATTGGGATGTTTGACTGCCCTAAGATTGGAAAAACATTTCTTTTATTTAAGAAAAAGATAAAAAGAGTAAATGAAGAAGGAGTAAGGGCATTTGTAATACTCCAAGTCACTCCGTTGAGTTCCTGGTGTCTGATCACATGGCCCTCTCTTCTCCACTCCCTCTCCTGCAAAAAAAATATACAAAGTACAATTTGTTCCCTAAACACCTTGGAAAAATGGCCTGGTTCTTTCTGAGGAAATCCTACCTCAGTCATTGATGAGAATTATGCAGTCCTTTTTAAATACCAAGAAGCTTTAGAATTCTTGAAACGATTTTCTATTAGACTGAGATTACCAGTCTGATATGACTCTCTGCTAACACTTTGAACCCTACCTAGATGACAAAAACAAACTTCAGTCTCTCAACATGTATAGTGTCCATGCTGCAACTTGGTCATTTGAATTCTGTATTTAGCAGAATTCAGCCCAAGTAGTTCTGCTTCAGAATGTTTGCAAAGTGTAGTTTATTACATGTGTTTATTTTAGTAAAATGAGAAACTACCACTAAGCAAAAGAAGATATAATTAACCCATAACCCAGGAAATTCTGTTATTGTCTTTTGTATGTATGAATATAGATATTTTTAATGAAATTATATTTCATTTATTGTTTGGTGACCTTTGTTGCATTCAGTGACATGGGCACTTTTACACTTGTTCTTTCAAACTAAAGAAAAGAGATTTTGATGCAAGAATATTAGATAAATATTTACTGAATATCTTAAGTTGTGTTTTTCTATGTTGTTTAGCAGTATTCGTTTATTTAAACTTCACACCAGACTCCAGAGTGGGAACCGTTACGATCCTCATTCTGTCGATGGAGAAACCGAGGCACAGAGAGGTTAAGTAACTTGCCCAGGGTTGTGGAGATAGAAAGTGTTAGCACCACGCCTGCCATGGAATGACACCCTTCACCACTATTTCAGTGTCCTAGGACTGATGTTTATTCTCTGTGTTCCAGTCTTTCCTCTAATATAGCTTTGGAGGCAGGGAAAGAGAGGCAAGGCAACGCCCACGGAGGAGAGAGGAAAAGAGAAACAGAATTCCCACACGAAGAATGAAGGAGGGATGCAAGCAAAGGATCAATGTATAGCAAAGAAAAAAAGAAAGAAAATTTTACATCATTTGGAGATAAAATATTACACTGAATCCCATAAAATTGCAATTTTTCTGGGATAAAAGCAGTGGAACATTGGCAGTTTCATAAACTTCCATCTATTGAATTCAATCGTTAAGTGAGATGTTCAGCAATCATTAAGAAAACACATATTTAAGCATAATTAATTGGGACTCAGGCTTAAACACTAACCAAAACAATCTAAACACTGAAAGTTAAAAGCCCCTACAGGTCATGCCCCTCTCTTTATTTAAGTTCTCCCAGGAGTTAGATGGTGAGCTGCATTTCCACAAGAGGTGTCAGGCACCTGATGCAAAATCTCCCTTTACATTGATTCTAAGCAGTGTTCTTGATGTATAGCATTATCAGCATCACCAAGGAATTTGTTAGAAATGCAAAGTCTCAGACACACCCCAGAATCAGAGAGGTGTGGGCCCAAGAACCTGTGTGTGAAACCCCTCCTGGTACTGTGATGCACACTGAAGTTTGAGAAACACATCTAAATAAGATAAAAAGATTGTTCCAGTGTGAGAACTGGGCACCGTGAGCTAACCAAATGTCTCTTGCTTCTACACCCTACTCAGGCACCCCTCATGCTTCTTTTCATCCACTGTATATGTGTTTGGGCTGACAAGTGACCACATAGAGGATCCTGATCTATGGAGAGAAAGATGAGGTTATCTGCATGTGAGATATGTACAATTATGAAAGTGTATCTCGGAGCTCAGGTGAGTTTTTCTGGGGAAAAAATGATCTCACCGAAACTGCATCGCTTCGTAGTGCTGTCTTAAGCAAGCAGTCACTCAGGTATTTACTGTGTTCCTTCTATGGGCTCAGCAATGTAGAAGGTCAAATGGAAGATACTGAAGTACCTACGTTCTTCCATGTTTGTATATGCGCACACAGCGTCACTTCAGTCATCACACATCATTTAGCAGTTCAGTCAATTTAAGATTATAATTTTTAGAGGCTTTCTTTCCCCAAGTTAATTATATAGCTTGTAATACATGGATATAATTTAAAGACACATATTTGATGACTGTTCTGATTGAAGAAGGGAGAATACATTTGTTTTCAGATAGGCATTTATAATTTATTTCCCCTAGAGTTAATCAAATTAATTACCTTGCATCTCTCTGAATTGACTGACAGTCTGGTAAATTAATAAGGTATTTGAAATGTAGATATGAGCTGTCCATGTTCTTACAGCAATATCCATTCTGTTTATGTCAATTCAGTAATCTTGAATTTCTCACATATTATTATTTAATTTATTGACCTTTGTTCCACATGAATTACTGTTGCATATTTAAATCAAACTATTGGCTAAAGGGTGCAGTGTAGTAGGCAACACAAAGTAGGTGGCCAGAAAATATACATGAATTTGGAACATATGTTAAGCTGTCCAAATACATATGTAAGATAATATTATACATAAAGAATAAAATATTTATTATATTGTAATGTCTTTATGTTCACATTGTTTACATTAAATTTTCCTTACTGGGAAAATATATAAAATAGAAGGAAACATTGTTACTGACTCTAGAGATTTCTTACTCTTTTTGTCCTGAATCCATAAAGATACTTGTGGTTTCAGGAATTTAAGATTGTTCACATTTTCTCTTGGAATATATGTATATATATAAAGTAATTTAACCATTTTTTTTTTTTAATGCGGGTACCAGGAGTCGAACTCAGGATCTTGCGCTTGCCAGCCAGGCCTTTATGTCACTGAGGTATATCACTGGCCCCTCTAACCATTCTTTTTAATTTGTGTAATTGTCACTTGAACACTGGGCCATAATTAAAAGGAAAGGAAAAATTAATTCCAGAAATTTACAGATAATGCAATAAGCATATGGTTTCACTTACATACCAATAGTATGATAGAGAATTGTCTTTACCACAGGGATTCCCTGACATTAAAATGATCAAAAGTCATTGTCTTATTGAGTCAGGGATAAAAGGGAGCTAAAATAGGGACTCACCTTGGGTATAATATTTAAGGAAACACTAAACACTCAGTAATCAAGATGAACACTATTTTAATGTGATATAATATAAATCAAAATTAATGCAAAATTTATTATAAACAAAATATAAAATTTCAATAAAGACAACATCCAATCTTGTACTTCTACAACTTGATCCCACTCATCTTACCCTACTCCTTTCCCTAAGATAAAGAATATACACTACAGGAATAGTATAAGATGTTCTGGAAAAAATAAGCATATTCTTAAAAGACACAAATAGAACTTCTTGAAATATAGTCACTGAAATAAAACTCTCAACAATTACATCATGAGACGTAATCAAAAGGTACTGTGAATGTTTAAATTTTTAAAAATTTATTACACTGAAAAGACACATTGCTACTAGTCCCACTCAAAATAATCCCACTCTCTTCAAATATACCCCTTCATTCCTGCCACTTTCTCAAGTTGTTCTGGAAGTTCTTTTCCATGACAGTCTCTAGTTGCACTATCATGGCTGCACTAATATCCCAAATCAATTCAAAACATTACACTTCATGCTCATTTTGACAGTGGGGAAAACCCGGACATCACAGAGTACCAGATCTGGTGAATAAGGTGGATGAGGACACACTGTAATGTGTAATGTGTTTACACGCCTGCCTTTCCACTGGATGGCACTCAGCAGCAACGTGCACTGTACTTTTTATCATATCTCATAAAGAAAGACACAAGGGAGAGCTTGCAATACTCTTCCAAAAGTAAAGAATGATGGTGTAAGTGTGTTCAAACGATGGGGAATATTTTGCGGGGATTAATGGCAATGTGTCTTTTTCTATGACATTTTTTAAATTAAAACATTCGCTATATTTTTATCACACTTCATAGATTAAACATAAATGAAGGCATAATTTAAGAATAGAAGATAGATCTAAGAAATGATCCAAAATTCCAAAGAGATGTGAAGTGTAAGGAACTTGGAGGCACAGAGAACAAAATAAAAAAATTTAATGAATGCAAAATTAGTTTTTAGAGAGACTAAATAAAAGAAAGAAAGACAATATTTGAAGAGGAAGCGAATAACAATTTCCCACAAAGGAAGAAGGACAAGATTCTCCAGATTGAAGAAATATATGAAGTTCCAAGTAGGTAACAAAAATAAATTCACACATAAAACAAGATCCAAAACTGCTATTATTTTACAACTTTAAAAAAACACGAATGATATTACAACATATCAACATCAAAGATGAAATCCTATAATGATAATATTAATGAACAATCAATTCTTAATGATATTTATTACTTTTAAACTACCATTTACTGAATATTTACTATGAGTCACACTGTAAGTTCTTTAACTTTTCATTTGACCCGCATAACAACTCTACTTATTATTATCCTATTACATAGATGTGGAAATTGAGGTAAAACAGATGGGTATGCAATTTACCCAAGGTCTCCAGACAGTAAGTGCCATGCTGGGACTCAAATCTACACAGTCTGATTTTGAAACTCACACATTTAATTATAATGTTCCCATGTTTCTCAATGACAAGCTACTTACAAAGGAAAAACAATTAGACTGAGAGCAGGACACAGTGGAATGATATCCTCAAAACACTAAGGCAAAATTTCAGTCTTAGTTTTTATACCCAAGCTAAAATATGGGAGCAATAAAGGTATTTTCAGACACATAAAAACTGAGGGAGTTTAACAATCACTGAACATTTGTATCATGGAAAGATGGAATTGAATGTAAAAGAAACAATGATGTGCAAGAAATGATGATAATCAAAGAAATCACGAAGCAGAGTGGTGAATCTAAAGAAAGACTAATAACTATAAAGACTAATTGGCTACGGGTGATTCAAAACAGAGTAGAACTGAAATGATAATAACAATGTTATGAAAAATGAATGAGACCACTAGATTTTTTTTTAAGAGAGAAAGAAAAAAATAAAAATATAACGGAGTTTCAAAACAGGCTAGTAGTACAGTAACAATAATTAATACATTGCATATTGTTGTCTTTGTAGTAGTTATTCAGGGTACAAGATATAGGCAAGAAATATTGTCCAAACAATATTAGCTCAAACCTGTCTTTTCAATGAACTAAGAGAAACTAGCTGAAACTTGGATAGGGGAAAAGGGAAAGGAAGGAAGGGAAAAGAAAAAAAAAAAAAATATATATATATATATATACACACAAGATAGTTGAGATCATTAGACTTAAAGCATTTGATATCCTTTCACTATTCAGAAAAATAACAAGCTAATATTAATGAACTTTAGACTTTGTTCATCATGTTACATATTTAAGTTCACTTAAAGTTGAATATATAACTTCTGAAAGATTAAAAGGAGACAATAAACAAATTAAAGAAAATTTATTTAATCTAAAGAAGTTAGGAATAAGGAGGGGAAGTAAAGAAAAAACATAGTAAATAGGAAAACAGTAACCATATGCCTGACATTAATCTAAATAGAACTTAATTAAAATAAAGATACATGAATGGCATTTTAAAATACTAATCAAATAAAGATGTTTTAACTATATTAATTAAGATAAAAAGCTATTATTTATAGATAAGGAAGGTCATAATGTACATATCAGGAAAATAAAACAAAATTGAACAAATATCAGTAACGTTGCCTCAAAATATTATCTTGAACCATATGCAATTACCAATATTTGACTACCTTTTGACCTACAAAAGTAGTAATTTATATAAAAAACCAATAGAATCATGAAAAATTGAATTTTTAAAGTGTGACTTTAATGTTAAATTTTACAAACTGATCACTCAAGTGGCCAAAAATAATAATGAGGTTGGAAAGTTAAGTACTGTGAGATACTTGATACAATTCATATATTCAGGACTTTATATCAACTCTTAGGTAGTCTGCATTCTTTTCAAATTTCCATGGAATATTTTCAAAAACTGAGTACATTTAAGTCCAAAAAGGGTATTTCAATAAATATCAGAGAATTGATAATTGTATGGACTAGTCTCTGATCACAATTCAAGAACAACTCAGAGAGAGAGAGAGAGAGAGAGAGAGAGAGAGAGAGAGTAAACATCACTAGTATGCTTAGACATTTAAAAATGGTTTTAAATTATTCATGATTTAGGGCCAGTGAGATGGCTCAGCGGCTTAAGTGCCTGCCTTGCAAGCGCGAGGGCCCGAGTTCGACTCCTGGAACCCACATACGAAAAAGGGGCCGGTGATATCGCTCAGCAGCACGGGTGCCTGTTGGCGCGTGAGGTCCTGAGGTCGACCCCCCGGTACCCACAAAAAATAAATAAATAAATAAAATAAATTATTCATGATTTAAATAGGATATCATGATAGAAATTAGAAATAATATTATAAATTATGCCGGGCTGGTTTATCATTCTCAATTTTGCCCATTTAATTTGGTCATATGACTTAGTTTCTGTAGTAAGCTTCAGGAGCAACAACAAAAATATGCCAGGAAAACTGTAAAGGCTTAAGTAAATTGCTTATTTATGTCACCCACTTGCCCATAACTTTTGTGTCTAGATTTTATCCAGTCTTTCCTCCCTTTTATTATCCAAAGTTTATCTAAGAAGTATCTCCTTCCACACAGCACAAAATGCCACAGGAACACCATCACCATGTTGAATACTATTGATCAGAAACTGCAAACAGTGAATTACAGAGAGAACACTCATGGAGAAGGTCATCCCCAAATGCCAGCTACTTTAACTTACTACAGGTAGATTTCCCAGTCCATAACACCTCTCCTAGACTAACTCTGGTAAGCATTATTATTGAAATTGAAATCTCCCCTGCTCACAAATGTGGGCAG
Source organism: Erethizon dorsatum (assembly GCA_028451465.1). Lineage (NCBI taxonomy): Eukaryota > Metazoa > Chordata > Mammalia > Rodentia > Erethizontidae > Erethizon > Erethizon dorsatum. Next base: position 13,805,962 of record CM051826.1, read on the forward strand.
ATCTGATGAGGTTCTAATGTACAGGAATCATTTCAAACATTAGATGCCCCCAAAACAGAGCAATACGAATAAGAGCAGGAAAATGTTTTGGGGATCACTGCTCATTCTCTGATCATCTTCCTTAAAATGTCAGCGAATTAGAACACAAAGAAGAAAAGGATGCAGAGGTAAGCAAAGCTCAGATCTATTCCTTTAGGACTCCACTTAATAAGAACCCAGAGTGTCCATCAGCAACATTCTCCCTTTAACATCATAATATCATGATTCCAAAAGAGGCCAAAGCCCCAGAATGAGGATCTACAATGCCAGGGAAAGGATGAGAAAAACCCCCACAAATGTCAGGGGTTTGTATCAAGGCAAAGGCTAAGAAGAAAGAGTGAAATCTATCAACACCCTTGAGCTTGGACACCATCCTAAGAATGTCCTATTTCAGTAACTCGAAGAGCACCCTAGTGAGCCAAAGCCGGATACCTTATGACAGCACCAGGTAATCAGTTTGTCTCTTCCTTTACATCATGAAGGACGAGCTAAGGATGTGGGCAGCACAGCACAGCAGACGGCCGGGCCAATCTGCCAGCCAGTATTTTAGCAACACAAGCAAAGAAAACAATTTTTTAAAAACAGATGCTGTTGCTTTAGGTTGGGAGGTATGAATATTTTGTTTTCTGTATTAATTTTGTTTGATGATGTTACATTGAAAGTGAGTTTAATTAAGTAGAAGTAACTATTACATTAGATAAAATCCATTCACCATCCTTACTGTGACTAAGTGGCTCAAAGACAAAGGTCTGATATGAAGTGTCAATCTTGTGAGAGCCAGGAGAGGGTGTCAGATTTTACACAGAACGCTCAGATGTATTTTTGTTTGTTTGTTTTTTAAATGAAGTTCATTATGTTTTAACATTACTCAATTCCTCTGGAGCTCACACTCCTCCTGATGGCAGAGGAAAATAAAATTGTTGATGAAAGGTAACTTCCTCTGCTCATGTAGAAACATGTCAATTTGAGATTAAGTCAACTCCATCTACATAAAAACCAAGTTCCTTCTCCTCCTCACTTTTCCCACTTCTGCAAAGATGGTGCCTGGATGTGGAGGGAAGCCCCCATATCCTTGTGGCAGGAGTCTTTGTGTTACCAAACCCAGGTCCAAAAGCTGATTCCACGGAAAAAGCGACATCCAAGAGACAAGTGCTGGGGAGAAAGAAAGGCTTTACTTAGTGGTCAAAGAATGGAGAAGAGAGCACTCTGCTCACAAATTGGCTGTGCAACTCCAGGAAGTTGAGGGGTTACAGACATAGGGTAGGAATTGTGAGGGAGAGAGATGAAAGTGAGAAATAGTTATGCCTGTATGGGAATAGATAGAGATCTTCCAGGAACTCAGGTGCCAACTATTTTTGCTCCTTTCATTCTCTGGTGTATCCAGTCATGACAACTGGTAGGTATCTTTGACCTTGAAGAGAAGAGAGACTAGGCAAGTTTAGGTCAAGTTAATCCTATATTATAGCTCTGGACAAAATATTCCTCAAATTATCAAGATGTCTACATACAGAACTGAGTTGAATCTGAACCAGAGGTTAAGGCAGAAAAAGCAACAGATTCAGTATGAAGGCAGAGATGCCAAGCCTTTTCATTCTGTTCCAGTCACTCATCAGACATCTGTAGGACCAAGTAAAAAGTCAGTATTTTGGCAAAAGTGGCCTTCACATTCCTGAAGAGTTAACAAGGCAATCGTTATCATAACCCACACAGTAGAGGTATGATCTACAGCAAAGCAAGTGGGAGACTAATAATGCATTGCCCAATTATAAGACCTCCAAAATTAGTGATTGTTAGTATCCTAAGAGCAAGTGAAGCTAGAGGGTTTACTTGGGTTTTATTTTTTTTCCCCTAAGTAACACTTGGAGTCCTTGATGTCCTCAGCTCATTATTGGTCTCATCCCTAAATGTCCTTGGCTGGTTTTTCTTAGGTGTGACTGATCTCACTGTCCTTTATGGGACAGATTCTGCTTGTATCTGCTGCTGATGTCCAAGGTCCATGAGGTCCCTCAAATCACCAGACTTTGGTTTGCAGCATCTTGTTTCCTCACCCTGACTACAAGCCAATGCCAGGACAATGCTGCTCTCAACACCCTGGTGACAGAAACTCTAGACCATAAAGAACGTTTACCCTGGCCATTCCACCCCTTCCTGACCATGACAAGCGGGGATGCAGAAGACAAGCCAGGGTGTTCTCTTCCCCTCCCCCATATCACCTGGGATTCCTGGGAAAGTTTCCAACGCCTCATGACTCTCTTTTTTTACCTAAGCATGGTGGAGGTGGGTGGAACAAAGTCACTTCTCAGTGACCAAGCTGTGGCACACATCCTGCTTATATTCTCACTATTGCCTTTCCTCTTCCTGTGGCAATGCTCTGTGTGTTCTCTTCCTATCTGGTGGGTATTTCCCATAGGTCTTTTTCTCTACTTGCTCTCTCCTATGCCTTTGATCTTATGTGATCTAGCTTGGCTCTTTATATATTAAAAGAAACCCCTGAGAACATAGAAGCCCCTTTTTTCCCTCCATGAGAGCTGATTTCTAATGAGTTCAATGGTCTCCCAACATTTCTCATAAAAAAGCAATCCCATGTTTCCAGTTACCCATGCTAACACCTAGGAGACATTCTTAACTCCTCTCACTCTCTTGTGACCTATTTAATGATGAGCAAATCCTGTTGAAAATGCCTTCAAACCATATAAAATGTCCAGCACTTCTCTCTGTACCAGCTGATACCACACAATCCAAAGCACTTCTTTCTTCCCTAAATGTGTCCCTCTTCATGCTGTTCTAAAATAGTTGCCAATGTTATCATGAATTTCAATTATATGCCCACTAATTTGCAAAGCTACCTGCTAATAGCAGTGGCCAGTCCTGAACTCTTTTTGTTTGCCAGTCACTATAGAAAATGTTGCTGATGTTGCTGTTGTTTATTCTTTAAAAGAAACTTCCAGGGTACGCATTATCTTTGTGTTATAGATGAGGTAACTGAGACTAGAGGTTAGAGTATGTCCAAAGTCATATAAGCTGGTCGGTAGCCCATATAATATCTAAGACCAGATTCTTTAAGACCAGCAGTGAGCTGTGGAGAGGATGGAGAACAGGAAGAGGCATGTCCTTCAGACTCACTGCTGAGGATTTACATCTGGAACAGTGGGGGCCTAGTATTGCCAGATCTGCCAATATTTCAGGAGAAGCCCTCAATCCATATTGTATAGGAAAGGCCTGCATTTTAGCCTGTAATTCCTTCCTTTAAATTTTAATTCAGTTTTTTAAATGAGGGAGTTAAATATATCAGGGGCTTCCAGTTTGCAGTCTTTGCTGTACTATAACAGAGAAACCCACTCCATCACTCCAAATCCCCACCACTTGTGGCAGTAGGGCTCTTCGAAGGCCCTTACAGGGTTACATACCTAGAATGTTGCCTATCAAACTGACAACCATACATTTGCAAGCATAGCGGTAGTAAAAATAATAATAATAATAGTAAAGAAAGACTACCTGTGATTACCACCATGAATTAAGTATCATCCTTAAGAACTTTTCACATGTTACATCATTTTTTCCTCATAACAACCTTATAATTTACGTATGTATTATTATCCACATTTTTTCAGATGAAAATACCAGGTTCAAAGACATGAAGTCACAAGGCTGATGCTACAAAATAGAAAACAGTAGAGCTGACAACTGAAATTGGGCCTCTCTGACTCCAAAACTTAAGCTTTTCCTATCAATCATAAAGGACCTTTGCCAGGCACAAGTCTGAGAGTCTAGACATAAACCAGAAACCACTGGGACAATCTATTCTTCCAAGTCAGGTGCCAGTGATAATCTCAAAATAACATATTTTGCTTTGCAGACTGCTAAGCAATCATCTAAGCATTATTCTTCCTAAAAGCACCCCAGACACCTTTAGAACACCAAACAGAAGAGGAGATAAGCAAAGCAAAGAGCAGGGCAATGTGTACTCAGAGGTGGACAGGCTGAAGGATAAGCAAACAGCATCTGCTGGAAATTACTAGGAAGTCAGTGCTCAGCTAAAGAAATGCTACGAGGGGCCTCTATCCCTTTTATTTCTTTTTCATACTTGATTTACAAAGAAAATATCACTTTAAAGAGCAGCTTTGGGCAGGGGGGAAGGCCTACACTCCCTGGAACTCAAAGGATGATATTAAATTAGCAGATTGTATCATCTTTTAGGCCCAAGTATTTCTTCGTCTCTTTGAATCGTAATTCACATCCTGCTTTCTGAACGCCTTGGCCATTCCTGTCAGCACAAGCAGCCTTTAGACTCCCTGCGCCTGCACATCATCTAGCCTGTTTATTTCCTATCCCTAAAGTCTGTCCGGACAAGAAGTGGCAAAGGATAAAATCTATGATTATACATTTCTATGTGCTATGTCATTCACTAGATTTATTGCCAACCCTGAGTCATCTCTAATTTCCCAAACTTTGGTTGTCCCACGCTCTGTTGTATGTTCTTCCAAACGTTTCTATGATTACTTTGAGGGGTATAACAATAAATTATAAGGTTTGACTTTTAAGGGATATATTGCCAAAAGACTTCTTCATTTCTACATAGTGTTTAGCAACAGGTCTCCCCAATTAATGTGTTCAAGATGTGTTTCAACCCCCCGCCCTCCCGCAGAGCTCCTTCCCCATGACCTCCCTCCCTCAGTTGACTGCACATTACCCACCCCATCGTTCATGTCAAACACTAACAGCTTCCTTGAATCTTCCTTTCCCTGAGCCCCTCAGTGCAGGACTTCAGCAAATCTTGTCACTGCTGCCTCCCAAACCTCCCTCCATCCATCCTCCCCTCCTGTCTCCAGTGATGCTGTCCCAGCACAAGCCGCAGCTGCCTCACCTGAACCGAGACACTTCCCACTGCCCTCCCTGCTCACCCTTCACCCTCCAACCTGCTCCTCACAGATTAGCCAGTCTAATTTTCATAAAAAGCAAATACAAGGACTGGTGAGATGGCTCAGCAGTGTACGCGCCTGTCTGGCAAGTGCGAGGGCCCGAGTTCGACTCCCGGATCCCACATACGAAAAAAGGACCGGTGATTTCGCTCAGTGGCACGGACACCTGCTGGCACGCGAGGTCCTGAGGTTGACCCCCGGTACCCACAAAAAAAAAAAAAAAAAGAAGCAAATACAAGCATGGCCTTTGTCCCTTGGCTCTCATTTTTAAAGTAAAACATAAACTCATGACCATTTGCCTTAAGATCTACCTGGTGTGGCTCAGGCTTCTCAGTCCATTTCTTCTCCTTTCTGTCTACTCTGAACACACGGGCCTTTTTCTCCTCCTCAGGGATCCCAAGTCCAGCCGTGTTTCCTTCCCATTGCTATTTCCTCTACCTACAACACGCAACCCCCAGTTTCTATTTGGGTGGCTTGTTCCTAACATTCAGGTCTGTGCCCCAAATTCCTTTGCCAAAAACCTTTTCTGACCACCCGATACAAAGGCTGTCCTTGACAGTTAATCCCTATCTCCAGCTCCCTTGTTTCTTTCCTTTCTGGCATCTTCCATAAACTATAATTTCTTTACTTATATATTTACTTTGCCTACTTAATATTATCCTAATATTTGCCTAATAATATCCTTAATATTTGCCTAATTAATATTATTAATTAATTTAATGCTATACCTTAACATCTAGCATAGATTCTTGGCCAGAACAAGTAACAAAAAATAAATGTCAAACAAATAGAGCCCACAGACACAATGTTATAACTCCAGTAAAGCACAGGTCAGGGTCAAAATGAAGGCAGAACTGTCACCGCTTTGTGTGTGAACACAAACAACCAGATAAACTTATAAAAATATGCCTTCGGTGAAGATTCCAGAAGATATTTTCTAACTGATTATGTTGAGCTGGGGGGCAAGATGTAGGAATAATAAACACATTTAATTTGAAACAGATGGAAATCTGGTCAGTTCCCTGCTGTTTAGTTCACTGGGAGCCTTTTTAAAATTATTCTTTTCTCTGTAACATTTTATAAATGTTAAGCAGCAGAATCTGTCCTTGTGAAGGGCATCCCCGCTCTCCAGCAGCCACTGGATAGAGGCTCCCATTCATCTCAACAAGGCCTAGTTTAACTGAGTCCTGTGGGGCTCAGGCACATTTGCATATCTGCCAGATATAGTAGATGGTAATGCTTAGCTGCAACTTTATAAACAGGAATCCCAGAGTAAGGAAAGCACTGTCAGATCCTCGAATAGGACACTAGAGAAATGTGTAATAACATATTTATTGAGCGTAGCTTTCTTTAATACACTAAAATATGCCTTAGGGTTGTCAGTTCCAATGTCACAACTTGCTCAAAAAGTTGGAGGAATCTAATAGAACAGACACGAAGCAGATGTTTTTCTAAGTGTAAGAATTTTGTTTTCCTGAAAAACTGCCAGCTACTTACAACTGTGCGGCACAGAAGTTGTGTAAGCCGCGTCTTTCAAGAGGAGCAAGGAACCATCCGAGGAGAACAGAGGCTTCAGAACCTGCAACTTCAGAAATCAAATTCAAGCTCATGAAAGAAAAATGGCATGTCTTTTTTTTTTTTTTAGCTGGATGACATGAAGAAGATTTCAGGTTTCTATTCAAGTATAAGTGAGGATAGTTCAACAAATGATGCTAACATAAGGGTCCAGTAGGGACTCTTAAATCTAAACCTTTAACCATTTCTTCTAATGACCACCACTGTGATGCTGGTTTTTAGTACACGTGCTGCCCAAACAGGCACTGATGCTGGTTTTTAGACTAAATTTCTCTGATTTTTTTTCAGGGGGAAAATTAAATCCACCAGAGATGTTACTACTTAGAACTTCTGCAGATGGGCAAAGCACAAAATACCAAAGTAAAGTCACGTCCTGCTTTCTGAGCCCTTCGCCAAGCCCAGGACACTTTTGTGTGTGTGTGTGTGTGTGTGTGTGTGTGTGTGTGTGTGTGTGTGTGGTTCTAGGGATTGGTCTCACTAAGTCACTAAGTTCCCCCAGGTGGGCTTCAGCCTCCCAGAGTGCTGGAATTCAAGGTGTGCATCACCATGCCTGGCTCCAAGACACTCTTAGCTGATCCTAGACACAACCTTCCCAGGAGGAAAAGCACACCCTTGATTTTCTGATCATCACCATGGACTTGGGGTTCATTACAAATGCAACTGCCCAAACTCTTTTCCCATAGTTAATATTTTTAATCTATCCTTTTTTTCTCTCTCTGTATTCATCTGATATTTTGCCACCCATCCATCAAACATGGATTGAGCATCTACTTCTTGCCAGATATAGTGTTACATGCTAGAGATACCCTGGCATAGACAATAGACAGACCCATGGCCTGACAGAACATAGTCTCATAGCTCAGGTAAGCCTGAGAACAGACTGCTATAGCACAACTGGACATTACTAAAACAATCTTACTCACATGGCTCTGGGGACCTGGGGAAGGACAGGTGTATGTCTGGGGTGGGAGAGAGGAAGTGTCATGGACTGCACCATACAGGAAGTGACAGGAGGCATTTCCGGGAGAATGAGGGTATGATGGAGGGAAAGAAGTACAGTGTTCCCTCTGAACCAAGCCACAAAAGCCTGAGAGCCCTCAGCATTTCCAGGCTACTGGGATAGTCTTGTTGGTCATAAAGCTCTAGGGAAGAGGCAGAAAGAATGGGAAAGTAAGCAGGCTCGGATCAGAAAGGACTCGGCAGCTCTTGCCAAGTAAAATGACGTGGGTGCTTGAGAGTCACTGAAGAACAAAATACAACTGAAGAACATTTAATCTAAAAAGAAAAATTGATAAAACATATAGTGAAAGAGGGAACACTGAAAACAGTCTAGCATGCAGTAAGTTGACCCCCCCAAACACAGAAATGCAATATGTTGTTGTCCCCACTGGAGGCATTAGTGTGAAATACTTGTCCTCTAACTGTCTCATTATTCAAAGGAGTATTGCCACCTTTCCTTCATTACTGTATTCGGCAAGAAGACATTCACAGCATCAACTTCTTTTCTTTTAGAGTAAATATTTTCCAGGACATTGGGGGTCCCCATTCAACCTCTTCCTCTCATGACCACACACTAGGCCATGCACTGAGGTTACTGAAGCATTCGAAACATCATACATAATGGTGAACGTTTTTGTTCAGAGTTCCCTGTGAGAGGAAGAGGGAGAGTGAGAAGATGTGCCTCCCCATCCAGCCCGAGGACCAGCTCCATCCTCATAGTCACACACTGCAGAAAGGGGAAGATATCCAGAGCACTGCGAACAAGACTAAGGAGACAGGAGTAGACAAAGCCGCTGAGAAAGGCCCTTTGCTCAGCAAAATACAACTGCAAAAACATGCAAAAGGTAAGGCCAACCTACAGCTGCAGATCCAGCCACATTGCACTTTCAGACATCCTTCAGGTATATAAAATGAGGCCCTGGATGGACCTGGAGCTTCCAGGCTAAGGCCAGATATCATAATACATGACTCATGTACATTTTAAAAATAGTTTTCCAACAGCAAGTCTTCCAAGCTGATACTACCCATGACTGGACTCGTGGCTCAAAACTCTCATTTTCATATATAGGTAATATCCAGTGTTAGGGACTACTTCCAGTGAAATCAAAGGCTGTGCATGCCAGTAGTTTAGCAGCCACATTCTATGTCCTGAATCCCAGAAAGCCAGCCTCAACCTCATCTACTCAGTGACAGAATCTGGTTATTTGAAGGAAAAATGAGGAGCACCATCTAGAAGGGATATTTTGGTTCTGGCCAAGAGCAAAAAATTCTTCGTCCCTTTATTACTTTTGTTTCTGAAGAGTTGGACATGGTCTGCAAACCCAATAAAGCACCCACCTGAGCCCCAGGAGCATTCTAATAAGGAAGAGGACAACCACTAGCCGATGAGGTATCTGTTCAAATAGGGGGAACAAATCACATAATGCCAACAGCAGAAGTCTTCGGAGTTGTATTAGTCACTCTGTGAATGCTGGGACAAAATACTTGACATGTGTCTTAGTCATTTTCTTGTCATTGGGAAAAACTACTCAACACCCAAAACTTAAAGGAGGAGAGGTTCATTTTATTTTTTATTTTTTATTTTTTTTGTGGGTACCGGGGGGTCGACCTCAGGACCTCGCGCGCCAACAGGCGCCCGTGCCACTGAGCGATATCACCGGCCCCTTTTTCGTATGTGGGATCCGGGAGTCAAACTCGGGCCCTCGCGCTTGCCAGGCAGGCGCTTATGCCGCTGAGCCATCTCACCGGCCCATCATTTTAGCTCATGGTTTTTAGAAGATTCAGTCCATAATTAGCTTGCTCTGAGGAAGGCAGGATATGGTGGATCTGGCAGAGGAAATCTGCTTATGTCATGGCAGCTAGGAAGCAGAAAGAGAGAGAGAGAGGGACAGAAACAGAGAGAGAGAGAGAGAAGAGAAGTCAGGGACAAGAATATACCTTTCCAAGTCACACTCTCCGTGACCCACCTGCAACCAGGCCCTACTTGCTAACAGTGAATCAGCTGTAGTGCCCCCACGAACCGAGGCTTTTGTGGGCATCTTAGACCTAAACCACAACAACATTTGCAACTTAAAGAAGCACAGACTTATTTCGGTTCACAGTTTCAGAGGTCACTGGCTGCAAGGTACAAACATCATGATGGAGGAAAGGTGTTTACTTCATAGCAGAGAGCAAAAGAGGAGGAGTCAGGGACAAGCCAGTGACCCTCCATGTCATGCCTCAAATGACCACCTCTTCCAACATGGTCCCACCCCTAACAATCTATTCAGCTGTAAACTCATCAATGGATCAGTCCTCAGATGTATATAGCACCCCCATGATCCAGTCAACTTCCAAAAGCTCCACCCCTAAACATATAGGGGACAACTTAGATCTAAACCATAACAAGAATGCAGGGCAATAGCCTTGGAACAGATGTACAGAATGACAGCTAAGCTGGTTGGAAGCGAATTACAGCCTCACATCTTTCCTCCTCTTCAAAATTCTTTTTCCTTTCTCCTTCTCTTTGTACCTTCTCTCCTGCTTGACCTGTCTATTACTCATCCTTATAATATGGCTCCATAGCTCTGATTTGCCATCTCTGGGTTAGACACACAGAGGAGCCTGAACCGTCCATGCAAAGAGCTGGGAGGACACAAAGGCAACTCATCTTTGTACTGCCCCTTTCTCTGGCTAAAGAAATCAATTTTTTTTTTGCAAATACATGGTATGTTTGCTAGGTGTCCCATATTGATTAGGAGAAGAGTAAACCAGGAAATATTTTTATGGTGAAAAGTGATCTTTAAGCCTCACTTGCTAACTGGGAGATGTAACCATTCCTGATAATTAGCATAATTACTTACTCCATGTGTTAAAGAGAATAACAAATTGCAGTTGCCAGAAGGTGATACATGAATTCTCCAAATTACCTCCAAGGCCCTAGTGCTACCAAGTCAGAAGGATTTGGGGTTATGCAAATGATATGTACTTTTTAAATATCACAGTTTTGAATCCCTAAAAGTCTTTACTTTAGTCACAATCTGGCTCATGAAAGTTGTGAACATGTGACCGTGATAAGGAAGAGCTTAGAAAATGGATCATTTGTGTATTAGTCATTTCCCTGCTACTGAGACAAAATACCCAACAACTGAAACTTGAAGGAGGAGAGGTTTATTTGGGTTCACAGTTTCAGTGAGCTGAGTCCATGATCAGCTGGCTTCAAGGCAGAAACTGCGTGGCAGAAGAGCATGGTGGAGAAAAGCTGTTCATCACATTGCTGCCAAGAAGCAGAGATAGAAAGGAGGAGCCAGGAACAAGAACGTAATCCTTCCAAGTCACGCCTCCAGTAACCTTCCAACAAGGCCCAACCACTGAACGTAAAATTGGGGGAGGGGTCACATTTAAACCACAGTATTCTACCCCTGGGCTCCAAAACATCCACACCCATCTTGTTATGCAAAATGTGTTTTGTCCATCTCTAAGAGTTGTCAAAGTCTTAACAGTTCTAGCACTGCTGAAAAGTCCAAGTCCAGAGTCTCGTCTGACACTCAAGGCTAACTTCTAGCTGTGAGCCCTTATAAAAATCAAAAAGAAAGTTAAACCCTTCCAAGATACAATGGCACAGAGTAAACATTCCAATTCCAAAAAGGAAGTATTAGGATAATAGAAATTGGATCAAAGCAAGACTAAATCTCAGGAAGGCAAACATTAAATTCTGTATTTCATGTCCAGTACCCACAGCAAGTTGTGGTGAGATGTAAACTCTAAAGGACTTGGGCAGCTTTGCTCCCATGGCCTTGCTGGTTACAGCCCACATAGCCTTTCTCTTGAGCTGGCTCCACTCACTGCCTGCAGTTTTCCTCAGCAGATGTTCCCCAATTCTGGCATGTCCAACTTTCTGGGGTCTCCACTGTGTCTTCAGCTTCAGTATCACAGTTTCACACACTGCCTTCCCATGGACTCTGTACAGGAGCTGTGACTCTGTCGCATATTTTTTTCTAACTTCCCATGCCTCCTTCAAAATCTGGGTGGAAGCCTTTGTGACCCTGTAACTCTGGCATTCTGTATGGTTGAAAAACCATGGATGATGCCAAGTTCTACTACCAGCTTGAGCAATGGCCTGGCCCCCTTGGATCATGGCTGCAGTGCCTATGAATGCCTAGCTGGCTGAACTCAAGAATGAACAGGCATCCTAGGGACTGTCTTTTCAAATGAATTAGTTATAGTTTTTCACCCTTGAGCCTTCAATGTTTGGAATCTTGCTGATTCCTGAGATGCCCTCTAGGCATCTTTCTTCTTGTTCCTTTCTTTTTAATGTTACTCTTTTCAGCAGACATGCTCTCTTTTGCCACAACTTTGCAATGGCTTCCTTTCTGGTAAAACTGTAAACTTCAAATCATTTAGTTCTGCCTTTGACTCCTGCTTTCATTGTAGATCCAGCTAAAAGCAACCAGCATTACCCATGCCACAGCCTGACTGTTGGGCTGCCTTGAAATTTCCTCCACCAGATTAGTCAGCTGCCTTTGGTATCTGTCTCCTGTAATGTCTCAGGACATGGGCAAAATGTAGATACATTTTCTGCCATAGCCTAACAACCACCAGTAGAGTCCTTGTTCCCAACTGAAGCCTCCTGAGCCTGGTCTTTACTATCCACATCCCTGTCAGCATTCTGGTCTTCTGAGCTCTGACAACTATCAACCATCAAGTTCCCTTTATGACAATCTAGGGCTTCTCTAGTCTGCATCTTCAAACCTTTCCAAACTCCTGCAAACTAGTTCCAAAGGCTTCTGAACCACATGGTCAGGAAGTCACAGAAACAATCCCACTCCTGGTACCAAAATATGTATTAGTCACTTTCCCATCACTCACATAAAATCCCCAACACCTGCAATTTAAGGGAGGAGAAGTTTATTTGGGTTCACAGTTTCAGTGGGTTCAGTCTCTGGTTGGCTGACTCCAAGGCATAAATGTCATGGCAGAAATTGCATTGCAGAATGACATAGATTAAGAAAGATGTTCACTGCAAGGTGACCAGGAAGCAGAGAGAGAAGAGAGAGTCTGGGGATGAGAATATACCTTTCTAAGTCATGCCCCCAGTGATCCACCTCTTCCAACCTGGCCCTATCTCCAAACTTGAGACTTTGGGAAAACATTTTAGATCTAAACTATAATGGTCTTTACTTTTTCAACACTGAGGACTGAACTAGGGCCTTGGGCATGCTAGCCAATTATTCTACCAGAGCTCTATTATCCTCAGTTACCTTCTCCCCCACCACACACACACACCTTTTGCAATACTGGGGATTGAACTCAGGACCCTTACACTGAACTACATCCCAGCCCTTTTTTATTTTTTACTTTAAGACAGGATCTTACTAATGCTAAATTTCCCAGAATGATTTCAAACTCTCAATCCTCCTTCCTCAGACTCCTGAATAACTGAGATTATAGGTATGCAGCACCATGCCCTGTGCCAAGTTTCAATCCCTAGGACTGAAACTTGTATTTGAGGAAAATTGTAGGGCAAGGAAAGAGGAGAGGAGCGATGTAGCAAATGTGAAAGAAAGAAAGATAAGGCCCTTTATCTTACAATAAAGGTCTTGGCAGTGAATCAAAGCAAATGCAAAATCTTCACACAGGCAGTGCTCAAAAGGAGATGTCAATATCAAAAGCTTTGGAAGAAGTATCCAGCCCATTTATGTCCCTCATCAGATGCTTTCTGAGGCTCTCTCATGAGCCCCTGGCCTTCTCAGGTAGCCCACATAGCCATATTGATTCTCCCCCATTATTCCAGGCTCTCCAGTATATATTTCTCTCCAGTACTGTTTTGAGATCAAAACCCCTTTTGCTGCTTTTACCTCCATATTAGTTATCAAACCTTTTTGCAGAGTCTCTTGTGTGACAGGTATTATAGAGAGTTTGGTATAAAAAACATAATAGAGATCAGTTGAGAACCCAAATGTGTGTCAGGCACTGTTGCAGATGGTGAAAACACATTGGTGACTAGGACCAATAAAGATGATCAAACACACACAGAGGATCCATTAATGCATCACATTCCATTCTCCAACTCATCTCCAGCCTTACAGAGCAATGTGGGGAGAGAGTAAGCTTGAACACCACCCCCCACCTACATGTGGGAACCTACAAGGGGACCAAGTGACTTAACCTCAGGAGAATGTCAGTGCCTGTTCTCTGAGAAAGTGGTGCTTTGGGAACATTTATCCCGGGAGTCTGAGTTCAGAACCCACAGACTGCACCCATGTGAGTCTGCCTGCTTCTTATTTTCTCCCACTTGAAAGTGATTAGGCTTTTCTTCCATCTGGGGATTTCTACCCACTTCTGGCCCTAAAAGCTCAGAAAATTACAAAGCAAGCTTTCCAATAGATGCTTTTACCAGTGCCAGGCAGTCTTACACAGCCACCAATTTGCTCTTGCCGAATCTTGTGTGTCTGAAGCACCAGAGACGAAAAGAGGCACAAGCTAGGCAGTCCTGCTGACTTTGAAGCAACTGGCTGCAGAAGCAAGGTTGACTTTCATTGCCTGAAGAGGCATCTTCACTCATGGAGAAAGTGTTCACAGACTTGAAATGTAAAGATTGTTGGTGGAAGGGTGGGGCACGTGTATGTACATGTGTCACTTATGTATGTGTATGCATGTATGTGTGTGACTGAAAGAGGGATTCCAAATTCCTTGAAAAATAAATATTTGTTTGGAAATATGTGGTTTCCACAGCAGTTTTTGGAATCTCAGTGCAGAGAATCTCAGGGTGACTGACTCTGAAGAAGCCACAGCCTTCCCAGTCAGAGCTGGGTGCTGGACACAGTCAGAGCCACAGCCCTTGCATATAATCAGCCTCAGCTTGAGGGAATCAGGGGAAATTCAGAAGATTGCAGATCAAAGAAGAACTTGCTCCAATTCGTCCGGAGTGGGAAAACACATCTTTCAGACCCATATTTGGTTACTTCACATCCCACCCAAACATGCTCACTAAGCCTGGATAGTTTAGTACAGCAAGACTTGTTTTTTCTAGAAGGAACAGATGACCAGAAAAGAAAAGAGAGTAGATAGTTTGAAGGCTCAGAGTGAAGGGTTTCCTACTCACGTGCTGTGTGGCTGTGTATAACAGACACCGATCTGGGTGCCTTGTTTTTTATGGTGCAAAACTGAGTTTATCATAATCAGAGCATCAAAGAATCACAGCTGGGCATGGTGGCACACACCTGTAATCCCAGCATTCTTGGAAGCTGAGGCAAGAAGATCACAAATCTGAGCCTGACCTGTGCAACTTAGTGACTTGGTGAGACCCTGCCTCAAAATAAAAAATTTTAAAAACCTGGCAATATAGCTCGGTGCAAAAGCCCTAAAAACAAAAGAAATCACAAAGCTGGGAGAGATCTTCAAAAGTTGTAATCTGACCACTAAGAGCCTGACACATAGTAGGCACTAAATTACTGTAATTGGTCAATTAACTCATTGATTGAAGAAACCAACATGTGAAAACATTCTCGGATTCCTGTACAACATTTAGCAAGAAATGGTTCAGTATGTACTTAAATATACCCATTGACAGGAACTTCTATTGAGATGGGCTGTCTTTGACATCTATGTCTGTTAGCACTGTATATAAATCCAAATCCAGACCAAGATCCAAATCTGCCTCCCAGAAGCTCCTGTGATTCCAGTTCCACCCGTTGGAATCAAGCCAAATGAGTTTGTTCCTCACTCTACTTGATGGCCCTTCAGATATTTGAAAATAACTGTCATGTCCCCCACAGTGCCCATTCTCCTTCTGGCTAATTATTGCTACCTCCTCTAGTCATGGCCTGCAAAATGAACTGGGTTTTGTTTTCTGCATCATCTTCATCAGGGTCCTTTGAGTGGGCTCAGTTTATCCGGATGCCTCCTGAGGTAAAGCCTTCTAGCTAAATCAGGGGTTTAGCTACAATTGGACTGGAAAGGGGAAAATGTGTCTGTCCTCTTCTTGGTATGGACCCTGAGTCAGCTACTGCCCATTCATCTTGCCAGGATCGCCTGTGCTGTTTTTAGGTCTCAAACAGATCCTCAAGCAAGAAGTGTTCAAAAACAAGGAACAAGTCATTTTTGGATCTTCTCTGCCTCAGACAATGTCAGCACTGTAGGCCTGATGGGTGATTTGTTTTTCTACTTAAATCTGCTCTGGCCACAGTAATATTACCCATCCTGCACTGCACCCACATCACCAAAGAGTCAGTACTGAGAAGGAGAGGTGCCCTGTCCCTTCCCCCTCACACTGAGTATAGCTCTAGGAAGGGATCCTGAAATTATAATAAAGATGCCAAGTTATTCCTTGCACACCTTAGCGCATAACAGTTCAGTATTTTCAAATGCTCTGGAAGTGTACTTTATGAGGAATATTTTTATATCAGACAGAATTGTATTTGTCCCGAAGAAATAAAAAGAAAACAATATCATCAACAGAAAGAGGAGTGTATTTCTCCACTCAGACAGGACGTCTTGGAGATGGTAGTATAGGGCTGATATGTGACTCTAGGACGCCATCAGAGAACTAAGTCATCCATAGCTTTCTGCTCTCTGTTATCTCATGTTCAGAAGGTGGCCGCTCACCTCTGTTTATCACATGCGTATTCCAAGCAGGAAGAGGACAGGCAAATGCAGGGAAAAGAAAAAGGCATATTCTAATTATGTATGAGAAAACAATAACTTTTTACACACCCCTTCCCCACAACACACTTTTACTTCTCACGGGCCAGAACTATGTCACACTCATCCCACCGGCAAAACAATGAAATAGTTGGAGCGAGCGCACATTCACTTCATCACAGAGTCAAACTCCTTCTGAGAAAGAGGACAGAATGGATATTGAGTAGCAGGGCTGCCTAAACATTATTAGCCCTGATTTATGAAAGAAGAAACTGAAGTTAAGAATGTCACGTGACTTGCCTACGTTCACACAGCTGCAAAACAACTTCTTAAGCCCTGTTTCCCCCATGGGCAGTGGCACAGCACACCCAGCATCTCTAAGCTTCTGGAGTCTCCTGATCCACTCAGATACAGGCTGCCCTGCGCTTTACATGAGACAGAGAGAAGTGATGACTGGCTGCCTGACAGCCCCTTCACTATCCACCATTAAAATACACACAACTCCTCACAAAAGCTGACCTCTACCTCCCAGCAGAGCCAACATCCTGCCAAAAGCCCAGGTGGGGCCTAGAGTAACTAAATCCTCCAACTGTCTCTAGCTCTGTCTCTCTTCAACAAAATGGAAAAGCTGGGCTAAAATGTGTGTTACTACTGGAGGTAAAGATTAGCTTACTTCAGAGGAAGGAAGGGCAGCTATAATCATTAGGATGCTCTCCTGTGTGGATCTAATTAGAGACGTAGGCCAACGCCCCCTCAGCTGGAGCCAAGCACATGGGTATCATCATGAGACCTCAGCCATATCTCTTTCCTTTTTGAGGTTTCTTTGGTGTTCAGTAAATTAGTCTTTGTGCTCCCAGTCCTGATTAAACAGCATTCCTCTGTCCTTCTCTTGTGTATGAGTTACATATGTACCAACCTGAGGGGACAGCTTGGAGCAGGATGTGAAAAAGACACCCTTTCCACATCTCTGCCCCAATTCTCCCACCACATGGACATCAAAACCACATGTGGAACCTGCTGGCAGCTGCTGCCCCTAATTCCACTCCACTTCCCACAGCAGCAGGGTTCAGAATCTGCTTTGCTTGTGTCCCAGCTTATTGGGAGAAAGAAAACTGATGAGCCAGTACAAATGAGCTTCATTTCACAAGCTAAAAGCAGGGTCACGGTTTAACAGCACAAGGTCAGAAATGCCGTGGTTTGACTTCAGATCCGACAGTTCCCAACATGGATCCTTGGCCAAGACCTTTGACCTCTCGGCATCATTATTCCTTCATGAGTGTATTGATATTCTCTCACTGCATAACACATGACTTTACATTTAGTGGCTTCATTATGTCAGAGTTTCTGCGGATCCAGAATCTAGCTGCATGGGATCCATTTCCTCGCAGCTTTAGAACTCACAGTGGCCTGCTTCTTCAAGGCCAGCAGACTTTGAATCCTGGAAGTGCTAGATTAGGTCAGACCCACCTAAGGTAAACTGAATTTTGCTTACTTTAAAGTTAACTGATTAGGGTCCTTGGTTACAGCTGCAAAACTCTTCCGCCTTCTCCATAATGCAACATAATCACAGGAGTGATGTCCCATCAGAGTCACAGATGCAGCCCACACACAAGGGCAGGGGATTATCTAAAGCACTCACAGTATGGGGCAGAATCTTGGGGCTGCCTTAGAATTCTGCCTACAATATTCTACAAAATTAAGATACTCCAAGACCTATCTCATATGGTTAAGATTAAATGAGATGCTGACTGTCATAGTAAGTACCCAGCAAGCAGTAGCTGCTATAATTACTTTATCATTTTTGAACATCTTCCCCATGACAAACCCCTTGCAAGGAGCTGAGGACTGAGAAAATAATAACACACACCTCTCTATAAAAGAAAGCATGATGTTTTTCTAGCACATTCCACCCACTTCAGAATTTGGTAAAACCCACAGAGTCCAACTAAATTAATTTTTAGATGTAAAACTCAGGGTTTTCTTGGCTTATTGGAGCCACTGTAAAAAAAAATACAAAGTGCTAATTCTAATCACGTACTGCAAACCACGAGATTATTGTTTCTGCTCTGGAGTGACTGCTAAATTGCAACTGGAGGAGCAGCTATTTGGCACCATTGCTCCAGCACAGGTAAACTCAGATCCTAAGCTGGTGGTGTCTTAGCCTCAGCTGCCTGTGTTGAAATCACCTGGAGGGCTTCTAAGAATCCCAGCTACCAACTCTCACATGCAATTAGTGTAAGGTGTACTGTGCGTTGAGTTTTTTAAAGCCTCTCAGAAGGATCTAGCATACCACCAGGGTTGAGAATTGCTGCTCTAGACAAGGTTTGGTAGTTCCCCAATGATCCAAAAACTAAATTCTCTTTTAAAAGAAACTGATGAAGACCAGATAAGCCAAAGAGATACGAGCAGTGCTAACACATTTAATTTCAGCAAAGAGATTGAAATTCAACACATTTCATACCTTTCAAGCTGCAATCCCAGGTCAGGGCTGCTACAGCTTTCTGCAGAGACAGCTTGTCTCTGGGTGGGGGATAGCTGGAATCTTACTGAGAAAAGGTTAAATTCTTCATGTAGCCAAGACAGCTGCTGGTGCTCAGCACACTTTCTGCTCATTCATTCAGTCCTCACTCTGTCACATACATGTACTAAGTACCTATTACATGACACACTCCATGCTAGGTGCTGGTGCTTCAAAGGTCAGTAGACCCCAAATACCTTAACCAGCTCAGAGTCTAGTGCCAAGATGCAAAGATGCCCTTCGCGTAGCAGAGAAGCAATGCATTCTGCATGAAGGGCATAGAACTAATTTTGAGACTGTAAACAATCCTTTTAAATTTTTTCTCACTTTTCTATGCAATGTGTATATATCTCCAAGCTTTAATCATTTGAAGAAAACAGCCTCTCTCCAACTTTCTCTCCTTCTCTTCCCACTACCCTGACCCCCCAAAAAAAAGTTTTGCTAAGGATGGGACTTTCAAAATTGTCAAAATGCCCTGGTTATCTCAGAAAGATAAAGAGCAACACAGAGCCCACGCCTCTTCCCTCTTGCTCCATCTCCTCCAACCCTAGTTCCTTATCTCTCTCCACAAGCCAAGATGGCATCCTGTGCTGGGTGGGGTGAACTTTTCTCTATGCCCAGCAGCCCCTGCTTCAGCAGGACTGGTTGCAAATGCAGCAGAAAGCAGGCACTCATTGCCTGAGAAGACTTAGGCAAAGCCTAGGAATGCTGGATTCCTCTTTTAAGATAACACTGAGCCAGTGGCAGATATTTGAGAAAAGGAGCTATGTGTACTCTGGTGTCCTAAAATTAAGACTGGATTAGGTTTGCCTGGGGTGCAAAGGGGAAGTTTTTCCCCAACATATTACATGTTTCTGCAAAGAACCTAAAATGCAACCCAGGAGGCAGTTCAGCTGGAAGGCACCCAGAATTCCTGCTCAGAGAGAACATTTCACACTTCCTCCATGCTCTGGGTTTTCATAAACATTTATTGAGAATCTACAATATACAAGACACTAGCTATGCTGGTCCACTTCCACCCCACTCCCACCAATGAAAAAAAAATGTTGAAGACCAGAATCCCCCTCAGCCTCAAAATTAAGTGTTCGGACAGACCCAGAAAGACACATCCTGAGTTATTTCTTTATGCCTCCTCTGGAATCTGGCATCCCGAGGAAACTGCTCAGTGCAGCTTACTTTAATCTCTATTTTTAATACTTTTAGAAGAGCAGTGCTTCACCCCAGGCTGTTGGGGACATTCAGGAACCACATCAACAAATACCACTCCTCGTTCTCCATAGTATCAGCTCCATCCATCTAGGGGAAGGAAAAACACCCAAGGCCATGGATGGTCCAGTAAAGGAAAACATCAGGGAAAATCCAGGGATGGACTTGCCATTAATTACCCTTTTGGTGCTCATGTGTGGAAAAATAAATAACTCTCTCCACCAATATTAGAAGGTAGACTCAAATGAGGAGAGTTGTGTCCCTCCACTGAAAGTTGGCCAGCATGACAATGAGTGATTAAGGAATACAATGACAAAATGGTGCACTCTAAGATTTAGGATCTATTTTTTTAAATAGAAGAAAATCTTGTGTCCATAAATTGGTTTAAATTTGAACACATGCAGAGTCTAGCATATGGACCGGAAGGTCTTTGGAGTCCCAGATTTTATAATTTAATAAGTTAAGGCAAGCTTGCATTTGGTTCTTTTAATATTTGTTATGGGCCAGGTATCTAGCCTGAATGTGAATTTTGAAACCACTTAGAAAACTACAAAAATGCTCATTTCTATTTTGGAAGCCAACACTCATCTCCTCACAACAAGAGTATTTATGCATTTAAGACACATTGGCGAACTGTGGTCCACAGGCCAAATATTTCGTGCTACCTGTTTTTCACATGATTTGTAAACTAAGAACAGTTTTCTATGTTCAAATAATTGAAAATGAGTCAAAAGAATAATAATTTGTGACACACGTAAGGTATTTGAAAGTCAAGTTATAGCATCCATAAATAAAGTTTTACTGAAATACGGCCACAACTGTTCATTCACACATTGCCCATGGCTCCTTCTCTCTGGTTCAGCCCTGCTGTGCAGTCGCAACAGAGACCTCATGACCCACAAATCCTAAAATATTTACCATCTGGCCTTTCAAGAGAACATTCATTGACTTCTGCACTAAGGTAAAAGAATAGTAGTACACAATTGCAGAAAAATGAGAGGGTCTCATAGTTGATAACTGAACAACCATTTTGGAGCCCTTCATGATCTCTATTCAGTTAAACCCTCACAGTGAGAATCAAGCCAATCGCTGCATTAGCAGAATTAAACCAATAGTGCACCTGGCCGAGAGAATTGCCAACTGCTCTGAGAGTTGCCAATTCTCAGAGCTTCCTAAAAAAGCATATCAGAACATTATACAGATTTGATGTCTGCTAACTAGAGTTTTCATTCTTGGTTGCATAAGTATCTTTTTGTTATACTGTAAGGTTAAACACAAAGACATTAAACCTGTTGAAGCTGGGGAAGAAGCAAGCCCATGGCTAGGGTACTAGCATATCCTTTCTCTCCCTGCTTGCTTGGAACAGAATGGAAGCTGCCAATCCCCCTGGGACCTGTGTACCTACCATTAACCTGCTCGAGTCTGAGTGTTACCAAAGCTGTGGGGCGAGGCTGGGAATTGTCTCCTCCAATAGCAAAGAGCTTCCGAATACGTGACAGAAGTCTTTCAAAGATCCCTATATTTTTCCTTGTCCTTTGCGGAATGAGAGGTGAGAATGTGCCCCACACAGATGTGAGCTGAGCAAGTGATGTGCCATGGCTGAAGAAGACAAAATGAGGAGGAGTAAGTGGCTTCTGCCACCACCTTCCCCACTCCCATCGCCATCACCTCCCTGCCATCATGTAAGACTAGGGAGTGAAATGAATCCCTGAAACTAAGTCATACTGCTTTGTAAACCTCACTGGAGATCCTTAAAAAGGAACGTGAAGACATCCTCAAATTTGGAGTTTTGTAACATGTCTAACCATCTTTTCCACCTCAGGGTACCCCCGTTCCATCTCCATATCTGGAGTTTCTGTTTGCTTCCTATCTACTGTGTAAGATGATATGAGTCTTTATTCCCTGATCCCTTTTCCGCGGTTCGTGCTTATTTTGCTTTGTTGAAAAGATATTTTGAAAAGTGTGGTGTTATTCAGATTCTTTCTCCGTATTGTCTTAAAACCCAGAAATACCCTTCTTAAAAACTTAATAGCACAATCATGTGACAAACTTCTCTTGGGAGCTTACTACAACATGTATAATCCACGTAGGTGGATAAAACACAGGTCTTAGTCATTAGGATCTTAGAGTCCATTTGGGACATGATCAAGTAGAGAGACACTAGCAATAAGTTAAATAGGGACACACAGAGCAATTGAGCAAATGGTGTGGAAGCCCAGAGGATGAGGAGCTAACTCTTACTGGAGGGAGGGAATGGCCTCTAGTATCCTTCACTGGATCCAAAATCAGAGTCCTGGAAGATGAATGGGAGTGAGACACATGGGAAGGCAGGAGAGCAATGGAGGCCAGGGATGGGAACATCCAAACACAAAAAGAGATGCATGCAAACTTTAGCTTCATTATAGTAAAAATACGATGGTAGTGCTGATGAGGAGGAAGACAGCTACAATTCTCCTAAAGAAAGTCATTGACAAATTGTTGATAAAGCAGAGCTGGAGGAGGCCAGAGATAGGGACCTCTCTCATTTTTCACTGCAGGTAAAGCTCCATGCTAGATCAGCTTCAGCCAGAACTGACCAGGGTGGTCTGATTTCATCCGAGGTCCATCAGCATCAAGCTAGGCTTGTCAAGATAGACCTTGGAAACTACCTTCCTTGGAAGACAGGTACCATCAGGAAGCTACATATGTGAATTTAAATTGGATGCAAGAGAAGGTGAAAGAGTCTTTGCTGAAGCTCAGTTTCTCCATCTGGGAACAAAGACATCTGATCCCTAAAATCCATCCTGGCCTTTGTTTTTCAGCAGCTCCTCTGTCTCCTGCCTGTGCCCACAGCTGCTATCTCACTGCCCTTCTTGTGTCTTTACGGTCAATGCTGGAAGAAACAGAACAACACACATTTTTTCCTGCTGTGCGAGAGGCAGGAAATGGCCTAACTCCCTAATTGCAATGAGGTTCCTGCGGTGTGTCCAGCTGCCCACTCTTCAGCACACACCCGCCCTCCCAGGTGTCCCAGCCAGAAACAGGCACTCTGGGCCATCAGCAGCCAAAATCGGTTCACCAGCAACATCATCCGCCAAACACACTCCTGCCTCTGTGGAGCACAAAAGAAATCAAGAGGAAGGTAAGGGTACTGTTTGCTGGGCCTCCTCTTAGAGCAAGGGAGCCCAATGTGCCTGGGAAGTGTCCCTGGTCAAGAGTTGAAGCCAAGCACCACTGTCCCACTGGCCACATATAGGCAGAGGAAGAGGAGGAACCAGTTGTCATGGGAAAATTGATCTCCAGGTGGAATCTGGGACTCTGATTCCAAAAGGGCTAGGCCAGAAGAGACACATCCGGTGAGGGTGAGATGGTCAGGAACTAGGAAAGCAATGGAAACAAGGGGTTAGAGCAGATGGAAGGTAGGGCACCAGCAGAAACCATAGTCCGTGAAGTACCAGACATCTCCATGCATGTGGGTGGGGCAGGGAAGCATTGTTAAGGGAGACTTCCTGGTTTGGGGAAGCAATCAATGGGGCACTCTATGTTGGTATCTCCTAGCGGGATACAAATGGGGCTGCTTCAGGCCTCAATTTCTAGCAGGCAAGATGAGGATCACAAGGTAAGACCTTCCATTGCTCATCAGACCCTGCCTCTAGGCAGGATGATTTTAAACTCACATCATCCTTGCTATATATATCATGTTATGATCGTCTGCCATGGAAGTGGGTCATCGACGAGGTGTGCCGTAGTGAGTGGCACTGTCACAACTAGAGCTCTGTGCTCTGGCTCCCAGCGGTCCCAGACTCTCAGCAATACATGAAGGGGATGATCCTTTTGGCTCTCTCCTAAGGCTTCAGAAAGCTGAGAAAGGCAAATAGAAGTCCAATCACTAAACACGAGGCATGAGCAAGAGTTGCCCCCTTTAGATAATACACCTTGTCTTGAAATGAGTCCATGGTAACCATGTGCTATCTGCTTCCTCTGCAGACACACATGGCCAGTCTGCCCCAGGAGGGCCCTTTCTGGTATTTTATGGACATGAAAGGGAAGAGACTGGCCAGTTGGAAGGAGGATCACAGCCCCTTTGGAGATGTCAACATGCACAAGTGCTACCAGTTTGGAAATGTCTTCTCTCCTCTCCAGGCTCTCTCCACCATGGAGAGCTCTTCTTTTGTAATGGGTTTTTAAATAAAGTTTTTGGGGGGATCAATGACAAACCTCAATTCCTTGGTAGGTTTTAAAGCTCCTTTGATGGGGTAACCAGGCCCTCTGGTTTTTCCGAGACTTACTTTCACACTTGTCCCAGGACTTTCAAACTTGAAGCATTTTCTATAATTTTTACTTTCTATAAATTAGCCCAGTTCCTCTTCCCTGGCCAATACTACTTAAGCATGTGCACGTACACAACCCAGAGTTAAGAGCTCCGGAGAACTAGGGAATGGAAGTTCCAACTCCACCCTCAAAAAACTTTGGAATCTTTGAGGGCAACTGAGCTACATACCAAAATCGTGCTATAAACACAAACATGGTGAACTGTTAATAGTTCCATAAATTGCCTGACCCAGGAAAAGATGAGCTTCCTGCTTATGCCCACCCCCATGCAAGGTCTTGCCACAAAATAAAGTCTCCAGACAGGGACCCATTTTTCGCGGGAAGAACACATCACCATGTATTGAGAGCAATGGCACCAATGTGCAGAGCTTAATACATGTCAGCTGTAGTACTAAAGACTTTAGCCTCTAGCACATTCTGCCCCTCGCAGTTAATGATACTCCACACAACTGCTTTGAGAAGATAGGGGTGGGGGATAACCACTTAGCTGCAGTATGTAGCACAGGCTTTTGCACAATTGCATTCTTCTTATATGTAGAAATGTCCTGTAAAGGTAATAAATTAAAGTGAAAGAGTAAACCTAATGCAGCTAAAATTATTGTAATTTTAATAGTCCATCAAAATAGTATTTTATGTTAGGAAAACAAAACCTCAATAATGTGACAATAAAACTAATATTCCTATTATTATATTTTAGCTAAACATTTACAAATTTGCTAGTTTATTGTGCAGTCCCTTGTGAACGATGCAGAGGTACAGACTATGAGTAAGAACAATGATTTATCTATATACTAACCTACTGAGAGGTTTATCTGATTTTGATTACACTTCTCTTTCCAGAAAGAGAAAATTTGTTTATATAACACAGTCCTAACACAGGCTACCTATGGTAGTTTAGAAAGGCCTTTTCATTGTACTAATAAAGTGCCATATATTAAAATATGCAGATAAATTAAAAGAATCATGTATACCAATTTAATTATCTTGCACTAGGTCCACAGTGCTAGGAAACAGTGGTTTGTCTCCCTATACTATGAAACATATGGAATGCACACATGGTAGACTGAAAAGAAACTAATGAAACTAATGTAACTTTTTGGTGTAGTATATATATGGACTTTGATGTCAAACCAACCTGAGTTCAAATCTAAGCTGTGCTACTTAATAGGCATGTAATAAAATATAGAGGAAACCTGATTGCTATTTTTTCACAGCTAAATTAAACATACATATTAAAAAAAAAAAAAAAGACTTTACAAACATTTAATTCTCATAATCTCCACCATGTGAACATAATACTCATTTTATACATGAGGAAGCAAAATCTGAAACATGATAAGTAATTTGCCCAAGATTATTATTAGTCAGTGGCGGAGCCAGGATTTGAACCTGGTGTCCTTGAACAGTTGTTTTCAACCCTCTTCTCTGCCTCATTGCCTCATTATTCTCTGTCCTGTAGGACATATGAAGGCTCTGGTAGTTCCCCAAGACCTACCCATGAGTTCTCACATGCAGAGAATGAATGCTTCATGCCTCACTGACATGAATCTCCAAGATTTACCTTTGTCTTCCACAGAGATGAACTTGGAAAAGAATGACAAAAGCCATGAGAAAGAAAAACCAGTGACCCACATGAAAGCACATATAGTCCCCTCAGTAGTTAAAGCAACCAAATACAGCAACATGAAATAAAAATTGCAGTAACCGTGCACTTTTCTTGGGGCTAGCACTGCTGGCCCAGTCTGTTGTTTCTTCCTGGAGCTGCCAACCATCTCTGGGCTTACTTTGTGCCCGCAGAGATTCCAAAAAACTAAAAATAGAAATTCCATTCAACCAAGCTATTCCCCTTCTAGGTATCTTCCTGAAAGTGTTTAAGACATATTACAGTGCATATCCATATTTACAGCAGCACAATTCATAATAGCTAAATCTTGGAAGCAGCCTATACGTCCATCAACAGATCAATGGGTAAGGAGAATGTATTCAGACATGATGGAGTACCACTGTGCCATAAAAGATAAACTTAAGTCATCTGCAGGAAAAGGAGTATCCTGAGGCCATTATATCAAGTGAAATAACTCAGACACACAAGCTTAAATACTGCATGGTTTCTCTTCTATGAGAAACCCAAAATATAAAGAGGGAAATAAAAGATAGATAATAGGAAATAGGGAGAGAAATCTTTTGCAAAAGGAAAGGGGACCAAGAGAGGAAGGGGGTAGAGAGAAGAGGGGAAGGGGATGACAAAAGAATTAAGATGTGTTACATGTACCAACTACTCGTGTGGAATGTAATCATTGTGTACGGCAAACATACTAATAAAAAATTAAAAATAAAGAAAAAAAGTAAAAATTGCAATCCTACATTCTGAGGTCTTGCTGCAAGACTGCATGAAAACAGAGCACAGGAGCTAAGAATGCTGACACATTTCTTTTTTAAAATTTAACTTTATTAGTACATGTTTGCAGTGCATGAAGTTTACGTTTATCTTAAGGAGTAGGTAAAGGCACATAATATGTTTTTGTATGCCCCTTCCCTCCCCCACTCCCCCATCTCTCCCTCCACTGCTAGATCCCCTTTCCCCATTTTCATTATTATTGTTGTTGTTGTTGTTGTTTAGTTCATGTTTATGACATATGGTATTCACATTCATTGTGGGTATGTGGTACACATACATGACACATCTCAAATCCCTTTATGTCTCTTCCTCTCCTTCCTCCCTCCCTCTGCATCTCTTGGATCCCTTCCACTTGCCAAAGGTCTATCTCTCTGTTCCCCTTTGTCAACCTTTTGTTTTCTGCTGAGACATTTTCAAACCTGACAGTGTTTAGATAACTTGAGGAACATGGACGCTGTGTGAGCATGAGGAACATGCCTCTATGGGAACATCTGGGGGAGGGTGAAGCAATTAGGAATTGAAATGCATGACTAGAACTAAATCTTCAATAAGAATACCCTTAGCTGAGTGTGACGGCACACCCTTGTAATCCCAGTACTCTGGGACACTGAGGCAGGAGAAGCACAAGTTTGAGACTAACCTGGGCAACTTAGTGACTTAGCGAGACCCTGTCACAGAAAAAAAAAGGTGGGGTGGCTGGGGATGTAGCTCAGAGAAAAGGCCCTGGTTTCAATCACAAGTACTACAAACAAAGAAAAACAAAAAGAGAGAGAGAGAGAACATTTTGCTTGGAAGCCTGAAGATGAGGGTAGAGGATGGTTATAGTTCAGGGAATCAAAGACCCCACTCTTGGCCAGAATGGGGTGGTTCGTCCCTGCCCTAATTACAAAGGAAGCTGAGCAAGTATGGGGTCTGTACTGGGAGGTACCTTCTGCCATTAGGAAAGAGTAGGAAAATGGTGGATAGGAAACCAATTTAATGTCTGCCATAGTAAGACACTCAGTAGTTTGCAGGTCAGACCACTAAGAGGAGAAATTTCTATTTATACTGAATAAAATTTATCTTATAATGCTGTTCTTCTAAGACTTTTCCCCCTAAATAGTTTTCATTTTCTTTGCATGCTTAAAAGTAATATATGCTTATAATAAAAGTACCCAAAGGTACAAAAAGAAAATAATTACCCCAAATCTTGGTATTTAGAGAGGCAACTTCTGCTTGCATCCGGGAAGTTGTAGATCATTTTTTAATCTCTTCAGCTTGTTGATAATGTTAAGGTTGTCTTTAGGCCAAGATCTCTATCCTTATTTCCTTCAAGCTTTTGAAACTATTTACCCACTCCTCAAAACAAAACTCATCCCTTCCTTCTTTTCTTCAATCCTTAGCTTGTTTGACAGATTCACGGAGACCTTAAAGTTTCTTATTTCTTTTTTAACTGCATGACTCCTTCCCCCTCCTTTTTGGCATCTGCCCTGTTACAAACTGAGGCAAGCAGCTCCCTTTGCATCTACCTTGGTTCACTTAATTACCTTACTGCATTTCTTTTTTTTTTTTTTTTTTTTTTTTGTGGGTACGAGGGGGTCGACCTCAGGACCTCGCGCGCCAACAGGCACCCATGCCACTGAGCGATATCACCGGCCCCTTTTCCGTATGTGGGATCCGGGAGTCGAACTCGGGCCCTCGCGCTTGCAAGGCAGGCGCTTAAGCCGCTGAGCCATCTCACCGGCCCCCGTACCTTACTGCATTTCATCTCATTGACATCATTTACAGTCACAGGGAGAGAATTTTATATTTTAGTAGTCTTCATTCCTCTTAAGCCAGCGGCCCAAAAACTACTATGCAAACCTGTTTTGTAAAACAGTATTATTGAAAAGCAGTCATGGCTACTTGTTAACACCTTTCTTGTCTTTTGGTGCCTTTGTGCTCTTAACAGCTGGCCAGTTGCCTTGGAGACTCACTAACCCAAAAAGCTGAAAATATTCACTACCTGGCCCTTTATAGAAAAGCTTGCTGAACTATTTTAAGCCAAAATCCCCTCTATAATTTCTACCTCACTTAGATCTGAATTTTTTACCATTAATTAAGTTAATTAAAATTAATTTGTAAATTATTTTAAAATGTCCTTAAAGTCTAAGATCCATGTCTATGTCTGTCTAAATTTATCACAAATATGAATTCAAGTAAACACTAATACTAATAGCAAATGTTTATTGCATACTTTCCATGTACTGTTTTGATTTACTTCATTTTAGCAACCATGTAATGAAGTAGGAAGTGTTATTATCATCATTTTATAGAAGAGAGAATAAAGGCATAACAAGGTAAAGGAACACAGTTAATGAGTAGCAGCACCAGGTTTTGGACCCAGGAAACACCATCTCAGTACCTATGCACTCAGTACTGTACTGATTTAAGTTTCCAATAGAAGGCTCCCATGTGCTTTCCTCTACCTTCTTGGCGATTAAATTGCCAGCAGAGGAAGTCAAGAACTTATCCACTTGCCTTTCTACAAAGATGTGCTAGTCAGCTTTCTATTGCTGTGACAAAATACCTGAGAATAACAACTTAAAGGAGGAAAGGCTTATTTTGTGACATGGTTTCAGAGGTTTCAGTCCATGGTCAGCTGGTTCCATTGCTGTAGACCTGAGGTAAGGCAGAACACCATGGGAAAAGGGCGGGTGGAGGAAAGTTGCTCAGCTCATGGCAGCCAGGAAGCAAAGAAGGTGAGAGAGCATGAAAGGAAGGGACTGGAGAACAGATATATTCCCGTGATCCATTTCCTTGAACTGGGCCCCACCTCCTATTTCCATTACACCCAATAAAGCCAACAAATTATGATTATGGACTAAGAGCCCTCATGATCCAATCACTTCCCCAAAACTCATCAGCAACTGAGACTTCAACACAATGAGCCTTTTGGGAAAACATTTAGGATCCCAACCATAACAAAGGACCTACAGTGGACATCTGCCTAAAGTTGTCCATCATTACTCTGCCCACCTGCAGGTTAATTGGCCGTCAGTGTATAGAAATCATCATCCTGCGTATTTTGTATATGACCTGTCAGTTTATGTGTAAGCTTCTGTCTTTCCTATTATTCTAACCTTGAGCCAATTCCTCCCATCTTCTTCTACTGATGCAGGAGGGAAGAATCCATTCAGGTAGGTTGGTTCATACAAGTGCAAGAGAGGACTTAACATTAATGCTCACCTGGGTACATTTTCCTTTAAACAAAGTATAACTTTCTACCTAGAACCCAAGAAGAATTAAAGCACTGGACAATTATAATGAGATGCAACCAAAGCCTGAGACACAGAGAGATTGCCAACACTTAGACCACATATTCAAGGTTAAAAACAATTGTCAATAAATCAAATTAATATACAGTTATGCAGGAGCTCATTAATTACACAAAGCAAGATCTACATTAAAAAAAATCTTGTCTTCTCTTAGGAGTTGGAAAAGGCAGGATTCAGAGGTGAGAATTAATAATAGCCAACATATCCTGAGCAATTACTTTTGTCCCAGGTAGTATGTTAAAAGCTTGTAGGGATTTACCTTATCTAACACACACCATTATTCCACTATGATATGCATCATCATTAAAAATAAGAAAACTTGAATTTTTGAGAGATTGTAATAGTGTCACACTCTTCCTTCTGCTCATGCAGGCATTTGACTAAGCAGATCCTACAGCCCAGACCTCTTTTCCAAGGCTTGCAGGTGTACAACAGGCCAATTAGCAGTAACTTGTCATCCGTCTTGTTCAGAAAACCCACGCTCATTCTTACCCTTCCCTGCCATGCTTTGCTCTATGCTCTTTCGTTAGCTCTCTCGATGAAATAACATGTGCATTTATAGTAGTCTCCCCCTTTTAACCAGAGTTTCACTTTCTGAGGTTTCAGTTACCCAAAGCCAACCACTATCCAAAAATATTAAATGGAAAATTCCAGAAATAAACAATTCGTAAGTCGTACATTACACACCACTCAGAGTTGCATAAGGAAATCTTGCACTGTTCCACTGCTTCTCTCTAGAACATGAACCACCCTTTGTCCAGTGTATGCATGCCGTGTACGCTACTCACCCAGTAACCATAGTAGCCCTGTCAGTTTTCAGATCAATTTTTGCAGTACTGCAGTGCTTGTATTTAAGTGGCCCTTATTTTACTTAATAATAGCCCCAAAGTGCAGGAGTATTGATGCTACCATTTTATGAGAGTATATTGCTAGATTTTTTTCTATTTTATTATTTGTTGCTATTATTAATCTCTTACTGTGCTGCATTTGTAAAGTAAACTTTATCATAAGTGTGTATGTATAGGAAAAAATAACATAGAGCTCAGTACTATCTGAGGTTTCAGACATCCCTTGGAGGTCTTGGAACACATCCCCCTTGGACAAAGAGGGTCAACTGTGTATTAACTCTAGAAGGCAGCGTCTCCCTGGCCTGGGTAGTTGGGAGGATGAGGGCTCTTCCCTACATAATGGGAGAGGACTTTCTTCACTTTCTGGGGGAAAAGTAAAGCACCAGCAACAAAGACAAGTTGCAGGTTGGCATGAGGGCATGGTGTTTGAATAAGAACCTGCTATCTTAGGGCCGGTGATATTGCTCAGCAGCACGGGCGCCTGCTGGCGCACGAGGTCCTGAGGTTGACCCCCGGTATCCACAAATAAAACAAAACAAAACAAAACAAAAAACGAACCTGCTATCTTGAATTCATGGTCTCAGCCATGTCTCTCCCTTCTCTTGCTAAGCTCATCACATGCACGTGCACATGCCCATGCACATACTCAGAGGTACATGCATACATGCATGCATGTGCGCACACATACACACATACACATATGAACACTCATGCATGTATGTGTGTGCAGAAGTCTGGATTTGACACAGTTTCAAGCCTCAGGAAAAAGGGGAAAAATATCAAGGATTGGGGAGGGGAGGGTGATCAAAGGGGCTGGAGTTGGTTTGATCTGCTGCAGGTTTGTGGTACCTGAGGTAGTAGGAGGGCAAGGAGAAAGGGTAGAGTGTTCATATGTGTATGTGTGTATGTGTGCACACCACACCCTCATGCCAACCTGCAACTTGCCTTTGCTGCTGGTGCTTTACTTTTCTCCCAGAGAGTGAAGAAAGTCCTCTCCCATTATGTAAGGGAGAGCCCTCAGCCTCCCAACTGCCCAGGCCAGGGGAGCACTGCTCATTTCCAGATACCCAGAGGCAGGCCTGAGAGTCACCGCGGATTGACAAAGAGTAGGACCACTGCCAAGACGCCAGAAAGCCTCTGCATATTGCTGTTTGCAAAGAGGAAGCAGAAATGAAGCCCCCCAAATTGGGGTCAGGTCCACTTTTACAAAGTTTCAGGGGTGCTTTTTATTTGGGACTGTAGAAATTGTAACTTTGTTTTGTATATTAATAGACGTCCCCATCTGCTTTGCCGCTGTGATCTGGGGTAGGGTGACTGGATGAAGATGTGTGTCCCTTGCACCGCATAACACAGGAAGGAGAGGAAATTGGTGATGCTGGGTCAGAGAGCGCACCACTCTGACGTGAAGCTACAATGCAGTGGCGATGGAAGCAGGGGGCTGTTCACATCTGCAGGGGGTCGGGGCCCTGTGCTTCAGATCCTGCGCATCTCTGTCTCTTCCTCCAGCCAGCAGATATTTCTTAAACATCTCCCACCTTCTGGGCCTGAGCCAGCTCCATGTAAAACAATGAGCACAACAACGTCCCCATTCACAAAAAGTCTCAGGCTATTCTCCCCATTGCCCCAGTCGGCCTTCATCACTGGGGCTTCAGTTCATGACTTTTCCTTCCAGCCCAGCACCTGGTCCCTACCAGGGAAGCCACAACCCCTGGTAGGACCTGACACTATCCTCCAAATGTTGGGCCTATGGGGAGAAGCAATCCGCTGTCGGGCGTGGAGCGTGCCTCTTCCACTGACATATGCAGTGGTTGGTGTCTGTACCTTGGGCATATTCATGCATTCGGCAAATATTAAGTGAGCTCCTGCACTCTGGTTTCGCTTCAGATCATGTAAATCTTTCACCTCTTAGGTGAGTTCCTGCAATGTCCCATGCATTTGAGGGGTAAGAGACAGATGAGTTCCACTCCATAGGAAAAAGTTTAGTGAACAGGACAGCTAACTGAGTGGTCTCCCTGGGCACATAAGAGATTCTATGGAGGCATATTGGCCAGGAATTTGGCCTCACCTGAGATATCCGGGAAAGCTTCCTTGAGGATGTGATGTTTAAATTGAGACAAGAATGAGTTAATCACAAAGGAAACATCTTTCAGGCATGGAGAACATATGTAGTCCTAATGATGAACGAGCACAGCGCTCTCAAGATACTGACAGGGGGCCCACATGGCTGGAACAGGAAACAGTGAATGGGGACAATTGGTGCCAGGTGAGTGTCAAGAACGCAGAAGCCATGGCAAAAATTGTACCCTGAGGGCAATGGGAATCCACAGAAAGGTTTTGAGCATGGAGAACTGTGCTGTTAAAAGAATGACCTATTAAAAGAATGACCCTATCCATCACAGGGAGAGAGTTCAGAAATAAGAGACCCCAGTTAGGACAGTAATGACGTGGTATAGGAGAGAGGTGAAATAGGTTGGACTGAAATGGAGAGACGGCAAGAGATAGACTGGCAAAACTTGATGGTGGAGAGGATGCCACAGTGGAACCAGAAGGTGTCTAAACTAGCTTCTCGGTCTCTGGCCTGAGCAATTGGGTGGAAGATGGTGGAGTTTGCTAGAATAGGATTACCTGCCAGCCTGGCCTGGAGACCTGCATGCCACCCCCTCTATGCAAAACTGAATTCCATGTTTCAAAATATAGATCCAGTAAGAAACTCTTGAAACTCACATAATAATTGCAAATATCTTGTGCTTTTATCATTTTACTATGGTAATAACAGGTATTTTAAATCAAGGCTTGCGCCTTATAACCAAGCCTAGGTCTCAGATATCCACATAGTCGAAAAGTAAAACAAAATAGAAGGGAAAAACCTTGCTCACAGTTGTGCTCTGTTTTATTTTGTTCCTGTTTCTTGCTGACTAGAATTAAATGCCGCCATATGTTCAGAAAATATCCAACTTTTGCTTGTTTGGGTTTTTTACTTTTTTTTAGTTAGTTTTATCTGGTGGAGTCATAGAGCCTTCAGCTAAGTAACCCTATAATCTGCACTTTATGAATAACCGTGTAATTGCGCACTTGCAGTAATGGCTGAGGGCTGCTGTGTGGACAGTAGATTTTGGGGTTTTTTCCAACATTTTTTTTCTGGAATGCTAGAAAAGTGAACACATGAGTTGAATCATCAGGCCCAGAGTCCGTTGAAACCTGCAACCTTCCTCCAGGAATAATTAAGGCGAGGAAGCTAAAGTGTTGGCATGCAAAGTGAATCCCTGCACCCATTTACCAAAATGACCCTCTATTAGTTTTTTTAATTGAAAAATGGGAATAGCTAAGTCTGTGTAGGTCATGCTTGAGTACTTATAATGGTTACTTTAAAACTCTCCACAGTGCTAATTACTGTTAACGAAGTGTCTGTCCCGTGTCAGTGCATTATCCTAAGAATCCTATAGATTGATATTACTAGCCACCTTTTCTCAGTTGTAAACACTGGTTGGTAGCTGGTCAGTACAAGTATAAAGTCAGGCTGTTCCCAAATAAGAGCGATGGATTTTGAACCCAAACCTATCTAATGCCGAAACTCAATAAGATAAAGTTTCCCATTTTACTCTAAAGTTGTTGATCCGTTCATAAAATTTGAGGCAGAGAAGATCTGAAACAACTCCACTTAAATCTTCACCCATCTCTCCTTGAGCTCTAGACTTGGCTGGGTGTCTCTAAATTCAATATGTCCCAACCCCAAAATAGCATATTCCCTCCAACATTTTTATTCCTTCTGGTCTTCCCCATCTCACTTAGTAAATCTGCCAGCTGCTAAGCTATTGGAACTGGAAATCTTAGGGTTAACCACCTACTGCTACTACCCTCTAAGTGTTTCTCATATTAATGGCATCTCTTGTCTCCATGTCCCTTCCACTTTACCCCTCATCATCTCTTCTCTGCATTTAACAATCGCCTGGCAATCTTTCTGCCTTTCAGAGAAAATTTTCTGAAACACAAATGTAATTATATCTCCTCAATCTTTCAGTGGCTCTCCATCACCTACATAGAGTTAGAGTCAAAATTCTTAGCATGTCACCCAGTTCCAGCCTAATCTTTTGCCTTTCCTCACGCATCTCCTTCAAACCCCACCCTGCCCCTTTCACACGATGACTATCCTGCTTTCACAGTCCTTTGTGCCTTAGGACCTAATATTCCTTCCCCCACAACTGTCTTTCCTTCCCTTCCTCTGGGGGAACTCCTAGTTATCCTTCACCTTCTCTGTGAACCTTTCTCCCAGCTCACAGGCAGAATTAGTTCTCTCTTCTGCCCCATATTTATAATATTTATCACAATGAACTGTGGTTGTCTGTTGTCTGCCTTGAGGGCTCTGATTCCTAGAGAGTGGTAATCACCATTCTATCCCCTCAGGCCCACTCCAATGCCCAGTCCTCCCTGGCTCCTCACTGAGTGTCTGGCAAAGAGGTGAATTAATTTTTTTAAATACCATGGTGCCCAGGCTTTGGGATGTCAGGTGTGGTTTTGCAGTAATACAACAGCTGTTGCCAGAAATGGGAGAAGACTCTGGTGAGAGCACAAGGTGACTCACCGGTGAGTGTGTCTATGACAGAGGGCAAGCAAGATGTTTGAAAGCTGCAGCCAGCAAAAGTGAATGTCAGCAGACTTCTCTGCATTTGGCAGGCTTTTTCTTAGGCAGCACTGTGTGATTTGTGTAATTGAGGCACTTCTGCCCATCGTGTAAATCAGAGTCTGAAAATGGCCACATTGCAGCAGTCTGGCAGGAAGTCAAGAGGAAGGCTGTGTTTGGAGGACTTCTCCATCTCAGCTGCGCAAATCACTCTCCAGGTCTCATTTCATCTTCATGAGGATGTTGTGTGCCTGTTGGGTATCTGGCCTTTTCCTCTATGTTCTATTTTTTAAAGTATTAGATGTTCTCCTTACACCCGAGAAATTGCAGTCTCACTGGAAAAGCAAATATGCAAACTTGGCATTATTAAAAGTCACAAGTCTGTGTCAAATCAATGTTATAAAAAAAAAATCAGTTGGGAGCCAGTGAGATAGCTCAGTGGCATAAGCGCCTGCCTGGCAAGCATGAGGTCCTGAGTTCGACTCCTGGTACCCACATAAAGGAAAAAAAGGGCCAGTGATATCGCTCAGCGGCACGGGCGCCTGCTGGCGCGTGAGGTCCTGAGGTCAACTCCCGGTACCTACATTAAAAAAAAAAAAAGAAAGAAAGAAAAGACAAACTGTGATGGGGGAAAGGGGGAAGGAAGAAAGGAAAAAAGAAAAAAATATATATATGTATACACAAGATAGGTGAAATGTACAGCTAGCTTCTTTTAGTTTCTTGAAAAGAATGTTTTGTGCTAGTATTGTTTAGATAAGATATCACGCCTATGTCTTGTACTCTGAATAACTACTACGAAAACAATATGCAATGTATCAACTACTGCAACCGTCCTACCACTCTGTTTTGAAACTCGGTTTCATTGTTCGTTTATCTTTTTTCCCTTTAAAATAAAAAAATAAAAAAATAAAAAAATAAAAATTCTTGATTATCAAGTAAAGGATGTGGAACAGAAGGCAAGTAGAAGTGGAAAGGCAAAAAAAGAGGATAAAAGACATCGCAAAACGGAGGAGAAAAGTAAAACTGAGCGCGATACGGAGCACGGAGCACCGTTTGAGGGGAAGGGAAGGGGGATGCAGTGACCACCGCTATGAAAATAGCCACTTACAGAGCCTTAGCCATGTGCTCTCTCCTTTGTTACACACACATGCACACGCACACACACACACAATCAGGAAAGCACTAACAGCTCCGTGTGGCATATTAGAGATGTGAAGCTCAGAGGGGTTAAATTGTTTGCTCAAGGTTACTAAGCCAGTTGATGATGAGGATAGGACAGGAAGCCAAGCTCCCAATGTGTTCTTACCACGGCACTGAATTAACTGGATAAACTGAAAAATCAATCAGTATTTTACTTCGATAATGTGGAATTTTCCCTAGAATCCTAGGTTACTGGACAATGTTAGAAAGCTTATCCTTTTTGCTTCCCCAAACTAGAAATTACTCCGTGCAAGTCATCTACTATGCAGAGTAACGTATCAGGCTGAACAGCCTAGAGAGCCGACATACTTGCAGAACTTTGATTTCCAGTACGAGAAATTCGGTCTTACAAGTGTCAGTAAAAACTCTCAGTTTTGGTGACCTCCCATCCTCCATGCTCACCAGCCTCAAACTGAGCTGACGATGACATCTTTGCTGGCTCCTTCTCTTCTTACCCATCTCTAAGTGCTGGAGTGCCCTTTTCTCTAGCCATGATCTTCCTTCTAAGTGGCCTTTCCTAGTCTCAGAGCCTTAAATATATTCTACTTGCTGATGACTTCCAAATGTCTATCCACAGCCTGGCCTTTCTCATGAGCTCCAGTCTTGCATATCCTCCTCCCTACTGGACACTTTACTCGGGGAATGCATAGATGTTGAAAGCTTAAGTATTTACAAAACAGAACTATTGGTTGTCCCCTTGTTCTTCAAGTCTGACCACCCTCAGTGTTTCAAGTTCCAGCCAGTGATGTCAACGCCTAGCCAAGCCATATATCTTGGAACACTGTTGGCTACTCTCTTCCCCTCTCTCTCAATGTCCTGTCAGCTCCATATCCTGAATCTGTCTTTCCTCTCCATCAACACCACCATCTCTTTCTTGGACCCCTAGTTTCTATTCTTGATCCCCAAAAATCCCTTCTCCACACAGCCTGAGTGATGCTTCTGAACTACAAATTACATCATGTCACTCCCATGGGTAAAAGCCCACAAATGAGTCCCCTCCGTCCTGAGAACAAATTCATCAAGTCTTTACTCATGGCCTTCAGAGATCTCCATGACCTGGCTCCACCATCACCTCTGTCCCTTTTGTCTTCTCTTCCCCTCCTAACACCTCTTGCCTGTCCTCCCCACTCTTCATTATGCTGTAGCTCAGTAATCTATCTTTTTTCTTTAGGAACACCAAGCTTGTCACTCCTTGCAGCCTGTGAACCTGCTGTCCCCTCAACACAGAGCACTCATCCCCTTCTTCAGATGGATGGATGGATGATGGATGGATGGACAAACGAAAGTTCTCTGAAAACTGGGAATTTCTTTCAAATATTTAGAGATATTACAAGATTTTAATGCTTCATTCAAGATTCCAAGTAACATGATTACTTATCCCTAATTTAAATACTCCATATTATTTTAAGGAAGGATACTTATGAGTTGAGAAGTGAGAGTTTTTGGAAGATTGCAGGTATTGATATTTTTGGTCCTCAAATGACACCTTCTTTGTCTGCGTAAAATGTTAGTCCTGGCAGGAAGTTCTAGCTGCTCCTTACCACTTGAATGAAAAATAAGAAAGAAATGAAGGAAGGAAGGAATGAAAATAACAGACAAACAGGAAACCGTGTTTATTTTTTACCGTAAGTTAGCCACACTCCCACACCCATGCTGCGCATTTCCTCTGGTAGGTATTATAAGGTACAGCAGTAAAATGACCTTTCCTCCCCGTTTCTCCAGAAACACTATCTTACAGTCACCCTGCTGGGAACAGAGTATGTGAAAGGTTGTGCGGAGCACAGATAGAGACAGAAAAAAGTATTTCCTCTTCCAGCCAGGTTTCCTCCAGACAGTCATTTTTGTCTCCCTAACAGGGAAACACGTAGCTACGTAGCAACGGTTGTGCCAGTAACGACAAAGAAGCTTTTGCTGAAAAGTCCTAATTTAGCATTACTGAGTTACATGGTAGACCAAGTTGCTGTGGAAAATTATTCTATGATGAAATGTTCTGGAAGAAAACAATAGGACCAAAGCCACGAAATGTGCTGCGTATTCCTAAACCTTGCACTCCGCCGCTGGGCAAATTTATCTTCAGACTATTACTTTGTTCATGATTCCCTCAGTGGGCATTTTTTAATCCAACAGACTCTTCTTGAGAGACATTGAAATGTAAATCTCAGTTCTAATTCAGACTCTCCTTTTAACTTCATTTAAATTACTATTATTATGCCCGGTCTGCCATAATGATGCACCTTGATAGTCCAAAATGTCTCCGAGGTGCAGGCCTCTAATGAGGATCTTAGAACAAGAGATGTAATTTGGCCGGTCTTCCATGAAGGGCTCCCCAGCTCAGCTGGGCCTTGCCCCTACTGCACTGATCCTCCCATTCCTCCTTAGGATGCACTCTGTGAGGTTCGCTTCTGCTTTCTTACAGTACAGTCTCTTGACTGTGTCTTTCTACCTAGGTCTGCCTACCCATTCTCAGTATAACAGCATCACAGTTGAATAGGAATAGAGAGCCTGGAGAGAGATCCATATTCATATTCACATGGGCAAAAAGTCCATTGTGATGTCCCAGGTAAAATTATAGACCTGTCCTGAGATGGTGGAGCCAAGACATTTTCAGTCAGGAACCAATGCAGGTAACAGAATGAAAAGAGACAGAGGATCTTACTAGGTAGAAGACATGAGTAACTTGGGTACCTCTGATGCGCCGGCAAATTAACTACCCAAGGCTCCAGCACTGACAGTCTGAGCCCCTAGAGATGATAGATTATGGGGAGCTGGAAGAGGTACAAGCGGTGCTGGGCTGATCGAAGACAGCACCTTTGCTGGAGATGCCAGCATTTTCATGGGCAGTGTCTTCTGCATTTTTATGGCAAAGTCCCTGTGTACAGCTCAGCAGGAATAAAATAGCATTAAAGGGACCTGGGGCAGAAGGAAAACAACATGGCGGAGGCCAATTGCAACACAAAGATTTATTTATGAGCACATATGAGGTCCACCTTGGGAACCCCCAGGAATAAGGGGTGTGGATATAAAAGAGATCTCTTCGTCCTTCCATACTGAGTAAGAATCATCCACAGTCCAGAGAGTTTATTATGATTATTAACATGAACCCATTCTGACCCCTGTGTGGGTTGGCATAGTCACTGTGAGTTATACTAAAGTTCTCAAATATATTCATTACATGAATAATTCTTACCAAGCTACATCCATACACAGGCATATGGACATATAGAGTATTCGCTTCCTGTCTTAGCACAGGTCCCCTAGGAGACAGACAGAGATTTCTATGCAGAAAGTTGATTGTGTTCTTAGGAGCAGCACTTGTAAAGAAGTAGGGGAAGCAGGATGGCGAAATGGGGTTGAACTGTGATGAGGTCACAGCGCTGGCCTCAGCCCATCCCATGGGGAAATTCTAAAGCTGCAACAGCCGTTCAACATTGCTCTGAAAGGAGGCAAGAAGGCTGAGTTCTTGTACTTCTGCATCAACCATCAACTGGATGTGAGTTGCCTGTGGGGAGGGGATGTGCTCTTGAGAAGGAAGCTGTCTTCAGCAGAGGGGAAGGATCCAGCTAGGAACCACGGGCAGGCTCCGGGCTTCTATAGGAATGAGCACCTGGTGCTGGGATGGGGTGGGATCTTAGTCGTGTATTACAGCATCCCTAACACTCCCTCCATGTACCTTCTCTTCACTGCAGTGTACACCTAGCCCTGGATATCTCTGGGAAGTACAGTACACATACCCAGCTCACCGTGGTTGACATTTTCAACCCCTCTACCCCAAACTCACTTTAATTTGGAAAGGAAAAGAACGGGGCATGGTTGATGGTAGAAATTACATAGATGGCTAATTTAGAAAGGAAGTGGATTCGACTATAAAGAAAAAGGGAGAATCAATAAGCCTTGAGTAAAATTGCAGGTTATGCCTTTGATGCCACCTGACCTCCTTTTCTTTGTCCCTGCTGTTCTTCCCCTTGGCCAAGAGAAGTAAAATGAAGCATTTCTTCATCTGCCATTACTGATTGAAATCCTGCTGTGTCAAGTGCAGAGACACATGTGTGTACAGACAGATCGGGAGCTCCTGGAGCTCCCTGTCTAGGTGGGAACATAGACAAATAACTACAGAATGGTAATGAGGAGTGATGCTCGAAGCACAGGAGGATGCAAGAGAGAACTTTAACCCACACGGGCAATGGGACAAGATGGGAGGGTATAACTTCCAGGCTGACATCTGAGGGCTGAGAAGGAGAAAGTGGGAGGGCTGTTCACAGGCAAAGGGAACGGAGGACAAAGATGCCAGTTTCTAGTCCTCATTAGCTGTCTATGCAAAAATCATAACATGACACATTATAGTTATCATTGTCTTATTGTTCATAACGTTTTCCTTCTAACATTCCCAGGCTTCTCACAACTACAGAATTTATTTTCTCTCCACCAAAATGTCCACTCCAGTAATGCTACTGCCCGTCACTAGGTGTAGGGCTCACCATCAGAATAAAGCAATAGACACCAACGTGTAATTGGAATAAATCTCTCTTCCACAGCCTTTGGGAATGTTTGCTGCTCTTTTTCAGTATGTGAGCATCATACCACCTCATGCCAATCTTTCTTATTTTACCTCTTGAAATTTCAAGCAACATCTATTCGGAAGCTAAATGACGAATTGGCCCTATGATCGATCTGAATGTTTGTGTGGTGCCAAAACTCAGGTTGGGACCTTAATTCCCAATATAATGGAATTAGGAAGTGAGATCTTTGAGAGTGAAGCTCTAATGAATGGGACTTGTACCCATATTAAAGGAACCCCAAAGAACTCTCTTGCCTGCCCTCTTTCCCACGTGAGGATATAGTGAGAATTTACCAGCCTGCAACCTGGAAGATAGCCCTCACCAGAAACCAACGATGATGGCACATGACTGATGTCATGCTTCTAGCCTCCAGAATGGTGAGAAATACATTTCTGTTGTTCATAAAGCCATCTAGTCTATCGTACTTTGTCATAATACCTGAGCCGACTAATCCTTCTTTCATTTAACCACTTCATACTGTTACCACCATCTTATCCAAAACTTAAAATACAGTTAAATATTTGGTTAGTCGAGATGGCCCTCCAAGAACAAAATCTCCAGTTTGATTTTGGCACCTGCCTTTGATCCTTTAACTGTTAACTCTAATCTCAAACCAAAGAAGATGCAGAATGGGTAGGCAGAGATGAGGCTGGACTTGACCCTGAGCTGGAACTTTGTACTAGCTGGTGCCTGAGTCTAGTCTGGTATTGGCTTAAGAGAAGGAAACAAGTCACAAATCTTTCAAGGTAAGGATAATTGCAATGGTACATGTTTTCTAATCAGTCTTTTCTTCACTACTGCAGGATATGTATAGATTCAATGTCACCACAAGAGAAGTTTGAGACCACCTGAGAGAGCAAGTCTACACTAACATGTGTACCTTCCTTTTTGATGGCAACTATTTATTTTTCAATCTGCTACAAAATTATTGCATAGTCATTTGTGGAAAACTGGAAAAACAGATAGCAAGAAGAACAGAATTAAAGTAGCTGTAAACTGTATTCTTCCAGAAGTAGCCACCATGGTAACTTGTTAAAACTTACTCGCAGACTTATGACAGTTTTTGAGAGGAATCCATTCACATAATATAGCTTAAGTGGTTTTTCATGTCAGAAAATATTCTACTAAAATAGTTTCAATGGCTGCATGATACAGACTAATTTTTCAATTTTTATTTTTATAAAAAATGTGTTTATTCTGACTGCAAACACGTCTTTGCCAAAATCTGTTATTATTTCCTTAGGATGGAGGCCTAAATTTGGAATCAATGAAGCAAAGCTTATGTGCATTCATAAATCTTCCGAGACATTGCCAAATTGCCCTGCAGAAATTTTGTATTATTTTTCCCTCACCTCAGAGATATATGAAAGAATGCTGTTCTTTGTTCCAAAATAATCCAGTATAGGGATGCCCAACCGCACCAACCACACAAACTAAGACTGACTATTTGCATTACAAAGCAAGTCCCAGTTACAGAGGGCTCAGGAGCGTGGTCTTTAGAATCAGTCCTGGACTCAAGTTCGTGGTTCTATCATTTATTGTGTGTGAGAATTTCAACAGGTTATTTAAAAAGAAAAATAAAATAAAAACTGTACAGAGGTATAACCTCCATACAACCATACATGCAGATGAAATACATACATCTTCAACCATAAGAAAGCTGACATGGCAATACTAACATGAAACAAAGTAAACTTTAAGATAAAGAGTACAATCTGGTAAGTTTTGGCATATTTAGACTCATGAAACCAGCACCATCTTGGAGACTGTGACCATATCCATCAATCTCCAAAGTTTCCCCATGCCCTTTTGAAATTCTTCCCTCCTGGTCTTGTCCCAGCTGCTACTGTTCTTTCTGTTACTTTAGATTCATTTGCATTTTCTAGAGTTACCTATAGATGCAATAAAATAATATGAACTCTTCCATCTTAATTCTTTCATTCAGTGTAATTATTCTGAGACTCATCTGAGTTGTTATGTTGTATCAGTTGTCCATTCCTTGTTGTGGTGAGTATGGAAACAGCTCGCTTTCCCATTCTTGTGCTGGTAGACATTTGTTTCCAGTTTTTTACTATTACAAATAAAGCTGTGATGAACATCTTTGTGCAGCTCTTTATTTAGACATGCAGCTCCTTTTCTCTTGGGTAAATCATTAGAGTTGCAATGGTTGGATCACACACTAAGAATAAGTTTAACTTTGAGAAGCTACCAGACTACTTCCCTGGGAAGGGATTACAGGTGTGTGCCACCCCACCTGGCCAAGGCTGCTTTCCAAAGCAACTGTACCATTTAATGTTTCCGCCAGGACAGTGAACATGTTCCACGCCTTTCTCCACGTCCCTGTCAACACTTGACATTGTCAGCCATTTCAATTTTAGCCATTCTCACAAGCATATGGCAGAACCTCTTGGTCTTAATTTACATTTCTCAAATGACTAATATGGTTTGTTTTCACCGGTATGTCTTCTTTGGTGCCTTGTCTGTCTTAGTCACTTTCCTCGTTGCTGGGACAAAATAATAAACACCTACAACTGAAAGGAGAGGTTTATTTTGGCTCACCTTTCAGCCCGTAGTTGGCTGACTCTAAGGCAGGATGACATGGCACAGAGACACTGCAGAGGAACAGCTACTCATCTCACGACATCCACGAAGCAGAGTGAAAAGAGGAGCCAGGAAGAGAGACACACTCGTCCAGGCCACGCCCCCAGTGGCCCCTCTTCTAACCAGAGCCTGCTTCCTAACAACAGGTCAGCTGTGATGCCCTCATAATCCAATCATCTTCCAGAAGTCCAGGCTCTGTACACATGAAGCTCTTGGGGGTCATTTAGATATAAACAGTAAGAGTGTTGTGCAGTGCTTGGTTAGTTTTAAGAAGGGATGTTTTCTTACAGTTTTGAGAGTTCTTTACATACTTAGATATAAATTCTGCATCAGGTATGATTGGCAAATATTTTCTTCAGTTCTTAGCTCATGTTTTCAATCTCTTCATAAGTTTTTAAACCAAATGCAGTCCAATTTATCAATGTGTTCTTTTATAGATTGTGCTTTTGATGTCATACCTAAGGAAAACTTATTTGATTATTTAACTTCTTTGACCCCAATTTCCTCAGATGCAACAGGGAGATAATATCAACCTCCCAGATAACACAGATAAACCAAATGTGGGTGCAACATAGAGAAGAGGTTAAATATTTGCACTTTGGAGTTCTCTATATTCAAATCCTGGCTTTCCCACTTAGCAGCTCTGTGAACTGGGAAAATTTATCTACCCTGTCTGAGCCTCAGATTCTTGTCACATTTTTGTGGAGAAAAAAAATCTGTACTTTATAGAAATATTTCTTGCATACTTTCTTCAAAAATGCCAGTTTATAGAAAATAGTATCCTGGATTGCATCTATTTCAATAAGTCTGCCCACTTCTGTGTCGCCTTTCCCAGGGTCCCCTCAATGCAGTAGACAGACACTTCCTCCTGTAACATAAATCAGATCCCATTAATCCTCTACTCTGCTCAGAACCACCCTACCAATTCTCAGCTTCTTCCAAATAAACTCCAAAGCTCTTCCATGGCCTGCTGAGCTC
This sequence comes from Erethizon dorsatum, assembly GCA_028451465.1. Taxonomy (NCBI): domain Eukaryota; kingdom Metazoa; phylum Chordata; class Mammalia; order Rodentia; family Erethizontidae; genus Erethizon; species Erethizon dorsatum. Next base: position 13,850,646 of record CM051826.1, read on the forward strand.
CTGCCTCCTTCTCTCCCCCACTCTCCCAACTCTCTCTGGGGCAGCCACGCTGGCCTCCTTGCCAGTTGCCAACTACACCTGGGGCAATCCTGCCTCCGGCCTCTGCATGAGGTGTTCCCTCTACTTGAAACAGACACATGGCTCCCTCCCCTATTTCCTGCAGGTGTCCTTTCAAATGTCATGCTCTCAAAAAGGCCTTTCTCAGCCACAGTATTAGAAACAATGCCCCCATCACTCTATCCACTCAACCTTTACTTTTCTTCCTAGAACCTGTCACCACCTGATGCCATACATTTCTCTGTTAAATTGCATAATACCCATTTTCCCTACCCACATTAAATGCTTCATTTTAGTCACTGCAGTATTTCAATTCTTGTAATTGTGCATAGAGAACAGATATTTAATGAACATTTGTTGAATAACAGAGTGAACCACATGAAACAATATATGCCTATATTTCTAGTGTCTCCACTTGAAGGATAAGATCTCTAAGTTCCCTCTACCCAGAGAGCAGAGGGATGGTGATGTAATCACCAAGGACAACTCAGACCTCGTGCTCAGAGCCTAACACTCTCACCTTCCAAACTAGAGGTGGACGGACATTAAGGAGAGTCATTGTGGACAGAGGAATTAATGGAAGCTAAGACACCTTGCCAGGATGAAGTCAAAGTCTTGCTCTCCCACTCCACTGGCATTTGGCATTGACATTCCACTGTGTCCCACAGAGGTGGAAAAGGTGATTTGGGAAGCAAGGAGAAGGCTCAAAGACTCCTTTGTCTAAGGTAGAACAAAATAAAAATCTTCCCTGGAGAGGCTGTACTCTTCAGGGTACCCTTCATCAAACAGGATTCAACATCACAGTCTTGAACGAAGAGCATTTCAAAGCCTTTGGCAGTGCAGCACAAGCAGCTAATGCCATAGCAGCACCAAGAACTCCCAGGGCTCCCAAACCCTAGAGCTATGGCTGCCACCATAGGAAACGTCATCTGGGTGGTAGAGTCAAGGGAAGTTCATATGTTAAAAGAGAAAGAAAAGGTATGGTGAAGGATGGTAGATAGAGGGGGAAAGAGCAAGGGGGAGAAAATGGGCAGCTTTCAGCTTATCTGTACAATAAAAGAATAAGTTTGGTGTGGTGGCATGCCCCTACAATCCCAGCACTCTGGGAGGCTGAGGCTGGAGGATCACCACTGGAGGATCACCAGCCTGGGCAATTTAGTGACTTAAAGAAACCGTGTCTCAAAATAGATAAAAGGAGGTGGGGCAAAAGCCCTGGATTCAATCCCCAGTAGACAGAGAGGGAAAGAGAGAGAGAGAGAGAATAGATGGTCTACCAGGACTTTATTAGGTAAAAATTGAAATATAATGATGAAGTGGGTGTATGGAAGTTTCTGGAAGTTCCTTCTCTGAGGGAGCCTTCTGGCATGAGGTTATCCCTCAAACATATCTGTGTCATTTTTGTTTCCTCTGGAGCAGACCCTGAATAAAGCATCCTTAGACAACTTGTTTATTTGAGATATGATCCTATGAAGCCTAGTGAAAGAACGCAAGGACAGGTAGGAAGCTAACAAATATGTGTAAAGAGTAGGTCACCACTACCAGTAACAAGAACTCAACCCCATTTGGATCCTCTGAAGGGGCAGGGGGCGAGGTATCTGAGGGTTGTGTCAGAAGTTTCCAGTCTCCAGCATGTTGGGTCTTCTCTGCACTCAGAGATGCAGGGAACTGTAGTTGTGTATGAGAATGACCTTCGGTGACCTCCATGGTAGTCAGAAGGGTTCTGAGCAAGGCTGTGGGATGATGAGAGCAGTGTTTGGAAGAGACCACTCTGCCACCAAGATGAAAAGCAGGAGGGCAGAGAACAGGGCCAGTTGTGAGGCTGGTGCCGTCATCTGGGAAAGACATGCTGTGGGCTTGGGAACGGACTTCATATCGCTTTGGCAAACACTTAGGTCTCATCAGTAGAAGCTGACATTCTTTGAATACGGAAGCCAAGAAATAAAAATCATGGAGTGCTCCTGGATTTAAGATCTAAACAGCAAGGAGGCTGGCAATGCTCCTCACTAGTGTGAGGTCCTTGGAGGAAGAATAAATTCAAGGGCAGAGGCTGAACTCACTCTGGGGTGTTTGAGCTTGAGGAAACTGTAAAACATCTGTACTGGGTTGAATGACATCTGTCAAAAATTTACGTTTACTCAGAATCTGTGAAGGTGACTTTATTTGGAAATAGGGTCTTTCTACATATAGTTAAGGTAACATGCAGTCAAATTGGTTTGAAGGGGGAGGTTCTAATGCACCACCGTTGTCCTTATAAGAAGAGAGAAATTTGGATACAAGAAAGCAACGTGGTGATAGGAAGATGGAGGTGGAGACTGGTGTTAGGCTGTCACAAACTACAGAATGCTCCAGATGGCCAGAAACCACAAAAACTAAAAGAGGTAAGAAAGGACTCTCCCCTTCCTTCAGAGGGAACAAGGCCAGGACCAGCACCTTGATTTTGTACATCTAACTCCAGGACTGTGGGACAATGAATTTCTGTTGTCTCCAGCCACTCAGCTTGCCGTAATGTGTTCCAGAAGCTCTAGGACACAAATACAACATGGAAGAGGAAGCAATCAGCTGATGGTTGGCTACAGGGATCTGGAGCTCAGAAGACAGGCCATGACTACAGACTGCAAGTTAATAAAAACTAAAGTTTCAGAAAAGAATGAGGCTGCCTGGGAAAGAGTACATAGACTGAGAAAAAAATACAGAACAAAACTATAACCAATATCCCTGGTCAGGGGAAGAGTAACTGCAAAGAACAAGGAGTTTGGGAAAGTAAGGAGAGAGAAAGGAATGTCCTTGTTTGACTAGCACAGAAAGGGGTCTACTTTTGGAAGCAGAAAAGTTAAAAATGAGAGATTTGGTGAGGTTAAATTAGGGAAACTGGTGAAATCAGGGTTAGGTTGAACCTGGAAGTTCAAAAGTCTGAACAAACAGAATAATAGTATAGCAGAAAATTCTCTCTCCCCCGGCCAGTATACTTCAGTTTCTTAGTTGCCCAGGTAATAGTTCCTCTTCCAGTTCTGGTTGCTCCTGTCTCTTAGAAACAGCTGGTCACTGTGATGCAAAGTTGGTCACTATGATGCACATTGTATAAACCAATCTCCAGTTGACAAGCCATTCTGCCTCTGTACTTCCTGCTTGCTTAACCCATATAAGCCCTAGACCAGCAGAGACCAGGGTCTGATATTTGGGAGTGATCCTAATCAGTGCCCGTCGATGTCAAATAAATCTGCCTCCAAATCCTGGGTGTTGTTTTGGTCTTTCTGCTTGTCATTACAATAGTATGAGTCTAGATGTGATATAGGGAGAACTGCAGAACAAGAGAGTTAGGATATGGTGGACGAAAGTGTCAAGTATGGGTTGAAAAACAAGAGACAGGGCTGATCCTCTGACCTCACAGTAGCACTCTTTTAAGATGTGTGGACTCACAGTAAGGTATGTCCACAACACATCATCACAAACAGCAAATCAGACCCCATCCATGACATCTAAAATAGCCATTGTTGCCAGTAGGAGTTGAATGAGCCTCCAAAATTACAATTATTCATGGCCCTGCCACAAGAGACCACTAATGCCCTGGTATCCCCTCACTTCTTTTCAAAATAGAATTCCTTTGAGCCGACTGAATTAAATTTACTGGAGTTATTCGTCTTAAGAAGCCCATACAGTTTGAGGAGTTTCGCTTTATTCTATTACAGTCTATAAAATGCTAGTAAACATGGATTTTTCTCACAATCTCTCAGCTACTTTAGAAGAAACAGAAAAGAGAAATTCCACTGTAAACAGTCCTCATTGAATTTTGATGATGATCCTAAAACTTTCTCTCTGGTGCCCAAAAATAATTACATTCAGTTGGGGTGAAGAAATCTTTGTTTTCTAATTGTGAAACAGATGTTTTCCAGAAGCAATTACCCCTATGCCACTAGTAAAAATAATTTAGCAAATTCATTTTTGATTTAGAAAACAGCTGTGTGATTCTGTCACAAGAAAGCCTTACTAGAAAAAAAAAAAAAAGAGAGAGAGAGAGTTGTTGTTTATATGGACCAAATGCACTTCAGAACAGCTTTTCCTGGTTTCCCAGAATTCTAAGATTCCAGGAATCTAGTCCTAGTGTCTGTTATTGTGGGCTTTGTGAAATCAGCAGGGGCCTAAGGGACAGTTTATTTTGGCAAAAGAGGAATTTTGAGCACACCTCTGTTGGATCTCAGGACCTAGGTACATCTCGTGTATTATCTCTTCCATGAAAGTATTAATGGCTAATTAATAATTAATAACTTTCTGAGGGTGGTTCTGATCAGTCAGTCACTTACTACAGAACTTGGTTGAGCATCTACAATTTCAGGCATTGTATCATCACTGCTCTAGTTTGGAGCGTCCCACAAAAGCTCATGTGTTGGAAATTTAAACCCCACATTTTATGCTAATGGTATTTGGAGGTGAGACTTTCGGTACATAATTAGGATTTGGAAAGGTCATGACAGTGGGTTCTCATTGTGATACTGGTGACTTCATATGTAAAGGAAGAGAGACCAAGCCAGCAACTTGCTGTGTTCCACTACATGATGCCCCACACCTTGTTGAAATACAGCAAGATGGACCTCTGGCAGGCGCCAGCATCATGCTTTTGGACTTTCCAGCTTCCAGAACTGTAAGACATAATTTTTTTCTTTTTACATTATCCAGTCTCAGTATTCAGTAATAGCAATAGAAAGTGGATTGCAACCACCCAGATGACCACCTTCAGTGGTTTCTCTATTGCCTACTAAACTAAGCATCAGTGCCTTCACTGGGGGCTACAGACCGTCCTCAAGTGCTCCGAGTTTCCTTCTCCATTCTTAGCTCTTACTGTGTGTGTTCCACCAATCTCAGAGTTTTCTCTCCTCTAGTCCTTCCCACAAGGTAACTGCTGACCCACAGGTGGCCACATTTTATGCAAGGAACCTGTTTTATGTCTTAGGACCATTATCCTGCAAGAACATATACAATGTTAGGAGTATATGACCTCTGAACACATAAAGCTACAAGCAAAATTGCTGTTACAGATGTCCAGCCATCAATTTTTCCATTTTCACCAGGATTTCTCCAATTACAGAATTTTTGTGAACCGAGGTTATACATATTCACCATAAAGTACTCTGCTTTATATTTTTTGCTCCACATTAGCTCTAATATTTTACAGAACACATTCTTCTAAATGACCATTACCATATACTAGAGCCACTGCTTGGTCTCCTTTAGAAGATTCTGCCACATCTAGCTTCATTCCAAAGTTATTGGTTTTGAAAGCACATTTTTCTGTGTTCTGCTTAGTATTAGCGTGTAATAAAAGTTTAGGCAACACTGTTAACAAAACATACAAGACATTTTAAAGTATAATAATTGTAAATGTTAAAGTAGTAGCAATATAATTGCCACAATCAGAGAATTTCCAATACCTACAAACAACTAAATGGTATTGAAACTAAACAATAATGACACAAAATAACAACAAAAGAAGTATCCACATCAAACAATAATTGGAACACAGTTTACTACCCATTCAGACTACAGCTTAGAAATTATACCACGAATTGTGTTTTTAATTTAAGGAATAAGAATAATTATGACTTTTGTGCAATAAATGAGACTTTATCAATATAGCTATACATATTTTCAAATTCTTATCATTTAAATTCAAACAAAATAAATAACTTTAAAATGTTCTCCCACTAATTTCCTCCCTTCTCTGCCAACAATTTCTACCTATAAGAATCTCACCAATGGTCAAAACCTCGATAACACTAACTCTTCTGAGAACAAAAAAGAAAGAGAAAGAAAGGAGAAAAAAAATTCTACTCTCTTCAACATAATTCAATCTGCTTTTTTGCTTAAATCTAATAACCTTTGGGTCTATATCACAGTATATTTTATGTGGCTATGTCTGTTTCTCTCATCTTGCCCTGTTCCTCCTTAGACTATTCATTACAGCGCTTGACAGAGAACATGTTGAAAATAAGTTTGCTCTTCATTAAATCAAATTCCAAATCAATGTGAACCTCTTGCTGTCTCCCAGTAACCTGGCCTCAAGGCTAATTTCTTTGGTAGAGTCAAATATTTTCTAAGTCAAATATTTTCTGAGAAATAAGACTTGGCACATGTCTTGGTCCTTTGTTCCTTGCTATAACAGAATACCTGAGACTGGGAAATTTATAAAGAATAAAGGTTTATTCAGTTCATAGTTCTGGATGCTGGGAGACCCAAGTTCAAGTTTGAGTCTTAGACTGCTGCACCAGTGAGGTCCTTCTTGCTAATAGGGACTGTCTAAGACAGTGCAGGGCATCCTGCACTGATCTGTTCTAACAGATCCACTCTCAAGATAACCCATTAATCCATTTATGTACATATGGATTGATCATTCATAAGCATAAAGACTGTATGATATAATCACTTTCTAAAGGTCTCACCCAATCCCACTTCTATATACCTCACAATGGAAATTAAATTTCAACATGAATTTTAGTGGAACTGCTCAACCAAATTGTACTCAAACCATAGCAGCACGATATTAATTTCCCATAAAAAAAGAATCAAAGAAAAAAATCTGGCGTTGCTTTCTGGAGCAGAGGAACAGTTCCTGTGCGTTGTCTTTCAGTGAACCTTGGAAGCCAGTCAAGAGACCACGCCGTATTCTCGGGGATGGGTCACTGAGTCTCTTAGTGTCATCTAAGTACAAACAAAGCCTTCTCTATAATCTCAAAAAGTCATGGGTGCAACAAACAGGTCTTGCAACCTAAAAGTGACATTCAGGAAGAAATTCCAACATTCCTTGAAAAGAGAAACTGTCTTATAAATCTGTGCTTTCCTGTGCTCAGTGCCCAAGCAAGGCACTCAGTTTAACACAATAGTTAAATTAACAATCGATCAAGAAACACGCTGAAAGTGATTGATCCAGGTGGGTGTAGAACACGAATGTAAAGCAGTATATCCAGAAAGGTCATAATTTGCATAATTATTACAGCCTGAGATTTTCAGGAGGGAAAAAGAAAGTATGATATTTCAATATCTAACTACACCAATCATCAAATATGGAACATGCCAACACCAGCAAAAGAGAAAGAAATAGTGAATTCACCTGGGTTTTTAAAAACCCTACATTTTATAATATTTTTCAATGACTTAACCAGTAAGTTTTAGAGCTTTTTTGGTTGCAAATATATTTTATAAGGAACCTTTGAAAATGTGTGTTTCTAATGTTATCTTTTTCTTGTGTGGCATGTCAGCAAAAGAATATACCATATTTTATTTAACAGATCCCTTATGAGTGAATATTTAGATTAGCTCTCAGTACAATCTGTATTCTTGAAGTTTTGCAGTCTTGCCAAATGATTTCTTCATAAAGCTGAGAAGGTGTAAACAAAAAGATTTGACAAATTTGACCACACAAAAATAAAAAATCTGAACTATGAAAGACACCCTCAGTAAAATTAGAACAAATCAGTAATAGCCAGAAAGCAAATATTTGCATGAAATAAAATAGATATATTAACGATGTCTACAATATAGAGTAGCAGCAAATCAATTTTTTTAAATGGCCAAACGTCCTAACAGAAAACAAACAAACAAAAGGAAGCAAAGGATATGAACAGACTACAGGAAAAGAAACACCAAGTATGAGCAAATGTAAAAATAAGCTTCTAAACTCTAGAGAGATAAAAGTTATTATAACAAATATTTGGCAAATATTGATAGTATCCAGTGTTAGAAGGCAGAATAAAGTGCACTCTCAGACACTGCTGATGTGATTGAAAATGCATAAATGTAAATAAATGATCGGGCCGGTGAGATGGCTCAGCGGCATAAGCACCTGCCTGGCAAGTGTGAGGTCCTCAGTTTAACCCCCGGTACCCACATACGAAAAAAGGGCCGCTGATATCGCTCAGCGGCACGGGCGCCTGCTGGCATGCGAGGTCCTGAGGTCGACCCCCGGTGCCCACAAAATAAATAAATAGATAAATAAATGATCATATATCTGAAGTCAGATATTCCAATTCTAAGAGTTTATCCTTGTAAACTATTAATGCCAGTACTCCAAAGATGCATGCACCAAACAATAAAATAAAATATTCACTTTGATATTGTTTGTAATGGAAAAAATAGGTCTTAAATTTCTATCATTAAGGACATTAAGGTAAAGCCATGAATGACACACACCAGCATCGTTTATAAATGAGGTGTGGCCTGCCTTAGAAAATTCTATAAGTTCTATGACTAAGTGCAAAAGGCAAATTATAGAATTGTATATACTAAGTCACTTGAATTAAAAACTGTAACTGAACATGTTCACATGCTTGTAATTATAATACTCTGAAAGGCTGAGGCAGGAAGATTGCAAGTTCAAGCCAAGTCTGGACAACTTAGTGACTTAGTTAGAACTTGTCTCAAAATTTTCAAAAAGGGCTGTGATCTAGCTCGGTGCAAAGGTCCTGGGTTTGATCCCCAGCACCACAAAAAAAAAAAAAAAAAAAAAAAAAGCCCTGAGGCTACCAATGTATACATAAATTTACATGCATATAAAAATAATTAATATCCAAAATTATACATACATCCAACACTGGAAAAAGACTTAAAGATTATTTCATAAATCTATACTTTGGAATTGTGACAAGAATATATTTGCACATTGCCTATATGCTTTTAACTCTTAGGAAATTAAAAGGTAATACTTGATGATTACTGAAAAATTAGAAAATACACAAAATAATAAAGAAAAATTTAAAATCTGTACTTTTATAACTCAAAACCCTTCTTCTTACTTTATTGAATATATATATATATATATATATACATTACATACATATAAACACATATATAGTATTTTGAATCTTACTTCTTTCACTCTAAATATTCTTCACATATGTAATTTCTGGTAATTACATGATATTCTATTATGTCAATTCATTATAGTTTATTTAACCATTCTTCCATGGTTTTATGGAAAGATGTATTACTATTTCATATAAACTAAAAAATACATGTATGTAAATTATACATATAATAGGTAGGTAAATAGGTAAATAGATAAATCTTTAATAAGATTTTTCATCTATCAATTTTTGACTATCTCTGAAAAGATCCTTTCCCTGGAAGTAAAGTTTTTAGTCTAAGGATAGAAACAGTTTTAATTCTCCTACATAGGACTTAAGATAAAAGTAATTAAACAACCCTAAGCTACCTGAAGTCAGGACCCATGCCTAGTCCACGCCTGACAATTGTTATAAAATGAATGAAACTTTCCAAGCCTTACTTCAAAAAATCAGGTTTTGCTGAAATAAATGCTTTCAGCTAAATATAAGAGAGTAACATTCCTGAAAGAATGCTCTGCTGTACAATGAAGATGACATTTAGATAGAAATTAGACAATTTAAGTTAAATTGTACCCATAAGTCAGGTCACCTTGAACTAGTCATTTAACCTCTCTGAGCTCCAATTAACATGTTTGCAAAATGAGAATAATAATGTCAGCCTCTCTGCAGGACTATCGTGAGGACTAATGAGCTAACCTGTGACTCTGTGCTTCGTCACTATGTTCATGTAGGGTATTATCAAGATGGAGATATTTCTTGCAATAAAGTGAAAAAGGAAATATGCTTGTGACAGTTAATGGCTTCCTTCAGGAAATAGTTCCATCAGACTCTCAGAAAACAATTATCATATTAACAAGGGTCTGGCACTGACATATCAGGAGAGGCAAGAGTTGACTAGAATGGATATTTCAATCACAGTTTAAAAGAAACGGAGTTACACTTTGGAAAAGAAGACAAACACTCATTTTGCTTTGGTCACAAACATGGTTCTGAGGTGTTAATATACATCCGGTCTTCACATTTTCTCTTGAAGTGCTAGGGTAGATTCTTTGTTCAGAGCGTAGCCCCAGTGTCCTATAACCCTGTCGCTGAGTCCCTTATCCAGGGTCATGGAAGCCTGGGAAGCCATTTTGTGTGATGGGACCTCACCCCGATGTTACAGAGGATAGGTCAGGAAAGGAGAAGCTTGTCCAAACTGTTTAATCAGAGCATCTCTTCCAGGAACTGGAAAAAAAAAGCCAGTCCATGTCCTTTAACTGTGTAGTAGCATAATAACCTTCCTTTTAATAACCTTCCCTTGCAGGTATAAAAATGGTATTTTTTGTATTGCATTAACTCTTGTCCTAACTGAGAAGACATCATTCTTCAGTCGTGGTAAGATTAAAATCATAGCCTGTTGTACGTTTCTGCCTCCCTTGTTTTCTCCATCTTTCTCTCCTTTCCCCTCCTTCTCTCTCTCTGGTCACTTTCTTTGTGATCATGCAAATATTTAGATAGACAAACTCACAAAACATTAAGACATGTCATGAACAATTTCTCCCTGTGGGTAAGAAAACCTAATAAAAGTAGGTTTTCTCACCTACAATCCCCACTCTCAATCAGCTGCTAAAATTTTATAAACCAACAAAACAAGCTTGTGTTTGGACCAAGAGCATGGAGAAGAGGTAGAGAAGTCCCTTCCTAAGGCAGCAGATCACTGGATGCAATGGAGAACATGGTGTGGCTTTTTCTAAGCCCTTGTAGGGGCAAGATTTCTGAGCAGCTATTTCAGGCAGCAGAAGCCATGGAACCTGTTGCATTGCATCCAATATGAGATCCGATCATGAAGAGGCCTTCTTTCACCAATATGAAGAGTCCCCAACAAGTATTTTAAAACAATGACGTCCATGGCGAAGTTCACAGAGGTGCCCTCCCTACCACCTAGCACACCACCTAAGTAGCTGAGAAGCCAATCTTGAGGGAAGAAAGATAGAATTCTCCAAATAGTGAAGAAACTAGAAAGAAGAAGAAATGAGAGAAAGAGACATCATCTTTCCTGGCCCCCTCATGGCTTTCCTGTTACAAGTTCCTGTGGTTTTATGTTACATAAGACACCAGCAGCCTTGCAATAAATTGCCCTTTGTTTTGCTGAAGTTGGCTTGAATGAAGCTCTGATAACTTGTGACGGAAGAAGTCTAAATAATACCAATAGATACTATTACCCTCCATTTTTCCAATGGGGAAACTGAAAGGTATTGAAGCGAAGTAACTTGCCCAAGGTCAGATTGTTTTCCACCCCAGGTTATATAAGTCTGAAACCCCGATTATTTCTGCTGAGTTGATGAGGACGGGCTGCGCAGCAGAGTTATCGGGGTCCACTGCCTCGTGAATCTCTTTCTTTGCCCTCTACAAGTCATCCAATAAAAGAATCCCATCCATCATTCATTTTTTCCTCCTACACTTCTCTGCAATTTCCTCGTTTCCCCACATTTTTGGTCAGGACTAGAACTCCTCCCCACCCCAGCCACAGCCCTGGAATCTTGGGGTCGCAGCAGGTCAGCCAGCGAAGGATTGAGAACAAGAGCTCTTGTATGTTTCCTGTCAGATCTGATTCGAAACAGGGTGCCTGTTGTTTTCCTCAGTACCATTTCATTGTGTATTTAGAGGCTAAAAAGCAATTGGTTAACTTCAATCCTGCCAGTCTGCCAAAGATCAACACCTTCTATCTGCCTGCCCATTTTGTCTCATACACAGGATTTCTGAAATGAAGGAATTCTGCCATTGAACAGAATTCGTGCTTTTGGATTTTCTGTATGTTTGTGAAAGTACAAAAAAAGTATGCATCATTTTTAATCCTACCTGCATAGCCCTACCAGTGTTAGGAATTTGGTACATTTTTTCCCATCCTTTTTCTTATGTATCTATTTCATACAAAGTTGTTATCAAGCTATCTATTTAATTTTATAACATTTTTTGAACTATCATTAGCATCTTCCACATTGATACATGGTTGTTGCAACCATAAGTTTAAGGACAGGTAAATGTTAAGAATGTAATGTCATTAAGGTGTATATTTACATCAGATTCTTCACTACCCTGCATCTAACCTTCCTTTCCCCAAAGGCCAATATGTTTATTATTTGGAGCTTAGCCAAGTATTCCCTACAAGCTAGGACAGGATACAAGTTCAGCCATCAATACTTTCAGCCTTGCAAGAGAAACACAAAAGCACAGGAATAGCTGAGTCAAATGGAATTTCTAGTTCTAGTTTTCTGAGGAATCTCCATCCTGATTTCCATAGTGGTTGTACTAGCTGACGTTCCTTTTTTCCCCCTTTTTTCACCAGCACTTCTTATTATTTAATTTCTTAATGATGGCCATTCTTTCTGGGGTAAGACGGAATCTGTATTGTTTTAATTTGCATTTCCCTAATGGCCAGCAATGTTGAGCATTTCTTCATGTATTTATTGGCCATTTGTACTTCTGTGAGTGTCTACACATTTCACTTGCCCATTTTTTTATTAGGTTGATCCAGCCATTCCCCTTATAGGCCCTTCCCATACTCAGTCTCCCTTAGTCCTTACCAGTTCCAACCCAAGTTCCCCTCACCCTCTCAGATGCCTTTACAGTAATTTCTTTACTGCCTGAAGAAGTTTCCATTCCTCACACAGTGCGGACAGCTGAGTTCATCCATTCTATCCAACCAACAGCTATTTATTAAACCCACTTATGTCCTGTGCTGCTATGAAAGATAGAAATACAATAGCAAGGATTAATTTTTTAAAAAATCATCACTCATTCAGAGCTTACTTTTTTTGTTTGTTTATTTTTGGTGGGTACCAGGGGTCGACCACAGGACCTTGCGCACCAGCAGGCGCCCGTGCCACTGAGCGATATCACCGGCCCTTTTTTCTATATGGGTTCCGGGAGTTGAACTTGGGCCCTAGTGCTTGCCAGGCAGGCACTTATGCCGCTGAGCCATCTCACTGGCCCAGAGCTTACTTTTTAATGGAATTCTGGTGTATGTGTATTGGAAGATAAAGTTGTTTCCAGATATCACTGTTTTATAAAGGTCGAGCAAAATTTAGAATAAATAGTAGAGGACAGGAGAGACTTATAAGGTCCCAAATGATTGAACAATGAATAAACGCTAGTGTATTTGAAAGGCTGCCTCGCCTCTACTCACTTTAAACTGCATGTGACTATCACTGAGTTTATAGCTGGTTGAGAATAAGTGCATAATAGATATTAACTAATAAATGCAAATTGAGAATGGACAGGAAATGTCCCTGTATCTTAGCTCAGAGTTATGTATGCTCTTGGAACTATATAGGGGTTCACACCAATAAAAAGTTAATACTATATCCATTTCTTAATGAGGAAAATGTTGGCTTGGAAAGAGAAAAAATAGATGGTCCAGAAGAGGTTCAGTCATTCATCCAGAATATGTTCATCGTTCAAGCTGTTTATCCCTACAGTTAGGAGAACTCAAGGGAAGTAGCTGAATGTGTGGGTATATGGGTGGGTGGAAAGATGGGTGAATGGATAGATAGATGGGTAAATTGATAGATAAAAGAGTAGATGGATAAATGAATGGCTAATTCATAGAGATAAAACAATGGAGATTAAATTTCAACATGCGTTCTGGTGGGTGATTGTCCTCTTACCATTGAGCAGCAAGAGTTCTTTATAAATTCTGGACATAAATCATTTGTCATATGTATGTGTTGCAAATATTTCTGAGTCTGTAGCTTGCCTCTTCAATACATTTGAGGTAAATACAGATAAATCTAGGCATTCGTATTAGTTTCCTAGAGCTGCCACAACTAAGTACCACACTCTGGACAGCTTAAACCATGGACATTTGTTTTCTCACAGTTCTAGAGATTGGAATTCGGAGATCAAGATGTTTCAAGAGTTAATTTTTCCTGAGTCCTGTCTCTTTGGCTGATAGATGGTCAACTTCTCCCTCTGTCTTCCCATGGTTTCCCTTCTGAGTCTCTACGTTCTAATATCCTCTCCTTACAGAGAAGCAAGTCATTCGGTATTGGATTAAGGCTCACCTTAAGGATCACATTTAACCTTAATTACTTTCTTGAAGGACCTATCTCCAAATATAGTCACAATACTAAATATTGGGAGTTAAAACTTCAACATACAATTTTGGGGATTGGGGAGGCACCATTCACCCCATAACGGTAGCAATTTTTTTTTTTTTTATGTGGGTACCGGGAGTCGACCTCAGGACCTTGCACTTACCAGCAAGCGCTTGTGCTGCTGAGCGATATCACCGGCCCTTTTTTTCCTTTATGTGGGTACCGGGAGTTGAACTCAGGACCTCGAGCTTGCCAGGCAGGTGCTTATGCCGCTGAGCTATCTCACCGGCCCAACAGTAGTAATTATGAAAACCATAAAGCTACCATCTACTACTTGCCTTTTATTTGTTCTTCAGGTTTTTGTTTTTTGTTATTGTTGTTGTTATTGTTATTGTTGTTTGTCTTTTCTTACCTCATTTTAGATTGATTTTTATTCCATTTTTCTCTGTCAATGTGAAATTGTGATATATCAGTCATTCATTTAGTGTACCTGGAAATTACAACATGTACCCTTGACTTATCAAAGTATATTAATTGATGGCTTTATCCCTTTCTGGTCAACACAAAGACTTTAGAATACTTTTTAAACTTGCTCCCCATTCCCATTTATGTTTCCACTGGCCTATATTTTAATTGTAAATATGTTGTCAGCTCTACAATACATTATTGTTATTTATACAATCAATTTTAACTTAAATTTATGCACATATTTTCCTGGAAACAAAATTCTCTGTTTCACATGCATGAGGCCCTGAGTTCAATCCCAGCAGTGCAAAGAAGAAAGAAAGAAGAAAGAAAGAGAAAGAAAGAAGAAAGGAAGAAAAAAGAAAGAAAGAAAGAAAGAAAGAAAGAAAGAAAGAAAGAAAGAAAGAAAGAAAGAAAGAGAAAGAAAGAAAGAAAATTTTCTGCTTTATTTTCTATGATATCCTTGTGCAACATATAAAAAGAGGTATGGGTGGAGGCAGGACTGAAATTCCAAACTCTCTCTAGAGTCTGAAAAGAGGAGATAACAGAAAGCAGATGAAATTTTAGTACCAAGTATAGAACAAGGTAAGCTGTTAAGAGTACCTCATAAAGACATAACTGCTGTCATATGATATTTGTTAATTTCTGTGTTTTTGTTCTTGTTCCTGTTTTTTTGTTTTTGATGTTGTTTTTAAAATGCTGGGGTCAAACCCGCTACCTCAGGCATGGTAGGCAAGCATTCTACCACACAGCTACACCCCCCAGCCCATCCATTTCATTTTGTTGGTGAAAGAAAGGATGAGGGTGACATACAAGAAGTGCAGGAGAGTCTGGAGATGGGAAGAGAGGATCCATGTTAGCTGGATCACATAATAACGGCAACCAGTGTCAGCTGGAAATCAGAGTTGGTAGGCATTTGGCATTCCCAAGTCTAGGCTTCTGGATTAAAGAAGCCCAGAAAATCATAGCAGAGACCCAGAAATCACATTTGTGACAGCAGAGCGAGTGCCCTTCATATTTATGAATTCTGATTTATAAGATACAGCTTACAGCACTATAAATACAGTATTGTCAGCCCCTGCTCATAGGCTTGTGAAACCCTGTCTAGAGCTTTGCAGCTTCTGAATAATCAGCCTCATTAATGCAAATGAGCTACATGTGTAGAGTGGAAATATCCTTTTCCTTACCAACTCTAAATCTTGTGTCTTCTTACTGATGTGATTCCAATCATGGCACTGATAAGGGCAGCCTAGCTCTGTCTTCCCATAACAAGAATTAAGGGCCACACTTCAAGCCTTGCATATTAAAATGAGTGCATTAGGTTTGCTAAATCAACACACCCAAAGGTCTGTTACCTTCCATGGTGAAGGGAATGATGACAAACTCATGCCAGAGGCTTGGGCTGCCTTAGTTCTTTGCTGGTCTTGGGTTTTTCCTTCTTCATAAATAACAATCAAATGACATTTGATACCTCAAATTAGGAAATTTTTAAAAAATCAAACCTATTCTAATACTTACTATCATGTTTACATTTATTCTATGGTTGCCAAAGGCCAGACTCATTGCACTCCGCTCTTATTGTATGTATTATATTGTGTTATATTATCTCATTCAAACATTGCAACAATCCTACCATACAGATACTCCTGTTATCCCCATTTGAAATATTGGCAAGGTTGAGAAGCTTGCCCAAAGTCAACTATATAGGAAGTACTAAAGCCAAGAATTGAGGTGGTTTCTTATTCCCAAGCTGATGTCCGTAAGTACCATTCACACTGCACATTAAAATGAGCTCGCCACCAGTATTTTCTCAATAGTTGAATTCATTACCACTAGTTCATCTTATCTCACTATAAACTTGCATAGGATGGGCAAGCAGTAAAAACCACCTTTTCAAAACCCTGATCCAGACAAGTTCTCAAATGTGGTCTGTCATATTCCTGCTTTGTCCTCCAGCTCCTGACTTCTTTGCCAGAGACTGAATCAACCAACCTGAAAAAAAGAGGACAAAAATGAGCAATAGCTGTTAGGAGAATGACAATATCATTAAAATGTATACAGGGTGGAAAAAAAGAGTTGAAACACACATATATCTACACAAATTGCATGACAGCTCATCTAATCCATTAGATTTTGTAGCAAAATGATATATTTCAAATACTGACCTTCCGGGGCCCTTCCTCCATTTTAATAGCAAAGCCATTTTATGCTTATTGGTTCATGGACAGGAAGCAGGGCAGGGGGAGGAAAGAAGGAAGCAAAGAAATAAATACCATTATTTTCCTGGCTCTAATGTTTTTAAAAACCTATGATGCTAGTGGCCTTAGACAAATCTTAGCTTAGACAAACTATTAAAAATCTTAGCTTAGACAAACTATTTCTTGGAAAACATCTTGAATAAGTGTAGCACCCATAAAAACAGGAACAAGGAAGTCCATGGTGTCATGCTTAGGCCAGTGAGGGAGGGCCAAATTGGGTGACAGATGTCTTATCCAATGTCCATCTAGCAGGATTATGTTTCCAGAATGTAAATATAATCCTAGGGCAGGAAGAAACTGCAAATTAGATTCAATTTTTCCACCCTAATGAAGCATGGGGTTGAAACAGAATTAGATTAAATTTCAAAAATGTGTTACATGTTGTTTTTGTTGTACACTCAAGCTTCTGGACCAAGTCTCACACCCATGACAATGTATACAGTTGAATGCAAATCAGGAAAGCTTCAATGGCAGACTTCTGTCTCAGAGGGATTCTTGGAAAATGACAGAAAGGAAGACCTTTCAGACCACAAGTCTGGAAGATTTCTGGACAGCCAAAGGGACAGGTCATGTTTCACTGCCAAAAAAACTCAGATGAAAGGACAATTTGTCTCTTTATAGACATCCCGGAGCAGGGACATCAAACAAGTTCGTAACACTTCTTCTTGAGGAAAGGGCCAAGATGTTACATAAAGTTCAAAACCAGTTTACAGCCTGAAGCCCATGCCTAATACTGAACACTCTTCAAATGTGTTTGGAACCTTGTTTCCCTCAAAAGAGGGAGTTGTGCCTTGGCGCTCTAGGGACTTGATGCCATCGTTTGCTCTTCTCTTTGAGAGGGGCCAGATATGCTCCCCTGTAGCAAATAAACTAAAAAGGGGAAGGATCCATGGGTCCCTGCTGGATTCTACCAAGAGTTTATATTCAACTCCATGCACACCTTGAACTCAACTGATGTGTTGGCAATGAGGCAGGGAGAGCAAGGGCAAGGGAGATGCCTCCTGCATCAGTAAGAATGCCAGCAAGCTTGTTGGAAATGCAGGATGCTGGGCCCAATCCAGATCCACTTAATATGAGTCTGCACCTTCCCACAAGCTCTCCAGGTGACTTGGGAAGGTTAGTGAAGTGTGAGAAGCAAAGGTCTAGGGAACCAGCCTCAGCTTTCTGGAAAAACCAAGACCCACTCAACTGTCCCAGGGCCATGGATTCCTCACGCTGGAACTCCTGCAGTCACATGATTGGCATGGAGGAGAGAGCAGGCCCTTGAGTAGGTCTGACTGAGTTCAAACTCTGGTTTCTGTACTTATTAGTTCTGGAGCCTTAATTGGTTTGTGCTCTGTAAGCCTCAGTTTTTTAATCTGTAAGATAAGTACGAGGCTGACAGTAATGGAACTTAGTTCCTGGGGTTATTGTGAGGATTAGATGAAACAAAATGCGTATGACATTTAGAAGTGTGTCAGGTGCAATAAACCCTCAATAGATGGTAGCTGTGAGCATTTTTAAGAGGAAACATTTTGTGCTTTGAATGTCTAATAAAGGTTCTGAGACCATCTTGGAGATTCCTTCCATGTTCTTCCTTCTTAGCTGGAAAAGACACCGGGAAAGATTTTAAATGCTTCTGACAGGGAGGAATGGTACAAATCATTGTTTCCCAAACTTTATTCCTTCCAGAAGCAACTTCATTCTTTTTTTAACCATATCTATATATAGCCCTTATGTGTTGTTTTTATTTAAATCAATTTACAACAAACTTGGATTTTAAAAGCCACATCCTAAAGTAATATATAATATCTATAAAACCAGTAGTTTAATCTCATCCACATTAAAGTGAAACCATAACTATGGTAATAATTGTGTTCACAGACACATAAAAATGTTACTAGAACTCCAAGAAGTCTCTTTGCTCCTATGTTAACATTTTATTAGCTCTCAGCTGTCATTCTAAATGTTTCGACTGATTCTCTCTACCCAAGCGATTTGAGCAAATCTTTTGCTTCCAGCTCATCCTGCTGGGCTGAAGACCACAGCTACCAAGTCACTTGCCTAAGATAGCACAGCCAGTACAGGGCAGAAAAAAAGATCAGAGTCAGGCTTTTCAGTAATACAAGTGACAAAAGCATTCTTACTCTCCAGGAGCGCAGAGCCAGTAGCTCTGTCTGTGTCCCTATCCTATTCTCCCTGGTTGGTGACCTTTGTTTTGTTAATGTTTAGACTCCTCTTCTTTTCATACCTAATATGATTGCTAAATTCATATCATCATTCCCAAGTTATTACAGCTTTCATTTTGCAGCTTCCCACTTTGGGTGGGGAGCAATTGCTTTCAGTGACATAAAGCTTTGTCTCATCTAACAAAAGCAATGGCTTGATTTTCCTTCCATCTTGTTTGTCACGAAGCATCTTTCAACAGGTGAGCCTCAGGATCCCAATTCCGTTCTCCCTAAACATTCAAAGCTACCCCAAAACGAATGCACAAGCAAACTCCCGTAAGTAAAAGCCTCCAGCCCAATTTTTTTTTCCATTTTTTTCTTGGTGAATTATCTAGTGATGTTCTAGCAATTCTTGACATTAATTAATGTAGGAGGAAGAAAAACAAATTAGCACTATCTGCTCCACTTTATGGCAGGCATGATTATATTCTAAAATGTTGCATAATTAGCACTCATTTCAATTCAACAGACACTTCTGAGGGCTTCAGACAAGCAACAAATGCTAGATACTTCCAGGGTCGTAAGTCAGATGTGATATTTTGCAGCCCTCACAGGACAGATGTATCTATGCCACAGGATCACCCCACAAAAAAGTTCTCCCCTCGTGCTTCTCTGAATCATGAATTCACATTGGGGCAATCTAGGGGCCCCTAGGGGCCAAAAAATAGCTCTTGGGGGAAAAAATATCTTAGATGTTACAACTTTACCCAACATTATCTTATTCCTTAATATTTTATTTTTCTCATGAGAGAGAAATGTAATCTAATTTTAATTAATTTAATAATTTAAAGTTTTTTCTTGAGACTGTCAGAAAGGAAAAAAATGAAAAGCTAAGAAATCGGTTTAAATGAAATGATCATTCAAAGGTGCTTCTCCTTTGTCCTGGCAGTTCTGTTTCTATTATCTGTCCTAGAGAGGGTCCCCAAAGAAGCAAAAGAGCCAATAAATTGCTAACTGCATCATCATTTTCAAAAGTGAAATAATTTAAATGTTTATCAACTCTAAACGCTTCGACAAACTATGGTGCCTCTGTGTTATGAAATATTAAAAGGAATAAGGTAAGTCTAGAGAGAAAATGACATGGAGAGTCCTCCCAGTCATGTCACTGGTTGGAAAAAGCAACCTGCAGAAGAGTGATCCCTAGGAATCCCAGGGGAATTGTTTCCAGGAACCCCCAAGGATACCAAAATCCTGGAATGCTCAAGTACTGGATATAATATATCTGTATATAACCTACCTAATCTTGCAGATAACTTATAATACCTAATGCAATGACAATATATAGCTATATAAGTGATTTTCAGAACTGTTGAGAGAATAATGACAAGAAAAAATCTATACAGCACAGATGCATTTTTTTCAAATATCTTCTATTTGTAGTTAATTGAATCTTCAGATATAGAACCCAGGGATACATGGGAGACAGCTCTTTGTACAGTTTCTATATGTATATGTGATATATGCAAATGCAAAAGGTAGTCAGTGGAAGTTTACACATCAAAATGATAAACTCAAATCACCTTTGGGTATAAGAATGAATTTGAAAATAGGGGGTTGAGGAAGTCAAGAATTTTTAATTTATCTCATTCTGTGTTCTTTGTTTTGTTCTTCTGAACAAAGATGAATCATAAATAACTCATATCAATAAGAATAATAAATATTTATAAAAACTAGTTCTACTTTATCTGCCTAACCTTAGGAAATTTTCCTTATCTGAAGAAAGAGGAGATTTCTTCTGCCCTGAAGAAAAAAGTTGCCACTTGATTTCTAATAAAACTGGAAATCAGGGCCGGTGAGATGGCTCAGCGGCGTAAGTGCCTGCCTTGCAAGCGCGAGGGCCCGAGTTCGACTCCCGGATCCCACATATGAAAAAGGGTCCGGTGATATCGCTCAGCGGCACGGGCGCCTGCTGGCGCGTGAGGTCCTGAGGTCGACCCCCCGGTACCCACAAAAAAAAAAAAAAGAAAAAAAAAAAAAAAAAAAACTGGAAATCAAAAGCCTGCATGCTCCAGTTGGATTCAGGTTTTTATCTTTTTAATCAAATTACAGGAAAAAGACGTAAAGACATGCCAAGTCTTTGAAAAAATAATTTCCTAAGGTTTGCAGTAATGGAATAAATCAAAAGGTAAAGAGAGATGGATTTTACTACCAAAAACTGAAACATTGGTGAACATCTCTTCTAGAAGGTGGCTTGGCAATGTGTTTCGAAACAAAGCGAGAACTCATATCAACAAGCAGTCACAGCTCTAGGAAATACACAAGGATGTTTATTGCTGCGTGCTTTACAAAAGAAAAAGGCCAGAAAACACTTAAAATCCCGTCAATAGGGGAGTGGGTCTGCAAGCTATGGCAGATATACAATACTCTCCCGGTCATCAGGGAATATTCCAAAACCCAGTAGATACCTGAACCCCTGGATAGTACTGAACACCGCAATTCCTTCACTGAAAATCTGCTAACCAGACTGATGGCGGGCAGTGCAGACAGCACGGATACTCTGGACAGAAAGGTGATTCGTGCCCTGATCTGGACAGAGTGGGACAGCACAAGATTTCATCACAGTACTGAGGATGGTGTGCACTTTCAAACATACAAAGTGTTATTTTCTGGAATTTTCCATATGATGTTTTCAGACTGTGGTTGACCACAGGTAACTGAAACCTTGGAAAGTGAAACTACAGACAGAGGGAGTCCTGTAGATAAAGGAACTCTGCGTTCATTCCCAGTGATGCTCTGTATTTACTGACATGGAAAGAGAGCCACAAGATATTATTGTATTCGAAAGTAGGTTAGAGATGGGTACAGAGAGAACAATCTTATTTATATAAATTTGAATGCATCTTTCTGTGTATACACAGGGAGGTTTCTAGAAAAGAACTCATGATGTTAATAGACTTTACCACTACTGGGACCTCAGGTAATTTTTACTGGTTTTGTACTCTTGTATAGCTTGAATTTTGATGAATATATGATTATTACCAAACTGCTAAAAGCCATTTCTATTAAAAAAAAAACACATAATAAAATACAACTATAATGAGATATAACAGTAGAGGGAATGTGAGAAAGAGATATTTATATCCAAAATACTAAACAAAGGACTCAGCATGGAGCATCAAAGATGCAGCTCCTAAATCTGGCTCTACCACTAATGTGCTATGGGACTTGTACTCTCCCCAAACTTCTCCTTCCTAGGTAGTAAAATGGTGATAATAATCCCAGAGGCTTTTTGTGAAGATTTGATGAGGTAATTATAATAAAAACAATGTACCTACATCAGGGCACATCATCACAGAATTTTATAAATCATAGATTAAAAAAAAAAATCCTAAGAAGATTTTAGAGGAATCCAGGTACAGTGACACCCACCTGTAATGCCAGCACACTGGGAGCCTCAGGCAAAAAGACTGTAAGTGTGAGCCCAACACGGGCAATTCAGTGACTTAGCAAGTCTCGAAATTTTTAAAAAAAATAACTTTTTTGAAAAAAAGAAAAAGAAGATTTTCAAGGACAACAATGGTTGATGGAATCATGATGTTATACCTCTCAATCTCAAAAGCTTGGTTCTAGAAAATAATGTTGCAATGCTTTCCTAGTTCTTATGCAGCTATTACAAAGTTTGGAGAATATCTTTATATAGTATTATGAAAATATGTCCAAGATATATTTTTAAGTGAGCAAGGTAGAGA
Source organism: Erethizon dorsatum (assembly GCA_028451465.1). Classification (NCBI taxonomy): domain Eukaryota; kingdom Metazoa; phylum Chordata; class Mammalia; order Rodentia; family Erethizontidae; genus Erethizon; species Erethizon dorsatum. The sequence goes on from CM051826.1 coordinate 13,873,228, forward strand.
ACAATGTACATAGTATGCTACCAACTGTGCTAAAAGAGAAAAGAGAAAGAGAAGAGAAATGGAATGCTCAGGTACTATATAGGTCAGCTTTCCCATTACTGGAACGAAATACCCAACACCCACAATTTAATGAGGAAAGGTTTATTTTAGCTCATGTTTTCAGAGGGTTCAGTCCATGGTCAGCTGACTCCAAGGCAGAAATGGCATGGTAAAAGAGTCTGGTGGAGGAAACCGGCTCCACCTATCACAGCCAGCAAGCAGAGAACAGGAAAAAGAATACCAATAAGAAATATACTCTCGAAGGCACATCCCCAGTGACCCATGTTCAACTGGGCCTCACCTTCTAACAGCACATTCAGCTATGAACATCAGTGGGTTAATCTGCTGATGCGTGAAGGGTCCCCATGACCCAGTCACTTCTCCAGGAGTCTCCTAATCCATTCAAACTGATAATTAAGCTTAACCACCACATGAGTATTGCCTGTTAGATACATTAATTACTCTGCCATGTGCCTTTACTGCCTGTTCAAATACAAATTGATGGTAAAGGTTATATATATATAACCTGGGACTATGTTCATACTAAATCATCCAGTAGAAAATATATTACATAAAATTTATGCATTTGATAGTTATAACTACCATAGTGTCATTGATTTTATGATGCGCATTTTTCACATATTAGCACGTCTGAAATCAGGCTATACCCTACAATCAAATGTGTTACCATCTTATAATAGATCATAATGGCGGGATCATTTAACCCTTACAAAAGAAAATGTTTCTTGTTTCAGGTACATAAAATAATTGATGTCTTATAAGTAATAGCATCTTGGAGTTCATAATACACGTGTATTTGTCATCTCTTGCTGCAGAACAAATAATTCCGCAGCTTAATGGCTTAAAATGTCATTAGCTATTTCACAGTGTTTGTGGGTCAGGTGTTCAGGCACAGATTGGACTCTGCCTCACATGCCACACTCAAGGTGTCACCTGGGACTACCACCACCTCAAGACTTAGCTGAGGAAACATCCACTTCCAAGCTTGCTGGTTGTTGGCAGTGTTCGGTTTCTTGCAGTTTGCTGGACTGAGAGCCTCAGTTCCTCACTGGCAACTGGCTGGAAGTGACCCTCATTTTCTTGTCACATGGGCCTCTGTTCAGGGCAGCTCACAACATGGCAGCTATCCCAAAGTGAGAAAGCAACACTAAGAGAAGGCAAATGAAACACAAGTCACAATTTTTATAACCCAATCTCGGAAGTGGCATCCTGTTACTTTTTCCATTTTTCTATTCATTGGATTAAGTCCCCAGGTTCAGCGCACACTTTATTACACAAGGGCTGAAAACTAGGCAGCAGAGGTCTCTAGGAGACCAGCCACCATAGTATGACATATCTATGGGCAAAAGTAAAGAAAAGATTAGAAAGTACATTTTCTCACGTTGTTGGGCTTTAAACCAAAACTAAAAAGAAAGGGGGCAAACCTACTATTCATCATGTCACTACTTTCAAGCAAGTCTACTAGTGTGTTCCTCTACTAGTGTGTGCAGGATGAAGCCCAAAGACCTGGGAGTCTCTACCCAAACCTAGGGCACGCTTCCCATGCTGACTTAAAGTCGGACGGGGCAGCCAGCCGCACATGCTCATGTCTGTGTGTGACCCTGGGCAGCCACGGAGACAGTGGAGAATAAAGCAGCGTGGCTAGAGCCATGGAGGCCACCTAACTACAGCACCTCCTCCAAGTCATTGTGCAAGTCGTGCTTCAAGGTAAAGACACAAAACCTTCGGCATCTTCACACCTCAAACCTCTTGATTTTCTGCCACAAATTCCCGACCCTGAGGAAAGCCGACCGTTCATTATCTCTGTTCCTGCTCCCAGGCTGCCAAACATTGCTGGAGGAACTTCTAAAGTTATGCCAGTTGGTTCTGCTACAAATCGGGCTCTGCTACAAATCGGGCTCTGCAGCCTGAGCGGGGAACACCCTGTGGCTCACTCCAGTGACTTCCCACTGTCTTCCCCTTCAGCAGCAAGAAAATAATTGCATGTGTGTATTCAGATAGATGGATGATGATGGCAGATAGATAGATACGGCTTTTAATATATAGTATATATTATTTGTAATATACACAGGTGAATTATATATTTTGATATGAATAGAAATACATATATAAATATAAACATATATATATAGGAATAAGATGACATAACAACTGCTCTAGAAATGCAATAAATCGCTCAAACTCACCTTCATGAGTCCTCATAAGCCATCACCCGGTTTGGAAGGTTTGCATAGGGACCCTTACTGCCTCAACCACTCTTTCTCATTGTTAATGTCTCCACTCAAATATCCTTTTACTCCAAAGGTCTTTCTTGATCCCCTTCACCCCCTTGCCTCAGCATGCTGAGGGTCCCCTGGGAACTGCAGTGAACGTGTATGGACACTCTAGGTTATTTTAAAATTTCAAGGAAAACCTAAGGATGGTTGGCATCTGTTGGACACTGAGAACTCCTACCTAGTTGGGGGTGTTCTACAATTTCAGCACTGTGTTACTACATTCTTTTTGTTGATGTTCTATTTTTGGCAAAGTTAGGTTTGGAGTTGTTGATGTGATTTTTTTAAGAAAAAGCAAGCACCACATGAAAATCAGTGTGGTAAAGGAAATAAATACGGCAGTGTCCAATCTAACTTCAAGAAGATGTGCAGTGCCCAACCGACAAACATGTCATTAGCAAGTAACCATGATTATTTAGAATAAATATCTATCTAGAGATACATATAGGATATAAAGCTCCCATGTGCATGGAAGGAGACAAATAGTGTGAGGGGTCTGTATCCAGTCCTACGCACACAAGCACACAGAAATGAGAATATTTATTTTTTGATAAATATTCATGTCCTACTAAGTCACTGGGACATGAATAGTTATTAAGTTTTTAAGACCTCAGTCCTTACTAAATAGAAATCTGAGGTATTCTTTTACCCCAGGGTGCTATGAAAGCAGGACTGAGACACAGGCGAACGCTTGGGAAACTCTGCCCAAGATGCTCATCTCCAGGTCACCTCCCTTTTTCCTGCCTTTGACTTCCCATCAAGTGGCAATCATTCTACTTAATTGTAATTAGCATATTTGGAGCTGTCTGCTGCCAGTATAGGTAAAACACATACACCCGTGCATGCGCACAGGCACACACGCTCATACACATATACACACCATATCAAGGGCACTTCCTCCGTTTCTAACCAGCACGAGAGAGAAGAAACGGCATAACACATGCATAGAAATTCAGAGACGCCAAAGCGTTTGAGAGGAAAACTTCAGGAAAAGAGTGATGAAGGAGCCTCATGAAGGGAGGTAAAGCAGCAGCAGTCCACAGCCCATCCCGGCCGGTCCCTCGGAGCTCCATACGGAGGGAAGTCACCATGAGCAGAACCCACAAGAGCATTTGGGAAATCGCACATGAGAGAAACTTTTTGACCGCGGGAGACAATGTGTAACACGAAGCATAGACAAAGCCGTGCCCAGGATCCCACCTTTACCGTGACACTGACGCTTGCAAGGACACAGGTTTTTTAGGCAGTAGGAATAGAGCAGACCAGGGGAGCCAGATAAGACAGCATGAGGAGAACAGATGTTCTGGGGGCGACTGCAGGGATAGACTGGCTTCTGGGACTCCCCTGAACATCTGGCAGTCAGTTTGGATGAGGGGTGAGGCCCTGCCACTCACAGATGGGAGCAGTTTGGACCTGCCGTAGGCTGTGTGAGAACAAGGAGCAGGTCAGGCATCTTTTCTAGTCCCTAAGCCAAGTGAGAGCTCACCACATAGTACATGCTCATTTATGCTCACTTGTTTCTGCCCATATCTGTTTTTTGTTTATTCCTAACTCTGTGCTAGAAAAGCACAGACAGTTCTAACATATCAAACTCAATATACCAAGAAATGAATTCTCCTTTGTTATGGAATGTCCTTTAGCACTCCTATGTCCTTTGTTTTTCGCTTTGATTTTTGTTTTGTTTTGTTTTGTTTTTGAGATGGGATCTGGCTATTTGCCTAAACTGGTCTAAAACTCATCAGATTGAGTGATCCTCCATCCTCGGCCTCTCAAGTAGCTGGGACAACAGGTATGTGCCACTGCACCTGGCTACCCCATGTCCTTTGACACTCCATAACTAATCACTCACAATGATTTCTGTCTCCAACATTTCTCTTGGATATCACCTCTTTCAGGTCCTCATTTCTTCCATTCTAACGGGTCCTACACACTGCTTTCTCTCTCTCTCTTTTTTTTTTTTTTGTGTGTGTATGTGTTGTTGTTGTTGTTGTTGGAGGTGTGTGTGTTTTGCTTTTTGAGATAAGGTCTTGCTATGTAGTTCAGGCTGGCCTTGAACTCACTATGTAGCCCAGGCTGGCTTTGAACTTACAGTGATCCTCCTGCCTCAGCCTCCAAAGTGCTGGAATTACAGGCATATGCCACCACAACAGCACTGCCCATTGTTTTCTAAACACCAGTTGTTCACTCCACTATTAGAAAATTCCTACAGCTCCTTGTTGAGTATCCAATAAAGACCAAACTACTTCGTAAATCTCATAAAGCTTCCACTTACAAATTCATTTTCTTCCAGTTCCCTCACCCTACATTGAATGTCACCTATCTCATTTTTGCAGTTGTTATTTCTACTCATAGGTCATGACATTTCTTCCCTCTCATCCTAGATTATAAGTTCCTTGTATTCTCAGGTTTGTGATTTATTCTTATATCCCCTAGGGTTCCTATGCCTAATACAGTGCCTTGTTTGGGAAGGAGTGCTTAATTTGCACTCCATGGGCAGGGCATCAATTAGCACTATACTTCAGGAATCTCTTTGCTTTCCTCCATAACCCCAACTCAGGGGGAGAAGAGATGACTCATCGAATTCATGAGTTTGGCAAAAGATCTGAGTTTGCTTAGCACCCCCATTTCCTCTTAGAAGAACCAACTGCCTTTAGGAAATCTGTATCCCAGGTATATTCGCATTTGTTCTTGGCCTTCCAGAAATTTTATAGGGACTGTATCATTCCTACGAGGGAGGCTTCCAGTTTGAGTCAGGGATGTAAGTTTGATTAAGAAAAGCCTGTTGGCCCGATCTAAGCCATGCCCTATAATATGGAGGTATTTTATAAGTAACAAAGAAAATATTTTTACCTCCATCTGTTTGATTCTTATGTCTACTTTTTGATTCTTTCCAAGTACAGCAGGGTGGAGTGCTACATACTATGTGCATCTATATGGGTCTTTATTTAACTGACTTGAATTCTATCCCAGACTGATTTTCCATTCGCTCATCTTGAGTGAGATTGGGCAAACAAAGCCTTACTCTGCAAATAGTACAACAGCAACGCGGCATCTTTCAGCTAAGGACAGTGAAGCATGGGGTTTAAAAAACATCATTTGTTATTTCACAAACAGCAAGAGGCTGGGAAAAACCAGAAATGGATTTTCCATGTCAAATTTCTCTTCATCTGTAAACTCTTCCCTTCTCAAGGAAATTTATAGATTTCTGGCTTTCTTTCCCTTTGGTCATCAAATGTAATTTCCCAGGAGTTGTGTTTCTGTTTTGGAGTGGTTTTTTGGGGTTTTTTTTTTTTTTTTTTAGTTACTATTCTAAACTTATAAAATTTTCCCTATTCTTCCTGTTCCAGATCTTTTCCTCTCAGTTTAACCCATCACTTCTAACCTATTCCTTTCCTTTACTTCTCTGTACTTTTAGTTCAAAGTAAATTCCATAGATGACTAGATGTCTTGCTTCTCCAAAAGCCATTTTAGAATTTTATATTGCTTTTATTATAACAAAACATCTGCCAACATTTTTCATCTTTCCCTTCAGCTTCTTCTAAAAAGTGAATCTTTCCCTTCTACCCTCTAGAACACCCAAGATACATTTCTCCACTCTCGCATTCTTTCCCTTTCTCCTCCCCTCTCACCATTTCCCACTACCTTTAAACATAGCTCTCCCTGCTTTGAGGTGACTCACTTTTACAAGAATAAACCCACTTCCATATGAAAGACATTAATGTCTCTTAAGGACCTAATTATCTCTAAAAGGCCCCACCTTCCAATGTTGCCAAATGGCAATCAAATTCCAACATGAGTGTTGAAAGGGACAAACCCTATTCAAATTGTACCAAGTAGACACATTATTCAGTCACAATCATGGGTAAGGGGAAGACGGCCAAGGGCTTCTAAGGAATATGTTACTCCCTACAAAAGAGCACATAATGAGAAAACCGTTTCTTCTGGATCCTTTCTTTTTTTCTTGGGATATTGTTACCTAAGAAGACAAAGCATTGAGCTGTATCATTTTGCAATCATGGAAAATGCCAAGAGCCCGGAAACCAACATTGTACCAAGGTCAGAGAATTAACAAGCCAATGTTGCAATGCCTCATATCCTTGAATGACAACAGGTCTAGCAAGTACTGCTTATATTTTTATTATTCGCAGTCAAATACATTGAAGTGATTTTCTAAAACTCTCCACCTCATTCATTTTCACAAGATGTATTGTGATGTCTACACTGACCTCACTGAAATCCTTATTTCCAAATCTTCCTACCTGCAGACTCCACAAGCACTAGATGTTTTCACAACATCAGCTTAATGCAGTGTGTTTATGCCCAAACTCACCAAGTTTCCCTGAAAGTCAACAAGCCTTTTGTCATCTTTACAAAGATGAAGAATCCCTTTGAGATTTGTTAAAAGAACGTGAATTCCAAGAGCTTCAATGTGGGGGACATAGTAAAGAGACAGAATCTGAAACATATGTCTTAATATAGCTTAGCTCTGCCTGAGTGTGTTATGTATTTCACAGTGGGATTTAGATATAAATTAACATGGGTGAGACACAGGTGCACAGCAAGACATGGCCAAAGACAAAGCCAATGTGAGAGCAGTCCTCAGACCATAAATACGCATTCCTAGAGTCCAGCTTTTATAATGTAAATAGTGGAAGAAATTCAACCGAGGAGCAACATGATCAGATTTACATTTTGCAAAATTAGCTTCCACAAGAGTATGGAGAAAGGATCAGAAGGTATAAGACTGAGGTGAGTAAAACAATATAAAAATATTCCACTTGGAAAATAATGAAACCCTAAGTGAAAACTGGCAATGAGAATGGGGGCTGGAGGAAAGGGCGTATTTGAAAAGGAACTAGAAAAGATCTCGTAAGACTGAAACAGATTGAATATGGAAAGTGAAGGAAAGAGAAGAGTGTAAAATGTGAGATTTAGGTTGAACAAGGTGTTAGCATAACTGTATAGGAGGAAACATTAACATTATTGTGGGTCAATATAATAGAGTTTTCTCAGCTTTCCCTGAAGCAAGATATAGCCATGTGACTATGATCTGACCAATGATGTAAACAGGAATGTGTTGTGGGGCTTCTAAGAAACTATTTATACTTGTATGACTCAAATAAGAGGTAGACTCTGTTTGCTGTTCCATTGTCCTTCTGCTATGAACAAGGATGCGATAGCAGGACTCCAACAGCCATTTTGGCCATGATATGTGCTTGAAGATGGCATCCACAGACTAGAGTAGCAGAGCGGAAACACAGGATTCTGGTTCCTAATAACCATAAACTGTCATACTAGCCCAGAGTAAGGATCTCCAGGCTTTCTTTACACTTAAACCTTAATTTGGGTTTTAGGTTTTATGCTCCAAGGTGAAATACTGACATATCAAAGCATTATCAATTTGTAGATAATCCCTGGCACAAAAGACTCTCTTATTGAAGAGACTACGTTACAACCACAAAGTGGGAGAGATCTTCCAGAAAAATCTATGAGGTAAGATAAGAAGAGTCAGCATAGATTTTGATAGCATCTCAATACAAAGGGCAGATGAAGGCCAATCAGCCAATGGGATTAGGTAGAAGAGTCAAATAGTAGAAATAATGTGTCACACCTGAAGATGTGACACTCAGATTCCTAGCGGCATGGAGTGTGATTCCAGAAAAGACTCACTGTCTAGATGTAGGGCGTGTGACCGGTTGATAGCTTCCAGCTGGTAACTCCATCGTGGCCCACTCAGTTTTGAAGCCCATATCTTTCTAGGGCTAGCCCAAGAATATCTGTGTCACCAGTGATACAGTTCAGCGGCATAAGCACCTGCCTGGCAAGCGCAAGGTCCTGAGTTCAACTCCTGGTACCAGCATATAAAAAAAAAAAAAAAAAAAAGAATATCCGTGTAATGGTAGTAGGAGCCAAAATCACTCCTTACAGCAACCTTGCTAATTAGACAAGGCATGGTACAAAATTTCCACCCAACACAGAACTCCTGTAGCAGACATTCCTTGTTCCCCATTGGGCTGGTAGAAATGACCAGATCTGTGTCAGAGTGGGATGGCTCCCTCCACCCAATCAGCCTTTTGCGCTTCTCATCGTAAGGAATGGCACAAGGCAGAGACCAGCTGAGACCACCAGGCTTATGTAAAGGCAACTTGGTGTGGAATTTATTGTGCCTGATTGCAGGCAGAAAGAGGACAAAAAGGTCATCTGTGGGGAGCAAAGAGAAGTAGGCTTTTTTTATAGGCCTTGAAAGAATGCAAGGGACATTAGGCGGGAAGATTAGGTGGGAAACCATGGTCAAAGTTCTCTATGTTTTGTGCCTCAGCAGGCAAAGTCTTGGAGGCATCCAGTGTAGATGTTTGGGTGTCTTCAGATGTTCAGGTGTTTGGAAGATTCCCTGCTCCATCTTATCTATTTTACAACATCCTTTGTTTGCCAAAGGCACCAGTGCTGAGTTGAGAACAATGCCTCTGCTGGCAGACAGGTTAGGTATTGGGAGAGTCACATCCAAATCGAGCCTTATACTCATTCTGTTCCAACACCTGCTTGCTAGAGAACTCACCTGGATACCCACAGAGACTGTTAAGGGGTTGCAGAAACGAGCATGTATCACATGATTTGAATCATTAAAATTCAAAGTGAAGACAAAGGGAGTAAATGACTTCCTCAACTAATCAAAATACCAAATATGGATATTCTTACTCAATGCAGTTTACTTTCCAGTTAATGCAATTTGTCTTCCCTGGATTTTTTTAATCTCAGTTAATCCAAAATAAGACCATATTCCATCAACAGTCCCTCCAAAATATTATTCATTTTTATTGTCTTACTTTCCTCTTAGGTTTTATCTTGCAGTCAAATATTTAATAGGAAAAATGAACAAGGATGAAATTACAAACATCACGGGAAAAGGAGGTCATTGTGTGTAACATTGCAGATGTATATCCAGATTCAGCTCTATTATGATGTAAGCCTCATTCATCCAACACAGAAATCCACATGATAAAAATTCTACATAGTAAGATGAATTTACAAGGCAGGTCCTCAACAGGTTACCAAACGTAATGGCCAGAAGTACTGTTCCTATAATTCATTGAAAGGATTCCTGTCTCCAAGAGCTCAAGCATTTATTTCACTAAGACAGAGGTTCATTTTCACATTCTTCCTTTTATATCAATCATCATTGTGCTCAAAAAAGCACACATACCTGCAAATCTGTTGGCATTTTCTTCTGATGAGAAAACCACAAAGCAGATAAAAATCTGCTTTCTCCAATTTCAGAAAATTACTATTACTGGTACACTATCGCAGATCTCTGATGTTCTCTTTCAGAGATCAACTACCACCCATAGATTGAATCTACCCTCCCATCTGTTTTTATAAATAAAGTTTTATTGGGATACAGTCATTCCCAAATGAGATTTATCTATGGCTGCTGTTGTGTAACAGTAGCGGAAATGAGTAATTACAACCGAAACCACCGGGCCTACAAAGCCGGAGCTATTTACTATCTGCACTTTAACAGATTTTCTGATCTGTTTCAGGTATTCATTCATTTCCCCAACATTTTAACATGTCAACATTACTATTAATAAGCGTCAATCTGAATTCAGAAAATGCTTCTTAAAGATCATAATGCATGCTTTCCTTTTTCTTTAGTAGGTGGGTATTATTTCTTAACTAATGGAAAATTTTTAAAAGTATCTTCTACCTACAGACACAGAATCTTGAGTTCAACACATGATATTTAGCCATGTTTTAGGCTACAGGTTGAACAACCAAAAAGATTAGTTTACAAAAAGACTGGAAATAAAACAGCTACAGCTTTAAGACAAATAAAGTAAGTATACCCTAGCACCCATGGTTTTTTTTTTTTTTCTTTCCTTTTTTTTTTTTTTTTTTTCTTTTTGGAAAGATTGCCTCTGTAAATAAAAGAAAGAAGATGACAGCCTTTTTGAATGCCTTTCATGCTCAGATATTTTGACATCACAGATCTTCCTATCTTTGATAGAGCAACATCTTCTAAGAATTCATCAGTGAATCACAGCACAGGAAGGAGGTCCGCACTGAGAACGCCATGCAGCAAGATTCCAAACTTATTTGCTGCCCTAGATAGGGGAATACAGCATACAGCAGACTTTGCTCAATTGCTTAATTCAGAGATGCCCAGAGGTTAAGCATGGATTTCTCATTAGCAACTTCCTGTGTCCAGCTTTCAGATGGGAGCTCTTTAAGTTTTCCATAAACATAAATGATCTGATACCTCTGTATGATGATTTGACCCTCCCACCTGAGCTTCTTTACTTCCTCCTCCTGTTTCCTTTCCACGTGAATACAGTTACTTGAGTTCTGGGAAGAGTGGATTAAACTCTATCCTCAAGATAATGAAATTAACACTTGTCAGTGCAACTCCTTATTTTTCATCTGTCCAATGCTTTATTTACTGCCCTTTTACTTCAAAAGTAGTGTAAAGATCTTCGCATAAAAACCACAAAATACTAGTAACAAAAAGGAAAAAGAAAACTTATATTTGCCCAAAAAAACACTGTGAAATGTTGCCATACATTTATTTATACATGCAGTGGGTTGAATGGTGCTCACCCTATAGCCCACCTCCCAAAAGATTTGTCAACCCAGAACCTATGAATATGGCCTGACTTGGAAAAAGAGTCTTTGCAAAGACAAATATAACTATGTTAAGGGTCTCAAAATGAGTTAATTCTGGATTCTCTGTCATGCCCTAAATCCAATGACAGGTATTCTCATAAGAAGATGAAAACCCCCAGGCAGAGGAGAAGGCCTCATGAAAATGGAAACAAAGATTGGAGCAATTCTCCCACAAACCGAAGAATGTCTGCAGCCTTTAGAGGCTGGAAGAGGCAACGAAGGATTCTCCCCAAGCACCTATAGGGGAAGCATGGCCCTTGATTTCAGGTTCCTAATATCCAGAATTGTGAAAGAATAAATTTCTGTTGTTTGTAGCCAGGTTTGTAGCAATTTGCTGCAGGGCCCTAGGAAGCTAATATAACACTGTATTTGTTCAATAAACATTTATTTAACACCACGAGCCAGATATTAGACCAAGGAGCTCATAAAACACCAAACTTTCCACAAAAATATACGTATAAATACATTTCATTAGGTCACAACATAATTGTTATTAACATACTTTTTCCATCTAATAACATAAATGTATTTTAATGATAATAAGCAAATATGGCTGTGTCTTATAGATAAACCACTATTTTGCTTAAGCAGTTTTTTTTGTTTTTTTGTTTTTTAATGTGGGTACCAAAAGTCAACCTCAGGACTTTGCGCTTGCCGGGCAGGCGCTTATGCCGCTGAGCTATCTCACCGGCCCAGTTCTTAATTTTTGAACATTGAGTTTAGTGCAATTTTTTCCTGCTTGTAATGACCATTCTTTATCTACATAATTATGTTTTTCCTTAATTTTCTTAAATTTCAGAAAAGGGATTCAGAGATCAAAGTCTGTTCCTTTACCCGTTTCTTGTTATCAGTTCTAAATCTACCCTTCTTTCCCCTGCTTTCAGAAACTGTACGGATAAATACAAGACACAGGAAATTGTCAATAGAGAGTACTGGAGGGCAGGAAGACACTTCCTCTCTGGGTTCTGCTCTGACATTTTATGGGAGGCTCATGGGAGTCCAGCACTATCTCCAGCCACACTGTTAGGTTGCACTTCTCTAGGCCCCACTTGTGTTTGTTTCCACTGTAGCTCTGTTCCTAGCTGCAGGTGTCTGTCTCCCCATCTTACCTGGAGACCACTGTGGCCTGCTATCTAGAAAGTCTCTTCAGAACCAAAGGCTGAGGGTTCCAGTGGGAGACTCATTGCACTCTCAGGAAAAAAGTTCTAAATTTTAGACTTGGTGGGGCATGGGGGATATCTCCCTAGTCCTTGGTTCCTTTAGTTTCTTCACTGTCCACTATTCCTCAGCCTCCATATAGTACATTTTAGCTGCTACTTCTTAATCTCTTAAAGGTATCTTATAGCTTTTACTACTTAAAAATTCTTTTTATTAAAGTTTTCCTTTTCAAATAATTGGTGTACTCTCAGTCTCCTAACGGGACCCCCCAACTGATACAAAGTGTACATACACTTACATTACCAAATTAACTTCCAAAGCAGTTGCTCCAGTTTACCCAAGTCCTAACCAAATCGGGGTAGTTTCATTCATGTTTCAAAATAAAAATAAAAGAAAAAAGATGCCTAGTCAATTGTTTTCATTTTCATTTCTCTAATTTATTAGTAAGGTAGAAGAAAAACAATTTGAGTATATGCTACATCGGAAGGAGTCACATCAAATCAACAATGGTTACTTCTAGGAAAGAATATAGAATAGAAGAAACAGAGGAGGAAGGGATGCTCCATTATTATTCTAAAATCTTATATGTTTTCCAAATATTTTACAAAGGGAAAATATTCAGATGTTATTTATATAATTAAAAATAAAGACATCATGAAATAAGCTGCTGCTGAGCCCTTTCTCTGACCGTACTCTACTGCTGTTAGCGCTGCTGCCTGCCGTGTGGTTTGTCCTCATCCAAACGCATGTTGAGGCTTACTTTCCCAGTGTAACTATATTGAGCTGGTGGGACCTTCAAGAGTCACGAGGGAACCTCTCATGAGTTGATTATGTTTCTTTTTGAGACTGGGTTAGTTCTCTCTAGACTGGGTTAGGTCTCACGGGACTGGATTGGTTCCAGCAAGAGTAAGTTGTCATAGAGTTCAGCTTTCTTGACTCTCTTCTTTATTTAATTCTCACCACTTGATGTCTCTTACACATGTTCCTTTCTGCTCTTCTGCTGTGCATGCAGCAATACACAGCTTTCACCAGTGGCCAACCAGATGTAGCCACTCATTGTGGAGGGAACTGTGAGCCAAAATAAATCTCTTTTCTTTATGAGTTTCCCAGCCACAGGGTATTTTGTTACAGCCACACAAAACAAACTAAGCCACCATCTTTAATAGAGCTGAGCAATCAGCTTTGGAAACATCTCATCCAGACACAATATCACAGGCTCCAGTAGTAACCACAGACTCATCCCTCTAGAATACCAAAGGGAAGTGAAGGCTCAGATGGTGTACCTGTTCTGTAGGTCAGCCATCGTTCCTGTATTTTGAGAATAAGAGAGCCATGGTTTGTAATACCCCATGTCATTATAAGAACACATGTAACACCATGAATTGGACTCTAAATCCAGAGTTGTGTCCAAAACATACAGTCACCACATGTCTGGGCAGAAAACAGAGGGAGAGTGCAGAGGTTCTTGGGTACATCTGCCTTTTCTTAGCTACCAAGTGCCTACATTGGCAGCTTGTGAAAAGTGGGACTTAGTCTAACCCAGAGAGAGGCAGAAATATGGCTAGTTCTTTTTGTTTCGAATTTTTTTTAGTTTTTTATTAGTATATATTTGTGATACACAATGACTATATTCTCTTTAAGGAATTGGTGTATATACATATTATATCTTAATTATTTTTGCTTCTTTCTCCTTCCCACCCTCCCATCCTCATTTCTAGATCCCTTTCCTATCTCCACAAAGTCTACCTCCTTTTTTCTTACCATCTATCTTTTATTTTGCCTTTTAAATTATTAATATTTTGGGTTTTTCATATAAGAGAAACCATGTGATGTTTAACCTTCTGTGTCTGATTTATTTCATTTAGCAATATGGTCTCAAGGTGCATTCATTTTCCTACAAATGACTCAAGTTCGTCCTTCTTTATGGCTGAGTAGTACTCCATTGTGTTTATATACCACATTTTCTGTATCCATTCATCTCTCAATGGGCATATAGGCCACTTTCAAGATTTACTTATTATCACTGTAATATGATGCCTTTAACTCTTTCAGGAAGACACCCAGAAGAAGTATAGCTGGGTCAAATGGAATTTCTATGTTTAGTTTCTTGAGGAGTCTTTATACTAGTTTCCATAGTGGTTGTACTAACAATATAGAAATGTTCCTTTTCCCCACGACCTTGCCAGCATTTTTTTTTTTTTGAGTTCTTAATGATAGTCATTCTTTCTGTAGTAAGATGGAATCTCAATATTGTTTTGATTTGTGTTTCTCTAATGGGAGGCATGGGTAGATCTGCACAGCCTTGCACTGAAGTCATCCGTGCCTAAAATGACTAATTATCTTTCCACTGTTCATCCTTCTAAATTAAAAAAATAATAATAAAAGCATTTAAAAAGTTAACATCATCAGTTAATTTTTTCCTAAATATTTTTGAGTGAAAGTTAAGATGATATCATTGTACTTGTCCCAATTATAATTGATAATTGTGAAATTCTCGATTTGACAAAATAAAAATTAATTTAATATGACCAGCGAATCAATTTAATAGAATAAACTTTATACTATTACATTATACAAATTTGGACTTCTTCCAAGAAAGAAGGGTCCTTCAATTACCCAGCCACCTGAGAGCCTGACTGTGTAAGAGATGGAGAGGGAGATGGCAAGGACAGAGTAAAACACCCTCCATGTGAAAGGTTTGGGCCAGATGAAATAAAGAGAAAAGGACAAGCATGGCAGGATAGAGTTTGTGGGAGTAGGGTGCAAGGGAAAAAGGGAAAAAGCCTGGACTTATGAAGAGAGAAAGAAGCACACAATTAAGGATGTTTAGAAAGTAAGACTGACCCCCTTACACTTTAGTAATATAATTCTCCCTTCTCTTTCCCCTTCAGAAGTTACTGAGTGAAGACCCATGCTAATTCTCAAAGCTTATTTGAGTCATGTCTATTTATTTTAGCTGTATTGATGTTCTGAGGCTGAACTTTGAGCCAGAAAGGATATTTATTTGTGTTTCATTTGTTGAATGTTTGTCTCACCCACTTGCTGCAAATTCCTATCATGGATTAGCAATCACTAAACCACAGCTAAAATACTTCAACATGTAATTTTCTAGAGACTCAAAAAGCCCCGAGTTCCCACCTTCTGGGAGCTGCTGTACGATCAAGGTAGCAAAGACTGAAACGAGGGAACACAACACAGCCTGGCATTTGAAGCTCACATAATGTGTGCAAAGCCACTGCTCAGAAGAATCACATGGCCTGAGAGGTGTTACACAAACAGCCAGTGGTTTCCTCCCATTCTAAAATATTAATGGAGTTAATTTAAGTCAAAACTGTTCTCACATGTTTTCATGGCCCCTGTCATGTATCTTCTCTAAAAGGAAATAACACAAACATTTTGACAACTCTCCTTTATTAACCTGCTTCGACTCAACATTAAAATCCAAGACACTATTTTAAGACACTAAAATATTATACATATTTGGGAAAATAGAGATGTTTAACCTGATTTAAACATTCACCTGATATATTTTTTTCTATTCTTAACGTATTTATAAATAGTATAATGCTGTTATTTAAACAATATGACCACCTCTGTCTTTTAATTGGACCATTTACATTTAATGTAATTATTGGTGCATTTGCATTTAGTTCTACTATTATATAATTAGTTTTGTGTTTGTACTCTCTATTTTAGTGTTCCATTTTAATATGTTTATTTTTATTATAGTCTAGGGTATATTTTAATGGTTGCTCTGGGGATTACAATATAAAAATTTATGTTTCTCAATCTTTTCAGAGTCAATATTTTTACCACTTCAAATGGAATTCAAAACATTTTCCAGCATATAGGTCCCTTTACCTCCCACTTTTTATGATTTAATGGTCGTACATCATGCTACATGGGACAGTGTTATAATTTTTGCTCTCAATGGTCATACGTATTTTTTAACCTGAGAAGAAAAATAATCTGTTAGATTTACCCAGATATTTACCATTTCTTCCTTCATTCCTGATGTTCCGGTTTTCCCTCTGCTTCCATCCGAAAATTGTGTTTAGCATTCCTTCAGCATTTAACTGGCGGTAAATTCTCTTTGTTTTCTTTCATCTAAGAATGTCCTTATTTCATCTTCTTTTCTGGAAGAAATTAATGCTGGAAGGGAACTTTGAAACTGCTTAGCTCAAAGTTATCATTTACATGTGAGGAAAGCGAAGCCCAGAGAAATTAAATAATTTATTCCATGTCATCATGATAGTCAGTGACAGAGCAAGGACCACAGTGTAAACTCCCTCGCTCCCAACCTGGCACTCTTCCTCTTTTCTACACGATGTCCTGATTTGTTATCTTAATTATTTGGTTTTTTACTAAGAATAAACTTGTACAAAAAGAATTTGATTATTGTGCCAGTGAGATAGCTCAGGGGCATAAGCGCCTGCCTGGCAAGCACAAGATCCCGAGTTCCACTCCCGGTACCCACAAAAAGGAAAAAAAGGGCTGGTGATATCGCTCAGCAGCACAAGCGCCTGCCTGCAAGCACAAGGTCCTGAGTTCTATTCCTGGTAACCACATTAAAAAAAAAAAAAAAAAAGAGCTTGATCAGTAAATACCTATTAGAAAAAATATAAAATTTTCATTTTTTGGAATTAAAAGGGACTTTAGAGGTCATTGATTTTAGCGCTTCCTGTTTCAAAAGAGGAAAACAAGGCCCAGAGAAGGTAATTCAATTTCCCAAAGGGAATTATTTCTTTTCTCTTCTTTTTGTTTTGTTTTTGTCTTTGCTTCTGTTTTTGTTCTTGTTTTTGTGGTACTGGGGATGAAACCTAGAGGGCACTAAGCTATATCCCCATCTTTTTGTCCTTTTTTTTTTTTTTTGGAGGCAGGGGCTCACTGAGTTGTTCAGACTGAGCTCGAATTTGTGATCTTCTTGCCTCAGCCTCCCAAGTAACTGTGATTACAGGCATGTGTCACTACAGCTGGTACCAAAGGAAATTTATTAATAAATAGACCCATGACTTTTTAGTCAACAGGATCACACTGCATATCCACCATTTGTAAAGAATAAGCAACAGAAACATTCCTTTGTGTTCCCTAGAACTGACAGATTATGCTGGGCTGAACACGCTCTCCTCAGCCCCCTTATGGTCCTGTGATTACAGGCTGGATGCCGAGCATTACACAGTGCGTCCTAGCTGGGCCATTTGGAACCAACTTTATGTTCACACTAGCACCTTTATGTCACCAGTTATCTCAGACTTCAGTGTGTTTCAGATCTTACAAGCTGATAAAAGTCAGCTTACTAAAAAAAATGCACATGCGAGGCTCCACTTCCAAAAATTCTGATTCACTCTATCTAGAATATGTCCCTGGAATTTTTTTTTTTTTTTTTTTTTTTTTTTATGTGGGTACCGGGAGTCAAACTCAGGACCTTGCACTTGCTAGGCAGGCACTTATGCCACTGAGCTATCTCACTGGCCCAGAATTTTCATTTTTATAAACAAACTAGGTAATTCTGATGCACAGGATGCACTTTGAGAAATCTTTGGTCTATGTTAACCTATTATAGTCACACATAGAAAATTCTGGACTTTTTAGCTCAGAATAAGGTGTTGGGTGCAATACCAAGCCAGTCTAACGTATCTTAAGCTTGCTCCATTCTGGATACACCATACGTGATAATTTCAGTTGCCCCTCTTTTCTGTTGCCAAGACGGCTAAGAGGTGCAGGTAACACTGCCCTTTTGCACATCTGTACCATCATAAAAACTAATGGACACAATTATTTCCCGCTAGTCACTTACCTGTTTTTTCCGTGGTTCCATTGAGATTCCATTAGGTGTTCTAGCTAAATATAATAGTAACTTATCTGTGGCCAGATTTTATAAATCCAAGCTTTCACTTTAAATAAAACCCTTCACCACTCCCCACTTCATACAGCAGTACACACAGGCAAGCACACAAACCCATTTGTTCAACACGAATTTGTCCATTCTCATCTGTATGCCCTGCTGTGAATGAGACCCCACGAGATGGCAAAAAGAAAAAGAAAACACATTAGCCTGGCACTCATGGAGTTATAGTCCAGTGCAGAAATCAACACATAAACAAGAAACAACTAGTTGTGTTTTAAGCAACATGTGCAAGATTATAAAAATAGAGTACAATCTGCACAGACGGAGGAACTTGTGTTTAAATGTTGACTCTGTCGTTTCCGTGATTTAATTCCTGGAAGTACAGCTCTTGGTATTTAGCAAGACTAGAAGGAAACACAAGTGCTCTTTGCATTTGCTCCTCTTAATGCACGCAGTGGCACAGAGACCCTCGTCCGCTCCATGCACTGCCTCATTCTTTTTCTTAACTGGATGTTGGTACAGTCAGATCTCATCTCTCTAATGATCATAAAAGATGCTTGAAGCCAAGAAGTAACTATGTTAAATATTGCTTCTGTGTCTCCTACAGGGTCCGAAGCAATGTCATTTTATTATAATGGATAGTTAAATCCCTGCTGGTGGACAAGGTCCTGTGTAAGAAGCCATAGTGACAGAGATGGCCAATGTCCCTGCTCTCATTCAGCAAGCATGTCTTTAGCATTTCCCAAATGGAAGGCTGTGTCCTTAGAGCTCTGTGTATGTTGATAAACGACCCTTTTGGTCTACATTCAGGAGATAGTGCTCCGTGAGAGGCACCAACATGTACTATATTAGTATGCAAGGGCTGCTATACAAAGCACCACAAACTGAGGGGCTTAAACAACAGAAATTTATTGCCTTGCAGTTATAGACATTAGAAGTCCAAGATCCAGGTGTTGACATAGTTGGTCTCTCCCCGAAGCTGTAAGGGCGAAATCTGTTCCATGGTGGTATTCTGGTGGTTCGCTGGCAATCTTAGTATTCTTTGGCTTGTAATAGCATTGCCCCAATTTCTGTCTTCATCTTCACCTGGTGCTCTCCCTGTGTGCCTGTCTGTGTCCAAATCTCCCCCTTTTTATAAAGACAGTGGGCATATTGGATTAAGGGCACTTATTCCAGGATAATCTCATGTTAACTAATCATATCTGCAATGACCCTATTTCCAAATAAGATCACATTCTGAGACATTGGAAGTTAAGTGTTCAAAATATGAATGTGAGGGGGAGACATAATTTAACTTACAATGCACACAACCAACTAAATACAACATGACTAATGATGACGTAGGGGAACATATGAAGTGCTACAGGGTATGAGTGCTTGTGGAACTGAGTTTCATTGGCATGAGGACGCGCCTCAAAGAAAGTGGGTCAAGTGGCCAAAGCTTAGGGAGACAGTGGATGTTCTCCAGGTGGGGATAGGGAACAGGCATTTGTTTAAAGGTATTTCTGTGGCAGCAGAAAGCACTGGGAGAATTGCAGAAACTATTATGGGGTGAAGACTACAGGAGGGGGCATCTAAAGGAAAAGACAGATGAGACTGGAAATGAAGGTAGAAGCCAGACCATAAAGAACCATGTCACAATGGGTGACCTACCCCAGAAGCATGAGAAGCTAGTCAGGGGAGGAGGATCAAAAGGAGAAATTTCTAGTCATCTTTGCACACTGGAAAGCTCATTCTGGTAAGAGTAGAAGTGGCCACTGAAATGAGGCTGTACTGGAAGCAGAAATAAATTAGAAGCCTATTTATAAATCTAAGCAACAAGTGATAAGGCTCTGGATAATTCAAGAGGAGTAGAAATGAAAGTGGGGAGATGCATTTCCAAGGGAAGCTGTAAGGAAAATGAGTTCCAACAAACATCTTAGAATAGCTTCCATGTGAATTGAAAGGATGTAGATGAGGCAGGTAAGGAAGCCAGGAGCCATACATGGAGGAGCAGAGGAGGGGGCCTCATTTCTGGAAGGGAGAAAGAGGGATTTGGGGCACACCTTGAGGATAGTTGCATTTGACTGGCCAATCCAGCTTTCAGGATTTCCACTCTACTACCCCAACTTCATTCACTCTCTAGCTTCAGAAAACATGTTTAGATATCAGGGCCAGACAAAACAGTCTACTAAGGAAACACGACCCATGAGTTGGGGACAATTGAAGTCTAAGACTTGCAATATCTTCACACCCATATTTTTGCCAGTCCAGAAAAAAAAAAAAAAAAAAAAAGCCCGTTTATTGTCACAGATACAGCAACCTGGTTCAACGCCTGGCTTCTTTATCTACTGGTCATGGTGCTTAATTAGACACATCAGAAGTTGCAAAGTTTCTCAGAAACTAGAACACCAGCTAAAATGTAATGCTGGATAAGAAGGTGAAGGTCCCAAACTGTTCAATATACCCACCACAGGAAGGCAGGTGGGTGAAGGAACTAGGCAAGCGGCTCCTGGCGAAAGATTCCTATTCTTCAACATCCAGCAGGGTGGAGTCGCCTCCGGATCAGATTTGGATTTTAGTATATTCCCAGGTCATTAAATAGAGGAGCCAAGAGTTCAGGTCCCCCTCCCTCTTCCTCCAAAGGAAAATGTGGTGGAGGAATATAGATTACCTCATAGAGTTCCAGGAGAAAGCCTAAGTGTGTCCTCCCCGGATTCATTGGGTGAATGAATTTTACACCAAGCTAAACTCACAAGTTCGGATGGAGGTCATCTGGGCCCCCTCCTTCCTTCAATGCAAGAACAATTTCCTCTTTTAAAATACAGGCAGAGTTGGAATCAAACTCCATCCAAACAGGAAATCAAATTTTTAGGTAAAACTGGTGCCTTATTTTTAAAGGTCAAGCCTTTTAATACACCAAGTGCGTGTTTCCTGGGCGTCTACTACGCGCTCCAGCCACATGGCATGTAGTCGACCCTGGGGGAGGTGAGCTCCCCCAACACACACACACACAACACACATCTGGCAAAGCTTACAGGAGAAAGGCTTTTAATGGACTGTGATGTCATTTTTCTAAAAAATGAAAATGGAATCAAAGATTTCAGCGCTCCTTCCCCATTGCTTAGGTCCCCCCCACACACAAATGTGTGGCCTGGGCGCTGAGCAGGGAAAGTGGCAGGCCTGGGGGCGAGGGGGGATGGGCGCGAGAAGGGAGTTGGGTGGTAAGGTGGAAGGGCTGAGCCGGCAGAGGAATCGGGAGTTGGCTGGCGAGCTGCAGCGCCAAGAGGCAGGTGCCAGCTGAGAGTGGGCGGAGGTGCGGGCGCCGGGCCAGGCGGGAGGAGGCCCCGCGTTACCTCTGCCTCTAGGAGAACCCGAGCGCACACAAGCTCGCCCCGAGGCGCCCCAGCCTCGCCAAATCCCCACTCCCGCCAGCAGTGCCTGCCGGGGACACGGGCGTCCCCGCTGCCCGCAGAGGGAGCCGCGGCCGAGCGACAGCATCCTAGGGAGAGAAGCCCCGGGCTCCGCACTGCCTGCCTCGGCCATCTCGCCGCGCTCCTCCTCGCCGTCGCCCGCCGCCCCGCCGCCGGTCAGCCAGCTGGGGCAGCCCGCGCGCGCCCCGGGGCCCTTCACCTGCCGCAGCCAGGCAAAGGCGCAAGAAGTGGGCGCCCAGGAGACCCTCATCCTCGCATCTGCACTCGGCGAGGAAAGCGGCTCCCGCTAACACCCGCGAGTCCCCGCAGCTCTCTGCACCGGGTCCCCAAGTTAGGAGGCTACACCCTTGAAAGGGAGGGGGTGCCATCCCCGCGCTGAGCACTTCGGTCCCAGCCGGACCACGGGACTCCAGGCACCGCTTCTGCCTGCGCCCCGGGTCCCCAGAGACCGCCCTCCCGCCCCCGGGGCCCTCCTCGGCCCGCGCGCCCCCCGTCCCGCGCCCCGGCTGGGCCATGCCCGGCCTGCGCCGGGACCGCTTGCTGACCCTGCTGCTGCTGGGCGCGCTCTTCTCCGCCGACCTCTACTTCCACCTTTGGCCCCAAGTGCAGCGGCAGCTGCGGCCCCGGGAGCGCCCGCCTGGCTGCCCGTGCTCGGACCGTGCCTCCTCCCCGGCCCCGCACTCGGCCGCAGCCCCCTCGAACCCCGGCAAGGTAGCGCACAACTTTTCCCGAGCTGGGTCCCGGGCTGAGCAGGACGGCGGCGGCCGCAGCCGCTCGCGGTCCAAGCTGCAGGCCCTCTTCGCCCACCCGCTGTACAACGTCCCGGAGGAGCCTCCTCTGCTCGGGCCCGAAGACTTGCTCCTGGCCAGCCAGGAGGCGCTGCGGTATTACCGGAGGAAGGTGGCCCGCTGGAACAGGTGAGGACCCCGCCCCGGAGACCCGCGCGCGCAGACGCGCCAGTCCCTGCTTCCGCGCGCCCGCTGCTCCCTCGCTTTCCCCGCCACCCTAGCCCCGGGCTGCGGTGGCTGCGCCCAGCCCTGGAACGCCGGCGCCGGGCTTAGCGTGTGCTCCCCCCCCCCCGGGCCCCACCAGCCTTTGCAGACTTCAGAGTTTATCCCCGGAGTAAGATCTCAGTGCGTGAAAGTTTCTTGTGTAACAGCGCAGCGCAGCAAGAAATGCTCTCAACCACTCCCCTGAGCTCCCTGTTATTCGATGTTTTTAGCCTCCACTCTCGTTCCTCAGTGGCTTCCCAACCCCTTTCTCTCTGGCCTGATGTGGAGAGGTGCTGGACTTTGGTTTTCCAGGTAGAGGTTTCCAAACAGGGCAACTCCAGAGCCGCTCCGAATTCAGCCCTTATCTCTGCTCTTTGGGTCCACTTGGGCGCCTTCCAGGTACCATGCTAGACTTCAAGACCCAGCTTTTTCCCTTTCCTTGATCTCTGTCCAGTGTCAGAGCCCACAAGAGGTCAGCTGGGGCGGGAATAAACGGTCAGTTCCCTGACACAGCCACCCCACTCGTCGAATTTCTGTGGCTTGTCCCTTTCTGGTGAGTGTTCTAAATTTAAGGCAGTTTATTATCTTTTATTACCGTGATTATTTAGGCTGACTTGGATCTGAGGGTTGATGCTTCTGCAAAGAAGAATCTGCCTGGAATTTTTAAAACCCAAAGCAAAATCTAGAAGGGAAAAATATCAAAAATATTTAGAATAAAATTAAGAGGGAGTGTGTGTGTGTGTGTGTGTGTGTGTGTGTGTGTATGGTGTTGGAGAAGGTATAATTTTACCATCCCCCAGCTATGGTAAAAAGCCTTCATAAGAGTTAAAAACTCTATTTGAAGTACAGAACTTGTCTAAATATCACTCCCAGAGTTCACTTTTGCACCACACCCAACTCTTAATACAAGAGATTTCAAAATGAGATGTCATCAGTGGTTTTATAGTCCCTC
The DNA here is from genome assembly GCA_028451465.1 of Erethizon dorsatum. Classification (NCBI taxonomy): domain Eukaryota; kingdom Metazoa; phylum Chordata; class Mammalia; order Rodentia; family Erethizontidae; genus Erethizon; species Erethizon dorsatum. The sequence goes on from CM051826.1 coordinate 13,896,585, forward strand.
TGGAAAATGAGTAGACTATAAATCTTGGTTGAAACTCAGAGCTAGCCCAATTTAACTGTTGGTTCATTATCCCGTAGTGCTAAAACTGGAGGGGGCAAGGAAAAAAATGTTTAGAAAATAAAAAGAGAAAGAAGTTGACAGTTATTGGCTAGAATCACTGCGGTGAATTTCAATTGCAACTCTATGGCTGATGATTTTATATTAGAAACAAAGTAGTTCTCAATTGCACTGCTAATTGCATGCAATAAAAAGGCAATTTGCAATTGCTTCTCAGACACTGTCATTTTCAATATTACCTTTATTTCATCAATAACATGGGAATTGGGATCGGTGAACTAGGAAATTTTGTCCTTAGAAAAATTGTATACACATCTACTGCAGATTTGAGAATAAGGGACTATAAGCGGCTTTGTAAATGTAGATCAGCATCCATTTAGCCACATTTCCGTGGCCTTAAACTTCCCTGTGTTACTTTGGGCCTGGAGGAAAGTCCAGGCAAATTGTTTGGCAGAAGAACAAAAAATCTTTCTCACCAAGCTATACAACCAATTTTAAGCTTGAGTTTTACACCACATGGGTTTTTATATTTTCACTGACTAGAAATGATATTGGTCATTTAATAAAGGATTTGTGAGGGCTGGTAGCAGGCACCTTGCTATATTCAGAAGTCACAGAGCAGTTTTGTGCAGGTGGTTGAATGTGGCAGTCTCCCAATCAAGGTATGTGGCTAACAGAAGAGGCTCAACTTACTTCTTAGTGTTGGAATTGGACTTCAGAGGCAGAGGACAACCTCCCTCCACTCAAACTATATTGTGTCAACAGGGTGATTATATAAGATGTGTTGTGACTGTGTTAGTGTTAAAAATGGAACCTAGTGTGATTCTGAATCACACCCAAATTTCTACTGTAAGAGGCAGGCACTCAGGTCCTTCAGAAAAAGTCCTCCCTCACTTAGACACGGGACCACGAGGGAGTGCTGATGAAGCCTGATACAGCGGGCAGGGCTGAGGAGGCCTCTGGATCCCTGTCTGCAGACAAATAGTTAGAGTGGACAACAAAGAAAGGAACAATGAATGATCTGGTTAATTATCTTTCTCTTGTCCAGACAGGCCCTCTCTGTCTGTAGCCGCAACCCTGCCGGTATTTAAAATGAAATGATTTATAAACATATGTGGATGCTTCCATGCCGATAATTAACCTAACATTAACTGCTGTCCAAAATAAGTGCATCAGCAAACTGTCTATCATGCCAAGAGAGGTGCAGGTAATAAAATAAGCCAAATCAGCATTCTTTACCACTAGCCCGGAAGAGACCATTAGTCTGAGTGATTTCTTTCTGTCTCTTTTTTTAAACCTCCACACTAAGAAGTACAGTACTGGTAGGCAGTCAGAAAGTATCTTTCTACAAGTCAAACTCATTACCAGTAGGAGGTGGTAATGGCTTACTTCGCCTCCCACGTTCCTTTTCGATTTCACACAGTAGATGATGGAACTTGTACTGTTTTGAATGATTTGGCTCTCGATCCGTGTTTGTTAATCGGATGTCAGTATTATTGAAGTTGAAATGCAGAAGGCACGCCTCACGGTTGGAGGTTTATCCACGCGCTTTCTGACCCTGAAGTTTTCAGCAGCGCTCCCTCCTTAAGCTGTAGTGCTCCCCTTGCTCCCTGCCTTTCCTCTCACAAGGTTACTAAGTGTGGCACCATCCAACTTCAAAATGTAATCAGGGAAAAGTGTTTCTGTCAGGCCATCAGCTGTTGATCACAGCAAGCAAACCAAAGCCAGGCTCCATCAGGCATGACGACACCTTTGGCACCTGTCTGGAATTTCGAAGAGCCAGGCTTACAGGCAGTAAGGAGATGTCATCTTCACTACTTCAGGCCATAGACTAATGAGCCCCAGCTGTGCTGCTCTTAGTCCTGATCCCTAATCAGCAGTGATGGCAGCCAGGCTTACCTGGAGCACAGGTAACAATTCACGTTGTATCCCGGCATGCTTAGAGGCTGAGCTTCAGGTTCTTCCCTGGCCTACCAGCTGCCCAGGGCCAGACAACATCTGTTCTTAGAGATGTCAAAACTGGCTAGCTTGGCCTGGGATTTTGCCCAGAATCTTTGGTCAGTTCTTCTGTAACCCTTTGGCCTTGACAGAAAAGTCAAATAGGGTCATGGCTCCCTCATGTGCAAACTCCATCAGCTACACTGCGAATGTGAGTTCTCCGCTCTCTGCTTATCTCCCTTCAGTTGTTAGGAAGGTGATCTTGTCCTGCAGTGACAGAGTCAGTATTTCCCAGAAGTAAGCACATGCCCATGTGTGTGTGTGTGTGTGTGTGTGTCCACCCATCAGAAGCTCCTGCCTTCCCCTCTCCTCCTTCCTGGCCATCCCTGAAAGAAGCCTGGCCCCGAGTCTCTGAAAATCACAGCAAAGAGACTGGGCAACTTTTCAAAAATGACAGTTGTTCAAGGGGAGTGAATTGGCTGAAGTTTTCCTGGGGGAAGCTTTGAGAAGACCCAGAGCCCAAGGCAGATAGAGGAGAGCGGGGAGGAAAAGACAGGAAAGATGAAGCTGGAAATAAGAACTGTCTAGTCTGGGGGTTTGGGAAAGGTAAGTGTCCCCCTCTCGTGGCATCCATAGAATAAACAGAACAGTATATTTCACTCCCTCCTCTCTCCACTCTGTCTTTGTATCTCTCTCTCTCTGTTTCTGTCTCTCTCTCTCTCTCTCTCTCTCTATGTGTGTGTATATATATATATATATATATATATATATATATATATATATGGCTTATCTTATAACTACTCCAGGCCATTTGGAAAGAGGATTTCTTGTGTACAGTTCAACCACAGAATGAGCAGGAGTCCAGGTTACTACTCATGGATGGTGGCCATTTGCCTTTCTCCAGAGTCAACAGGGCCTTGGCCTCTTTTCTGATTCTTCCACCAGTGATGCCAAGCTGAGAAAAGAAGTGGCCTCCTGCAATCTGAAAATGTTTCTCTTCCATAGCATGTGTGTGGTTAGCACAGGGAGTGGGGATCCATTCCCATTTCTCCCAATTAGAGCCTGGCTTGGCTGCTTTCGGAAAAGCTGTTATTTTACTGGTTTCTGAATCGCTGCACTCCTAGCTAGGAGAAACCTCTCTGCTCATCTCAGAATCAAAAACTCCAAGCAGATGGCTTCTGAGCAGGCTAATCCAAGAGGCCATTTTCAGGTTCCCTCTCCTTAATTCCAAAGCTTGATCCTCACTGCCATGACCGCAGCAAGACATAAATCAGGGAGCATATCATTGCTACTCATCCACGGAGGACAGCACATCCCTTTTCTAGACAGATCAAAACAAAGCCCTTCAGCCTGGAGGCAGAGGTTGGACCTTGTTCCCAGCCTCTAACAACCTCCTTTTACCCCAACGAAATTCTCACTGATTATGGAGTCCATATAGCTAATATTTTCACTTGCAAATCCCCTTACCTCCTTGTTAGAGTACCTTGTGCCAGGTGCTTTACGTATGCTTGGTAATTTAGGCCTCGCAGCTTTTGAGGAAGTAGGTACACATGGTAGGCAGAGTTCCAAGATAGCCACCAAAGATTTCCTGGTGTCTACCAGGACACCCTGGTGTCTACCTACCTAGCTTCGTCATTCAATCCAATGCTACTTTGGGTGCTGCTGCAAAGGGCTATTACAGATATAATTAAAGTCCCACGCCAGTTGCACTTAGAATAGGCAAAGGATCTGTGAAGCCTGGCCGACTCCCATGTTCCCTTAAAGCAGGGCATTTTCTCGAGCTGATGGAAGGAAGAAGAGGAAGCCAAAGATTCAAAGCACAGTGAGGATTTGACGTGCCACTGCTGACTTAAAAAGGGAAGGCAAAGGACATAAATGGCCTGTAGGGGCTAAGATTGGCCCCAACTGACAGCCGGAGAGAAAATAGCTTCAGTCCTACAACCAGGAGGAAATGAATTCTGCTGCCAAAAAGAATGAACTCAGAAGCAGATTTCCCCCCAGCTCTTCTAGATGAGAGCTGAACCTGGCCAATACCTTAATCGCTGCCTTCTGAGACCTGTGCAGGAAGCACGCATCACTCTAGACTTCTGATCTCCCAAACTGGGAGCTCATAAAGGGTTCGTGGTAACTTGTCACACAGCAATGGGAGGTGAACACAGCGCTGTTGTTTACTCCATTGTATAGAGGAAACAGGATAAGAAGGTTATGGTATGCAGTGTGCCCAAAGTCAGGCAGCTAGCAAACTTCCGGCAGGCTTTGGACAGAGGGGCCGGCTCCAGAATCCATGTTCTCAACTAGCAGCTCCATCACCTTGCGTCCTTTGATTTCCAGATATCTTAGTCTTTCCTTCTCTGGAAAGTCTTTTCTGACAATCCCCACCCACTCTGGTCCCTCCTTCACTGTAACATCTTTCCTTGTATCCATGTTTCTTTGTATGATTGTCTCCTATGACCACTTATAACTTCCTAGAGCTTCGAGTGAGAACGACTGACCACTTGCTCTTGGCATGAAAAGCCCCCAGCTTGCTTGCACATGGTTACCCTGTTACATCTGCTTCATGGTTTACCGTAGGGTACAGCCAGAGTAAATATCTGTGGAACACATAATTGGGAACAGACGACACCAGGATTTGGGGTCTGTTAGTGCCTTATTATCTCCTATGAAAAAGGGCTTGAACAAAAGCAATCCCAACTATAAAATCACCCACCTCTAACTTGTCTACTTCTCCCTATATAGTCTAGAGCAAAACCACCTAGCTGAGACCATCTGAAATTTGGATCTGGGGCGCCTTTCTTATTTCAGTAACCTAAATAAAATCACTGGGGGGTGGGATGAAGGAAAGTTGATAATGTGTCATCTGCTAAGATGAGGAAATTCTCCAGTTTCCTCTGCTTTCTGAGGAACAGCAGCCAGGACATCTTGCATTAAAGGCCTCTGGGAAACAGAGGGCTTAACTTAGCCAAAGCAATCCCTGCCCTACCCCTTGGCAGGTGCTGACCTGTATTTTTCTTGTGATTATTCATTAAGCTGGAGGCAGATGACAGCCTGCGGATTCTGCTGAAGTAGGCTTGCGTATGGCTAAGAGCCGAGTGGGACTACCACGCTAAACAGCTGCGGCTTTCGCAGAGCACAAGTTCCTGAACACAAGTTACTACCTGTTATTATAGGCAGACATTCACATATGTGCCTAATGAAAACCACAGTACGAAAAAAGGCTTAGCTCCTTTTCTGCCCTGTCACTTGGCAGAATGTCCCTATGGTTGAAATGTGAAATCAGGACAGAACTGAGCCTGAGTGCTTTGGAGATGCCAGCATCCAGGACTTTCCATCCTTGGAGCCTGGCTTGGGAGGCCAAGCTTTGGGAGCAGCCAGGAGAATTTGGCTTGAGCTAGAAGCAAAGTGAAGTCCCAGAAAAGGGCTTATTATCATGAGTAATAATCCAGTCAATAAATTTGGGAAGCCCCAGAAAGCAGAACATGGTAAAGGACTATGGTCCTAAGAAGCCAAGTGCCTGTAAGAAAATTCAGCAAAATGTGGAGAACAAATACGGAGAGGAAGAAAGGGCTGGCACAGGGGCACATGACTGAAAAGCTGGACCATAGAAGACATGGTGGCTCAGAAAGAGATGAGATTTATTTATTGACTTCTTAATTTTTCTGTGGTGCTGGGGATCAATTCCAGAACCTTACATGTGCTCAGCAAACAATCAACCACTTAGCTACATCCCCAGCCCAAAGGATGAGATTTTTAAATCTTGGGAGAAGCTGATGGGCTAGAAAAAATGTCCTCTATAAAGAAAAGCAGAGCTGCTTAGCCCTGGGCAGCCAAGGCAGCTCTCAGATAGCAAACTTGCCTTCAGTCACCAACACCAGGTCAAGCTCTGTAGATAATAGGCAAATATTTTTGATGATGCTGACCAGAATAAAATCTACATGAAGGAACAGATCATCTCTCCTGGCGAAGTCACATATGCCATGGAGCTTCTGTTCCATCAACCAAAATGGGATTTTTATATCTCTAATTCATTTTCTTTCAGTAGTTAAAAAGTCACAAATCCTATAGGGAAAGTGCATCTATCTGTTCTCACAGCTCAGCCCCTGCTCTTTATCACCCTGAGTTAAGAATTATGCATAACCAGTAGCTGCTTATTTCTGTATTCTGTGCTCCCCTGAGCACTCAGAGATACTACGGAAAGTCAGATTGACCAACCCCAATTCCATAGTTAAATCCAGCCTCTTATTAAACAAAGTTTCATTGCAGGGTTGTTTTTTTTAACTGGGGTCATTGGAGCCAAGTGAGTTCAGGAAAGATCCCTATTTCCCTTAAGTTATGCAAAATTTGCATTCTATGCATATGTTCACTTTCCTAGGAAATACTTCATTATACTTGCAAAGGACTCACTACATTCAGCAGGAAATGTTGGTTTCACAAGGCAAAAACCCAACTCAAACTAGCTTAAGCAGGAATGTGAAATGCCGGGACTTAGGTAGCCAAGCCTCGGTAAGGACAGAGGCCTGACCTCTCACAACCAGAAACAGCTTTTGGACTCTGTCTGTCTCCCTCTCTGTAGTCCCTCGGCCTATCTTCTTCCCTTCTTGAAGTTCATGTCCCAATAGTCCTGAAATCAGAGGCCCGCTGACACTCTTTTTTAAGCCTCCCAGCATCCTTGCATCCCAGATGAGAGCCTCAATCTCCGCCTTAGAGCAAAGTCTTCATTTATGGTCTTCTTCATCTATTTGTATATGGACAGACTTTAAGCTCACTCTTCTTCGGGAGCCTATTATTTTAGGTCAAAAGCTGAAAATTGGCTCTTTGCATTTCTCCTAAAATAACACTAATCCTCCCCAAAGCTAACAGCTGCTGTGGTTCAATGGGTCAAGTATATGACATCATTTTCCTTTCATATTAACCAGCACAATATTTAGAAACAATAGTGAAGGTTTGTTTCTCCTAATCAGGCTTATTAAGAGCTTATATTTTATAAATGTATTTCCAAAGCTTGTTATCTGTCCATTTATCTATAGGGCATTTGTGATATAGGTTGAGTATCCCCTACTTGAAGAGCTTAGGACTGGAGATGCTTCGAATTTCAGATTTTTTTGGATTTTTGGAATATTTGTGTATACCTAATGAGATATCTTGGGGATGGGACTCAAACCTGAACACAAATTTTTTTTTGTACTTCATGTGCACCTTATACACATAGCCTGAATGTAACTTAATACAATATTTTTAGTGTGCCTGCATTTTTTTTTTTTTGTGGGTACTGGGGGTCGACCTCAGGACCTCACACGCCAGCAGGCGCCCGTGCCGCTGAGCGATATCACTGGCCCTTTTTTTGTATGTGGGTTCCAGGAGTCGAACTCAGGACCTTGCGCTTGCCAGGCAGGCATGTACGCCGCTGAGCCATCTCACCAGCCCTGTGCCTGCATTTTGAGAATGTTCTGGCATATGAGTTTTCAGATTTGGGTTCAGGTTTTTTGATTAGGGATAGTCAATCAGCAATAATCGTTAATATTAATACCATAAACATACAGAGTCTTTTCTACTTCCTGTTCTTTTAAAGTGTAATTAGTTCACCACCAAAAGGATTGGTCTGTATAACCAGAAAGAAGTGGACCTGAATGTCCCCATGGAAAAGCATCCAGCCAATTCATATTTTATCATGAAGAAGCTACCCTCTCTGCCCCAGGCTGACAGTGCTTCAGTTGTCCACAGCACACTATGTAGGGCCCTGGGGAGAACACTTGGCGGGAATCCCAGGTGTTGGCTTCACAGAAGGGGGCTCTGCAGAGGCTGAACCTCTCAGGGAAGTCCCCATTTAAATGGACAGAAGCACCCTTCGGAAAAATTTTGCTCCGTGTTCGTTACAAGTATAATCACTATTTTATTATAATGTATTGGTGAGAAACTGAGACCAGAGCATATATCATCAAGGGTGAATTTTGTACTGCAAACTTTTCCACCCCCCTAGCCTGGACCCCTTGACAAAGAACACTTTATGAGCTGCACAGCCTCAGCTGGATGCCTGAGATGTCGCACTTCTAGAAAATTCACAGTCAAGTCTTCAGCTATGGGGTCTCTTCGCATTTCCTGAGCAAGTTCTGAAAAGGGAATTTAGATACCATATTTGTTTCCTAGGCTGCCATAGCATATTGCCACTAAGTCACTGATGGTGGCTTAAAACAACAGAGGTTTATTACTTCCCAGTTCTGAAGAGCTGCCAAGGTGTGATCCAAGCAGCCTGCCCTGCAGAGGCTCGAGGGGATTCTAGTCTTGGCCTCATCCAACACCCAGTAACTGCTGGCATTCCTTCGCTTGTGGCTGCATCACCCTGATCTCTACCTCCATGGTCACATCACTTTCTCTTCTTCTGTCTCTATCAGTCTGTGTCTTCTCGTGTCTGCTCTGTGCCTCCCTTCTGTATAAGGACACCTGTCATTCGACTTAGGACATGCCTGGATTATCCAACATGATCCCAACTCCAGATCCTTAATTTAGTTGCATCTACAAAGACTCTTTTTCCAAATACAACCCATTCACAGATTCTGGGGGTTATGTCATTTGGGGTAGCATCGTTCAGCCCATGACAGTCATACTCCATCGTAAGTACAAAGCCTATGTAGGAATCTTTTTTAAGTTTTTTTTATTCTTTTAGATAAAAGAGAAACAAAGATTATGTGTTAATCTCTTAGGTCTGTCAAAAGGATAATGATATGCTGTGATATAAAATAAATGTAAAATAGTTGAAAAAAGTAGGTCAAAGGAAAAATAAGGATACGCAAGACCCCATGGGGCCAAGAATGAGGAGCCTCTTGGAACACTGGTTGTGTTAAACCCACTCACAGCAGTTAGCTGTGCTTGGGCAGCCACCAGCCATGTCTCTAAGATAGAAACCAGCCAAAGGACTAGAAAGAATGCAGTAATTCCTGGTAGTGACTCAGTGAAGGAATGTCTTCCACAAGCCCTCGCTGCTCCCCAGGGACACTGGTATAAGGACTGGCATCCTCCACCACATCCTTATGGGAGTTTCCCAGAGTGTCCCTTAGTGCTTCCCTCAGCATAAGCAGATGGCACTGTGCCCCAAGTCTACACAGGTCCTGCAAAACCCAGCCTTCGCACTCAGCCTGATTGCTGGCTTGTCTCACCTAAGGAAAGGATTTAAAGATCTGAGGTTCCAGGGCACTGGGCGGCAGGCACACCCTTGATCTGTCCCCCATGAACCTTATTCTGTCAGCAGAGCTTCTGAATGACATTGAGTGACTGCATTTAGGATAAAACTCCCGGCAGCACCTGGACTGTAGTTTTTCAGGGTTGTCACTCAGTGCAGAGAAATAGACTTGGTAATTAGCTGAACTTGGAGTAGGAACAAAGGGCTTTTTATGTTGGTCATGGAGTCAAATAGGATGGGCAGGTGGACTCAAAGCCACTGACCTCTGTCCAAGGGCCAGTCTAGAATCTCCTCAGACCATGCTTTTGGGCCATCTGTGACAACCTAAGGGCAATCGATCAATCAGTATGCCATGGAATTTGGCTGCCAAATTGGAGGCTGGAAAAATATTCAAATAGATTATAACAAAATGAAAACCATCAATAAAACAATGGTTGAATGCCTAATTAATTTATCCATGACCCCTCCAGGTCAAACTCATTGCAAAATGAACATTATAGGTAACCTAATGTGGTCTCATTATGTTGTGTTATTAGCTATCATCCCATTAAAAGGTGAAGAAGCCAACCAAAAACAATGAGCTTGGATTCATAGCAGTTGATCTGCAGCCCTTCTTTTTGGCAGTCACAGAGCCAGTGGTCTGCTAAGAGTACTTGACGTTTGTGATATGAAAGCCATTTTATCTGCATGCATGAAAAATGCTGCACAGGGGATGCTGTGTCCAACTCATCCAGAAGTATTAGTTACCCATGAGGATTATAAATTAACAAGCAGATGTACCAGAACAGATGGGCTGCACTAAAGATGGTCAGCTGGCTCTGTCTGGTCTTTTGGGTTTTCCTTTCAAAGGGAAAACTTCCTGCCCTGCCAACCAAAAGGGTGCCCTCGGGCATTCTTTCTCCAAGCCCTGTTTTCTTTTCATCAGGGCTCCTAACCCACGTGGTACCCTCTTCTTTAGTGACTTGCTTAGTAATAACCTCACTAGAGGTTAAGCTTTTTAAAGATTACATTGGGGTTGAATGGTGCCTTCAAAGAAAGATATATCCATGTCCTAATCCCCAGGTGGAGTGGCTGTTATCTTATTGGGGAAATGGTCTTTGTAGATGTAATTAAGTCAATAATAACTGAATTAATGGACTTAATTAACTTGAGATGGGCAATCATCCTTAATTATCCATGTGGTCCCCAAATATTATTCTAAGTGTCCTAATAAGAGAAAGGCAGAGGAAGATCAGAGTCAGAAGAGGAGCCATGTCACCCAGAAGGCAGCTACTTGTGAGGTGACCATAAAATAAGGACACCAACAGCCACCAGGAGCTGGAAGAGCCAAAGAACGGATCCTTTCCTAGAGCCCTCAGAAGAAGCACATCCTACTAAGGCCTTGTTTTCAAACTCTAGGACTCCAGAGCTGTGAGGGAACACATCTGTTATTGGAGGTCACCACATCTTCATGTGCAGCACCCACAGGACACCAGTAGAAGGGTCCTACTGAGGTTACATCATCATTGTAACCTCAGTATCTAAAATGCAGCTTGTACATAGTGGGAACTCAATACATCTTTGGTAATAGAATGAATTAAAGAGAGTGCTTAAGAAGCTAGGCAAGGGCCGGTGAGATAGCTCAGCGGCATAGGCACCTGCCTGGCAAGCATGAGGTCCTGATTTCGACTCCCGGTACCCACATATGAAAAAAGGGCCAGTGATATTGCTCGGCAGCATGGACGCCTGCTGGTAGGCACGCGAGGTCCTGAGTTCAACCCCCGGTACCCACAAAAAAAAAAAAAAAAAAAAAAAAAAAAAGAAGCTAGGCAACTCTGGGTTTAAGTCCTGGCTTTGCCTCCTAAGTGCTATGAGACCGAAGGCTGGCATCTTCACACCTCAGTTTCCTGGTCTGTGAGGTAAGAGTGAATACCCACCCCAATGTGTGGCTGGGACGATGAAGTCAGAGATGTACGCACGGCACTGGGCAGGGTGCTTCGTTTATCTGACGCTGAGTCATCAGTCAGTAAGAACTGAGTTGGTTATTCTCTCTGTTCCATGTGTGTTACTTGATACCCATCCACATGGAGCCCTCTCCACTGATGTTCGATGTTCAAGCTGATGGAGAAGAAGTGTCTGAGCTGCTTCTATCACTGGGGAAGACCACCAGTTCCACCCTCACTTTTCGTAGCTCTGGCTGGTGTTTCAGAGAAGAAAATGTGACGTGATCTCTCCTTCGTCACTTTCACTGGCTTGCAAGTGGGGAGAAAACAAAAAATAGGATGTCTGCACTTAGTCCACCTTTTCAGAAACTGCAACCCCTCACACAACTGCACCCATACACACACTGCAAATTGTCGGGTTATCTCCCTTTTTTTTTTCTTGAAATAAGGCGTGTATTAAGCAAGCTCCTCCTTGCTCACTGGAGACCTTTAGCTTCAGACCACTACTCTGGTGAGTTAATGACACAGATGGCCACTGACAGTTGTCAGCACTTTGTGTTCAACACAGTGCTCACATACTACCTCACTTACTCCTCACAACAACCCCATAATAAGTAGGTACTGTCATTGTCATAAGAGATGTGGCTCTGGTAGTCTAGGTAACACAAGAAACTGGATTTCAAGGTCAAGCCTTTGCAACTCTAGAGCTGAAATTTAACGCTGATTTTAACTTTATCTCATGTCTTAGGCAAGGACCTGGAAACAATACAAGATGAGACTTGTGTTCAACAAGTTTAATGGGAAGTGCTCTGAGGAAGTCCTTTCTCCCCATCCAGGCCCAGAGATGAGCAAGGCAAAATTAATTCTAGCATCTGCTGTGGGAATATAGGCAGCTAGGGCTTTTCTGGAGGGCAGCTTGACAATAAAGCATCAAAAAATTTAAAAATAGTCCAGCTGATCAATCTGTACACATCACAGATATATTTTTAAATTTTATACCAAAAATGTTTGGCTTCTGATAATCGGAAGAAAATATCATTATCAGTGGAATCTCTCATTCATGTTCTGAGCTTATACTTTTTGTCACAGTGCTGCCACTTCCTAGCACAGCCACCTTGGACAAGTCACTGGCACTAATACCTATAATAATGCTGGCCTTATGAAGAGTTTCTGTGAGGATTAAATGAGTTACAATTGCAAGATGCTTAAAAGTGTGCCTGGCACAAGATAAATGCTATGTAAGAGTTAGCTGTTTTCCTTATTTGGGCCTATAGAATGGTTTGGGATTATTGCTTCCTCTGGAATCTGATTTTTGCTCACTAGGATAGAAGTGTGTGTGATTCCCAGCCCTAGGATGGTCCATGGTGTGCCCTTTCTCATTCAGCCCTCTGTGGCTCAGAAGCCCTACATCACCCTCTAGATAGGTCTTACTCAACAGCTGAGCCCAAGGCTATAGCTCTGTGAGGTCAGGATGGGGTCATTACCCAGTTAGTTCAGAGTAAAAACAAGGGGTCCATTGCAACATAGCATGAAACCAGCTCTGAGAAGAGGAAGCGATTGTATTTTAACTAGAAGGGAAGAAGTATGTGCTGGGAAACCAGCCATTTGGCAAGACCTCCTAAAAATCTTGGTACAGTCATTGCTTTCTCAACAGCAGGGAAGCAACTTTAGTGTCTCTCCATAACTACCCCATCATGCTCTTTAAGGAGATGCTATCAAATTTCAAATGAAATTCATGACAAAGCATCACTTCCTCTGCAGCCACTGTGGAAGCACAGAAAAGGCTCATGTCAAAAACCTGGTTTTGAGTCCTCCTTCTTCACTTATTGTTTTGTTACTTCTACTTTGTGTACCTTAATTTTCCAGGTTTGAAAGGACCAGAATAAGATAATACACGGGAAGAACCCCAAAGGTACATGTGTAATGCAAATTATTAATAATGTTAAATAAAAAGACACATCTTATATGCAACAAGAGTCAAGAAGCTATGGCAGAGACATCACTGCCCCACAGAACCCACATATGCTCTTGTGTCCACCAGCCCCCTGCAATTAGGTGGATCATGTGACCAGCTCTAGCCAATGGAATGTCTGTTGAAGTGACCTACACCGCTTCCGGCCAACGCATTTAAGAGCCAGTACTAAACCCTCCAGTTCCTTTCTTGCTTGCTGTGGTGACCATGAAAGCCACATGTCAGGATCTTGAGGTGTCCCACAAACTAGGTCCCTGAGTTACTCTGTAGAGCAGAATCCCTACTGACTTTCCTTGGACAAGTAGTATCATTAAGAAATAAGCCTTCATTGTGTTAAACCACTGAAATTTCAGGATTAGATTGTTACTGTAGTAAAACCCCACCTACACAGCCTAAATGAGGTAAATACCGATGGATTTTGCTCTTCCTGCCAAGCATGTAACACTGATTTATTTTTTGAAAATCAAATCAAATAGGATTCTGAGTCCCCCTTCTTATTAAATTAGTTGTAAATTCAATCTCAATTGCTACTGGGTCTCCTTTTCCTAAGCGCCTTAGGGTGAATGTCCTTAGAGTTATAGTAGCCTAGCATTTGGGGGACAGGACTCCACCCCTGTCCCATCACCTGCAGGTGGGTGGTGCTGTTGCTTCTAGATCAAGCTCAAGCATAGGATCACTCCCTGAAGCTGGATTTCTAGGGCCTAAAATGAGTCTTTCTAGCACCAACCAGGCATTCTCCACCTCCAGGGATCACCTCTGGGAAAGAGGCCAGAAGCAGGATCCCGACCAACTTTGCTTCCCTAATATTGGAGAATCTTCATGTTTTCCCTAAATTTTATGCTTCTTTATACATCCCCCTCCCTAGCATATTTCTTCACTGAGCGTAGACTGTCAAAAAAAAAAAAAAAAAAAAGAAGGAAAGAAAGAAAGAGAACGAAAGAAAAAAGACAAATTCAGAGATGGAGTGGAAAAAGCCTATCTACCTATCTAAACTTCCAACTGATCCTGAATCATAAATACCCTCTGAAACAAGGAAACACAAAGACCCAGCTTCCTTCTTAGAACAGAGATGGGTAAAATTCTGGAAGAGCAAAAAAAAAAAAAAAAAAAAAAAAAAGCGTTAATATCTCAATAAATTATCTTACCACAGGGTTGACTCTTCATGCTGAGGAGGAAAATAAACCAACATTCATGATTATTCTGTGTTTGTAAATCAAGTGGAAAAATAATACCATATAAATTAGCACTGGCTCACAAACCAGGGACTTGAAAGAATTTAATCTGGCACATCACAAGGCAATGTGCCTACAAATCATGAAAATATGTGCCCCCAGACCACCCTCTTAATGCAATCCCCTACATCCAGATTTTTCCCTCCATGCTAAGCCTCTTCTCCTTCAAATGTCCCTGTCTGTGTAGTAGGCAGGAAGGCAAAGTTCAAATACTTGTAACTATTATATTCTTGTAAACCCTTGTTAGAGGACCCAGGGCATAGATTTAAGCCTTCTGCATTTTTTGGTCCACTCAAAGTATTGCTTTTACTCATATTTCTGCTTTCAGGACTCAGAAAAATGGTCCAGGAGAGAGAATTCATATCCACCCAATGTCAGTGCCACTTGCTAACTCTGTGGTGTGTGTGTGTGTGTGTGTGTGTGTTGTATATTCATTTACTTTACGATTACATAGGGGATGAAAGAAGCAAAATCATGACATTTAAATGGATCAATATTGCATCTTTTGCAAGTGACGTGTGTTAGTATTTTATCAACATGATTATTAGATTGGTATGACTGACAACTAAATGCTTGCTGGCTCAATTTTGTGAGTTTTTTTAACAGTTAAGTAACATCTTTACTTTTTGCTGTGTAGAAAATATAGAAAGTGTAGGCAGCCCTGAGGAAGGCTTTTATGCTGTCTATGGAAAATATTAATTTGCAGAGAGTCCAAAATCCATCATTGCAATTTTCAGGTTGTCATCAGAGGATTAAGTTCTTTATTTGCTCATGATTCTATGGATCCAGCCCAGGGTTTTTAACCCCTGTATAACTGACATTTGGGGCCAGATAATTCTCTGTCATATGGGCTTATCCTTCACAGTGAAGGAAGTTTACAGCACCCTTTAGCACTGCCTCCACCATCTATGACAACCACAGGTGTCCCACACATCACCAAATGTCCCTCAAAGGGTAAAATCACCCTTAGCTGAGAACCACAGGTCTAGACCAAGGAGGCAAAAGACACATGGAAAGAAAGAGGATGTGGCTGGGAGACCCCTGCTTTGTGAAGCTTCATGTCACAAGTAGGGTTAGGAGCTCCTCAGTCTGCTGTTCACATTTCGTGTTTCTGAAAGCGTGTAGTGCACGCAGAATCCAGGGGGTATTGCCCTGTGCTGTGTAAGGAAAGGGTGAGAAGTTCCTTCTGAATACATCACGGGTTTGCCTGCAGGACTTGTCTGGGCCTTTATGGTCTTTACATGTACTGCCACTCTCCCAGAGGGGTTAGTTTTCAGCTCTTTCCATTTTCATTTGCGTAGAGCCAATGACATTTGCTAACAATTTTGGTTCTTAGCTCTATACGGGGACTAGAATCTGGGAGACATGGACCAACTGGAAGGAATCTGCAATTCCCTGATGGGACTCTGATGACCAGAGATTATTCTTTTGCTCTTCTCCACGACATTCACCCACATCTTCAACAATCAGTCTGAAAGTTGCTATGGAGAGAGAGATACAGCTTTCTCATTGACGTCATCTGCCCAGCTCCTGGAAGATCCCCTTGCTTCCTGTGGGCATCTAGATCAACCTAGAGCCATGTAAATTCAGATCTGTTAGGCCACCCATCTGCAATCAAAAGGGTCTGAATAAAATGGACAAGTCTGGCCACATTGACAAGACCAAAAATAAATACACACACACACACACACACACACACACACACACACATATATATATATATATATATATATATATGTCACATTTTGGGTCAGGAAGATTAGGACTCCTAATTTTATCTCAGATTTCTGCATCAGTTAAACAAGTCATTTTATCTCTACTCCCAACTACATGTATAAAGTGTGATCAAAATATACAGTAAATGTTTACATTTTGAAACTATATTACCAGTCAAAGAGACATTGCCATTAATCACTTCAAAGTACCCCCCTTTCCTTCAAACACACTTATCCCATTGTTCTTACTATTTTCTGAAGCAGTTCTGGAAATCTTCTTTCATGAGAATCTTTACAAGATGTGATCGAAAATACAGTGAATGCTGCTTCCAAGTACCATTCAACAGAAAAGCAGACTCATAAAAACATTACATTGTGTCCTCATCCACCTTATTCACCAGATATGGCACCATGTGACATCTGGCTCTTCCCCAAGAACAAAATGACCAGGAAAGGTAAAATCTTTTGAACTGATTCAGGATATCAAATCAGTCATAACAGTGCAACTAAAGACACTCAAGAAAGAGGACTTCCAGAA
Source organism: Erethizon dorsatum (assembly GCA_028451465.1). Taxonomy (NCBI): domain Eukaryota; kingdom Metazoa; phylum Chordata; class Mammalia; order Rodentia; family Erethizontidae; genus Erethizon; species Erethizon dorsatum. The sequence continues at coordinate 13,913,130 of CM051826.1, forward strand.
CTGCTTCAGAGACGGCAAGAATGATAGTATAAGCATGTTTAAAGTGAGGGGCAGTATTGATAGCAACGTGTCTTTCGCTGTAAAAAACTCTCTTAAGTTTAAATACTCAGGCCGGTGAGATGGCTCAGCGGCATAAGTGCCTGCCTGGCAAGCATGAGGTCCTGAGTTTGACTCCCGGTACCCACAAAAAAAAAAATAATAAATAAATAAATAAATAAATTTAAATACTCTACTGTAATTTTCAATCACATCTCATAAGTAATGTTTTCTGTAATATCCCCCACCAAGTGTCTGAAAGGCATCTACAGGGAGGATCTCCCCACCTGATTGCAGTCTCCTCATAGCATTTATGGGTCTACAGGTCCCTCTTCCTGGGGAGAAGACTGGGGTACTCAGCAAGGGAGCCCTGGGCTCAGAGCTTCAGTGCAAGGAACCAGATGTGGTAAATGGCCATGGTGCGATCCACATGTGGGGCAGAGATGAAAAGCTTGCCCTTGAAAGCCAGTCGCCAGTCCCCAGATTCAAATTGCTGCCCTGCAGCTGTGGCTCACCAGCCTAGTGACCTTGAGCTAGTTCAAATCAGATTCTTCGTCTGTAAAATGGACCTGCCTCATTGGACTGTGAAGAGAAATAAGTTGAGTCATGTGAAGTGCCTCACAGAAGGTGCTGACACAGAGAAAGAGCACCCATAAATGTTACTAGTATGTTACTAGCATGTACAACAGTGGAAAATAAAAGCCGGGAGTGCTGGAAACAGGTATAAGCAGGAGGGGCTTCTGGAGACATAGAAAGGAAGGACATGGCAGCACAGATGTGCATCCAGCTGAGCACTGGCTTATGATATTAGGGCAAGAGTATTTTCATTTTGTTCCTTAAACCTCTGAATTTAACTAATAGGTAGAAACCTTTAGTTGAACTTTAGTCCCACTGCCCTTTTTGTAGCAATAAACTTCAAAGAGGAGAAACGGATGGTACTATCACAAACAAATGGGTTTTCCTTATCACTATCTTAAGGTCATATAACCACAAAAAGGGAGACAAATGGTTTTAGCACAGGTGGTACCTGCGACCCCATCCCCATTGTTAATTGGCCAGATGTTTGAAGAACCTTAAAAACTTTCCGGAGAGGTGATATAGTAAAAAATACAGTTTCCATGGCAACCAAGGACTTTGTAAGGCCTCCAAAAGTGTATTTAAGGAGGAGGACACAAAAGCTCGGAGTCAGCTTCTGCTGTCCCCGGCCGGCATCAATTAAAGAATTCATTTGTTTCTCGAATCTCGTCTTCCTGTGAGTGAATCTATCTTGTGATTTTGCCGTAACGATGACTGCCCAGAACCATTTAAAGGGCTCAATATGCAGAATTCAAGTTTCAGAATTTGTGATGGGATTGTAAACAATAACCTCTCTCCAGCCAAATACCATCTACCTCCCAGTGACAGTTCCTGGGCATGGAGAAGGTGATCCTTAGGAAGTGCCTTTGAACGTGGTCTCAGCAACAGCAGTGCTCAAGAACCACACCATGCCTAGTGGTTCTCACTGACTCTATCAACTGTAACTGCCAGTGGCTGCTTGTGTTCATTCATGAGAGCTCACGTAACAAATGACCACAAACTGAGTGGCTTAACACAAGCTTATTCCTGTACATTTCTGGTGGCGGGAAGTCCAAAATCAAAAAGTATACAGGATATGCTCCTTCCTGAAGCTCTAGGAGAGACTCCAGTTCTTGTCTCATCCACTTGCTGGTGATTCCAGGCCATTTCTTGACTATCTCAGCCACGGTGTTCACATTGCCTCCTCCCCTTCCCTCTGTTCTATGTGTCTGTCTTATGAGGTGGCCTGTGATTACAGTTAGGGTCCACCCAGGTCAACTAGATCCTTAATAACTTAATTACATCTTCTTTGGCCAGATAATGCAACATCACAGGTTCCAGGGATTAGACATGGACCTCTTTCGGGGAGCCATTAACAGCCACCATAGGGACCATCCTAGGAAATACAAAATAGAGTTTTTTACCTCCATTCTGGTAAGCAGAACTCAAGAAAATAGAAAATGAGGCAAAACACAAATAATTCTCAGTCCCCCTTCCTGGCATGAGGCACAGAGGGAACCTATATAAATATAGTCCAGAAATAATAACTCACGTAAACAATTATTCATTTAATCCTCACTAAAATCTCCAAAGGTAGGTACATTTATTCTCCCTATTTTGCAGATGGGATGAGGGATGATGAGTGGTTGGATAGATGATAGATTGATGATAGATAGATATAGAGAGATAGATAGATGATAGATAACTTGCCCTAGGTCACACAGCTGTGAGTGACAAAGCCAGGACTCATGAGGAGGCACTTGCCTATTCCACCCCCACCCTCCATCTCGAGATTTGCAGTCATCACTAGTGGTGACTCTGATTTACAGATACGGCAGTGTTGTGCCCATCACCCACTCCTGAAAATCAAGTTTTGATTCAAGAGCTATGTGAAGCTGATGTCCCATCAGGGTCATAGGACAGACTTAAAAGGGTGGATGCCCTTTCGTCAGCTCAATCACTTCCATTCCGTGTTATTGCACTGCCATTATTTTTGGAAGTGAAATGAGGAAATGAGCAATTGGAAGCTCACTTTGGAGTCTGGCAGATCGCTGCAGCCCAGCACAGTAATATTGTCTTTCAGCTTCTATGCACTTTGTTTGACCTCATGGGCACAAAAATGAACAGAAAAGGATGAAATAGGAACTATGCTCCCCGAGTCCATGGGATAATGTCAGTCAGCATTCTCCCACCCACAAGATTTTGATGGCGAATCAACTCAGTCTGCTGATGGTGCATTTTGGGGAGTTGGCGCTCCACGTAGTACTATAGTGAGCACAGGCAGCCAGTAGAAAGTCAATGCTGGGATCTCAGAAATAAATCCTTTCAAATTGTAAACACTGAGAGGCCATTTTCAAAGGCCAGTCCTCTTCTCAGCTGCAATACCTTCCCCTCCAGGTTACTTCTCTTGCTGAGGATAAGAGAAGCAAGAAGGTGCATTAGATAAATCCTCTGATTTCCCCCTAAAAATAAGGTGCCTGAAAGTGACATGCTAGGGGTTCAAGAACTATTTCTGGGTTGTGAATTGCACAACTGCCTGTCAGAGACAGATTCATCCTGAAGTTTATCAACTAAGCTCTAAACTTCTGGAGGGCAAGGTTCTGCCAGGGATCCCTCACCTGCCCTCGTGCTGGCAGCTGCAGAGGTGGGATCTAGGTTAGCAGATCAGCCAGGATGCAATCAAGAAGTGTTCTGCATCAGTATGAGATCGCAGAAGTAAGGGACTTATTTGGGGATCAAGGCCACTTGTTGATTTATTTTCTCATTCCAAATAGTCATTTATCACACTAATTTTGTGTTTATCATTTTATACTATTCTTCTCAAAGATACTCCCACAAATCGCCTCCTCTACAGGACCCACGAAATCTGAATCCTTTCTTGTCACAGGAGAAATTAAACAGTGGGAAAGAAGATTTTCCCAGACTCATCTAGACCATTGCGGGTCAGGGAGGGAACAACTCTGAGAAATTGTTCTTTCTAAGACCAGTGTCAACGATAAGAACATTGAAATAATCATATGGCTCAAACAGATGCAACATTTAATTGAAAGCTAAATACTGTAGAATCTTACATTAGCTTTCATAATTTTCTTTTTGACAGAATACTTCTAGAAATTCATAAAATGAGTAAGACCAAACTTATGAACTCTGTTCTAATGGAGTTCTAATTCTAATTAGAACTCTAATTAGAACTCTCTGTTCTAATTCTAATGCTCAAGAGATTTTTGCCCCCAAGTATTGATAATAGTCTTTTGAAACGTGATGGAACTTTTACAGGAGGAAATTTGTCTGGTCAGCTAATAATCAGCTTTATAATATTTATAAAGCATTTACTATGTGCATAGCACTTTGGCAAATACTGAGGAGGATGCAAAAGAAATCCAAGGTAGATCCTTGCACTCCACAAATTTAGAGCTTTGTTGAGAAGAAAATATGTGGCTCCAAACCTTTCACTGTTGCTACATTTCTCCTCTGATGCTACAGCACAAAGACCAGTAAACTGAGTTTACAACAACAACAACAACAAATGTTTGCTTAGATGCCTGAAAACCCACTTCCTGCCTTCCTGTTTAGGATCGTAGGCACCAATGACCAGGGCTCTGTGAAGCTCTGCAGGTCATCCATTCTATCCAGATAATGAGTCGTGGCAGAATCCATGACTGCTCTCCACCTGGCATGGCACCTCATAAAACTGCTCAGGATGAACAGCTCCAGGAAATGAGCTAGGGTTCAAGCAATTAGAAAATAATTAAGGGATTGCCACCAAATTCCTCCCCAAGGAAATTCAGTGTGTGCTTTTAAAGCAAAAAGAGTATCATTTCTGATAACAGCTTAGTAACTGGTGAATTTAGCAAAACATGAATTCTGTGGCATGCAGTTTAAATAGCTATTCTTGAGAGGACTTGGAATCATTCTCCTAGGAAGAAAGATTGTGGCCAAATGCCAAAAGGAGGCTAGTTACTTCAGCAGAAAGGATAAACACTGTTTCACATTATTAGTTTAGTCCATCCTGACTCGGAAGAATGGGAAGATTTAAGAGACAATACAGTGGAAAGATGGAAAGATGAGAAGTAGGATTTCTAGAAATTTTAATATAACAAGTGTATGATATCCAAAAAGTATGCAAAACTACTTATCGTAACTGGGGCTTGACTAAGCCTGTGACTCCCATTAGCAGTATTTCCAGAAAAATACAGAAGATAGTTCTTATAGAGCTGCGGATCTACCATGGGTGAAATAAGGAGTACATTCCTTCACCCTACCACCACTTAGTGAGTTCTGTTACATGCCAAATGCTAAGGACCCAGAGTTAGGCAAAATTAGATACAGACTTGTGATGGTTAAGCTCAATTGTGTCAATCTGATTGGCTTGGGTACTGCCAAGGACATTATCAAAGCACACTTCTGGGGGTGTCTGGATGGGTCATGGGAGTATGACCTTGGGTACTATATCTGGTCCCTGGCCCCCTCCTCTCTGGCACTGTTCCCCTGCTCTGCTTCCCAGCTGCCATGATCTAAGCAACTTTGCTCTGCCACACCCTTCGGCCATGATGTTTCTGCCTTGGAACCAACCAGCCATGAACTGCATCATCTGAAACGATGAGCCAAATTAAACTCCTCCTTTAAGTTGTGGGTATTGGGCATTGTGTTCCAGTGACAAGAAAGATGATTAATATCAGAGTCTACCCTTGCAGTGCTTCAGTAGATAACCATAAGCAATGTGAAATGGTACAGATAGAATATATGAAGGAGAGACAAATCATGCAATGGAACACAGAAATAAGGATATGGACCTGTCCAGGGACTGATGCCTAAAGAAAATGAGACTTGAGCTGGTGGACAAATAAGAAAGATGCAAGGAGGCAAAGAGAAGAGGAAAAAAAAAAAGACCATATTCCTAGCCCATCTGGTGGATGGATCCTTGCTTTTGTAGCTAGGGTACAGTAACATGGATCTAGAGGAGTGACTCCAATAGAGCTTTGCACATGATGAAAATCTATCATTCCACTATAGTGAAAAGTAGCTACTAAGCAGTTAAAATGTGGCTGGAATGCTGATGAACCAAATTATTAATTCTATTACTTTTAAATGAGTTTAACTTTAGTCTCATGTGGTTAATGGTTATCGCATTGGCCAGTACAGTAATGTAACCTATGGGTTACATTAATGAAGCTTGTCCATTTATCCACAGTGGAGAGACACTGAATTCTTCTAAGCAGGAGACTGACTGCATTAGAAGGGCATTTCAAAAAAGCAATCATTCTGGTTACAGTAAAGAACGCTTATTAATGGGAGTCCTCCAACAAGGAAGGAGGCTCTTGAAGAAATTTAAGTGATTTAGACCCGGATGATCATAGTAGAAAGGAGAGGAGAGGGATTAACAGATCTAAGAGCTATTAAGGAGGTAACATCTACATGATTGGTGAAGAAGTAGTTATTATAGGGTAGGAGAGAGAAATTTCAGGGTAACTCTTGGGATTCTGGCTCACCCAACCAGATGGACAGTGGTCTGTACACACATGTCGGTTCCCTTCTTCCCTTCTTCTTCTTCGTTCGTTCCAACTTCTGCATGTTTTATTGCTAGTGATCTCACCCTTGGAAGATTCAGATTACCTGGGAGTTCTACTTTTTACATATTAGAAAAAATTAGTCACAGAAAACCCTGGAACCTCTGAATATCACCTTATTTAGATAAAGGTCATTTGGAAAAGGGTCTTTGTGGATATGATTAAGTATCTTGAAATGAGATGATCCCGAATTATCTGGGTGGCCCCTAGATGTTGTCACAAGTATTTTATAAGAGAGAAGAGGGTGAAGCAAGGTGATTGCAGGGGCAGAGATTAGAGTGATGCAACCACAAACCAAGAAACCCATAGAGCTACCAAAAGTTGGAAGAAACAAGGAACAGGCTCTTTCCTAGGGTCTTCAGTTTGTGTGTAGTCCTGCTGATAAGTTGATTTTAGATTTTGGACCTCCAGAAGTATGAGATAATAAATTTCTGTTGTTTTAAGCCACCAAGTTGGTAGTAATTTGCCATGGTAGCCTCAGGGAACTAACACTTCCCCTAAGGAATATTCATAGGCACTGACCGATGAACATATAAAAGCCCACATCCTTGCCCTCAGTGGAGAACACACTTTTAGATATAACAAGCTCAAGAGCTTCCCAAAGGATCAGTCCCAGTCTGGGAGTTCACCTGAAATCACATCTGACTTCTTCCTCACCTGGTCCTGATTCCCCCTTTCTTACCAGTTTCTCCATGGAGTACCTTCCTAAGAAAACACCTGCTGCTTAATCCAACACCCAAGATCAGCTTCAGGGAGAACCTGACCTAAACAGGTAGATTCCACCCGAGCCAAAACCTCAGCTGAAGACCCGATTTAGCAGGAAGATTATGAGTTTGGTTTTGAACATATAGTAGTGAATGCAGGGGCTTTAAAAACAGATATTGGGGGGCCGGTGAGATGGCTCAGCAGCATAAGCGCCTGCCTGGCAAGCGCGAGGGCCCAAGTTCGACTCCCGGAACCCACATACGAAAAAGGGGCCGGTGATATCGCTCAGCGGCACGGGCGCCTGCTGGCACGTGAGGTCCTGAGGTCAACCCCCCGTACCCACAAAAAAAAAGAAAAAAAAGCAGATATTGGAAAACCATGACCTGCAAACCAAATCTGGCCCATGAGCACCTCCTTTGGAGCACAGGTGTACTGTCACACAGCTGAACTGGAACGCAGCACCCACTCATTTACCAATTATCTAAGGTGCCTTTTAATGCTGCAATGGCAGAGTTGAGTTGAAACATTATATGGCCCACGAAAGCTAAAATATTTGTTACCTTGTCCTTTACAGAAATAAGCAGATGGATATTTTAATCTACAGCTCAGAGGGCTAGAGGTATAAATTTCTAAGTCCTCTGCATACAAGTGGAAATTGGAGTTATAGGTGTGGATACAATCATGGCAGGAGTGAAGCTAGAGGGAGGAAGGGAGAGGGCCAGGATAGACACCTAGGAATTCCAGCATTTCGTAACAGATCAAGGAAGACAGATACCAAGTGGCCAGAGAGGCAGGAGTAAAACCAAGACAGTCCTTAAAACTGGAAAGATCAGCATGCTGCCCATTCAGTTTTAGGTCTTAGGACACTGAAAGTTTTTATTTTCTTCTGGAGAATCAATATTTAAAACTATCAAAAGAAATATGCTTTCCCAGGACATCCAAAATGATTTTGCATTAAATTATTTAAAAGTTAGTTTGGCCCAATGCGTGTGAAAAATGCAGATATATAATTTTTACTTGTGCCAAACCTTGGTTCTAAATGATCTGATGATGCTCAAAAGCGTAGACGGTTGTCTGGTCTTCATTAACCCTTTTGCTGTTTACCCTTTCTGAACTGCTGTATCTCATGGAGTTTTCTTAGTTTGAAAGTTTCTTTGTAGACAACTCAGTGTGAAGTAATCTGAGAAAGACCTGATTTTTATGGGGCAAAGTTGTTCAATGGATACCAAGTTACAGTCAGATAGGAGTAAGAAGTTCTGGTGTGCTGTTGCACAATTGAGTGACTGTAAATAATGATAATGTATTTTTCAAAAAGCTAGAAGAAATGATTTAATATATTTTCTCCATAAAGAAAATGATAAATGCTTGAGGAGATAGCCATGTTTAGCCCAATTTAAACACGACACATTATATATATTGAAATATCACATGGTGCCTCATAAATATGTATAATTTTGGGGGGGTTTTTTTGTGTGTGTGGGTACCGGGGGTCGAACTCAGGACCTCGTGCACCAGCAGGTGCCCGTGCCACTGAGTGATATCACCGGCCCTTTTTTTCCTTTATGTGGGTACCGGGAGTTGAACTCAGGACCTCATGCTTGCCAGGCAGACACTTATGCCACTGAGCTATCTCACTGGCCCAATTTTTTGGTTTTTAATGTCGCTGTTAAAAAATAAATTTAAAGAAAAGAAAAAAGGAAAAGAAGACCGGATTTGCCTCAAATTATAAACCATCAGATCACTGAAATATTTCATAGCTCACCAAAAATATACTCTAACCACAGTAGCTGCATGTGTTGATAATACTTGAGAGCTTCCAGCTTCTTTCCATAATAAATATAAGTACCTTTTGTGTACAAGGTGTTGTGTTACATTTTGTAAGGGGCATAAAGATGAACAAGGCATTGCCTCTGCCCACTGTCTGCCAGAAGGAACAAGAAATGTACCCTAATCACCATTACTCCAAATATGGCAATAGCAATAGAAGAATACTCATTGCATGAAAATTTGAGGGAACAAGAGAGAAAAATTCTATCTAATTAGAGGGCTGGAAAAGATTCAAAAGGGAAGTTCCATGGGATTTTGGCTCTGAAGGCTAGGAAGGATTTCTGAAGATGAAAGTGTGGAAGAAGGTAATCCAAGATGAAGGAGCAGCATGGTCGGGGAGACAAGTATGAGAACTCTAAGCACAAGAACTCAGGGAGGCGGCAACGGCTGGAGACTACAAAGTAGAAGAGGCTGCTTGGGGATGCTAGAGCAAGAAATTTGGACAAGAGGTTAGGGACCACAAGGACACAATGAAGGATTTTGTAGGAAGGATGTGCTTGGCGCTGTGCTTTGGACAGTTATTTTGGTAGTGGTGGAGCCCAGCATGAAGAAAGGAAAAAAGACTGAGGTCCTAAATATCAGTTAAGAGGATAGTCCAGATTGATGAGGGTTAAGTTAAAGCACAGGCAACAGAAAGAAAATGAAAAATTAAAAGGCTGTGGATACAAAACTACAAGATCTGGAAAGAAAAGAAATCAAGGGCCACTGAGAAAGCTCAGTGGCATAAGGGCCTGCCTGGCAAGCACGAAGTCCTGAGTTCGACCCCTGGTACCCACCAAAAAAAAAAAAAAAAAAAAAAATCAAAGATGTCTGTACTTTGCATCAAAGGAAACTTAGGCATGAGCAGCTTGAGGGAAAATACAGGGAGGTCTCAACTTCCATTCTGGTTCCGTCCCTGCGCCTCCTCGTAACAGCAGAGAGAATTGTTGTGTCTGGACAGTATTTGCTTGCTCTGATAACATACTATTCCAAAGGGGTCTGACCCAAATTGACAAGCAACCTCTACATAAAATCAAGACATACAGGCCCTGAAACCAAGTGGGAGGTGGGGTGGCAATCCTGTTCATTCTAATTCAAGGCAAGGAAATGCAGGCATGAGGGGTTTTTCAGACATGCAGCCCTGTGGTCACTGAGTAGGAGTGTGGGGAGCCTGTCCAAGTTTCTGGAAACTTCAAATCCTCCCTGAGCCCTCTGAGTCACAGCTATCTCCCCTCCCAGCCTTATAGGACCTGGCTAGTCAGTGCTGCACCCCAGTGACTCTGCCCTTGAGATTGTGGAAGGAAACACGGTACAAGTTGGCACCCTCAGCTCCCTGAATCTCAAAACTCAAATGAGAATCCAGGCTTCTATGTAGCCCACAGCAGCTTCATCTCCAGGCTTCCTAATCATCTCCATGCCAGACGCCTCTTGTATCCTATGTCCTCCTACATCCCAAGCTCAGACCCATCTGGGCTTTCCCTATCCTGCGTTCAATTTAGCTAATGCTTCTTCTACACATGGTGAGATCACAGACAAGCTACAGCAGGACTCTGAGATCCACTGGATGATTTATGACCTCGCAGACATCGCTAGGCATGTAAATGGCTGTGTCTAATGCAACCTTACGATAGATACATTGTTCTCTTGCTTATGGGATTTTGCTCTGGCTTGCAAACCTGATTGTTTCTAGTTACCCAGCAGAATTGTTTTTGAAAACTCATCATCTCCCTCATTTCTAGTCTTTATAAATGAGGAAAATAATAATTTAAAATAGCAACGATGGGGGCCGGTGAGATGGCTCAGTGGTGTAAGCACCTGCCTGGCAAGCGCGAGGGCCCGAGTTCGACTCCCGGAACCCACATACGAAAAAGGGGCCGGTGATATCGCTCAGTGGCAGGGGCGCCTGCTGGCGCGCGAGGTCCTGAGGTGGACCCCCAGTACCCACAAAATAAATAAATAAATAAATAAATAAATAAATAAATAAAATAGCAACCATTCTTGTATGCCTACTCTTTGGTTTGGTTTTACTGCACTTAATTCATATGCATACGGTAAGGTAGCTGTCAAGATTGCCATTTTCCACCATAGGTAAACGGTAGCTCGGAGGGCTTAAACTACGTCTTTTTTTTTTTTTTTTTTTTGGTGGGTACCGAGGGTCGAACTCAGGACCTCGCGCTTGCCAGGCAGGCGTTTATGCTGCTGAGCCATCTCACTGGCCCTTAAACTACTTCTTAAGATTATACCTTGGGCTCAGGATGCGGCTTGTGGTAGAGCACTTGTCTAGTTTGCACATGGCCCTGGGTTCGATCTCCAGCACTGAAGAAAGAGAAGACCTTACCTTGCTCTCAGCCTCCTCATTTGCAAATTGTGAGAAGAACCTATATCTCATACAGTGGTCGTGGGCCTATGTAAGATATTGTGCATATGACCACAGCACTATCTCCATCCTCAAGGTCACTCCACTAGTAAGAGGCAGAGCCAGGCCTCTGTGACAAATCCTGTGTCCCTATCAGTGATTGCACCCTTAATTAGTTCTTGTTCAACTCGCCATGCATCTGTGACACTCTCACCTCATGCCATCATGGGTCAGACGATATCACTGTCATCAAAAACAGGCCTCATGTTTTGCTTTGGTGCTGTTTCTTCTACATTGAGAGAGTCAAAGAGAGATTCGTGCTGGAGACGGGGATACTCAAGACAGTCCCTGAAGGGCTTCTGGAGGTAAAGCCCAATATTAAAATGGACTGAAGTCTTGGAAGTTTTCCAAGAAAAATATTGAGGGAGATTTAGAGAGGGAGCAATTCAGCCATGACTCTAATTTAGTCTGGAAATGAAACAAGAGTTTCATAAAGCAATGAGTGATGATGTGACTGTTGGGAAAGGCATCTGTCCCATTCGCTTTCACATAAGATGGGAAGTGGTTTTGTTTGTGTAAGAAAAAAAAGTCCTTAATAGTTGTGGATGTGGGGAATGAATTTCAGAGTCCTGCTTAGACACTGAGGAGACAGATGGGCTCTGTCCCTCCACGGTGTGAGCTGTGTAGAGTGGGAGCCAACAACATCTCCAAAAACCAGTGCAGGTGTCCAACACATCAGGAGCAGCATTTGTATCATTTAAAAGATCACAGACAGAAATTCCAACTAGAAGATCAGTGAGAAGAAGGTGTCATCCAGACAACTGGGGAGTCCTAGCAGGAGAGCTGCATCCAGGTACACAAAGGACGTCACTAGGCCACCTCGTGTTCTCCGGTCTCTGTTGCTCACCTTTCAGTTCTGTTTTTCCCCATGGTGGCAATATGAAGCAGATTTTCTGGCCACCAGTAGCTCCTTTTCTATAGTCTCTTCTTACCTGAGAATTCCAGAAAAAGGAAAGCAGCTCTTCTCTGATGCCTTGAAAAGTCTTGAAGATAAGCATAGCTTCAGTTATTTGCACATGCCTGGATTAACATTTGAGGCCAAGTGAATGGAACACTGTGATCTGAAATCGTGGGTCGCGAGGAGAGCTCGTATGCCAGCTCATGGAAGGGCAATTCAAAGGAGAAGATGCGATGCTGAAATAAAGTCTTGGCAGAGGATGCTAGATAGTGAGACAAAGGAGTAAGGAAGAGGTATGCAAAAGCAACTCTTTAGTGTTAAAGTGTTTGATTGCAGAATTACAGAAATATATAAGGAATGAAAAATACTCACCATCACCCTTACCAAGTTTGGTATGCGTTCTTTTCATGCAAACCAAATATAAGTGTCTGCATGTATATAACTACCTGTGTATGATCTTTAACAAAAACATAAGATTCATCCATACGCTGTTCTAAATTTAGACATCCTTCTATGTTATTACATATCATGTAATCTCAAGTACTGCTATCATATTTATATTTTCTCCATTTTTATAGTTATAACAACACTTCAGTGCACAACTTTGATATTTTATTCAGCAGTTGTGCAAATAATTTGATAGGATAAGTTGCAGAAATGAAAAATGCTAAATCAAAGAGTAAACTCACTACAAATTTTGAAATGTAGTGGGAAATTACCCTCTAGAAATATATCCCAATTATATTCTCATCAGTAATGCAAGAAAGCATTATAATAATGGAACTTGATAAGCCTGCTTTAAACTAAGACTTCCACTTTAAATAGATTTTGATAGTTGTAAAATTCATATGGCTGAGTCCACGAGTTGAATGATGTAAGAAAACTTTTTTTCAAATAAAGAGCAATAAAGGGAACTAGGCCCACCGACTGTCAAAGCGCTTTATAAAAGTTAAATTCAAATAATAGCATCCTAGAGTGACTAGACAGAGCATGGAACAGAAGGGAGATCCCAGAGGGACCCACATCCAAATAGAAATATACTGTATGCTACAGAAGACATTTCCAATTAGTAAGAAATGGATTAATAAATGGTTTTTAGATAACTGGCTAGCCATCTGGGAGGGAGAGGTGAATTTTTACCTAATATGTTTTAGCTAAATAAATTCTAGACGTGTCAGACATTTAAATGGAAACAAATAAAACCACAGAATACTCGAGAAAACCATGGTTTAGTTGGGTTTAGTATTCTTGTAATTTGAAAGTGATATTGGCCTTTCCAAGAATAATAGAAGCCAGAGCCATGAATAAAAGGATTGCTCATTTTGACCTCACAAAAATCAATATTTTTGCATTAAAAAAAATCACCATAAATGAAGTCAAAAGATTAATAACAAACTGAGAAAAAATATTTGCAAATCACAGAAAAAGATTAATTTTCTAAATGTATAAAACAAATAAAAAGATTAACAACCCAGTACAAATGTGATCAACAGAAATACAAATCACTCTTAAACTTATAAAAAGATCCTCAGCTCTACTATAACAAGATAGAGATGCAAATTCAGAATGCCATTATTCACTCATTAGATTGACAAAGATCAGAATGTACTGACAAAGCTTCTTGAATGTAGTCCCATCCCATGCCTAGGGTGGTAGGGCTTGGCCTCATTGGAGGGCAGTTTAGTAATATCTGTAGTAAAGAATCAGATGTGTTATGACCATGTATCAACTGCCCATGATGAATGTAATCATCAGGTACTGTAAACACATACTAGTAAAAGTAAAAATTTGAAAAGAAACAAACAAACCAAAAGAATGTGTCTACCCTTTGACCCAACAACTACACTAGGAATTCACCATACAGATGCACTCTCACACCTGGGAAACCCTGTGTTCATGATAGTTAGGTGTCACAGTAGTCTTGTCATAACGAAATATCATAAACAATCTAGGGTTTTACCAACAGGGAATTAGGTTATGTCTTAGTCTATTCGGACTGCTATAATGAAATACCTACCATGGACTGGATAGCTTAGAAACAACAGAAATCTGTTTCTCACAGTTCTGGAGGCGGGGAAGTCCAAAATCAAAGCATTGGCAAGTTCAGCATCTAGTAAGGACGCTGTCTCGTGAGGACTCTCGTTCTTGTTCATTGAAAGCCACATGTCACTATGTCCTCACATGGTGGAGGGCCCAAGCTAGCTCTGTGAGGTCTCTTTTATAGGGGTACTAATCCCAGTCAATGAAAGCCCCACCCTTGTGACCTAATCACCTCTGAAAATCCTTACCACCTGCCACTATCATCTCGAGGATTAGTTTCTGTAAATAAATTGAGAGCAGCGGAACAAGCACTCAGACCATAACAGATTAACTGTGATTTCCACACACTGGGATATTATGCAGCTTTTAAAAAGAATAAAGAGCATTCTGTACACTGAATCGAAAAGTTACCAAAACCTACTGACATTAGAATACAGGCAAGTTTGAGGCCTATAACATCAAGGTGCAAAGAAACAATCTTAAAAATCTTAACAATCTTAAAACTCTTGAAGACATTGGTGTAGGCAAAGACTTTATGAATAAAACCCCAATGGCACAGGAACTATCACAAAGAATCAACAACTGGGATCTCATCTTATTAAAAAGCTTTTGCACAGCAAGAGAAACCACCAACAGAGTGAACAGACAACCCACAACATGGGAAAAAATGTTTGCCAGCTGTTCCTCAGACAAAGGATTACTATCAAGAACATAAAAAGAACTAAAAAAAATCAGGCCTCCCAAATTTAAAGACCCAATCCAAAAATGGGCATCTGAGATGAATAACACTTCTCAGATGAAGAAATACAAATGGCAAATAAATATATGAAAAAATGTTCAACATCACTAGTCATTCGAGAGATGCAAATTAAAACAACACTGAGATTCCATCTCATCCCTGAAAGAATGGCTATTATCAAGAAATCAACTAATAACAAATGCTGGAGGGGCTGTGGGGAAAAAGGAACCCTTCTCCACTGTTGGTGGGAGTGTCGACTGGTGCAGCCACTGTGGAAATCAGTGTGGAGATTCCTCAAAAAACTAGGACTAGAGGTCCCATTTGATCCAGCTATTCCCCTTCTGGGTATCTTCCCAGAAGAATTAAAAACATCGTACCACAGCGATATATGAGCACCCATGTTTATAGCAGCACAATTTGTAATAGCTAGATCGTGGAAGTGGTTTTCTACTCTTGTCTGGCTCTCATTCTGGCTGTGTGCTTGCAGGAATAAAAATGGCGACCATCTAGAGAATTTACCTGCTTTTCTTTTTCCTTACTTATGCTTAAGGGAATAAAGAGTAGAATTCTAAAACAACAGCTTAATATGGCAAAGGTAATTATCACTGTATTTTAAGTGGATATATAAAAATCCATTTATATAAGACACCTATTTATGTAGCTAGGTGCAACATCAGCCAACATAATCTGCATTTTAAACTACCCTTACTTTTTTTGGGGGGGTACCGGGGGTCGACCTCAAGACCTCGCACGCCAGCAGGCGCCCGTGCCGCTGAGCAATATCACCGGCCCCTTTTTCGTATGTGGGTTCCGGGAGTCGAACTCGGGCCCTCGCGCTTGCCAGGCAGGTGCTTACACCGCTGAGCCATCTCACCCGCCCAAACTACCCTTACTTTTCTTTTTTTTTTTTTTTTGGTGGGTACCGGGGGGTCGACCTCAGGATCTCGCGCACCAGTAGGCGCCCGTGCCGCTGAGCGATATCACCGGCCCCTTTTTCGTATGTGGGATCCAGGAGTCGAACTCGGGCCCTCGAGCTTGCCGGGCAGGCGCTTAAGCCGCTGAGCCATCTCACCGGCCCTACCCTTACTTTTAAAGGTAAGGAAAAAGTATATATTTTGTTCACCTGCTCAAAAATAAAACCTCAGATATACATCATATGTTACCCTCTGCAATACTGAAGTTTTCCTTGAAGTAGGAGGTAGAAAGCCCTGATTTGTAGAATTTGTCATGGTGTAACTACAAGAGAGGTCAAAATATGCAATAAGTGTTTGAATTTTTATAATTTTATTATAATTAAAAGCACCTTGCCATTAATCTCCCATAAAATATTTCCCCTTGCTTCAAATATACTTATCCCATCATTCTTACCACTTTCTGAAGCAGTTCTGTAAGTCCTCTTTCATAAGTGTATTTACAAGGTATGATCAAAAATACGGTGGATGCTGTTGCCAAGTGCCATACAATGGAAAAGCAGTCTCATAAAAACCATTGCACTGTGTCCTCATTCACCAGATTCACCAGATCTGGCACCATGTAACTCCTGCCTCTTCTCCAAAGTCAAAAGGACCATGAAAGGAAACATTTTAAATTGATTCAGGACACTGAGGCAGTGCAACCAAAGACATTCACAAAAGAGGACTACCAGAACTGCTTCAGAAAGTGGCAAAAATGATGGGATAAATGTGTTCAAAGAGAGGGTGCGTACTCTGAGGGGGTGTTATGGTTTGTGTCTGGATGTCCCCCCAAAGCCTCATGCAGTCATGGGGGGTTGCTTTTCAGAGGCGGCTGAATCTAGAGTTTGTGATTGGTTCACTGTTTAGTGCTGGGATTGGCAGCTGAGTGCTACACCCACCCTAGGGTGGGTAGCCTGCATACACTATAAGGGAGGGAAAGAGGCCTACTTCCCCATTTTTTGTTCTTGTTGCTTTTGCTGTCTCCACCACTATGCCACCATAAACAGTTGCCCCTCTGCTATATGCCACCTTGCCTTAGAGCTAGCTGATTATGGACTGAAACTTCCACAAACTGTGAGCTAAATAAACCTTTCCTTCCTTAATTTGGGTGTCAGGTATATTGTCTCAGCAACGAGAAAAAAGTAACCAAGGCGGGGATTAATGTCAATGTGTGTTTTACTGTAACAAAATTTTTATTTAAACACATACTAATTTTTTTCACACCTCATATTCCAACCATGGCTGGTTTCAAACTACCTGTCCAAGGCAGCTCCAACACCTCCTTACTGGTTGCTCACCCACACGCAAAGAGCACTCAAGCAAGGTTTTTGCAAGAATAAATTACTCTTGACAGCTCTACTTTAACCATTAAAACAAAAATGGAGAAAGGACACGGGAATAGCCTTTCTCCCCCCTCCAGTCCCCCATCGCAGGAAAATTGTGAGCCTCAATCTGGTAAGGTCAGAATAACAAACCAGAGAACCATGTGTCCCCACCTAACAGTAAATGTGAATGTCTTAGGAGCAATGTGTCCTAGTCCAGAAGTTATTCAATTTGCCACTCACGTTTTTATTTGGATGCTGCATCCCCACCTATGGTTGTAGCTAAAACCCATCAGGTATCAGCTACCCATGAGAAAACTCCACCTCCTCCCCACCCCTCTCCCACACCCAGGTCAGGCAGAACTGTTTCTTCTTCTTCTTGACCCATGTTCTGGTTGCTTTGGTTCTGGTTGCTTTGGTTCTGGGTGACTAACTTGGCTGAAGACTTTCCACGCTTTCCAGCCAACTCTCAAGAGAGTTAAGCAGTCACATAGCTTCCACTTCCAAGTAGCCTTGGGAACTAGAGCCTGACTAGACTATTTTTAAAATAAAAATAAATGTTAATAAAGTAAGGGAAACTTGGCTGAAGGCCTAAAGACCTGGTCAATAATTTGCCCTTTTCCTTCATTTTCCTAACAGGCTAGATCTGAGAAAAATTTAACATTGGTCACTTTAAATAATTATGCTAATAGTACAAATTGCTTTTTTGTCCCAGTGGGAAGGGGAGTAGCTGGATTCATGGATCTGCTGTTAACCTTAGGGGGTGGGGTAAGGTGGAAGGCTGGCCCAGAGCTTGCCCTCCTGGGAGAGAGGCCCAGCCATCTTTCTTTCTATTGCTTTTAGAGGCCTAAGTCTTAAAATAATCAAGTGTTCCCTTGCTTGCCTTGTCCCCTTGTTTATGTGCTTTCCCCAGAGTTACTTGTAGAATGAGGGTGTCTTAACATTACCTCACACTGACTGCTTACTCTGCAATTGCTGTAACAGCACAGGGCAAAAAACACTCCCTGACTGTGAAATTCTATTGCTGTTTGGCCCATACAGGATACTTTTTAAATTTGAGTCAACATTTTTTAAAAAGCAGAGTCTAAATTCTGACCCAAATCTGAATTTATGGCTTTGCCTGAAAACTCAGAATAAATGATTTCCCAGGAAAATGCTTCATGAGAAAAAGAGTTAGTTCAGGGTCTAGCTGTCACCAAGTATTTGATGAATGAGTGAGTGAATGAAGAATGAATGAATGAACAACATCAGGACATGACCCCTGTGAGCTGAAACTTGGTAGCAGATATTCACTATTGATAGGGAGAGCCCTTGTTACCCTTGTTACCGGCCACCGAGGTTCACACGGTCAGGTTTGTTTGCTCACCACTGACCAAATCAAAGGAGGCCATTTCTTTTGGTAAAAAGGAAAACAGATTTATTCAAAGCCAGCTCTCAGCAGATGTAGAGGCCCAGCTGCCTCAATCACCATCTCACTGTGCACAGGTGGGCAAGCGTCTTCTATAGTAAGGAACAGAGGAGAGGGGGAGCAGAGAGAGATCACGCAGATTCCACACTTGCTCTATCACTTCCAGTCATCTTCAGCTCACCTCCTCTTTCCTGTGGAAAGGAAACTGGACCCTGGCCTCCTGGGACCAGTGTCTGCATATTCTGTCACTTCTTTTTGGCTGAGGAGGGTTGATTATGTGTTCAGCAGGAGGAAGTTTGGAGAAGCTGATTATCTCTAAAAGAAGAAGCTTCTGAAGTTCCATTTGGCAGTACAGTTACACTCCAGTTTGACACTCTCCTCTCCCTTCCTTACTGTCTTCAGCCTGCAGACCTTGTTCATGTACGCTGCCTACCTGACACCTTTAGGCATTTAATCCTATCAACCTGCTCCCCACCATAGTTCTGCAACATCCATCTCTCTTGCTGGAGAACTGAGAAATATAAATTCTATCCAAAAGTGGATTAATCACTTCAAGGACAAAGCAATACTCTAAAACTTACATGAGGGGCTGGGGATATAGCTCAGTGGCACAGCACCTCCCTGGGAAACGTGAGGTCCTGAGTTCAATTCCCGGTACCCACACACACACACACACACAAAAATAATAATAATAATAAAAATAAAAAAATAAAACTTACATGAGTAGTTTTCTACATTGAAGAAAAATATATTGCTTGGGGTGTCATTTTTAAGTATGTTTAAAATAAAAGCATTTGGCTCTTTAGCTTCTTTTTGCACCAAATATGTATTAGTTTTTGCCTACTATGTACAAGTAGACCACAAACTTAAGAGATTTAATGTAATATCCCATCTGTTCTGTAGATCAGCAGTCCAGGGTGGATTGGGTCATTCTCTGCCAGGTCTCACAAGAAGTGAAATCAAGGTGTCGTATTCTCATCTGGAGGCCTGAGGTCCTCTTTCAAGCTCACTCCCATTGTTGTCAGGATTCATTCCCTTGCAGTTATAAGACTGATGCGCCCATTTCCTTGCTGGCCATCAGCCGGGAGCATTCTTAGCTCCTTGTGGCAGCTCATGGGCCCTTGTACTTGGCCCAGTCCATCTACAAAGCCAACAAAGCTGTGTCAAATATTTCTAATGGTGTCTTATCTTTCTGAATTCTCCTTCTCCCAGCCAGAGAAGACCTCTGCATTTAAGGGATCATGTGATTATGTTGAGCCCAGCTGGATAATTCCTTTGTTCAGCTATGCCATGGAACAGAGCACATGGAATTATGGGTTCCAGGGGAAGATGCCATGGATTCTTGGAGGCCAATTTTAGAATTCTGCCTATGATAAAATTTCTCATACTTTCTTAAGCGATATGGTTCCCAAAATGTATCCCCATATTTGGTTACATTAATAGTGGGAAAATGTTTTCGGGGGGTGGTGATTATCCTCCTATCTTCTGCACTGAACAATCCATAGCCAAAGTATTGCATCTCATTCTAGATGTCAGAAATAGGAGGGAAGTAAATATATATAACTGTCTTAGTCTGCTCAAGCTACTGTAACAGAATACCATAGATTGGGCGGCTTATGAACAAGAGAAAAATTTTTCTCACAGTCCCAAGGAGAAGTTCCAAGATCAGAATGCCAGGAGATGTGAGTATCCAATGAGGTCCTTCTTCCTGGTTCACAGACAGCTGACTGCTTGCTGTAACATCACATGGCAGATGACACAAGGTGTCTGTTTCATAGGGGCATTAAGGTGATTCTGCCTTCAAGACCTAATCGCTTCCTGTTGTGCTTTAAAAGTGAAACATTCCCCAAAGACTCATGTATTAAGGGCCTGGTTCCCAATGCAGCAGTGTTCAGAGGTGGGTCCTAAAGATGTGGTTGGATCATGAGAGTGCTGACCTCGTGAGTGCATCAGTGCCTTCATGAGTTCACAGATGAATGGGCTATTAGGGAGTAGGGCCTTGGTAGAGGAAATAAGTCACTTGGGCATAACTTTGAAGGGTGTATGTTGTCCCAGGCCTGTCCTGTGTGTCTCTCTCCCTCTCTCTCCCTCTGCCCCCTCTCTCTGTCTCTCTGTCACTGTCTCTCTGTGTCTGTGTGTGTCTCTCTCTCTCTCTGCTTCCCAGCTGCCATAAGGTAAGCAGCTCCCTCTGCCACCCCCTTCACCCCCTTCTGCCTCACCTCAGCCCCACAGCCATCTGTGAACCGAAACCTCTAAAACTGGGAGCCAAAATAAATCTTTCCTCCTTTAAGGTGGTTTATGTTGGGTACTTTGATCACAGGGAAGCAAAACTAACACATCTCCCAAAGGCTCTGCCTCCTAATACCATCACTTTGGGGGTTAAGATTTCAACCTAAGAATTTGTGGGGATATAAACATTCAGCCCATTGCAAAAACTAAGAGCAAAACGTATTCAAAAAGGCAGAAGATTTATTTGATCTGAAGAGAAACCAGAAGTTCCATTTGACCCAGCTATTCCCCTTCTAGATATCTCCCCAAAAGAGTTAAAGACATCATATTATAGTTATATATGCCTATCCATGTTTATAATAGTGCAATTCATAATAGCTATATCTTGGAAACAACCTACATGTCCATCAACAAACAGATAAAGAAAATGTAATACTACCCAGCTATAAAGAGGGATAAACTTGAGACTTTTATAGGTAAATGGATGCAACCTGAGACCATACTCATAAGTGAAATAAATCAGATTCGCATGTGTAAACATCGTATTGTCTCCCCAGTGTAAGAAGCTGAAAGAGTAAATAAGATCCAAAATGTACAATAGATATTGGGAAATGGGGAGAAATTGTTCAAAAGGAAAGAGAAACTAGGATGGGGGAAAGGAGAAAAGAAGGAAGGGAAAAGAAAAAAAAATATATATATACATATAAGATAGTTAAGATAGTTACACTACTAATTTCTATTAGTTCATTGAAAAGAAAGGTTTGTGCTTATATTGTTTGATCAATTTTTCATGCCTATATCTTATAATCTGAGCAACTACTTTGAAGATAATATGCAATGTATTAACCATTGTTACTCTCCTACTATCTTGTTTTGAAATTTTGTATTATTGTTTTTATTGTTTTTTTCCCTTTAAAATTAAAAAAAATATATGATATTATACACAATGGAATACTATTCTGCTATAAAAAAGGATAAATTTGAGTTATTTGTAGGACAGTGTACCCTGAAAACATAATGTTAAGTGAAATAAATCAGACACACAAGCTTAAATACTGTATGATTTCTCTCATATGAGAAATCCAAAGCATATATAAAGAGCAAAATAAAAGATAAAAAGAAACAGAAAGATCTACTACAAATAGGAAGGGGACCAAGAGATGGAAGAAAAGAGGGCAGGAGAGGAAGGGGGTATAAAAAAGAATTAAGATGTGTCAAGTACATGTACCAAATAGTCACAATGAAAGTCATTATGTATCATAAACATAGTTAATAAATAAATTTTTAAAAAGAAGACATAAGTAAAATGGACAAAATCCCCAAATATACAAATTTAAGCAAACATAAAAATAAACAGAAAATCTGAATTATCTCGTATATATTAAACATATTGACCCTAATTGAAATTGTTTTCCCAGTGGAAACTCTAGCTCAGGAAGCACCACACAGACATATACCCCAAGCTAACACACTTCCAACTAGAAAAAGAGAAAATACAGTCCAACACACTTTATCAGACAAGAAGAAAACTACAAGAACTTGACAAGAAAACTATAAAACGAAGTCACAGGAACATCTCTCACATCAATTTAGATGTGACCTTCTAAAAAAATTCAAGCTGGGCATGATGGTGTGCACCTATAACTCCAGCTATTCTGGAGACCAAGGCAAGAGGATGGCAAGTTTGAGGCCAGCCTGGATTACATAGTCCCAGAATAAAATAAAACAGCTGGTGGTGTAGCTCAGGGGGTCCCTGGATTCAATCCCCAGTACCACCATAAAATAAAAAATAAAGTTCAGATACATTATATCTGAAAGGATATAATGATACAAGGAACGACACATCATGGCCACATCAGGGTTTTTGATTTTTTGGTTTTGGTTTGAAAGGTGAGATTATCTTAAAATTTAAAAATTCAGTGAATGTAATTGGACACATTAACAGATTACATAAATGTTATCATACCAATAGATGCAGACAAGCCTTTCAATAAACTAGAGCAATCTCACACTAAAAAATAAAAACTCATGGGAATTAAAAGGCAAAAAATGGATTCAAATCCCTGGCCTACGAAGGGTGGCAAAAGGAATTTAACCTGGAGATGGGAAGATGCCAAGGTCACATGATAACTATCTTTGAATATTTTAAAGGCTATAATGTAAGAAAGGAATTTGTTCTGCCTATCTCTAGGCATAAAATCAAAACCCGTTGATGGAAGCTACAGAAAAATTTTTGGCTCACTGCTGGAAAGTGCTTTCTAATACAGCTAGACAAACTAAGTGAGGCCGCACATGGCAGGCCCCATCCCTGCAGCTGTCCCATTATAAAAGAGACAGTGACCTCATAGCTTCCTTTACAACTGCTTCGCTAGTACAAATCTCCTGTTTTTCTCTCTTCTACCTGATAGAGTTGTGCTTGTTCTCAGCCATGATGTTGAAAGTCACAGTTTGAAATCCAGCTTCACCAAGGTTTTCTTTCCAGTTGCCTATTTTTGGAATCAAAGTTGAGTAACAGAAACTATGAAATGACAGGTTAAAAGAGAAGAAGAAATGGGAGTCCCAAGAAGACGCATCAGATGAGGCAAATGCACAAGAACAGGGCCAGTGGAGCTGTCTCTGTACGAGTGATCGTAGGGGTAAGAATCTGAAAGGAAGGAAGACCTAATACCAAGGATAAATAGAAGGAAAAAGTATACGCAGGATATATCTGCTATCAAGTTAGATCCAAGGACAGCACAGGGTCCTAGATGCCAATGAAAATAGAATACAAAGAACAAGATTCATGAAGCAGATTCATGGTTAGAAACTCAGTGGAAATTTAAGAACCCAGTCTTCATCAGAAGGCAAAGCTTCAAGAGTCCGAACCTATCTAAGCAGGTAGCCTGACTTAGTCCTGGGTGGAGAGGCAACTTGCAGCAGACCAAATAAACTATGAGTGCAGATGTCAAGAACGAAGGTAGAGGTAGAGATCCAATGGAGTACAGAGCGGTTATTGGACACAGACGCAAGAAGCTTATCACCAGGCTTGGAGGCCAGTGTCTTGACATCAACAAGTTGGAAATCCAGTTGCTGAACACTAGCTGCCAAAGAAACCAAGTCCAAGTACTGCAAGGCTGATTCATGGTCAGAATGCACACAACGAGAAATCCAATCGAAGCTGCAGTACTGAAGCCCAGTCCCTTGTGTGGTATTTCCCAGAGTGAAGAGTGATCCGGAGAGTAGAATGGGACAGTCCTGTAAGTGGTATGCAATACATCCCTGAGTCACGAGAGTTGGGTCAAGAAGTGGCCAGAAGTAACTAGGTCCCAGATTACCAGGGTGATAGAAGCAGAATTTGTCACTTCCTCCTCTGAGTTTCTTGAACATCTAGAGAAATTACCCTCTTAAATATAAAAGATAATGATGGACTCCTGTTTCCATGCCTTTTCTTTCCAATTCTGCAGGTAGAGAAAGTATAGATAGGTGTCTCTCCGGCAGCCTTTGTCTTCTTTTCCAATGTGACTCTGTTCTGTTAACAATTTCCCTGGCTGAAGAAGTGCTCTAATACGCAGCTTACAAAAGGAACTAGAAACTCTTTTACCTGGTCAAGAGTAGCTCAGTGTCTGAAAACAAAACTACCTTTTTAGGGAGAAATATTCTCACCCAGTTCTAAAATAGCAAGACTCAATAGTTGTTCAAAGCATGTTTGCATCCTAAGTGAGTGTTCTTGGCAGATGAGCTAGGGGTGGAGAATTAAAGCACATATTGGCATGGACTGAATGTCTGCTTGTCTCCCATTCATCTGCTGAAGCCCTAACCCCCAGGGTATGCGTATTTGGAGATAGACCTTCTGTTTTGCTCTAATTATTTCAGAGACACGCAACTTACCTCCCAAACTGAACTCTAAACCTCTAAATAGCACTGCCATCATGGTTTACTTTTTTCCTTTTACCCTTGCAGAAAAGGCTACCAAGGACAGTCGGCCAATGGCTAATTAATTCTTCTTTCCCTTCATGATGTATTGATTCACCTAACTCAGCTTCCACCCCCATTGCAGGACCCTCACCCTCCATTATGCTTACCCATGACCTTCTCCCCCTACCTCCTTAGGACAGGACTCCTTAGAACAGAAAGTGTTGGGCGATGCAAGACACGGGTGTTTTAATGGGAAAGTGCACACAGAGCCTCAGGGTCTCTCCCTGAGGTCTCATATTATGTAAGACCTCTAATTCTACTTATAAATCTGCCCTTTCCCATTATAGGATTGCCATGGTTTATAATTCCGTATTCATGGATTTGTGCATATATTGCCTATTTCACTCCCTAGATGGTAAGCAGTCTGAGGTCAAGGAGGGACCAGGGGCCATCGTGTTCCCCACAGTAGCCTGAGCACAGCATGGGGCCTGGCCTTTATCAGGTGCTGAATGTCCTTGTTAAATGAATGGAGTTTCCAGGTAAGTCTTTGCATTTTTGTTCCTCCAGCTTAAAAGCAAAACCAAGCATACTTTTCTGCTCTTTCAGACGACACAAGATCTACAGAGAACAGTTGAACCTCACCTCCCTGGACCCCCCACTGCAGCTCCAATTTGATGCCAGCTGGGTCCAGTTCCACCTGGGAATCAATCGCCACGGGCTGTACTCCCGGTCCAGTCCCATCATCAGCAAGCTCCTCCGTGACATGAGGCACTTGCCCTCCATCAGTGCCGGTGAGGTTCATGGGATCGGGCAGGATGGACTGACTTTCCCCCAGAGGGGCTGGGTGAGCCCATCTCAGGCCAGATGCCTGGGTTAAACATCACAGGGTTGCCACTGACACATGATAGAGAAGTTAAGAAGAAGAAAAACATTTTGCTTTTGAAAGAGCTCTTACAACTTTAATCTCATCAAAACCGCATCATTGAGGCACTAGGACCCTTAAAGAAATATGATTGCTACTATTTATTGAGTGCTTCTTTTGAACTGGGCCATGTGTTCCCTCTTAAACAGTGACTTTATGGCATGGACATTATGTTTGCCAGTTACAGGTGGGAAAATTGAGACTCAGAGATGTTAAGTAACATGGTAATCCCAGTACTGGAGATAGGATTCAGGGATTCAAACGCAGGCCTGCTGACCCCAGGTCTGTACTCTCAAGCACTACAACAGTCTATGTGACACAGAATTATCAGCAGAGACAACACTAAAGTGGGCCTCCCCGCCAGTTGTGGCTGGAATGTCCACTGAAGGGACTAGAACATGGGGCTGGAGCAGAGCAGAAGGAAGACTGCTGCCCCGGGCTCTGAGAGATCCCTTCCTGAATGGTCAAGGCTGAGATCCACAGGTTATATCACACCACCCCTGCTGCTGGTCGGCACCAGAGCCAAGGGCCTCTGGGTGGTTGGCTGTCCATGGAACATAGCTGCAAGTTCTCATGGCCTTCTCTTCCTTTCAGATTACAGTCAGGACGAGAAAGCCTTGCTGGGGGCGTGTGACTGCACCCAGAGTAAGTGCCTTGGCCCCTTCCATCCAGACCCCTCGCCACACAGCCACATGAACCCCAGATCCACTCCAGTGGGGGAATCTCTGAGACCTCGCACTTCTCCCCACTCACCCACAAAAAAGAAAAGGCATTGAAGAGGAATTCTGTGTAGGATCGTACTGGTCAAAATGTGCTCCAGGGCATGCATCATCAGCATCATTTGTTAGAAATGCAGAATCTCAGTCTCCACTGATTTTTCCAAATCAAAATGTAAATTTTTAAAATACCTCATTACTGCAGTACGGATTGTACAGGACAGTGGTTTGTGATGTTGGCAACATATTCGAACCACCTGGAGAGCTTTAAAAAGTGATGTGTCAAAGGTTAAAAGTTTAGAGTGCCCTAGGTCTCCACCTCCACAGGATTAGGTTCAGTGACAGAAGGTGAGGCCCAAGAGTCAGCATTTTAAAAATGCAGCAGGTGATTCTAATGCAGCCAAGGTTGTGAGCCACCAGAGTTAAGTCATCAATAGAATAGTCTAGATAATAATAATTACTATTATTATAAAAGGTTGGCCTGCCAGGAGTAACATGTACATCTGTAGTCCCAGCTACACGGGTGGCTGAGGCAGGATGGTTGCAAGTTTGAAGTAGCCTGGGCTACTTACCAAGACCCTGCTTCAAAATGAAATAAAAAAGGAAAAGGAAGAGCTGGGAATGCAGCTCAGCAGTGGAATGCTTGCCTTGCATGAATAAGGCCCTGGGTCCAATCCCCAGCACCACCAAAAAAAAAAAAAAAAACTGGTTCCAGATGGGCCTGACACTAAAGCCCCTCAGGTCAGTCATACATTTACCTCCACAAGCTGAACAGATATCAGAAAATCTACATGTGATGTGGTGTGGAAGCCCTAGGCTTCCCTTTCCCTTAATTCAGCACCTGCCATTTGCCATTTTGTAGAACAGAGTGAGCATTGTCCTGACGCTTAGGGGCACTCGACAGGGCTGGAGAAGTGAAGCAAGATGGGGGTGAAGAGCAGGGGGCAAACTGAAGGAAACAGCACCCGCTGTCCCTGAGGTGCACAAATCTGCCAAACCTCATCCCAGCCCAGGTGCAGAGTCTTCAATAAGAAGAGATATCGTTAAACGTGTCTAATGTATCAGGTGGCGGAATCAGAATCTACAAGGCTGCAATTGAAACACAAAGAGGGGCTGGGTTCTTCTCAGTAGAACATTCTTTGGGGTTTTCTGCTCCATCTGTTTGGGGATCCCAATATATCCTCTGCCCTTTCCCAGACTGGCAGAAGAGGTACTGAGCCCCTGAACACACCCTCATGGCCTGACAGCATGGAGTTCATCCTGCTTTGAGAAGCAAATCCTAGTGCTTAGGGTCTGATTAAATTAGAGAAAAGAGAAGAAATCAGCTGCATTTATGGAATGACAGAAGCATCATTAACATCCCCTTCACCTTCCCAGTTGTGAAGCCCAGTGGGGTGCACCTGAAGCTGGTGTTGAGGTTCTCAGACTTCGGGAAGGCCATGTTCAAACCCATGAGGTAAGAGATGCCCTCCTCATCGCCATACCTAGTGTGGCAGCCCTGGGGAGCTTTGACCAAAAAGTAACAAAAATGGCCCAACATCTTCAGCCCAGTCTCTTGGAGACTCTATTTAAGACATTTTGCACCAAGCACACAGCTGTTTTGCATAACAATCACAGTGAAAATAGAGCTGATCCTTATCCTTTACTAGCATGTATGCCACACGCTCTACCTCAACTATGTCTTTGGATCATTCCAACCTCAAGAGCCAAGTGCTATTTTACTGTCCACACTGAGGCTCTGAGGGGCCAGCTCTTCCCAGTCTCACAGCTGCAAACAGTGGACCCGAGATTCAAAGCCAGGCACGTGACCTGCTAATTCACACCCTCCCACTATAACAGATCTCCACTCTTTTCCAGGCCTAAAACTCTTTTTTTTTTTTGGTTTTTTGAGACAGGGTCTCACTTGGTAGTTCAAGCTGGCCCTGAACTTTGTAGTTCAAACTGGCCCTGAACTCTCTATGTAGTGCAGGCTGGCCTTGAACTCATGGCAATCTTCCTGCCTCAGCCTCCCAAGTGCTGGGATTACAAGAGTGCACCACCACACCAGGCACACTCTCCTTTTGACGTCAAAAAGTTTACAGACCTCTATCTGACAATATTTGTTTTGAAAAATTAGACAATGAACAAAGCGTACATCAATTTCAGGCTACATTAACTTATATTTTATTCACAACAATAGCAACTTACGTACCTCTGAATATTGCAGTACGCATCTATGGGTGAAATAATCTATAGATAGAGCTTGGTGTGTTGTGGTTTTCTGGGACTCAAAAGGGTCAGAAAACCCACAGACTCAGGTCTCCTGAAATAGGCCTCCCCGTCTTAGCCCACTGAAATGTTCCCCCTAGAGATGACATGCATGAGCAAGATAGCCACAAGAGGGTTCCCACTACCTAAGTCACGTGTTCCTCTAAAATGTTGTCTTCAGGTAAATAATTTTTCAAAGATGTATATGAAACAACTGAATTTCTGCTTATATTCATTGATTTTTAAGTCCCATCATATAAAACAACTTATAAATTTAGAAATACACCCCCACAGGCACACATTCCACTTTCTAAATTTTTTTACATCAGTCATCATCATTGCTAGAGTCAAACCTGGAGTCAGTGTTAAACCAACAGTAAAATTGTGCCCCACTCCCCGCTCCCATCACTACCAACACCGTTTTAACCAGTTCCATCAGACGATAAAACCAACACCAAGGGAGATCATTTCAGGTTAATCTGTCTCAACCAAAATAATGTAATTAAGAGGAGTTCCATCATTTGAGAAACAAAACAAGAACTTGAATATACAAAGGATACTTCTCTGAGGGACAGTTTTGAGAGGGATCGCCTCTTATATTCAGGCAATTAAAATCAATGAAATAATTTATTTTATCTACTTATTTTATTTATTGGATGAGATGAGGTTTTGTTATATTGCCCAACTGGGCTTGAACTCCTGGGATCAAGTGATTCTCTTTCTTGCCTCAGCCACCTGAGTGTGTGGGTTTCGCTTGTTTGTTTGTGGTTCTGGGGACTGAACCCAGGACCTTCACACTGAACTACCTCCCCAGCCCCTCTTTGATACAGTGCCCAACTGAACAGGAGAGCCACCAGCAAGTTTCTGGCAATATAGAGTCTTAAATTACTGTCACACTTAGTCATGCACATTTATTGTGTATTCACAAGACAGCGCCAGTTAGAGGCAATATAAGGAACACTGATGTAGGAATATGAGACATTAACGAGAAGCATAAATGTCATGATAAATCTGCATATTCACCACAAATGACCAGATCCATAAATTCCACTCTAGAGCGAAAGCCATATATGATGCATAAAGACGTCGCTAAGTTATACAAACCAGAAGTTAATATGGAGTGCATGAGCTCTGCTTTCACTTTTCGCCTATCAGCAAGGAACGACTCTTACAGTGTCATGTTTGCAGCAAAACGCAGGAACACAAGCAGCAGCCTTTACCGCCGCTCTGCCCAGTCAATTGCAAACCGATACAAAACTTGCTCAAATTAACCAGCTTCTCTGCACCCCACCCCCCAAATGTAATTCAAAAGCCTCCACCACTTGTTTAATAAGAGTAATTTTTACCTATTCTTATGCTATAACCTAGTTTCATCTACAATTTTATAAGATTGAGCCCAAAATTCAAATATAGAATCATTTTAAAATGTATTTCTTTAAAAAAAGAAAAAACTTGCAATTTTTTCTGTAATTTAAAGTGAAAAGTATTCGTTCCTTATTACAGAGGGGAAGTAGAAATTTATCTTTGGATACTATGTGTACATTCTAAACATAAGAGGGATGCTTTCAAATATGCTGTGTAATCCACTGCATATATGGGCTTCTCAGAATGAGAATTTAAAACAATTTTCAAATTTAAACACACTTCTATCATATGCCATACAATAGAGAAACAACATTTTAGCAAACCCAAAGGGTGTCGGGAGATTATATGTCCTTAATTCAGGAATTAAAACGCAATGGGAACAGAGACTATCATTGCTGGCACAGAATTTGCTGATGCTAAAGGGCAGTGGGCCAGGACTAGGCACGGAGGCCATACTAGACGTGTGTCCGCACCTTCGGAAATACAATCTCTACTTTTGGCAGCGATTTGCCGTGGTTTTCCGAACTAGCTTGTTTTCTTGGCGAAGTGCACATTACTATTTCAGCTGTGGGTGCTGCTTACGGCATTCTGCCACATTATGTGTATTTACATTGCTTTTGCAGCCTTCGTAACAGTTCCACACTGTGGATTATAAAATTACTCAAAGATCACCACTCTTCCATGTTTATTATCAAGACAAAGTCAATCTAGAGGCCGAAAGTCACCCCATGATGCCTTAATGACTAGGAGGCACTTTCCTGAACATGCATACCCAGCCAGCCCATCACTCAGGCTGGCCAGTGCTTTTCAGGAATCCATTAGTATTTTTAAGTGTATATAAATCAATATCTTCTACACCAGCCTCCCTCATCCGTCTGGCTGGGCCCACTCTTAACCACTCACCTTAGTGCCCATGAGGGGATTCGTTGCCATGTTTCTCCCAAACTACCTGAAGACCCAGAATTTCCCAGTTCAAACCTCAGTTATGCTCAGCTTCACCTCTAGGGCACTTCCCATTACCAAGTTCTGGCCCACACCCACCTTTCTTCATCTCTGGGTGTCTGGTGTCCACAAGGGCCCTGGTTCTAACCAATCCTCTCTCCTGTTTAGATCTGCAAAAGGTCTGTATTTCTTTCCTCGAAACTGTTGGGTTTTTGAAAGCAT
Source organism: Erethizon dorsatum (assembly GCA_028451465.1). Taxonomy (NCBI): domain Eukaryota; kingdom Metazoa; phylum Chordata; class Mammalia; order Rodentia; family Erethizontidae; genus Erethizon; species Erethizon dorsatum. The sequence goes on from CM051826.1 coordinate 13,944,112, forward strand.
CAACCACTGTCCCCAAAACTGAAGTAGGAAACCTGAAGTGGTGCCCAAAGCACAATGTCTTGCAGGAAGCCTGAATCTTCCCACTTTGCACGTCTCTTCCTAGCCCAGGGAGCCATGAGACATTCCCGATTTGCCATTCTTTGTATACATTAAAAGCATAAAAGCATGTTTCTCTTCCTCGCTGGTCCTGCCTCTTAGCTCTCTTCTCAGGCTCACAGCTGAAGTCTGAGTCCAGGCCATGACTCCTTCCTTCCTTCCAGACAGCAGCGAGACGAGGAGACACCCGCAGACTTCTTCTATTTCATTGACTTTCAGAGACACAACGCCGAGATCGCGGCTTTCCATCTGGACAGGTGGGTCTGGCCCCACAGGACTTGGTGTCAACTGTAAGAGCCAATCCCCCAGGAGGGAGAACTGGACAGACCCTCTCAGGTGGAACTTCCTGGCATTTGTTCCTTCTGGCTTTTCATCTTTTCCAAACCTCAGTGTTATGCCTTCAAACTCTCCCTGCAACCCCATAGATTAAAAAACATGAGGTCTTCTAATGTAATGAACATTTGTAAAGAAAATGAACCCTCTCACAATGCTTACCTTGCCACCTTGGCTGGGACACTGCCCTTGGCTCTATTCTGATCTGAAAATGAGAAGCTGCCCAGTCCCACTTACCCAAGGAGTATTAAGCTGATATTAAGATAGCACACCTTAAACTTCCAGGTTCCTTCTATTTGCTCATTCACTGCTACTGAAAGTGGGGTCTGTGGATTCCTATCACGGGCACCAATCAAACACTTCTTAGAAATGCAACCTCAGCTTTACCCTAAGTCAGAACACGATCCCCAGGTGACTCGTCAGCACATTTAGGTCTGAGAAGTGCTGACCAAGATCAGCTTGGACGGTGGGAAGGTCTGCACAGGTTTGATGGAGTAAGGTTGCCTTCTCTGCCTCTTCAGACTGGGGTTTGCCCTGGACATGACCAGCTCTGCCCTTGCAAGATGGGTAGAGCAGGAGCACCAGCCATTTCTACTCTGTGCTGACCCAGAGACAGGACTTCTCCCTGCTTCCCGACCAGCCTCATTCTGACAGAGCTCTCTCTCTTCAGGATTCTTGACTTCCGACGGGTGCCACCAACAGTGGGAAGGCTAGTGAATGTCACCAAGGAAATCCTAGAGGTTACCAAGAATGAAATCTTGCAGAGTGTTTTCTTTGTGTCTCCAGGTAGAGTACAAGCCAGAGCCATACTCTTAGTGTAAGTACATGATGAGGCAGTGTACCCGTCGTCACCTTCAGCAGTGGTTTGACCCCCTGCACATGCATTATTGGGATGGCAGATGCTGCCATCAGACACTCCCATCTTGGTCTGCTCGAGCATAACACAAGATGAACTCTGGATGGGGAAAGGTTGTGTGTGAGAGCCCGACCAGCCTGTGGGCACTGAACCTACAATGCTGGCCTCCCTGGAACCAGAGATCATCCCACCCATGGTAACGAAGAATATTCAGATCATGTGGATAGGATGCAAAGAAACTGGGTGCCACACTTTCTCTGCTCTGAGACATTTGAAAACTGGTACTCAGGATGCTCAGCTTAGCAGCATTCCCTAGTGCCCACATCTGGAAATAGCAAGGTTCCCTTCTGTATTTTCCCAAGCTGGGAGCTCAGGGTTCCCCATCCTAATCCTAAGGAATTTCTTGGGCAGAAAGATGGCATGCTTTGAAGCCATTCCTTTTGTCTCTGTTACAGAAAATATTGCACTGTATGTTCAAAATCTGGCTATTTGTCTTCCTGCCCCACTAGACCCAGGAGCCAGATGATAGCATCCGCCACCCCAATAATGTACATCCAAGTGGCAGGAGGTCAGACCACTGCTGAATGTGACAATGGGCACACTGCCTCACCATGTACTTCTCTCTCCTCCTTCATCCTCCAGCCAGCAACGTGTGCTTCTTCGCCAAGTGTCCATATATGTGCAAGACTGAATACGCTGTCTGTGGCAACCCACACCTGCTGGAGGGCTCCCTTTCTGCCTTCCTGCCGTCTCTCAATCTGGCCCCCAGGCTGTCTGTGCCCAGCCCCTGGATCCGCTCCTACTCGCTGGCAGGAAAAGAGGAGTGAGTTGGCACCCTGGCCACAACACCATGCTAATGGGCCTGCATTGAGAGAGGCCATAGTTTGACCCCAAAAACTGCCTCTGTCTCACTTCATATTAATGCTGGGACCAGCTGGACTGGATCTGTTCTCTCCTTTTAGTGTATTTATTCGGTTATAAAAACCCTACTAGGTGCTAGGAGACATAGAAATAAAAGGCACCAGTTCTCTCTTTAGGAAGCTCCTGGGTTTAGCGGGGCAGAAAGACAAATACCCAGATTATGAGTATACAGGGCGATATTTTCTGTAACAGAGAAGCACACAGGGAGCTGTGGGAGGAGCACAGGATGCCCTGAGCAAGACCTGAGAGGCCAAGAACCTACTGGCTGTATCCCCAGGGCCTAGGCATCCAGGACTAGTTGACTGGAGTGATTAGGTCCACTGTCCATCTCAACCACAACAGAAAAACAAGGAAGTAGGAGGTTCTTGAGGGGCATGACAATCAGTGAAGACTTAGGGGGAAGGGGTGCACTGTAGGCAAAGGAACATCTGGGATGAAATGACGGAGGATGGCCTGTGGGGGTTATGAATAATGTAGGAGTACAGGAGGCCCAGGGTTAGAGGAGTGTGAAGGAAGCAGGACAAAGCACCAGCCTCCCCCTAGCCTGCTCCATGGTCCTCAGCCCAGCGCCCAGAGTGTGGAGGGCTCAGAACCTCTCACTGTGGGGATGGACTCTGCTGACTCCTTTCCCTGTGTCCTTGCCCAGAGTCCCCCTGAACGGACCTAGCTACCGCAGGCATCCTGAGAAACTGTCACCAGCCCAGGGCAGGCACAGCAAGGGAGAGCTTTGAGAGCAGGGGAAGGCATAGGGAGGGCCCCACACCTTGTCATCTTGGCTATTCCAGCCCCAGGCCTTCTTCTCACCCTCAGGTGGGAAATCAACCCCCTTTACTGTGACACAGTGAAACAGATCTACCCGTACAACAGCGGCAACCGGCTCCTCAACATCATCGACATGGCCATCTTCGACTTCTTGATAGGTAGGTCCCCAGGCTTGGGGCATCTGGCAGAGGGGGCTCTGCTGTGTGGCTGGGAACACTGGTGACTTGGCACACAGTGACAGCCTGGCTCAGGAGGAGTGAACAACCTGTACCTCCCCACAGCTCAGGAGTGGAGGCCCGAGCTGACAGAAGTAAACACACTCCTCTCTCTTCAAAGAACTGGGAGGAGCGGAAGGGATTGTCACTGGTGAGGCAAGCTCACCACCTACCACAAGAACAAGCAGATTTAAAATCATGTTCCCTTCACCCAGTGAAGGAAGCCAGGTAGAAGGTGAGAAAGTACGCAATGAACAAATCGCAACAGTAGGAGGGCCAGAGGCAAGGCCTCAGCCGGGGAGACCAGTAATTCCACCTTCCAGCCCACAGGAACCAGGAAAGGCTAGGAAGGGAAACAACCACAAAGCTGGCCAGTACCCATATACTTAGAGCTAAACAGAGATGGCTCACGGCCATTCTCTTCAGACAGGTAGCCTGTGTCTGCCATCTCTCAGGTGAGGGCGTCGGCGCAGAAAAGCCAACATCAATATGTATGAGGCACAAAGGCACCTTTCTGTGTATCAGAATCCCTGGCCAGGGCTAGAGGTAGGGGAAAGTGTGGAAGACTTGGAAATGCCAGGTGCAGCCAGGTTTAGTCTCCCCACTCTGGACTGCTGGCAGCCCTCCATTCCCTGGACAGCTCAGAAATCAGGAGCTTCTGTCCCCTTAGCCTACTGGACCTGGCTTTCATCTCTTCTTTCCCTTACAGGAAACATGGACCGTCACCATTATGAGATGTTTACCAAATTCGGGGATGATGGATTCCTTATTCACCTTGACAATGCCAGAGGGTAAGTGATAGTTCTTGGGTCCCAGCTGTCTGCTCTCCAGCCATGCTCCTTTGTGCAGCTGCTCAGAGGGAACCACAGGCCCAAAGGAGGGTCTGCACTGTTATGTCCCATCTCTATCTTGTCCTACTTTCCCACTTGCTTTTTTTCATACCACTGGTTCTCCTCCAGCCTAAGAGCACTCATGTGCCCTCTAATGAAATAGGTTGGGATTTTCTTAATTTTCTTCATCAGTACACTGCTGGCAGCAGAGAACACGGCTCATCCTCAGCGGTGACCCTCTGTAACTGGGGCGTGAAGAATGACTACTTGGTATTAACCAAGAGGCTTCTGTGACCTGACTGAAAATAAGTTACCAGGAAAGGCAGCTGCCATGGTCCCTGGGATTTTCATTCCGACCACTGATTCAAAAAAAGTTGAAGTAAAGAAGACAGAAAGCATTAAGGGAGTAAAAAAGATGTTGCCTGATGAAAAGTTTCTTCTCTTAGGTTTGGACGACATTCCCACGATGAAGTCTCCATCCTCGCACCTCTCTCGCAGTGCTGCATGTAAGTTTTCATGCAAGGGGTGGATAACAAGGGCAAGTGAGAATTAGGGTATTCATTCTGCTTGCACCCACATTCTGGTATTCAATGGCCTAGGATGTGGGTAGGTAGAATGGCATGAATTGCCTCATTTCTTATACAACTATCAGAATTCCCCAGCAAGATCTCACTTTCTCATCCTTCAGCATAAAATGCATTAGGATCTAATCTTTTAAAACTTTCCAACAGCCAACTTTAATCCATAACCCACTCAGATAATCACCCACTTTTACGGAGCCTGATGGTCCTTGATATTACTAATCAGAACTCTGCTTTACCCAGCACTCATACAGGCTCATAAATACTATCTGATCACCATATGAGCACAGTCCTCATTAGTCCCATAGAAAGCAAGCACTGACGAGGGGGAGGTAGGAACGAGGGAAAGGGGGGATTGAAAATGATCAAAATACGTACCAATTCCCCAAAACAAATATAAATATCATATATTGCAAACAATAATTTAAAAAAAGAAAAGGCCCTATTGCATTCACCTGACCACTTCTCTGAAGGACATCTAACCTACTTCTACACCTGTCTGGCATTTTTGCCAGCCCAGTGAAAATGTCCACCTGCTCAGCTACAGCATCCAGAGCTAATTATAAACATATGATTCACACCTAGCAAAACCATCCCATTTGCTTCCAGTGGAAAACTCAGAACAGGAACATTCTTAGTCAACTTTTTATGTGAATTTAAACCTGTCTCCCTTCCTGCTTCCTTCCACCCTCCTGAGAAGGATAAGCAGTAGCAGCTTATGACAAAAATCAAACAATAAGGCCAGGTGTACTTGGGTCTAAGTTGGATTCCTGTATAAAAAGCATCAAAATCCTAAAGGCAATGATCTCACCCCATTTTTGTCCCTCTGATTTTAGAATCTGACACAAAGAAACATGAAGTTAGCAAGAAACAACTTGGAGGCTGACTTTTAAGATGACAGACGACATCATTTCACTTCTCATTAGCCTGGCCTTGAAAATCTTAAATGTCACTTCTGGTTTGGGCAGGGGGAGTGGCTTTTTGAGTCAGGGTCTCCCTACATAGTTCACGCTGGCCTCATACTCACTATGTAACCCAGGCTGGCCTTGAACTCGCAGCGATCCTCCTGCCTCAGCATTCCAGAGTGCTGGGATTACAGGGATGTGCCACCGCACCCGGCCGTCACTTCAGTTTTATCACTGTCAAAGCAAATGCATATGGCCTAGCACCACCATGGGTGACACTACTAGAGGTCAAATGGCTTGGCAGGCTCTCAATCAAAAAGCTACTAGGGAAAAGCCTATCACTTTTATCCACTCCCCTTTTTTATTTTACATAGTTTTCATTAAAATGTGCTTGAGAAGACAACAGAGATGAAGACTCTAAGAATACCAGCCGCAATAGCTGTTTGTGAGGACAGGGCAAATAGAAGCTAGTTAGTGTCCTCATGTTTGCTTATTTGGTTCCTATGACTTTTGCCTTTTTAGGATAAAAAAGAAAACACTTTTGCACCTGCAGCTTCTGGCCCAGGCTGACTACAGACTTAGTGATGTAATGCGGGAGTCATTGCTAGAAGACCAGCTCAGCCCCATCCTCACAGAGCCCCACCTCCTGGCCCTGGACCGAAGACTCCAAGTCATCCTCAAGACAGTGCAGGGCTGCATAGAGGTCCGTGGAAAGCAGAGTGTCATAGCTGATGGCCCGGCACAACCATCAGCCCTAGACTCAGGCCAGGCTAACCTGACAAGCTAAGCACTGGAAGAGCCAAATTTCAGAACACATACCTGGTGGACTCCAGAGTGTAAACCAAACTTCCTCACTTCCACTTTACAGTCCCAGAGGCTGAATCACTAGCTCAGGAAGGAGGCAGGATGTGCTTTGAAACAAATGGGATCCACTCAGTTTGATTTTTACTTCTTGGTATAAAGATCACTGCTTCTATAGTGAATTGCCTTGACTCCATCTTCCCAGAAAGCACTGCTTCCGTCAAGGCTACAGACTATCTTCTGGGAAGTCTGGGTATGGTTCAGGCTTGGAAGATCTGGAAGTCCTGTTCCCAGGAGTCTAACAGTCAAATAAAAGGACATTAACTGAATACCTGACTGTCCTCCAGATCCTTATTGCACCTACAAGTACCGGATAACTCCTGGTCCAGATAAAACTTCTTGAATACTTCAAGCAGACGCAAAATCTGCAAATGGTTAACGATCAAACTGGTTCAACTCAGACTTCACACTTTCTCCTTATGTTCTCATCACTGGTCCAATCTGAGTAAAATAACCTCTACTGACCAGTCCTACAGTAACTCCTCAGAAACACTGTCACAGAGGGTAGTTATAAAACAGGAATTTGCTCTGAGTATCAGAAAAGGTGTGTCTGAATCCGAAGTGTATTAAACACCAACTGAAACATCAAGTATGTCAAAAATTAGTAGTAACAATAGGATAAAGTGTGACAGAGGGAAAACAAGGGGACTTCTCAAGCCAGGACAGCATGGGTGGGGCCTATCAGGTATATGAGCTTAGAGCAAAGCAAGAAAAAGACCGGTGCCTACCAGACCCCATAAGCCACAGTCCTATTCCCAGATAGCCCAGAACTGTCATCCACCTACCCACAAGAACGGGGGCCATCTGGAGAGGTACAGCCCTCCCCTCGGGACTAGCTTCGAAAGGACTAAATCAAGTTTCCCAACCTTCCCTTAAGGGACAGTAGAGTCCCCATTTCCTTTATCATCTCTCTAGATGATAAAACCCTTTTAACAGGAACCTTTGCTTCTTGTTCTATAATTAATGACTGAAATTACAATGACAGGAATGTATTCATTCCATGGAATGATTAGTGAACAAGTAAAAAATAATTTCATCAGGTAACTTTTCTGATAAGACCAAAGGCTCAAACACTGGAGGTGAGAGGAATAGGAAAAAGCTGTCACCAAAGAGAAAAAAAAGTCAAGAACTATAACTATCATCTACTACTTCTACGTAATGTCCAAAGACAGACGAATGGAACAAAAACAAGTACCTCTGACCCATGCCGGTATCCCACCGGTATCCCACCTTGCTAGTACGTTTACCCCTGAACCTTGTTTCTCCCTAGTAACGACATCACCACCACTCACACTGAGTCCTCATCATGTGCAGGGAGCTTTACCCACAGTACAAAATCAACAAACACGCTTCCAATCCACCTAAATACACACACACAGGCATCATCCTACCTCCAGTGGGCAAGGAAGCCAACGAAGGCTTAAGGACACTAACTGAAATCACACAATTTAATAATTTAGACCCATTCCCAAGTGTTCTTTCCACTGTAATACAAAAATCCATCACAATCACACCCAATTTATGATTGAAGTTGTTTGCTTAAAATGAAAAAAAAATTACCTCTTTAACAGAATAACCTTAACACATTCCCACCAGCTTGAACCACTGGAGGTACATTCATGTATGACTGGGCATCGGGCAGCATGGCACAGTCCCACTGGGTGGTATAAGCCTCCTGATGGGACAATTATACATGTATAGCCCAGTCATAAACTTGTTAATCCCACAGGCAGCCCAACTGCAACTCAGAGCTAACTCCTTCATTAATTGTCTCTCTTACAAGTCATTTTTTTGCCCTTTGGAGGAGCAGAAAATCACACCCAGGAAAATGGGCAAAAAATATCCTAGCAGACATTCAAAGAAAAGCACAAGAATCTGAGGCTTCCACAAGCCTCAGAAAGATAAATTACAGCTCCATCTCAAATCCAGCTACCTCTATGACCACAAACTAGCTTTTAAATGGCATATATTTTGCTGTACTTCACATAATAGAACTGAATTTGACTATGATATGCCAAGTGTCTATATACCATATTATCTTCAACATTCTATTATTACTAACAAAATTAAAATAGTTTGTTAGAAATACCAGGAAACATTCCATTGCTAGAACTATCAAGTTCTTCCAACTTGTTCATTCTGAACCGTTTTGCTCAACTTCTCTTGAAATAAATACATATTCTCCTGACTCTATGTGAAAACTTCATGTTATCACTGACAGCAAACAATACAGTACGTGAACTAGTGGAGAAAGGGACCTGGGGAATTTGTTGCAGCCTTCTCAAAAATCAGGATAATTTGAGTCTGAAGATAATTTTATGTCCTACAAAGTTGTCACAGACACTGAATTGGCAAATACTGAATCACTGCTCCCAGGGGAAGTTCAGGGTTAGGTCTCTGGGAGTCTCTGGTCTCATTTTTGCCAACCCGTCAATACATAATATTGTCTTATGTATTAAAGATACCTTATTTTATATTGCCAATTCCTTAACATTGCACTCACAGCCAACAGCACCAACTCATGAGTGAACAAAGCTTATCTAATATACATACTTTCTACGTAAGGTACATCACAGCTTAATGGCAGGTAGGAACATTTGTCAACAAATAATCCCTGTATTTGGGAGCTTTTTAAATAATAAAATCATCAACAAAAAACACATACACAAAAATAATGTGGCACTAAAAAGACCAAGAAAATGACACTTATTCATAGCTGAAACAAGAAGACTAAATGTCCCTTTGGTTCAACCTCAGCTGGGAAAATAGGCACGGAAGACTCAAACTTCACTGCTCTGCTCAGGTCTCTGAATGACTGCAAAAGCACTCAAGTACTGTAGTAGACTGGGGTGACAAATAAATCTTAGCAAGCATGCAGATTTGCAAATACGGAAGACATAAATAAAAGGAACTGATTGTAGATTAACAAAGATGATTTTAAAAAGCTCCCCATCTAGTGGCAACTTTTAAAACTACTTAAGCAAAATTGGAACTTTTTCATAAAACAAAAAATTCACACTCATTAGTGCTTTTAGTTTTAGGTGTAGTCATGTCACAGTTCTGAAGTCATGTCAAGAAACAAATTTTAGCTATGTATTTTAGTACTCAACAATGCGAGTTTCCTCACTAAAACCCCATCCCATAAAAAAGGAGACATTTAATATAACACCTAATAAGTTCATATAACCACAGCCTTTAATAACTATTATGATACCTTTGGGGACAAATTAAATGGTTTATCTACTTACTGTTCCTTCATGTTCTTTCAGCTCACTCAGAATACACTGGACCTAATAAAAGCACAAAAAGGGTCCACCCCTTTGTTGTCGGAGATAAAGCATATTTTAAAAACAACAATTGGGCCAGGGATATAGCTCAGTAGTACAGCACCTGCCTGGCAAGCACAAGGTTGTGAGTTCGATTCCCGGTACCCAGAAAAAAATAAAAATAAAAAAAAAACAATCCCCAAATACCCTGACATCACACTACTTCAATTTTAAAATGTCAACACTGAAGGCATTAAACAAACAAAAAAGGAGACTACAGGGGCCACAGTTTTAGAGGGAGAATTAAGCTACAATGAAGACAATCGACCCTGATAAACCTTCTTCAGTTTTCTCTATTATGATTCTCAATGTTCAATTGCAGTTGGCTGAGGAAAGACATTGTAGAATCTGGACAAGGTGTACAGATATTGAAGCAGCAAAAATTAAAGAATGCTCTTCTGGCACCACTGCATGTGAAGAAATTAGTATCAATACACTAATGAGTACAACTTCATTATTTCACTGCTCAGAAACCTAAGGAATAAGCATTCGAAACAAGGCTTTATTCATGCAAAATTAAAAAAGCATTCTTAAGTAGCTAAATGCATATCTTAAATTTAAACCAGCGATATATTCATGTAGAGATGTTCCCCATTAAATCTGGGAAAGTTCCAAGGCCACAAAACTAATCTAACCTTCAATAAAAAGGAGAGCTTTGGCTTTTGATTGAATCTTTCCTTCCATGCCTTGGTAGCTAAGTCTGCTACATTTCCATTACCCTTCACGCAAGGTTAAGAGATCCAGTCTTTGACAAGCTGAACTGGAAAGCATTGAAAACAAACATTATTACTCTTTCAAACCACCAATCCCGTAATTCACTTTCCCTTTTCATTCTTGCCCTCCAGAGTAGCAGATTTTTGGGGAGGAAGGAAGGAGAAAGATCGAAAGGAGAAAGGGAAGAAAAACTGATTCATTTAAGAATTTAAATTATTTAATCTTTTATTACTTGACCTACCATTAAGACATCTATAACAAAAAGAACAGCATGTATTAGCACACACAGTATAATCAGACTGGTAACCAGGAAACGATACAAAATGGTCCTCTGGCCATCTATACCTTCTAAAGCAGCAAATCCAGAAATAATGACTCTGTAAGCCCTGAATATCAACTAAGACAAATTATGCCAACCGTGATTTCTCACGTACACTTAAACTGCACAAATATAAAGCTTTAAATGTAATAATTGTTAAATTTAGGCTTATCTTAAAATGTCTAAGATTAAAAACTACAAAAGGGAGTACAGCAAGCCAAATGGTTTGAGTAAAACTCATTTAGAAAGCAGTATACGTATCTGAATACACATAACATGATTATATACATGTATGAAACTGCAATTTTATAGCATTCTACCCTAAAATTCATTTAAGTACATTTTTGGCATTTAAACAAAGATCAAATCAAGCTTTAAGCTGATAGGAACATAATTTTTATTTTTATATTTTAAATATAAAAAAGGTAGCCAAACACAAAGTTAAGTACAGATCATAAAAGCCTCATTAAATATAGACTTTGAAAATTAAAAAATTTTAATAAGGTGGCTTTCTATCCCACACTAAAATGTAAATAAAATGTCTCAGATTTCTATTCCAAGTTAGTAACAACCTATATGCTTTTCAAACCTATGAAAAAAATCTACCCTGGCCAATTTAAATTGCCTGGGAAAGGATAGGAGAGGGGATTATTAATCAGAACCAGTTGCACACAGGTGGAAAATACTTGCAGTCACTCCCAAATATAACCCTACGTTTTATATATATATGGATATATATATATAAATCACAATGAAAATAAAAGTGCCTACATTATGGAACTGTGAAATTTTGTTTAAAAAATAACAATAATAAAAATAAATCATTGGTATCATTGGAATAATGTAACACGTAAGGCTGGAAAATATTGAAATACAGTTAAGACTTAAAACACAAGTTTACTTAAAAAAAGAAAAAGTTGCCAGAGAAATACAGACTAGATAGGAAAGCCGGACTTTCAGCAGGATGGCCTTTTAGGCCACACACAAACACATCCTACCCACCTCTACCCCACCAGAAACTCTACTTGACATAAAAAAAGGAGGGGAAAAAGGTTAAACCCAAGTACAAAAACTTCTCCCCAAATCTCATGCCCCGATGAATGCAGTGGGGGAAAATCTGCCAAAACTAACTTTATCTACCTGGTTCCTCCCTTTAGCAATATAACCTCCATTTTTCTCTATGACGTTTGTTCCATCTGCATCCACTCAGCAAACCCAATCTCCTGGAATCAGTTTACTCAGCACAGGAGATTATACTGGAGGTAACTGAAGGACACACATTACCAAAAACTCTGAGTTAACAACCAAGAACGCAGATCTCAGATTCTTATTCTCAATTTAGCATCTCATCATCAGTATCTGGCACTACTGGGTAAAGGTCTAATCAGAATCTGTGGACTGAGGCAGACGTAGCTAAACCATAACCCAATATTTGCAGTCTATGATTTGGTTTCAAACTTAAAAAGCAGACATAAGATAGCCACACACATAAAAATATTTCAGAATTAGAGAGGAAACGTTAATAACAAGACAGAAACAAATCAGGCAAAAATACCATGGCAAATGAAAATTCAGGTTGAGGGGCTGAAACAATCATATCCATCTGATAATCAGCAAAAATGGGCATTTTTTCCACCCTTAAACTAGTTTAATTACAAGCGTATGTCTTTCTACTACACTAAGATTTTCTACATCCATTTTTCCTAATCCTTGGAGCTTAATGAGAAATCATTTATTCTATATAGAAGTACAGCATATATGGCCACAGTCTAAATATGCTTATAACCGGAAATTATATCACAAAAAATCTTGCACTGTTTTATCATTACTCTACGGTAATTCACTGGTGCTGGGAACCACCCTCACCAAAAAGCATGGCACTCACTGCCCAGCTGAACACTAACACTGCACAGAGAGAAGCAGTAACAGCAAAGTCCACAGAACTCTTATATTTATTTGTGTAAGAGCATTTAATTAATGCTCCAAATTAAAAATGGTGCAATAAAAGCAACTTTTAATAATATAAAGAGACAAGAAGCTGCAATGTCAGTGGCCACTTGGCGCTGCAAGTAGGGAAAATAAAGCAGCTGCAGAGTGAAGCACGGACTAGGGGAGAAGAGGGAGGCACAAGAGGCACATTTCAGACAGACAGTGACACAAAACTGTTGTACTGTTGGATGTTTCGTTTGAGGATATCGGAGCATGGGCCAAGGACACGTTCAAAACGAGGTCGGTCCAGCTTAACACACTTCAAGGGCCCACGTGAAACCACAGTGGCAGCACGAGGACGATTCATCAGTAGTGCAATTTCACCTGGAAAAGGGAAAGGAGACTCATAAGAGCAGGCCAACTTCTCCCACAGAAAACATTTCCTTAAAAAGTGCACTTCTGAGAAAATAACAAAGGTTTGTTTCCCAAATAACTTAGTACAGGTCACCACAACTGCACATTAACAAAAAAAAAAAAAAAAAAAAAAACTTATCAAAGCCAGGTGTGGTAGTGCACACCTGTAATCCCAGCACTTCAGAGGCTAAGGCAGGACACAAATTCAGGGCCAGCCTCACCTACACAGACAGTCCAAGGCCAGCCCAGACCACACAAAATCCTGTCTCAAAAAACAAACACAAGTATCAACTAATAGATAAGACAGACAAAAACTCCAACAACTCAATTATTAACTGAGTAGGAATCAAACTGAGTCAAAAAAGCAATTAAAATATAAAATTCAGAAATAAGCATCACATGTTTTCTCTTACAAGTGTGATCTAGAGGAAAAAAAAAAAAAAAAAAAAAGAAATGGCATGAAAGCAAAAGGAAGACTATTAGAGAAAAAGGGGACCACAGGGAAGAGAGAAGGTGGACCTGAGGGTTTATTTGAAGTATGGGTATGCAATGAAAATGTCATGTAATAAAACCCATTATTCTGTATAATTAAAATGCACTAATAAAAATAAATGAAATTAAGAAAAGACAAAATTATGAAACACTACAATGCTTCACCGAGCAGTAACAAACTACAGTACATATTCAATATGAAGGAACCCAACATACCAAAATAATCAGAAGGTCCCAATCTCCCCACTTCAACAAACTCTTCATTTTCTGACCGACGTTGCAGCACAGCAGCTGTCCCCTGTAAGAAAATCACCAAAAAGCTAAAGGAGTACTTTCTAACCCAGAGTGGCATTTTAAATATCCTGTGCAATTTTAGCTATCTCACAAAAAATAGGGGAGGGGGAAATCAGTGGTTATTTCAACACATCTGTGTTCGTGTGGTAAAAGAAACTGAAAAGTTAAGTCACCATATCAACCTATTTAACCAGCATCCCTTGCTTGCAAGCTTCTTATCAAGCTAAGGTACCTGCTAACCATACTTGGTTAGCAAACTGCAGACGGAGGACTAAACCCCATTTTTGCCTATTTTGTAAATATTTTATTCTAATACCACACCTACTAGTTTATGTTTCTATGGCTGCTTTTGCACTATGACAACAGAGTTGAGTCTCTGAATTTACTAATTGGATACACATGGCAGGTCAGATTATCTGCTATACATTTCCAAGAACTGTACAGATATAAAACATGGTAACTTATAGAATTTATTAACCAGCTTTGACCATGATTTACCAAATACCACAAACACTTGCATCTTAACAAGGATGGTGCAGAATCATTAAAGTTTGTTCTGAGTTTTTTTGGCTTATATGATAAAGTACAATTGGGTAACTCAGCATCTGGCTACTTGCATCTAGCATGCTTGCAGAATTACGACTCAAACTCTTTTAAATAAAGCAGGCTAACAGAAAAACCAAATAAATGCATTTCAAAGTAAAAGATAATTTGTAAATAAAAGTGTCAAACAGTCTCAAAAATTAAAGCTGTAAATCAGAATTAGCCCTTTTTCCATTTATGGTGTACAACTTTGTAGAGAGTCAAATGTCAAGTTCCTAACCTCTAATATAATGAAGAACTCATCCCCTGGTTCTCCCTGAACCACAATCTTCTGCCCATCTTCAAACTGGACTGGTTCCAACGCATCAGCTACTGTGAGACGTTCCCACTTGTCCAGAGATTCTGAAAGACAAGAATCCAAAGAATTTCTCTACATTACTTGGTGCTAAAAATGTTAAAACAAAGTATACAGAGAGTCAGCCAAATAGCCATTCCCCCTCAATACTCTAGTAGTGTCTCAAGACAAAATGCGGCAATGGCACCTGTCTTTAAACACTGCTCATCAAAGCAGAATCCCCACATTATCTGCAGATGGCTCTTAGATACTTTAGTTGCCAGGTTAATTTATACCAACTGCACCCAATGGCATAGGAATAAGAAAATGTGACCATTAAGTGTTCCTGAAGATTGACATCAATGCAAACCAAACCTACAATTACACTATCCAAAAGTAACACTTTCACCATCCATGTTTTTCAAAAGGTTCAAACAAATAAAATCCTCAGTTGAATTTATTTATGAAACAAGAACAGGAAGATAAACGTTTGTTCCCAAAGGCCAAACTATAACTGAAACACTAAGTGAATGTGACTATTTTAAAGCGTACATAAGGAAGGAAAAAACTCAAATCACTGTATCAAAACAATGAACAAAAGATTGTCACCTTAATAGAAATTCCTACCCTTCCTTCTAAACCGTAAGTTCTAATGTTTCCCAGTTTACATAACAACACACACGAAAGTATCTCCAATTAACCTGCTTTACTATAAATTTCAACAAGTCTGGCATCTTTGCAGAGGATGCCAGCAAATGATATCTAATCTTCAATGACAGAATAAGGGATGAAACATGTCCCAGCAGGGATAACTAAATGCCTGCAGTCAAAAAAGGAGGATCCTTTTAACTCTTCTTTTTAGGACAAGTAAGCAGCACCTATACTTTCAGAAAGTTTTCCCAAGTCCAGTTACAGTAGTCAGTCAAACTTTCCATACTGTTAAAAAAAAAAAATTTCCACATGCTTTTCATTACTATTAACAAAAACATAAATTAGTTAACTTTTTAGGAAAGATAATAGGTTCTGCTGAGTATCATTAATACTTTAACAGTTCTCCACACAAACCTTCCAAAACTCACCTAAAATAGATACTTTACTAAGGAACTCTTCATACATTTTTCGCTTTCTCAGCGTGCTTCCCTATAAATTAAAAAATACACACACATTACTATACAATGTTGTGAAACAATAAGTTTCAAATAAACTTTAAAAAAGTCAAAGCTTGCTGCTGCTTCTGGATTTGTGGTTTGTTTTTTTTTTTTTTTTTTTGGAGACAGGGTCTTGCTATGTAGTTCAGGCTAGCTTTGAACTCACTATGTAGCCCCGGCTGGCCCTGAACTTGCGGCAATCCTCCTGCCTCAGCCTCCCAAGTGCTGGGATTACAGGCGTGCGCTACCACACCCGGCTTCCTTTTATCTGCGGGGGGGGGGGGGGTGGTCATCATTTTTCTTCATGCTGAAGACGGATAAGCTCCTATTCAACAATACAAAAAAGCTCTTTGTAACTTGCTCCCAAGAAGAACATCAAGCATCTTGGCTAAAGAAGGTACATAGCACCACCAAACAGTGAAATGCCAAATAAGCAAAAGATCAGTTCTTCAAAAATCATACTCCCTGCACAGCATGCTTCCCCACAACCCCAACCACCCACACAGGGAAATAAACTGCTGCCACTTACAGACTTAAAAAAACAGAAGAGTCCCATTGCCCCAAACACAACCAAGCTCTTATCTACAAAGTGTGTCAAATGCATCTGAGAGAAAAAGGGGCAAACATACTTTCCTTTATAATAAAACTTCCTTAAATAGTAAAATGCCTTAGCGTGCCCCTCCTGCCAAAAATATACATACCTACGTACATTATATGCGTGTACGCACCTGTAAATATCCTACACATACACACAGTCTGCCCTCCACATCCACAGGTTCTGCATCCAAATTCAACCAAATACAGATTAAAAATACTCAGTAAAAAATGTTATCTGTACTGAACGTGTACAGACTTTCCTGACATTACTCTCTAAACAATATAGTATAACAACTATTTATATATCATTTACTTTGTGTTGTGTATTAGTAAGCAATCTAGAGACGATTTAAAGTATGGGGAAAAAGGAGCCTTTCTACACTGTTGGTGGGAAAGTAAACTATGGAACCACTATGGAAACCAGTATGGAGACTCCACAAATAAACTAAAACTAGAAATCCCATTTGACCCAGGTAGTCCCTTCTTAGGTATCATCCCAAACAAGTTAAAGACATCATATTACAGTGATATACGGACACCCATGTTTACGGCAGCACAATTCATAATAGCTAAATCACGGAAGCAGCCTATATGTCCATTATCAGATGAATGGATAAAGAAAATGTGGTA
Source organism: Erethizon dorsatum (assembly GCA_028451465.1). Classification (NCBI taxonomy): domain Eukaryota; kingdom Metazoa; phylum Chordata; class Mammalia; order Rodentia; family Erethizontidae; genus Erethizon; species Erethizon dorsatum. Next base: position 13,961,212 of record CM051826.1, read on the forward strand.
TTACAATGCAGTGCATACTACCCTGCTATAAAGAAAGATAAACTTGAGTCATCTGTAGGAAAATGGATGCACCTTGAGACCATAACATTAGGTGAAATAAATCAGACACACAAGCATAAATGTCACATGGCATCTTATATGAGAAACCCAAACTACAAATAAAGAGCAAAATAAAAGATTATAGTAAGTGGGAGGAGAAAGATCTTTCTCAAATGGGAAGGTGATCCACAGATGGAGGGTAAGGGGAGAGGAGGGAAAGGGAATGAAAAAAGCGCATTAAGATGTATTATATATACATGCAACAACTCCACAAAAGGTATGTAAACATTATGTTCTGCAAATATGTTACTAATAAAAAAAATTTTTTAAGTATACAGAGAATGCACAGGTTATATGCAAACACTATACCACTTTATGAAAGGGACTCAAGCATTTGTGAATTTTGGTATGTACATAAGGGATTCAGAAATAAAGGAAGATTTCAAAATATATATGTATATATTCCAAATCCAAAAAAAATAAAATAAAATCTGAAGTACATCAGACTGCATACTTTCAAATGCCCAGATGGGCTCTGCAAAAATTTAAGAAAACCATTCAGAATGGCCAATGCCATTAGCTAGGACTTAAACATCCCAAGCTGCTCTTTAAATGCACCATAAGTTCTCAAAAACTCTGACTGTATTAACAGAATGCCCCAATAGTTTTATTTCCCCTAGTAAAAGGGGACATGATATATGTACTACTGAAAACCCGTCTTCAATTTAGAGATGTTAATTATTTCTGAATGGTCTTAAATAACTCAATACACTTAAAAGCGGCCCCTGTCAGACAATCTGTGGTGGGCAGGATTAAGTAAATTAACATGCACCTTTGGGTAAATCAATAGATTTCTAAACACAACCTGACCATTACATATACGCATTTTGTTTCCCATGTTATTTCTGGCCAAATTTTTGTTCTAAAACATCACTGCCTCAAGTGACATAATGAATAATGCTAAACAGGGCTCAATGAAAAATATCTTATCATTAAATATAAGGCATATTGTCATTTCAGTTTGGTGATATTATTCAAATATTATTTACACAGACCAGAATTACACGTCACACTCCAAAAACCCAAGCTCTATTACCATAAGGATTCTTCTATAGCTGTCTCGGTCGATACCCCATAGTTTCACATTTGTCTTCGCTTTGACAGTGGCTGCTCTAGGTGTTCCATAAATCAAAGCCAGTTCTCCAAAGCTCCCTCCTTCCCCAACACTGGTTGCCCATTCATTGTTCACATATACCTAAAATGCAAATGACATCAAAGAAGGATTTTTCTCTACATATATACAAGAATGTGTTAAAAATTCTCAAACCTTTTTGAAAGATCAGAATTCTTAACTCGTTTAAAAAAAAAAAAAAAAGAGTATACATTATGTTTTCAGAACACAGTAAAGCAAAATAGTTGAATCCTGACAATGACCTAACTGTGCACTTATCTGATATGAAAAAGGTACTCTGTGGGAATGATGAAGGAAAAAGGTCAGCCAAGCAGTAATACCGATAACACGTTTATCACATATTTACTGTGCTGAGCACTGTACCAAGCATTTTACTTGCATTAGGTCACTGAATTTTCTAATAATCCTATAAGATCAGTGCTATTTTTGTCGTCATTTCATTTGGTAAACAGGACTTACAGAAGAAAGCTACATTAAGTTTCATAGCTAATGGCCTGATGTACACTCCTTTACTGTATTTTGATCTTACTTCCCAGCATGCATGCATTTCACTACTCCAGCAAAAGCTGCAGCTAGAGAAATTATCTTTAAGAAGTTTGTGTCATAAAAATACTCGGCAAAAGGTGCAGATGAAATCTGACATAAAAGAGCTGTAATAGCCCTTCAGAAACACTATGCTTATTGCTTAGAAGCAATAAAAGTCAAAAAACACGACTTTAAAGATTAACAAATTTGTTATAATTAAATCTTACATCCATTTCTCCTTGATCAATCACATAGAAATTATCCCCTTCATCACCTAAGAGTAAAGACAAAAAAAGATCAAATTAATACAATATAAACTCAGTGGTGCTTTGATAGAAGAGCATATTAACATGAACACAATCTTTAAGAAAAAAAAAAATCCAGCAATGTATTTTAAAAGTCACAGGACTGATCAATTTTATTTTCAGTAATCTCATGTAAAGAGTACCCAAAAAAAACTAAAAGTCACATACATGTACAGTTATTCACTACTATGCCCTCTATAACAATATAAGAAATAATTCAAATAGTTAATAGCAAAATATCAGACTGCCATAAAATGTGAAAATGTGTTTATGAAGACCCATGAAAATCTCAAGAATAAGAAAAAAAGATATGCAAAAGGTTATAATCATGTCGATCTATGTAACAATAAAAGATAAGAATCTCTAGGAGACATAGAACTTTACAAATACATGGCCTACATAATAATGCAGGTACTTTTTAAAAATGGCTAATAACTAACAAAGAACATATGAGATGTATTTTGTTCTGAAATTCCCTACAACATTCAACTTAAAAACAGGCATTTAACAATTGTAAACAAAATTGTATCAGAAATATTAATACCTTAATGAATATATTTTTAGTGCCAAGAATTTTTAATTAAAATAAGAAAATCCAATAGTATTAACAGAAGGGAAGTGGAAAGATCAAAAAGGAAAACAAATTCCAATAAAAGAAAACCGAAACAATCAATCCTCCAGTCTCACCTGCTCTTCCATAACCATACTACATGACACAGAAACTTCCACCCTTACCTTGCTGAATAACTGTCTCTCCGGCAATAAAGGAGACTGGAAACATGGCATCAAAAATATCACTGCAAGAGACAGAAGGCCTAGTGTTAAATTTCACAAGTCTCTTCTATGGAATTCCAATATTAACCTAGAATTAAAGCTCACAGATTTTCAGCTCAACTGTCCTTTGGTGAACTAAGAGCCTTAAAACTTGCAATAATGCTGACAATAGTTTGAGACTACACCCTAACAGCAAAAATACTATAAAGAAAAGAACCTCTTCTTACCTTCTTTCATTATCATCAAGATGTGAAAACAGCACATTTTTTTCAATGGCTTTGGCTAAAGCAGCCATTGTCTTATAATCTTTTGGTATAACCTAGAAGAGAATTGAAGGTCAAATGACAATTCCATACACCAAAAACATTTCATGTTTACAATTAACATTTCAATTAAATGTCAGGCCACATTATAGTATTTCAGTAAGACTGTTTTGAGTTAAATATTTTCACTACAACACACTTAAGATGACTTTTTATTCACAAAGTACTCAACAAGTACTGACTAATCAATCCCTTTGCCTATAACCAGGTCTATATTTAAAGGCCAGTACTTGGTTCCCAGTTAACCAACCAAAAACATCTGACCAACATCATTATTCTGAGGCAAAACCAGGTTGTTTCAATTCTGACTCTGTGGTACTGGGGACCAGGGCCTTTGTACTGAGCTACATCCACAGTCTTTTCATTTTCTTTAGGGCTTAACATTGGGTTACAAAAACCCATCCCATACTTGTCTACTGTAAATTCATACTTTAGCATAATTGTAGCCGGCACTGGTCTCAGTAGCTGTGCCTGGGGCATACAGGAAACAATCTTTGTGTTTACCAACTTGGTACAACGAACAGCAAGGAGTATGCACATGTGCAAAAGTGTCAAACCAGGATTTTTAGCCACATAATGATCCATCTAACAGGTCTGGTGCATGCTTACTTGAGCATTACAGGGGGTAAAATATACTACACCACTCTTCTGTTATGAAAACATGTATTCTACCATAATGGAATATGGGTGTGACTCACAGCAGCTGTGCCTGGGGAAAGCAAAACCCATCTGTGTATTCACCCACTTGGCAGACAAATGGCGAAGTATGTACAGGAGATCCAAAGCAACAACAGATGACTTTTACCCATGAAATGTTGCTCGCTGCTAAATTTCCGTGCATTTAGGATTTGTTTTTTTAAAAAGTTTTCTTTTTATTTTTCTGGTAGAAGTAGCACAATTCAGTACAATGGCACATGAAAAACCAGATTTGCAAGTTTTGGAAGAGGTCAAAACTGAATCATCAGATTACTCATGCATGGATGAAGATGATAATGACTTTAATGTTGGCCATGTGAGCCAAAGTTCTTGTGACAGTGAAATGGAGCAAGAGTCAACCGATACAGACCTGGGGAATTCAGACCTCCTTGATTAACGAAGAAAACAACAATGTGAGTACATATTTGACTAGTTGAGATGGTACGAAATGGTCACACAACCAAATGGAACACTCAGTGTTAGAACTAGGTCCAAAAATACAGTGAGGATCTTGGCAGGATGAAACCTATTGGATGGAATGCCAGCACTGGAATTCAATGCTGGAAATTATTTTTTAATAGACGAAATGCTACATGATGTGAAATACACAAATAATGACATACAAGTAATGACATACAGTACATACATTCTGTATGTACCAATAGTCATACTCAAAAATGTATTTATTGTGACACCTCACTAGCTGATCAGAAAGCATTCATAGGTCTGAGGTACTTAGCAGGGATTTCTCATGGTCATCACAGGAATGTAAAAGACTTATGGAGAAGCCATGGGGGTGGGCTTGAGGTTCATAGAATAACCACACTGAGATTTGGTTTCCTTCAAAATTGCCTAGGGTTTGATGACAAAACCACCCATCAAGAAAGAAAGAGGGGCCAGAGAGACAGCTCAGCGGCACAGCACCTGCCTGGTAAGCACAAGGTTCTGAGTTCGATTCCCCGCACAAAGAAGAAAGAAAGAAAAAGAACTAATAATTTGGCTGCTATCCACTCACTGTTTGAGAGATTTATGGGTAATTGTCAAAAAATTTACACACCATCTGAATACATGACTACTGATAAACATCTTGCAGCATTTCATGGTCACTATAGCTTCAGGCAGCATATGCCAAAAAAACACCCTTCAAAATATGGCCCTTGTAGATAAAAATTTATACCCTTGTAGATGCGAAGACTTACACTTTCAAATTAGAAATTTATCCTGGAACTCAGTCACCAGGTCCTTATTCATATAGTAATAAACGGAATGATGTTGTGAACAGATTTGTTGCTCCCACCCCCCAAACTAAGCAGAATGTGACATTCGACAACTCATTTACCAGCTTCCAAATGATGTTACATTTGCTAACAGAGCACAAGTTGACCAGTGTAGGAACTGTACACAGGAAAAAAGCAGAAATTCCAAATGAAAGGCTGCTATTTCAAAACAGAAAGTTGTACAGTACAATCTTTGGATTTCACCAAGATTTACAATGGCCACATCTGTGGCAAAGAAAAACAAACTGGTACTGCTGATGTGAACATCGCACCATGATGGAAATACTGATAGAGAAACCTCAACAAAATGGAAGCATGAGATGGTAACTTTCAACAACAAAACCAAAGGTGAAACAGATGTTGATGAAGAATTACTCAACAACTATACCACTCAAAACACAAAGTGTTGGCTAATGGTTGTATTTTACTTGATCCTAAACATGTGGCATAAATACTGTGATAGTTTACAAAGAAAATAACAAGTGCAAAACACCACAGAGAAATATTCTTAAAAGGATTAGGAATGGACCTCATAGGAGAACATTTACAGCAGAGGAAAAACAAAATGTTTCTGCCCAGGGAAAAAAATTGTGGAGCACACTGGTGAGCTGACAGGTGAACAGGCAGGCGCAGCATCACAAAGACCTACTATGACAACAAAACAAAAAAGATGTCAACTGTGCCCTACAAAAAAAGATAGGAAAACAAAACATACGTGGTTATCAGTGGCAATACTTGTGTATGGAACACGCAGTTTTCATGGGTAAAGACAGCCTTGGGTGTGTCAGTTGAAGCAAAGACTGTTTCTGTTATAGAGTTCTATTGGTATTTTCATTGTAGTTCACATAGAAATTTATTTCTGAGGTTATCTCTTAGGTTTTGTAAGCAAGTACACAGCTGATGTGAAAATGTTGTTTATTCTAACTTGCAATACATCTTAAGAATTTAATACTTTATTCATATTTTATGTTTCTGTTAACTACACGTTGTATAATATAAGAACCCTCTGATAAAACAGCACCACCAGCAAGATGTCAAGTATGTCCTACAAAAGGCCAGGAAAGCAAAACACACGCTGGCAGGGTAAGCGATACATGTGCACTGAACGTGCTATCGTCATGTGTGAAGACTGCCTTAGGAGTAACAACTGAATTTTTTTTTTTTTTTTGTAGACTTCTATTGGTATTTTCATTGTAGTTCATATAGGAATTTTTGTTATTTTTTAGACTTTGTACACCAAAAAATAGTCAGTGTTGAAACTTTTGATGCTTTTTTTATGAAGAATATTAAAAATTCAACTTTAATATTTTTTCCTGTTGAGTACTTGTTTAATAAAGCTAATATAAATTAGTAATTCATCAATAGAAATATTCTAAAGAATATTTGTGTACACTACACACAAATAAACAATAAATGTGTGTATTATACACAATGTCCCTTCATGAAAAAATTTAGGTTATGCCCCACTTAAGACAGGGTCTCACTAAGTTGCCCAAGCTGGTCTCAAACTTGGAATCATCCTGCTGCAGGCTCCCAAAATGCTAAGTATTTTTTAAACTGCTATCTTTTGGTATTGTTAGTTTTAGAAGCCCCAAAGGTCTGGAATTGTGCCCCCCTGCCCTGCTAAGGCTATTAGCAAAACTCAAAATGGCCAGCTGGCTCTGAAAAGAACAGATTAGGATGAATGAAGACTGTATGATAAAAGGTTAAAAGTCGCACATGAATTACTGTATAGAGTATCAAACATTTGACACCAGAATATGAGAAAAAGGAGCAATGCCTGCTTCTTCAAATGCAGAACAGCAGAAAACAATGAACCCCCAAAATGTAGCCATGTACTGTTCTGGTTTATAATCACTATTAGTTATTTCCTCTGCTATTATGCTATTATAGAAATCTATTCTCCAGTGTGCAATAACTACTTTTGTCTTTATTTGAAGTAGTACATGCACTCATCAAAGGAGACTAGATTGTCAAGTGGATCCCAAAAACATTTCTCCAATGTTTAGATCTCAAAACTACCTTTCTAACATACGATGCAGCATCTTCCTCCGTGTAGACTTCCGCACTGATAGCACCACGTCGTCGGCGACCCTTCACCACTGGGTTGGGAGGGGGAGGAGAGATTTCATCCTCTCTTGAGTCTGTACGGGTGCCTGCTTTCTGCAGATTCTGAATCTGCTTTGCCTCCTCCTGAAAGAAATTATAGGTATGTAAAATAAGACACCTCAGCATCAGCATGTGAAGTTGGTATTCTTGTATTCCAATGACCGTCCTTTGCAAAGCACTCTTCATCTAGTGCTAATGTAAGGAGAAAATGCCAATTTCAAATGGGAACAAAACAGAGAAGTTTAAAAAGAGATTCTTGCATGGGACTATTTCATAGATGGTATACTTAAATAGTATATTTCTTAGATTAAGTATACTTTAATAATCATCATAAGTCATTAGCCTAAGAACAGAACATAAAAAAAAAAATAGATGTTCATTTTAATAATGCATTGACAGCAATGATTTATGATGCAAACAGCGATGTACTGTAAAACAAAATCCTGGGAATAAGGGGTTTTTTTTAGTAAAAGATAACCCACTCGCCCCTCCAAAAGAGCACATAATCCAAGAATAGTAACTCAAGCAAAGTAATCCAAGAATGTCTAGATTACTGAGTTATTTCATTAATTCAGTGAGCATTTTCTGGATTTGCTATGTCACAACCTATGCTAGGCACTGGGAATACAAACACAGACAGGAGAAGGTCCAGAGCCTACGGAACTCACATTCTAGCCTGGGTCACAGATATAAACAAATACTGAAGTAAAGATAACCAAGAATAAGAACTGGTTTAGCAATGTTCCTCCAGCAAAGCTGGATGCATTCTTTATTATCAGGGTTCACATTTGAAGTTAAAGAGTAACCTGTTTTTAAAAACTGTTCCTTATTGAACCAATTCATATAAAAACTGAGATCAACTATTAAACATTCTTTTTTTCAAATCTAAAGCCTTAAAAAGAAATTCCTCTCAGTAAAGAATAAGTTATTAAGCCTGAAATAAGAAGGAAAAAATAAGAACACGAATCTTCTACTTTTTCATTCACTTGCCCCACTATCCATTATTTTCCTAAATCATCTTTAAAATTCTAAATGAACTTAGCATTTAAAATGAGTAGAAAAGGGGCCGGTGAGATGGCTCAGCGGCGTAAGCGCCTGCCTGGCAAGCGCGAGGGCCCGAGTTCGACTCCCGGAACCCACATACGAAAAAGGGGCCGGTGATATCGCTCAGCGGCACGGGCGCCTGCTGGCGCGCGAGGTCCTGAGGTCGACCCCCCGGTACCCACCAAAAAAAAAAAAAAAGACATTATGTACAGGCACAAATTCCATGATGAATGTGATCAATATGTATGGCAAATATGTACTAATAAAAGAATTAAAATGAGTAGAAAAAATACGATAAGAATTTGAGATGCCAGATTTTTTGGAGGGTGGTGCTTTTTTGTGGTACTGGGGTTTGAACTCAGGGCCTTCACACTGACCTATATCCCCCCCCCCTTTAAAAAGTTTTTATTTATTTCAAGACAGGGCCCCTAAGTTGCCCAGACTGGGCTGGAACTTGCCATCCTTCTGCTTCAGCCTCTCATGTGCAGCACCACATCCAGCCCTTGGCCCTGCTTTGGGCATCAAGACAAACGAAAAACTTCTACTGTACATATTTAGCAAGTCTACAATGATAACCATCGGTGGTGTTAGCAGTATTCACTGCTATGAACAGAATCATGCCTGCTTTTCTCTTCTTTCAGAGAGAAGACCTATACTTAATCTCTCTCTCTTGCCACGCTGGAGTTAAATCCAGGGCCTTTGCACTGCGTTACACCCCCAGTACCTCTTTTTTTCAATTTTGTTAAGTGCCCAGGCTGGGCCCAGAACTTGCAATCGTCCAGGCACAGCCTCCTAGAGTGCTGGGATTACAGGTGTGCACCACCACACCCAGCTCAATTAAGAAAAAACACAATGAAAAAAATACAACAAAAATAATTTTAATAAATTTGTATATATCTAATTGTAACTGTATTTACTACTTTCCCCTTTTCTTTTGTGGTACTGGAGATTGAACACAGGGTCTTTATACTGAAGTTTATCCCCAAAACATTTTTATTTTTTATTTTGAGATAGGATCTGACTAAGTTAATAAATTGACCAGTCCGGGCTCAAACTTGCAATCCTCCTGCCTCAGCCTCCAAGGGATTATAGGAATGTACCATGCCCAGTTTGTATTTACTTCTGGACTCAATAGTAATTCTGCTTCCAGAAATGCACATATATAAAATACATACACAAAAATATTTGTTCTTATGAAACATTAGAAGCAACCAAACTGTGATCAGTAGGAATGATTAAATATAGAATAGCCATACAATGGAATGTCATGAATGTGTTAGAAATAATAGGAAACATTTTTATATATCAATTTATCTGTAAATGCCCACATAATATCCCCCAAACATGGCTTCTTCCAACAAAGGCAACTGGGTGGAAGGAAAACCTTTTATAGTTACACCTTTTTGTACCTGTAGAATTCTGAACTATTTATAAATATATAACTTATATAAAAACATATTTTTTAGAAAACCACTTCATTTTCATCCTGGTAGATCCAGTAACTAATAACATTTTCCTACCTTATTGAAACAGAACTATAAAACTCAAGTCTCCCCCAAGTTTAAAGAGTACAAAAAAACCCCACAAATTTTACTCCTCAAATCTGTCATTGGCATTTCACAAAAATTTCATGAAAAAAATTCACAAATCTCATTTGGAACTGTCTTTTGCTTAACTGACTTTCCGATAATTCTAAAGTAACAGAAGCATTTTCATTTTAACACTGTTTCCTAAATCATGAGTCAATCTGAATATAACCTAATCTTGATGACACAGCCATCACTGAGACGGATCATCAACTTCTGGTACCTTTTTTTCATACTCTTACTCTCGCTGCTATTATTCAGCTGTCAGTCTCCCTCTTCAGCTCTTTCGCTTATTAAAACAAAAACTTGCAATCTACTTACTGGTTAATTATGTTCTTCACTCTTCTACGTTATGTTCTACATTAGTCCTCAACTCTTAGATTCAAATTCTGTCCCCACCACTTACTTATGTACACACATGTATTCTTTTTCCTCCTTGCCATCCTTCTTGTAGGTGAGGTAAACTTCCCACTCCACCGACTTGAGGCGAGGCCATATGACCAGCTTTGGCCACAGAGTGTAAGTGGATCTGCCACAGCATTAATGCTAGTGTGGTTTGGCTCTTCCCGCCCCACACCCCTTGAGCTTCTGTCCTTTTCCTGCCTTGAGAACAGCATGCCCTCTCTAGTGGCTGTTCTCTCCACTCAAGGATATTATGGGGATATTATGGGGGTATTTATGGATAAATTGACATATAAAAAAGTTTCCTATTATTTCTAACATGACACATGGAATGAAGACAACAAAATGGCCTGAGCCCAGAAAAGCTGCATATGACCAAGAAATATAGTCTGGTGACCAAGAAATAAGCCACTGAAATTTGGAGGTTATATGATACTACAGCACTAGGTGACTTACTACACTATAACCACAGCCAAGTTACTTCATTTCTTTTGGCTCCACCTACTGCCTCTGTACAATGGTGATAATAACCTACCTCACACATTTGAAATAAGTCTGCATGCATGTCAAGAGCTTCACACAGCACCTGGCACACAGGAGACACTCAAAGGTGGCAGTTATTATTAATCCTCTTACCTACCAGACAGGCAAGGTTCTAACAAATACATGCCTAAAAGAGTACTCCAACTCCAGACGATGGCCTGAATTAAAATGCAGCAGTTTTCAACATAGAAAATGAGAGCTTTCTGTGCATATGTTACGGAGTAAAGGATCCAGCAAGGTAACCTCTGAGTAATGGGGAATGAGGTGGTGAGAATGAGACAATATTCAGACACACATATTAAACAATAACCTGTTAAAAAACTAAAAATCTAGTTCTATGTAAGTCCCAGTATATATATATAAACCTTAGCTAAAAGAGTGTACGCAGGGCCGGTGAGATGGCTCAGCGGCGTAAGCGCCTGCCTTGCAAGCGTGAGGGCCCGAGTTCGACTCCCGGAACCCACATACGAAAAAAGGGGCCGGTGATATCGCTCAGTGGCACGGGTGCCTGTTGGCGCGCGAGGTCCTGAGGTCGTCCCCCTGGTACCCACAAAAAAAAAAAAAAAAAAAAAGAGTGTACGCAAAGAGTACATTAAGCTATAACTTTTATTCAAGAGATTTTTTTGAAAGGCAAATACACATTAAATCTAAAAATCTCATCTGCAAAGAAACTACCCTAATAATCATTTCTTGTTTTTCACCTTGGTTAATCTTTACAACAGTCCTGTGGTAAATACAGGCTTTGAAACTAGCACCACACATTCAACACTCCCTATAAAAAGACACACACTTAATGTCTCACCAACTTAATCCCCTCATTTGATGATTTCTATTGATGTCCAAAGAAGAAGGATCACCTTACAGTGACCTATTTCAGAACTAGATCTCCAGGAACGCACTTGATTTCAAAACAGGGAACACTTGTAGCCTGGCTCTACAGTACTTCCACTATTTGGAAACTGCTTAAATAAAAGAAAGCCAAAATTTCTACTACGATTCCAATGCACCAAGAAGATATTCATAGGGATTGGTTAGTAGTTTTTTGTTTTTGTCATTTTCAATTACTCTAGTCATGGTATTAAATACCAATTTCAGTAGTTTTCAGTGAAACAGAAAATACCTACTCACTAATCTAGCAAACATTTTTTAAATCTTAGTGTACAGATCCAATTACTAATATATTAGCTGGTAAAAAATTGCTCACCTATTTCTATTATACAACTAGATAATTAATGATCACATATCAAAGGAATATCCCTCAATTAATTCATGATTATATTATATATTTATTGTACTGATTTACAAAAGCAAATCAAATACTTAAAACATTTCATGATCCAGACCCTTTAATGCACCATTTCTGAGATAAGCAAAATGAATCACTGTTCCTAACGCAAAATTTTCATTTTCCTTAGAAATGCAGACCACACTGACATACAAACAATGACGAAAAATAGGAGGAACAAGTCCTAACCAAACCTATAGGGTAAAATTTTGACAAGCATCAATCTTGTATCTCCTGACTGAATTCATCTAGATACACTCTACAGTCTATGGTAAAGCAAGACTTCACTGAGAATTTCTGATATATCAGTCACAAGCTAGAATCAACTATTTAATGATACTAGTTTTAAAAGGTAAAGTAAGATTTAAGTTTGCTTGCTTTGTTGAAGATAATAACTACTACTTCTACACTATTTCTGATCAGTTTTATCTGTTATAATTAGTTTTATGCACTAATCAAAACAGTTACAAGGAACACACCTGGAAACCCTTTACCAACCAAAATAAACTTAGCGTACACATACATTTTCTGATAAATTCTACGGTTTCAGAATTTTTAAATTACTACAAATACCTTAACTGCATGGGGAGGGGGAGACAGGGTCTTGCTATGTAGTTCAGGCTGGCCTTGTACTCACAGCAATCCTCCTGCCTCAGCCTCCCAAGTGCTGGGACTACCAGCATGAGCCACCACACCTGGCTTAACTGTATTTCTTACTTGAATTTTTTCCTAACTTCTTTGGTCAGAAATTTTTTCCTTCCCAAAGGTACAAATTACCAACATTCCAAAGTATTAATTTTAACAATTGTTGGGGTCATCGCATCATCTCCCCACATTTATTTTTACCTTCTCCAGCCTCTCAAAGTATTCCCTAAGGAATGCCATGGGTCTCTCAGGTCGGACAGTGCACAACTGCACAATAGAATCCTTGAGCAGCGCCTGGATGTTGTGCTTCTGGACATAGAGTTCACATTCCCGGAGACTGCGCTCCTCCTCACTGGCGGCAGTACTGCCAGACGCCATGGTTCTCTGCAGGAAAAAGCACACGTATGCATGTGTAAACTATCTGTAAGGCACAAACACTAATTTGGCCTTTTGACTTATTAAATTTATCAGGCAACTGTCTCATAGAAATTTTTTCTTCGCTAAATAGGATAGGCACTGTGGTAAAGCAAAACTTGCATTCTTCCCAGTAAGTGTTTCATTCAGTTCCTGCGTAGGATCTGGGCTCTGTAGGCAACTGAGAGGCGTATCTTCAGTATGAGCCATCATCCCTGCAGAAGCAGTCTGCTGAGGAGTCAGGCCCTCAAGGGAATTTCATTCAGTTCTTTCTTGCAAAAGAAATCATGATGATGTGGGAAATGTGTAAATGGTAAACAGGACAGAGAATTACAAGGGCACACAAGTCAGCTCTAAGTGAAAGCAAGGCAGCACAATGAAAAACATCTTAAGTTTTCCTTAGAAGCTCCTATCCCATGGGCACGTCCTAACGTCACATCACAAATCACCAGCAAAGGAACTGATTGGCCCTCTACTGGTATAAGCAAACTTTTTTTTTTTTTTTAAATATGCGGGTACCGGAAGTCGAACTCAAGACCTCGCGCTTGCCCCGTAGTAGCTTATGCCGCTGAGCCATATCACCGGCCCAAGCAAACATTTTTAAGCCCAAAACTTCAGACGAGTTTTAAAAGCAAACTTTTATTCTGAAATCTTTTTTACCAGACTCCAGCCCTAAGTGATACTGCATTTACCAGTGATGAGAGAAGAAAAATCCTACGGGGGGGCAGAGAGGGGCGTGGATCCTTACCAAGTAAATTTTTTTAAAAAGTCTTTACCAAGAAAATTGTCAAAACATCTTCTTCATCTGGACAGGAAAATATCAAAACACATGTTTCAAGCCTACATAATGAGTCAACAAACTACATTTAATGGAATATAAAACTGGCTTGAAATGAAGTCAATAAAAATATAAGAGCAGCTAACCTTACCCCAGAATTAAAAAGTAATTTAAATGAGCCACTCATACACTATTTTCCTTCCAACTCCTAATTACTAAGCAATTAAGATTAGGAGAGTGTGTTCCCTTCCACTCTGCAACTAAATACAATATATTCAGATTTTTTTATATTATAGCACACACAAAACAACTGAGATAAAACATTTAAGAAATAAATCCCAGAATAAGACCTTCTCTAAATGCTACACTATTACTTTGTTTTGACAACTTTCATGATAAAGGTCAATAACAAGTAGACTAGTTAACAGACCATGAGAAAGTCCGTGGCTCCGTGACAGGCTCATAAATTAGAAGCCATGGAAAAAGAATCACGCTACTTCAGAAATAAACACTTAATAAACGCTTCAAAGTTTACACACCCCAGATTTGCACTAGCCACTTTTCTAGGACAGGTAATCATGAAATGAAAAACCACTTCAGTAGAATTTTCTGCATTTCAACTAATTCTGAAAGCCACCAAGAACAAAACGATAAACTATTTTTTATACTTCAGGAACATCAATACATGTATTCAACTAATCAGAGATATTATAAGATCAGATCTTTGGCAATGATCAGTGTCTAAGAAAGGAAAATGGTTTTTGTCTGAAACTACTGTATTACAAAAACCAAAAATACAACACTGATAAAGAGAACATGAATAAAATATGCTCCAAGACCAGTGCTTTCGTCATGTAAACCCCTGAATGACCAAATTTCATGGCCTTAGTATTTTTAATGAAAAATACCTAGATTAATTCTGTATTGGTACTTATTTTTATGGGCCTGACATCTTCCTCCCCCCCCCAAAAAATAGCTAATTTAAAATCGTCACTGCAATTGAAGAAAACTAAAGGAAAAAAACTGTCATCACGTATCTCCGTTCTTAATATGAAACCACTCAGATTCTTCCTTTTGCAAAGTCAATTATCATAAAATTTTGTTTAAAAAGAAGTAATTTAAGGAAATATTTACAACTAGGTAACTGTTCCTGACTCCGACCGCATCCCCTAGAGCCTGCCAACTAACACTGCCTTAGGGTTATCTCGAGGAAGCGCGAGCTTTCTTCCCTCTGTTGCAAAAGGAATTCTCAAATACGGTAGTGTGTAGGTTGGCACCGCACAAGCCCTGAGCCGGAAGGGTTAAAAGGCACTGCGTGTATTTTCGAGAGGGAGGACAGCAGGAAAGTGCCCTTCACTTAGGCCACGGTCAGGACCACAAAATGAAGAAAGCCGACCCCTCATCCTAAGCTAATAGGAAGTGTTGGCGAGGAGGCCTGGGGTGGGGGGGATCGGGAAAGGAAGTTAAAGGCGACGAAAGGAAATTGAGCCAGACGAAGAAGGTCGTGTGGGCGGTGGCGAGAAAGGATAATCCCGCGAAGGAGAGGGAAAGTGACTGCTGGAAATGACAAGGAGACGAAATGTAGACGAGAACTGCAGCCGCTCTCAAAATGAACCAGAACCTGGGGGGGCAGACGACGGCGAATTCCGGTAAAATCGAGCTGTAGTCCTTCAGGAAATGGGGGAGGGAGTGAGCGCGACGAGGCGGCGGCGCGCGGGGGCGGAGGCGGCCGGAGCGCTGGGGCCGAGGGGCCCGGGGCGAGCGCAGCGGATGGGGAAAGGGGGAGGTGGGGGCGGGACGCCCGGGGTCCCCGCACGGGGGACGCCCGGGTGGGCTGCGACCTCGGGGATGCAACCTGCAGCCGAAGACACGGCCCCGAGCGCCAGGCCTGCGGGGAGGCACCGCCGGCTGGGGAGGGGGAGGGGCAGGGGGTGCGGCCGTCCCCCTGCAGGTCGCTCCCCGTGACGCCATCTTGGATCGGTCCAGCGCCCCCAAACGGGCGGTGAGGCAACGAAGCTCACCGAGCCGGGGCTCCTGGCTGACCCCACTCACCTGGGGCGGGCGGCGACGGCGGGCGGCGGCGGCGGCGGGCGCAAGGCTGCAGGTGTCAGGCTGCGGTGGTGCCGAGCTCTGTCAGTGCTTCGCTCGCAGCCGCACTCCCGTCTGCGATAGCGGCTCTGCGGCGGCCCCACCGGAAACGAACCGGCCGCAGCCAATCAGCGCTCGGCTGTGACGTCAATGCGCCTCGCTTTGGCCAGCGATGTCGCCTTGGCAACCTTAAAGGCGCAGGGTCCTCAGTTACTCCCCCGCCCCTCGTCGAAGACCCCGAGCGTTCGTCACCCTAGCCTGGTTCTCCTTCTGCCCTTCTTTCCATCCCACGTCGTCTGTTATCCTCAGGCCTCTCCTCGTTCCCGCCCATTCTTCCTCACTTTCCCTGGCAGGGCTCTTCTCTCCCGTCACCTGCGCCCCTTACCTGCCCCTCTCTGGGTGTCTCCGGTCCCGGTCCGCAGCGTCTCCCTCTCCTGCGCTCCTCTCCGCCCTACTCAGCCCGGCCGCTCTGGACGCCGCCGCCTTTTCTCCCGCCCTCCAGCCGCCCGCCCCCGCCGACCCACGTGGGGCGTCTCGGATGACAGGTGGGCGACCCCGCCCCGCGCCCCCGCCGCGGGAGGCCGCCGGCCGGGGCGGGGAGGCTCCCGGCGTTTCCAGGCCCCAGCGGAGGCCCCGGCGGATCTGCGGCAGCTGCGTCCGGGCCGGCGCGGGCGGATGCTCGGGATGCGCACGGGCGAGCGGAGCATCCTGTGCTGGGCCCGCGCGGCTTCGGCCTCGGGGCTCCGGCCTGTCATCCGGTCCAGGAAATCTGAGCCCTCCCAAGTCTCCGCTGGGCAGATCAGACGGCTCTGCGGTCAGTGGAGGCCACGCCGTCCCTATGGACACCAGACGGAAAAGGGCTGTGTCGGGGTCCGAGCGGAAGCCTGAAATTCCCCGCGTCATTGTGCCTGACCCCCGGGATGAGAAGTGCAGAGCGGGCGGGTCGACACAAACGGTCTGTAACCGGACAACAGATCTCAGTCGCCGGCCAAGTCCGCACTGCCCTGGGGAAACTCGGAGGAAAAAAGGCGACATCTTTACTCCTTCAGCCATTTTTTTCCATGAATGACGAAAGCAGGAGACAATGTCAGACATATAAAGTGGCAAAAAGAATAAAGATGGCCTTTCTAGGACATGTACCCAAGTCTCTGGCTGGCAGCTATTATAGTTGCATCTTACTGTAATTCTAGGGTTGTGTGTGTAAAACATTTAACACTTAATGCCAGAAAAAGTAAAATATCTCGTTAGCAATTTTATATTGATTCTAGGCTGAGGTTATATTCTGGCTATGGTAGGTTAAATTTTAGAATCAATTTCACTTTCGGTTTTTTTAGTTTTTAATGTAACTTTAGAAATTTTCAAATTATGATGTCTCTCATATTTCTGTTGGGCAGTGCTGCCATAGGAGCCCATCTTCTCCCCTAAATCCACACAGTTAAGATAAGGGTCCTGCTTATCAGACTATTTCTTTTGTCTAGTGCCTAGGTGTGAATATCCCTGCTTTTTGATGGTCACAGGAAGCACAGGCAACATTAAGGGGGCTGCTGAGGCCTTGGGCAGAAGGCAGGAGGGAAGCTGCTCCTTTCGCTGACCCGCTTCGGTGTGGACCGCTGGCCTTTCTCCAGGGATGAGTGGAATGGGGGATTAAAGACAGGGCCTCGGTCATATAGGATTTCACCCTGGTAGGTACAAAGAAGGGCTGATAAACTGAGCCCTAAGCTGGCAAGCAGGAGAGGAAACTTGATAGCCTTGAGCAGGCCTGGTCCTGTTCTGGGAGGAAAACATTGCTGTCAGATAAATCTGAGTTTGGTTTCAGGCTCTGCCATCTCCGGTAATTGACTTAATCTCCATGAGCCTCAGTTTCCTCTGGCATAAAAGGATAAACAGGGCTGTGTTAAAAAATAAGTAATAGAAATAATAACAGCAAACATGCATATGGCACTTACTGTGTTCTGGACACTGTTCTATGTGCTTTAGACATAATAATTAGTTTAATCTTCATAATAACTCTATGATGTAGGTGTTATTGTTACAGAAAGAACACGGGACAAGAAGTTAAGTGACTTACTGAAGAACACACAGCTCGTGTGGCTCAAGCCCAGGCAGTGCTCTTAAATCACTTTCCTTTGCAGCATATATATAAAGTGCCTAGTACAGTGTGGGCTACACTAAATAAATGTCAGTTGCTTCCGCTACTCCCCTTCCCAAAGAGCTACCCAGCTACAGAGTTCAGTCGGAGTGATATATGTCCCACCATTAGTGCTACCTTCCTAAGGCAGTTAAGACACTTTAGAGAAGGAAACAAGCAAGCCGGTGACATTGGGCCCTGGGCCTTGAGTGACAGCTGCTTCCTTGCTAAGACCTGGCTATGTGTCCCCATTCAGCTGCACGCAGGTGCCAGTCCAGCCATGGGCCGTTTCCTGTGTCAGTCGCACTCAACCTTGTTGTAGCTGCCAAATCCTCCTATGTTGGAGCTTTAGAAGACAAAAAGGGAAATGGGCAATAGATAGTTGAGCCTGGGGCAAGTTCACTGAGACAGCTGTTCTGAAAAACCACACAACCTCAGTGCTTTCCAAATGGTGCAAATGTTCTCTCAGTGCCACTGTGCTGCTGTGAGAATACCAACTTGTAAATTACATTTCAGGAATGACAGTTGCCCCACTGTAGTTTCTTCATGGTTTCCCTTGTCCTGAGGCCTCGTGCCCTTGACTCAAAGTCTGTTGGCCTTTCCTGTGGCCTGTGATCTTGAGAAGCTCAAAAAAATAAATTTCTAGTGGAACTGTAAGAAAATTTGCTTTAAAATAAAATTCCATGACTACATTACAAGATATGTGAAACAATAGCAGAAAAAGTTAAAAAGCAGTGGTACATTTAATAAGCAGAAGTAGAAGAGGAAGGCTAAAACAAAAAAGAAAGGGCTACTTTAGAGGCCCACTTTTTAGTGTTTCTTATACTTAAAGTTTCCATTGGCTAAACATGGATCTACATATTTCAAATTTCCAAGGAGAACTTTTCAGACCATCACCACATTGATTGTGGTGTGCACTGGTCTTAGGGTATTCATGCTTCCTATGGGACCCTGAAGTTGTAGTTTCTAACATAGCCCAATTCCAGCCAGTATCACAATGCCAAAAGTCTTCCTAGTTTTCTCACTGGCAAATGCTCCTCTAATCTAAGAAGGAGTGTTTTTATCTTGAGGATTAAATGAAAATATTAACCAAGAAACCAGGAAGGTGGCAACTGTGAGTCTAATCCTAAAGAGCATTCCAACTAAAAATATCTTTATCCAAAGTATATCTGCATCCAAAATGGCATCTATAAATCCACAATATTCAACAAGAGAGAATTGCATTAATCAAGGTTCACCAGAAAAAATAGAACCAATAGGGTATGTATAGACAGATTTATTTTAAGGAATTGGCTCACACAATTGTGGGAGCTGGCAAGTCTAAAATCCACAGGGCAGGTACAAAAGAGGCCAGCAGCTAGATCCAGAAAAAAGCTAATATGGCAGTCTTAAGTCCAAGGCAGAACTTCTCTTTGGGAAACCTCAGTCTTTTCTCTTAAAGCTTTCAACTGATTGGAAGAGGTATACTCACATTATGGAGGGTAATCTGTTTTACTCAAAGTCTACTGAATGCAACTTGAATGCAAACAACATCTAAAAATACTTTCACAGCAACATCTTGACTATTGTTTGACCAAAAACTGGGTACCATGTCCTAGTCAAGTTAACATAAGATTAACCATACAAGCAGGTATCCAGCAGAGTCCAGATTTTTGTATGAGTCTCTCCTAAAATGTTCTTCCTTAGAATAACAATCTCCTATTCCTATGCTGTGTTTAGCTAATGCTAACCCTCTGTTGGAGACAAAGATGGAGGCATTAAAAATCATAGTGATGTGTTAGTCACCCACACAGATGTTTTAAGTGCGTCCTGGGTGGTAAGATCAGTGAGTGGACTCAGAAACTTTCTTTGTTTTGTCAAACTGACATCAACAAATCTTGTTAATTTCTCCCTGCCAGCACTTTACTAACCATTTATCTATACCACTGTTAGGAATTCTTAATTTTTTTTTCTTCGAAAGGGGGATAGTTGTGGTCCACTTTCATAAGCTCATGAAAACAGTGTGCTTTCTCTGTAAAATATCTGTCCTAATAGTCATTCATAAAGACTACATTTATCACCCTATGTCAGGGGGTTCACAGATCCTGAAGCCCATGCATGTGTGGACTCCAGGTTTAAATGTTTCCTAATTATCCACATAGAAGCTACTAGGTGCCAGGGATCTTGAGATGAATAAGCCATGACCTTGATCTTAAAAACTCAATGTCAAGAGACCAGCAAGAACATGGGTGTTTTCAATAGAGAAGCCAAATGAAAGGGGCAGAGACTGAGGACCACACCAAAGAGGCTTCCATCCAGTCTTAGGAGGTGAGGAAAAGCTGCCCCAAAGAAGAGCCTGGGACATAATTGTATCCAGTTTGTCCTGCCCGGTCTTTCAGATGGAAGAAACTGATAGAGAAGAAAAAGCATGGGGTTTTTTTTGTTTTGTTTTTGTTTTTTTGTTTTAGAGAAAACGTCTTTCAGGATGGCTTAGGGATAAGATGGAAGATGAGATGAGTCTGAAGGAGTAAGCAGGGGCCTGCAGTAGTTCTATGTACCTTAGACCAGGATCAGCACATTTTTCATAAAGGGCCAGTTAGTAAATTAGGCTTTGTGGACTTTGTGGACCATTAATTGTGATATGTCAATTTGACTGCAGTAAGAAACACCTAGCATATTAGTAAAGCACAGTTGTGGGTGTGTCTTTGAGATGTTTCCAGAGATGATTGGGGTTTAGCCCTGCAAAATGAGGGGGGAAGACCACCTTGGTTGTGAGTGGCACCAACTAATAGGCTTTTAGCCTGAATGGAATACAAATGGGAAAGAAGAAAGCTTGCCTATTTTTAGAGCTTTAGTCTACTTGAGGGGTGTCTTTGTCATCATTGGACATCAGTTCCCAGTTTTTATCAGCCTTCCAATGCGAACTCACACCAGTGACTCTCAGTGAGTTTCTAGGCCTTGTGAACTTAGACTGATGCTGTATCCTTGATCCCTCTTGTCACGTGGCTTCCATCTTTTTGGGGTGAGCAACTACTGGATTCTCGGGCTGTTTAGCACACAGTGGGTCATTGTGGACTCTCTGACCTCTGATCCTATAAGCCTACCTAATAAATCCCCTTGCATGATTATACATATATTTTCTATCAATTCTGTTCCTCTGAGACCCCTCACTAATATGCAGACCATCTGGCCACAGGAGCAACTCCTCAACTTGACCTTGTAGCACAAATGCAGCCATTGACAATATGTATATGAATGAGTATGGATGTGTTCCAGTAGAAACTTACGAACACTGAAATTTCAAATTGATATAATTGTTTTTAATCAACAGACCTGTTTTTGAGCAGTTTTAGGTTTGCAAAAAAAATCGAGCAGAAATTACACGGTTCTCAGATGCCTTCTTCACACATAGCTTCCCATATTATTCTCATCTTGCATTTGTGTGGTACATTTGTTACACTTGCTGAGTATAGGAGACAGATTTTCATTGCTGTGACCAAATACCTGAGAAAAACAACTTAAAGGAGGAAATAATTGTTTTGGCTTAAAGTTTCAGAAATTTCAGCCCATGATAATCTGGCTACAAGGCAGGCACATCATGGTGGAAGGGAATGGGAGCAGAAAGCTGCTCACATCCATAGCGGAACACAGGGGCAAAACCAGAGAAGGAGATATATCCTTCAGAGACACATCCCCCATGAACCCTCCTCCAACTGGGCCCCACCTCCTAATAGTTTATTTAGCTATAAACTCATGAATGGATTAACTCGCTGATTCATTTAGCACCTCACAGTCCAATCACCTTTCTAGGTATCTCTTAATCCAGTTAGGCTGACAATCAAGATTAACCATCACAATGATCCAATATGGATACATTATTGTTGACTGAAGTCCCTAGTTTACATTAGGATTCCCTCTTTGTGTTGTTCACTCCATGGGTTTATACTGACATTTATACATTTATGCATTTATACATTCTTTATATATAAATTTATACTGACATTTATACCCACCATTATGGAATCCTATAGAAAAATTTTGCTACCCAAAGTAACCCCTGTCCACTACTTGTCCTTCAGTCCTTCACCTGCAACTGTCACAACCATTGATCTTCTTACTGTTTCCATGTCTTTTCCAAAATGTCATAGCATTGGAATTGTACAATATGTAAGCTTTCCAATTTGGCTTCTTTAACTTTGTAACACATATTTAAGGTCCTTCTATGTATTTTTATGACTTAACATCTCATTTCTTTTTATCACTGAGGAATATTGCCATGTATGGATGCACCACAGTTTGTTTTTCCATATCTGTTGAAGGATATCTTGGTTGCTTCCAAGTCTGGGCAATTACGAGTAAAACTTCAATCAGCAGTCATGTTTGGGTTTTTGTGTGGACATAAGTTTTCCACTCCTTTGGATAAATACCAAAAAACACAATTGCTGGGTCATATGGTACGAGTATATTTACTTTTGTAAGAAACTGATAAATTGTCTACCGAAGTAACTGCGCCATTTTGCATTCCTGCCAGTAATGAATACTTCCTCTACATCCTTCCTGGCATTCGGGGTCAGTAGAACTTTAGTTTGTCTACATTCTACTAGGTGTTCTGTGGTTTCTTGTTTCAATTTGTGATTCCCTTAAAGCAGATTCTGTTAAGAACCTTTTCATGTGCTTATTTGCCATCTGAAAGGGAAAGTGTCTGTGAAGATATTTGGGCCACTTTTTTTTTTTTATTAAACTGGGTTGTTTGTTTTCTTGCTGAGCTTTAAAAGTTCTTTGTATATTTTTTAGACAAAGTTCATATAACTTTAATATGTCCGATTCTTTTTTTCAACAGTTTGAAAACTGTAAAGAACTATTATTAATTTTTAAGCATTATAAAACAGCTGATGGGCCAGATTCCATCTGTGAGGTGCACCTTGCTAACCTCTGCCTTAGAAGGTTTGATTTTCTTCCAGACCTGAGGATTCATGGATTGTTCTCATGCAGGTAAGAGATATGGCCAAGAGCATAACTTTTATCATTCTGGCTCTAATGGAACAAGGACTGATGGAACCTTGGAGCCTGAACACTTGTTAGGAGTTTGTTGCAATGATCCACGTGAGGGATGATAATGACTTAAATTTAAAAAGCTTTGATGCAGGTAAATGGAGCAAGGCAGATCTGAGAGATACTAATGGGTTAGCATTGACAGAATCTAGGGATTGATGCAGAGGGTAAGAGAGAGAGGACTCTAGGACGATACTTAGAATTCTGACTGGACAAGAAACTAATGCTGGTGCCATTCACTGACTCAGAGGACACAGGAAGAGCAGCAAGGGTGAATGAGGTGGGTCATGTTCGGTTTGGAATGTGCTGAATTTGAGAGACTGCAAGACATTTAGGAGAAGCTGTCTAGTTTGCTGGTTGGAAGTCTAAGAAAGAACTGAAGGATTTGAAGTCATTAGCTTATTAATTACGAGGCCATAAGAGAGAATGAAATCCCTCCAGGTGCAGGATGTTGAGAGAAAGAAATGATAAGAATGAAGGTGGCTGAGTACAGAACCATGTGGAGGCCAGGGATGAGAGGATAAAGGGAGGAGGGGGATCAGCAGGAACATCTGGAAAGTAGGCAGCACACCAGGAAAAGGGAGGTCAGAGAGGCCCAGGGAAGGAAGTGTTTGGAGGAGGCAGATGTTGCAGAGAGATGGAACAAGAAATGAAGAGCCAGGGTGATTCGCAGCACAGATGGGATGCTAGAAGCCAAGGTGACACTTCTGATCTGCCATCCTGGGGGAAGATGCACAGAGCTGTTTCCCTACATGGCCTCTTCTGCATTGACCAACCAATAAGATTAGAGAAGAAAATAACCATGAAGCTGTCAGGATGCTTACTGTTCATTTGAAACTTGTACCAGAAGCCACAGGGGAAATATACTGGCTTATTTTCATGAACTTCCTTTCTAATCCTATCATATGGAGTGAATCCTCAATGGTGTCTTAGTTCAAGCACTTCCACAGTGTGATTTTGAGCATTGTTTCCACCTGTTCCAGCACCAATACCTGGTTCTCATACCTTCCCAGAAGTTTTGTGAATTGCCTGATATAATGTTAATATATTTCTGCTCTACTTAGCTTATGTAGTGTTTGTTTCTTTGCTTACAGATAAGAACCTTGGCTAATATTATTATCCAGCTAATAATATTATCATTAATATTATTATCCTGTCCTGGGAAATAGTATGGTAAAAATCTCTAGGCTCGTGTTTGAATAATTTGGAAATGACCTGTTGGTTATGTCTGGTCTTCATCTCATCCAAGAAGGGAAGACAGGGAAGTGTGACCATGGCCAGCTAGTCAGAAGTCACAACGGGGCCGGTGAGATGGCTCAGTGGCGTAAGCACCTGCCTGGCAAGTGCGAGGGCCCGAGTTTGACTCCCAGAACCCACATACGGAAAAAGGGCCGGTGATATCGCTCAGCGGCACAGGCGCCTGCTGGCGCGCGAGATCCTGAGGTCGACCCCCGGTACCCACAAAAAAAAAAAAAAAGAAGTCACAATGGTATCAGGAGCTAGCTGGCCACACTTCGGCCTGGCTGCATCTATGCCTGGCAGTGGCAGCCCAGAGCAGGGAGCTCTGACCCATGATCATCACACCTTACCACTCCGCCGTGCAGTGCTGATCTCAACTGCAGGGACCCAACAAAAACACTTCTCTTCTGTAGGCTTAAAAAAAGTATTAAAAAATTCCCAACCCTGCCCTTAGAAACTCTGGGTGTTTTTTTGTTTTTTTGTTTTTTTGTTTTTCCCCCACCTTGAAATTAGCATTCTTTATGCAGTAGTTTGCATAATGGTCACTGGAGAATCTTAACAAGCAGCTCTTCCTGCTCCTAGATTTGGATCCCAGGATGGCATTCACTGCCCATTTCTGAGTGTTCTGTCATTCCTTGTTACTGAATCGGGCTTACCCCCTTACTATTCATTCTTTCCCTCTCCCTCTCCTTGTTCTCCATGGCATTCCTGCTCCCTGCTGCTCTCTGCACTGAGCTCAACATTCTGATCTTGCAGCTGACTTTCTGGTCATGATGCCAGGTTCTCACACTCTTATTACCCTCCAGTCCCCTTAATGCAGTTTAAGTTCCTGCCCCAGCATTCCTCTGTTCCTCCATATTTTCCTACCACCCACTAATAGAATTGGACTATTCTGCAGGCCATTGGAATATAAAGCGTTAGCATTTTGTCCAAAGCACAAGTTTCTGGAGCACTCATAGTATATGAGTGATCCTGGTCAACGGTGGTGGGCCTCGATGGTTACCAGCCAAAATAGTGCCACCAAGTGGCAATGGTATAAACAGAATTTATGATTCACTCACACTGATATTGTAGCTGTCCCTCAGTACCAGTGGGAGTTTTGTTCCAGGACCCCCACATATACTAAAATACAGGAATGCTGAAGTCTCTTATATAAAATGGCATAGTTTTTGTACATACCCTGTGTACATCATTCCATATATGGATGATCTCTGATTTATTATGGTTTGACTTCCAATTTTTCTACTGTATAATGGGTTTTAATGCATTTCAACGTACAGTATTTTCAAGTTATACAATTACGGGTTTATCAGAATGTAACTTTCTTCTAAGTTGAAATGCACTCATACTTTAAATCATCCCCACAAGACTTATAATACCTCATATAATGTAAATGCTATGTCAATAGTTGTTAGACTGCTTTGTTTAAGGAATAATGATAAGGAAAAAGTCTGTGCCTGTCCAAGACAGATCCAACTCTTTTCTATTACTTTTCTATCCACAGTTGATTGAATCATCAGATGTGGAACCCTCAGATACAGAGGGCTACCTGTATGCAGCGGGGATTTAATGTAACTTTATTTCAGATTTGCTTGATTTTAACCCATCTATCCTCGTCTACAATGTGCCTTGGTTTGACCAGGGTGATCATCCATTCATTTACAACAGTTTTATGTGCACCTACTCTACCAGGAACCATGACAGTCCCTGCAGGTGGGAACCCAGCACAGTCTCTGGTCCCTAGGAAAAGGAAAACAAATATATACATGGGGGAGAGCAGGCTGGGATGGCTTCCCAGAGGAAGTGACATCTAAATTAATGTAATTAATTTACATTAGGAGTTGAGGAGTTGAGGAGAGAAAGAAGGAGCTCTGCCCAGGAAGAGGAAACATGTACAAACCCCCAGAGATGAAACAATGCAAATGGACGGGTTTTGGAAGACAGCAAAAACTTCAGCCCACCCTTTATCATAACCTTTAAGGCAGGTGGTGTGGTGGTGCCCACTTAACATGTGAGGAGACTGAGGTCCAGACAAGTGCAGTAACTGCCAAGTCACACAAACACAGAGCTGGGGTGCGAACCAGGACGTTATGCAAAGCTCATGGATGTGGCCTTTCACCTGAGAGCTACTGAAGCCCTTTAAGGAGGGGGCTTGATCAGGGAGGCTTTAGAAAGGCTAGCAGACACCAGTGTGTCCTCTGATGCCAGTAGCAAGACTGAGGCTGCCAGTGTCTGGGAGTTAACACTCAGTGAAGATGCCAGCAGATCTCGCAGCCAGTCCAGAAAGCAAGCAAGGGGCTTGAGTGAGATTCCACCAATGGGATGGAATTAGGGTCAGTTGCCAGGTTTCCAAGAACTGAGTGGGAGCTGCCGGGATCCCAGCCAAGGCCATGGGAGGTAAGAGCGAGGGGACTGCACCGAACTGGGTCAGGGCTTTTTTTTTTTTTTTTCTTCAGTGCTTGGGATTGAACCCAGGGCCTTCACACCAGCTATATTAGTCACTTTTCTGTCGCTGGCACGCAACACCCACAATTCATAGGAGGAGTAGTTTATTTGTCTCACAGCTTCCTTTGTGTTAGGTCTGAAGTTGGCTAAGTGCAAGGCAGAAAAGCATGGTGGAAGGGCCTGGGCGGAGGAAAGCTGCTCATCCCATGGCTGCCAGAAAGCAAAGAAAGAGGGGAGGAGCCCGGGACAGAATGTACTTTCCAGGTCACACCCCAGTGGCCCACCTCCAACCAGGCCCCACCTCCTAACAGCACACTCAGCTATGAACTCAAGGACAGATGAATCCACTGATGAGTATAGCGCCCCCATGATCCGGTCACCTTCCAAACACCTTAGGGGACATTTTAGATTTAAGCCATAACACCAGCCCTTTTTTTAAAATTTTATCTTTTTGAGACAGGCTCTCACGAAGTAGCTAAATTATCCAGACTGGGCTCAAACTTGGGATCCACCTGCCTCAGCCTCCCAGAGTACTGGAATTACAGGCATGTGCCACCATGCCCAGCAGGGCTTTTTCTTGAAGGCAGAAGCATCTACCAACCTGCTAGAGTGAACTAGACACAGTGTCCCACACTGGCTCTTCACACTTCCCTCTTATCTTTTCAAACTTATCTTCTTTCCTTTTCAAAGTTATCTTCCTGCACTCACCCTAGGTCCTCCCCCACATTTATACCCACAAATGTTTGCGAAAGGAGTTGGAAAGCATTGCAATAAATAAACATATGATAAAGTGATGTCAGAGAATGAAGAAGAACAAATGCTGTTGTGGTTTAGATAGAGAGTGACCCCCTAGCCTTCAGGGGCACAAAGGCCTGGTTGGGAAAGTGATTGAATTATGGGAGCAATAGAGCTGATTTACTGTTAGGAGACCGCAGGGTCTGGTGGGATGAGAATGGTCACTGGGTGTGACCTGGAAGGGTTTATCTCCCTCCCTGGCTCCTCCCTCCTCTGCTTCCCAGCTGCCCTGAGGTGAACAGCTTTCCCTCTGCCGTGTGACTGCTGTGAAGCCAGCCAACCACAGACTGTAACCATGAGCCAAAATAAACCTCTCTTCCTTTAAATTGTGGGTGTCGGGTATTGTGTCCCAGCAACGTGAAAGTGACTAAGACAAATGCTAATATCAGAAAATTGGTGGGGGGGGGGCAGAAATTAAACATTGAAAGAGAAGGGGAGTTGAAACACAAATATTCAAGCTGTAATGTTCTGTTGCTCTTGTTATCGGTAAGCTTAAGTCTGACACTAAGCTTCCAGTCAAAGTGGAAAAGAGAGCAAGGTCATTTGTACAGCTCATATTGACAGAAAAGAGGAAGTGTACCCAGCTGTCAAGAAAACTGTGTTTTTTAAACACACAGTTCATTGTTGTTAACTGTGGTCACCCTACTATGCAATTGAATACCAGAACCTATCTTTTCTATCTAATAGTAACTCTGTACTGGTCAACAGGCTGCCTCTCCTCATCCTTTCCTTTCCCTTGCCCTCCCCTCCCCTCCCCAGTATGTTTTAAAATAGCTAGAAGTTGGGAGTGGTGGCACACACCTGTAATCCCAGCACTCGGGAGGCTGAGGCAGGAGGATCCCTATGAGTTCAAGGCCAGCCTAGGGAACATAGTTCAAGGCCAGCCTGAAATACATAGCAAAACCCTGTCTCAAAAAGTTAAAAATAAATTGATTAATTAGTTTAATAGCTAGAATAGAGGTTTGAATGCTTTCATTGTTATGAGGAGATAAATACACTAATTACTCTGATTAGATCATTACACAATGTATACTTGTATCAAAGCATCATGTGTTACCCCACAAGTTGCACAGTTAATATGTGTCAATTAAAAATTCACAAATATACAATACATGCTTGTGGCCCTTGGCTAGTGAAGTTCCAGCCTGGGTTTTCAAACTGAACTGCTTCCCACCTTACAACACCCTCACCTACCTTCCCAACTCCACACCCTGGTTGAGGTTCTTGTATTCACTTGTCTTACAAACACCCTTCAGTCAATACATTACCCAAATTTCAAAACCTAGCTTAAGATGCTCGGTTTCTGTGAAGATGTCTCTGGCTTCCCTGGTCTTCCCTTTAGTCCTGCTCTGCCTTGTTTTCCCTTCTTTCACAGCACTCCTCACATTCTGTTCCATGTTATAATTTAACACGTCTGTGTCTCATTTTAGGTGGGATAGCCTAGTGGTTAAAGTGACCACTCAGGAGTTAACCTCCCTGGCCTCAGCCATGTCACTCCATAGCTGTGTGACCTTAGGCAAGTCACCTAATCTCGCTAAGCTCCAGTTTTCCCATCTGGATTATGAGAATTAGAAGAGCATCTGAGCAGGGTCTGGCACCTAGAGAGCTATGGCATTTTAATCAGCCTCTCCCTCATCATCATCTCACCTCCTAGAGATGTGTCAGGCAGTGGCCACAGCCACAGGTAGGTCTTCAAATCCAAATAAAATTTAGAAGTCATTCCTCTGTGGTACTAGCCTCATTTCAAGTGCCTCCTAGAACCAGTGGCTACCGTATTGAACAGAGAAGACTCCCATCACCACAGACGGTCGTACGGACAGCGCTGCTCTAGAGCGGGAATCCTCAACATTTTTATGCAGAGAGCTAGATACATAATTACTTTAGACTTTGTGGCTAGAAGGTCTTTGTGCAACTACTCACCTTCACCACTACAGCATGAAACAACTGTAGACAACGCATAAATTGATGAGTATGGCTGGTGTTCCATTAAAACTTTATTTTAAAATTTATAATTTCATCTAACTTCACAGATCACAAAATATCATTCTTCTTTTGAGTCCCACCCCTCCCACTTAAAAATGTAAAAACTACCAGGTGTGGTGGCACATGCCTATAATCCCCGCATTCTGGTGGCTGAGGCAAGAGGATCACAAGTTTTAGCCCAGTCTGGGCAATTGAGTGACTTAGCAAGCCCCTGTCAAAATAAAAGATAGCTCAGTGTGAAGGCCCTGGGTTCAATCCCCAGCACAGATATAAGAGGAAGAGGAGGAGGAGGAAGAAGAGGAGGAAGTGGAGGCAAGAAAGTGGAGCCTGCCCTAGGGCCACAAAAAGGAAACATAGCTCTGGAGCATCTTGATTTTAGCCTGGTGAGATCCACTAAGGACTGCCAACCTCCAAAACTCCAGGTGAGGCATCCGTGTTGTTTTAAGACACTGTGCCAATAGTAATTTGTTACAGTGGCAAAAGGAAATGAATACACAGACTAGTAGAAAAGATAGATGTGGGCCAGTGAGATGGCTCAGCGGCATAAGCACCTGCCTGGCAAGCGCGAGGTCCTGAGGTCGACCCCCGGTACCCACAAAAAAAAAAAAAAAAAGATAGATGTGGAAACAATGTACTGCATTGTGTGTGATGAGTGAGCATAACAGACTAGCACAAAGGAGAAGAGATAGGACCCTATTCAGCTGGAGGATGGGTTGGTCCAGAGGATTCCAAATGGTTCACTCACATGGCTGTAGCTGTGTCAGGGAGGACAGAAATGCTGGGCCCAGCTGGGACTGTTGGCTGGGACTGCTACCCAGTGGAAGTCTTGGGGTCTCGGAGAGAATGCCCCAAGACAACCAGGCAAATGCCGCATAGCTCTTTATGACCTAGCCTTGAAATCTGGAGCATCACTCCTACTGCATTCTCTTGGTCAAACAAATGACATAAGCCACCCCAGATTCCAGGAGAAAAGAATTCAACCTACTCTTTCAATGGAAAGTATGTCAGCTCCTTGGTCATTGTTAATCTGCCACAACTAGCAATAGGAGCCAGTTAAAGGCACTCCTGCTTGTCTTTTGAACATTTTTATATGGAAAAAATACACACACACACAGATTTTAAATCACCCAAAATCTTATCCAGAAATGGTCACTACTATGGTGAAGAATTTTCCTTCAATATTTTTAATGCACTTTCTAGACTCTCCATATATTTTTGTGCTTTTCTACTAAAGAACATTAAATGGGGAATAGACATTATGAAATATGCACAGTGAAAGATTAATTCGGCATAGAGAATAGTTTGGCAAGGAGACCAGGTGGGAAGCTATTGCTGTAGTGGAGGAACCGGCTGATCCAAGGCTGGCCTGCAGAAGAGGGGGGAAGAGGGGTCAGTATTCCTTGAGTTTCTCTCCCTTCACGTTTTTGTGACTTGTGTTGTGTTTTGTTCTGTTTTGTGGTGTATTCCCCAGCCCTTTTTTACTTTTTTTTTTTTTTTTTTTTTTTTTTTTTTGTGGGTACCGGGGGGTCAACCTCAGGACCTCACGCGCCAACAGGCACCCGTGCCGCTGAGCGATATCACCGGCCCCTTTTTCGTATGTGGGATCTGGGAGTCGAACTCGGGCTCTCGCGCTTGCAAGGCAGGCGCTTATGCCACTGAGCCATCTCACCGGCCCCTTTACTTTTTATTTTGAGACAAGGTCTTGCTAAGTTTCTAAATTGCCCAGGCTGCACTCAAACTTACAATCCTCCTGACTCAGCCTCCCATGGTGCTGGGATTACAGGTGTGCACCACCATACCCCTGATGGATGATCTAACTTTTTAAAATATATGAAAAATAATTTAAATATTACAGTTTCAAGACAAGCCCTATCCAGAAACAGGCTGGTGAAAGAGCCACATGAAGGTTTATTTCCCCTCCACACTGCACACCCACCAGAGAGCTGGAAATTCAGTTGCACATTATGCTCACACCAGAGCTTAGGTTTAAAAAGTGACCTCTTTCTAGAACACCCTGGCAGGGGGAAAGGAATAATACAGCAGCACACACTGGCTCTTAAAGCTTCTCCCTGGAGGGTCACACAACACTTCCTCTCGCATTTCATTGGCCAAAATAAATCAGTGACTATCAGGTTGTAATTGGGGCAGAGATGCCTCACAACCGAGAGGCAACCTTCAAATTGCAACCTTCCCCCTTCCCACACCCACTTACTCCATATTTATCACCATGTGACATACATATTTTATTCATTTGTTCTCTCTGGCACAGTGTCTGGCACTTACGAGGTGCAGATGCACACTTCTTGAATAAGTCAATGGTGAACAGCAGAATATTAGAAAGATTATTAGCACAGGAGAAAAATCAGAAAATGTTGACTGAGTTATAACTCTATGTCTCTTGCTATATACCTTAGTGCCTGGCTAAATAAATGTAGGTGAACTAATTTGGTGGTCTTCCCTGGCAAATTCTGGAATGTAAAAGTGTACCTGTGGATAAGGTTCACTTCCTACCCATTGAACTGTAGCAACTTTAGTGTTCTACATTTTTCTGATCTTTGTTAATGCAACAGTACTTTGTGCTGGGCCCTGCACTGTATGCATACATGAGGGTCATTAAATCCACACGTCAACTCTGGGAAGTAACTAGCGTTAATGTTACCCAAGACCTATTAGATGGGTGACTTCTTCAAGGTAGCGCAGCTAGTCTGCAACAGACACATTTTTTTTTTTTTTTGTGGGTACCGGGGGGTCGACCTCAGGACCTCACATGCCAGCAGGCGCCCGTGCCGCTGAGCGATATCACCGGCCCCTTTTTCGTATGTAGGTTCCGGGAGTCGAACTTGGGCCCTCGCGCTTGCTGGGCAGGCGCTTAAGCCGCTGAGCTATCTCACCGGCCCAGACCCATATTTTAAAACTCGGTTTGGATCCCAAAGCCAGAGCCCATAGGTCACACCATGTTGTTACCTTCTACAGTGAGCATAATTTGTTCCTATAATATGAAGGGGAAGGAGGGAAGCTTATTTAAAAGAAGGTGGAAGAGAAGAAGGAGGGAGAAGAGGAGAAGTAAAAGAAAGAAAAACAGAAGGAGGTGACTGGACAGAGTAAAAGGAAGAATCTCCTAATAAAGAGCTTATACCTCCTGGCTGGCTAAAGTCCAGTGACTTTGCTAGAACGGTCCCCTAGAAAGCCATCTGTGCTTTCAAGACTCCACAATTGTGCAGACATTAAAAAATCCCATGGGTCTTTTCTGCTTAGTCCAGGCATCAATCTGACTAATGTGAAATTGATTGCAAAGTTGGCTGATTCCTGAGAGAATCTTTTCCTTCATTTTGATCCATCAGCAGTCCCTGAATCACTAATCATGTAGTTCATCACGGAATGATGTTTCTTTAGAATCTGTGGGATGAATATAATCCTTTTTTCTTTGTTTCAGTACCGGACTCAGGAGCTTCCCACTGAGATACATCCCTAGCCTTTATCGATTTATTGATTTATAAGATAGGGTTTTGCTAAGTCACTAAATTGCCCAGGCTGGGCTCAAAATTTTGATCCTCCTGCCTCAGTCTCCCAAGCTGCCATGATTATAGGAATGTGCCACCCATGCCCTGTTCTATAATTCTTTTTAAAATGAAGGACACATAGCTCTTCAACCTTCACAAGAATAACTGTATTGTTCCCCCCTTACTCACCAAAGCCCTGCGTCCCCAAAAGTTTTGTGTATAAAATGAAGTCTCCACTTCTGTAGCAAAGGCACTGTCACCATATTCCTAATAGAGGGCAAGAAGTAGAAGAATTCTACTTGTCCTATTTCCAGAGCAAAAGATCAAAAGATCAAAGCAACAAGTGGTCACCAAAAGAGAAATATTTTTAGAGAGCTTAACTCACTAGAAGTAACAGATGTCTTTTCCTTTGTTCTTTGCCCTGTCTCTGTTGTAAAGTAAACCCATCGCAGCATTAATACAACCAATGTCAGGACAGTCAGCAACTCCAAGGTCTTGGATGAGGTCTTTGCACAGTCTCGCTTTAGAGGTCACTTGACATTCAACTCTGTGGGAATGCCTATCACTACCTCCCACTCTCTGCCCATGTTGAGCTTACCTTCAGTTCTCAACAAGCATTACTATGTGCATAATCTTTTATCAAAAAGGTGATCCATGGTCTGCCCTTGAATCCAGCAAATCTCAGAAACTCAAGGGCTTTCTTTGGGTCCTTGGGGGAAAAGATACAACTGCAATGTCTTTATATATTCCGTGCATCTCTTATGAATAAGGCTGCTAGCTTGTTATTAGTTATTGGCTATCATGATAGAATATTCTTGTATTTTAAAGTGAGTAGAACAAGTATAACTTTACCTTGGAAAACTAAATTTAACTCTGTCCTGCATTCATGACAAATGCAGGGCATGTTTTCCTTTGAGTCTCCCCAGAACCTGAGACTTCATCTACACTTGCTTTCTTTTTTTTTTTTTTTTTTTTAATTAATTAAGTTTACTGTACAGTTTAGGTATACATAATGATCACATTCGCCATGGGAAATTTGTACCTATACATGATACATCTTGATTCCTTTTTTTTTTTCCCATTCCTCTACCCTCCCTTCAACCCCTCTTCCCCTCCTTATTACAAAAGCTTTGTTTCTGTTTTTTCCTTCTTTTCTCATTTTTTTTTTCATATGGAAAAAAATTCCAAACTAGATCACAGGACTCAGTGTAAAACCTAAAAAATGTGTGTAGACAAAATAAGAGAAAAAATTTGTGACTCTGGATTGAGCAGATTTTCTATATATGATACTACAGCATGATTTATTTTCAAAATTGCTAAATTAGTCTTCATAAAAACTAAGGACAGACACTACATCCAAATATGGTCAAATATCAAGCCAGATAATTTTTTGCCTAGAAAACTTAACAGCTTGCTCCAAACCGTCTGTCACCTTAATATGAAAATGGTTGGTATATTTGCTGAAAGTGAAGTGTGTTTATCTGCTGAAGGAAATTTAAAAACATCTGGCCCCTCCTTCATCCACAGACTGACCTTCCTTTGAAAGGAAAGGCTGGGGTTGTAGCCCAGTGTAGGAGCATGTGTTTAGCATTCACGAGGCCCTAGGTGACCCCAGCCCCAAGGGAGGATAACGAGGTACACACATAGGCTCTTCGCCTCCCCATTCTCTCATTTTTTCGTACAGATAGTGTTTAGTTTGATGATGTTAAGCTTGCTAAGCATATGTAACTCTCACCCTGTGTCCAACGGAATTGCCAGAGCGTGAAGGAGGTACAGAATGGGAAGGCAAAGAGAAATTGAAAAGCTCCTTTCTTTGCTATTTAAAATATTTTCCCCTCTTGACAAACAGGAAAGCTAATAAATGCTTGCTTTTTAGGAAACTAGTGAACGCTTCCTATCACTTCATCCTAAGATGAATCCTAATAACGTACTGTTTCTATTTTATAAGAGTTGTGTGTCATTGGGCAAGTCTCGGAGCTCAGTTTCTTGTTTGTCCAAAAATAATGACATCTCCATAAGGGCTCTGTGAAGCTGAGGTGAGGATGCATAGAACCGTGTACCGCTGTGCCTGGATTGTGGTGAATAGAGGCCCATCCACCGCTCTGCCCGGCGTGGGTACCATGAAGCCTGGCACATAGTAAAAGGCCAATAAATGTCAGCCATTCTTACTTTTATATATGAGTTTGTAGGCAGCAAAAGCTGTTGGTCCTTTCCTTACGGCTTCATCCTGCTAATGATAATCTTACAAAAATCAGCACAAATGTCTCCGCAAAGACATCGTCTCTGACCTTCCCTGTCTTTTTACCACCCCCTGCCCCCCTGCACCCCGTGCGAGTCCCGTTTGGAGTACATAGCCCTTGCCACACTATCATAACCCAAGCCCTGCCTCTAGCTCCACCAGCTCAATTTTGAACTCCTTGAAGATAGGGCTTTTCTTCCATGTTGTACCCTAGCACTTGGGGCAGTGCCTAGCGTCTATTGAGCGTTCGATCCGCATCAGCCTCCTTTCCCTTAATCTCCACAGCTCCGTTAAAGTTCCATCTACCCAAGCAGTTTCCTTGTCAACTCAAGCTTCCATCAGTTTTTACATGTTCTGCTCATCTACGCATCACCAGTGCCTCGTGCATAATGGTTGCTTGAGTAATAATAGCACGTGAATAAGCAAAGGAATCACTGGATGGGGGAGTAACTATCCCAGGCTCCAGAAACAGAGGTTATAAGACAGAAGGTATTTTTAGAGCTAAGTATTATGTTGCAAACAAACATATCCATGCTAACTACATTTTTTAATTCAACTAATAAATTGTACTTACAAAGCTTTTATGTTTTGGTTTTATGCTTTGCCTGGTTTTATTTTACAAAATCATACAAGGCGGTTCTAAGGCTTATATGGGAAAAAGTATTACTAAGAATAGGACATAGGAAAACTGGGAGGGGTAATTGTGAATGGTGGTGGTGGTTGGTTTTTATTTGGTGCTTGGGTAGAGAAGGCTTGATAGGGATGCTCTGCTGACCATCGTGGGACAACCAAAGGCCACCCTGCCTTCCAGCTGCCAGCTTTCTCACTGTGTGACATCGTGCAACCGGAGATCAGCAGGCCCCCAGGGCACTGC
Source organism: Erethizon dorsatum (assembly GCA_028451465.1). NCBI lineage: Eukaryota > Metazoa > Chordata > Mammalia > Rodentia > Erethizontidae > Erethizon > Erethizon dorsatum. The sequence goes on from CM051826.1 coordinate 13,997,471, forward strand.
TGTAGCAGTCACCCAAGTCTCAGACTCCTCCAGCCCATACCCGGGGAGGCCGAGGCAGGAAATAAGCTTCTGTCACATCCTCACATTCCTCAGGAAGTTCGCCTCACCTTGTTAAGACCGACCACGGAGACAGCTGACTCCCAACCTTTCCAACCACTTAGCCTCAGGAAAACGCAGTTGATCTGACTTAATACTCTGAACTCGGAAACTTTCCAATATTTTCCAGCTGAATTGAAAGGGCTTAAACTATATAGGCCATCTATAACATAAAATGAATATAAAAATACATTTACTCATTTTAGAAAGATCGACAAGAATCAAGATGAAAGATCATTGTACTCAATGATCAACTGAGTACAAAGGTATTAAGTCAACATTCATTTCTTTAAGAGTTCCCTTGTTAAAATTTTTTATTTTGTTTATTTATTTATTTATTTATTTATTTATTTATTTATTTATTTGGATGGGGCCTCTCTCTGTTGCCCAGGCTGGCCTCAAACTTGTGACCCTCCTGCCTCAGTCTGCCCAGAAGCTAGGATTGCCACCATGCTTGGCTCAACAAGATCTGGAACTGCAAAATTAATACATATGCATGTTTTCCTAAAAACCAAACAACAGCAAGTTATGCAAATAAAGAGCAACCTCCATCCCATCCCATTTCCCCCAATTTTCAAGGCTTTGGGGAATCAGAAGAGACTTGGAAATCAACAATACGTATGCACTAGAAAATGCAATTGAGGGGTAGATTGGCAGAGAGACAGGTGGCTAGATCAGTAGTTTTATCTCTTCATACAAATGAGTTCTGGGTAATTCTGAATTTAAGTTCATATGTAAATGTGTTCAGTGACATTTTAATGTCTCCTCTGACGGCGCCTGTAATGTGATGATTACCCAAGAAACCAGACGTTGCAACCACAGAATGATTCTTTCCAAAATTAAAAATTATTTATGGACCGGTGAGATAGCTCAGCGGCATAAGCACCTGCCTGGCAAGCGCGAGGTCCTGAGTTCGACCCCCAGGACCCACATTAAAAAAAAAAAATTATTTACAATACAGCATTTTCCAAGACTGGCTGACATCACTTTCAATGATATCAATTAAAAATGAAATTGATAAAGTATAAATTTTCATTGCCCAGTAAATGAATTCACAGAAAAGTGAGCCAGAAAAAGCCAATGATCAATCAAGATATAACATTAACAAATTATTATTTAATCATTTATATGAAATTACACCAAAATGGCCCTCTTTTGCAATTTGTAAATTTATGTCATCCTCATATGCTACTATTATCCTGATTATGTTTTCTAAGTAATAAAAACATTGAGCATATACGAGGCCTTGGAAATGCTAAGCACAAGCTCTATCACTGACCCGTACCCTCAGCCCCAAGAATAAAATATTTTTAAGGAAAAAGCTGTATATTGTAGTGCCTTTTATAGCATTTTTTCTTCTTTTGGACAAGGGATTCTATGTTTCCATTCTGGACCAGGCTCTGCAAATTTTGACCCTGGTTGGAAGTTTGTGGTGTAAAATCTCACAGGCGCATCACAGCATGCCTTGAGCAGAGAAGTCAAGCAAGTTTTTGTTTTGGGGGGGCGTTGCCTGGGACCCCTAGAATGCATTGGGGAAGGAAAGATGTGAGCATCAAGCCTCAAGCCTGCTACCTGTGGTGGAATGAGAGAAGGCAGCGACGGGGAGGACTGCTCCTGTCATGCAAGGTGTGGACCCATGAGCTTCTGGAGTACCAGAAGCTGGCAAGTTGGCAAGGCTGGGGCCTCACTGAAGGGCCCCATCTGCCACCTGCCAGGGCAGCAGAAGAAGGTGGCATGTAAGCCCTGGGGGAGAAGCAGATCGGGAGAGCACAGAGGTCTGCTGGAGACCACCTCACCCATATGAGGAATGAGGCGGTACGGAGCGGTCTGTGGGAGCCCTTGGGATGACTGCGAGTGGGTCCCCAGGAGAGCCAGGCACTTGGAGGCATTTGGACAGCAGCCTTGATGGAACAGCATCAGTAAGAAAGGATGACAGAGCTGTCACTGATAAAAACTTTACATCTCTCCTTTTTATTCCCCCCCTCCTTGTCCCCCCTCCAGGAGAAGATGGAGATGGAGTGAACAGGAAAAGTGAGGGACAGAGCAGGCGAGAAGCTCAGTAGTTTCCAACCGGTTGTGAGAGTGAAGTGTTTTTTTGTTTCGTTTTGTTTTGTTTTGTTTTGTTTTTTTATGTGGGTGCCAGGAGTCAACCTCAGGACCTCACGCTTGCCAGCAAGCGCTTGTGCCGCTGAGCTATCTCACCAGCCCGAGAGTGGAGTTTTAATCATATACATGGCTATATTGTTCTACTCTCTGGAAGGGCTTGAAAAGCTGGGGTGTTTGTCCACACCACACACATATTGAGGTGTATATATGGGTTGAAGGGGATTATGCCTACAGAAAAACAAATCTCGCCTTGGCCGCTTTACTGAGTTTATGTCAGCAACCAGTTCTGTGTGCACGACAATACACATTTTTTAAAAATACAGGGCCAATGAAATGGCTCAGCGGCATAAGCGCCTGCCTGGCAAGTGCAAGGTCCTGAGTTCGACTCCCAGTATCCACATAAAAAGGAAAAAAGGGCCGGTGATATCGCTCAGCAGCACAAGTGCCTGCTGGCAAGCGTGAGGTCCTGAGTTCGACCCCCAGTACCCACATAAAAAAAAAAATACAAATGCCCTATGGTGGTTAGGATGGAGTATCAACTTGACTGGCTTTGGGATCCGCCCCTGCGATTTGTGGAGCACACACTAGGTGCCTCTGGGTGGGTCATGGGGACGTGGCCTTGGGGTCTATGTCTGGTCCCTGCCACCTTCTTCTCTGCACCGTTCCCCTGCTCTGCTTGCCAGCTACCATGAACTAAGCAGTTTCACTTCCCCACGCCCTTCTGCCATGACGTTTCTGCCTGCTGACCCCGGATTAATCCCCTTAGAATGTGAGCCAGATTAAAGCTCTCCTTCAGGTTGTGGGTGTTGGGTATCGTGTCCAGCAACAAGAACGCTAATACATGGCCACACATGGTAAACCTCGTACTGTCTTATTTTTTCATACAACAACTTATCTTAGGCATAGTTCTGTATTAGTACCAATAGAGCTGCTTATTCCTTTTAATGACTGCACCATATTTACTATGGTTTGAACATCTCCACCTAAACTCATACTGAAATTTAATCTCCACTGTGAGGTATTTGGAAGAGGTGGGGCCTTCGGGAGGTAATTGGGATTAAGAGAGATCATAAGGGTGAGTCCCTCATGACAGCTTTCGTGGCTTTATAAGAAGAGGAGGAGAGGCTCAAGTTAGCAAGCTTGGCTTCTCGCCATAGATGCCCTCTGCCATGTTAAGATACAGCTGGAAGGCCCTCAACAGATGCAGAGTGGAAGCCAGCTCCACGCTCCAGAATCTTCAGCTAACAAAACTCCAGTCTTTATAAATTACCCAATCTCTGGTATTCAGTGATAGCATGAGAAAGCAGACAAGGACAGGATGACATGTATAGATGCACCACAAGGAATGCAACCAATACGCCCCCTATTGCTGGATATTTAGCTGTTTTCCAGTCTTTTGGGTAGGTATGAGATTTCCTTTTCAAATCTGAAATTTCCTTTTCAAATTTCCAGAGGCTACATGGTATGTGATATCACTACAGATTGATCTAGAGGCAGATCTGTGAATCCAAATGCCTGCTACTAAGCCATGCATTAAAGAGGTATGTAGAAATGCAAAACAATGCATCTCTTCTTACTTTGGTTTGCTTGGAGTACTGAAAAAAAATTAATGTTAACATGTAATGAGTATATGATCATTTTTAATGAATTAATAAATATGTTTGGACCTTCTCATTTTTTTTTTTTTTTTGTGGGTACCGGGGGGTCGACCTCAGGACCTCGCGTGCCAGCAGGCGCCCGTGCCGCTAAGCGATATCACCGGCCCCTTTTTCGTATGTGGGTTCCGGGAGTCGAACTCGGGCCCTCGCGCTTGCCAGGCAGGCGCTTAAGCCACTGAGCCATCTCACCGGCCCCTGGACCTTCTCATTTTTAATTTCTGTTTTACTAAATAATGGTAGGTATAACCCATATGAACAAAAGGTGTTTGGGATCCTCAATAATATTTAAGAGTGTAAAAGAGATCCAAAGGTTTGAGAGCCATTAACATAGTTAACTAACATTTGGTAGTAAGACCAGTTAAATTTGGCAATATTGATCAAAAGCAGCAAAAAGGACACATGACAGGAAGATAATTTTTTTTGTGTGTGTGGATACCGGGGGTGGAACTTAGGACCTTGTGCTTGCCAGCAGGCACTCATGCCGCTGAGCGATATCACTGGCCCTTTTTTTCCTCTGTATATGGGTACCAGGAGTTGAACTCAGAACCTCGTGCTTACCAGGCAGTCGCTTATGCCACTGAGTCATCTCGCCAGCCCAGGAAGATGATTTTTGTATGAAATTTAAACTATTGATTCTATAAGGCAGCCAGCCACAAATATTTCTTGAACAACTACTACTTAGCCAAGCATTGCTCTAGGTGTCAGGAGAAGACCAAGCCCCCACCTTCATGGAGCTTGTCTTTTAGAAGGAGAAAACAGTAAACATGTAAACAAAGAAGTACACAAAATAATTTTGGGTTATGATCACAGTTTTGAAGGAAATACAAAGGCTAATATGATAAGAATTCTTGGGAGTAGAAGGATGTAGGATATGTGGCCATGAGAAATCGCATGCTTCTCTTCAAAAGGACTTAAGAACCAATATATCTGGATAAGATCATGGATTGGGAGAATAGAAGAAAATAAAATAACAGCCCACCACAGAAGTAGTCAGTGCATAAAATGGAACCAAGTGAGCATGCAGTCTTTGCCGCAGGACAAATCTCTTTTTCTACATGGCTTTTTCTAACCATTCCCTGGGAGTCGCTGGAGCAGGAGTCTTTCAAGAGCGTGGGAGAAAGAGAGCCCAGCAGGAAGGCCGGGGAAGCGCGTGCTGATGTTTCCTGGGGTGAAAGTCAGGAGCAGACAGGGCATTCCAGAGAGTGAGGTCAGATGAGTATCAGCTGTAGATAGAGACTGACTTAAACCCCACACGTGGGGTTTAAACCCCTGGGAGGAAGTGGAGAGAGAAGAGCCCCAGGAAAGAGCCACTTGAAGTATTTTGAGCATGTCTCATCTGATGTTCCTCCCGAACTTTAATAAAGAATTAGAAGCCCACCAAAAGACAGTTTGGACCTCAGTGGAGTAATGAAAAGTCCAATCTGCGCCCACTTTTCCTATGCAGCAGTGAAAACATTGTCATATTTTTGAATCGCACACCAGCTTCTTATTCTTTGTGCATATTTGCAGTAAACAAGGAAAACAGGAGATCATGGACATACTAGGCACCAAAATAAACTGAGGCATTTGGTTTTGGCCAATAAACATCCGCCAGTTCACATTTCCATTTATAACAGAGATTCTCACTCATCAGCAATGTGTGATTTACAGCTGGTGCAGGCAGCTCAGCTCAGAAGCCGGCCTCCTTTCTGATAGTGTCCCTAAACTTAAAGGCATACTCCAATCAAACCGGGACATTTCGTTCCAGCTCGTCACCAGCTGACACATTTTCTGCTACGGTTTACCTTCTCTTGCATCTCGAGCTCCTACCTGTACCCCAGCTACTCCTGCACCTCACATGTGCCCACCCTTAACCCCGATGCAGATCCCAACTGCTTCCTGGACATGTCCTGGGATCTTTGCGCTCAAAGGTTCCACCGGCTCCAGTTTCCAAAGCTGTTTGTCTTTCTGAATCATCTGTGTGATTGGCTCCACTCTCCACACTAACAAGAACCCTGGGTGTACCTAAGCCTAGATGCAATCACGCCTCCGTGTACGTATCTGCATGAAGTGTTTTAGCAGGAGAAAAAAGTGTGAAAATGGAAAGAACAGGCCAGAGAGGACATCCCAGGGTCAACTTCAGACACAGTCCTTAGACACAGTTCCGTGGACTCCCACCTGAACTTCACAAAGAGCAGCCCTGCATTGAAGCTGAACGAGCTGCTACAGAATATGAGGCTGCATTGCCCTGGTGCCAAGAATGTCCAAACTGGGCATGGGGTCCTGAGAAGATAGCACCCAAGGATGGCTACAGTCATTTGAAGAGCGAGGATGTGGAGAACTGGAGCTCTCCTACACGGCTAGGGGAGTGTGAAGTACTGCATGGCCCCGACACCCTACTCCTAGGATTCCCAAGTATTTCCTGGAGAACAGCAAAGGAGTACATACACATGCATATTCATAAAATTCACTAAGGTCAAAAGGTGGAAACAAACTAAATGTCCATTAGCTGATGAGAGAATTAAATCATGGCGTGTCCACTCAGTGGAATATTGTTCAGCCACAAAAGTGAATGAAGTACTGATATATATTATAAAACAGACAGACCTTTGAAACATTCACTAAGCAAAAGAAGCCTGACCCACAAGGTGACACGCTGCATGGCTCTCCAGACTAGAAACAAAAAGCAGATTCTCAGTTGTGAGAAGCTGGGGTAGGAAGAATGGGCGGGAACTGCTTAAGGGGTACAGGCTTTCTTTTGGAGAGATGAAAATGTTTTGGGAATAAAAGTGATGGCTGCAAAGCATTGCAAACGGACAGCCAACGGATCGTTCACTTGAAATAGCAAGCTATATGTGAATTTTACCTCAATAAAAAAATTACTCAGCCAGGCGTGCTGGCACACACCTGTAATCCAAGCACTCTGGGATGCCGAGGCAGACGGATCACAAGTTCAAGTCCCACCTAGGCAATTTAGCAACTTAGTGAGACCTTGCTTCATAATAAAAAAAAGGGCTGGGGACACGGTGCAGTGGGAAGGCCCTGGGTTCAGTCCTCAGCACTCCATACACACACGCTCCTGCGCACATGTGCACACACACTTGCTACTCTGCATAATTCACGCATTAACCTAAGATAGGAAAAAAACAAAGTATTTTCATTGTTGTCACTGTGGACACAGGCAGGTGGCAGTAATGAGGCAGCACCTCATCATTCACTGCCTCCATCAGCAGAAAATCCCTATGGGAGTGCCCAAAAGAACAGGTCCCCTGCATGTGCGATTCATTTCCTGAGACTCCCAGTCATCACTGGGAAAGATTTCGAAGGGATGTGAATGTCCTATAGACAACAGAGGCAAAATCCAGTGAAATCTGGATACCCGATAACCCCATTAGCACTAAGAACCCAATGAGAAAGCCCAAGTTACACTGACAGCAATTCCACATGCTGACCTATCTCTCTTCATTCTGCATCTGATAGGCTACTGCACCCCGTAGACTCTGCCTCCATCCCCCAGCTACCAAGCTCAGGTCTTCCACCTGCACTGGCACAACAGCCTCCTACCACGTCTCTGCCTCTCCTCACCATCCCTCTTTTTCATTTTCTACTTCTTCTGCTGCCCTGAGCCTTCCAAGATGCAAGTCTGATTTTGTAGATCACCCCACTTCACATGCTTGCTGTGACTCCCACAAGCTGAGCACACGTTCTTTGCTTTGCCTGGAGCCAATCTGATCTTTCTCTGGACATTTGTACATCCAGAGAAGGTCCCAGGGAGGCCCTGGCAAGAGGAAAGGGTATTAAAATCTGATCAAGCCAAAAGGGTCAAATATTTAGCCAAAAAATGGTAGCAGTGTGTGTTAGTCAGCTTTCCATCACTGAAAAAATGCCTGCAATAATCAACCGACAGGAGGGAAGATTTATTTTGGCTCACAGTTTCAGAGGTGTTAGTCTATGGTCACTTGGCTCCATGATTCTAGGCCTGTGCAAGGCAGAATATCACGGTGGAGAGCACGTGGTGGAATGGTGCTGCTTACCTCATGGCAACCAAGTGGCAGAGACAGAGCAATCTCATACTTATAGCAAAATCCCTACTGCCAAGCCTAGTAAGCTATGCCCATAAATAGATCAATCCATTGATGAGGTCAAAGCCCTAATGATCCAATGATCTCCCAAAAGCCCCACCTCTGAACAGTTTTGTGCTAGGGACCAAGCCTTCGACACATGAAATTTAGAGACATTTAGAATTCAAACCATGGCCCAGCTTGAGGGACCAGAGAGACAGGGGCAACTTATGAAAACAAGCCAGGCGTGGTGGCACACACCTGTAGTTGCAGCACTCAGGAGGCTGAAGCAGGAGGATCACTGTGAGTTAAAGGCCAGCCTGGGCTACAAAGTGAGTTCAAGGCCAGCCTGAACTGCATAGTGAAACCCTGTCTCCAAAAAATAATAATAATAATAATACATACATACATACAAATGCATACTCCTTATTGTAAAATTATTTGAAAATAGAGACTGCATCCTTTTGTTCATACTGTACTGTCCTCCACTTGGTACCTAAGACATTTTAGATGGGAAGCAATGTCTTAGATTCACAGATTTTTATACCAGGAAGTAATTGTTTCATCTAACATTTTTTAAACTAACTTTTGTTTTACGAAACACTGGGCTCTGCTAGCACCTGCAGTAAAGACTAACAAGAATGAACCTTGTCAATGTTAGTTTACTGCCTCAGGGCAGTAATGAACTCTGCCTCCCATGGAGTGTCTTAGAAAGAGGCTGTGGGAAAGCGCTTTTTATAGGGTTTGTGTTAAGTGATTCTAGGAAGGAAGGGTAGAAGAAACTGGAGTCAGGTCAGGATTGGCTGTGACATGAAACAGGTGGATTTGAAATTGGTTATGTCCGAAATCTCTGCTCAGGAAGTGAGAGGAATAATGTGGGTCTTGGAAAGGCATTGATAAGAAAGACTGAGTCACCCGATGTCAACAATATCGCAGCTGTGGTATGGCCTTGGGTTATATACCAGGCTCTGTTGGCCTTGCACCACCCTGGTTTATGACTGTTGGGGACTTTGCAGTCTACTTACCACAGCTGATTTTCACTTTCTCAGGTGCCACACAAAACTGGTGCATATACCTAGAGAAGAAAGCTCTGTCTTTATGCCTGGGAAGTACTTCCAGGCAATGTTAAATGATACTGGGCTTTCTAGAACTTTTAACATGCTAAGGTGAATTGTGAATATTCCAAGACTCCTTCCATTTATTTTCAATACAGCTGCCTGAGTGATTCTGCCAAAATACAAGCCGAAATATCCGGGGATTTCTCATGCATCCCCAACTGCCACACATTACCACCGCAAGCTCTTTTCCTACCATTCTACCCCCTTCTCTCTACTCTAGTCACCATGGCCACCCTGCTGTGCCATGAGCACCTGGATTTCTTTGGGCCCAAGTGCTTTCCCCCTGAGACTGAATAACCTGCTTCCTCCCTCTCTCAGGTCTATGTCCAAATGGAACCTTCCAGCAAAGCCCTCACACTCTCCTTACCCTGCCCCCAACCCAACATTCCAGGACATGTTCTCACTGCTTTATATTTCTTCTTAGCACTTATCACCATTTAGATATCATACATTTTATTTTTCTAACTCGTGGTCTCTTTCCCCATGCAAGGTAGGAATTTTTATTTATTTTGCCCAGTGGTGTATTCCTAAGACTAGAGCTATGGTTGCCACATTATAGGCACTTGGCAAAAGTTTATTGAACAGGGCTGGGATGTAGCTTAACGGTAGAGGGCTTGCCTAGCATGTGCAAGGTTCTCGGTTTGAACCCAGCGTTAAAAAAAAATCATACATATATATATAGATATATATATACAATGTGTGTCCTTTCCAAACTTCTCCTACAGAGGTAGTGGTGAAGGAAATCTCTGTGTTTTCCATTTGTATTTGGAAAACAGTTGTTTTGTTTTGTTTTGTTTTGTTTTGTTTTGTTTTTTCTTCCGGGAGAACCAGAGGGAGTCTGGGTCTCTTGCAGGTTTTTTAATCAATTCACCACGTCGTTACTCTCAAACCTTCAAGTTCCACCCTACCTACCTGGAGTCACTAGATGGCGCTGTTCACCAAGAATCTCAGAATGCCCGGACACCCACCCATCCCTCCACTCCAAACCATCTTCTTCCCAGAGGGGCGAATTCAGGGTAAGGTTGCCACTCCCTACACCCTACATCTCAAGACTAAGAAGATGAAATCTAAAGTTTCTTCAAAACCGCTTACCAGCTTGCCCAGGTCTACCCAGGAGCACAGGCTAAGCCTTTGGTTGGGAGCAAAGGATTTTTTTGACATTTTTAGTACTGCCCATGGCGAATCTAAGCCCATCCTAGGCCCCCTTTAAAAGCTGCGGGACCCCACACCTGCCTGTTCATACTTGGCCTGTGGCCGTTATGGCCCTTTCTCTCTACCCCTCACCTCTCCGCCTCTGTGTAGGATGAGGTGCAGGTTAAGACACCAATCGCATTTGCAGCCTGAGCTGCTGCAGTGCTCGAGGCGGAGAAGGGCAGCGCGGGGACTCATGGAGAGAAGCTGACGGCGCACAACATCCCATCACGAATCGTCCCGGGCCCTTCGGCGACTTGCCTGACATCTCTCAACCTTGTTTTCCGTAGCTGCATCACGGGCATAACAGCACCTGCACCAGACAGATGCATGAGCATCAGATGAAAAAAACCCGAGGCGCCACGCCAAGCTTCTCCAAAGCTGTGTGTTCCATTTCCCGGTATCACCTATAATTATACTGCAAAATAAGGCTGACTTTCTGAACCCTTCCTTTTTTTTTTTTTTTTTTTTTTCCTGTACTGGGGATTGAACCCAAGGCCTTTTCACTGACATACATCTCTACCCCATTTTTTATTTTTCATTTTGAGACAGGGTTTCGCTAAGTTGCTAAATTCCCTGGGCTGGGCTGGGCTGTAACCTGCCATCTTCCAGCATCAGCCTCAGAGTGCTGAGATTACAAGCGTCGGCTACCATTCCCAGCACCCTCTTGCCTGGTTCTGAGATGTCCCCATGAATAAAAACTCCACCATTGAACCTCTCTACGTTGCCTTGGGTAATAGGCCATTAGCTCCAGGTATGTCAGCAAAAGTTACTGTTTTCATGAATAAGCATCAGTCAATCCAGAAGTATTTGAGAACTAGTGATTTTCCTTGGTGTCTTAGGAAGAATATCGTGCAAGAAAAGAAAAAAAAAGGACAGAGGAGAGGAAAGACTGAGGATAAAGACAGCAGTTCACACTTCAGTGAAATACCATTGTTCCTCTTACTCTTCAATCAGGGAATATTAGAATGGTTGTTGGTTTTTGTTTCTAGTCCCTTCATTTTCTACCAGTAAATCCAGAAGAATGGTTCCATTTTGGGGCAAGGGCCCATAACTGGAAGGGCCCTTTGCTGCAGCCATGTTATTGCACACAAACTGTGCTTATCATCAGAAACAAGCAAACAAAACAAACTCCATTTGCCTCTTGCTCATCACACATCTGCCCTGGAACTTCCTGTTTGCCAATCAAGTTAAATCATCTCTTCCAGAAATGACCCCAACCCCTCCCCTCCTACCCTAGAACTGCTGGGCTGACTCCTTCATCTTTTTTGGGTTGTGACATGTCACCCTCCCCTCTCCTCACCTCCTTGTCCCCGGCCCTTCTTCCTGGGCTCTCTCTCCAAGCGCCACCATAACCTGGTCCATTATGGTTCAACTCTTTCTCAGGTCACATTCTGGGCACTGAGGCATAACAGAAAAGAAAAAGGTAATTATTTCCTGTGACTTGGTTTTATAAAAATAGAATGGGTTTTATAAAAAGAAGAAGACAAGAGTAGCATGCATTCATCTGGTAGTTTCTCTAATTATAGATGGTTGAGTGTCAAGGGCAACCATATTAGGTGACAGGAGGATTGCATCAGACAGGATGTCTCATTTCCAACTTCCCTTCTCAGTGCCCTGTGCGTGCCCTAATCAGCATTTTAAAATTACAACCTGGTTGTTATCCAAATAGGAAGTCTTCATGTTAGCTGAGCTGTGGTTTGCAAATTTGTATTACCAAAAATATTTAATTCCCAGGGTCTGGCTTTATTCTCTAAAATTTTGGTGACTTTCTGTTTCCCTGGAAATAATGAACTTTTTTTTTTTTCAGGGAAAAGATAGACATTTAAGAAGAAATGGAAGTTGGAAAAAAGATAAAAAGCTGAAATCTTATTCCCATCGTGGCAAAGTTGCATTTCCCTCCTCCAACATCCTTTGCTGTTATTCGTAGTGAAATTGCTGCTGCAAAAATATGGACTAGGATGTCATAAACTCAACATTTAAATCAGAAATGTCCTCTCCTATAGAACATAGAACCTTAAGAAAAAAGAAAGAAAGAAAGACCAGAGCTGGGTGAGGTGGCAAACACCTAAATCCCAGCAATTTGGGAGGCTGAGGCAGGAGGATCTCAAGTTGGAGCCCAACCTGGGCAACTCTGCAAGTTAGGGAAACCCTGTCTCAAAATAAAAAAATAAAAGGGGCTGGGGATACAGCTCAGGGGAAAGGCCCTGGATTCAGTTACCACTAACACACACACACACACACACACACACACACAAAGACAAACTAGCCTGACATTCAGTGAATTCAGCATCTCTGTAATTATTTATAATCCTTTTCCTGACGGTTTATATGAATGAACTTCTGGGAAATTTTTTTAAGGTGGAGCTGCTCAAGCTGGCTGCTTCCACCTTCAACAAAGGTCACAAACCAGCCCTCCACACACCACATCCGGCCAGCTGATGGATGTAGCTGGGCCCAGAGGGTGATTTGGAAAAGAACTAGGTGTCATCATTTTTTAAACTTACATACAAATACATAGGTTTATATAAAATAAACATAGATTTCTACAAATGCAGCCTTATATAAAAATACAGATTTACTTATTATCTCAGAAAAAAATAAAACCAGAAGAGGCAGCGCGGGAGGTTATTTCCACACGGGTGGCAGTGGCCACGGGCCATCAGCCCAGGAAGAAGTGCACAAGCAGGTGATTCATAGGAAGCGAGGGGCGGGAAAGGTGACCAGCTTTCTCCCATGCCTGGGAACCCTAATTCCCGTCAACATTCAGTTCTGCTGCTACTGCAACACATGGAAACTAAGCATGGCTCCCTAGATAGCTGCCAAAGGCCCAGTTTCTAACGGCAGAACACCAGGCTTCCTCTTCCCTGCCCATGGTATCAGCTGGGACACGTCTTCTTCTTCCTTGCCATGCCTCCTGCCCCATCACTCACTGTGCGCTGACACCAATTCTCTCAAATGTCCCCTGAGCACAAAATGTAGCCGGGAGCCACACGAGCGCTTAAAACATGCCTAGCGCACACTGAGATGCATGGCGAGTGAAAAACACACGCTGGATTTTAAACACTGAGTTCTAATCAAAAGTAAAGCTGGGCATGGTGGCACACACTGTGATCCCAGCGCTTGGGAAGCTGAGGCAGGAGGATGGAAAGTTAGAGGGAAGCCTGGGTCATACAGCTAGCTCAAGGCCAGCCTGGACTACACAGCAAGATTCTGTTCCAAAATAGAAAACCCCAATCACAATAATAATAATTGATAATAAATAAAAACCTAAATAAACCAATAATTCTATATTCATTACCTACTGAAATGATATTTTTGACATACTGAGTTAAAATGTACTGTTAAAATTAATTTACCCATTTATTTTTACTTTTAAGAATATATCTTCTAGAAAATCTAAGATGAGATATGGAGCTCACATTTGTGGCGTCTTTCTGTCGCACAGAACTGCTTCAGAATGCCTCTGTGTTGTCCTTACCTATCTAGCCTTCCTGCCACGCATTAGCTTGGCCTCTCATGTTCTTCACCCCCAGAGTGTCATCTTAGTCCCCTCAAGACTTCAGGCCTTTGCCTACTTCTAATATGCTCTGCATGCCCTGGCTGAGCTTATCTGCTTCAGACACTACTTTTATCAGGAACCATTCCTGCTCAAAAACTAACACCTACTCCCAGCTCTGCACCATAAAGTCCAAACTGTTAATGACAAACTGATAATAGCTTCCATTTTCGAAACCTTACTGCGCACTTTAGGTAATTCTTCCAACTACCTAGCACCTAGCATTCCAGACTCTTGGTGTGTGTGTTTTTTTTAAGATTTATATTTTAAAAACCCAAGCCCATTCATTCTGTATCTTCTTTAGGTAGACCACCTATTTGAATCGATTTGATCAATTCGGCAACCAGTTCTTTTGCATTCATTCATCACAGAGTCTATGCCCCCAAATGCTCATTACTTTTTTTTTTTTACTTTTTAATTTTTATTAGTACATGTTTGCAGTACATAATAATTACATTCGTTGTGGGGAATTGGTGCATGTACATGACACAGACTGATTATTTTTCCCCTTTCCCTCCACCCCTATTTTTAAATTTTTTTCTTTTTCTTGCCAGCATGAGATTCATTTATTTTGTAAGTCCTTAGCAAGTTAATTATCATAAACAGGCTTATAACCAGATTGACAAACAGCCCAAAAAATACAAAATACAGTAGACAATTATACTAAATCAATGTACACTTTTGTTTTGTTTTGTTTTTTGAGACAGGGTCTCACTCTTAATTCAGGCTGGCCTTGAACTCACTATGTCACTATGTAGCCCAGGCAGGCCTCCAACTCACAGCGATCCTCCTGCCTCAGCCTCCTGAGTGCTGGGATTACAGACGTGGCCACCACACCAAGCCAATGTTCACTTTTAGATACATTGGTGATGCTGAATTAAAATAACTTTTTTTCTCTCTTTTTTCCTACTGCCTATCTTTTATTCTGCACTTTATTTATATATTGTGTTTCTTGTATAAGAGAAACCATCAGATATTTCAGCTTGTTTGTCTGACCTACTTTACTTAACATTATGGTCTCAAGGTGCAACCATTTTCCTAGGAATGACTCAAGTTTATCTTTCTTTATGGCACGGTAGTACTCCATTGTGTATAAATACCAGACTCCTGGTTTTCTAAATAGAACTGAGAGGATTGCAACGTTTGGCTGAATGGGAGGAGGTAGGCAAAGCACCCTTGATCAGAAAAGCTACAAAAGAGGATGCAGTTAAAGCATCCAAGTAGCTAGTATTTTTATTTAGAATTGTTTATAAAACATCTTACAATCAGCTAAAAAGCAATCACCATCTGTGGATCTACTTTTTTTACAACCACGGAGAGAAAGAATAATATAATTAGAAAAGAAACTTGCATTTGCATTTTAGAAAACCCAACCCGGAAATCCAACCAGAAAAGCTTAAGTGAAATAGTGCTCTTTGCTCATCCATTTTAGGTCTAAAGTTGAAATACACACATGCATACATCAAATCTATATAGCCATTGTCATGAAGTGGGTAAAACTGGACTATGCCAAGCTAAACTGCTGTCATATAACAATAATTAAATTTGAAAAGACGCGAATTAAAAGTTGGCCTGGAATTGAATAAATCCAAAGGAGGAGAATCTTCTGATTCATAAACTGTTGAGAGTAATTCTACATGGCAACATGCATTGAGCCTGAGGATAAAAGATCCTTTGTCAGAATTCATCTCTAATCGTGTGCTGTCTTCAAGATTTTACCCCTTTCATAACCTACTCCATTTTGTGTGCATTTACTTTCATGCTTGCAGCCCCAACCAGGTCTTGCCAAACACTGCTGAGCAAAGCCTTTTAGCGCTCAAGTCTTGAAAGACGACAAATACACGTTCTCCCACCTGTTGTTCACTTCAGAGAACTCGTTTAGCAGTTCAATGCTCCCATTACTTCTGTAAATTGGCTGCAGTTATATTTTCCACATAAGATTCCTTAGGAACTCAACGAGATAATGCACACAACTCCTGCAGTGCTTGGCACCGGTACGATTCTGAACCGCAGGGCAGTGGATTAGATAACTTCCTATCTGCCTGGCCCTACGTGGCAGCCCCATTTGGGGAACTTCTCCAAGCCGCTTGAGGACTCTACAAAAGGGTGGGGCGTTGGCATCTAACGCTGTCTACTAAATTCTGTAAGTTTAACTGGCAGAGAGTCACACATTAAGGGATTGGGTGGGGAGGAAACAAGCGCGTCCGCCAGTCTCCTTTACGATGGCCCCGACGCAGAAGCCAGACCGCAGCCAACAGGTCCCGCGCCAGCCACTGTAGCTCTCCGCTTCTTCCTCCCGGCTGGGCAGCTCTGGCAATGAAAACACCACCACGTGGTCTGCAGCTTTGGCCTCACGCGCTTTCCACCAATGGAGAGCCGTGTGGCTGAGTCGGGGGCGGGTCATCAGCAGGGTGATTCCGCCCACAGACGCCACGGATTGGCCAAGAGGGCGGTGCTCGCCCGTCCTGAATGGGCTGTTGGCCAATGGTGGCCGACAGCAGAGGCCCCGCCTTGTCAGCTGCTGGGGTCCGCGGAACCAGCGAGGGGCGTGGGGCGGGGCTGAGGCGGAGTAATGCCTGCCGGGGGCGGGGCGGGGCGGGGCGGGGAGGGGCGGGGCTGGCGGCCCCTCGGGCGCAGCCGGCGCGGGCTGGGCTAGCTGCTGAGGTGGCTGTCGCCGGCTCCGAGCTGCGGCTTCCCGGGTCGCGCCCCCGATGGAGGCCGAGGCCGCGGACGCTCCTCCGGGCGGAGGCGAGGCGGCGCTCAGCTGCTTCTCCTTCAACCAAGACTGCACGTAAGCCGGGGCGCCAGCCCTGCCCGGGCAGTGGGGGGCAGAATGTCCTGACCAGCGGGTGTCGTCGTGTGGGCAGCTCGCGCCTGCGCCCCCCGGGGGCCGCGGAGCGACCGCGCTGCCAGCCTCGCGCGAGTCGGGGTCTCTTTAGCACCCCCAGCAGCGGGGTTCGCGCCCACCCGGGCCCCCTCGCGGCCCACCGGGAGCCACCGGGACCGCCGGGGTGGAGGGAGGAAGCCGGCGGAGGGAGCGAGGCTGGGGGAAGCCGGGGACGGTCTGGCACGGGGCGGGGGGCAGCTCGCGATTGAGCCGGGGTCGGGGTGGGAGGGGCAGCGCCAAAACAAGGGGAGCGGGCGGGCCGGGGGAGTTGCGTGTGCACCCAAGGTGGGGGAGTTAGGGCCCAGGAAGACGGGAGTACAGGAAAAACTTCCCCATTTGTCCTTGAGCATCTCAACGTGGCATCTCGGCAGGGCTTTGGACAAAGCGGCAGCCTATCCCAGACCCGGGCATCTTGCCTGACCGCTCGGGATGTCAGAAATCTTTGGATTTCTCGCCCTGTGTTTTCGCATCACCCACCCATTCACACTGAATCTCCTTCTAGGAGTCCAGGAGCCCTTTCTCGGCCCAGAATGCTTTCTCCTCGGGGAGCAGGAGCTCCACCCTGTTGCTTTTGAGTGGATTTTTTTTAATGTTTCACTCTGACTTTCACATTTGGACTTTGGTCAAAGAGCTGGGAATTGCTGAACTGTGTTTCAGGCATCCGCAGGATTGTCACCCAAGCAAATGCCTGTCTCTTTCCCTCTTTTCGTGGAAGTGAGCCCTGGGGACCGTGTGGAATAATCTCTTTGGAATGTGCACCGGGAGCATCAGGCAGCTCAGGCGGGATGACCACTTCCCAGCTTTCCACTTCCTGCTGTACCAGTTTCTGCTGTGACCCTTGTTTGGAGTCTGGATTCGGGCTTGTGCCATGACTGCTCGTGACTGAGCTGTGCTAATATTGAACATTTGGTGGTGTAATTAAGGCCATCTTGTATCATAAGCAGCCCTGGTTTCCATTCCTTTTGTGTTTCTGTTTAAAAACACGCTGCACTGAACAATATGCCTTTGTTTCAAAACAACTGTATGTCTAATCATGTAATTCAGTACTCAGCACCTTGGTTATATGAGTGACTTTCAAGTTTCTGTGTTTTTTTTAAACCACTACCCACAATAAAAAGTATATATTACAACATCTTCCAATGCCCATATGCATATAATAGCCACAAAACGATATGCCTAAGGCCCTTTGGTATTTTCCAGGCCCCCCCGCAAGGCTGCTTACAACAAATTGTGTTCAGCATCTGCTCTTAGGTGAAACTCACATGATAATACAGATAAAATTCTGCAGTTTTGTAAGAAACATTTTGCAAGAGGATATATCTGTTGAAATGCCTTGGTGATGTTTTCCTTCCCAATTGAATACAGGTTAAGGAGGTGCATAGTTTGCCTATAAGTAGTAAATATTCTAAATTCTGCTTTGTGACATTATTAGATTTGGAAAGCATGATTTTTTTTTACTCTAGATATAAAATAATAGAAAGACCAACTTCCTATAGCAATTGAGTAAGAATATTATTTTCAAAACTGTGGGGTGCTTTGAAAGTTAATTTCCTTAGTCCCTGCTCTCAGTCTGTTTTCTTGGATGAAAGCTCTATTGGGCAGCTCTCTTGCCTATAAATAAAAGTTCTTGTCACAGTGAGTTGCTTTGAGTCACAGAGGGTATGACATTGGCTTTTAAAATAAGTCAAGCCCCTTACTGAATGTTTTTAGGTGAATCTGTGTCTTTTTTGGTAAGTGTAGGCAGAGTTTGGGATTCATAGTTTGGGATTTATTTCTGGAGAAGGTTAGTAAAGAGAACTAATCTTTACCAGTGCCCTACATTTATACTTTATGCTTAGCAACTAATCTTTACCAGTGTTCTATATTCATATTTTGTGTCTGGTGCTAAGTTAGACAGCTGGGGTACATTTTAAAATTTGACTAATGATCTGTATTTGTCCCAACCTCCATTCCCCAGAGCCATAAAAATTTTTTCTACAGAAAAGCCTTATGGATAAAATAAGGTATAAATCTGAATTCCTTGATTCAGAGTATTTTGTGTCTCTTGAGCAATCATTTAAAACATGAGTGATTACCCTGCCAGATATATATATATATTTCTTCTGAGACACCCATGCTGGCATGTGACTGTAGTCCCTGCTACTCTGGAGGCTGAAGTAGGAAAAGCACTTGAACCCACAAATTTGAGGCCAGTCTGGGCAACATAACATGACCCTGTCTCAAAAAAAACCCACCCAAAACAAAGCAAAACCTCTGTTCCTGCTTGCAAGCTTTATAAACCTGTTTGCAATTAAATATGTCTGTATGTGTGAAAAAGCTTACATGAATAAAATTTTAAAACACTCTGTAGTAGGCACTATAGAATATATTTTAAAGTTCGAAGATGCTCCTTGCTTATGAAGTTGCTGTTTGTCTGAGGTTCTGAACACCAAACCCTAGTTCTAACTGCACTACGACTGATATGCAAATGTCTCCACGTGTGTTTAGCTTCTCAGCAGGTCGGAGGGCTGAGAGACAAACCAGTTGAAACCAGTTGACTGTAGTTTCCTGTCCCTATCCCAGGAAGGAACAAATATTTGGATTGAAAAAAATTCTAGGGAAAAATCATGTGATCATCTCTTTTTAGGTTGGTGAAACCAGAGCCTTGGCATCCAGGCTTGTAAGTTGCTTATTTTAGTATGTGCTTCCCTGTGAAGAATGAAGCTCACCTTTGCATATATTTGCTGTAAGTGAGGAAGTTGGACTAAACCTTACATCGTAAGGTCCATTTCAACTCTGAAGCCCATCTTCCCAGGGTGGACGTGCTCAGAGTCGAATTGCTTATTGGGAGTGGGCTTCATGCAAGGAAAATCAGATTCATACCTTGCCTCTTTAAAAAGTGGAAAACTAAGGAAAATGGGTTTGTTTTGTTTTGTTCTTCAGTCCAAATTGACCCAAGTACTTAGTTTTTATTGTATTTGTTGGTTGTGATAATAGCATACAGCAAAGTTTTCAACCCTGGCTGCAAATGAGAAAGCTTGAAAAGAATCCAATTAAACTTCCCAATTGAGTTTATAAAGTATATAAACTATCTGGGATATTTTCTTGGAAATGAATAAAAGGAAACATCTTTTAAATTTTTACCTACAAATTACCTACTATGCCTACTATGAATGTGTGTATTTCCCTTTTTTTTTTTTTTTTTTTTTTTTTTTTTTTTTTTTTTTGTGAGTACCAGGGGTCAAACTCAGGATCTCGTGCACCAGGAGGCACCTGTGCCGCTGAGCGATATCACCGGCCCTTTTTTCGTATGTGGGTACAGGAAGTCGAACTCAGGACCTCGCGCTTGCCAGGCAGGCACTTACGCCGCTGAGCCATCTCACCGGCCCATGTATTTCCTTTTGTAAAATCAAAAACAAACAAAGAATCATTAAGAAAAGAAAAAACAATTTACCTCTTGGTAAAGTGCTTCTCAAACACCTAATCATGTTGTAGATGGAGCTATTAAGAATATTCTTAAACATTCCATTTTTCCTATACCTGCCCAGCTGGGAAGACACAACCACACAACCTCTGGTAGGTGAGACAGCTTGCTTAATTCCACAGCCCATGCATTTTCTGTCCTTATTCTTTTCTTTTCTTGTTTGTTTTTTCTTTTTACTGTATCTGCTAAGGCATGCTTCCACCATTTAAGAAGTTATCAAGGATCTAAGCTCCTGGAGATGTATGTTTACATGCACTTCATGAGACTAGGGGAAGAGGCATCTATTTTCAGACAGATCTGTGGTTAGAATACAGTACCTGTCGTCATTCCCATGGTGTCCTTGTCTTCCACAGATCCCTAGCAATTGGAACCAAAGCTGGTTACAAGCTGTTTTCTTTGAGTTCTGTGGAGCAACTGGATCAAGTCCATGGGAATAGTAAGTGTGTGTGTGTGTGTGTGTGTGTGTGTGTGTGTGTGTGCATGCCCACACGCTCGCATGTGCCCCCACCCACATGCAAAAAATCTCGGAGACATTAACTCCTTTCTCTGGACTTTAATCCTGAGCTTTCTGGTTTTTCTTCCCTCAACCATCAAAATTAAGGAGTCAGTATTTTTCAGATTTAAATATAAATTGTTGTCTCCACTTGCTTAAAAACCACAATGAAGCTCTTATTAAAATTTGGCAGTAATTTAGGGAACATTTCCTTTGTTATGTTAAGAAATCCTTTGTCTGAAATCATATTATTGATACTTTGCCATACACTTAGGTGCACAGTCATCATTTTTTATGATTGTCAAACCAAAAGATCACTCATGACTTCTTTTTACCTTTATATTGGCACTGTAGACTATTGACACAATTTAATCAGTCAGGAAAGTATTTTATTTACTTTAATAAAGCAACACTATCCTATTTATATGGCCGATATTGAAAATGTTGATATATTTCTAGCAAATATTAAAAATAATTCAGCTTAGAAATATGACTCTGATTTTTCTCAGAGTAACAGTTTCTGCCAACATAATAGCAAAAAATATGTATAACGTTTGGGTTTCCTGGAAGGAAAGTGGTTTGGTAAAGAATATTTTGGGGTCTTTGTTTGTAAAATGTCATTTTTATTACAACATTTCTGTGAATATCTTGCTTTCTATCTGCCCCATGCTGTTCCCTATGGGACTTGCTCAAGCACGGACAAGGTATGCATATGACAAGATGGTCTCAGAAAGACACAGAGGTCCTGCCGGTACTGGATACGGAAGTACTTCCTTGCTCCTAATACTGACGTCCAGATTGTCTTCAATAGAAAAAGAATTCCAGAGAAGGCCAGGGAGTGCAGAAAGACACAGAGAGGGGCACAGATTTAACTGTGTTACTAAGCCCTCTCCCTAGTGGTACCCTCTAGCAGGAAAAGAATAATTCTAAACACAGTGGCTCCCAGCCCCAGTAATCACATCTTTGAAATCTCTTTTAGGGCAAGAATAGATTGAGATTTCCAGACCTTCTGAATGTATTTTACAGGGCAAACAGTGGAACCCTTGGGCCTGGGGGGTGATTCCGTCAGGCACACAGCGTCTCAGGTAGTTCTGGTCACCAGCATCTCCTGCACTGAGTGCTACCCTGGGAGATGGTCAAGGCTCCCTGGTGGAAGGAGGGCAGTAGGGGTGGCCATGAATGTCTGCTGATGGACAGCACCAGTCAGCAGGCCCCCTGCAGTGACCGTCGGAGTAACCTGGCCACTGCTCTCCCTCCAGACGAAATCCCCGATGTCTACATTGTGGAGCGCCTCTTCTCCAGCAGCCTGGTGGTGGTGGTCAGTCACACAAAACCACGGCAGATGAACGTATATCACTTCAAGAAAGGCACGGAGATCTGCAACTACAGCTACTCCAGCAACATCTTGTCCATAAAGCTGAACCGGCAGGTAAGGAAGCAAAAGCCCTTAGGGTTTGTGTGGCTTCTGCTGATTGGAGCAGTATTTTTTTTTTTTTTTTAATGTGGGTACCGGGAGTTGAACTCAGGACTTCGTGCTTGCCATGCAGGCACTTATGTTACTGAGCTATCTCACCGGCCCTGGAGAGTATCTTTTTTTTTTTTTTTTTTTTTGTGGGTACCGGGGGGTCGACCTCAGGACCTCGCACGCCAGCAGGCGCCCGTGCCACTGAGCGATATCACCGGCCCCTTTTTTGTATGTGGGTTCCGGGAGTCGAACTCGGGCCCTCGCGCTTGCCGGGCAGGCGCTTAAACCGCTGAGCCATCTCACCGGCCCAAAGACAAGTATCTTTAAAACAAGCATCAGTCAGGTGTGGTGACAAACACCTGTAATCTCAGCACTCTTAAGAGGCTGAGGCAGGAGGATCTCAAGTTAGAGCCCAGCCTGGACAACTTAGTGACTTAGCAAGACTCTTGTCTCAAAATAAAAAATAAATAAAGGGTTGGGGATGCGGCTCAGTACTAAGGCACTAGATTCAATCCATAGTACCACAGTTATTTAATTAATTAATTAAACATCAAATGCTAAAGATGATTTTAACATGTTTGGGATATGAGGTAGTGTGAATTCCATGGGTTCAATTCTCACTACTGAAAGAAAGAAAGAAAGAAATAACAAGCATCAAATGCTAATAATGATTTTTTTAAATTTTTATTTTAAAGAGAAAAAACAGAACAAAATTTCAATAACAACATAATAGGAGGGTGACAATGGTTAATACATTGTATATAGTTATCTTTAAATTAGTTACTCAGAATACAAGATATTGGCATTCAATTATCCAAACAATATTAGCACAAACCTTTCTTTTCAATGAACTAATAGCAATTAGTACTATATCTATCATATATATATATATATATATTTTTTTTTTTTTTTTTTTTTTTGCTCTTCCCTTCCTTCTTTTCTCCATTCCCCAATCCCAGTTTCTCTTTCCTTTTGAACAGTTTCTTCCCGTTTTACAATATCTATTGTACATTTTGGATCTTATTTATTCTTTCAGCTTCTCATACTAGGGAGACAATACAATGTTTACACATATGCATCTGGTTTATTTCACTTATGAGTATGGTCTCAAGTTGCATCCATTTAACTATAAAAGTCTCCAGTTTATCCTTCTTTATGGCTGAGTAGTACTTCATTGTAGAAAAGAACCCCATCCTCTGTCCATCCCTCGGTTGATGGACATTTGGGCTGTTTCCAAGATTTAGCTATTACAAACTGTGTTGCTATAAACATGGGTGCACATATATCGCTGTGGTACGATGTTTTTAATTCTTCTGGGAAGATACCCAGAAGGGGAATAGCTGGGTCAAATGGGACCTCCAATCCTAGTTACTAATAATGATTTTTGATTTTAACTTGCACATCTGGTTCCATAGGCATAGTGTAAACAGCATCCACTCCATTTTGTTTATCTTTTAGTGGTGAATTTTCCCTGGTCCTTCGGCCCGCATTCTCTCTCCAGTGTCAGCCATGTACCCCCTGCCCCTGGGTAGGGTGCTGGCTGGGTACTGGTAGGGACAGCTTTAGAACTCTGGCTCAGGTCTGTCCCTTGAGCCTCTGCAGGGTCACCTTAACATGTTCCCACCAGCTTGAACCACCAGTGGTACATGCATGACTGTCCCATGCCACTCAGTGGGACAGTCATGCATGTACCATCAGTGGTTCAGCGCTGCCCAGCAGGGAGACGTACACCTTGTGGACCCACTGTGAATGTGAAACCAGAAGAATGAGTCTTCTGACCTTGGCCTAGACAGAGGCATTCATTGCAGCAGATGGTTCTGCCTCTGGAGATGAGACACCTGAGGATGGAGTGTGGGCCTCTCGGGTTAGTTCTGAAGGCAGATGGGAACATTGCCCTTCTGTCTTCTATGTGGACTTCCTGGCAGCTCATCTGTGAGGTCTTAGGCTTCCATTTTCCCTTTTTTCCAGCTAACCCCGAAAGATGTTTTCTTGTAGCATTTTCTTTGTTGAAGGAAGGATTACTCTTATCTCAAATATGCAATATATGTAATCCATTAGCTTTAAAAATATAAGCTCTTGTGAAATATAAGCATTTGGTGTATCAGCAGATCTCCTCTGCAATTACTGAATTTTACATCCTGTGAGAGCAGAAGCCATGGCAGTTTTGCTCAGTACTTTAAGACTTGGTGGAAAAATGGTCAGAAATGTCTGTTTCCTGGCTATTATATAAATAAACAAAGAGACCTTTTTTGTGAGCATGCAGAGCTCTCTGTTCAGTTAAGTATTCCCAGGAAAGTGGAGGTAGTTGCATTCACTAAGGACTTTTTTCTTTGTACCTAAGCTATTAAGTACTAATTTCTTTTTTTACAGTGAAACTAAATGCTTTCTTAAATTTCAAAGAAGGAAGAGATTGCTGCTTTGAGTCAATCAGCTGTATCCATTTAAGTGGATAGATTGAGTATCCACTTAAGTTCATAGAAAGTAAGGTGGCAGAAAAATGGCCTGGGAAATAAAACATGGGGACTTTTCAGTGAGGAGTAGCAGGCATAAGAAAGAAAAGATGTCTGGGTTGTTGTCAAGAAAGAGAAATGCAGTTTGAGAGTGTTCTACGTGAAAGCTTTTAAGCAGAATTCTCCACTCAAGTCCTTTCTCTGAGATCTGTTAGTGGCATGTTAACTTTTGTTGGAGAACTTTTTGTTTTTGCACACAACAGGAGCCAGTATATGAAAGTTAAATGTCTTTTTCTCATACCTAGTTATCTTTTGAAGACTGTGTAGTCAAATGTTCTTTAAAGGTAAGAACCCTGGAAGAATATCTATTGTGTTTTCTTGTATGCTTTCTCTGTTCCTGTCTGGTATTTTCTTTAGCGAATGGGACAAGGAAAGATTCTTCAAGTGTGTGAGTCTGTTAACCTTTAGTGCCAGCCGCTACTCAGCAGAACACTTTTACCTGAGGGTCTCATGCCCCATCTTTGGGTGAGCACCATGCACTCAGCACTGCTCAGCAATTGATAACCAAGCTAATGGGAAGCCAGATCTAACAGTTCTCTCTTTAACAATACTTTGCCTAAGAAAATGACTTGAGGCTGGTCTGAAAAGTGTTTGGGGTTTGCTTTTCTGAAAAGTTTCAGGTTCGGGTTTAGAGCTCCTCGCTACGGCAGTCCCTCCTTGGCAGCTGGGGGTCCACCGTACCACAGAGCCACCAGCCAGGAGCAATGGAAATGGGCAGGAGTGTGTATCCTGTCTGTAGTGGCCAGCCTGCTGCATCATCTTTGGGCATGTGGATCCTTCTTAAGACAGGAAAAGATTACAGATTTGTATAAGGAATTGTAAGGAAATAGAAATCTCTATTTTCTGCTAATATACAGAAAGGAAAAATCTTTAGGAACAGTGATATGTTTCATTTTTACTTGATGTTATACTTCTTGTATTTAACTGTGAAGTGTATCTTATGGGATAAAAACAATAAACCAGATGTATTTAAGATATATAAAGCTTTACAATTCTTTGACCTTTGCTTCTGGTTATGCAACTACAGTTCAGTTGGATTGATGCCACTGAGGCTAAATCTATGGTGCTCCGCAGCAGGCTTGATATATTTTTGAAGTGCTGCAAAGGAAGACTACTTATAAAACTAAGAGACTGGATGAGAGACAAGGTGACCAAGAATGGACTGAGTTGAAGGCAAGGCCATGGTTCTGGTGCAAACTGATTAAGAAAGCAGCTACTGCTGGACATGGGGAAACACATCTCTAATCCCTGCACTCTAGGAGGCTGAGGCAGGAGGATGGAAAGTTGGAGTCTTGCTTGGGCAACATAGCAAGAACTTGTCTCAAAAGCAAAAAAGAGCAAGAGCTGGGGATGTAGTTCAGTGTGAAGTATCGCAGATAGGTAGATAGATGATAGATAGATAATAGATGATAGATAATAGATAGATAGATAGATAGATAGATAGATAGATAGATAGATAATGAATATATGGTGGATAGCTAGACAGACAGACAGCAGAAGGCAGTTACCAGGCTTTGCTCATTCTAGAAGCATGCTTTAACATGAAACAAGACGAAGTGCCTCCTTGTTCCTTTCCAGTGCTTTCTCCTTCTTTCCCTCCCTTTTAATTCTTCTCTGCAGCCAGCGTGGGGGGTGACTGGAAATTTGGCTGAGTGGGATCACAGAGCGGATGACACTATTAGAGTGGATGAGAAATGATGTAGATCAAATCAGCCAAGCTTGGAGGTTCATGGGGCCCTGCTGTTGTGGGGATCGGGGACAGGGCTGGGAGGGGACACAGGAGGATGCAGAGGCCTCAGAGCAGAAACAAGCATGGAAGAAAATGGTCCAAACTATGGTACATGCTGCTAAAAGTCAAAGTGATGAGGTAAATTAGAGAATATATACTTCACAGAGAAACTAATATTTGTCATTAACTTTGAGAGTCGTTAGAACTTTGTTTTAACCTCTAAGCACCCAGGCTCAGACCTGTGGCACGGAGTCTTAATTAAAATACAAAGAAGCATTTAAACTTTATTTTTCAACCTAGTTAAAGTTGATGATCTCCACTTTTCTGATCTACCAGGAGTCTTAGTAGAAACAAACTTTCCCTGGAGGAGAGCCTGCCACCTTTTTTCTAGTGTTTTCAGGTACCTTCCCTTGTAGTTGGTGTTCCTGGGCTTCAGAGGATCTGGCCCAAGAGCACTGGATTCCCGACCTTGTGTTCATCGTAATCATTTGGGGTGCTTGGTTAAAGATGCTCCTAGCTGGAATCTCCAGAGGAGCCCAGGGCTTGGCTCCTGGGTGGTTCTGGTGCTCATCCAAGTCTGAGAAGCACTGGCCTTGGGGAGCCTAGTCAGGCTTGTGCAGGGCTGCAGGCAGCTGCTTAGGATGTGGAAAGTGGGTCTGACCATTGCCTTCCCAGCACCTCCTCACCAGTGCCTGCCCTGGGCTTGGGCTGGGCTCCGCCTTCCATTCCTGAAAACACAGAGCAGCACCTTGGCAAGAGACTCTCACCCGGCAAGCTCTCGGAGAAGAAAGAAGAGAGGGATCTGAAGGCACTGGGGTGGGAGAGCACCTGAGAGAGGAGCTGGGTGGGGACAGCGCCCTTTGACTTTCATGGCACGAGGGATTCACCAGCTCCCTTTCCCAGGGTGGGAGGGAGTGGCACAACAGTGGATCTGGAGGAGAGTTTGGAACGAAGGTGAAGCTGGTAACTAAAGTCTAATTATCCCTTATCTAAAATGCTCAGGACCAGAAATATATCAGGTTTTAGAGTTTTTCAGATTTTGGAATATTTGTGTAGACTTTGCTGGTTGAGCATTCCTAATCTGAAAATCCGAAATCTGAACATTTTTAAGTGCTGATGCTTAAATTTAGCCAGATCACTTTGAAAGTCTGGATCAGGGAGGTTCAACCTATATTTGGAGAGGGGTAAAACCTGAGATACAATGATACAGAGACTGCAAAGAAACCCACGTTTGTCTGAGGGAGACCTTTGTTACCAGCATTGAAAGGCGGCTTGTCAAGTAGAAATAAGAACCAAAGAGGTGACCCCAAATTATCTGAAATGAAAAAGAGAATATGATCCAGTGTTCAGGAATCCCTATTCTAAGAGAGGGAAGTACCAGAAAGAGGATGAGAGAGAGAGGAGGGACAGAGGGACAGAGGGAGGGAGGGAGAGAGAGGAAGAAGGAGGAGGAGAAGAGAAGGAGGAAGGGAAGGAGGGTGGAGGGAGGTAGGGAGGGAGATTGGTCAGCAGGTCTCATTTCTACATAAAATGTCTTAAGATCTTGTGTTTTTAAGATTGTGGATAGTGATGTGTGCATTCATGTCCATAAATAAACATGGCCTTCAAAAGACATCATCAAAATCCTTTTTCCTTTAGACATAAGATCAAGTTAGGACTCAATGGAAAATGAGCAATTTGGATTTGGGTGGGTCTCTTGTCACAGAGTCCATGCAGGGGACTTAGGATCTTTGTGATTACAGAGGTTGCTGGTTTGCCTGGAAGAGTCCATTTACATCCACAACATTAAGGATATGAAGCTGTTGAAGACCCTCCTGGATATTCCTGCAAACCCAACAGGTGAGCTTCAGCAACAGAACCAACACCCCAAATCTCATGTCCAGGCACCTCTTTCCTAGGCTGTATTTCTAAGTGGACCAAACACCGGAAGTGGTGTGTATGCCTTGTTGTCTTAAGAGTATTCACCATGAAGTTTTCATGGTGCCAGATTCAAATTATATCAGGCTGTGGGTCCTCTGGGAGAGCTGTGTGGTCTTCATCGCAGCCTCGGAGAAGCCTGTGTTAGCAAATGGGCTGAGGCATGTAAGTATCTGCGTGGGAGATTTCATGTGTCTCAAGTTGAAAGGAATTTACCCTTACTCTTTCTTGTGGTTGTTTTGTATGAAGTAGATGTAATAATTATAAGCAAGTTTTGACTTGGTGTGTCTGCATGGCTAGGCAAAAGATAATCTGAACCAGAAAGAATGTGTTTTATTACATTACAAAGAAATTTCTCTACTTGAACGATATGCTAGGGTACTGGACTAAGTTCTCCTCAAGATTAAGCACTATTTAATACATGTCTGGTTTTCAAGAATGGGAATAGTTTGAACTTGTTAAATTGAAATAACAGATGATGACATTTTATGAAATTCATTGAGCCAAAAGTGACTGAGAAGGAATCCTTCCCTGGAAGGGGGCAGGGGGAGTCATCAGATGACAGCAATGTATGTATCTAATGATTCAGGTAAATATTTATAGGGCCGGTGAGATGGCTCAGTGGCATAAGCGCCTGCCTTGCAAGCGCGAGGGCCCGAGTTCGACTCCCGGATCCCACATACGGAAAAGGGGCCGGTGATATCGCTCAGCGGCACGGGCGCCTGTTGGTGCGCGAGGTCCTGAGGTCGACCCCCCGGTACCCACAAAAAAAAAAAAAAAATATTTATAAATTGTATTCCGAGTTAGTATCATCAAATGGCTCCTTCTATCCACTGTAGTTTCTTAACTCTTTGACTTTCATGGAATTTCAGGACTTCATTTGGGCTCCACCCAAATGACCTAGACTTTTTGAGCCTTATTGTTTCCTTATTTGTAACATGGAATAGTAACAGACATCCCACAGCATCAGCTGAGCATTAAATGAGGTGACATTTGTGCAAGTGACCAAGACAAGACTTGATGTGCAATAAACATTTCCTGTGTTTCATTTCCTTCTCTTCATCTCACTTATTTAGAGAGCCTTTTGATTTCACCTCTCTCTGTGTCTCAGTCTCTGTTTCTGCATGTGTGCATATGTGCGTGGGTGTGCGTGGGTGTGCGTGGGTGTGCTCCCAGGCTCAGATTTCAGGGCTTTAAAGTCTCAGTCAATGAGACCATTAAAAAGTTCTGTGAGGTAATGACTTTAAGGCATAGTGCACAAAAGGGAAGATGGCAAATATGGCTTGTGTCTGGATATCCCCACAAAGCCTCATGCAGTCATAGATGGAGATTTCTCAGAGGTTGCTGGATCCAGAGCATGTGACACTGGGATTGATTCATGGTGTGATGGTAGGATCAAGGGCACTAGGATTAAGGGTGTGAATGCTACCCACCCTAAGTACCCTGGATAAGGTATAAGACATAGAAAGAGCTGTGTCATCCCTTGTTGCTTTGCTACCTTCTGCCTGCCATGAACTGTTTCTCCTCTGTGATGCCTGTCTGCCATGCCACCCTGCCTTGGAGCCAGCTGATTAGGGACTGAAACCTCTATAAACTGTGAGCTAAATAAACCTTTCCTCCTTTAACTTTGGGTGTCTCAGCAACAAGAGAAAAGTAACTAACACAGCAAGGGAAGGAATCATGATGATAGTTTTTGTTTAGAAATGCGGGGTTGAAGCAATCTGGAAAGTAGTTACTGCAGACGTCCTGTGTGCTGGCGCCACAGGCACCATCCTTATAGATAGGGCAGGTGCCCTCCAGGAGCCCACCCAGCTGACACTGGTTCCCTGAAGGACCCTTCTGCAGACTGTACAGCCTGCTGCAGGGTGGAACCAGCATCTGACTGTGCGGCGCAGGCAGTGAGAGAAAGATGTGCTCTTCTGATGGGTGGGAGAGGCTCTGAATCTGAATCTGGGTGGAGCACCGGGGGTGGGGGGCTGAGCTGGGCATTGACTGCTTTGTGAAGGGTCCCACCCAACTTGCCAAAAGCACAAAGCTGTCCTAGTTCTCAGTTTCTTTGAAAAAGTGGGCGGTTAAACACAGCCAGCTTCCTCCCTCATACCTGCTGTGCACTTAGCTGTTCAGGTTGGAGGACAGGGCTTCTTCAGCCGTGAGACATGCTTCCTCTATGAAAATAGAAATTTGTCTCCATGTACCCTTATTTTTTTATCAAATATACAGTCAGGTGTCATTTAATGACCGGGATGCATTCTGATAAGTTAGGTGATTTCACCGTTGTGCAAACATCATAGAATGTGCTTACAGGAATGTACATAGTGCAACAACCTGCTATGTGCCCAAGCTGTGCCATGCATCCCTAGTGTGCATGGTGTGTCATTGGCACCAGTGTTGTTATGCAATGTGTGACTGTAGTTATTTCTCTTCAACTATTGTTTGTCTCACTTTTTGTAGGGAGATAAAAACAGAGAAAATAAGGTTTAAAATGTGGGATTATTTGTGTTTCTTATCAGAAAGGATGTGTATTGTTTATAAAGGAAATAACTTATCTCAAGAAAACTTATTGGGAAGTTTTTCTTGGTCTCAGATAAAGGGACCCAGGGATATATTAAGCATTTCCTTTGCAAAGACTACAGGCAGGTTGACCAAAATGTGACCATTTACACCTCTTGTATTATTTGGAGCAATAATTCAAGAGCTTTACAAATCCCAAAGGTATTTATTTATTTATTTATTTAGTCCATTCTTGTAATACAGAATCATGATGTTCATTTTAGGGAATTGGCACACACATATAATGTCTTATTTTATTCATTTACTTATTTATATTTTAGGTTTCTCATATAAGAGAAAGCATGCAATATTTAACTTTCTGAGTCTGGCTTATTTTGCTTAGCATGATGTTCTCAAGTTTCATCCATTTTCTTGCAAATGACATGATTTCACTCTTCTTCAATATTCCATTGTGTATATGTACATTTTCTTTATCTGTTCATCTGCTGATGGCATGTACGTTGTTTCCATAAGTTAGTTATTGTGAATTGCAATGCTATAAACACAGGTATGCATCTATCACTATAGTACAATGTTTTCAATTCTTTCGAGAATATACCCAGGAGAGGTATTGCTGACTCAACTGGAATTTCCATGTTTAGCTTTTTATGGAATCTACATACTGATTTCCATAGTGGTTGTGCTAGTTTAAATTCCTACCAAAAATGTAGCAGAGTTCGTCTTTCCCCATATCCTCACCAGCATTTGTTGCTCTTTGTGTTCTTGATGATAACCATTCTGGCTGGGGTAAGATGGAACCTCAGAATAGTTTTAATTTGCATTTCCCTAATGGCTAAAGATGATGGACTTTTTAAGTGTACTTATTGGTCATTTGTACTTTTTCTTTTGAGAAGTGTCTACTCATTTCATTTGCCCATTTTTTTGATTGGGTCATTTGTTTTGGGGGGGTTAATTTTTTTTTTTGCATTCTTTATACAGTATATTCAAGGAATTATTCCTCTATCAGAAAAGTAGTAAAACATTTTCCTCCATTCCATAGGTTGTCTTCTCAATCAGTTGATTGTTTCATTTTCTGTGCAGAAGGTTGATGTAATCCCATTTGTTGATTCTTAATATTTTCTGAACTATTAGAGTTCCATTCAGGAAGCCTATGGCTTCAAGTGTTTCCCCTGTGTCATTGTCCAGGAGTTTCAAAGTTTCTGTTTTTATATCTAGGTCTTTGACCCATTCTGATTTGGTTTTAGTACAGGATAAGAGATAGGGATCATTTCAGTCTGTTGCAAGTGAATATCCACTTTTCTCAGCACCATTTGTTAAGCAGGCTGCCTTTTCTCCCGTGTATATTTTTGGCCCCTTTGTCGGAAGCAGATGGCCGTAGGTGCGTGGGGTTGCTTCTGAATCTTCTGCTCTCCTCCACCGCTCTACATATGTTCTTCGAGCCGGTACCATGTTATTTTTCACTGTAGCTTTGTAATATAACTTGAAATCTGGTATTGTGGTACCTCCAGCTTTGCTGTTTTTGCTCAAGATTGCTTTGACTATTCTGGGTCTTTTCTGATTCCGTATGAATTTTAGGAGCAAGTCCCAAATTTATAATGACCCCCTAAGCTTCTCCTGGACTTGCTTTTTTTACTTCAGTGAAGTAAAATGATCATGATTAGCCCACAGAGCTGCATGCGGAGGATTCACGGAGGTCACACGCGAGTGAGCCAAGGTGAGGCTGCCCGGTCCTCAAGCACAGTCAGCTGGGTTCACTCACCAGCGCCCCTCATCCCACCGGGCAGCCTCACTCAAGTCAAAGCTTCACAACATGAGCACTTCCTCGCTTGAGAGCCTTCAGGACTCTAAGCTGTCAAAAACACAAGTATGAAGTCAGCGGCAGCCAAGAGTCTCCTCATACGTTCTCATTCCCTAGCTTGTGTTCTGAACAAAACTGTAAAATGGGAAGAGTGGTTTTTGGTTTCACAAGCCCTTCCTGGGTACACCGGGAAACAGAGTCCCTTGCTCAGTTGGCTTCGGCACACACATTCCAAATGTATTTCACCCTGCTAGGTGCAGATAAGTTAGATACAGAGTTCCCTGTTGCTTTATGCTCAGTAACTAAGGAGGCTGTAAATTTTCTTCCTTCCGTGTGTATTTGAGTCATGCCCATTCCTGTTGTATCAAAGACTGCAGGCTGCTTCCTTTAAAGCGTTTGGCCAGACGGGGCTTGAAGTTAATTTCCTGCTAGCACAGCAGTCTGTGCCCCAAGCAGCCAAGGCTGGAAATCTCCGTGAAAAGTCTCGCCAAGTGCAGAACTTGGGATGGGGTGGGGATGGGGGTTACAAACCTGACCATTTCTTATGGAAAACAAGGGAGCATACTATGTCACACGGCAATGCGTGCATGGAGCGGAGTGACGGCTTATACACCAGCAAGCCCACTTCCTGCGAGGGGTAATGCAGGTGGTAAAAATGCTCTCTTTTGTAGTTGCATAGGGCATGTGCATGACACAGAAGTGTTCTCTCCTTTGTTTTTGGAAACTGGAAAGTGTGTGAGAGAGAGAATGAGTGTGTGTGTGTGTGTGACTGAGTCTGTGTGTGACTGAGTGTGTGTGTGTGTGTGTGTGACTGAGGACTGAACCTAGGGCCTCATTCATGCTAAGCACACACTGTACTACTGAGCTATATCCCCAACCTTGAAAAGTAGCTTTTGGGACATTAGTAAGTTAGGAAACTACAATTTTAAAAACCAATTCCCTCTGAGTTGCCTAAAGTTTGACATGTAGTATTTTGAGTATCACGATGAGAATTGTTGAGATTTATGGGACTTCCTTCTCATTCCAGCTGGGGATGCCATTTGTTCTTGGATTGATAGCAAGCCCTTCTATTCCAGCTGTGGAAGAAGTACAGCCAATTTCAGTGAAATGACAGCTGACCATGATTCACAAAAATATGTGTCAAGTCTAAAACAAGTCCAAAAGCCATATCAAAACTTCATTTCTGTGTAGAAAAAAGACTAAAAGATAAGCTCAAATGCTGGGAGGAGCAAAAAACCTGAGTTTTAGAATCATGGGCGATTTTTTTTTTTCTTTCTCTGTATTTTCTGGGCTTTGCAAATTTGCTATACCATCAATTTTATGTTATAAAATAATATCAAAAAATAGCCCATTTCTTTCCTAAAACGGCTTCATGTGACACCTGGGACAGAAACTGAGGGCTGTGGAATGTCGACAGGTAGGCCTGGAGCAAGGCTTCCTGCTCACTTCAAAACACGGATTTGTGTAGCTGGTTGGAAGAACCGAGACTTGGACCATAGGAAATAGAAGGAACTCACATTAAGCTTCTCTGGGGACCTTCGTTAAGTCTGCAAGGATCTGGGAACAGGATTCCTCTATTAAATTCAGATTGACTGGCAGCAGTGCCAGCCCAGGGGCACAGCTGTCAAATAAGCAGTATGTGTCACAATATGCCTGCCCTAGCCATTATCCTTTGTCCTTCTCTTGTTAGAATCCTGTGCCATCTAACTCTATGTTAGGTATTCCAGAAAGTTCAAAGTTAGCTAAAAACGTTTCAGCCTTTCTTCCTTTCTGGGATATTTATATCTTAACCCAGAAGCCTGGAGGGCAGGTGGAAGCGTTCTTCCAAGGCTCCTGCTAAGGTCCCTCCTCGCTGTCTCTGCCACAAGGATGTGCTTCATACTTTTAGAGGAAGGAAGTGACTAAAGGAAGCCTTGGCTCCCTGGAATGTTAAAGCAGGAAAGATGTTCGTTACTGGAGTCCCTTCGTTTTAGATCAGAGTCAGGCCTGAAAGGGCCATGGTCACCTCAGCCAGACATACACTTGCAGCGGATGGGTGTCTGGAACCACGTCCTCAGCCTGACTCTGCTGGATAAATTTTTTTTTTCTTTTTTTCTTTTTTTTTTTTTTTACATGTGGGTACCGGGAATCAAACCTGGGCCCTTGCACTTTGCCAGGCAAGCGCTTATGCCGCTGAGCTATATCACCAGCCCTGGATAAATATTTTTAAAACACAATCTCTCTTTAAAAAAATTGGACAGGGTATTGAGGTACCATTAACATGCCATATAATTCACGCATCTAAAGTACGTAATTCAATAACTTTTAGTATATTCCCAGAATTGTGTAACCATTAACACAATTAATTTTAGAACGTTTTCATTACCCCCCAAAAGAAATCCTGTACCTCTTAACTATCACCCTATATTCCCCCATCCCTAGCAACCCTTCTTCTATTTTCTGTCTCAATAGATTTATCTTTTCTGGACATTTCATGTCAGTGGATTCATATAATATATAGACTTTTGTGTCGAGCTTTTGTCACCATGTTCATTCATACTATAGCGTGTATCAGGACTTCATTCCTTTTTATTGCCAAATAGTATTATAAAGACATGCCACACTGTATTCATTCATCAGCTGGTATTTTGAGTTGTCCTACTTTTTGACCATAATAAGTAATGTTGCTACGAACATTCATATACAAATCTTTTGTGTGGACAGAAATTTGGATTTCTCATGGGTATATATGCCAAAGTGGAATTTCTGGGTCTTATGATAGTCCCATTTTAACTTTTGAGAAACTGCCAGACAGCTTCCCAAAGCACCGCCCCACTTTCCATTTCCACCAGTGGTGTACAGGCTTCTGTTGTCTCCATCTCCTTAACAACGTTTACTGTCTGTCTTTTTTATGGTAGCCATCCTAGTGAGTATGAAGTGGGAGCTCGTTGTAGTTTTACCACTGCCTTTTTCCGGTGTGTGTTTCAAAGCCCTCAGTTGTTGTCATTAGTGCATTTGTAAGATCATAATGCTTCAGTGTGGGGCTCCAGGCCATCGCCACATCTGTCTTAACCGCCATCCTCATTGCTCCCACAGGAACCCGTCAGCCTAGCCCAGGCCACCTCCTGGCTTCCTTTCCTCCTGGGTGTTACAGGCCCCAAATATCTTGCCCCTGTCTAGCTGCTCTTGAAATTACATTGAACTGCAGAGAACTCAGATGGGATGGGGAGTTGGGGTGCCCAAAGCAATGGGAAGTTTGAGCGACCTCTTCTAAAGCCGGGGCCAGGAGTGACCTTGAATAGGCAAGGGGGTTTTGGAGATTCCAGAACATACAGTTAAGGGTGCCAGGGATCAGCTACTTTCCCCCTGGTGTTCTGCTTGGCGAGTGACGTGCTGACTGTATACTCAGCAGAGTCAGAGTAGGAAACAGGACCTAGGTCCCAAAAAATCATTTGATTTTTTTCCTCTACTCTCCTTCCCCTTCAGATTTGGTAAGGAGCCTTTCAAGCATGATCCAAAGTTCTTCTTATACTTTAATTAAGAAACCCATTTAATACACTAACTTGTAACAAAGATGCTAGTCACCGTTTTTTATTTAAAAAGATTTTCTTTTTTCATAATCTTCTCTGAGTTCCTATTTTGGTAATGCTTTGGTTCTATGCAATTCCTGGAATTCACTGCTATCGTGTACAACTCTATTACTCTAAATTATTGTGGAAAATCCTTTACTTAAATGTTCGAACCAATGCACGCCCCTGAATCCCTTTGTAAATAAAAGTGGTTTATGTTGCTTCGGTGCAGTGGTTTGATTGGCCATTTATACCCACAAAGATTGGTGAAGCTTATGTGTGTGTGTGTGCGTGTGCACATGTGTGCATGCACACATGCACTGGAGATGGAACCCACAGCCTCATACATGCTAGACAAATGCTCTACCATTGAGCTTCAACCCCCAGTCTTGCTGAAGCATCTTAAATCCAAAGCATTGTGTGTGTTTACTTTTTTCCAAAGGCGAGGCACTCCATCTTGGCTCAGAGGCAGGACCTCCAGTGAGCTTCCACCTTGGCAGGCAACCATTTCTCTTATCAAAGCAGGACTTTTGGCTCATAAATGAGCAATTGCTACGTAGGTTCTCTGCTTCTCCTGCCCTGCAACTTGAAACTACTGGCCGACTATTTAATCACTTGAAGAAGAGCTAACATGTGCTGACCTTTCATGTTTGGAAGTTCTGTTTCATTTGTGAGTAACTTCTCTTGTAGCCCTAGACCGGTGATGGCAAACCTTTCACAGCTTTCAGTGATAACAAATAACCAGCTGCGGCACGCATGCCATAGGTTCGCCACCACTGCCCTAGAGGGAATGGAATTGGAAGAGAAGTAGCTGTGATTTCAGAGGCCAGGAGTAAAAATGTGAAGAAGAGCATGTTTAATATTTTAAACTCTGATTGCTTAGATGTGGAGAGGACATGGTGGGTGTTAAATTAGGCTGTCTTCTGTGAATTTTCTTTACAGGCATCCTTTGATTAGAATAATCCACAGAAATGTCTCAGAGCCATTCCTCCCCTCACCAGTAGGTGGCACTCTAGTTGTGCTGTTTGCAGGTGCTCTTTTCAAACTTCCAGTTTTCTGTCCCTCGGACACTGGCTTTTCATCTCCTGTTGGTTCCTCTCCAGGTCTGTGTGCCCTCTCTATCAACCATTCCAATTCTTACCTGGCCTATCCTGGAAGCCTGA
The DNA here is from genome assembly GCA_028451465.1 of Erethizon dorsatum. NCBI lineage: Eukaryota > Metazoa > Chordata > Mammalia > Rodentia > Erethizontidae > Erethizon > Erethizon dorsatum. Next base: position 14,034,723 of record CM051826.1, read on the forward strand.
CTACAGGCGAGATTGTGCTTTATGATGGAAACGCCCTGGTAAGTTGACAGTGGCCCTGCCACCTGCCTTGGCTGCGGGTGAATGAAGGAGATAAGGAGGTGCTGAGGTGGTGGTGAGATGTGGGGGTGGAAGAAATGCTGCAGGCGTTTCTGGCGGGGATGGTTGGGTGTAGAGGAGAAGGTGGGGTCATTTGCCCTGGCTTTGCCATCAGTCTGCACCACTGTGGGCAGTGTGACAGGCCAGGGCAAAACATCTGAAGCAGGATGGAAATCACCTGCCAGCTGGTGGCAGATGGTCACACTGGTGGCCTGAGACAGCCCTCTGGTCTCCGAAGCTTCACCGAGTGGGACAGTCCCGATCTGTCGTGGGCAGTCCCCTTCAGGAGGAGCCCAATACAACTTTGGTCTACATCAGACACCCAGTTAGATGTGCACCTTTCCAAGGTCAGGAAAGGGGATAGAAATGGGGTAGCTCTTGAAACTGAATTATGATTCCACTGAAAAGGACATGCAGCTTGTATGCAAATGGTCTTGTGGGGAGAGAGAGGAAACCGCGTAAATGAGGGAGATAGAAGAAAAAGAAAGAGGAAGGAAGGAGATGAAATCCATCTTCTTCCATGGGACTAGTATCTGCTTCTCTTTTTCACCAAAAGAAAACAGTCTGCACCATCGCTGCCCATGAGGGCACACTGGCTGCCATCACCTTCAACTCCTCAGGCTCCAAACTAGCAAGTGCATCAGAAAAAGTAAGTGCACCCCCATCTCCTCCCGTCTGGGGGTTCACTCACTGGCTGCCTCCAGAGGTGCCCAGAGATCTGATGGAACGAGGCTGGTGACTTGGAGACTGGCTGGTCCCTGAGCCTGCTTAGAATGTGTTTCAGAGTGAGACTTTCTGGCCTTTGCACGTCGTTGTGTATTGATTACTTGTTAGTTCAATAGATCAAAGGCCTGTGCTAGGCAAGATACAAACATTTTGCACGGACACTGTGGCCTTGAGAAATGTGCATGCATATCACCCCTGGAACAGAGAGATGCTACGTTTCAAAATGTAGCAGTACTGAACAAAATGCTTTGCTAGTTAGCCAGAGAGAGTGATCCCTTCCATCTGGAATAACCAGGGAAGGTGATCAGGTTGAATTTCAAATGGAAGAGAGACTATTGTAGGAAGCCATCGCAGTCTGGGAGACATATGTGCACACATGCATACACACGCACATACAGGTACACACAGAGCCTTGAACAGGGACAGGGAGAGAAAGGCAGGCAGGGTGTGTCTAAAACATGTTTCAATAATTGCTCATTCTGTACATATATAATTAAAAATGCCTCTGTGCCCAGCGCTTTGTGCTTCCTTCTCAGAGAAAGATGTTTAAAACCAATAAAACAAACCACTCTCTGAAGGGGCATCTCTGTGTGATGCCACTAATGGTTAGAAACTGAAACTGTCCACCTGCTTTCTTTTCCAGGGCACAGTCATCCGGGTGTTCTCTGTACCAGATGGGCAAAAGCTCTATGAGTTTCGCAGAGGAATGAAAAGGTCTGTGCTCGGTGTCAAACCCATTTTAAAGTCCCCACACGAGGGCTTCAGTGGCCAGCGGGCATCCATCCAGGGAGGGGACAGAGGCTGTGGCCTCCTCTCACCTAGAGGAAGTATTATTCCTTTCTCAGATAATTGACTTTGGGCTCCATGGAGGGCTTAGTAAAACTGAAAGAGGAGTAGCTGTTTCAGCACAAGCAGTCAGCCATGAGAGTCCTTTTTGGATAGGCAGCCAACAGAGGAGAAGTTAGAAAACCAGCAAGTCACAATCCAAAAATAATTTCTAATTCTCTTCCATGGAAATAAAAGGTGAAGTAAGGTATGACCGTTTGGGGTCTCATCAGCTGTAGGATTCACACTTGGATCAGTGCACAGAGCACCTGGAAGACTTCCGCCGTGTCAGGAAGGTGCACATCTCCCCCTCTGCTGGCTGGGAGGATGGGCCATGCTTTATTCCTTGTGCCTAAGACAGTGACCCCTTTGTGCATCTTTCTGGCGTTGCTCTCTAAGGGGTTTTAGAATACCTAGGTTCTTCAGGATACATTGACTTTTCTCACAAAACTGATCTGAAATTAAAAGGCGATAACCCTCATTTTTCTGGCTTACTGGTTCATTTGTGGCTGTTTCTAGGTACGTGACAATCAGCTCTCTGGTTTTCAGCATGGACTCACAGTTCCTGTGTGCCTCCAGCAACACGGAGACTGTGCACATCTTCAAGCTGGAACACCTCACCAACAGGTACATGTAGCTCTCGGTCAGCATAAGAGATTTATTTTCTTCTGAGTTCCATAAACTTGGCTTTGTCTTTACCACCACAGTAGACCACATTTGTCTTAGTTACTTTTCTCGTTGCTGAGACAAAATACCCAACACCCAAAGTTAAAGGAGGAAAGTTTTATTTAGCTCACACTTTGTAGAGGGTTCAGCCCATAGTCAGCTGGCTCCGAGGCAGGGTGGCATGGCAGACAGGCATCACAGAGGAGAAACAGCTCATGGTGGACAGAAGGTAGCAAAACAATGCAAGGGCTGACCACAGCTCTTTCTATCCCTTATATTTTATCCAGGCTACTTAGGGCGAGTAGCACTCACAAACCTTAATCCTAGTGCTCTTAATCCTAGCATCACACCATGAATCAATCTCAGCGTCACACACTCTAGTTTTGTGGTATCATGCACAAAAGCACAAAAATTGGGCCACACTCCTGAGTTCACATTCCAGCTCAGCCCCTTCTAAGCTATGGGACCTTGAGAAAATCACTTAATTTTTCTGCATTTCACTTTCCTCATCTGTAAAATAAACACATAATAGCATACACCTCTTAGGCTTGTGGTAAGGATTAAGTGAGTTTTTTATGTAAAGCATTTGGGATAGCCCTGGCTCATAGATGCACCCATAAGCACTAGCCAGTGTAGCTATAAGTACAATAATATAGTTATTACTGCTATTGCCACTATCAGTGGATTCTTAGAAACACTTTCCATGCCCCTGAGTATAACCATGGTGGGCGTGACTTGAGGGGTGACTGTATAGTATGTTACACTGTAGCCAATGGTGAGTATATTAGTTTCCAATACTGCTGTAACAATTTGCCACGAACTTAATGGCTTCAAATTGTACATATTTATTATCTCATCGTTCTGGAGGTCAAAAGCGCAGAATGAGCTGGCTGGATCCTCTGCTCAGGGTTTCCTAGCACTGAAATGGAGGTGTCTGAACACCAGCTATGTTCTCCTCTGGAGCTCCGAATCACCGTTCAAGTGCATTCTCGTTACTGTCAAGAATGCAGGTCCTCACAGATGTGGCAGTGAGGTCACCACTTCCTCGCTGGCTGTCAGTGGGAGAGATCCACTCTCACAGCTGAGAGGCCACTACATTCCTTCCCACGGAGCCTTCAAACCAGCAGTGTCACATTGATTTCTTCTCATGGCTTGCATTTGTCCTACTTGGCCTCTGCCCTCCTTTTCTGCCACCAGTCAGAGGCAATAGAAAACTGGGGCTCACGCATGCTAGGCAAAGGCCCTACCACTGAACTACAGCCCCTGGTCCTTCAAAAGAAGTTTGTGGTTTGTTTTTTCTGTTTTGTTTTTTTGTGTTTTTTTTGGTTTGTTTGTTTGTTTGAGATGAGGACTGGCTAAGTTTTTCAGGCTGGCCTTGAATTTGTAATCCTCCTACCTCAGCCCCCCGGGTAGCTGGGACTACACGCACACACTACCATGCCTAGCAGGGTCTCTGTTAAGAGTACTACATGTGATTGGGTCAAAGCCCACCCAGATAATCTCCTGCCCAAGGCCACTTGGGCCATGTAACATAATACAGTCATATAGCTGATATCTCATTACCATATAGGGTCTGAGGCCCAGGGCATGGAATCCTGGGGGCCATTCCTAGAAATTCTGCCTGCTGTAGAGTGCGAGCATTAGTTTATAGCCGCCAAGTATCTCCTGTGTATGTGAGCGTGTTCACTTGGAGATATTTGCACTCGGAAGCAGTGCGGAATCCCCCCCCCCCAGCCATTGTCCATAGCCACGTCACTTAGCCTTCCTCCTGCTGTGGTCCCTACCCTGATTCTGGTAGCGCAGTGAGTGGCTGTGTGGACGTGTATGCAGTCCTTCCCCACCTGTGTCTCTTGATGCTTCTTTCCAGGTGTTGTTATAGAAACTCAAAACATGAAATTTTAGTGATTTGCTCAATTGCACTCTGAAAGCAGGTGGCGGAGCTAGTGATAATGACACTCGTTCATTTGTAATTTAGAGAGCTTTTACCATGCTTCCTCCTTTGGTCCCCATGGTAGTTGTTCTGGAAGGAGGGAGGGCAGGAGTTTGATAACTGAAGAAACTGAGGTCCAGAGACTTGTGTCTTGCTCAAAGCTGACCTCGAGTCCATAACAAGTGAAACCTTTCACCCCTGCCAAGCTTCTCTTGTAACAAGAGTGGAAACTCCCGCAACATTGCTCACGAGATCTCCTGTGTGCACAGCCATGCTGGGGTGTACACGAGTGTGAGACGCTCTCTGGGGCTGGAAGTTCTTCTCTAATGGCATAGGACTTTCATGAGGAAAATAACTTTTACTACCTGATTAGAATGAGGTGGTGCTGGCCTCCTTCCTGTATGTATTAGTGTACAGCAGTGTGATGTGGTACCCAGCCACTGCCCCTCCCCGCCGTGACTCCATCTGAGGGCACCAGCAACTGAGTCACCAAAGGCTGAGGGTTTTCCATGCAGTTTCCGCATTTTCTGTGTCACGTCAGGCTTGTGAAGCTAGGAAACCGTGTCTTCTGTTGGTGCTGGGAACACTGGGACACCTCCCTTCCTGCTCCTCAGTCTCCCCAGAATGCTTCTAACTCCTGTCCCTGTGAGGGAGGGAAGGATCCCAGAGCTCTTGCTTGCTCTGAACTTCTTACTCCAAACTTTCCCCAGAGATTATATCTATTTTCTAGATTTTTCTGTCACTCCCCAGAAAGCTTCTGAAACCTAGACCTGATTTCTTCTGGAGCTTTTGCTTGTTCTCTGTTGCAGCGGCTAAGCCCTAGATGATAGCCGTGAGGTTCTTCGACAAGGGAGGAAGTGCTCCAAGCCACTGCTTCAGTCCTGTCCTCTCGTGGATCTGTCTTACCCTAATGCATTTCCCTCTCCGAGCTGCCCTGTTCTCTCATTGGCCACAGGTGACTGGGGGCGGGGAGACCTTCCTGTCCTTCTGGGTGATCTCCTCAGCCCATCCATGAAGTGCTGGTATGTCGTAGACAATGCGACTCCCATTTACCTCTTCAGTCCTGTGTCAGGCCACTGCCCTTATCCATGTCTTTAAGTTCATTATGCTAATATTTGGTCTCATTCTGCCCAGCCTCACTGGACCAACCCATCCTGTATCTTCTTGCTGGACTAATCTGAAAATGCTCCCTTGAACATAATACAGCCTCAGAACGTTCATTCCTTTTTTCCTTGGGAATGAAGTGACAGCTCCTCCCCTGCCTGCAGAGCCCAGCTGCCACCACCCCAGAATCTCTTGCATCCCTCCTGCCGCTGAGCCACTTGCTGCATGTCCAGCTCTAGGCTGAACCTCTTTAGTTCTCCCAGCAAGCCTTCAGATTGTCCCTGTCTTCCAAATGAGGAAACATGGAAACTAAGAGGTTAAGAACCCTCGCCCCCCTCTTCCTCCACTGTGGTCCTGGAGTGACTCCTGCCGACACCAGTTACGTGGCACCAAACGTAACAGCTCAGTTGTTTTCCTGTTTATACGTGTGTGCTGTATCTCCACCTTGAGCACAGGGTATGGGTGTCTGCCCTTCTACTTTGTAAATCCCAAGCTGGAGCACAGAGCTCCAGGGCCACAGTACAGTTCTCCCCAGAAGGGTCACTTTTGGTTGAGAAGATCAAGGCCCAGAGAGGTTTGTCCAAAGAACACCTCGCTGGTTGGTAACAGTAAGAAATGAGCTGCAGTATGTTTCCTCTCGGGATCTGGTCCTGTAGACAAGCGGCATCACCGTGGGGTGTCCTGGGAACACACATGGCAGCTCTGGTCCTCAATGTGTTGCCCACAGCGCAGGACAGAGAGCTGGAGGTGTCTTTCACCAGCAGAGCAGTCACATCCTCTGTCTCCTGAAAGCCTCCGGATGAAGTCTGAGGACTGCAGGGGGCCGTTGAGTTACTCAGGCACTGTGAATGCAGGATACCTGATGGCTCAGCGCTGTAATCAGACACCACCCCAAGTGTCCTGCCTGAAGGCTAGCTTCTAGCTGCCCACTCAGTCTGGCTCAGGACCCTTCACACTGAGATCTGTCTGTTCTTCCTTGAGCCCTGAACAGACTTGAGCTCATTTCACAGGGTCCAGATATTGACTGCATCTCATTCCTCTACCCTTGCCCTCTGTGAGAAATTTTGCAATCAGACTAATCATCAGATATGTTTTTTTTGTTTTTTGTTTTTTGTTTTTTAATGTGAGAAAGCAGTAGCATTGAGAGCCTTTTAAGAGCTTTACAATGGTTCCTCTGAAGGACAGACAGGCCCTTGGTACTCTTTTGTTATTGCCAGAATAATGTGGCTCGGTGGGTAGAACATTGTGCAGAGGCAGTTTCTGCCTGTGCGGTGCGCTCAGGTCGGAACGTTCAGATGTGTAGGTTCCTGGACCGGTTCCGGGGCTGGCAGCCGATCCCATCCTTGTCTCTGTACTGCTGCTCCCCCTAGTCGCCCAGAAGAGCCTTCCACCTGGAGTGGCTACATGGGAAAGGTGTTCATGGCTGCCACCAACTACCTCCCCGCCCAGGTGTCGGACATGATGAACCAGGACAGGGCTTTTGCCACCGGACGCTTGAACTTCTCTGGGCAGAAGAACATCTGCACGCTCTCTACGTACGTACCGCCCACCCTAAGCAAACACACACTTAGAAATCTTCTCAAAGCACAAAACCCCCAAACATGTGAAGAGTAAAAAAGGGGGAAAATGGTTCACAAGAAGGGTGAGCTGAACCAGTTGAACCAACCTGGTACTTTTCCTCTCTGATTGTAATGTGGATTCTTGGGGGGCAGCCGGCAGCTGGCATGGGAATATTAACCCCCTGGCTGTAACAACAGTGTCTTGAAAACATGCCCAGTTTTGATGGAATCAGACAAGAAACCTCAAGTTCTGTTCTCTAAATTCAGACACTTAAATGGGGTGACAGATATCTTCTTTAAGTAGTTTAAGGAAGTTTACTAAAGAAGTGGACCATTTAAAATCCTTCATAAACCTAACCAGCCAAGACAGCAAGCCAATAGTACACTTCTTCCCTTCCTGTCACCATTAAGGCAGAGACACATGTAAGATGGAGATTGTCCCATTTAGTGGCCATAGCTTTCACAGGATAAGAGTACCTACACACGTCATTTTGCCTCATCTTCAGTTATGTTCAAAGACCAGAAATAACCCCGAAAGTAGGTTGTTAGGTCAGAACACAAAGGAATGGCCAGAAGCCCAGACTCTGGATCAGTGGGCAAAGATTGTCCCTGGCAGGAGCATCAGTGACAGCCAAAGGGAACAAGGTCTTGTTAGCTGAAGCTAGCCCAATTACTTGTCTTCACTGTAGTAACACTGACAGTCTTCTAGCTTCCTCCAGCCTCAATCTCCAAACCATTCCAAACTCTTACCATAAACCAGTGCTAAAGGCTTCTGAAACACATGGTCAGGTATAGTCACAGCAATGACCCCACTTCTTGGTACCACTTTTCTGAATTGGTGCTGACCAGCTTGTAACCACTGTGACCAAAATACCTGACATATACAGCTTGCTGGAGGAAGGGTTTGTTTTGGCTCATGGTTTCAGAGGTTTCAGTCCAGGGTAAGCTGGCTCCAAGGCAGAAACATCATGGGAGAAGGAGATAGTGAAGGGAAGCTGCTCATTCATGACAGACAGGAAACAGAACAGGGGAAGAGCCAGGGAGAGGGGCAAGGGCCAGGTACAGCATATACCTTTCCAGATCACACCTCCAGTGGCCGACTTCCTCCTACCAGGCCTTACCTCCTAACAGAACATTCAGCTCTGAACTAGATTAATCTAAAAACATGCTACTAGAAACCCCACCTCTGAGTACTTGAGACTTTGGGGGACATTTTTGATCCAAACCATAACATCAATCATTAAGTCAGAACACAAAGGAATGGACTCTGGATTAGTGGGAGAAGAGTTTGTCCATGGAAGAAGAATAGGTGACAGCTGGGGTGACAAGGCCTTGTCAGGCAGTTGAAATGGCTCCTTTAACCATCCTCATTGTAATCACAATTCATGTTTCACTTGGCTCTTAGGATCCAGAAATTGCCAAGGCTGCTAGTCGCATCTTCTGATGGACACCTTTACATCTACAATTTGGATCCGCAGGATGGAGGAGAGTGCGTCCTAATCAAGACTCACAGGTGAAGATTCTAGCTTTCCAAGGACAGCCATTCAAGAGTTGGCAGTGCAGAGCTGTCACTTCAATGGGACACTGACCAGCCTCCATTCTCTTGCTGCCACTTCCTCACCAGCAGTCTGGGCAGCAAACCCCTAGCGAGCATCTGCTTTGCTCAGGCGCATTGCCAGGAGCCCTCTGTGTGCTGCCCCCTTCTGGACAGTGCCAGGATACATCGCACCATGGAATATCTAGCCCAGCACCAAGTACACAGTCGGTGTTCAAAAATGTTCACAGAATTGAGTTGAAAAGTTCCCCCGAACTTCTGTCACAGTGCAGGCTGGCCTTCTGTTCTGCTGTGAACAGGACACCTGAGCTGTCACTGCACCCTTGCCCATGGCCCCTGTCCACATCAGCATGTCTTAGTATCCTTGCGTACATGTACTAGAAAGGGCAGAGGGTGAAACTTTGGTTATTAAATACAAGAGAAGGAGGTCATTTTGAAGCTGCCTGACTGACCCCTGGTAATTTAAGGCCACGTCAGTTCCTCCTGGCCTACCTGCATGCGGGCAGGTCTCTAACTTTCAGTCAGGTAGCCAAGCATGTGTCTCTGAGCTTTCCCTTGTGACAGTTTTCTAGATAGGTGATTTTTTTTTTTTTTAATTTTTCCCTCTCTTAATTGCTGCAAGTAGCTTGCTTGGCTCAGGAACAACCGAAGAGAACAAAGAAAATGACCTCAGACCTTCCTTACCTCAGTCTTACGCAGCAACTGTAGCCAGACCAAGTGCATCTGCAGCCTCCACTATGCCAGGTGAGTGGCGTGGGGCCTGCCTGTCCCTCCCCCATTACCTGGGGCTGGAGAGCTGTTTCATCACAGATGAGGCCTGGTGACAGCTTCCAACTTGGGCCCTTAGTCCTGACAGATGCAGCCCAAGAGGTTCATTTTCAACATTAACCCTTTGCCTCTTGGAGAATTCCAAAGAGGTGGAGATTTCAGGCCTCCAAGGTGGAAGGGAGGATGAGGCTGCCATCTCTTAGAGACTCAGACCATAACTGACGAGGTTTAGATGGGTGAGCAGTCCCTCCAGCTGGAAGGCAAAGATGGCTCCACGGGTTCCTCGATCCTCCCTTCCTCTGAGGTCCTGCCCCTGGGTCACAGGCTAAGAACTGACCATGTGGCTTCTCTCCTGTCTCGCTCTCGGTTTCCAGGTTACTCTGAGGACGGCGGGGCACTCCGAGGAGAAGTTATTCCGGAACACGAGTTTGCAACGGGACCAGTGTGTCTTGATGATGAGAATGAGTTTCCCCCTGTGAGCATTAGGAATCCGTAAAAGAGCAGCTGAGTCTGTGTGCCCGGAAGGCAGCTTTACCTTGTATAAGAGGCCAAGTCACTTTCCCTGTTTTCTAGTTCCTAATAACTAATCCTCTTCTCTAAGATCCAGAGAGCTGTAGAATGCCCCTTGTGTGTGCATCAGATCCTAGCCCCTAGCTGTACGGTGTCACACTAAACCCTGACAGCATTAGGACAACTGAATACTAATCCAGGGGGTTCGGGGCCCTTACTATACCCGGGAGCCTGGACTCCTTGTCTGCTTCCGTAGACTGACATTGCCGCTTGTAGGTGGGAAACTTCTGCATATGTAAAGCTCTTCAGTTTCCTGCTGCTCCTAAGGGTGCTTTTGCAAAAGGCTGCCTTCCTGTTGCTGCAGGTGATGTGTTAATGGGGCTGGGCCGCATGTTTGGGACACTGAGCTGACTGGAGATCTGCAGGCAGCTGACCTGCACCGTACTTCTTGCTCTCACAGGGCAGACCCAGCCTCCCCAGCAGCTGCAGGCACTCATTAAGAAAACCCCAAGGGGAAGGCCGGAGCTGGGATGTGTGAGCTCCCTTGGGCCTCTTGTCTCTTTCTTCTATTTGAGGTCTTGGGGATTGAGCTGCATCCCCAGCCCTTTTTTTTTATTTTGAGACAGAGTCTTGCTAAGTTGCCCAGGCTGGGCTCAAACTTGTGCTCCTCCTGCCTCAGCCTCCCAGAGTACTGGGATTATAGGTGTGCGCCACCATGTGCCTTCCTCACTTGTCCATCTGTAGTGGAGCTTCCCAGCATCCTCCTGCAATTGTTCCAGCAGCAAGGGCCCCTGGGCTGAGCACTGGGCTGAATTTTTTCCAACATCTGTATCTGGAGAAAGAGTCTCTCCTGGGGGAAGGAGGCAGGGCTTCCATAGCTACGCCTTCTTCAAGTTTCCATTTAGAGAAACACAGAGACGCTTTTTGTGAGCTTCAGTTAGCAAACACCCCAGCGAGTCAACTTGAAATCATTGTAGATGGAAGCAGTATCAGACCACAGCTTGGACAGCCGGCTCCTAGAGCCAGAGAGGGGCAGCACACAGTGTCCACAAGGCCTTGTATGGAATGTTCTTTGGTGACCATTGTTGTATGTCAGTGAGATCCATTTGTAAAAAGATGGAGTGCAGGTTTGGCTTCTTTCTCCCATGGATCCACGGATCAACCTAGGAAGCACATCTGGCTGAAGGAAGAACATAGCTCTTGTGGGGCCCTTTGTGCATTGCTGGGGGTGTTTATGACTTCCTTGTTGGCTCTGGGGACTGCAGCTTGAGATTGACATTTCTGACTTTTAACAGGCAGGTTTCCAGATATGTTGCCAACAAGTGATGTTTGTATTTTAGTGGGAGAGAGGAGTGGTTCTTTAAAATACTTATTATACATTTTAAAACATCTGTTGGCTTGCTGCCTAACAGTTGCTGCCTAAACCAGTTGTTTTGCCTTTGGGTTCTTGTGATGCCAACTAGCCCTAGAGGGAATTTTTCTGTCTCCCTGAGAGTTGGTGATTATTTCATTGAAATTGCATCATCCACAGCATTCTAGGTCAGACACAGTGGGGACAAATGTGATCATCCCACTCTATCCAGGTTTAGAGCACTCAGACACTCACTGGATTCTGTTTTAGTAATTTTGGCAAAAGCCTGTGACTGGTCTAAAAGATTGCAAGTTTATGAATTAGATTCTTAATTGTAATCAGCAAAATTACAGCCTCTCATATTTACAGAATTAGGATAATTTGGACACTGGCAATTAGAAGGTAGTCCCTTGCCAAAGAAAACCTGTAGAAATCATAAGCATTTGTTTCAGGTAGAAACAGAATTGGAGATGCTTAATATTAGAACTAGTGCTCCAACTATTTCCAGGCCTGTACCCACATACAGTGCAGGAAGCTAGGCAAGAGCCAGTTGTCCTCTCTTTCTCTTAAGGACCAGATGAGTAAAAGTTGGCTTAAACTTTATCAAGAATTTTTATTAATATAAAAGAAAATGTTTCCTCTCAAAGAGAAGGTTGGTCATTGAATGAGGTCACTAGAGCAGTTGACACCAGTGTCAGGCAGCCCCTGGATGTAGGGTGGGTCCTAGGTGCCATGGCAGTCCCGGGACCCAGCTTGTCCTTGAGCCTGCAGGTAGATGGGGAGGAGGCAACACCAGCTCCTAAGTGACTGGGTCAGTAGCAGGGAGCTTCTCCGTCTCACCACACAACGACCAGAGGTGTGAGTGCTCCCGGGGTGCTGCTCAGCGCAGCCTGTGTCGGTTATCCCACAGCGGCAGCAGTGTCCCATCGGGGATGCTAGAAACTCCCTCTCCTTGCCTTTATTCTGCATTACCATGTTGGTTGCAATCATTTGTCCAGAATCCACACTTTTACTCATATTCCTTAAAAGCATCTGAGACTATAGAAGAATTTTAACATCTCAGCTTGGTTAGAATCACTTTTCTTCTCGACAGGAACACAGGCTTGCCTGGGACTCCCTGGGTCTCTGCCTTAAGAACATGGGTCATCACTAATGGCCTTTGTGAAATATACTGACATTGCCCTGCAGGTCATCCCTTTCCTCCTTGGGATTTACTAGGGGCACTAGAGAGCCAGCCATCTCTGGTGCCTGAGGAAGAGGCTGCCTCTGGAAGGCTAAGCAGCTTCGGCCTCGGGGACGAGCCAGCACACAAGTATGCATATTGGGAGACTCATCTCCACCTTGCGAGCAAGCATAAGGCAGTCTGGACCAAGGACGTATACTGACCCTGTAATAGTGACCTAGCAGCCTGTGTTTACAAGTAAGATGAGCCTTTTTAAAAGAAAAAATGCACATATACATATAAATATACACATGTGTATGCACACACATTTATATAGAGTCAATATTTTTAGAATCTGCCATGCTTGTCTTTCACCTATGCAAGATGGGTGGCTTTTCTGAGGTATGGGTGAGGGTCAGCCTGTGGGCATATGGAAAAGCCCCACCGGCCTCACCTCCTGTGTTCACCATGCACGGGCACAGACCTTAGGCGACACTGCTGCCCACAGCCTCTTCCTGGGGAGAGTAAGGCCATTCTGTTTTGATTTCGGTAGATAATCTTGTGCCGTGGAAGTCAGAAGGGCAAAACGAAGCAGTCCTGATGAGAAGCGCACCTCAGAAATCAGGACACCCCCTGTCAGGTGGTTTTGGAGAAAACAAGGAAGGTGGAAGAATGGAGTGCAATTGTGTGAACAGGAAGGGGGGCAGGAATCCCGGGCGCTGTGCTTCCTCAGCCACGGGATGCAGCTGACTCCTCACCAAGACCCCGTGGGCATCGGGACACTGCATCTACATCATGCTATTTAAAATACCTTCAAACCACAGTGTAAATGCTAACTCACCATATTGGTATGTAGCCGAAATTTTATATTAAAAAGGGCATCCTTTTAAAATGTATGCTGTGTGAAAAAAAAATGTACTTATAGGAAAAACTCTTTGAATTGTATTTCTTGTATATTACATTCATATAGAGAGATTATTTTAGTCAGGCAAAGTATTTTTGCAGTGATTAGAATAAATCACTTATTACCTTTGAGTCCCATTTAGGACACTAATAAAATATGGCAATGCATTTTTTAGTTTCTTAAACTTCATTTCATGTCTTGGAGCTTTTAGGGGGACGGGAATAACTCCTGAAATCTTTACAATACACTCATTTGAAGGTGGGCCAGGTGGCGCACGTCCGTAATATCAGCACTCCGGGAAGCTGAGGCAGAAAGCTGTGTCAAAATAAGAAATAAAAAGTGATGGGGAACGTGGCTCAGTGTAAAGGCCATGAGTTCAATCCCAGTATCACAAAACAAAACCCCACTCATCTGACCTAAAAAGAGGAACAGGGGGACTTCTCCATGGATTCTTCTGCTCTGAGATCTAGAAAGAGACCTAACTTTGTCTGGTTGCTTAAGGCAGCCCATGGGAGCCTGCTAGAAATGCAGGCTCTCAGCCTGCACCCCCAGCCCACTGAGCCAGAATCTACATTTTCAATAGAGCCCAAGTGATTCGTACGTATAGTGAAGATAGAGAAGTTCTGCTCTACATACTGGTTGGAATGAATCTATCCTAAAATGGCCAGAAAAACCAGGAATACAAAAATATAACTAGGAAACTAAAATGTATTAAGCATCTGCTCTGTATAGGATAACATGCAAGGCATTTTCTTTTTTTTTTTTTGTGGGTGCCGGGAGTTGACCTCAGGACCTCGCGCTTGCCAGCAAGCGCTTGCACCACTGAGCGATATCACTGGCCCTGTTTTTCCTTTATGTGAGTTCTGGGAGTCGAACTCAGGACCTCGCACTTGCCAGGCAGGCGCTTATGCCGCTGAGCCATCTCACCAGCCCGAAGGCATTTTCATGTATTACCTTACTTGACCTTCAAAGTCAACTCGCAAGTGAGATTAAATAACTGCCCAAGTTCAAAATCTGGGGACCAAATCTGTGTCTGATGCCAAAGCCTATAAGTGGTCCCTTACACCATGATAACTGTTCTCCCAAGTGGCTCAAAGAAGGGACAGTATACAAAGTAATGACCCCCAAACAGAATTCATCTGATTTCCAAATATTCCTCCTTGTAGCAAGATTGGCCTGTTACGCAGTTTGGCAGCGGCAGGCAATGTGGTAGGGATTGCAGCAGGGAGTTGCTGAAGGATCCTGAGTGTAATCCACGCTGGAGACGTTGTCATTGGCAACATCCTGCAGGACGTCTGTAAGAACCTTCCTGACCTGGGGCAGCACGGCCTGGTACTCAGCACTACTCCTCTGGAGCGGCACACCTTCCGCGGCATCCTTGTCCAGGTTGAAGATGAGGGGGAGATCGTGCCGCTGCTCTGGCCCGATGCTCCCATCGCAGGCTTCAGCTCCACCTGGAGAGAGGATGGCAATAAATACAGCGTCAGACCCAACCTTGGCCCTGTGTTGTAAAGAGAAGAGCTGGGATTGACTACATATTAATTTAAACATGCCAGCCCTTGAAAATTCAAATAATTGCTCTCCCTGTCAAATAAATTATTTCGAGATATATTTTCTCCTTCCAGTAACGATCCTGTTGTCCACCAGTGTGGACCCTCTCCTTGGACTTGCCTTCAGGGCCAGTCAAGCATTCACTCAAATATCTTTCATCTCTGCCCTTTTGGAGTAAATCCAATTGTTTTGAACACTGATTTCTTGAATACCATTTGGTGAGTTAGGTGAAGACAAGGTGTGTAATTTCCCTTTGGGTGGAAGATGAGCTTCTTATATAGATTAGAACCTGGCTATGAAGGTAGTCTCAAAAGAGGGATGACAAAAATGTTTGGAGGGATGGCAGCATCCCTGGCTCTTAATGATTCCAATGACCCCTCCTACTGCCTCTCAATGAAAAAGTAAAGTACAAAAGAAAGAAGGCGAAGACTTGAAAATAAAGAGTTGCCTCTGAGCTTCTCAGTGGCCAAACATTAATAAGATAGAAATGTTTATCATTTGCTCAGGAGAAGCAGAGCTTTTCCAGCACAGAGGTCTGAGAAATTATGCAATGGCTCCTCTGCATGCAGGGCACTCTGCATCATGGACAGCTCAGTGACATTCTCATGAAAAACAACCGCATGATTAAGATGGTCGAGTTGTGACTTCCTATCCCTACAAGGTGAGAGAATAATGCCAAAGTGCAAGTCAGTAAAAGCAAATCTACAGGGACCAACCCTGTGCTACCTGAGGATGCAGCTTCCTGGCACAACCTGCCAGAAATAAAATTTGAAATATTGAGAAGAATGCGTAGATTGCCAAGAGTTCAGGGTAGAATCTGACTATATTCTTCATGACTAGTAAGGGGCAGAAGAAGCGACATGAACTTTGACAATGAGTCAAGCCAAAGTTGGAAGGGACTCCTCTTACCAAAAAAAAAAAAAAAAAGTAATTCCACTTAACGAAATGGTGGAGTAGTTTGCACAGAACTACCCTCTTCTACATAATAGTTATGAGTTCCAGGCAATGTACTAAAAAACAATTAAAGACACTAAAAATAAACAAGACAGGCAGAAATGGGAAGAGATTCAACCCTCGAAAGAAGGAAGCCACAGTGGGTTGGATCTGTTCCAAAATTTTCCCTTGGGCACACTCCCAGGTCGGTGCAGCCCAAGCACCTAGACCTCCAGATGAAAGCTTCGGTCTCTCTGGCTTGAGGCGTCAAGAGTTCAAGGCTGCCACAAAAAATTAAAATTGATAGGAGAAGTCCTGGGGAAAAGAAGACATAGAGGGGATGCCTAAAACCTAATATAAACTCCTTCTAATCCTTAGCTGACCCCTGAGCAGTGCATGCCCATGAGCGAGATTCTAGCAACAGCTAGGAGAAGTGAGTAGCTCAGCAGGCATTTCTGCTGCTACCTGGAGCAGAGAACGTGGACTTTAGTGTGAGTTCATGAAATCAGAGGAGTCTAATAGATACCTCAGATTTTCCACTGAGGTAAAAAAAATTTTTTGGCTAGGAGTAGAGATCAGGTCCCAAAAGTAAGGAATTTGCCTAAAATTAAGGACAAAATCTAAAAGACCAATCCTATAAAAGTAAAACAAGCCTTCAGAAGTTGAAGGGGACCAACTACTAGCTGTCTGTAAGACCAAAAAACACTCTGAAAACAGAAATTGGAATCTCTACAATATATTACCAACAGCATCCAATTTCAACTATCTTTATTATTTTCTTGTAGCTGGGACAAATATCCAACACCCACAAATTAAGGGAGGAAAGGTTTATTTTGCCTCACAGTTTGTAGAGGTTTTGTTCCATTGCTGTCAGACCTGTTCAAGAAGTGAGGTCACAGAGCAAACCATACCCCACACATCAGAGAGACAGAAGGGTGGACAGAGAGAAGCAGAGCCCTCCAGAGGAACCAGTGCTCCATGGGAAAAACTGAGCTGCAATTGGCAAATTACTGGGGCCTCAGCATGGACAAACCTTTGGGATTAAAACCCCCAGGGGCATCAGGTCACTGGGGAGCCCCACACTTCTGTGTTTTACCTCTAGGAGCTCAACTAGGTTCTCACAGTAAATACTACAGAAAAATCATGTTCTAGGAGGGGGAGGAGAAAAATAACACTCTTTTCTTTTTTTTTCAGTAATGGGGATTGAACCCAGGGTCTTTGCACTGAGTTATATCCCTGGCTCCTTTTTAAAATTTTGAAACAGGGTCTTGCTAAGTTGCTAAGTTGTCCTTGCTAGGCTAGAATTTGTAATCCTCCTGCCTCAGACTCCCAGAGTGCCGGATTACAGGGGTGCACCACCACACCTGGCATCTCCTTCTTAACTGACAGTAGCTATTCAAAAATTGTAGTAGGGCTGGTGAGATGGCTCAGCGGCGTAAGCGCCTGCTGGGCAGGCATGAGGACCGGAGTTCGACTCCCAGAACCCACATACGAAAAAAGGGCCGGTGATATCGCTCAGCGGCACAGGCGCCTGCTGGCGCGCGAGGTCCTGAGGTCGAGCCCCGGTACCCACAAAAAAAAAAAAAAAAAAAAGAATAACTGATATAGTAAGAAAAGAAAGAAAATAGTATCATAAAATGCTTAGGTTAAACCACAAAGCAGAAAAAGGGTGGGACACAAAAGAAGAAAAAAAGAATAAAGGCAACAGATACAAAATAGTAACAAATAGATATTTAATACAACTATATCATAAATCACTTTTAACATCGATGGTCTAAATGCACCAATCAAAAGACAGAAATTAACACAGTGGACCAAGAGACAAAATCCAAAAATCTGCTCTAGATATAAAGACATATAGATTAATAGTAAATAACTATTGAAAGAGAAACCATCCTAATACTAATCAAAAGAAAACAGGAATATTTATATTAACTTCAGATAGAGCAGACATCAAAGAAAGATGTCAAAGATAAAGCACAGCATTATATAATGATAAAGGGATCAATTCTCCAAAAAGACACAGCAATCTTAAATTTGTCTATACCTAACAATACAGCATCAAAGTTCATGAGGCAAAAACTGACAGAACTACAAAGGACAGATGAATCACTATTATAGCTGGAGACTTCAATACCTCTCTATCAGAATGGACAGATCTGAGGGCTGGGGATGTAGCTCAGTGGTAGAGCACTTGCCTAGCATATGTGAGAAACTGACAGATCTAGCAGGCAGAAAATCAGTAGTTGAATTCAACCACACCAGTAACCCACTGGATATAATGAAAATCTATAAATTACTCCAACAACTGAACATCACAAATTCTTCTCACTTACCAAGTGCAATAGTTCAGATCTTAAATGTCTGCCAAAGGTCCGTGTGCTTAAAGGCTTAGTCTTCAGCTCATAGCATTACTAGGATGTAGCACCTAGTAGGAGGTTCGCAGTTACTGGGGGCACACCTCAAAGAGGATTGTTGGGACACCAGTTCATATCCTCTCTGTCTCTCTCTCTGTCTCTCTCTCTGTGTCTCTCTCTCTCTCTCTCTCGTCTCCCTGGCCCATTAGGTGAGCAACCATACATTCCAGCCAGGATGTGCTGCCTCACCATGGGCCCAAAACGATAGGGCCAATCAATCATGGACTGAAACCTCTGAAACTCTGACCCAAAGACAGACTTTTGTCTCTTTAAATTATCTCAGGTATTTTGTTACAGTAGTGGAAAGCTGACTAACGCAAGATAGACCAAAATATTCTGGGCCATAAAAACACACCACAACAACTTTAAAAGAATAGAAATCATACAATGTCTAGTCTTTGACACCAATGGAATTAAACTAGAAATCAATAACAGGAAGCTGGAAAATCCCAAAATACTTGGAGATTAAACAATATGCCTCCCGGGATGGGGATGTGGGCAAGTGGCAGAGCACTTGCCTAGCATGTATGAGGTCATTGGTTCAATCCCCAGCTCTGGAAAAAAATAAATAAATAAACAATATGCCTCCTAAATAATACATCAGTTAAAGGATATATAGCAAAAGAAATTTTTAAATATCTGTAAATCAGTGAAAATGAAAAAAACTTACCAAAATGTATGAGATATAATGAAAGCAGTGCTTGGAGGGAAATTTACAGCATTACATGGGTATATTAGAAAAGAGAAAAGACTTACACACAAATAATTAAACTTCTACATTAGGTAACTAGAAATAGCAAGGGAAATTAATTCCACAGTAAACAAAAGAAAATTAATAGAAATTTAACAAAAATCAATGAAACTGAAATAGAGAAAAATCAATAAAACCAAAAGCTTGTTCTTTGAAAGGATTAATAACATTAATAACCTACTAACTAGGCTAAGAAAAGAAAAAGAGAAGGCCCAAATCACTAATACCAGAAATGAAGAAAATGACATCACTATAGATCCCATGGACACTGAAAGGCTAATAAAGGAAATTGTGAACAATCTGTGATAATCTTGATGAAATAAACTGATTCCTTGAAAGACATACTTGGCCAAAATACACACAAGAAAAAACAGACAATCTGAATAGGCCTGTCTCTTTGCAAGGAATTGAAATATTAATTTAAAACCTTCTAAAACAGAAAGATCCAGGCACAGGTGGATTCTATTAAACATTTGATGAAAGAAATGATACAAGTTCTGTACCATCTCTTCCAGACATTGAAACAGAGAGCCTATTTCCCTATTCTATGGGGCCAGCATTATCCTAATACCAAATCTATACAAAGATATCACAAGAAAAGAAAGTGACAAACCACTGTCTCTCATGAGTGCAGATGAAAAATCCTCAACAAAATATTACCAATCAAATCCATCCATGTTTTCAAAGTACACACTATGATCAAATGGGATTTATCCTAAGTATGTAAGGTTGGTTCAACATTCAACAATCAATTAATGTGATTCATCACATCAACAGGCTGGAGAAGAAAACTCACATGATCATACCAATACCTGCAGAAAAATCATTTGGCAAAATCACTCATTCTTGATTTTAAAAAAGCTCTGAGCAAGCTAGGAGAGAGGAATTTCCTCAACTTGATAAAGAACATCTACAAAAAAAATAATACAGGTAACATCATACTTCACAGTCAGAAACTAGAAGCTTTACTACTAAGATCAGGAACAAAGTAAGGCTATTCCCTGTTACCACTTCTTTTCAGCATTATACTAGAAATCCTGGCTGATGGAATAAGAAAAGAAATCAGAGCGGGAAGGAGAAGGAGGAAAAGAGAAGGGGACCTAGAAAGAATTAAGATGTGGTATGTACATGTACCAACTCCCCATAATGAATGTAATCATTATGTACTGCAAACATGTGCTAATAAAAATAAACATTTTTAAAAAGAAAAGAAAGAAAAGGTATACTGATTGGAGAGAGAAAAATAAAACCATCTTTCCATACATAAAATTATTGTTTATGTATAAAGTCAGAAAGAATCAATCAAAAATCCTGGCACTAAAAAGAGATCATAGCAACAACACAGGATACAAGGTTAACATGCAAATGTCAATCTCTTCCCTATATATAGACAATGAAGAGGTGCAGTTTGAAATTTAAAACCTAACACTATTTATATTAGCCTCTCCAAAAATAAAATACTTAGGCTTAAATCTAACAAAATATCTATAATATCTATCTGAGGAAAACTACAAAGCTCTAGTGAAAGAAATCAAAGAATTAAATAAATGGAGAGATAATCTATATTCATATATAACAAGGCTCCATACCGTCAAGATGTCAGTTTTCCCCTATTCAATCTATATATGCAGTGCTGTCTCAATCAGAATCCCAGCATTCATTTTGTAAATATCGACAAAGTGATTCTGGAGTTTATGTAGAGAGGAAAGACACACAGCACAATATTGAAGCCAGCACAATATTGAAGGACAGTGTTGCAGGACTACCCAACTTTAAAACCTGCTATAATAACTATAGTAATCCAAACAGTGTGGGGTTAGTGAAAGAACAGACAAATAGTTCAATGCAACAGAATAAAGAGCTCCATAACAAACTCATAGAAATATAGCCAGCCAATCTTTGACAAAGAGTAAAGGCAATACAATGGAGTGAAGATAGTCTTTTCAACAAAAGATGTTAGAACACCAGAATATATATACTTCAAACAGAACAAAACAAAACCCAGAAAATTTAAAAAAACATTCTCCACAGACTTTGCATTTTCCATACACAGAATACTCCATCCAACAACAACAAAACAACAACATACATGTGCTTCTTGTGGACACAGGGGATATTTTCCGGGATACACCACATATTAGGCTACAAGTCTTAATAAGTTCAAACAGGTGGGTAGTATACAAAGTATCTTCTTTGACACGCCAGAGTGAAGTTACAAATCAAAGAAGTAAAACCGGAAAAATCATAGAATTGTGTAAATTAAACACAATGGATCAAGGAAGAAATCACGAGGGGAATTAGGAAGACTGAGTTTAATAGAGATGAAAACATATCAAAACTTATGACACATGGCAAAATCAATGCTAAGAGGAAATTTATAGCTATAAATGCTTATGTTAAAAACTAAGAAAGCTAGGCACAGTGGCATGTGCCTTTAGTCCCAACTGCTTGGGAGGCTGAGGCAGGAGGATTGACTAAACCCAGGAGTTCGAGACCAGCCAGGATGACATAGCAAAACCCCACCTCAAAAATAAAATAAAGGGGGCCGGTGAGATGGCTCAGCGGCTTAAGCGCCTGCCCGGCAAGCGTGAGGGCCCGAGTTCGACTCCCGGAACCCACATACAAAAAAGGGGCTGGTGATATCGCTCAGCGGCACGGGCGCCTGCTGGCGCGTGAGGTCCTGAGGTCGACCCCCCGGTACCCACAAAAAAATAAATAAATAAATAAAATAAAATAAAACAAAATAAAGGAGGAAAAAAACAAAAAAGATCTCAAATCAACAACCAGACAATACAATTTATGGAACTAGAAAAAGAAGAACAAACTCAAAGCTAGCAGAAGAAAGGAAATTTTTTAAAAAAGTAGAGCAGAGATAAATGAAGTAGATAAAAATTGATAATACCAAAAGTTGTTTCTTTGAAAAGATTGACAAAATTGACAAACCTTTAGCTAAATAAACTAACAAAAATAGAAGATTCAAATCGCAAATCAGAAATGAAAGTGGGGACATTCCTGGTTTTTCAAAAGAACAAAGAATTACAAGAGAGTACTAAGAATTAAATGTCAATGAGTTGGGTAATCTAAATGAAATGTCAAGTTACTGAAAACAGAAAATCCACCAAGATTAAATCACAAAGAAATATAAAATCTGCATCGATCCACAACTAGTAAGGAGATTGAACCAATAACCAAAAATCTACTTACAGGCTGGGGCTATCGCTCTATTGCACAGTGTACACTTAATGAGACTCTGGAACTCTGGTTTCAGTCTCCAGCACCGAAAAAAAAAAAATCTATTGATAAGGAAAAGCCCTCAGCCAGATGACTTCACTAGTAAACTCTACCAAACATTTAAAGAACTGATACCAATCTTCTTCAAGCTTTTCCAAAAAATTGAAGAGGGAGGAACATTTCCTGATTCATTCCATAAGGCTAACATTTACCCTAATATCAAAATCTATGGTCTCTAAAAGAGACCATATACTAGCCCACGGAACATGCTTAAGTAAATGCAAAGGAATTGAAATTATCCGTTTCATATTATCTGACCATAGTGCAATGAAATTGGAAATTAATGGCAAAAGAAACCACAAAAACTCCATAAACACATGGAAATTAAATAACACCCTCCTAAACAACCAATGGGTCACAGATGAAATAAAGGAAGAAATTAAACAATATCTACAACTAAATGAGAATGCAGATACAACATATTGGAACTTATGGGACACAATGAAAGCAGTCCTAAGAGGGAAATTTATAGCGGTGAATTCTCACATCAGGAAAACAGAACAAGCACAAATAAATGCCCTAATGTTACACCTCAAGCTTCTAGGAAAAGAAGAACAAGACAAACCCAAAGCCCATACAAGGGAGGAAATTATAAAGA
Organism: Erethizon dorsatum; assembly: GCA_028451465.1. NCBI lineage: Eukaryota > Metazoa > Chordata > Mammalia > Rodentia > Erethizontidae > Erethizon > Erethizon dorsatum. Next base: position 14,057,420 of record CM051826.1, read on the forward strand.
TCAGAGCAGAAGTTAACACAATGGAGACTAAGAAAACAATAAAAAGAATTAATGAATTGAAGAGTTGGTTCTTTGAAAGAATAAATAAAACTGATAAACCCTTAGCCAACCTTATCAAAAAAAAAAGGAAAAAAAAGACAGATTCATGCATTGAGGAATGAAAAGGGTGAAATCACTACAGATCCTGTGAAAATTCAGATCATCACATCTACTCTCGTAAGATGGAAAACACAGATGAAATGGACAGATTCCTAGATATGAATTACCAAAGCTGAATCAAGAAGATATGAAAATTCTGAATAACCCAATATCAGTTAATGAGATTGAAAATATAATTAAAAAATTACCAACAAAGAAAAGCCCAGGTCCTGATGGATTCACTGCTGAATTCTACAAGAAATTTAGAGATTTAATGCCAATACTCCTCAATCTCTTTAATGAAATTGAAAGGGAAGCAATACTCCCTAACTCATTCCTGGAGGCAAGTATTACCCTCATACCAAAACCAGAGAAAGACCCAACCAAAAAAAGACAACTACAGGCCAATCTCCCTAATGAACATAGATGCAAAAATCCTCAATAGGATACTGTCAAACAGAATGCAGCAAATCATCAAGAAGATTATACACCATGACCAAGTGGGATTCATCCCAGGAATGCAGGATGGTTCAACATATGTAAATCAACAAATATAATACATCATATCAACAGAGCCAAAGACAAAAATCACAGGATCATCTCAATAGATGCAGAAAAAGCTTTTGAAAAGTCCAGCACTCATTCGTGATAAAAACCCTACAGAAAATCGGAATAGATGGTCTTTACCTCAGTCTGATAAAAGCCATCTATGACAAATCAACAGCCAACATCGTACTAAATGGACAAAAACCGAAAGCTTTTACTCTAAAATCAGGAACGAGACAAGGATGTCCACTATCACCACTCTTATTCAATATAGTTCTGGAAACATTAGCCAGAGCAATTAGACAAGAGAGAGAAATAAAAGGAATAAGGATAAGAAAGGAAGAAATTAAACTATCATTATTCGCAGATGACATGATACTCTACATAGAAGACCCCAAAATCTCCACCAAAAGACTCCTAGAGTTAATAACCAAATTCAGCAGCATAGCTGGATACAAAGTCAACACTCAAAAATCAAAATCAATAGCATTCCTGTACACAAACAACAAACTCACTGAGAGAGAAATTAGGGAAACCACACACTTCATAGTAGCATCCAAAAAATGAAATACTTAGGAATCAATCTAACAAAAGAAGTAAAGGATCTATATAATGAAAATTACAGTACTCTGAAAAAGGAGATCAAAGAGGATATCAGAAAATGGAAAGATATCCCGTGCTCATGGATGGGAAGAACCAATATATTGAAAATGGCCATACCCCCAAAATTGTTTTAATGCAACCCTGATCAAAATACCATTAACATACCTCACAGAACTCGAGAAAACATTCCTAAAATTCATCTGGAAGCAGAAGAGACCTAGAATAGCAAAGGCAATTCTGGGCAACAAAGGCAAGGCAGGGGGCATCACAATCCCTGACTTTAAATTATACTACAAAACCACTGTGATAAAATCAGCATGGTACTGGCAAAAAAAACAGAACTGAGGACCAGTGGAACAGATTAGAAGATGCAGACAACTACAGATACACTCAGCCACCTTATCTTAGACAAAGGGGCCAAACAAGTTTACTGAAAGAAAGATAGCCTCTTTAATAAATGGTGCTGGAAAAACTGACTTTTCACATGCCGAAGACTAAAACTAGACCCATGTTTATCACCATGCACTAAACTAAAGTCCAAATGGATCAAAGATCTAAATATTAAAACAGAAACACTAAATCCACTGGAAGACAAAGTAGGTGGAAATCTTGAAGACATGAGGTAGGCAGAGACTTCATGATCAAAACCCAAACTGCATGGGAAACACTTCAAAGAATCAACAGCTGGGATCTCATCTTATTAAAAAGCTTTTGCACATCGAAAGAAATCACCAACAGAGTGAAGAGACAACCCACAGAGTGGGAAAAAATTTTAGCCAACTGTTCCTCAGACAAAGGACTTTTATCTGGAACATATAAAGAATTGAAAAAAGTCAGATCCCTCAAATTCAAAGACCCAATCCAAAAATGGGCATCTGAGATGAACACACACTTCTCAGATGAAGAAATACAAACAGCAAATAAATATATGAAAAAATGTTCAACATCATTGGTCACTCGAGAGATGCAAATTAAAACAACACTGAGGGCCGGTGATATAGCTCACCAGCATAAGCACCTGCCTGGCAAGCACGAGGTCCTGAGTTCAACTCCCAGTACCCTCATTAAAAAAAAAAACACTGAGATTCCATCTCACCCCAGAAAGAATGGCTAGCATCAAGAAGTCAACCAATAACAAATGCTGGAGGGACTGTGGAGAAAAAAGGAACCTTTCTCCACTGTTGGTGGGAGTGTAGACTGGTGCAACCACTATGGAAATCAGTGTGGAGATTCTTCAAAAAACTAGGATTAGAGATCCCATTCAACCCAGCTATTTCCCTTCTGGGTATTTTCCCAGAAGAATTAAGTACATCACACCACAGCATTACATGTGCACCCATGTTTATAGCAGCACAATTTGTAATAGCTAAATCTTGGAAACAACCCAAATGCCCATCAACTGAGGAATGGATAAAAAAAGATGTGGTATTTTTATACAATGGAGTACTACTCAGCTGTAAAGAAGGATAAACTCGAGACATCTATAGGGAAATGGATGCAATTTGATACTATACTCATAAGTGAAATAAATCAGACTCAAATGTGTAAACATCGCATTGTCTCCCTAGTGTAAGTAGCTGAAAGAGTAAATAAGATCCAAAATGTACAGTAGATATTAGGAAATGGGAAGAAACTGTTCAAAAGGAAAGAGAAACTGGGATGGAGGAAAGGAGAAAAGGAAGGGAAAAGGAAAAATGAATATATATATATATATATATATATACACATGCACACACACACACAGAAGATAGTTCAAATAGTTATACTACTGATTGCTATTAGTTTATCAGAAAGAAAGGTTTGTGCCTAAAAAAAAACAGACATAGATAGTACAAGAAAACAATAGACCAATATCTCTTAGGAACAGTAATTAAAAAAAAAAAAAAACCCTCCACCACCAAATACTGGCAATCAAATTCAGCAGCATATTACAAGATCAGCTGGGATTTATTCCTGGAACACAAGGATGGTTCAACAAATGAAAATCAATCAATATAATATGCCACATTAACAGAATGAAGAGAAAAAAAATATGATAATCTCAATTGGTATAGTAAAAGCATCTGACAAATTCAATACCCAGTCAGGCAGGGTGGTACATGTCTGTAATCCTAGTACTCTGGGAGGCTGAGGCAGAAGAATTGCAAGTTCAAACCCAGCCTGGGCAATTTAGTGTCTCAAAATAAAAAACAAAAAAGGGTTGAGGATGTTATCAGTGTGAAGGCCCTGGGTTCAGTCCCCAGTGCAGACAGAGAGAGAGAGAGAAAGAGAGAGAGTAAGAGGCATTACTGGCTATGTTTAAATATGAAAGAACTGAGATTCCAAAAGGTTAAATAAATCACCTGGGTCAGAGAGATGCAAATTTTGTATACCCAGGCATTTTCTATTGCATCATGCTGAGTCTACAACAATGCAAAAAAACCCCAAAAAACAGAAATTTCTTTTTGAAAGGAGGCAGGAGAAAGAAAGAGACAGAGACAGAGAGAGACAAAGAGAGAGAAAATAAGGAAAGGGGAGAGAAAAGAAAAAGGAAATTAGGAATGGAGGGAAACAACCTCAACATATGAAACATCTACAGCAGGTATCGTCTCAATGGGGAAAGGCTAAAAGCTTTTCCTCTGAGGTCAGAAATGAGCAAGAATACCCACTTTCTCCCTTTTTTATTAGCATATTTTTGTGATACATAATAAATACCTTCATTGTGGGGACAGGATGCCCACTTTTGTCACTTCTGTCCCACACGATAAAAAGTCCAAACCAGAGGAATTAGGCAAGAAAAGGAAGTACAAGGTATCCAAATTGAAAAGGAAGAAATAAAATGATCTGTTTTGGAGATGATATGATCTTATCTGTAGAAAACCCTAAAGATCACACACACACACAGTGTTAGAATAAATGAATTTTGCAAAGAAGCCAGACACAAAGGCAATATACAAATCACTTTCATCTCTAAACACCAACAGTGATTAATAATCTGAAAAGGAGATTGAGAAAATCCCATTTATGATAGCATCAAAGAGAATAAAATATGAATTAAGAAAAGAGAAAGAGGGCCAGTGATACGGTTCAGCGGCATAAGTGCCTGCTGGCAAGCACGAGGTCCTGAGTTTGACTCCTATTACCCACATAAAAAAAAAAAAAAAAAAAAAAAAAAGAAAAGAGAAAGACTTGTATAATGAAACCCACAAAACATTGTGGAAAAAATGTAGCAAGACATAAATAAAACACATCTAATGGATTAGGAGAGTAAATATTGTTAATGTTGTTAATGTTGATACCACCAATATTGATCTATAGGTTCAATGCAATCCTTAATCAAAATTCAACATTAGAAAAGCCCATCCTAAAATCCACATGGAATCTGAAGGACACGGAATAGCCAAAACAATCTCAAAAAGGAAAAACAAAGCTAGATGGCTCACACTCCTGATCTCAAAACTTGGTACAAAACTATAGTAATCAAAAAAGTATGGTACTGGCATAAAGACAGACTTATAAACTAATGGAGTAGAATAGAGAGCCTGCAAATAATCTCTTGCGTAGATGATGAAATAATTTTCACAAGGATACCAAGCCCATTCCGTAGGGTGAAGGATGGACTTTTCAACAAATGTGCTAGGAAAACCGGACATCAACAAGTCAAAGGATGAAACTGGACTTTCACCTAACCCCACATGAAAAAATTAACTCAAAATGGATCAAAGACCTAAAACAATAAAAGCTCTTAGAACAAAACATAGTGCAAAATCTTTACAACACTGGAGTTGGCAAATAGTTTCACAAATGAATTCAATCAAAAATGAAAAAAAGGGCCGGTAATATAGCTCAGCTTCATAAGCGCCTGCCTGGCAAACATGAGGTCCTGAGTTCGACTCCCAGTACCTGCATATTAAAAAAGAAAAAAAAGAAAAAAAAAAATAGCAATCTTACACCAACCCTTTCAGAAAACCAGGAGGGGACTTCTTACAACTTCACTTTATAAGATTTGCAAAACCCCAATACCAAACCTTGACGCAGGCCTTACAGGAAAGAAAAATTATAAACAGATTTTGGCAAAGTTACGTATTAAAAAAGAATAATGACAACATCATGACTAAGTGGGGTTTACCCAGGAATGCAAAGTTGGCTTAATAACTGAAAATCAGTTCATGTCATTCACGACATTAGAGAGTACATAGGCAGATGTGGACACTTGTAAACTTATCAAATTGTACATTTTAGATCTGTACTTTTCACTGGGTATAAAATTTGCCTTAATTACTTAAAAGAAAAAAAGAAAAGAAAGAAAGAAAGAAAAGGAAACAGAAAAGCAACGAGGTACCTTAATTCCAGCCCACACACCAAAACAGGCCATTCCTCGCTCATGACCATCACATCATATCCTCATCATAGAGAGACACATCGTGCTCTAACCTAATGTAGTAGATGTCCATTCACCTACCTTATCCAAAAGCAGTTTTAGATAATTACAATGCAAATTGTAAAAGAGTGGGATAGGAATGAGAACAGATCCATGTTTCACCCTCTTCACAATTTTCTTCTGTGTGTTGAGAGTTCAGCGCTCCCCACCCTGCCTCTCCTGGGAGTCTGGGGGTGCCTCTGAAGAACAGGCCTCTGCTGGGTTCTGTAATTCCTGTCTGATTGTGAGAGCTTTAAACAGCCCTATTACTTCACAGTAACATTTATGATTCCAACACTGTGATGCCAACGGCTTTCTAGCAGCGTTACTACTTCTGAAATTAACTCAGCCTGGAGGTCCCATACCTCTTAGATAATGTAATGTGAGGGCTCTAATCTCAGAACTTTCCATTTGAAACCATAGCAAATATCAAACTGTTTTGTTTTGGGGGTTTAGAGCAACAAAGATTCTTGTGACATTTTTAACATTCCTTGAGTTATAAATTCAGAGAACTTGTTTTTGGTGCCATATTTTCTTCGGGATCATTGATTTACACTCAGAGAAAATAGTTTTTGTTTTTTATTATGTAACTCTTTGGAAATCTCCAACATTAAATAACTAAATCAAATTAGAATTTCTATCAGGTCCTAGATTTTGCAATTTTTCCCCATTCATTCATTAAGAAAATGTGACAGTTCCTACTAAGTGGAAATTAGCTAAGCACTTCAAAACAACAAACATTAAAGAACTGAAATTTAAAGAGCTTAGAACTAGTGGAGGAAATAGAACAAGCATGTAATGACTGCCATCTATGGCAGAATGAGAGAGATACCAGAATTCTCCAAATCCTGCCCAGCTCGGAAGATCAGAGGGAGTTTTATAATCAAGATAGTATTTAGTTTGGGGCTTTACAAGCTGAGAGGTATTTAATACAAGGGCCAAAGAAGATGGCCCTTGCTTGTGGAGAAACAGGGCTGGAAATGAACGGAACCTAGGAATGAGTCTCCATTCAGGCAGCAGCGAGCAGCCACTGGGAGAGTCCGAGAACCACCCTGATCCAGTATGATATTTCTAAAATATACATTTAAGGCAATCACAGAGTGAAATAAGAAGCAAAGAGACTGCTGTTTACCAAGCAGACATCTGAAGTCTATTTTCTGAAACAGTTTATTGTCAAGTAAATTACACTTTAAAGCATCTCGAGGCTTCCATTTCTCGTTCAGCCAAACTGGCACGGGGTGAAAGGAGCAGAACAGATCACAAGAGCTCTGAGCTTGCTGGAAATTCAGTAGGAAGAACTGTTTCGGTTTTAGTGGATCCAGAGGGCCATGCCGGGCCCTTCTGCCCAGCCCGGGGGTAGCACTGTCAGAGGCAGTGTGAACAACTGGGGGGGGCAGTCCACACGACCTGCGGGAGGAAGTGAATGCCCCAGGGCCCCACTCACCGGTGATGAAGAAGGCCTTGTACTGCTCCAGGCGGACGGCCTGCAGAGCTCCGTACTCCCCAGCCGCCCCACTGTTGGGGTGGAACAGCACCTGAGGAAAACAGGGCCTGAGCATCAGAACACCATGCTAAATGCCCCCTGGAAAGCATCACTGTGTTGGTCACAGCCCCCCTCCCGCCACGTCCCCCAATTCTTCCTGTCCCCACCCTACACACTGCCAGGTCCACCTGAAGCTCACCCTGGCCAACCCCTGGAAGCCTCACGAATTGTCACTGTTCTAGCTGCTCGGAGGAGTGGGTTACAGCTCTGGACCAGGGAATTGAATATCAGCTGGGTTGGTCAGATACCTATGCACAATACCTGCTCGGTTACCAACGGGGTCAAGTGCAAAATGAAAGTCAGGAGCTGGGGTGGTGGTGCATGCCTGTAATCCCCAGCATTTGGAAGGCTGAGGCAGGAGCATTATCCTGAGTTTGAGGCCAGCCTGGGCTACATAGTGAGTTCAAGGCCAGCCTAAACTATATAGTGAAGCCCTGTCTCAAAAATAAATTTAAAAAAATCAAAGATACCTTGTTCACGAATTTTAAATTTCAAAACAGACAAAACTTTAAAGCAAACTCAGAGTCCTTTAAGGGTCAGGCCGCATGGCTGCGTAAGTCTCACATTCAGGAGGCCTCTCTGAGCCCCGCCCCTGAGGTGCAGGAGGGGCTTGCATGCAAGTATCCTCAGGGATTGTGATGCAGCCCATCCGCAGATCTCTTTGGAAAATGGCTCCTTCAGGAGGCTGAGGCAGGACTGCATGTTTGCAGCCTGGGAAACAGTGACTTAGCGATATCCTGCCTCAAAATAAGAAAATTTTAAAAGGGCTGGCAGTTTAGCTCAGTGCAAAGGCCCTGGGTTCAATCTGCCATACCTCAAAAAAAGAGGGAGGTAGGAAGAGAGGGAAAGGAAAGAAGGGGTGGAAGAAGGGGGGAGAGAAAGAAAGAAAACAAGCAAGCAAGCCTCTTTCAGCCCTCAAGTCAATTTTCCAAATTTCCCTTGAGCAAATATGATATAAGAAAAAATTCTCAATTTCTCCAGCCCTGAGTACACCTAGCCTCTAGACCTGTGATTTTTCTTTTTTGGTGCTGGGGATTGAACCGAGGGCCTCACACGTGCTAGGTAAGTGCCCGTCCACTGAGCCACACACCCACCCACAACCTAACTTCTAAACACAGATGCCAGCACCTCTGACTCAGTCCTACTGTACTTGGACTGAGGAAATCTTTCCTCATCCAGTTGCAGATGAAAGAATTACCCTAAAGAATGGAAACATCTAATTCAGAGTTCCCAAGAGAAGAGTCTGGTAGAAAATAACAGGTCAGCGTCTAGTACGTTGGTAGGCTTGGGCTGAACCCATGAGAGTGCCCTGGTATGAATCATGACCGTATATATCGCTGGGAAGACGCTTGTGTGATTCAGAGTTTCCATGAGGCTTGAAAAAAAAAATGAGAAACATCTGTTGGAGCAGTAAACAGCTGTCCCCCAAGTTTCACAGCCCTGAGAGGATGCTGCCCAGGGCAGGGCTCCCCCGCACCTGCTATTCTGGTGCTCTTTCGTGTCAACCCCCGCATGATGACAGCAGTCTCCTTCCAAACAGGAAAGGAAGTTCTAACTGAAACCTCACTTCTTCCACCCCGTGCAAAGCCAAGCCTCTCTCACCGCAGGAAACCACTCTGAGTCTTTGGGACGCACGAAGGGGGACACTGGGACAACCTAGTGTCAGCGGACCTAGGATGCACTCAGACCTCCAGAAGGTGGAGGTCCAGGCTGGCCCTTCAAACCAAGGGGACCGTCTGCATCCCAGTGACAGATTGAGCTGCATATTGCACCGGATGCAACTTCCAAAATCCAACAGGAAGCAAAACTGTGCACTGGCTCGTTCTCACAAACGGGGACGGACTCTGAGGAACATGTATATGCATTCTTTTCCTTTGAGCAGCCTGGCGTGGCTTTCTTGTTTACATGAACATAGGAAGAAAGCTGGCACGTTTACCATGAATCACAACCGAAGCTTCTTCCTCTCCAGATGCTTGGTCCGAATTTCAAAGATGACTTTCTCTCCTGCAAACTTGTGCCTTCTTGCTTGCCTTTCTTACCAGTTTGTTTGCTTTGTGTTGTGTTGTTTGTCTGTTTGTTTTGTGGTGCCAGGATTGAACCCAGGACCTTTGCACTGAGCTACATTCCCAGCCCTATTTTTACTTCTTATTATGAGACAAGGTCTTACTAAGTTGCTAAATTGCCCAGGCCGAGCTTGAATTTGGGATCTAATCGCCTCAGCTTTGCAGAATTTGCAGAATTCTGGAAATACAGGCATCAGCCACACCTGGCTTATTTTCTCTGTTTTTTTGTTTTTGTTCTTTTGAGACAGCACCCTAGCTATGTTGCCTGGCCCCAAACTTGTAGGTTCAAGCAATCCTCCTCGAGCCTCAGCCTCCTCAGCAGCTGGGACTATAGGCACACACCATCATGCCCTGGACTTTGGTTTCTTTGTTTTTTTGTTTTAGCATGAGAGTATCCTAGATTCTGGAGGCCAAGATAGCATCCCTAGACATAGGCTCTTCCCCCAACCAGGCAAGTGTGCACAACTCACAGTCTCCAAAAGGGATGGATGAGGCCGTCAGTCTGCACAAGCCACTCCAGATGACATCCTTCACCACTAGAGGCCTCCCTAAGAGAAGTGATGGGTGTTGCAGACAAACAGCAGCTGTTCCCTTAATACATGGCCTCTGAAGATGCCACTGCAGCCTCAGTGAGGGTGGGGCTGGCCAGGTTCAGCCATTAGGGAAACTTTCTCTTTGTTGCTGATTTTCAGACAGATCAAGATGGACAGGACTTAATCACTGGTGACATTACCAACTCCAGTGTCCATCTGGGACTCAAAAAAGCACAAAGGGGGACATTTGATTCTGGGCAGTGCATCCCCCCACACACACTCCCAAGCTCTTGGTTCTCTCCTTGTAGTTGCCCTCACTGCCTAGACACAGGCCCATTAAGATCAGGATTGAAGCTGGGCACGGCGGCATGTCCCTGTAATTCCAGCACTCTGGGGGGCTGAGGCAGGAGGTTTGCAAATTCAAGTCCAGCCTGAGCAACTTAACAAGACTGTCTCAAAAAAAAAAAAAAAAAAAAAATGCTGGGGTTGTAGCTCAGTGTGAAGGCTCTGTGTATCCCCCAGCACCCACCTCCTGAAATCAGGAGTGAGAGGCTGAATATATAGAATATGTATCAGCTGCTGTCAGCATGTGTCAGCTGCTGTCAGCATGTGTCAGCTGCTGTAGGTTCTGAGCATCACATACACGTATGTCGTGAGGTCATGGGCGTGAAAGCTGGTAGCCCACTGTTTGCATCACACCTGCCAACCTGGTAGCTGAGTTTGCTCATCTCTTTGATCCTTGGTTACTTGATTTGTAATACAGAAAAGAAACTAATTGCTGAGAAGCATCTGCATACATAGTGTTTTGGGCTGACCAATTACCCATGTTGGATAATTTATAAGCTCAGGACATACCAGTAGGTAAATACAAACTGTGTTTACTAAGAAATAACATATGTATTGGTGTGCATACAAACATGGAGATATATATCTATCTATCTATATATATATAGATATATCTATATATATATCTATCTATATATATATATAGATATATCTATATCTATATATATCTATATATCTATATATATATATCTATATATATCTATTCACATTTTTACCTGCCACCTCCCCTAAAAAGCTATTCTAAGTTCAAGACAATTTAATCCCTTTAATCCTATTAGTTCACTTCAGTAGACTGACCAGAGAAGAACAAACCCAAATTCTAGACTCGCAACTACCCATGTTGTTCTCAAAATCCGAAGAGTTTTATGTCGAGGGCCTTCACCAACGCCAGCGGAATCTGGTGCTCTGTGAGGCTGGGTGTGGTGCACAGGTGCCGGGCTGTGTGCTTTAGCCTTGAAGATATCATCAGCAGCTTCCTGCAGGCAGCAAGCTGGCTGTTTCTTTCTGGGCCATCGGGTGTGGCTAGGGAGCAAATCAGTCCTCACTCCAGCTGCATTACTACACATCACAGGCCCCCACGACGAAGTCAAGACTTGTATTTGCTGTTCCCACCCAGTTCCTGGGCCTAACTCCTGGGCAGGAGCTGGGATGCGCCTCTGCACTCCATGCAAAGCTGCAATTAGAGGAAGAGTGTGAGCGCTCCCCATGGGAACGGAAGTGAGCGCGCGAAGGAGCTGGCGTCCACCCGCAGAACAACCCACGTCAAGGAGACCACAGTCCTTGAAGCACTTCCTGGTGACCCCGATTATTCTATTAGTAGCCATGGCAATAAACATTCAAGAGCACCTTTCCACTGACGTCTTGGATAACCCCTCAGGGTCACACACTGCTAACTTCCAGGCTAAAGGCGGAAACCATTTTCCTGCTTTGCTCCATTCAGGAGCAGGGCCAGGCCTGGAGGGGTCTGCAACTCTGGAAAGGCAGATATTCCAGGGAGAGGTGATATCTCTTCAGAAGGCCTTTTCAGGCCTACTCTGACAACCCCTGAAGACCACATTAGCATCCACAGATGCACCGAAGGCCTTTATGCTGTTGGCTGTGGGAGGCTGGGAGGGAAGGGCAATGTCAACAGCCACCAGCCAAGGTGCACTTAAGTACATCTGACTCACTTCCATCTGACCCTCAAAGACATAAATAGACCCTTTGAAATGTGGGTCCCCAACTGGGAGTCTTATGCAGGGGGCTCTGAGCTCTTTGGCCCTCTTCCCTCCTCCCACTTCCTCTTCCTTTTGGTGAAAGGAAAACACATGGAAATGAGAGGGAAAGGCCATCAGGACCAACATTTCCTGGCTGCTGTTGCTATAGAATGCCTCCAAGCACACTAAAGCGGGGGAAGCTAAGGAGGTGATGCTGGGAAACAGAAGCCCAAAGCCATTGCTACGGCTGTTTGGTCAGGAACAGGCTGTAGAGAGGATGCTGAGCCCTCCTGGGAATGTCAGGAACAAAATGCCTATGTAGACTCTGCTGTCCAAAAAGGCTCTCATTCATTCGTTCACCTGTTCCTTCATTTGTTCTTCCATGTTGCATGAATTGAGCGCATGTGTTGAACAGGTGCTTCAGGGGAGAACCCAACAGCTAGGATCCCTGCCCTCTAGAAACTTTGGCTCTAGCTGGGGAGCCCCATGGAAGACAAGTCACACAAGCACTGATCAGACATCACATCCAACCAAAAAACCATGCTATGTTGTGTCATAAAACTGAATACATGAAGTAAAAAAAATCATTGATTATAGAGAATAAGCAACCACACACACTTACCCTATGCCAAATTATTGAATAGAAATCTGGACTAACAAACTGGATTGATGACAGGGCGGGGCATGAGAGATTCATCTCAAAGGGCTTTTCCTTCAGGGCTTCTCACACAAGGTTTGAAGCAGCAAAGGAGCCAGGCACTGGATGAGATGTTACAGCCCAACCTTCTGCAGAGCCTGGATGCAGGCATAGGCTTCCTCCACTTACTCTGTGTCCCTTCTGCAACCTGTCCAATAGCACACTGGAGACATCCAGCCCATCAAAGTGCCGGTCTTGGGGTAAGCTGGCTCCAGCCAGGGCCACCACAGTGGGGAAGATGTCCAGCACACTGAAGAAAGAACAAGACACAGTTGGTCCCAGCTCTTCCAACCCCTCCCTGGCCCCGCTATGGTCAAAACCCATCCAAACTAGCCCAAGGCAAATACTGACAACCACCCTAAGGTGACATTCACTACCTGCCTGGCTTTCCTTCAGGTTCTACCTAGATTTCTGCTTTTTGAGGAAGACTGGTATATAGTTCAGTTTCCAGGCTCTGCCACCAAGTGTTGCCTGGGGTCAAATCCCAGTTCTACCACCCATCTAACTTCTCAGTGCCTCAGTTTTCTACCCTGTAAAGTGGACATTTTAATAACAGTGTCTACCTCATAGAGTAATTATGTGGATAAAACATGCAAGAAGGTCACACAGAAGATGAGCAGGCACTTGGAAAGTGCCTACTGGGTGTCATGTTATAATTAACCTATCTAAGTGCTAAGGGCACTCTACCTGTCATCAACTAAGCCACAGCCACTTACTTAGAGGGAACAGGGTGTGACAGGTGCCTGCAAGAGAATATTCACTTTGTTCTCACTGTCCAGCTCTCTGTCTCATAAATATTTAGTCTTTAGTCATGATATTGAAATTTTAGCCATGATATGTGAAACACTCCACCCCTGGTATTTTAATTCTTCCTCTCCTTCTCCTTCTCCTTCTCCTTCTCCTTCTTCTTTTTTTTTTGTGTGTACCGGGGGTCGATCTCAGGACCTTGCGTGCCAGCAGGCACCGGTGCCACTGAGCGATATCACCGGCCCTTAATTCTTCTTGACAATTACAAAATAGTGAATGTTTATGGTAGGAAAAAAAAATAGAACATCCAGAAATATAAAAGAGCACAACACAGAAGTAGTCCATCCCAAGGGAGCCATTGTTAACATTTCAGTGAGTTTTGTTAATGTGATTTTTTAAAAAGTCAAGTAGTACAATTTACTCTATCTCATGGTACGTCTCTGTTGGGCCCGCTGGGCTCATGTCAGAAAAATACACTTCAGCAAGAACAGAATCGCTGCCCTTTCAGCGGCTCTGCTTATCCAAGGGCCAGGCCATCTGAGAGTGAACGGAACCTGCTGCAGCCAGAAGGGCTGGGCCGGCATGAAGTCTTGCTCAGGTTAGACTCCCCCAGACAGAAGCCCTGAGACCCCGGAGTCCAGGCCCATGCATGGGCAGGACTCAAGGGCCACAGGTCCCCACTTCCCCACCCTGAGGTCTCAGGAGGGGCTCGCTACCCTCCAAGGGGGCTGCAGAAGGGACCTGCCCTGCGGACGCTTCTCCTCCTGTCAGCCCACCTCTCCTCCTCTCCAGGCTCTGCCAACAAGAGCAGGCAGAATCTCTCTGTTGACTACAGTACTCAGTGTTTCTGTTTGCCTGAAACTCTTGCAGTGCACACACTGGTGGTTTATCTCTTGAGATACGCGCCGCGGGAGCTGGCAGCCCAGGCACAGTCGAGGCATGCTGAGTCGGCACTCGCAGAGAACAGGACGGTCCAGAAACCTGTCCGGAGTCCAAGGTTCCTGCCACGAACTGGGAAGCAAAGACGACTGCAGTGCAATCTAAAAAGCCTGAGATGGTTTGGGGTTGTTTGTTCCAGTTTTCTTTAAATTGCCCTAGGAGAGATCAACGTCACAAACGGATCGATTCAGCAAACAAGAAAAACAGGCTCCGCGTTAGATTTTAGAATGGATTGCGTGCTTTCTTTTTCCATCTTAAGAGAAATCGCCGTCACTGGTGAGTCAAATCAGTAAGCAAGAAAAACAGAATCTCCAGTACATTTTGGAATGCATTGCACCCTTTCTTTTTCCATCTTATTTTTTCCCCTCCATCATGAGGTTTAGCATCCCAAATTACATAGTACAGAATTCTAGTGTTTCAGAGTTCGGCAGAAACCTCAGAGGTACCTAGTCCGCTCAGAGCACAAAGAAAACCTCTCGCCTATGAGAGAGACTTCAGCAGGTCTGGTGACTCGCCTGTTCTAGGCAGGCCAGTCCAACACCATCAAGCTCAGGCCATCAAAAAGTTCTTCCTCAAGGAAGATGAAAAGCCAAGCCCCTGAGGTTCGCCCTGCATGAGGGGGGTGCTTCCGATACCATCCCAGGCTTGGGCCCCCAGCCTACACCTGAACTTGGGGAGCTTGGACAGCACATCCACCCTACAAAGCCTACCAAAGATACTTGAGCTACTCCAAACGTCAAATTCTACCTAAGAAATTAGTCCTGAGAGTCTCTAAAACCTTGCAGAAAGAGAATAAACAAAGCAAAAACAACACTATACTTTCAAGTTGTTCATTTCTGATGTTTGGCTTTTTTGCTGCTATTGCTGTTGTTTTTGCAGCACAGGTGATTGACCCCAGGGCCAGGCACATGCTAGGTACACACTCTACCACTGTGCCACATGCCCAGCCCTTTGTCCTTCTCTTTTGACAAAGCAGTGCTTCGACTTTCATGAGACCTGGGTACATTTGTTTTATGGATTTCTTCCTCCATTAAAAAAAGTTAGAAATTATATTTTATAACAGCATTGACAGAAATATGAATATATATATAACCTATCTTAAACCATACTATTCCACCTAAAAGTTCAGTGTTTTCCCTTGAACTTTTAAGATATTAAAAACTACTTGGAGGCCGGTGAGATGGTTCAGTGGCATAAGCGCCTGCCTGGCAAGCGCGAGGGCCCGAGTTCGACTCCCAGAACCCACATACGAAAAAAGGGCCGGTGATATCGCTCAGCGGCACGGGCGCCTGCTGGCATGCGAGGTCCTGAGGTTGACCCCCGGTACCCACACAAAAAAAAAACTACTTGGGCCCATGAGTCTTGCAGGAACTGTGTCTCCCAAGGCCAATGGAGATGTGGGTCTGGCTCTGACAAGAGGAAACCCCACTTCCGTGGAGCTTTAGTTATGAGAAGGGCAGTCAAGAGCCTGGTCATGGGAGGAGAGGGCTGCGATGGCTCTGTATCACGATGTGTAAGGTGACCCTCAGAGCAGGCAGGGGGACATCTTTGCAAGTTCCACCTCCCCACGGTTTTTCTTTCATAAAGCTTTGGTCAGGCTAGTCTCTGAAGGTTGTTCTTAGAAAGCATGTGCCTTTGGGATATATATTGATGCAATATCACTATGTTGCCCAGGTTGGCTTCAAACTCCTGCACTGAAGTGATCCTCCTGCCTCAGCCTCCTGAGTACTTGAGTCTATAGGCACACAGCTCTGTGCCTGGCTTATTTGTGTTCTTTTATAAAATTTTAAAAAGTATTTTATTACTACATGTTTGCAGTATACAATAATTGCGTTCATCATGATGAGTTGGTACACATGCATAGCACAGCTTAATTCCTTTTACTTCCCCTTCTCCTACCCTCCGCCCTCTCCCTCTTCCATCTCTTGGTTCTTTTCCCATTTGCAAAAGATCTATCTCGTTGCTTCCTATTATCTTTCTTTTATTTTGCTCTTTAAATTATTTATACTTGTGTTCCTTATATAAGAGAAACCACACGATATTTTTTGTGTCTGATTCAATATTATTGTCTCAAGGTGCATCTATTCTTCTACAAATGACTCAAATTTATCCTTCTTTATGGCAGGCTATTATTCCATTGTATACAAATATCACATTTTCTTTATTATTCATTGATATGTGTGTTCTTATCCAAGGAGTAGAAAAGGAACCTGGGAATAGAGACTGCACAATGGCAAAGAGGATGTAGAATGTTTCTGCCTATTGGACCTCAAGCTGTGCCAGCTGGGGAGGGGCTCAGGGTGCTCTCTACCATTGAAACAGCCCCAGACTCCCAGGACAGATGGATGAGAACTGGGGTGCTGCAGTGGGCATTCCTGAGGTACAGGGAGAGGATGGAGATGGAGGGTTTCCTAGAAGCCAAGGATGGTTCATCAGATCCAACCCGAGGATGGAAAGTAAGAATTGGGAGGGGTCACTAGGGAGAGGCTGGAGATGCTTGGACTAGGACAGAGGGAGTGACTCTTCAGCCATCTCTCTCCAGGGTGAAGGAGCTGAAGGAGGAGCTTCTTCCAGCGGAGAAACAGGAATTATCCCTAGGACGTAGAAGCAGCTCTTTTTAGCATGAAAGTTGTAGTGCTTTGCCATCCTCTCTCATCCCTGAGAAACGCTAGGGCCCACCCCTTCTTGGTCAGAGTCGAGTTGCAGAGACTCAAGGGGCTAGCCTGTATCCACACGCAGTTCCTCCCCACCCAGCTCCCTCCAGCACTTCCCCACCCTCGGATCCCTCTTAGAAGCCAGGGGTCCCAGGGCATGGAGGATGCCCCATAGCAAGCCATGCATATCCCTTACAGAGTAGAGAGCAGCTGGGATTCCAGGTGACGGAGAGCCCAAGGGGACAGAACTGCAGCCATCCCCTGCCCAGGGGTGACACCTGAACCACTGGACACTGATGCAAATGTGTTCTCCTTATAGCTTCTGCTCTGGGACTAGCTGTAAAGCTCGAGACAGGAAAGAAGCAGCTGAGCCCCCTTTCCGCATAAGTGGCTGTCTTTCTGGCATTTTAAGACAGCCATTGGGAGACCCCAGGGGTTTATCTGCTCTCCTAGCTAAACAGCAGCTTGAGCTGTTTTTGCAATGGCAATTGTGTAATGTCCTTTATTCCATTCTGGTCACTTCATACTTGTCCCCATTGTCTAGAAGATTGGCTCTCATTCTGAATAGGGATAGGGGTCTCCCAGCTTGGATGCCAACCAACCCCTCACCTGTTTGTGTAAAGCTTAGGGAAATTACCTTACAGCTGTCATTGTTGATGATGTTTGTTTGTCATTCTAAGAGATACCTGGCTCTGCCTGCTGATGTTCTGGTTGTCACAACTGGTCAGAGAGAAGAGGCCAGCATGCCACCAAACATCCTACAATGCATGGGAGGGTCCCCACAATGAGAAACGACCCAGTCAAAAATGCCAACTTTGAGAAACCCTGCTCTAGAGTTGTAGGCTATAACTATCAGCCCTTTTTCATGTATGCCCAAACCCTGTCCTCCTGAATGTAACTTTGCTCCTAAACATCAGCTTTTCTGTCTGATTTGCTCATTTCCAACTCCCCACCACCTGGGGCAATGCTTGATGCATAGCTGGACGCACAATGAACATTTGTTAAATAATGGATTTTTCCCTATTCTGTAGTTGTCTCCTCAGGCTTTGGGGATAGGTCAAGTGCAAGACCAACCTGTAATCTTAGTATATCACGAGGCACACACTCAGATATTAACATTGTTTACCACTGAAAGATAAACAGTAACTGCATTTGTGTGGACGCCCCCAACATACTTTTTTACTTTTCTATATTCATCCATAAACCTATATGGAACACAGGTTTAAGGGACTCTGGCCTTAATTCTCAGCCACTTAAGGGAGTTATCTTTGACCTGGAAGATCTCTACCCTTTAATAATAAATTACCAGAACAGGTGATAAGCACCTGGGCTCTGGAGAACAGCCAGTTCCTTGAACATGGGTCATGATCCCATTCTCCCCGGAGCTGGCCCGAGGGAGTCAAGAGAAAGGGAAACGGTCACATAAAGGCTGCTCGGGCCATCGGGAAGCTCTACTCAAATTTGCTTTATATGGATTCACATGGAAAAATTGAAGGAAGGTGATTCTATTGAGGCAAAAGTGTCTGGCTATAATCTGAACTAACTTAACACCAAAAATATCCTAAGAAGGGCTGATACCACATGGTACCTGTGTCCTGGTAACATTCCAGGACCCCTCAAGCAAATGCTACCGTGCACCAAGAACTCACTTCCTGTGGCCACCAAACTGTCCCTTTAGTCAGCTGCCACCTCTAAAAGCCCTCAATTATGACTAATATGGTACAGTTTTATCGTTGTGCAGGAGCTGACTGCAGGTGCACATGCCGCTGTCCAGCGAAAAGCAACCACTTGGTTTTTAGTGATGTAACTGGAAGGGAGGCTGTGGAGTTATTTGTGCATGTGCAGCCCAGCCCATGCGCAATTGGCCCCTCTCAATAAGCACTCTGACTACACCCAAGTCCGTCCTATAAAAAGCAGCCTGTCTGGCTTTCATCCCGGCCGGCCTGACATCAGAGATTCCAGGCCATGCTGTTGTTGTCACACCTGCTACAGCTGCTGAGAGCAGGCTGCCCCCTCCTGACAGCACAGGGCTGACCTGGACTTCCTGAGGACCCCCGCAGGCTGCCAGGGATGATGCCTATCCGCCCGCTACTCTGGCTATCAATGCTGTTTACCCTTTCCTTCCCCTGGGCTCAAGTCTCTCCCCACCCTCCCTGTTGGGTTGGGAGATGCTGGATGATGCTGAGGACATTGCTTTCTTCTACTCGGCTGTGTTTTTCATGAAGAAGTCCATTAGGCAAATGGCAAAGAAGCTCTGGAACTAGGAAATTAGTCTGCAACCAGACCAAACCTCTGGACCTTCGAACAACCACTAGCTTCTATGGAGGCTCCCCCTTGTTGGGCAGAGCCACAGGGAGGAAGTGCCCTTCTGAATTAGTGAGAAGTCCCCATTGAAAGTCATAGTTCCATAGCTGTGTGGCATTGCTTTCACACTGACACACTACAGCCAAGTTCTTTGCCAAGAGATTGGCCTCCTGTATTGGCCTTAATACAATGGGGAGATTGCTTAATACAATATAATGGTGAGATTGCTTACAGGGTTCCTTCTGAGAAAGGAAGCACCTAGAGCCTTCCTTCTTCATAGACGCTGGATTGCAGGAGGCAGGAAGAATGTTCTCACCTAAGGGCTAATTCTTTCCCTACTGGGATCACTTCCCTTTTTCCCCCTCTCCAGGGCAATTAGGCATCTGGGCTCCTTTGATGGGGCCATATGACTGCCAATGACATGTTGGCTTCTCATAGCCACACCTAGAACACTGACTCTAAGCCTAAAGATGGGCCATGAGGGTTCCAATGATTTATTCCTCCACTATCAGCTTGGCCCATGCTGCTGCTTTCCCTTTGGCACACACAACCAGGATCCAAGGATGAAGGAGGTGAACCAATTCGATTTCCCCCTCGCTCAGGCAGTATCCCCAGAGGATGACTGAGTTGCACTGCACCTTGACTTTAAATAGCATACGGCACTGCCCAAGGGTAAATCAATGCTGCCGCTTTCAGAGTTCTGGAAGGACCTGGCCAAGGCAGGTGGCAAACGGGTTTCCTGAGATCTCTGGCCACTCAAGTGTCCACCACTATTCTGGCTCTAAACCTCCACATCTCAAGGAAATCTGAGTCTCTTACCTTAACAAGGCAGTGCTGGTAACATTGGCTGGGACTCGGCCGGGCCAATAAGCCAGTGCTGGGACCCGGTGCCCTCCTTCCCAAGTGGTCTGCTTGGCTGGACTTCCGCCTGTGAAAAGAGGCAGGTGGTTCATGGACAGTGATGGTTTGAGGCTTCTTGTCAGCTAAGAGATACTGTCTGGGAAAACAGTCTCTCTCTAATGATTCCAATAATCCCACAAAGATGTGACTGTTTTTTAGTAATCAGCTTTCCCCCCAACCAATATCTTTCAATACATTCTTAACATGCCATTTTATCCCCTACATAACAATTACATTGTTGATTTACTGACTCGCTTCTTATGTGTCTCTGCAATGGGACCTCATGCATCTTGTACACACAAGACATGGTAGGTGTGTAACAAATTTTTGTGGAATAAGTGAATTGTGTTCTTACTGCTAATAATGTGTCTATTTCAGATGAGAAACTGTGATGACTTGAAAAGAGAGAAGGGGAGAAACTTCCCCAGCTACTTAATCTGCTCAATGTCTAACTGATCTGGCATGCATTTTGCTGTTTTATTTAGTTTTGTTTTGCTTCGCTTTGTTTTTCCTTGAGTTGATGAGTTGTTCCAATGCGGAAGAAACAGTGTCAGTAATAGCCCCAACCTCTTGCCTCTTGGCGGGAGGTAAGAATAAACTACATGCAATCTATGAATTTCCACATTAGTAATCAGAGGGGTTATTTTTATAACCACTCAGTCACAACTGACCACCAGTATAATGATAACCAGCGGGCTGGAAGAGATGAGGTCATGTTTTATGGAAACATCCTGAACGCATGTTGCATTGAATTAACCATGATCATCCTAACCACTCCCACACACACCCCACCCTCATCCTGGTTGAGCCAGAGGCCAAGGATTCCACAAAGTTCGCGTGTAAAAAGCCTTTTTGGAAAGCGCTGTATGTGGCTCACACACATTGTGGTCATACGACTTCCCCATGTTTGGCTTCCCCCTCTACACTGTCAATTATGAGGGGAAGCAGAGGGACCAAGGGAAAGGCTTCACCCCTCTGTACTCACACTGCTGCAGAGGGAACCTTTGATGTCCTGGCCCAGCACGCCACACCGGAAATGCTCAGCATTCTTGGGGCTCTCTGATAACCAGCTTTGGAGTCCCCCAAGTACTAAAGTCAGAAACAAAACACACACAAAAAAAACCCCATCCTATGGACTGTTTATGTTTAAGGGTGTGGGGCTGGAGAAGCCAACTGAAGTCTGTGCAGGCTGGTGGGAAGCGCTGTGATCCAGCCTGATGTTTCCCAAATACAGTCTTCCCATCCATGGCCACGTCTCTCAGAAATACGTAGTCTGATCCGATTATTCACACCCATGGAGCAGAGAATCCAGAACCCCAACAAGCATAAAATGTGTTTCCACGTGGCCTCGGAATGCATAGTTTATGCTGCAGCTTAAGCTCAAATACCAAAGAGGGAGCAACCACACATGCTGAAGTGCTTCGGGTCACCCTGACCCCGTGGGGGTGTTTTTGTGAACTCGGGGGTTCTGGGTGGATGAGAAGATGGAGCCTGTTTGCATCTTCATGGTGCACCACATTCACATGGGGCTGCTTAACCTTTGAGGCCAGATGCTAAGGAAAGGCCAAGGACTTGGTTCCAAGAAGCAAGCCACTAGCTCTGACCAGAGTCAGGTGCCATGGGTCTGCTCTGTTACAGGCAATGGGACCCAAGATTCCTTCTCTGCCTCCAGGATGTTTCTGGAAGGGTAAACTGGCCCCTGGTTAATAAATTTGCTAATTAACTTTTCACCACTAGGGATTGTCCTTGTTTTCCATGACCTTTCATGGGGCCTTTTTGTAGGTGATTGACCTTCTCAGTATGTTTTTCTGAGAAAATGTTTCATTGTGTTTGTCCTCTTTCAAAAGAATGTTGGAAGTTGTTGGGTTTAGGAGGGATTCAGCCAGTTATAAAACATGTACATGTCAGCAGCGTGGATGAGATTCAGCGACTGAAAGACAGTGACCAAAGGAAGCCCCCAGTGTGGCTTCATAAGGGACAATCCCCCTCTACACTGTCAAGGCTGACCAGCTAATCCGGTTGCACCCTGAGTGCTGGCTTGAACAGAAGGGCACAATTACCTATTCCAGCCACACAAAGGATCACAGGCCCATAGACCTTTACTCCAAAGGAATTTAGCTGAAAAGTCTGGGGTATGGGCAAGCAAGTAAAAAAATACATATTTATTACTTCTGACTTGTACACTGTGCTGCTCCAAACCCCAGTTTCTCAGCAGCACTACTAGGGGGTGGAGAAAAACCATCTGATTTACAGTCTCGGTCCATGACCAGGGTCGTGGAGACTAATCATCAGCTGCATGTGCTTGCATCGAACGGGGTTTACTGTGGTTTATCCGCACCAGCAAAAGATGAACTCCAGAATAGCTGTCCCTGGTCCCCCAGTGCTCCTCCTGCTCCTCCTCATGGACACGCATTCCGAGTTAATAACAATAACAATAACATCTACTAATTTGAGCCCCTACCAAGTATCAAGTTAAAGCTCCTCCCTGCTATATTTCACTGAATCCATACGATAACATTTTGAGCTAGGCACTATTGCCTCCATTTTTGAGATGAAGAAACCAAAGCTCAGAGTTAAGTAATTTTCCCAAGGTCACACAGGTAGCCCATGGTAGAGTCAGGAATTTGAATCCAGGGATTGGGATTTAACTGGCCTGGCTGGAGCCTGGACATCAATATCTTGCAAAGCTCTCCTAATGATTTAACATGGAGCTCACCCATCCTGGGCAAGACCAGCAAACAAACAATGCACTTCAAAACTAGACATAGCTTATGTACTTTTTAATCAGTGCTTTAGACTGCCCTCACCTTTATGCCTTTATGACACAGTATCATAAAAGCGACCTAATAAGTTACAGAAGAACACTAGATAAATCCACAAATGAAACTTCTATGCATTTTTCAAAGTTGAAAGCTGCCTGTTAGTTTAGATAAGCCTTAATACTTTGATCTGTGTCACTGGTACATTAAAAGTGTTAGTTGCATTTGGTTGTCTGTTGAGAAATGCTTGTCTTTGGGCCATGAGAATGCATTTCAATGTACTTGTGGTTAGTTATGACTCTAATTAAAGCACAATCTCTTACTTAAAGCAATAAATATTTAGCCTCAGCAACTAAAATATAAACAGAACCATGATTCATGAATTTGCTTACTTGTTCTTCCCTGGCTATGGAAGTAAAATGGCTTCGTGGTGCATCGTGACAAGGGCAGTCCGAGCAGGACTCACCACGGCCTACGCCTTTCTCCAAAAGGCCCGACTGCCCTGACCTGACTGAGTCACAAAGGCGGTATACACACTTCAGAATCACCAGGCGAGAACTCACTGACAATGTGGATTCTTGGGTTCTATCTCTAGCAAATCTAACTTAATAAGCCTCAGGTGGGAACGCTGATTCTGGATGGCTCTAATGCCAGTAGTCTGAGAACCAGAGTTTGAGAATTATGAGCAGGGTCATGGGGGAACACCTTTGGAGCCAGGCTGATCTGCATCCTAACTCCAGGGCTGCTCCTAACTAACCGTGTGGCCTTGGGCAGAATTTGTAACCTCACTCAGCCTCAATCCTCTGAGCCATGAAGAGGGGAAACAATTGTACTTATCTCATGAGGTTGTGGGAACAGTTTTTTAAGATCACGGATATAAAATTCACAGCAAGGTATTTTTGCATAGAGCCCACCACAAAAGCATCCAACAAATGCAAAGCACCCCCCCTCCAAAAGAAATTACCTATAGGTAGCGAACAGCACAGGTATCAGCCTGGCATCTCACGTACTGGATGCAGCCCTCAAACTGCTTGGTAGGCATATTTTTCTTTTTAGCTAATTTTTTTTTTCAGTACTGCAGATTGATCCAGGGCCTTGTAGATGGTAGGCAACTACTCTACCACTGAGTTACACCCCCAATCTTTTTATTTATTTAATTAATTTATTTATTTTTGAGACAGGGTCCCAAAATAAATAAGTTGTCTAGCTGGGCTCAAACTCATGATCCTCCTGCCTCGGCCTCCTGAGTAGCTGGGATTGCAGCTGGGATTGTAGCTGGGATTGCAACCATTCATGCGCAGCTGCTTTTTAACTAAGTTTGAATGTCATCAAACAGAACCGTCTCTCTACAGTTTGCGGGATTCCTTATCCTCCCCACATATGACAAAGTGAACCTGTTTTCCTTTAGAAGATCAGCCTGTCCCATGAAGGTATCTGAATTCGCAACTCCTGCAGAACATTGTTCTGAGCAGTACACATTCTACAACCCTCTGAAGAAGCAGACTTCCTTTCTAAATATAAATACGTGCCCTGGCCAAAGATGCCTGCATCATACTAGTTTTCTAGAAACACTGGTTACCAGAGCCACAGCTGGGACCCAGGACTATTGCTGGTCTGAAATGGCCTGGATCTTGTACATGGGGACATTTCACCAAGACTGGTGGCAAAGCCCAGGAAGAGACACACTTTGACTTCTACTGGGTCCTCATCAGCAAGCCCTGCCCCAGCCAGGGTCAATGAGCAAGGTCCCTTGTCCCTGACTCTGTCACACCCCCCCAGCATCTTTGACCTTGCCCCGTCCTACCCCCTACCTCAAGCAGGACAGAAGGCCCGGGATGCAAGCAGCTTCCCAGCGGGAGAGGTTACGTAACAACCTGATAGCATCGAATTACAAACAGCCAAGGTCTCCCAGAAGTGCAGATGCCAAATTCAACAGAATGTTTCCTCATCACCAAGGGGGAGGAAGGAACAGTTCTGCTCTTCAAATAAAACAAGATTTTCCAGACAGAGGGGCGGTCAGCTGGGGGGGAAACCAAGGTGTAGGCTCTGTCCCAGGTAGGAAAGAGGTCCGGAGTGCAGCGGGAGGGGCAGTGGCTGGCGGCCAGACCTCCCGAGCCTGCTGGGGAGGATGGGGTGATGGAGGCTCAAAATCAAGCCCTTTCTCTTAGGGAGAAGGCAGGGGTGCTCGACTTTGTCTCCCCTACCCGACCCCCCATGCCACCCCCCGCAGAGCACGAGCCAAGCCAAGTGGAGCAACCTCACTCCACACGCACGGGATGAAAAGATGACTCCAGGAGACGCTGTCTCATCTCATCAGCTGAGCTGGGCGGCTTGGCCAGGAAAGGAAAGGGAAGAAGAGGGAGGCTGGGGCGGGGGGAGGACGGGAAGACAGCGCGTGGCCTGACGTAGCAGGCTGGCTTCGGGAAGAACGAAGCAGAGCTCAGAGTACTGTTTGTCCTACTCCGTTGCGAAAACATTGACTGTCTTCTCTCTTTCATCTGCTCTTGAGACTGGCTGGGGTGAGGAGAAGCAGGTGGTCCAGAGAGACCCCAGCCCCTTGACCTACAAAGCCTAGCTTCTGCCCAGCTGCACAAAGAGCTCCACCTGGCTTCCCAGAGCCCCTGCAGCATTCCAGGCAGAGAGGAAGAGGTCTGTGGAATCACTGATGGGAAGCTGGTCTGGAGTATGAGGAAAAGGATGCGTTTACCCTGTAGCAACTGCCTTTCAGGCAAAGTTCACTTTCAGACTCCCTTGTGAAAAGACAAGAATGTTATCCAGCCCCAGTTCCACCATGAGTGCAAGCACTGTGCCCCACACAAAGTTGGTCAGAAAACCTTGCCCAGAAAAGAGTGTGACTAAGAGATGATTGAAAGATAACTCAGAGCAGTGTCCCAAGACACAAGCTCAGAACACCTTTATCATTAGGCATATATTATTTAAGTTGCCCAGTACTTTTATGGGAACATCTATTTTAGGGCACTTTCCAATCCGCTCCCCTCTCTTCTCTTGCTGGGGTACACCTAGCTCGTTTCATCTAGAAATGAAGAAACTGACTCTTATGGGGGTTAGTAGCAGAGGTGAAGCACAAGACTGGAACATCCCCCCTGATTCTTCCCACAATCCATGGAGGTGGGTTCCCCCCACCTCACAAGACAGAAGAGGAAACAGAGCTTCCCGCACTGACTAAGAAGCAAGTCAAGATTCAAGCCCAGCCCCAGCCTCCAAAGTCATTAGCTCTTTCCAGCTTTCCATTCTGCCTCCCACAGGGGCTAACGACATTTTCCTTGACAACCATGAGTTTCAAAGAAGCAGATAGGATTTTCCAGATGACCGAGCAGGCCTTTGAGTATGAAAAGATGTGAGTAACAGCAGCCACATGGGCTGAGGAATGAGCCGGCCATAGCCTCCTCCATCACTGGCTGGCCTGAGTAAGCCTTCCATCCTCCTTGGCCTCAGTTTCCGCATCTGACCAGGAAGATGGCTGGAATAAAGATGGCGGACATCTCTTCCAACCCTGGCATGCTTTCAATGCGAGGATACTCCTGGAAACATTTGTGGCTGGCTTCTCTCATCAAAAATTTCTGGCTCAATGGAATTGAATCTAGTACTCACCTCTCTCCATATTCTCAGTCCCACTGATTTAGAGGGAGCTTTTAAAACTGAATAATGTGATGAATAAGGGCTGGGGAATGGAGAGCAAGCATTTCACTTTTAGGGGTAATAAAAATGTTTTGGAATGAAACAGAAGTGTTGGTTGGACAACACTGTGATTATGCTAAACACCACTGAATTATCCGATTTAAAGTGGTTAATTTTGTGGGATGTGAATTTCACCTCAATTTTAAAATTTGAATAATGTCACTCTCTTATAATCCCCCCATGAGTCCACATTTCTTTAGAATTATGACCAAAATTATTCATCTAAAGGAATTTCAAATACTGACCCCATCTCTCTCTATTCTACCTGGTCACAACCTTCAGAGGCATAGACACCTAGGCAGCTCCAGAGAGTAGAGCCTACCTCTTGGTGTCTCCACCTCTGCCCAGGATCCCCTACCTGCAAAACCCCGGCTGTCTCCTACTCATTTTTCAAAACTCAAAGCATCAAAAGAAAGTGTATTTGTACCATCCATTATGGTAGTAACTAGCCATATGTGGCTACTAAGCCTTTGAGATGTAGCTAGTAATAGCTTCAAGTTCAATTTAATTTTCTTTTTTTTTTTTTTTTTTTTTTGTGGGTACCGGGGGTCGACCTCAGGACCTTGCGTGCCAGCAGGCGCCCATGCCGCTGAGCGATATCACCGGCCCTTTTTTTGGCCCTTTTTTCGTATGTGGGTTCCGGGAGTCGAACTCGGGCTCTCGTACTTGCCAGGCAGGCGTGTAGGCCACTGAGCCATCTCACCGGCCCTAAATTTAATTTTCATTAACTGTAATTTAAATAGGCACACATGGTATTTGGCATATCGAACAGTATCATTCCAGACAGGTAGTTCTCAAATTTTAACCTGTATCAACATCACCCAAAGGACTTGTTTGGGTGAGCTCCAAACAAGTTTGCTAAGATCCATCCCCAGTGGAAAAATCTGTATTACTAACAAGTTCTGGGGCCATACTAATGATGCTGGTTTAGGCACCATACTTTGACAACCACTGATCCGTAGTTGAAAGTTCTAGACTCAGATGCCTCTAGACTCATATAGTATAGACATGATGGTATAGACTGGTGATTCTCAAAACATAGTCTCTAGACCAATCACATCGACATCACCTAGAACAGCAATGGCAAACCTTTTAGAGATTTCAATGATAACAAACAGCCTGCCGCGCCACACGGTGCCATAGACTCACCACCACTGACCTAGAAGCATCACAGAAATGCAGAATTTCCAGTGCTAACCTTGGGTCATACCTGCATTTTGGCAGGATCCCCAGGGGATTATCTGTACATAAAAGTCTGAGAAATATTTTTTAGACACTCATTCCTTTAGGTCAGGGGCTTCACTCATCTTTGTATCTCCAGCACTGAGCATATTTGCTGGCACACAGTCAGTGTTCAACCAATAGGAAGATGTAATGGTTAAGCTTGATTGTGTCAACTAGAATGCCTTGGGAGACACCCAGGGGACTGATAGAGCACCTTCTGGGTATGTCTGATGGGGATCATGGAAGAGTAACCTTGGGTACTATGTCTGGTCCCTCACCCACTTCTTCTCTGGTGCTGGTCCCATGCTCTGCTTCCTAGCCACCATAAACTAAGCATTGTTCCATCATGATGTTTCTGCTTTGGAGCCAGCTGACCATGGATTGAATCCCCTGAAACCATGAGCCAAATAAACCTCTCTTCTTTTAAGTTATTAGGTATTGTGTCCTAACAATGGGAAAGCTGACTAATACAGAAAATTGGTACCACAGAACTGGGTCTTTTCTGTGATTGTCTCTGACCACATAGTTGAGAAGCCTTTGGAAGGTTTGGAGTTACAGTTTATAGGAGGAGTTTGGAAAGGTTTGAAGATGTGGACCAGAGAAGCCTTAGAGTACAGTGAACTGATCGTTATGGGCAATTATGGTCAGAGCTCAGAAGATCAGAATGCTGATAGAAATGTAGACAGCAAAGGCCAGGCTCAGGAGGTTTTACCACTGGAATTGGACCAGAGACCAGTGTGTTATACTCTGGCAGAAAATTTGTGTTCATTTTGCCCATTTCCTGAGATTTTGTGGGAGCCTGAAATTAAGTACAGTGGACTAATTGATTGGGCGGATGAAATTTCAAAACAGCCCAATATTCAGGCTAAGGCATGGGTACTTCTGGCTGCTTTTAGCCAGATTTATAGTAAGAATCATGGGCAAAAAGCAGAATAGAAAAATTTGAAAAGTTTAAATGTTGGCCCAAAAGGAACCACACATAAAGTTGAAGCCAGTGATTGCTGAATAGATTAGCCCCATTAAAAAGAAACCAAGTACTCTGTATAGGAACAAGAAGAAAGATGCCTTCATTGCATCTGAGAAATCAGCAATTCTCCACCTATCACAAGCTCAATGGTGTGAAAGTATAAAACTTTGGGCCAGGGATACAGCTCAGCGTCACAGCTCCTGCCTGGCAAGCACAAGGTCCTGAGTTCAATTCCCAGCACAAAAAAAGAAGTATAAAACTTTCACCTGAGAAGGGAGTCAGCAATCAAGGCATTCAGCAGCCACTGTAGTCATGGTCCAAGGAGGCCTTGCTACTGCTCCCACTGACAGCAGATGTTGACATAATTTATGTGATGCTAGTTTTACTGGCATGAAGAATACAAAAGCTGTGGGTTCTGGGGGGCTTCCATGTAGATTTTAAAGGAAGGACTGGGAAGACAGGCAAGGAGCCTTAAGAGGGCAGTGCATGAAGCTGTGATAATGAAGTCACAGGTACTGTCATAGTTACTTTTCTCGTTGCTGAGACAAAATACCCAACACCCAAAGTTAAGGGAGGAAAGGTGCATTTGGCTCACAGTTTGTAGAGGTTTCAGTCCATATCAGCTGGCTCCAAGGCATGGTGGCATGGCAGACAGGCATCAAAGAGGAGAAACTGTCCATGGTGGACAGAAGGTAGCAAGGCAAGCAAGGGACCTTAGCAGCTTCTCTCTGCCCCTTTTATACTTTATCTAGGCTACCGGGATTAGAGTGGTGCCAAAGCAATCAGTGGACTGACTTAGTTATCACGTAATCACACACCCGTAATCCCACTCTAGATTCAGCCACCTCTGAAAAAGCCCCACCTATGACCACATAAGGCTTTGCAGGGACATCCAGACACAAACCGTAACAGATACATAAAGATCCCAGGTATTTGGAAGCGCCATGAATGTGGAATGACTGCTGAAGAAATCTATAGGCTATGAATGGACCCAGCCTGAGAGAGGTCATGTAAGCCACGCAAGCTCTCTGGGACTCACATCTCACCACCATGTGCCCCAGATGCCAGACGTGGAGCTACAGCACTTAATATCTACCCTGCTAGCCTTTAGGCTTACTTTGGTTCCATCCTTTCCTAGCCCCTAACCTCCCTTTTAGAATGGGAATGTTTACCCTGTGCCATTGTACCATGGGATTGTATAGCTTGTTTTTTCCTTTATAGGGATTCACAGCTAAGAGTTTGCCTTGAGTCTCAGAAGAGACTTTGACTTGGATTTTTGAAAATGGCTGACACTGTTTCAACTTTGGTGAAAGGATTATTGTGTTTTCAGTTGTATGTGAGATAGTTGTATCATGTTAGGTGGAATTATGACCTTGTGTTTATTTGGGGATTAAGTATCATTTAGGGAGATGTGTTTGAGTATCAAGTTGAAAAGTGGTGAGATGTGACACTTAAATTTGATTGTGTCAGCTTGATTGGCTTGAGAGATACTCGAGGGATTTTGGAGCATACTTCTGGGTTATCTGGGTAGGTCATGGAGGAGTGCCCTTGGGTTCTATATCTGTCCTTTCACCCTTTCCCTCTGGTGCTGCTCCCCTGCTTTGGTTTCTGGCTGCCACGAGCTAAGCAGCTTTGCTCCACCACATCCTTCCACCATGATATTTCTGCCTTAGAGGCTTCAGGCATGTACTAAATCCCCTGAAACCACAAGCCAAATTAAACCTCTTCTTTAAATTGTGGGTGTTTGGTATTGTGTCCCTGTAATGGGAAATCTGACTAGTACAGAAGAAAAGAAAATAACAGGGGCTCAACAAATGCTTATAAGAGGAAAGAAGGGAATGAGAGACAGAGTTGTATTTATTACTACATGAAGTTTTCCCTTTGAAGAATGGGGCCCCGGTCCACATCCCAGAACCAAAGTCCAAACTGCCTCACAATGGGGAAAGAGACAAAGAAGGCAGGTCCTCTGATAAGATCAGCAGACCATCTTCCTAGGGAACTGAGAGTCTCCCATGAAGAAGTCACGTATAGATCTCGATCCCCATGTCCTTGGTCCTCATACCTCTGGACAGTTACCCTGGAGGATTCCAACTCCCGAGTCTTCCAGGCTTTGTAATTGAGCACTGAAGATAGCAGGCTGGCCCAACAGTGTCCCAGGCAGAGAAAGAGGGAATTAACCAACAAAAAGCAAAGCAAAGCAAACCACTCCCAGCTACACCTCCTTGCAAGCATCAGACACATCTCCATTCACCTCCATCCTGCCCAGAATCTTCTCCTGACCCAGATCTGTAGGCATAGGAACTGAATGCTGATCCTAAATAGGACACAGGATTCTTGAACTTGAAGGAAGCATAGAAATCAATATAGATAGACAAACACCAGTACCTCAAGAAATAGAGTGGTCCAGTGCCCCAGCAGGTAAGAGAAAGGTTCAGTTCTCCTGACCCCTGACTCAAATTTCCAGACACAACATGACCACAGTCTGACAGCCTCTCACTTGGAAAGTTCTCAAGGGATCTGATCCAAGAGATACCAGACTGAAGAAGAAAAGAAAAAATGATCAACTTTTCCTCCTGGGGCACAAAAGCTTCCGTTTCTTGGTAATTACAAATAGCCTGCCAGACTAATAATGAAAGGCAGTGTGTCCTCCCAACTGGGTGCAGCTGGGGGCCATCCCTCAACAGCAAGCTGGGTGGCAGAGGAAACCTAGCCCCAGATTTAAAATTTAAAACAGACATGCCTTGGTGAGGGCAGTCATGTTAGGCCTGTCTCTGAACCCTTTGGACAAAAGCACTCTATAAAAACAAATTTTTTTTTGAGACAAGGTCTCACTCTGTAATTCAGGCTGGTCTTAAACTCACTATGTAGCCCAGGCTAGCCTCAAACTCATGGCAATCCTCCTGCCTCAGCCTCTAGAGCGCTGGGATTACAGGCATGTATCACCACACCCAGCTCTTTATTTTTTCAGTGCTAGGATTGAACCTAGGGTATCACACATGCTAGCCAAGCACTCTACCACCAAGCCTCATCCCCAGTCCCTATTTTAATTTTTTATGAAACAATACCTGTTGTATGGGGAAAAAATCACACTTAAACCCTCCATGTCCCCCCAGAGATAATTACTGCTAATCTTTTGTACATTTTGTTGCCTCATTCAAGGTTTTTCTGAGGATACATAAGCTGACTTTTATGCAATACAATTATACCTCACATACTATTTTGTAACTTGTGTCATTCATTGAAAAGTATTTAACAAAGTGTTTCCAAGTTAGTAAATGTACAGCATTGATTCTTTGGTATTCCTTTAAATGGGTGCATTATAATTTCTTTTAGAGCTCCCCTCTTTCTGGATACTTGGCCCAACTATTTTTTTAAAAACAAAAACAAAAGTCTAGTGCAATGAGCATTCATTTATATACATCACTGTGCACTTGGCTCATTGTTTCCTCATTATAAGACAAATGCTTATAGGAGAAATGGGTTCATGAAAAGGTACGCATCTTTTTCAAGCTTGTGTGCCATACACCATATTGGCCTAAGCATGGCTGCTCTCCCAGAAAGCGAGGTCCTTCTGGAGAACTTCCCCAGAGCACACAGGAGCTGCCTGAAGGCTGAAGGAGGTTTAAACAGAGCCTCAGGCAGCTGTGGGAGGTTGTGATCTAGTTGGGACCAAAGCAACTTTCATTGCAGTAGCTAGCCTGGCTCTGCCTCAAAAGCTGTGTGACACTAGGCAGTTTGCTTCTCTGAGTCCTTCTCTTCTTTCATCTGTAATGGAGCTACTGTTACTTACCTTTTGCTGTTATAGGCTTTAGATCACATGAATAAAAACCTTGCATAGTTGTATACTAAATATTTTTGAACAAATAAGATGAATTAGTAATTGAAACGATGGAGGGATGATGAAAGAAAAAGGGAAGGAAAGTGAGAGGAAGCGGAGGGGAGGGGAGGGAAGGGAAGGGCAGAGCAGGATAAGACAGAAAGGAAAGGGCAGGGCAGGGCAGGGCAGGGCAGAGAAGGAAAGGAAAGGAAAGGAAAGGAAAGGAAAGGAAAGGAAAGGAAAGGAAAGGAAAGGAAAGGAAAGGAAAGGAAAGGAAAGGAAAGGAAAGGAAAGGAAAGGAAAGGAAAGGAAAGGAAAGGAAAGGAAAGGAAAGGAAAGGAAAGGAAAGGAAAGGAAAGGAAAGGAGGAGACAGACAGCAAGGGTAGCAGGATAAAAATAAAAGCAAAGCATATTCACTGGGAGGTTTGTGAGCTGGCTTGTCGAGGTGAAGGGTAGTCCTCTAGGAGAGTCCTCGGAGAAAAGGAGAAAAGAGATGGCCCACTTTCTTTCCCTCCCAACTTGTTCCTTCTTCCCTGAAAGAGCTGAGAGCTGGTAGCTGGTGAGCCACCGTGTGCCTGTCTCACACTGATGCCTAAAGGCTAGGATAGGTGTTAGCCCTCTTGGAGGAAAATCCCATGACCCAGCCAGGGCTCGGGTCCTGCAAGTGGGATTGTCAGTCCCAGGTGAGGCCTCTACCTTGACGGGTCTGCCACAGTCCACTGAAAGGACCCACGCTGCCTGCCAGCTCACACTTCTGAGCCCATGGGCCATTGTCTCCTAGAAATAAAAAAAAAAAAAACAATATGTAATTATCACCAGGCTGGGGGACTCTTTCACCAACTCCCCCCTCTGGCCCCATATCCCTGTGCATGGCAGGGAATTGTATCGAAGAAATATTTGAAAAGGCAAACACAAGGCCTGGCTGTGAAGTCAGGGTGACATGAGCCTGCATCTACTAGGCTCTCAGGGGAGGGCTTTCCCTGCTCCAATTGGCCCCATCCTGAGCCTCTGCCCTTATATCCCTTTATCTTTTTTATATAGTTTTAGCAATCCTATTACCATTGCCATCAGCATCAGCCCAGCAACTATACATTGAGCATCTATTATTCACCTTGTGCATCTCATAATCTTGCAACATGCTATGGAGTAGATTCTACTAGTAGCTCAACCTTTTGAGGATTAGAGGATTAATGTAACTCTCCCAATAGTAGAGTGTAGATTCAAATCCAGGTCTCAACTTGATTCAAATTCAGTGCTTTAAACCACTGCCCTTGTTCCAGACAGGGACCTGAGATATACACACAGTGCATGTGTGGGCCCCTTAAAGGGATCACTTGTTCAACTACCAGGGTCATTCAGCCAAAAGATGTGACCCGGTGACCAGTGGCAATAGATGTCTTGGGACCAGGGAGGAAGACTGAAGAGAAAATCCTAGAATAGCACAAGAAACATACAAACTCACAATGTCAAAATAATTTACTAGTGACTAAAAGCAACGTCCACAGAGCCTGAATCATACATGAGTCCAGCAAGGTGCATGCTCTGTCAGTACAAACTGTTCCAGGGATTCAGCCTTGGAGCACCCAATAGACACATACGCAGCATTCAAGCCCAAGTTCAAAGCCAGCCCCATTCCATGTAAAAGGGCACTTGGTCGGGCTGCACTCTTCATGGGGCGTGTGCAGGGTTATTCATTAGTTGAGCTAGTAAATGTAGCTTTTACTACTTTACCTGTAAACCAGAAGAATGTGTGTTCTTTTGCTGTGCCGTCAATTTTGTCCTTGATCTGACCCACCAGATTGTCCATCTCCCGGAGGCCTGCCCGGTATGGCCTTTGGCCTTGTGAGTCTGCCAATGGCTGGGTCACAGATATGGGTACGTGCATGTGGGCCAGGGCCACGTAGAGTAGGAAGGGTCTTCTGCTGGCACTGAAACAAGTGAGAGAGCCACGAGGTCACTCTACAGGAGGCTGACCTAGCTTGTCCAGTGCCCCTGGGCTGCTCCATGACTTCAGGAAAATTCCCCCAAAGGGTCTGCCCAGAGGCTCAAAAGGGACATTTTTACATTTTTACCTACAACCTTCTAAGGAAATGTGGAAATCATCTGGTCAGACAGTTAAAAATGAGAACATGGTAATAATAGTTACTGTCCTTTAATATTCATTGAGAGCTTATTCTAGGGCACTCATGTTGCCTAAATTCATCCTAATAAGCCCCAAATTCCCTTTTTTCAGACAATGAATCAGCGGCTTAAGGGAATTAAAGGACTTGGTCCGTGTTATACAACTAGCAAGTGACAGAGTCTGGACCTAAACGCAGATCTGTCGAGAGCAAAGCCCTGTTCTTGGCTGCTGCACTGGAGTCCAGGCATCCAGACCGCAGTGTCTGCTCTAGGAGATGAGCGGATGGCTCGGCTGAGCACAGGAAATCCCAAGGATGCACAGGACTACCAGGGGAAACTGAGATCAAGCCTCTGTTAGAGGCCCAGGCATCTGGCCACCTCTATACTAATCCTGATTCCATGGAAAAATGCAAAATAAAAAGCTGGGAGGGAGCTGGAGTGGCCTCCAAGCAAATGTCCCCTTGCCTCCGGTACCACTCAGAAAGCTCTCTGTCCCCCCCACGCCATTGCCAGATGAGAGCAGCTGCAGCGACCCAGGTGGATGCCCCTTCCCACTGGCCATACCCATGGGAGGGGGCCTTTTAGAGGACCCAGAGTAAGGAGGCTGGTGTGCTCAATCACACACATGCGCAGAGTGGCCACAGAAGCAGGCCCTGTGACACCAGCTCACACAGGGATTCCACCTTCTCCTTTGCTCACCCTGATTCCCCACCCTGCAGCCTCAGCTCGGGAGCAAGGTTATGCCAGAGAGCCCCCTGCATCCTGCTCCAGGAGCCACTGATTGGGACGGTACTTGTCCTCAGTCCTCTCTGACAGGTATAAAACCCAGGACACCAAAATAAGGAGCAAAACAGGGGGTAGATATTGGGAAGTAGGAAGAACATGTTCAAATGGGAATGGAAGCAAGGGAGGGGGGAGGGGGAACAAAAGGAAGGGAAAAGGGATTTTAAAAAAGAGAAATGAAGGGAAAAATGGAAACAAAGCTTTTGCAAATGGGGAAGGGAAGAAGGGTTGGGGGGGAATGGGAAAAAAAGAATTAAGACATATTATGAACAGGTACAAATTCATTACATATGGCAAATACATACTAATTAAAACAAACAAACAGGGCCGGTGAGATGGCTCAGCGGCTTAAGCGCCTGCCCGGCAAGCGCGAGGGCCCGAGTTCGACTCCCGGATCCCACATAAGAAAAAGGGACCGGTGATATCGCTCAGAGGCACGGGCGCCTGCTGGCGCGCGAGGTCCTGAGGTCGACCCCCCGGTACCCACAAAAAAAAAAAAAAAAAAAAAAAAAAAAAAAAACAAAAAACAGGGCACCAGTCCCAAGACAGGGCCCTTGGCCTTCCCCATATTAACCCACAGGTTCCACACCACATTTCTAGAACTGTGTTGTCCAAGCCAGTAACCACAGGGTTGTGGAGCTATTTGTGTTAAATTAACAAAAATTAAGTAACGTTAAAATTTCACATCTGTGCCTCACACGCTAGAGCACAGATCACTCTGAGGACATTATGCTAAGTCCAGTCACCAAATGACAAATAATATGACTCTACTTGTAGGAGGTCCCAGGGTTATTAAATTCAGAGATTGAAAGTAGCAGAGTGGGACCACAGGCCCCCAGCCCGAAGACTACGGGAGCATTCATCTTCCCTCCTTGGCTTGGACAAGTGCAGTGCAGAGCCTACGACTTTCCAAAGACACAGAATGATTACTTTTAACTAGAGAAGAAGAGAAGGAGGAGTAAAGAGAAAAGAAAAGATGAGTAAAAAGAAAGGAGAGGATGGGCCGGTGAGATACCTCAGTGGTGTAAGCGCCTGCCTGGCAAGCACGAGGTCCTGAGTTCGACCCCCGGTACCCACAAAAAAAAAAAAAAGAAAGAAAGGAGAGGAGAGGAAAGGAAGGAAAAAGGAAAGGAGGGCCGGTGAGATGGCTCAGCAGCATAAGTGCCTGCGTGGCAAGCACGAGGGCCCGAGTTCGACTCCCGATACCCACATACGAAAAAGGGCCGGTGATATCGCTCAGCGGCACGGGCGCCTGATGGCGCACGAGGTCCTGAGGTTGACCCCCGGTACCCACAAAAAAAAAAAAAAAAAAAAAGGAAAGGGAAGGGAAGGGAAAGGAAGGAAAGGAAGGTAGGTTGCTAGAGAGTGGGAGAAATGTGGAGTTAATACTTAATGGGTGCAGAGTTTCAGTTAGGGAAAATGAAAATGTTTTGCAGGTAAACAGAAGTGAAGGTTGCACAATGATGTGTATGTACTTAATACCACAGAACTTTACACTAAAAAATGGTTAAGATCAGCCAGGAGTAGTGGTGCAAACCTATAATCTCTGCAATGTGGGAAGATGAAGTGGGAAGATCATGAGTTTGAGCCCAGCCTGGACAACTCAGTGACTTTTCCAGACCCTGTCTCACAATGAAAAACAAAAAAGGGCTGGAGTTGTAGCTCAGGATGAAGGCCCTGGGTTCAATCCCCAGTATCAAAAAATGAATAAATGAACAAAAATAAGATTGTTAAAATGGTAAATTTTGTATGTGTGCATGTGTATGCAACTTTCAGAACTATGCCATGGAGAGCTATGCTGCGGCTCGTCTCTTCAGTTCCACATTCGGCAACATCTTATTGATTGCTTGAGACCAGGCTCGGTGAGAATATTTACCCCACAGAAATTGGCAAATGCTCCAGATGGGGCTGTTTTCTCTGGCAGCTGTTCATTAAACATTTACCAGCTCACCACTGCACATGGTCTAGGAATGGTCCCAATGCCCACTGTGTGTCCCATCTTCCAAAGCCCCACCATCATCAACATCACATTAGCAGCCTGGGCCAAAGGCTCAAAGATGCAGATGATAATGAGAAACGGCAGAGGGGATAGATGAGGAGCACAGGCTTGGGAGACCGGCATGCAAATCCCAGGATGTTCTATGTCATGGCTGTGTAACCCGGGGCAATTAACTTAACCTCTGCCATCTGTGAAATGGGACAATCTTACCTCAAAGTTGAGAGAAGTGAGCATTTAGTATATGGTACATTTTTATTAATAATTAGGAATAATACATGCTAGCAGTAATAAAGATGGATGTTACCCAAAGATATACCCTTTCACTGCATCCTGATGCCAGGCTAGGATTTATAAAGATGACACCATGCACAGACCTGTCCCCGGGGGGTATCATGTGTCCCAAGGCATGTCTTCATTTTGGGTGCTTGTGCTGAATGCAAAACAGAGTTGGGGAGACCTGGTGTTTTCGGGGTGAAAAGTGCTGATTATAAGACAGTGTACTTCCACTTATATTTGTTTTGTTTTGTTTTTTGAGACAGGGTCTTGCTCTGCAGTTCAGGCTGGACTTGAACTCACTATGTAGTCCAGGCTGGCCTCGAACTCACAGGGATCCTCCTGCCTCAGCCTCCCAAGTGCTGGGACTACAGGCATGCACCACCATGCCCAGCTTCCACTTACGTTTCTTAAAAATATGCCCTCTTCAATTATACCTTAATAAAGTTGGGTAAAATAT
The DNA here is from genome assembly GCA_028451465.1 of Erethizon dorsatum. NCBI lineage: Eukaryota > Metazoa > Chordata > Mammalia > Rodentia > Erethizontidae > Erethizon > Erethizon dorsatum. The sequence goes on from CM051826.1 coordinate 14,095,631, forward strand.
GTTTATGCTCCAGCAGAGAATGGGGCTGGAGGAACACTATCAGATATATCAAAAGGAGTTATCTTTGAGGTGTGGAATTCAGGGTGATGGGTTTTTTGTTGTTGTTGTTATTGTTTGCTTATCTCTGTTCTCATAAATTTCTAAAGGGAACACATTACTTATGTGTCAAAGCCAGAGTGGTAAGCAGAAGGAAAAAAGCAAGTAAGATGCAAGAGGGGACATTCTGGCAAAGGGTGGATGAGGCAAGGCACAGACATGCTGAAGTTTCAGGCCCGAGGTCAGCCAAGCCCTGGAAAAACATCTCAGAAATACAGGCAAGGGCACCCCCCTTTCAAGAAGGGTCCCCCACAGGTGCCTGGCCAGAGAGAGACAGGCCTCTTGGGGTAGCCCCCTGGGGTCTCTAGAATTGATGCTTGAAACAGTCGTTTGGCCTCTGCTCCACCGCCCCCCCACCTCAGCATCTAGAACTGAAACTGAAGCTGACAGTTCCTTATTTAGAAATCAGCTGGGGGGGTCACTGCAGCCCCCAGGGTCGGCCAAACACCTCAGCCTGCATCCATTGCCTTCTCCATTGGGGTTTCCTCCAGTCCGGCATTCCTGCCCTTCCAAGACTCTTCCTATTAGCTTCCCAGGCCCCTCGCTCCCTTCCGCCACTGCTCCTCTCCACAGCAGCATCCCTGGTTTTCCACTGCCAAAAGTACCCAATCGAATCTTGCACTCAGCTCAAAAGCCACCAGCACTGATTTAAAACCCCACATCAGGATTCACTTTTAGCACTGTTGCTAGATTAAAGGTCCAAACTCATGCAAAGACCCATTTAAAAATGCTCCAGGAAGTCCTGGGTGGGCTCCCTTGCCAAAGAAGAGCAGGAGGCCACGCTGCAGGAAGACCTGGGAGTCTTGGCAAACAGGCCCAAGTGGAATGCGGGGCTCAAGGTTGCAGCAGAGTCTGGAGGAGGAAGGAGCAGACTGGGGGCTTTTTCTGCTGAAGCTCAGAAAGTCATGGGTGAACTGTCATCCATTCCGGAAGAGATGGATACTCTGAATACCATGCTCTGTCAAGTTAAAAGCCAACAGGATCAGTGAAAGTTCACTTAACTAATAAAGTTATCTCTTTGCCTTTTTCATTTGCTAAGAAGAATGTTAGTTGATTTGTCTCAGCTGATTCACTAACGGGTGGATGTCCACACACCAGATCCCCTGCAGAGCAGGCATTACATGGTCCCCAATCCACGCTCAGCCACCATCCCTCCCCTCAGAAGCCTGTGTCATCTGAGGCACTGAGAAAGCAGGAGGGGACTGTCCCCTCCAGCCACGAAGCATCCTCCTGCCATGGGGTACGGGGGCCTGAATCTGCCTCAGAGTTCGGAGCTGGGAGATGTTCAGCCCACTAGAGGGGAGAAGAAGCTCTGCTCTTTTTATACCCACAATCTGAGAAAAATCGACCAACAGTGCTTCTCAAAAAAACTCCTAAGGAACCATTCAGACGCAACCTTGAAAGCCCTTGGGGGCTGCCCCTGAGATTAAGAATTTAAGTAATGGGTTTTATTATCAATCACATGTGCTAACCAGATGTCCTACATTGCTCCCTTTCTTGCTGACTGGACTCTCTACAAAAGCACAATTTAGTCAAGCAAGGAGAGAGGGATTCTTGTCCATTCAAGGAGCTGGTCGGATCACTTATCCACAGGTAGAGTCCATTCTTAATTCCGCACAAGTAGACAGCCATGCAGTGCAGCACAGCTGTTCTTGCTCATGTAGGCCAAGGCTGCGGACCTAACAAAAACCATTCCATTGCCCTTGGGGAGCTCACGATCTTGGGAGAAGGATCAGATGAGCACACGCAGGGTCCTCCTGTGCTCTGACCTGACAGACGTCATGAAGCAGCAGCTCTCACGCACGCAGGATTTGTTACAGACACATGGTAACATGGATGTGGCTTTTTGCATTTTGTTATTTATTTATTTTTTATGTGGGTACCGGGGAGTCGAACTCGGGACCTCGCGCTTGCCAGGCAGGCGCTTATGCCACTGAGCCATATCACCAACCCGCATTTTGTTATTTTTAATTAGTAGTTTCTTAACATTTAAAGATCAGGAGATCTCACATAAGAGCCAGGTATCCTGTCTCTCTCAGAACATGGAAATATCTGACATTCCAGGCTCACATTCCCAACAAGAAGAAATAAATAGCTGACGCTAGGTAGCACCTACTCCATTTTAGATGGGGTTTGTGCTTACAAGTTCACCAAGATTACCTATTTGGCCCTGTAGATGCTGGAATTTGAAACCCTTGTGTGGTAAAGGGGTTGTGTGGTGGAGGTGGCAGGCTGAATAATGACCCTCAAAAATACCTAATTCCTGGAATCTGAGAATATTTGTTTGTGCAACAAATGGAACTGTACAGGTATAATTATGTTAAGGAGACTGTGATAGGGAGATTACCTTGAATTATCCTGAATAACCCTAAATAAAATTGCAGATATCCTTAAAAGAAAGACACAAAAGGAAGCCAAGCACCATGGTCACATCAGTAATTCCAGTTGTTTGGGAGGCTGAGGCAGAAGCATTGCCAGTTTCAGGCTAGCAGTCTGGGAAAAAGAGGAAGAGGAGGAGGAGGAAAAGGAAGAACACGATGAAGACATTGGCAACTGAGGAGGATTTTACTACAGATATGGAAACGGCACGGGAACATGAGAAGCAGAAATTAGACTGGTGTGGCCGTAAGCCAAGGAATCCCGATAGCCACCAGAAGCTAGAAAAGGCGAGGGACAATTCTGCATTGGAGACTCCAGAAAGAAAAAAACCCTGCTAACGTCTTGATTTTAGCCTCCTAAAGCTCATTTTGGACATCTGCCCTCCAGCTCTGCAGGAGAATGAATTACTATTGTTTTAGTCACTAAGTGATTATTTGTTATAGCAGCAATAAGAAACTAATACACCCTGCCAATTAGGGAATTCAACAAATGCCTTGAGTGCCCCAATATGGTGGACAGGCTCTGCCCTCAAGGAGCTCAGGTTCTAGCAGGAGAGGACAGAAAGATTATGACTCTGGGGCACAATCAAAGCAGGATATGGTAAGCTCCTGGGGACGTCAGGACATACCTGGGTAACTTCTAAATAAGGACTGGAGGAGGGTGGTTTCCAGCTTCATTTATAGGAAATATGCATGCATCTTTCTTTGTTGAGCAACCAAACTTTTCCTTGATCTCGAGGGGGCTGAGGCTAGTGCAGGTAGAGGGTGGGAAGGAGCAGGGCCACCTTACCTTGCCTGTTGGATGAACTGGGCTGCTTTCTCAGCATACTTCTGTGCAAGGCTGCTCAGGTTCACGGGCTGCTCCACAATGTGGAGGTTTTCGTAGAGAGGAAGGGCCACGTCCATGTAACAGGCTCTCTCATGTTTCCTGTAGAAAACCACAGAGGGTGGCATATTCATTTCCACAACCTGTACAGTCATGGAACAAAAGACTTTAATGCAGCAGTGCACGTGAATGTAAAACCTTTAACGTCCTTGCTCCAAAGGATTTTGCCAGTGAGTCATGTCCTCCAAGTGTAAAACCAATAGAGAATATTTTCCCCTTTGAATAGACGTCTATTACCCTTGGACAAGCTTTCCAGCTCGCTAAGACTCTTACGAGCTAGGGACATTATTACTACTCCCATTCTTCAGGGAGATACACTGAGGTATGAACTGGCTGGCTTACTTCAAGTATAATCTCAGAGCCAATCAGCAGCCCCTTTGCTGGCTTTCTCTGCTGTCTACCTACTTGACAACCTCTGGGTAAGGTTAGCAACACTTGGCTCTTTCCCAAGTCCACAATCAGGACTGCATGCGATACAGAGCTGATGAAATATAGAAGATGGCCTAGGTAAATTTTAATTTTGATCCACATGTAGAGATTTTGGAGATTAAGGGAAAAAAATGGAAGTCAAGCCAAAACAACTCCTAGGGAAAAAAAAAAAAAAACTCAGCCCTGGGTCTTAAGAGTGACTGAATCTGACACATGGCTGTCCCATCAATGGGACTGAGTAACTGTCATGATCTTGCAGGAGTTACACAAACTCTCAGAGCCTGAGTTTCCCTTCTGTAGCCTAGGGTTGCTGCATCCCCTTACTAAGGTATCCAGAGAACAAAAGAAGCTAACAAATGGTTAGTGCTTCGCACACTGCTCAGCACAGTAGCAGTTTAGTAAACTCGAGCCCCTGCCCTGGTGACCACAGAGGTGGCCACATGAGAATGTTGGAGAGAGGGGCCAGGTCCTGGGAACTCTTTCAGGCAGACGGTATTACATAGGTGTGACTGAAATAAATGGTGAACTTTTCAATTAAAAGTGTCTATTACAGGGCCGGTGAGATGGCTCAGCGGCATAAGCACCTGCCTGGCAAGCACAAGGTCCTGAGTTCGACTCCCGGTACCCACATACGAAAAAAGGGCCGGTGATATCGCTCAGTGGCACGGGCGCCTGCTGGCGTGCGAGGTCCTGAGGTTGACCCTCGGTACCCACAAAAAAAAAAAGTATCTATTACAGTTAAAGACACATTGCTATTTAATCCCCCTTAGAATACTCGCCTTCTCTTCAAACATACTTATCCCAGTATTCTTGCCACTTTCTGAAGCAGTTCTCAAAGTCCTCTTTCGTGTCTGCATGAGGTATGGTAAAAAGAAAGTACCGTGAATGCTCCTTCGGGGTGCCATCCAACAGAAAGGCAGGCTCGTGAAAACATTCCGATTGTCCCCATCCACTTTATTCACTGGATCTGGCACCATGAAACTGCTGGCTCTTCCCCAACATCAAAATGACAAAGAAAGGTAAACATTTTGAATCGATTCAGCACAGTGAGGCAGCCACAAAGGCACAACTAAAGACACGGAAAAGAACTTCCAGATGCTTCAGAAAGTGGCAAGAACGATAAGTGTGTTCAAAGTGAGGAGAGCATTTTGAGAGGATTAGTGGTAATGTGTCTTTTACTGTAATAATTTTTTAAGTATCCACCGTATTTATTGATCACACCTCATGTATGTCCTAACAAAGCAGTTAGGAAAAATTGTCCTCCCAGTACTGAGAAAGAATTATGAAAAATTTGAAATTCCCTGTTACACCTATGTGCGCACATACCCCATTATACATACTTATGAGATAAAGTCAGATTGGGTAAATAATTGCCAAGGATGACATTTAAAAAGAAGAAAAAAAAAATGTTATCACCATGCTGGGCATCATGACACTAAATCCATATTTGTGTAGAAATTTTAGCTTTTTATTATCTCATTGCAACTCCACCATCTTTTACAGTCTCTCCATCGCTCACCCTCCAAGCCAATCTTTTTTTATTTGATTTGATTTTTTTTCAGAGACAGGGTCTTACTATGTAGTTCAGGCTGGCCTCAAACTCATGGGAATCCTCCTGCCTCAGCCTCCCGAGTGCTAGGATTACAGACATGTGGCTTTTATTTGATTTGATTTAACTAGCTTTTCAATCCCTACCACCAAACATTGGGGCTGGGGAGGCTGACATATATCATACCCTGATATGCCAGGTATGATTACAGGTATGCCCTCGAGGCCACAGTTTGTAAGGAGGGCAGCAAGATCCAGCCTTGCTTCTCACACCAATGTATACACACACCATCTGAGCACCTTGTTAAAATGCAGATCTAGGATGGGGTCTGAAGTTCTGCATTTCTAATGACACCTCAGTGGTAGCCACAATGCTGCCCCAGTGGCCACAGTTTGAGAAACAAGCGTGGAGGAGTTTGGAATCTGGATTCCTATCTCTTACCAGCTCTGGTGTGACCTGGGCACAGTAAACTTTCTTGCTTGTAAAATCAGGTACATACCTGCTTCACACAGGGTACAGAGAGTGCCTCGAATGTAAGAATTTCTCCATAAACTGCCATTATTATATTAACTACTGAGTTCTTAATGAGCCACCTCAGAGTCACATTTCCCCATGCAGCTCCCTCACCTGTGGACTTAGAAATAAGCGCAGGATCCATGCTGGTTTATTAGCTGCATAAACCCTATTGCCTTTTTCTAATCATAGTTCCACTGCAAGCTCTTTGCAGACTATTCAGGAAATACAGTAAGAAGAAAATGAAACCCCTTAGCCCCACAACCGGAATGAAGCTCTGTCAGCATTCTGGCACGTTTCTTCGGAGATATGGACACAGCATGGAAGAGCCCACTGATGACTTGCTCCCTGCTTTTTCACTTACTGTTAAATGAGCATTTTCTCATTTCACCAAATATGTTTTTAAAACATCCTATTTGGTGCCTGCAAGGCATTCGATGTCAGAATGCTGTCTTTCTTGTCTAGGAGGTGGGGGTGGGTTCAAAAGGAACACTGTGATGTCCCTCTTTCTCTCTCTCTTTCCCTCCCTCCTGTGTCCAGTATCTGGGCCAAGGGAGGGATCCAAGAGCAAAGCCAGGAGTCAGATGAGGAAGGAGGCCCCACCTGTGTGAGACCTTGGCAGCACTAGGTCTCCCCCAACCTGAGCTGAACGATTCAAGGACCCTGGAAAATTCCAACAGAAAAAAAAATACAGCTCTCATCTTTGCATGGGAGTGCGAATAATGCACTTACATTTGTACTGGGTGTGCCCTGTGTCACCCACTGGCTTAACTGTCCCCGTCTGCATCTTCCACTTCCTCCAGGGAGACCACAGCCTTAGCATTACACCTATCCTGGAGCCCACGGCCGATGCCTTGGCTAGATTTACCTCAGCGGGCCACCCCCTGGTGGACATGCTGGGCAGGAAGGGTGGTTGTAGCCCGGGGTGTCAGTACAGCCCATGTCATGGCTGTATGGGATCCCAAAGTAGTAATCAAAACCTGGAAAAGAAGCGACCGGTTAATAACCCACTCAGCCGCTGCTTCATGGGCCTGCCTTCTTCCACCCGTACAAAAATTTAATTTCCCATGATTTAATATTGCAGTGCTCTGGAGTATGTAATTAAAAGAAGATTTGATTAATATCCTTTTAAAGTACGCAAAGAAAATCACGTTTCTGGATTCTGGCTGTAAGACTAGATTTGAACAACATCTTTTTTTTTTTTTTTTTTGTGGGTACTGGGGATTGACCTCAGGACCTCGCGCTTGCCAGGCAGGCACTTATGCCGCTGAACCATCTCACCGGCCCCCTGAACAACATCTTGTGATTAGAAGTAACCCAGATTGGGAGGAAATGGAGAGAATTATTGAATATCTAACACATTCAATTAGTACTGGTCAAAATCTACTACATGCACGACACTTTAAGGGATAAAAATAAATAAATTTTGCCCTCAAGGGACTCCATCCAAAGGGGAAATAAAATATATTGGTTAACCCATTAGAGATGGACAGATGAGTCAACAAGGCGTGTCAGAGGAAGATGTCACCCCCCAGAAGCAAGGGCTGGGGTGGGGGGCAGGAATTTCAAAATGCTTCTCCAAGGATGAGCATTTCAGTTGGGACCTGGAAGGCGGGTGGGATTTGACCTTGGAGTGGGGTGGGTAGAGGGGAGACAGAAAGGATGTGACTGCTGACGCCCGAATACCGTGGGTTTCAGACATCCTCTCTCTTCTCCAACACAAGCTTTTATCCACAGGATATAGCCACAGAGGCAACCAGAATTCATTCACAAACTCTGCAGAAAGAGGAGCCTTCCTCGGTCATCGAAGGAACTGTTTTCCCTTGAGGTGGACAAGAACTGGAATCTCCCAAAGAATTTTATTTACCCTCAGCCTCCAACTCCAGGCCCTGCTTACAAGGGCAGCTGCCTCTTCAGGTTTATCGCCCACCCCTCAGGCGCCTCTCACCTGCTCTGGCACATTTCCCTCCCTAACCCTAACCCAGTGAGCTCCAGTTCCCACGTGCATCTCTGAGAGGCAGCTCTGGCTGGAATTCCCTGCTCTGTGTCTCTCAGAGGAGGAGCTACGGCAGTGCTGCCCAGCCCATTCTGTGCGAACTTTCCTACAGAATCCCCTTTCCTGGCCGCAACCTGCCACCCTCACCTCCATCTCTTTCATATTCCTGGCACATCCTGGGGACTTCCAAATGGCAGTGGTGACACAAGTCTTCTCTATTAATGTCTGCTCTTTAAGTTGATTTTACCAGATGTTCATTAACCCAACAGATGGTGTAGTAGAGTTACCAGTACTGGGAAAAAATGGATAGCTCTTCGCTAACCTGGTTTGTACAAATAGATTTGCATATCCCATAGGTAATGACATAGCCCTGAGCTGTTACTGCATTTGGTGTCAAGACGAATCTAGACCAGTATTTCAGGTTTTATGGCCCAGATGGTCTCTGCTGAGGCTTTTCAACTCTGCTGTTGCAACACATATCACCTATAGAAAATGCGTACACTGATGAGCATGACTGTTTTCTAATAAAACTTGATTTACAAAAACAGGTGGCTCACAGGGCCTGGTAGTGCATGCCTGTAAGCCCAGTGCTCTAGGAGGCTGAGGCATGAGGATTGCAAGATCAAGCCCAGCCTGGGCAACTTAGTGACTTAGCAAGACCCTGTCTCAAACATTAAAAGCATCAGAAAAGGTCTGGGAATGCAGCTCAGTGTGAAGGCCTTGGGTTCAATCTCCAGTACAGCAAAAACAAACAAACAAACCAGTAAGATGGCTTAATGGCTTCGGCCCACAGATCTATATCAACCTGTGCTCTAGACCACAGGTATCCTCAGACCCAGAGTTGTGGTCCCTGGAGCCCTGGTCTGAGAAACAACTAAGGATGGAGGAGACTGGATGGATACAAGGACTGCGACTGTGTCTGACACGATCTTTGGAAGGGCTCCCTGAGGACTGTAGGGAATAGGGCTGTGCACATGGACAGGGTGCCAGAGGCAACAGGGAGCAAAAGGTAAGAACCAAGAATGTTCATGCCACAAGGCTTTTGGGGACTGTCAGGTCCAGGAATAGCAAATATGTAGGAGGTGCTGACTCTTCCCACTTCCCACTCCCTTGGCAGACACCCTTCCTGATGAGTAGTGCCAGGGCTCAGTACCCCTCCTCAGTGCACGAGACCAAGTCAAGTGTGAAAACTAAAGACCAAGAAGGAAAAGTAAATTCTGGTGTAAGTTTTAGTTGGTGGTGAAGTCAGGTCTTCACTTCCTCCATCTACCATTTTTAAAAACACTTGTGGTCGAGTGTGGTAGTGCATGCTTGTAGCCCTAGCTCTTAAGAGGCGGAGGCAGGAAGATTTCTAGTTTGAGGCCAGGCTGAGCTACACAGCAAGATCCTGTCTCCAAAAAATTAAATAAATAAACAAATAAATAGCACACGTTGAAGACCACAGTGATGCATGCCTTCTGCCAGTTCTGAGACAGCAATGCCGCCCCTTTCCACAAAGATAGGGAGAGATGGGGCAGGGGAAAGGAGAAAGCTGCAAATAGAAGACCACATTAAAGGAAAGGGCCACCTACTTGTTTATATATGACAGGAGAGGAAGGGGGTGCATTGGTAGGACCAGGGCCCGGTGAAAAGCCACAAAAGCTGAGATTATAGTAGACTGTTTCTGAGAGAAACCCCATAGGTCAGGTTCCCATATGAAATGGAAAAGTTCAGGGAAAGGTCAGAGGCACATCCACAGCTTCGAACACACGTGCATATTTTAGTGAATAAGATGTTCAGGGAATCTGTCATTCAGCAAATTATTTTCAAAGAATTAGCTTTGGCAGCTTGATGTTGGCCTCTCTCCTCAAGGCAGAGGGCAAGAGGCCTGAGGAAGCCCACAGCTGCAGGAAGAGGCCAAAAGCTAGCAGTCCCTGTTGGCTCCCTGGCTAGAGCCCCTCTCTCAGCAAACCCATTAGAGTTTTCTTCTTTCCAGATGAGCTGTGTTGGGACCTTTACACCCTGAGGTGTAAAGAACTAGGAGATGACAAAGGAATGGGAGGGCCCACGATGTAGAGGCCATGGGGTGGAGGGACAGCAAGGAAGAGGTCAGGGAGAGGGGTACACTAGCACCCTGTGTTGTACCCAAGTGACCTTGTGAACAAAGGTGTGTTAACACAGGGGGAAACTCTCTGAGGACAGGATGGCTCCAAATGTCAGTGGGGTCCCTTTACACAGAGATCCTAATTTCCTGTTTCCCAGGTAACAGGGCCCCAAAAGAATTCTTACCACGGAAGTTGGGGTGATAAGAGCCGTGGTGTCCAAGATGCCATTTGCCTGTGGAAAAACAAAACAGAGAGGTTGGGACGAATCCCCATGGGGACCTCAGAACATCCCAGGAGCTGATTACACGCTCAGGTCTCTGTGGCCTTCGCGCTTCACTGAGGACAAGCAAAGAGAAATCAGCCAAGGCCGAAAGGAAGCCGCGCCTCGCTCTCTGGGACCAGAGGAGTCTACAGGGAGACAGACAGAAAGCAAGGATGACTCAGGGCCCACACAGGAAGCCACAGCAACGGGGGAGCACAGGCTGTCCCCAGGAGCCAGGAATGCCAGGAGCCTCTGTCCTCAACGCAGGCTCAGCAGCCCTGGCACCCCACGTAGCCCGTGCACCCCCTGCAAAGGTGCAGCTGGCCCAGGATGCAGAGATGCACCGCACCACACAATCTCAGGAATGCCCAGCTCCCTCTTAGTTTCATCTTTCTCTCTGGGCAACGTCAGCAGCTACAGAGGCCGGGAAGACACGGCCTCCTTCCCTGCAGCTCCAGCGCTGCTCAGACACTCACAGGGCACCAAATGAGAAAACACAGCCGCCCGCGGCAACTTGCTCTGTTAGTGCCTTCGGTCTGGGGGAATAATTGGGCAATGCATGACAGAGCTCCGACAACGTCAGAACCTCTGATCGGTTCATTCTCTGCTGAGGAGTAGACCCCAGGGAAATTGTTCCCAAGGCAAGAGGGCAAAGAACTGAACAGGATACAAAGATCTAAACAGTGGCGCCATCTGACAACACAAAGAAGAGACATCATGGGCAGCCCAAGGAGGATGGCTAAGGAAATTATTTCATGTGGCCTCAATAAATAGTACCAAACTATCATTTAAAGACAAACACAGTCAAGAGTGGTGGTGTTGAGCCTGCAATCCCAGCTCAACAGAAGGCTGAGGCAGGAGGATCACAAGTTGGAGGCCAGCCTGGGCAACTACATGAGACCCGTCTTAAAGGGGAATGGGGATGTAGCTCAGTGCAAAACTCTGATTTAATCCCTGGTGCTGAAAAAAAAAAAAAAAAACAAATGCAGGCAAAACTAACAATCAGTGAATCTGCATAAAGGATCTGTAGACTCCATTACTCCCTTCTTGCAACTGCTCCACAAATTTCTAAAATATTCTTAATAAAAAATTGAGGGAAATGGATTAAGCATTATTATGGAATGCTTAGATTAAGCATAGCATGAAAATGTAAGATTAACATTAAGACTAAAAATCATTGTTTAAAATTATAACAATTACAATAAATATCCAAAAATTTACAAAATTACATGGAAAGACAAAATAATGTGAAGGGAGAAAAAGTAGAGTCAGGTGGTATGTACCCAGCTAGGTAAAAACACACAGATATTGACCAATATTAGGAGCAAAATTACCAAAAAAAAGTAAAAGAAGAAAGAAAGCGTGAGAGGTGTAAATGGACTCAACATTCCCTTTAAATTTTTCTTATACACGTGCCTTAGTTTATACTTTCAACAGATGGATGTACTTAAAGGACATGCAGGGCCAGTGAGATGGGCTCAGCGGCATAAGCACCTGCCTGGCAAGCAAGAGGTCCTGTGTTCGACTCCCGGACCCCACGTACAATAAAAGGGCCGGTGATATCGCTCAGCGGCACGGGTGCCTGCTGGCACGTGAGGTCCTGAGTTCGACCCCCGGTACCCACAAAAAAAAAAAAAAAAAGGGACATGCAAAGGCCCGCTGAGGAGTGGGGGTAGGGCAGCTAAATAGCAGCGCTGTACTCAGCATCCCGTAATCAGCCCCTCACTTGGTGTCTGTGGCCCAAGGAGGGAGGCACACATGAGATCCTGGGAAGAACCCAGCCCTTGTGAGAGGCAGCATAATGTTCTGGAGCCAGGCAGCATGGGACTCCACCCATGGCTGGGAGGATTAAATGAATGCAGGTAAAGAGTCTGGTAAGGACAGTCTGCCCCGTGGACGCCTCAGACATGGTCGTCTTGGTGTTCGTTTTGGTAACATAATTATGCCTCAGGGTATGGGGAGAAAGGGATTGGAAAGAGAAAAAGTTGGACCAGAATTGGTCCCTCCTGCTGTCAACTTGGGGCTTGCCCTTCTGGGACAATGAACATTTCTCTCCAGTTTGAGCTGCTATGAAAGATTTCAGGTTTGCTTATTTATTTGTTTGTTTGCTTGCTTACTGGTACCAGGGATTAAAGCCAGCGTTTTTGCACTGAGCTACATGCCCAGCCCTTTTTTATTCTTTTGAGACAAGGTCTTGCTAAGACGCTAAGTTGGTCAGGCTGGGCTCGAACTTGCAACCTTCCTGGCTCAGCCTCCCAGAGTGCTGGGATGACATGCATGCAACACCACATCTGGCAGGGTGTCAGGCTCTTGAACACAGAGGAGAAGGCTGGGCCAACACCAGCCATGCCAGCCCTTGGTCTGGGAAGAGTGACCTCTTACATGTTAACACAGGAGACTCCAGGAACCAGGGCCATGGCCACAGGGACCCTTGCTGTCACCTGTTTGTTAGCACAGGCTCCCTTGCCATTTTACCACAATGGAGGGAGGCAGGAATCCCACGGGATGCAGCTCTTTGAGAGTCAGACTAATAAACACAGGCAGCTTAGGGATGCTGCTGGGACATCTGGGTTGTCTCAGCATCTGCAGGGAGATGGCAGGGGAGCAAAGCCCAAGGGCCAGGCAGTGGCTAGAAACTCTCCAAATCCAGCCTGGAGCCCAGGCGACACTGAGCAGGTCCCTTCATGTCCAAAATAATAATCTCCCAGGCATCCTCAGACTCTGATGCAAATAAAGGCTTTTCCTAGGTTCTGGCACATAATAAATACAGAATATGAGGTGCCCAGATGATATTTAAAAGAAAAGGCAGTCACTGGACAAAGATGCTGATGCTGCTGGCTTCCTGCCCTATAGCCACGTCCACACTTACCCTGCTAACAGAACCTTGGCTTTGTTGGGGGAGGAGGATAGAGGGTCATGGTGCCTGAGGCCAAGCCAAGCATTCTAATCCTGTCTCCAGTGTCCTACCTTCCTTGCAGCTCAGTGGCCCAGCTTTAAGTGCAGTTCTGGGGGTGCTAGAGTATCTGGGAAAAGATTTGCTTTCTTGATAAAAGAGGACAAATTCATTCTTGATAAAACTACAACCACCTCTCCTCTCTTCTTCCAAGTTCCTGGAGTACCGGGCACTGAAGCTGCTCTATCATAGCCGTGAGGCAAGAGGCAGTGGACAGTGGCCAACATCCTAAGAGTAGCAGAACAGGAGAGAAAGCATCTGGTTCCCAAAGGCACTTTTGAGCGATGCAGCTAATGAAAGCAACTACTTACAGCATAGTTTGTTGTAATGGGAGGAAAATCGCTCCGTATGTTTTGACCTCCTTTCTTTTGGTACTGGGGATTGAACCCAGAGTCTCCCACTTATCCATACTAACACTGAACTACATCCTCACCAACTCCCTTTTTATTTTATTTTATTTTACTTTTTTTTAATGTGGATACCGGGAGTCGAACTCAGGACCTTGTGCTTGCCAGCAGGGGCTTATGCCACTGAGCAATATCACCCGCCCTTTTTTCCTTTATGTGGATACCAGGAGTCAAACTCAGGACCTCGCGCTTGCCAGGCAGGCGTTTATGCCACTGAGCTATCTCTCTGGCCCCTTTTTATTTTATTTTGAGACACGGTCTTGCTAAGTTGTCCAGGCTGGCCTTGAACTTGGGCTCCTCCTGCTTCATCCTTCAGAGTAGCTGGCATTACAAGTGCACACCACCATGTCTGGCTGGTTCCATACACATTTTAACCCACTGTTAGGTCTTTTCAGTTATAACAGCTGAGAAAGCATTCCTGCTTCATTCAGCAGGAAATGAACAAAAACGCAGGCCCAGCACAAGAGGTGGTGTCGAGTTGAGGCTCTGCAGAGAGGCCACCCAGATCAATGCTGTGACGTGAGGCCCAGTGTTACCTATCATGCCGGTGACATAGCCAGCCTGCTGCAGCACTTCTGCCAAGGTGGTTTCGTTGAGTGGGAGGCCCCCCAGAGATGTGACCGCGAAGTTGCGGGTGACTCCATTGCGAAGGCCCAGCCGGCCGGTGAGCAAGGAAGCTCGGGAGGGCGAGCAGGTGGACGCAGCCGCATGGAAGTCCACAAACCTGCAAAGAAAGAAGTGTGATCAGGCCCCACCCAGCCACAGGACACCAAACCAATGCAGATGGCAACTCTCATCTAGCTCCCAGGATTCCAGTGCTGGGAAAAAGCATAACGATCACCCAGTCATGGAGTAGATAAAGAAAATGAAGCTCAGAAAGGCAATGCAACCAGCCCAAGGTAACATAGCTAATTCAAATCTAAGTGATCCACAAATAAATAAAAATCCATGAGTCCATACTGACACTGAAAAGAAGTCATCTGTCACCATCAGAGGAGAGCATGGCACCAACTCCCCTCCCTAACAATTCATAATTAAAGGGAAGGACCCCTTGGAATGACCCAAAGTCATTGCTAGGTAATGAGGGGCACCATCCTTCACTAAAAGATAGCAGCTAGCTCACGCAGAAGGGATGGCAGCTTTAGGAAATCACCACTTTGCCTCCAATCCCCCATATAATAATTGATGACCAGTGGATGGGGCTGCTCACACTGTCACACAGTGTCACTCTTGGGTCACTCATAAATTGGACAGAGAGGGCAATTATGTCCTTCTAAAATGATTAGATTTAGTGTCGCTTATAATGAGCCCCCGACCTTGCGTGTCTCCTGATGCGATGCAATATGAAGTTCATAAAATCAAGGATTCTTGCCAAAAACATTTAACCTGAACCTAATCAAGCATCTGGACCTAATTTCCGGGTTACAGGAAATACAATTAATAGAAGAACAAATTAAACAACACCACAAGGAAATTATGGAACAAATTGGTACCTTGGCATTTCTGCAAAATACCTGGCCTGGTCTCTTCAAAAAGTCAGTTTCATGGGAAAAAGATGAGACGGGGGGCCTTGGGGCCTGTAACATTCTACACTAGATGAAACCAAAGAGACAAAGCAAATTCAATGCATAGCGTCTGACTGGCTCTCACTTCAAATACACTAACACATTTGGGAGATAATAAGGAAGTCTTAAGGTTGGCTAGATGTATGAGATTAGGGTATTGTTCACATTTTTAGCATAAATAAAGTATTGCAGGCGTGTGGAAGAACGTTCTTAAGAGATGCACGTTGCAGCATTTGTAATGAAGGGACACGATGTTTGCATTCTTCCAATGAAAAATAGCAAACTGTTAACCACGGACGAGTATCTTGGTGTTTATTTTACTATTCTTTTGTTTTGTTTTGTTTTTTTGGCAATACTAGAGATTCAACCCAGAACCTTCACACTGGGCTAGACCCCTAATCCTTTTTTATTTTTTTATTTTTAGACAGGGTCTTACACAGTCACTAAGTTGCCTAGGCTGGGCTTGAACTTGTGATCTTTTTGCCTCAGCCTCCCAGCTTGAAATTTTTAATATTCAAATGTTTTTTAAATTATGGAGCTCCAGAGTCTTGAATGACGAGGGCAGTGACAGAAAAAGTGCTGGGCTACTGCTGGAGGGGAGGGAGGAGTGATTTAAAGTGTAGTAAGGCAGCTCCATACTTCATTGTGTCAGATTGCGAGGAGCTCGATGGGCAAGCTTAGCCACCACCCAGGGCAGAAGGGAGGCTTCAGTCTGGTAGGATAAGGGACTGTTCCTCTACCAACAAGGCTGAAATGCGATGATACTTAAATGCATCACAGCTGGGCGTGGTGGTACACGCCTGTGATCCCAGTCACTCAGGAAGCTGAGGCAGGAAGATCAAAAGTTTGAAGTCAAACCAATCTGGGTAACTTAGTGAGACCCTTTATTAAAAAAAAAAAAAAAAAAAAAGCTGGGTGTGGTGGCACATTCCTGTAGCCCCAGGATTCAGGACGCTGAGGCAGGAGAATCGCCATGAGTTCAAGGTCCCCCTGAGCTACATAAGCGAGTTCAAGAGCAGCCTGCACTACATAGTGAGACCCTGCCTCAAAATAAATAAAGAAATAAATAAAATTTTAAGAGCAACTAAACCTCACTCTGACATAACTTATGCTGCCTCTTTCTGGCCACCAGGACCCACTATGATCCTGTGTGTCCCTAGTATTCTCACACCCTCAGAGTTGTGCCTGAGAGAAACCCCACCTGGGTTTCTAGGACCCACAGCTCCACCCTTCCTATAACCCAGGCATCTGCAGAGATAAGGGCAACGTGGTCTACAGACCAGCAGAGTGGATTCTTTCCTTTGCTCTGCTTTTCTTTTCTTTAAAAAAAAAAAAAAATTACTACACTCAAACCTAAAGATCATAAGACAAAAGCCATTTTTAAAATCTTAAAGGCCAATTACCACACGACCCAGAAATGTTGCTCCTAGGAATTATTCTAAAAAACTCAAATCAGATCCTCTAACAAATACTAATGCACACATATTCCTAGCAGCACTACTCATGATAGCCAAAAGGTGAGACTTGCCAAACGTCCATCCACAGATGAATGGATATAAACACACTGTGCTACGTCCATCCAGTGAAATATTACTCAGTAATGAAAAGGAATGTAGTACTAATACATACTACTACATGTAGGAACTTTAAAATGTTCTGATAGGGGCTGGGGATGTAGCTCAGTGTAAGAGGCTTGCCCAGCATGTGTGAGGCCATAGGTATAATCCCCAGCACCACAAAAAAGAATTGTGCTGGGTGAAAGAGCCAGACATAAAATGCCATATATTATATGACTACTTACATGAAATAACCAGAATAGGTAAATTCAAGGAAACAGAAAGCACACTAATGGATGTCAGAAGATGGAAGCCGAGAAAGAGAGGAGTAACTGCTTAAGAGGTGTGAGGTTTTATTTTGGGGTCAGAAAAATACTTTGAAATTCAATAAAAGTGGTTGTTGCATAACATTATGCACATACTAAATGTCACTGAATTGTCAATGGTTTCAGCAGCTCGAAATAGCTAATTTCATGTTATATAAAGAGCATGTTTACAGACTAAGAGGAAACGTCCAAAGAACTCAGGAAGGGGCCAAGGTCCATTAAGCTGAATGTCATGTTTGGATGAAAAAGTTACTTACTTTTAGCTAAGGGAGTGTTTTAGTCACTTTCCTGACACTGGAACCCAACACCCATAACTTCAAAGAGGAGAGGTTTACAATGGTACCTCAGTTACGAACTTAATTCTTTCCACAATTCTGGTCACAAACCGAATCGGACAAGAACCGGATCTCAAATTTCCCCATAAGGTCAACATGGAATCTAACCTCTGAATTTGATTCGGTTCTCATCCGATTCGGTTTGCGACCAGAATTGTGGAAAGAATTAAGTTCGTGAACCGAGATACCACTGTATTTTGGCACACAGTTTAGTCAACAATGGGTGGGCTCCGAGGCATAAACGGCATGGCGGAAGGACCTGGTGGAGGAAAGCTGTTCAACCCATGGCCGTCAGGAAGCAGAGAGAGAAGGGAGGAAGTGGGGACAAGAATACAGAACACCCTTCCGGGTCATGTCTCCTGGACCCACCTCCCGCTCCCAACCCAAGCTCCTAACACTGCCGTCAGCTGCTGAACTCATCAACAAATTAATGCACTGATGAGTAGAACTCTCCCAGGATCCAGTCACCTTCCAAACACTTTGGGGGGACAGATCTAAACCATAACAGAGGGTCATTTCTCATTTCATTCATTTATTCCAAGTATTGACTAAATGGTCCCCAAAAGGAGGGACAGACTGTGCCCCCCTCC
Organism: Erethizon dorsatum; assembly: GCA_028451465.1. NCBI lineage: Eukaryota > Metazoa > Chordata > Mammalia > Rodentia > Erethizontidae > Erethizon > Erethizon dorsatum. The sequence goes on from CM051826.1 coordinate 14,113,556, forward strand.
CCTAATTATACATCTTTTGGCATATCCCCGGCAACAATGAATATAACTTCTTTGCTCTCTTGTTTAGGGCACATTCAGGTTAGCCCCAAATTCTTTGGCCTGCCTCCCACTGAGAGGTGGGGTTTGCATCCTCTCCCCCGAATCTGCGCAGGCTCTATGACTTCTTTGACCAATAGAATAACATGGGAGTAAGTGATACTATGCCAATTTCTGACCTTACAGCACTGGTAGCTTCCCTTTCTTTTCATGAAATATTCTGAACCACCATATAAGAAATGGGGCTATGCTGAGACCACCATGCTGGAAAGGCCAGCTGATTCTGGCCAGCTGAAGCCATCACCATGGAGATGGCAATCATAGGATCAAGGCCATCTCAGTCTTCCCAGGCTGACCACCTGCTTACTGAGTTCCACAGTGTGACCCCAATCACTACAACATGGGAAGGAAGAATTGCCCACCCAAGAAGGGTCTGAACTCCTGGCACAAACAAATCATAAGCTATAATCAAATGGCTGTTATTGGAAGCTAAATTGTGAGAAGACAGTTTATTATTCTGAGTTACACAACCAGAACAATGTCTGTCTCTCTCACTGGACCATACGCGCCTCACTGTTAAGTCCCCGGCACAGCACAAAATGGGAAGATGGGTCAATTCCCTGACACCATTTTTCAAGGTGACAAAGCGCAAAGAAGGGACATCCTCAGAGAGCAGGGAAACAGCACTGTGAGATCCCAGCCCTGCTCAGCCTGCAAGCCTGTTCCTGCAATCCCACAGCCACATTCTTGGAAATATGTGATGCCTCCATCTGACCGAACACAGAGCAGGGGGCTGCATGAACACACACTGCAGGGTTTGAGCCTCAGGGAACTTGTGGGTCCACAGCTGTGACACCTCACCTTGCCCGGCTACCTTCCTGCCTCCCTGGAGGGTGCTTGGAGGGGGAACTTGCTGTCTTCCTTCCCTGATCTCCAGGTGCCTGGAGCAACATTCCCAGCCACAGGTTTTTTTCAAAACATCCCCAGGAGCCAGGAGCATTGGGACCTGCAGGGCCCAACCTCCCAGGGAAAAATCCAAGGCCTCAGACGGTCGATGTCACAGGATGCCAGCAACTGTTATCTCTCCTTAGATTTCCAGCCTGAGTTCCATCCATGGCTTACACATTTGCTCCCAAAACATTCACCTCTGCTTAGCTTGGTCTGTCCCCTTCCTCCTGAGATTTAAGCAAGAACCCTCCTTGCACACATGCCTACATGGTCCTATGATAATTCTCATCAGGCACACAGCTAATCCTTAGGAAACACTTACTATAATCCAGGCACAATTCCAAGTACTTCACATACATTAAGTCATAAGCATCTGTTGTGCTTGAACTATTCTGGTTTGAATTTATAGTTCCGAATGGAATGGCCCACACTTGTTGGTGTCATTGCTTTATCCCCAGCAGGACCAGCTGCATGATCTTCAGGGATCAGAGCAAAAGGAAAACGCAGGGCCCCTTGTTCCACAACCACTAAGCATTTCAGCATGGTGACAGCAGAGCATCAAACCCAGGGCAGAGTCTTTCTAAGCGTGGGTCTCTGGGTACATGTTTAAGCCACCTGCCTGTAAAGCTGGCACTGCACAACAGCATCAGCTGGGACTTAAACCACTGTCACCCTTCAGTCCACTGGGCTTGCCAGAGTCAACAGACAAACACCTGTTGCTCTCCAGACCCAGATATTGCTCCTATGGTTTCCTTTCCCAATTTCTGCAAGTTTGTCTGATTCTTCTTTAGATGTTTCCCTGCCTGGCTACTCTTCCTCTACCAAGCTTCCTGAACTCAGTAAACAGCACCACTTCCCACCCAGTTACTCTAGGCAAAGCATAGTCTATCCCTACCTTTCTTGGCCCCCTCTCCACAGCCAAACTATTTTAGCATGCCCTATCGACTCCACTTTCACATCTATCCCTCTCCATCTACCCAGTCCCAGTCCAAGGTACCATCATCCTACACCCAGACCACTGTTGTAGCCTCTATACTGCCTCCCCAGGCCACCGGCTGCATAACCCCAGTGGGCATCATGCACACCATGGTCTGAAGTTAAGCAATGCATGATCTACCCAGCTGTGGCAGCTCTGCCTCCTATGTCAGATTCCTGCCTCAATTACCCCTTCACCAATTTCCCACGGGGCAGCCAAAGTAATCTTTTAAAATGTGTAGCAGTTGCTATTAGTCCCTGACTGGAAACCCTCTAATGGGTTCTTATTACAACCAAAGTAATTCCGAAGTCATTACCATGGTCTATTGGCCCTCCATCACAGCTTCTAGCCAGGGAGCTGGAGCACACAGACAGGGCCAAGTGGATCCCAGGTTTTCTGAGATAGTGTTCCCATCACGCTGTCCCATGCTGGCTCTGTCTGTGCCCTGCACAACTCCAGGGGAAGGAACCCTCTTTGCAAACAGTGTGGAGAAAGCCCTTGGATGGGTGCACCAGGCATCCCAATTGGAGTCCCAGGCTGCCCACCTCTACAGGATCCTCAATGAAAGTCCTGGGAAAGGGGCACCAATTTCACTGATTTCCAAGAGTGACACCACAACAGAAAAGGAGGGGATTTGCCAGCCTGGTGATCTGGACCTCGGCTGACGTCAACCTCATTCTTCCCAAAGCTTTGTCCAGGCCAGCCACCCTGTTGAGTGGCTCTTCCTAGAACACCCCAACCTTGTTTCTGTCTCAAGCCCTTCTTGTGTTACCTCTGTCCGGGACACTCTGCCTTGGTCTGCACATGGTTGGCGCCTTCTTGGTCACTGGGTCTCAGTTCGAATTTCAGCTCTTCAGGAAGGTCTGTCCTGACCTGCTTATGCCAACATCAGCAGTCCATGCTATCCCTCTCCTCATCTTATCGGGCCTTACTCTGCTCATAGATTTGTCTCCTTACTTGCTGCCCTGCCTTGCCCCCTTGTCTAGAATGGAGTTTCACAATTCTACTCCCACCACTGCCCTGGAGTATGGTCTAGACCAGCCCCTAGGGAACGCTTTGTCTCTACTGGTGGCAGCTCAAGTCTGGCACTACCTGCTGAGAGTTGGTATGTGCAGGCATGTGGGACACGCATATCTTGCATTGACATTGGCTTGCTTAACTGGGTTGTTGGCAGGCACCAAGACTTAATCTCTCCAGCGACTGGACACACAGACATGAAGACACCACTGGACATTCCTCCCTGTGTTGACCTTTCTGCTCAACAGACACATGCACATCACCTGTCATCTCAAATCTTTCACCTGGGAGCTGCTGGTTTAGTTCAACCAATCACGACACAGGTGCCTGGAGTACCACAGGGGAGAAACCAATCTGTTCCATCAAACAGCTTATACTGTAGCTGGGGTGTGAAGATGTGCGTAGATAAGAAGCTAAAGTACGATGGGCCCCATTTGAGGAATATAAAAAAAAGTACTATGAGAGTCAGAGAGGTAACAAGGTTAAAAGAGTGGACAGGGTCAGTGAGATAGCTCATAGGCATAAGCGCCTGCCTGGCAAGCACAAGGTCCTGAGTTCGACTCCCAGTACCCACATACGAAAAAAGGGCCAGTGATATCACTCAGCGGCACAAGCACTTGCTGGCAAGCGCAAGGTCCTGAGGTCAACTCCCGGTACCCACATTAAAAAAAAAGAGTGGACAAACATACCTGGGTTCATATCTGGCCCCAACTCCCACTAGTGCGAAACTAGACAAGTAACACAGTCTAAAGCCCGGGCTCCCCCCATCCCAGCCACCCAGGCCGGAAACTGAAGTATCTGTCACTTCCTATCTCCTCATTCCCAACGGTGCTAGAAGCACGTGGCTGTTAACCCTTACCCAAATCACTGTCTCCAACCCTTTCTAGCACATCAACAGGTCATGCTGTCTCCCAAACTCAAGGCTTTTGTGACTTCGCTCTGATTAGTCACCATAACCCACCACGCTTGCCTCAGTCTACCTTTTCACCTTCTCAGCCACTGGCCGAGCTGACTGCTATGGGTTGGATTATGTCCCTCTAAAAGATGCAATAAGGGCTGGGGATGCAGCTCAGTGGCAGAGCACACACTTAGCTTGCAGAAGGCCCTGGTCAAGCCCCAGCAACAAAAAAAACAAAAACTAAAAATAAAAAATATTGAAGCTCTGAACTACAGTACCTTAGAATGTGACCTTATTAGGGAAACAGGGTCATTGCATGTGTAGTCAGGATCAGATTGTAGTGGAGTAGAGAGGGTGCTTATCCAGTGTAACTGGTGAAAGAAACATGGAAAGAAGAGTGTCATGAGAAGACAGATATACTGAGGAAAGAAGTCCACACGAATGTGGAGGCAACGATTTAAGTCACACTGCCACAAGCTCAGGAATGCTGGGGGTGCAGAAGCTGGAAGAAAAAAAGGAAGGAACTTCCCCCAGAGCTTTAAGTTCATGTGGACTTGCAACACCTAACTTGATCTTGAACTTCTAGCCTCCCCCACTGAGAATACATTTCTGTTGTTTTAAAACATTCAGTGGTTCTGTGTAAGAGCAGAATTAAGAAACTAATTGCTCAAACTAAGTACTCAAAAATTAGACCCCTTAAAATAAAAGACCCAATCAAAAAATGGGCAACTAAAATGAATAGACACTTTTCAGAAGAAGTACAAATGGCCAATAAATACATGAAAAAGTGTTCAACATCACTGGCCACTAGACAAATGCAAATTAGAACAACACTGAGATTCTATTTTACTCCAGAAAGAATAGCTATTCTCAAGAAATCAAATAATAACAAAAAGGCTGGCGAGGCCAGGGGAAAAAACAAACGGTTCTACGTTGCGGGTGGGTGTGTAAACTAGTACAACCACTATGGAAATCAGTATGGAGATTCCTCAAAAAACTAAAACTAGAAATTCCATTTGACCCAGCTATTCCCCTTCTAGACATCTTCCCCAGTGAGTTAAAGACATCATACTACAGTGACACATACATACCCATGTTTATAGCAGTATAATTCATAGTAAGTAAATCTTATACCCTTCAACAGATGAATGGATAAAGAAAATGTGGTATTTATGCATAATGGAGTACTATTCTACCATAACGAAGGATAAACTTGAGCCATTCGTAGGAAAATGAATGCAACTTGAGACTATAATTTTTTTTTTTTTTTGGGTACCGGGGGTCGAACTCAGGACCTCGGGCGCCAGCAGGCGCCCGCGCCGCTGAGCGATATCACAGGCCCTTTTTTCGTATGTGGGTTCCGGGAGTCGAACTCGGGCCCTCACGCTTGCCAGGCAGGTGCTTATGCTGCTGAGCCATCTCACCGGCCCCGAGACCATAATATTTAAGTGAAATAAATCAGACACAGAAGCTTAAATATCAACATAGTTTCTTTTATATGAGAAACAAAATATATAGAGAGCAAAATAACAGCTAGATAATAGGAAACAGGGAGATCTTTCTCAAATGGGAAGGAGAACAAGAGATGGAGGGATGGGGAGGGGGAGAGGAAAGGGAAGAAAAAAGGGACTGGATGGAAAAAATGGGGATAAAGATTTTGCAAATGGGAAGGGGACCAAGAGATGAAGCAGGGAGGGAGGGGAGGAGGAGGGGACGAAAAAAGAACTAAGATGTGCTCTGTACACATACCAACTCCCCATGATAAATGCAATCATTATTTACTGCAAATATGTACTAATAAGAATACAGAAACTAATCACTTACAATCAGATTGTCTTGTTACTCTCCCATACTGGCTGTGAACCAGGATAGAGCCTGGGATGGACAAGGGGTGGTCAAAATACACAAGGAATGTTTACATTTTTAAAAACTTATTATGTTAAAAGACACATTGCCATTAATCCCCCTCAAAACACTCTCCCTCACTTTAAACACACTTATCCCATCGTCCTTGCCACAGTTTGAAGCGGTTCTGGAAGCTCTCTTTCCTGAGTGTCTTCACGAGGTGTGACAAAAAATATGGTGACGACTGCTGCCCAGTACCTTCCAAACAGAAAGGCAGGTTCATAAAAACATTGCAGCATGTCTACCTCACTCACCAGACCTGGCACCGTTTGCCTTCTGGACCTTCCTTAAAGTCAAAATGATCATGAAAGCAAACATTTGAATTGATTCAAGACATCAAGGCAGCCTTGACTGCACAACTGAAGACACTCACGGTGGTGATGACAAGGGGAATCTTGCGTGAGTGAGGACGCTAATATTCACACAATGAGAAAATCACCGAATGACATGTTTCTCAGACTGAATCCCTTTTCTGAAGGGACATATGTTGTTATTTGTATTTTTTTCTGGGACATTTTTGTCCACATTCATTTTTATTGTAGTGAAGCCCAAGAATTTATCAAATAGTTAATAGGTGATCCTCTTTGGTAAAAATAATGAAAATAACATGAATGGAATTAATTGTTTTCAAACAAATCTCAACAGAGTTTCTGTAGGAAATTTTTGGTCCTAAATTCAGACCAGCTTATTTTGTTTCTTATTGAACTCTCATCAAACTACCAAGGAAGTATGGTGAAATGCCCTCACTGTACCTCATTTCTGCTCCTAGAGAAGTTAAAAAGACTTAGAATTCTTATCTTTTGTCTCAAAAGGAATTTGAATCTGAGCAAAACTTTTTGTGACCTATCAATCCCAAAGTTTGTTGGGAATGGAAGTCCAAATTTGTTCTAACCGTACGAAAGGAGTCTTCCAAGCAGAGTTCTAAAGCCAATGTTGCAATATACACAACCTGCCCAATGGTATTTTAATGAGATTTTTAAACAAAAAAGTGTAACTTTTTATTAATCTCTATGATTCTTGGTTGTGAAACTTCTGCATGTCGTGTGTGTGACACACATGAGCCCTGTGAGAGAGAAAAACAGGCAATGAAGTCAGCCGAAGAAGTGAGGCTCTAACTAGATAAAGCCCCGTGCAGGAGGGCTCCAGTCTTTCTTGTCGTGCTGCAGCTTCCAGCCCCTACAACAGTAATATGTCTTTTCCTAGTCCTGACATCCAAGAAGATATCCCCTCTTGGGCCCAGGTTATCTAAAGTTCTGTGAAGGCTTCTTAGCTATATAGAACAATACGCTAGTGTTCAGCATGTGATGTAGAATGTAACCTTTACCTATTTGGATCCCCCAAATTAAAACAAAAAGAAACCTGGGCTGCGAGGTTAAATCAGAAGAGAGATCAGGGCTGCTGACAGTTGGTGCTGCACATCCGAGAAAACTGGACCCAGTGTGGGCTTCAGTTTCCTTAGGAATTGATCTCCCAGCAGGGCATGAGCTCATTATACATATGACTCGATGCTCGGGGGATCAGAAATAGAGAACAGTAAGCTTGACACATGTAGGATAAGGAGGCACCATGGTGCCAGGCATGAGCTCTGGAGTCATTCAGCCTGGGTTGGAAGCCTGGCTGTGCCACTGCCTTCGGTGTGAGGTGAGGAAGGGCCTTGGGCTTAAATGATGCGCTATCAAGTGTGTAAAAAGAAGTCACTAGAACCTGCCTTGCAGGAAAGGACATCGTGGGCTGCAACATGCATTCAGCTCAGGGCACGGAGTCCCCTCGTCTGAAACCCACACCAGCTGGTGCCTCCATGGTGGCCGTGGAGAGGGACACAGCTCAAGGTGGCATGAAAGCCCTCGCAGAAGTCCATGAAGGGGCCTGGTGGGATCTGGGAGGCCCTGGCACTGGGTTTTCAGCATGCTAGGCCCTGGTGCCCCAGAGGAGTGGGACGGGAGATACAGGCTCTGAGTACCTAAACTGGCCCAAAGAGCTCTGCTGGGTCGGCTTGCGGTCCCCACAGTCCCCATGGAGTGTCTCTCCTGGTCCCAAAGCCCAGCAACGTGCAGGGGCAGCCCCAGGAGCGGGACTCCAGCCAGGGGCGGCAGCCTGGCCCTGACGTTCGGCGCCTTCTACAAGGCCCTCGCTGGCTGCTGCCCCTCGGTGACGCCCTGCTCCGTCACGAGTTCCAGGGACGTCACAAGGGCCAAGCTCGGGGACAGTGCGCTCGAGGCCGCTGAGGAGTTGGCAATGGAGACAGCAAGCTCTCTGCGTGCTGCTCTGTTCGTCTCTGTCGCTCACACCCGGTTATGAGCAACTTGTTCAGAAAGCTTCATGCCCTGCTCTGTTGTCCGTCACCGCCTGTCCCCGCCAGTCCACGCCCGGACGTCGCCCGCCCACTCGCCTGGCCCGCGACGCTCCCCTACCTGGCTGCGGTCACCCCACTGCACCGGCCCGGGGCCCTCGCCCCGCCCGCAGTATCCCAAGCCCCGGTCCACACCGTGGGCCCCGGCCACCTGGCTCCCACTGTGCTCCCCTCTGCTGGCTGGGGACTCCGCCCAGGGGATCCTCCCGCTGGCGTCCTGGGGGGACCACGGAAAAAACCAAGGGCTCTTGGATGATCGGACCCTCCAGAAGTGTGAGGATCCCTCCACCACGGGACCCGCCTGCACGATCTGAGCAGGCTGTGGGGCCCATGACATCCAGTCACTTCCTTCCGCCCCCCAAGATCACAGAGGAGAGGCCCCAGGTGCAGCCTGAAGAAGAAGAGGAGGAGGAGAGGGAGGAAGAGGGGAGGGGAAAAATGGTGCCTGGAAGAAACCAAAGGGCGGGACCATCAGGATGGGGGTGCCCCTAGCCCTGGGGTTGTGGCACCATCTGGGCCCATTGAGTCCAAGGGAGACCTAACCACCTTGGGGTGCAGTCCTGGGCCTCAGGAGGACAAGCTCCATCCTCGGGACTCGACAAACACCTCGGGTGTGATGGCCCTTGTGTCTCCTCTGATCATCTCTCATTACCAGGCCACCCCCAGCTCCCACCTCTGGCAGTCTGAGGCACACACACCAGTGTCCCCTGCCCCAGCCCCAGGCTGCTCCCCACTGCAGAAATTCCAGGAGCAAGCACTGGGTGGACACCATCAGGCCCACTCTCCAGGCTCCCAGGGGCCAGGGAGGGAGGCAAAGGGCAAAAAGCCTCCAGCTGTGCCAGCAGGCTGCTGCCTTCCACCTGGAGCTGGGGCTCACAGGCCTGGCAAGAGAAAAGCATGCATGCCGACAGCCCTGCCGCTGCCAGGATCGCAACTGTGGGATGAAGGTGAGCTGCCCACACCTCCTAAGCACCCTCTGTGACTCCCAAGGGACACCTGGGCAGCCAGCAGAAGAGCTTGGGGAGTAAGAGGACAGCAAGACATCAGAGGGGGAGATAGAGGCCTTGGAGGAGAAATCAGAAGCGGTGACAGATGGCGCTGCCCCTCAGCTGGCACCTTCTCACCCCCCCCACCTGCTGCAGGGACTGCAAACACCCTGCCCCATTCCAGGGACACTTGGTCAGTCCCCAATATTCCTACCACCTCTGCCTGGGCACAGAAGGCTGCTGCCCCCCCCCCCACTCATTTGACTCCCTGCCTTCCCCCATACCCAATAGAGACTGGTCAGTAACACCCCCAGTCTCCAGTTCTACCACATGTCCCCGTTCTCTCCTCCCCCGCCCTCCTGTCCCTGCACCTCTCCCCTCCAAGCCTCCCTTCTGCCTAAGAGAACCCCTGACACCCATGTCTGTAGTTGCCCCTCCTCCTCTGTCCTCGCCTTCCCCTCCACTGGTCCCTTCCATCCACAGCCCTGGTAACACCAGCACACACTCAGCCTCCATGACTACCTTTTCCACTGTCCCAGCCAACGTATCTGCACCCCTGCCCTGGCAGCCAACCCCAGACCCTGGGGACGATGCCATGGACATGACACCCCCATCCTTTGCTGTCATTTCTAGATCTTCCCCAGGCTCCAGGGTGACCTCTTGCCCATATCACCCAGAAGGGCATTTCCCGAAGGCACCAGTCTCCGCCAGCCCTTGTACACTTACTGTCTCCTGCCCCACTTCAATCTTTAACTATCCCCTTGGCCCACAAACCATTCCTCACCCCACAGTTGGGACACTTGCCAGGCAACAACAACCAGCCTGTCTCCCCAGAACCTCCTTTTGTCCTGCTTGTCGTGGACCCTACGCCCACCACCATCTTGCTAGACAGAGCCTCACTGTGCCTGCCCCTGACTTGGGAGCTATGGATACCACCCCAGGGTGGCTTGGCAGACAGACATCACAGAGGAGGAACAGTTCATGGCAGGCAGAAGGTAGCAAAGCAAGCAAGCAAGAGACCAGCAACAAGCCTCTTTTTGTCCCTTATATCTTACCCAAGCTACCTGCCCTTCAGGCAGATAGCACTCACACACTCTAGAGTCAGCCACCTCCAAAAAGCCCCACCTACGGCTGCATGGGGCTTTGGGGGAACATCTAGTGTGTGTGTGTGTAACCTTTGAATGAACCACCGAACAGTTTTCTACAGTGACTGAAGGAGAGTTCTGGTTCCTTTGATTCCTCACCAGCATTTTGTGTGGTCAGACTTGGTAATTTTAGCACTTCAACAGGGATGGAGCGGTAGCCCCTTGTGGTTTAAATTTTCACTTAGCCGATGTCTGCTAATGATAACTTTTCATGTGCTTATTTGATACCTAGATGCTTCCTTGGTGAAGTCTCTTTTCAAATCATGTAGCCTCTACTTTCTGTTTTTAAAAATTTTTTTACTTGTTAGGTATCAAAGTCCTTTATGTGATATTAAAGAAGTTTTTCTCAAGACGGATGACCTGCAAATGTTTTATTCCAATGAGTGCCTTATCCTTTCACTCTCCTAATATTGTCTTTCAAGGGCCCGTTCCTCATTTTGATGAAACCTAATTTCTCCTTTTCTGTTCCTTCAAGGATCTTGTTCCTTCATGGATCTTGTATCCATAGGAAATCTCTACCTAACCCATGAGCACAAAGGTTTTGTCCCACAGAAAGTTCATTGATTTATATTTTACATATTGGTCTTTGATCCATTTTGAGTTAATCCTTATATGGTTAAGAAGTAGGAACCAAAGCCCATGGTTTTTGCATGGCTCTCTAGGTAGCCATTACTACACATGTCCAAACCCATTTGTCAGAAACACTATCCTTTCTCCACTGAATTGCCTTTGCCTTCTTCCAACTCAGTGCCTGTGTGTGGCTCTGCAGGATCTCTATTCTGCCCCACTGATCTGTCACATCTGATTCTTGATTATAATAAAGTCCATCACTGACCACTCTGCATTTGCTCATATAAGGTGGCTTCCAGTATTGTTATCACACGTGGCCAGGTACATCTGAAATGCATTTCAGAATGCGGCTGGCATCTAACTCAGATTATTTCCTAAACCATTTTTAAAATACTGAGATGGAAATCCTGTGTATTCTACAGCCTAAGCTCAAATTCATCATAATCTCACCCAAAAAACTGTTGGGCACAAAAAGGGCATGGAGAGTGTGAGAATTGTGTAGGTGGGAGTGAGGGAAGTGATCCTAAAACATCAGGATAGGACAGAGGGAAAAAGAAAGAAAACCAGAGAAGCACTCCAGCTGCCAGATCCTCCCCACAAAGCAATCCACAGAAACCCTCATTCAGCACACTGTCTGTTAGAGCTAGGGTGTCAGGAGAGTGAGGGCGCACGTGTAATCTAGCAAATTAAATAACTTATTAGTTAATAGATTAGGGTAGAATGTGCTGCTGTGCCCCCTGGGAGCGACCTGGGTGGCAGCTGCCTGGGGCGATGCACTGGATAATCTTGGTAAGCCCTCAGTAGCACACTTCCCCTCCAATCCTTTGTTTTTCTTTCATTTGTAAATTTTAAAATAACCTGTAATCCTAGCACTCTGAGAGGCTGGGCAGGATCAAAAGTTTGAGCCCAGCTTGACCAATTTAGTGAGGTCCTGTCTCTAAGTAAATAAGTAAATAAATAGGCTAAGGATGAGCTCGGTGTGAAGGCCTTGGTTTTAATTTTCAGTACCACAAAAAATAAATACATAAAATAACCATCAAATGCTAAATGATTTTTTTTTTTTTTGTGGGTACTGGGGGGTCGACCTCAGGACCTCGCGCGCCAGCAGGCGCCTGTGCCGCTGAGCGATATCACCGGCCCCTTTTTCGTATGTGGGATCCGGGAGTCGAACTCAGGCCCTCGCGCTTGCAAGGCAGGCGCTTACGCCGCTGAGCCATCTCACCGGCCCTAAATGATTTTAACATGCAGGCCTAGCATCATAGGGGTGTTGGAATGACAACCTACTCCATGTGTATATTTTACTTATAGTTCTTCCCTGACCCTTCCAGCCTACATTCTCTCTCCAGTGTCAGACCATGTCTCAAAAATGGTCTGGGGATGTGGCTTAGTGAAGACTCTGGGTTCAATCCTCAGAATTAAAAAAGGAGGAGAATGAGAGGATGAAGGAGAGGAGGAGGGGGAGGGGGAAATCTGTAATAAAGGCATCACAATCCCCACCTTACAGATGAGGAAGCTGAGGCACAGATGGTTGAAGTAGCTTTCCCAAGCCCACAAAGCTGGTGCCATTGCCTGTCTAGTCACTGGGCTACAATGAAGACGGGAGAGTAAGGAAATGACAGCTGGAATTGGAACCGAAGCCGGCCAACCCAAATCCCCATGTCTGCTCCACTGCAGGATCATCTGAGGGAGGGTTGCCAGAGCTGGCCAGCAACATTGGGTGTCCCATTAACTAGGTCATCGCGTCAGGGAGCCAGTGTCCGGCTGGGAAAGTCCTGAGACCCACTCCTGGGGTGCCAGCCTGAAGCAACTGACTCATATCCACACACATCACATGAGCCCGAAAAAGACACGGGAATGCCATGTCCCAACTCGCTCCCAAGGGTGACACGGCAACAGTGTCAGTGTCATCAACATGTTTTCTTCCTGAGCACAAATTACACAGGAAGTCGGAATCTGAAATTTGCCTTGGTGAGTGCGAAGCTCATTCAAGCTGAGGAAATTCAAATGGACCCTGGGAAAAGAACTTCGGTTTGTCAAGCTTAACGGAAAGTTGCCCACTGTGAATTTGTTTTCTTCCTCTTCCTTTTTTCCTTCTCATCCTCCTCCTCCCCCTTCTCCATCTTATCTTCCTCCTCCTCCTCCTGTTCTTTTTGTTTGGTTTGGATTCATTTATTTAATTTTTATTTTTATGAGTATATATTTGTAGTACGTAATGATTACATTATTCATGGAGTGTTGGTACATGTATATAACACATCTTAATTCTTTTTATGTCCCTTTTCTCCCCCTTCCTCCCCCTGGATTCATTTCTGATAATGGGACTGAGATACTCAAAGGCTGCTGACCACCATGTCTTTTTGCCTGGTGCCGTGAACTAAATGTATGCTATAAAAATGTGTATGTGGAAGCCCTAATCTCCCATATGGTAGTATCTGAAGGAGAGGCCTTGGGGAAGTAATTAGATTTGGATGAGGTCATGAGAATAGAGCCTCCACGATGAGATGAATACCCTTAATAAAAGAAGCTCAGTGGTAGAGTGCTTTCCTAACATGAGAAAGGCCAAAATTCAATCTCCAGCACTGCAAAAAGAAAAAAAAAAAAAAAGGGAGAAATCAGAGCTAACTCTCTGCCCGCACCACAAGAATATCTTGCTTCCTTGAATGTTACCCTGTGTCCTGGTTTTAACTTTTTCCCTGAGTGTGGTCTCTGCTTGGACATTTCAGTAGCATCATCTTGGGATCCACTGTAGCCCTTTTCTCCAGCAAATGTGTAGCTTCAAGTTCCTCTGCAGACTGTAGCTTCTATAAGGATGGGGCTTGGAGCTGTAACTCCTGCTGCAGGCACAGTGCCTTGGCAGGCAGGGCTGCTCCAGCAGCATCTGATGAATGAACAAAGTTTGAAAAAAGCCAGGCTTGGTGGCACAGGCCTATAATCCCAGCACTTGGGAGGCTGAGGCAGGACTGCTGTAAATTCAAGGCTCACCAGCCTAGGCTATATGGTGAGCTCCAGGCCAGCCTGAACTACATAACAAGATCCTGTCTCAAAAAAAAAAAAAAAAAAAAAAAAAAGAAAGAAAAGCTTGAAGAGAGAAGCTCAGATTGTTTGATCAGAAAAAATGTGTTGATAATCACTTAAGCTTATGCTTTCAGGCTTGATTTCTTTCCCCACAATGTGTTAAAGTTCATAGCTTAACTCTTGGAAACAATCTTATTTCCAGGTCTTTGGAAAACCCTGACTATGCCCACCCACCCACCTGCCTCTCCCAAAATGCACAGCCCTAAAAACTGGCATTGCCTTTTCCCCTTCTTCTGCCCACTGTCTCCCGTTGGTGGGGAGAGCACTAAAATGGCCTCGTTATTTGGAAAGGTTTTTTTTGTTTTTCCCTGAATCTATCTGGGCAGGCTTGAACCAGTTCACCAACAGGGGTCCTCATTAAAGTATGAAAATACATTGTACAGCAAAGCTGGAACTACAGAGCTAGACATCATAGCAGCTTGTTAACAAGAAAATCAGCACAAATTAAGACACAGCCAGACAGAAAACAAAGCAACTTCACATTGCATAAATTATGTGTATTAGAACCAGGGAACGTTAGCCCTGGAAAGGCTGCCACTAAAGCCCTGGAGAGACCTAACCCTGTGAAGTTAAGCACGTTCAGCTTTGATTTACAAAGAATTTAAAATAGATGATGAGGCTTTCTGTGGCAACTCTCTAAATTGCTATGTGACCAGAATAAAAACCATCCTTGCCCCATTCATAATTTAAAGGCTTGGAGGTAGAAATAGGTTTTAAAAATCATTTGCTGTGGCTTTTGTGTGTAGAAGGATAGGGTGGTGGCAACTGGAAAGATGCTAAAGCATGACTTACACAAATGGGCAGCCAGCTCAGTTCAGCCTCCACTTTGCCTGCTGTTAAATGGGAAGAGAACTGACCCATCCCTCGGAAGGCTGCTACATGAAACCACTAGGATAATGGATACACAGGCCCTTCACTGACTACAAGCGTACGTGGTCACAGACAGTGAACGTGGGTTTGTTATTCATTCACCTATTCACTCATCAGCTCCTGCTCTTGTCCTTTTCAGAAGAATTCTTGGCACCCAAGCTTGGTGGGGTCTTTGGCAAATCCGCCCTTTCCTTTCCACACATTCACACAAGAGTACATGTCAGCAGGATGCACACCGGGCCATCGCAGTGACGCCTGGATCTGGCACCTCTCCTTACGGCCCCGACCCTGAGTGAAGCCACTCTACGGGGCCCTGCCAGCTGCCCCCTGCCCTCCCTGCTGTCCTTAGAGGCCATCCCAGGCACACTAGCCCCGTCCATCTCAAATGCAGGCCAAGGACTTCAGGCTTTCTGGGCTCCACGGTGCCTTCAGGATCGAGTCCAAAGACATCAGCACGTACACGAATCCCTTCTCCAGCTGCTGCTGCCCATCAGTCCAGCCTCCCGCTCCCCAGACTCAACCCCAAGGCCAGGAGGGCCAGGGCTCTTGTCTGGGTCAGGGATGTGCTCCCAGCACCTGGGACAGTGCCCTGGATAGGCAGTGCGAAGGTTTGTTAAGGGAACTGGTGCCTTTCAGTTGCAGGCCTTAACTCCTGCTCTCCCCTCTTGCTACAGGATGTTTCCTCCTGTTTTAAGCCCCACTCTCCTCCCAGGTTGCAGCATTTGGGCCATACAGACACCGTAATGGACCCCATTCTTGGCTGTGCTCTAGAAAAATGCCTTTTTCTTCCCAGAGCCCCACCGCAACATCTTTTTCTTTTCACTTTTTTTTTTTCTTTTTGCAGTATTAAGGATTGAACCCAGGGGTGCTCTACTCTTGAGCTACACTCCCAGCCCTTTTAACTGCTGGGCTGATTCTGTCAGCTGTCAAGCCAGTTGCCCCCAATTCATGTCGTAAAACCACAAGGACCAGGGGCGGGACATATGGCAAGACTTTCTGCTCTGCCGGCACATCGCCCACCAGAATTCTCAAGGCAAGTTTCTTGTCTTTATTTGCCATTAGAAATACATCTCTGAAGAGCACAACTGGCGAGTGTCTCTGGGATTTGTCTTAAGACCAACTCTTCATAGAGATCTCTGTTGAATGATTGGACAGGAGGCTTGAGAGAGGAACTAACGACAGCCCCTGGATGGGCTACTTGGAACTGGCAGTTGGGAGAGTAGGATGGCACCAAGGCCTAGTGGTTACTATTTCGGTTCCTCGTCTTTTCTCTAAGATTGGCTGCCATCAAGGTCACTGCATTTCTGTACGTCCCCATCTACCGGACAGTCAATCTCTTCCGCTGAGTCTCCATCTCGTCCCAGCTGGTAGGTAGGCGGGCATTACATTATTCCTATGTCTAGCTGATCCGTCCCGCGACACGGAGAGTTCACAAGACACAGAATGGGAGCTCCCAAAGCAAACATCGGTGGCAAGGGCTCTTTCTCCTCTTGGGAAGAGTCTCCTTCGCATTCTGCTTCCTGCCTCTGTGCTGAGAGTGCGCACCAGACAGCAAGACCTCAGCACTTCGCTGCGTGACCGGTGCTAGCCGGGTTCACGGTTCGCATCCTGCCTCCCATAGGCAAATGCAAAACCCCTAAGGGAGCAGCAGGACGGTTGAGAAAGAGCCCCGAGAGATAACAGGGTGGATGAGTTCCGGCAAAAAGTCACTGCTGAGAGCAGAAATCAAACCAGGTATTGAATGAATCGACAGCTCAATTCATTCCTCATCGAGGCCCTTTTGAGAAACGACCTCAGGTCCCTGGGGGCCTCTGACCTTTCAGCGGTGACTATCGATCTCTGGTGCTGGGCTGAGCCGCTGCCCAGAACTCTGAGCAGCAGCAGTGGCAGCACTGAGTGGACTCAGAGTGAAAGTGGAGGCGGGGAAGAACAGAGGCAAGCAGAGAGTGAGAGCCAGGTGCAAAGTTCACATATTGCTAATCGATGCCCGTAAGTAACTGTAGTCACAACACACCATTGGCTTCTCCTCTGAGCCTGCCCGGCTGGCAATTCCAGGGAGTGGGCAGGATCTGAGCTCGGCTAGCTGGGACCACCCTTTCCCACTCTCACTAGCCGTTCTCCTCCTAACCCCTGAGGACCTCTGAGTCCTTACTGCTCCTTTCTTTCCCCTCTCCTTTTTTGAGTTTTGTTGATTTGGTGATGGTTTTGGTTTTTCATTACTGCTCTGGTACAGCCCATATGACTTATATCCTCCTCACGACAGCCCTGTGATGTAGGTGTCATTATCCCCCCATTGTAGGGATGAACAAACTGAGGCCCAGCAAGATTTAGTAACTATCCCAGTGTCCCAGAGCCAGCAAGGAGCAGACCCAAGCAGTCTGGATCCAGATCCTATGTTGCATATGAAGTGACTCATGAACGCATACCCAAAAGCTTAGCTCCAAATATAGGAACAAATATTACTTGAGAACCTACTAAATGCCAAGCACCGTTTCAGGCACTGGAGTCATGAATAAGATAGACGAAGTCACTTGTCTAGGGAGTTAACACTCCAGTGTGAGAAAAGTTAATAGAGAAAGGGAGACTATTTCAAGCTGGGCATGGTGGCACACACCTGTAATCCCAGCATTCTGGAGGCCAAGGCAGGAGGATCATGAGTTAAAGGATGGCCCAGGCTGTATAGCAAATTCCACATCAGCCTGGACTACATAATGAGCTAAAAAAGAACTTATTTCAACAGTGATATGGTTATGGCAATGAAACAAGAGAGGGTGAGGAACCTGCATGGGGAAGGAGATAATGTCAGACAGACTGGTCAGGAAAGGGCTCTCCAAGGACATGCCAGGTGAGTAAAGCCCAGAAGGGTGAGCAGGGACCAGCCAGTAGGAAACACCTAAAGGGAGAGCTTTAAGTAAGAGGGAATGGCAAGTGAAGGGCCATGAGGCAGGAAGAAGTGTGTGTCCCAGAAATAAGAGCAATTTTAGGAGCGTGAGCTCCTAGGGACAAGGAGGTATCAAGTAGGGCCAGTGGCTGGTGTCTGCAACCTCAGCAAACACACACTCCCCACTGGTCACACCTCCTCTCTGATGGCTGCGTCCACCTTCCCAACGACTGACATCTGTAACACATTTCTCAGGTGGCCTTTGAGACATGGATGAATATGATGAGATTCCAGCCACCCTCCCTTCAGTAGTCCTTATGGTAAAGCCAACCCAACCCTTGATGCTAATTCCCCAGTTCCTCCTGTCCCTTAAGGAGAAGGCTCTAGAGCTGGGCTTGAATGTTGGCTTGGCCACTCACCAACTCTGGGCCCAATTTCCCCACCCATGTAATAAGACACAAACTAATTCTATTGGGAATGAAATGGGCTGATGATCCACCAGGCACCTTGCAAGCACTCAACAAGGGTTAGCTATTATTGCAACTGTTGTGTTGATTAACACATAGGTGTTGGCCCAGCATGCACACCCACGAGGGGATCAACAGGGATTTGCCCCTGCAACTCCACCTCCTCATTCCATGATTTGTCATTTAGATCTTTCATCATGCAGAGTAGCAAGCTTGCAATGATGATCCAAGCGCATATTTTCCTAATAACAAAAATAACCATAGCTATCATGTATCTGTGTGTATTATGTGCCATGTCTATGCTAATTGCTTACATGGAGCACTTAATTTAACCCTCACAACATTTTATGGGCTGGGAGTTATCACTGTCCCCATTTACAAAAGAGGAAAGAAGAGCTCCGAAGGTCACATTGATAGTGGCAGAGGTGGGTTTTGAACTCAAGCCCTCTGTCACCAGAGCCTGCCTCCTTAAGCATGATATTCAGTCTTCAATACAGAAAATATTCATTTTTTTTTAATTTTTTGAGACAGGGTCTCACTATGTAGTCTAGGCTGGTCTTGAACTCACTATGTAGCCCTGGCTGGCCTCAAACTCATGGCAATCCTCCTGCCTCAGCCTCCGAAGTGCTAGGATTACACCCATGCACCACCACAGCTAGCTAGAAAATATTTATTGAAGCCAGGCATAGTAGCATGTACCTATAATCCCAGCACTCCAGGAAGTTTAGGAAGGAGGATAGAAAGTTCAAGCACAGCCTGGTCAACTTAATGAGACCCTGACTCAAACTAAAAAAATTTTTTATGGGTACCAGGGGTCGCCACCAGGCGCCCGTGCCACTGAGCGATATCACCGGCCCTTTATTCGTATGTGGGTTCCGGGAGTCAAACTCGGGCCCTCGCGCTTGCCAGGCAGGCGCTTATGCCGCTGAGCCATCTCACCGGCCCCAAAATAAAAAATTTTAAAAGGGGATGGGGATGTAGCTCAGGACAAATGCTGTAAATTCAAATCCCAGTATCATACACAAACACAAATTATTGAGCACCTGCTGTATCATAGACTATGTTAGGAACACAGGAAAAAAAAATCTGAAATACAGCTAATCATACCAGATTGAAGAGTATCTCCCCATAGATTATGTCAGTCCAGAACCTGGGAACCTTAGAGTATTTGCACATATGATCAAGTTTAGATAAGGCCATCCTGGATTAGGGAGGGTCTCGAGTCCACTGACTGGTATCTTTCTTAGAAGAAGAACATTTGGATGCAAGCACACAAAACACCATGCAGAACCATGTAAGAACCAAGGCAGAGACTGGAGCCTGTTAGCCATGGATTGCAAGAGGCACCAGAAGCCAGGAGAGAGGCAAGACACAGATTTCCTCTCAGCATATCCAGAAAGAACTGACATGCTGACACTTCCATGTTGGACTTGTGGATTCCTGAACTATACAAGGATACATTAATGTTGTTTTAAAACAGCCAGTTTGTAGCAATTTGTTCCCACAGCCCTGGGAAAATAACACTCTAATAAAAAGAAGACAGCAGAAACGATACTTTCTCAAGTCACAACTCAGTCCTATTTGGCAATAAGAGTTCGAGTCTGAAAATCACAGTTCTCCACCAGCCATGAGTAGGCAGTGGCAGAACCTAGCGATGAATCAATCCGTGGCCTTACAGGAAGCCAGCTTTCCTGTCAACAAAGCAGAGAATGAAAACATGTAGTCCTCTGGCCAGAGGACCAGCCACCTGGCCACTGTCACAGGTTCAGAGGAGAGAATATGATCATAAAGGGGAGAAAAAAATTGGAGAGCCCACCAAACTAGTTTGCATCTGACCCCGAGACTCCTGCCTCCTGCTCAGGATGAGAAAGTTGGTGGGGGCAGCTCAAAAAAAAAGGTCTAGGCCTCCCAAGTGGCAGCTTAAATGATAGGCCTGCTGTCTCCCACAAACCCACTGCACACTGAAAGCAGAAGTTTATAAGCACTTGGCAACCTAGCTCCTTTTGGGGATCTTGTAAATGTGATGTCTGGATTAAGTCTCTCCATTAAAAAAAAAAATCCTTCATGCAAAATCTGAGATAACCTTTCAGGGCATTTAAGCTCCTAAAGTCTTTTTCCCCCAATACTGGGGATGACCCCAGGGTCTTAGCACTGAGCTACATCCCCAGCTCTTTTTAAATGTAGTTGCTTTTGAGAAAGGCTCTCACTAAGCACCTAAAGTGCCCAGGCTGGGCTTGAATTTACAGTCCTCCTGCCTCAGCCTTCCAGAGTGCTGGGATGACAGGATTGTGCCACCATGCCCCCCCTCCACTGTAATTCTTACTTTGCTTTTAACTATCTCCTCTGCCCGGCAGAGTAACTTGAGGGCAAGAATTTTTGTCTTGTTCACCTCTGTATTCCCAGTTCCTAATACATAGATACACACCATGTCCTCTGATGGATGGATGGATAGATAGATGGATGAATGGGTGGATGGATAGATGGGTGGGTGGGTGGAGTGGATAGACGGATGGGTAAGTGGGTGAGTTGGTGGACAAATGGATGGATAAGTGTGCTTCATGATGTTGCTCTGGATTCAAATCAAATGAATGAATACATTAATGAAATCAACACACATCCATTAATTGCTCCTTAGGTTTTTCTAGTGCCTCCTCCTACCATAAGAACTGGGATGAAAATCCAAAGGGATGCCAGCTTGGCATGAAGACTCACCTCATTCCTTCTGAAGCCATCTTATCAAGGTTGGCAGTGTCTTTGGTTTCTGCCCAGTTTGCTCCTAGGTCACCCCATCCCATGTCATCGGCCAAAATGATCACAATATTTGGTTTCTGGCCTGTTGTCTTCCCATTGATGCAAAAATCCACAAGAGAATAAAGAAATCCAGAGAAACTCACTCCCACCAATAAAACCTTCAGAAAAAGCCAGCCCATGGTAGGAAGTGGAAGATTCCGGTTGTCTGGAGCGATGGTGGGCCACGACTAGAGGCTTCTCCCAGACTCTCTGTTCACTTTCAATGCAGGAAGTCCCTGGAGAGTTGGACAGAAGGTTGCAAGAACATACTGGTGGCAGCGGTGGTGACAGTGATGATGGCTACAGGTATGGTGGAGATTAAAGAAATGAGGCCTCCATTTGGAAATCTAATTCAAGAGAGTCAGGAAACTGGCAACCCCTAACTTGGCTTGCCCCTCCATAGGAGCTGTTTTCCCACTGCAGCTTAACAAGACAACTGGCTGGGTTTAACAGTCAGACATCAGTATCGATGACCACTTTCTGGCCACTCAACAAGTGACCCTCTGCATTCAAGGCTGTCCAGGCCACATCACAAGTGTTGCATCTGTCTGGGACTCGATCTGGTGACTGCAGGATAAATTCTCACATCTGCAGAACACCTGGATGTTCTAGAAGCTGCAGTCAGCCCCAAAAGAGTTTTTGAGTTCCAGATGGTTGAGGTTTCTGAAAGGTTTCCTGAAAGAACAAAAATTAATAAGAAAACAGAGTTAAAAGTGCCATTGCAGCTGTGTTTTACCCAGTAACTTAGGAAATAATCACTTTCCCATGCCAACAGATGTTTTCCTTCTTATTCAAATATTTAACTGATGCATGTTTCTTCCACCTGAAAAAGAGGGATGATAATATTTGCAATAGATCTATAGTTACAGGGTTGGAAGACACATTTGAGATGACCTCTCTGAACCCACACATGGTATAGATGAGGATGCTGAGGCCCAGTATTGTGGGTAGGACCGGGACTATTTAGCCCCCAACTATGCTAAATCCTAGTATTCCCCTGCTCCTATTCCCACATTTCTGATTCACGAGAAATTCTGAAATTAACTGCAATCTTATCAAAGTCCCTGAGAATTCTAAAAAAAAAAAAAAGGATGAGATCCATATTACCAGGACACAATCCTTTGTAACAGTCATGCTATAACCTAATATCTTCA
Source organism: Erethizon dorsatum (assembly GCA_028451465.1). Lineage (NCBI taxonomy): Eukaryota > Metazoa > Chordata > Mammalia > Rodentia > Erethizontidae > Erethizon > Erethizon dorsatum. The sequence continues at coordinate 14,135,624 of CM051826.1, forward strand.
TATAAAATTCTTGATAGAAATTTGGGGGGAAAAGGAAATGTGAAAAGAAAGTTAATAATAGAATCTAGGTGGAGGATATATGGCTGGCTATTTGCTATAAAATGCTTTCAATTTCGCTGTATGTTTGTGACTTTCAGAGTTAAATGTTAGAAAAAAATTTAATGGAAGCCAGGCATGGTGGCACACACTTGTAATCCCAGCACTCCAGGAGGCTCAGGCAGGAGGATCAAAAATTCAGCCCCAGCCTAGGCACCTCAGCAAGATCCTATCTGAGAAATGAAAAATAAAATAAAGGGCTGGGGCTGTAGTTCAGTGCCAAGGCCCTGGGTTCAATCCCCAGTACTGCCCCCACCACCACCAAAACAATTAATGGAAATTGTATATGGTGGCATATGCCTGCAGTCCCAGCTGTTAGGGAGGCTGAGGAAGGAGGATTACAAATTCAAGGAAAGCTTGAGCAACTTAGAAAGGCCCTGGCTCATAATAAAATAAAAAGGGCCAGGATGTAGCACAATGCTCCCTGGGTACAATCCCTAGTACTATAAAAAAGAAAAAAAAAAAAAAATAGTGGTAATGTGTCCCTTTGCATCCTAATCATGCAATTTTGAGTAAGTAAATCTAATACTAAGGATATAGTTCAGTGGTATAGAGCACTTGCCTAGCATATGTGAGGCTCTGGGTTTGATCTCCAACACCATAAAAAAAAAAAAAAAATCTAAATCTAAAGGCACGTTCAGCCAGTGGTTCTCACACTTGGATGTACATATGAATTAGCTGGATATTTTGTATTTACTAAAATGCAGATTTGGGGGTAAGCCTGGTACTTGGGATCTGTATTTCTAACCAGCTCCCAGAAGAGGTCTACCTCACTGGTCCTCTGATAATTCTTGGAGTAGCACAAAGTTCTGGGAAACAAAAACATCATGACTCTGATTCTAGAAGACAAAGGAAACTGCTTAGCCTAACTGGAGATGACTCAGCTTTAGTTTTGAAAGACAGGAACTAAAGGTTAGACTTTCAGTTTGGCTTCCAAATAGAGCTAAGAATAAAACCAATCACCCCTAGTTCATTTAAAAGCCTTGATTTGAGACAGTGCTGAAATTCTGGACAAACAAAAACCTCAGCTGAATACCCAGCCCATGCAAGGGATTAAAAAGAAGCAATTTGTGATGTATAAAGATGCTACCGGGGCTGGGGTTATGTCACATGCTAATCCAATTGTATAACCCTACCAGCTAATCCAGCAGACAACCCAAGTGGATGGAGGTGGCTGGTGTATGTAGATGCTGAAAAATCTAAATAAAATCAAAAGGATTGGCAGTTCCTTAATCAAAATAAAAGGAAGTCCAAGTAAACAGTTATAGTCATCTGGAAGCCAATGAATCAACTGTTCAGAAATGCAAATTCTTCCACTTTCCAAAGCAGAGTTATTTCAAACTCAATTAGATTCAACTTGTATTTGTTGATCTTGAGGCCCCAAAGACTTCTCCCTTTCTAGAAGATTCTTGCACAAGGAGGGTGCTTAGCAAACACTGTTCACCTGCTGCTTAATTCCCAGCCTCACTCTACTGGCTTCTGACCATGAGCAACAGTCCTAGGAGGCTTTTCTTCCCAAAGCTGCTTAGCTTGGAACACTACAATGGCCTCATTACTGGTCAGTAATCCATTTCGGAATGACCCAATATGCAAGAATTCCGGGGGGGGGGGGGGGCGTTCACTTAAGAAGGAGGCTAAAATTAAGGTGGGAACATAAATAGATTATTTTTCTTTGGTGTTCCACAATAAAACATTCCTTTGAGGATTTACAAAGAGAATTATTAACACCATATTTTAAATGTTTGTGAAATAGCAATAAGCCAGTGTACCATTTCATTACCCTTCACACCCAAGCCCCTGGGGAGACATTTAATCCTTTCCCATTTGTTTATTATTTGTTCATTTGTTTATTTGTTTGTTTAACCGAAAGAAAATGGCAAACCAGATATTCAATGGATAGACTTCAACTCGTGACCTTCCTTTACGATCTAAGCTTAGACTCTGAGCTTAGTTACCCTGAAGAAACTCTACCACTGCCTTCTCTGGGATCTTATCAGATACTTCCCCAACTCTTATGAATCACTTTGAGAACACAGACAGAGACGAGGAGCTTTAATTCGAGGCTAGGGAAGAAAAGGCGGAAGTCTGGCAAGTTAAGCATTCACTCCTCCTTCCACTGGGGTAGAAGGTACCCGACCACCTTACTCAACACATTCCGCTATGAACGCTGGGCTGTTCCAGCGCTGACTGTAATAAACCCTTGCTGAGCACAAGTATCATCCATCCTCCCCAGGCAGTTGGATAGCCGACTTCAGTTGCCAATCAGCTTTACCAGTGATTACTGCTCTTCCCTCTGACGCCTGTCTTACCTCATTTTTTGTAGTGCCTGGGATTGAACCCAGGGCTCCTGCATGCTGAGCAGGCACTCTACCACTAAGCTACCTCTCAATCCCTGGACCCTTATTTTAAAGCAGGTTTGCTCGGGATGCTAAATCTTGACCTCTCTCAGTTTCCGGGCTTGTTCACCTCACAGACAGGAAGGAAAGAAGGAATGTGATAAGGCAAGCTGAAGATCCACTGCGCAGTGTCTGAGTAACCCTGAGCTGGAAGGCCGCGGACTTCCTGAGCTCCTCACTCCATCACCTGACCCTGGCTCCCCACTGGCCTCCCTGCAGCCAAGCATCCTCCTAGAGAACCCTGAAAACAGCTGAAACAACAAGGAGGTTGGGCAGACCTTTCTGGCAGAGGGCTCTGTTGGTTTTCCAGAGACAAAAGCTTCTGATGAGCCGAGGCCAAAAGGGACAAAGGAGCAGAGGGAGGGAGACTCTGTGGTCCTACCTGCCAATTCAGAGTGTGGTCTGTTTGCTGGCAAGGGACCAGGAGTCATGTGCCAGTGGCCAGGAGGAGCCTTAGGCACCAGCAGCCCACGTGCAGTCTGAAATGATTCCCCCATGCGTTTGGGTCAAAAGTCCACCAAATGCGTACTGGGGACAGGACTTAATCCAGGCACTATACGTACAGCTGTGGTTGAAACAGACAAAAATCTCTGCCCTCGTGCCACCTTTTTTTTTTTTTTTTTTTGGTAGAGGGAAGATGGAGAAATGAAATAAATGTGAGCACCATAGGGGGGAAAAGAATCAAAGCAGGAAGGGACTCAAGAGTGTGAGGTAGACAGGCGCAAAGTTAAAAGACAGTGGTCAGGGACAAGTGATATTTATTTATGGATCTGTAGGAGGGTATAGCAGCAAGCCACGTGGGAAAGTGTGGCAGGGAAAGGAACCAGCAAGGCCAAGGCCTAGTCTAGGTGAATAGCAGCAAGGAAGCCACCGGAGAAGCCACGGAGGGTGGAGGAGCAAGTACTGGAGTAAGAGAGCCAAGGGGAGGCTTTTGTTGAGGGAGATGGGGAGCTCAAGGGTTGCCCAAGGGCAGCATGATCTGACTTCACTGCAGCAGAACTCCTCTGCTGCTCCGCGGAGAACACACGAATGCCTGCCGGGGCAGCAGGCCAGGGAGGAAGCTGCGGAGTCAGGCATCCGTTGCATCAGCCTAGGTGAGTCCAGAGGAGAGACGGTGCTAGGATGAGGTAAGAGGAAGCACCCAGAGCATCAGATTTAAGGAGCCAGCGCTCCCTCCCGCTCAGGCGCCAGCCCACACTCCTGACCCAGGTCACGAGGACCTCTGCCAACTTTGCTTCCCCCTAGTCCAGGCCCAGGTGTGGTGGAAAACCCAGGATTATTTGATGTCTGCATGTAATAAACATCTTTGTGGCCCCTTCTTTTGTCCTATTACCCAAAATGTCACTATGGGCGGGCTCAAAATGGAAAGATTGCTTTCTTAGGGGGAGGGGCAGTTTTAGCTCAACCATAGATGCAAAGGACATCTTTGGTAGAATCCCTGCACCCAGGGCAGAAGTGCAATTCCACTTAGATCGCTGAAGCGCTTTATTTATTTACGCTTGGAGCCCTCAAGGCAGACACTGTTGTTGGGAATACTTCTGGGAACGCAGTGATGCCAGGAAGCCTGTCCACAGGGGACATAGGATGTCTTGTCTAGTTTTAGGCTGTGACCACCTGTTGAAATGTCACACAAGGAAGCCACATGGAAGAAGCCAATTTGGGAAGAGTTGAGATTGGCCTCATGCCCTACATCTAAAACCCCAGTTACCCTGCAGAAATTATATGCAGATTCACCTCTGAATACCATCTTTTCTCTAAAACTGTTCCACCTGAGAAGAAAAATCTGGAAGGGCATGACCAAGGGGAAAGTGCTCAAGGTCGACTACCTGAAATCTACTCCCAGGAGCTTGTTTGCCAGTCATTAAGGATGTTTTACAAAACCATGTTTGCTTACTATTCATTAAGCATTTTGTTACGGATATTGTGGACCGTAGCAAAGTTGAGATACTCAGTGGCACAGATAAAGGCTCGTGCCTCAATCCCAGGGCTCGGCTGAGGCGCCAGGTGTGCCTACAAGCCCAGCCTAAGCCACGCAGCCACAAAATGTCTCAAAATTTTAAAAAGTTGAGAAACTTACACCTACCTACCCCACATTTAGATCCAACAATCATCAACACACGGCCAGTCTGACTGAGACGTCTTCCCTTCCCCTTCTCTTTGGCTCTCCCTCCACACATACTGGATTAATTTTGAAGCAAACCAAGATATCATGTAATTTTACCCAAAAATATTTCTATGTGGTTCTCTAAAAAATAAAATTCTCTTTTTTTTTTTCTGACACTGAAGATTGAACCCAGAGCTTCATACCTGCTAGGACCTTTTTATTTTATATTCCAAGCCCTTTTTATTTTGAGAAAAGATCCCCATAAATTGCCCAGGCTTGGCTTTTTGCAATCTTCCTGCCTTAACCTCTTGAGCAGCTGGGATTGTAAGTGTGCACCACCACACCAACTTAAGATGTCTTTTTATTTTGTTTTCTGTTTGTTTTTTGCAGTACTGGGGACTGAACTCAGGGCCTTTGCCCTGTGTTACACCCTCAACTCTTTTTTTATTTTCATTTTTTTCATTTTGAAATGGGTCTCACCGAGTCCCTAAACTGTCCATTCTGGCCTCAAACGTGCAATCCTCCTGCCTTAGCCTCAAAGACTGGGATTACAGGTGTATGCCACCACACCTAGCTAAGATTTCTTTTTAAATACAACTACAATCCCATTAATTCCTGTTTAAATTAACAGTATTTTATTGTATTACCAAAAATCTAATGTGTTCAAACATTCCCCACTGTCTCCTAATTTTTTTTTAAATAGTTGCTTTATTCTATCAGGATCCAAACCAGGTACCATATACTGCATTTGGTTCCCATCTATTCTCACTTATACGTTCACCCTATCATTTTGCCAGCAACATATTTGCAAATAAAATGAGTTGTCTTATAAAATTTCTAAAGTGGGAGTCAGTGGACTACATCCCCTATGGTGTCATTTAAAATGTTCTCTGGACTCCTGGTTTTTCCTACAAACTGGTTTGTAGATTTAGAAGTGAGATCAGATATAGGTTTAATTTTTTTTCACAGACCCACCTCCTGCACTCTCATACATCTTATCTTTTTCCGTGTCGTGTTATGCTTGGTCAGCATAGCTTTATTCCTGTGGATTTCTTTCTTTCCTTCCTGTCATTTTGTATGAGAAAAGGGAACTTTCTCTGTACTATTGTCTCTATTTTTATGGATTTATTTATCCTTGCCCCAGATCTGTTCCATCTCTGCAATGAAATGCATTAGATTCTATTGTACACAGGTTCGTGTACCCCCAATGTGATGGTACCTGGGGATGGGCCTCTGTGAAGGTAAGCAGAGTTCCATCAAGACTGAATTAATGTAGAGACACAAGAGCACCTCTGTCCTCTCTACCAGGTGAGGACATAGCCAGAAGGTGGCCATCTGGAAAGCCAGGAGGAGAGATCGCGTGAGGAACCAAATCAGTCAGCACCGTGGTCTTAGATTTCCAACATCCAGAGCTATAAGAAATACATTTTTGTTGGTTAAGCCGCGCAGCCTGTGGTATTCTGTTACGGCATCCTGAGCCCACTAAGGTTTTAGGTAAGGCTGAGGTAGGAGCAAAAGCAGGATCATACCAGGTGCTGTGGTGCACACTTATAATTCCAGCTATTTGGTAGCCAGTGATGGAAGCATTGCAAGTTCAAGCCCAGCCTGGGCAACTTAGTGAGATCCTGTCTCAAAATCTGAAAAAGAAGTGGGTAGGGGCTGAGAACGTAGGTCAGTGTGGAGGCCCTAGGTTCAATCCCCAGCATGGCAAAACAAAACGAAACAAAAAATCCTCAAAAGTAGAGTTAAGAGCAAAACTTGGGGAGGGGGGTAATTTGGTGAAGCAGTTATTGGCAAATTTGTCTTTAGAGGAATTGATTTTGGGGATGTGTTGGCCTTTTTCCAGAAGAATGTGGGTCCAGAATGTTACTTGCTGCTTGTGCTGACTTTGGTTAAGTTGTACAGTCTGTCTGTCTTGGTTTCCTCATTTACCTGAAAAACAGAGCCACGGTATACTTCCTCAGCCCAAAACGTTATGTGAGAATGAAATAATCCAACATGAGCTCTCAGTAAGCACTCAAAAATGTTGGCTATTGCTACTCCATCTCTCCACTGCTTTGAGGTTTAGAGATAACAAATACCGGAACACTTGGAAAAAGCGCAAGCCCAAGGCATTACTAAAATTAATATTAAACAAAACTAGTCTGCGTACAGATGGCAAAATCTGGGCTCCCCGCAGCTATTGGCAGAGGCTTTGCCAGTTTGTCAGGATGCCTGGCTGTTGGATTCTGACTCTAGAGAAGGTAGAAGCTACAAACTCCAAGTTATACACAACACCATAGGGAAAAGGAAGAGTCATTCTGGTTTACATTTTCAAAGTTCCAAACTTGGTTCCTTATTACACAATCCCGTAGCCCCTGTGTCATCTTGGCTAAACCTGAGCTGGGCAGACTCTGGAGATAGTGAGCACTAAGGCATATGCTGCCTTCCAGCAAATCTGCTTTTGGACAATAACTCTGAGGTCAAGATGTAAGGTGCGTGGGAGGGGAATCTCCCTTTTCCTGATAGGAATTGCAAGTAGGAATTGTATCGCAATATCAGAAACATTCAAAAGCACTACTTGTCTATGACACTTCCGAAACAGACCCATAACTCTTGGACATAAACTCCATAAAGGCAGGACCAGCCGTGTGTCTTATGCACTGCCTAATTCCAGTATCTTGCCTGGAGAGAGTTTAATCAACATTTGCTGAATGAGTGCATTTACCACGAACAATTGCAGCCTGGCTTGTTCTGCCCCACCCTGAAAACCCAATTTCAACACATCACTTCCCTAACCTCAGATGACCTTTCGAAGCTCCTCCTCAGTTACACTCACTGGTGATTCTCACTTGTAAAATGGCACTTGACGGGAGGCCTCTATAGGTAACAACCACACACGTGCCCTGTCATCTGAAGGTAAAACTGGAGAGGGGACTAGGGGACAGCTGAATTCCTCAGAGCTCACAAGCGGGCAGTGGGTGAGCAGAGGCTACATGAATGGAAGAACTCGGGGATGGCGGAGGATGGGTGCTGCCCTCCATTCCCAGTCCTGCTGTGCATCCCTGCAGAGCTCACGACAGGAGACAGGAGCCCTCCACTAACCACCCCAGGGCAGAGCCTCTTCTCGCCTCTTGGCCACAATAAAATCCCTGAGCAGCAGCCTGCTAGCTGTTTTGCATCGTCCCCTAGCCACCCGGAAGTGCCCGAATGCCCTGGTCCTACAGGTTAAAATGGAGATTTCGCCTTGACTGTTGTTCCAGGGAACAAGGCACTGCATGTTTAGACAAGCTGGGGGAAGTTAGCACCTCCCTCTAGGTGAGCAGCATAGTAGCAGGTCCTTGGCAAACATGCCGGGGAAGCCACCTCAACAACTATCCAAAGAAAGCTTGATTTCACCTGGGTGAAAGCCAGTGGTTAGGCTCAGTGTGGAATTACATGCCTGTAATTCCAGCTTCTTGGGAGGCTGAGGCAGAAGGGTCACGATTTTTTTTTTTTTTTTTTTTTTGGTGGCTGCATGGATTGAACCTAATGCCTTTGCACTAAGCTACACCCCCAGCTCTTTAAAAAAAATTTTTTTTAATTTTGAGACAAGGTCTCAATAAATTGCACAAGCTGAGCTCAAATTTAAGGTCCTCCTGCCTCAGCCTCCCAGAATGCTGAGATTATGCCCAGCTAGGAGCATCCCAATTTTGAGGCCAGCATGGGCAACTTAGCAAGACCCCCATCTCAAAATTTTAAAAGCACTGGGGACGTAGCTCATTTGTAGAGTACCTGCCTAGCACACACAAAGCCCTGTGTTCAATCCCCGGCACCACAAAAAAGGGGGAGGGTTGGCAAAACAAAAAAGCCAGTGCTTCTGCACATAACACTTTCCAACATTTCCAATTAAATTTCATGACCCACAACTGCATCTCGAAGTTCAATATGACCAGGTTTGTTTGTTTGTTTGTTTGTTTCCTAAATACAACTTGACTTTGTTCTAGGAATTCAAGTTTGTGTTTTAGGACTTTTGTGACAGGCTTGAGATCCTTGATAGAAGCCTCTCTAAGGAACTGCTTTTTCTCTATTGCTATTTTCTTACTTTTTAATCTGTAAGAGGATGACAAAACTACAAGAGCAGCAAACTATGAAGACAGAAGTTGGGGGATTCAATGCTAAAATCAAATAACAATTATTCCAGAATTAACGAGACACACCCAGTGCCAAGTCATCAATACTGCACTGAACAGTAACTGGGTGTGATACAAGGCAAATCACTACAGGCCCCCACTGCTGTGGTGACCTCACTGTCCCCAAATGCAGCAAGCCCTCACCCACTTCCTGCCTTGCTCTCAGGCTGTGCATCCCTCTCTCAGCTCACCACCTCCTTCCAGTCCTCCCAAGTTCCTCCCTGCCTAGTCTGGACTTCACTAATCTCCATTGTCCTCCTTCCCCCAGCACCCATGGGTGCAGCTTCATACCTCTTATGGAAACTTCCAGAAGACAAAGTACAGTGCTAGGTCCCTTACACACAGTCACTCAGGTATCATCATAACACAAGAGGTCTCACCATCATCATCATCACCATCACCATCATCACCATCATCACCATCATCATTGTAATCATCAAAATAGCTTTGCCTCAGAAACCTCAGCAAATCTTTATGCCTGCCCTCCTACAAACCTGTCAGATAGGTGTGTAGGGGTGCCAAGCCACAAGATTAACCCAGCACATCTACCAGACCATCTATTCTCTGAGAATGTGCTTAGGTAACAATTTATAAGGTTTTCTGCCAACTAGAAAAGCAGATATTAAACTTGTTTTTTCAGTTTGCTTTTGGGATACCAGGGGTCAAAAGCAGGGCCTAGCACTGGACACCAGGCAAGTGCTCTAGCATTGAACTGCATTCCCCCAAAGGCTTCTTTACATTTTATTTTGAGGCAGGGTCTCACTAAATTGCCTACAGCAGCCTCAAACTTGAATCCTCCTGCCTCAGCCTCCAAGTGGCTGGGATTACAGTCATGTACTATGGCACCTGGCTGCCATTAAAGTTTTATTTTATTTATTTATTTTTTTTTTGTGGGTCCCGGGGGTCAAACTCAGGACCTCGCGTGCCAGTAGGTGCCCTTGCTGCTGAGCGATATCACCAGTCCTTTTTTCATATGTGGGTACCAGGAGTCAAACTCAGGACCTCGCGTTTGCCAGGCAGGCGCTTATGCTGCTGAGCTATCTCACCGGCCCTAAAGTTTTAAAACAAGAATGTGCTTCAGCTGATTACAAATCTCTTTCCTGGAACACAGGCCCTCAGCTGAAAGGAACAGAGACAGGAAGGAGAATGGAAAGGTGAGTGGAAACCTCTCCTCAAAGCCCCCCACTTACCTCCTCTCTTCCGTGGATGCCCTGAAGACCCAGCAGCCAAAAGCAAGCTTGCTCGACCCTCTCCTCTGCGTTCCAGACCAGATTCCTTTCAACTGACTTACCCCAGTTGAAGTTCTCACAGGCTGGTAAATGTAGGGAGCTTATTTGCAAGCCAGAATCATATCTGCCTAGCAACCCAGCCCGAATACTTGAGGGACTAAACGTGGACAGAGAACCAGCGGGCCAACTTTGCACAAAGCAATCTGTTCTCATGCAAATGCCCCTAAGCAAGAGGGCTAGAAAAGACAGAGCCCTGGACATCTCAGGGAGCCAGTTTTTCCCGAAAAGATGCTGAGCAACTCTTTAAGGGCACCATTACAGCCTTGCCCCCTGTAAAGAAAGGGCTGGAGGGGCTCTGCCTGCCAACTGGGCTCCATCAGACTACAGAAGAGGCCAAAAGATGGCTGAACCCTGTGCTGAATTTCCTGACTCTTCTGATCCTGTACTCCAGACTCCAAAGGTTCTTTTGTTCTTATTTAGAACTAAACAGAGTTAATTTTATTTGGGGGGTTTTGATCAGCATGGTAATGCAGTACTTTCCCTGGACCAGTGAAAACAAGTAGAAGTTTTCATGCTTGGTCTCACTAGGGTATGAGGTGAAGCCAGTCTCTAACCAGGGCGGGCAAAAGTCACCTGCCTATGCTACCAAGGCTGGGCTGAGGCTGGGTTTCCAGCCACAGCTCCATCACCCACACCCAGATGGCTGGTATCAGCTCTAGATGAGCTGTAGTTGCAAACAGGGTTGCTGTGTATCTACAAATGTGGTCTAACCTGGATGCATCCTTCAGTGCTCTGCGCCTCAACTTTCCTCATCTATAAAATGAAGATAGCAAGTATCATGTGCACAAGGTTGCTGATGGGGTCAAAAGTCACACAGATGGCACTTACTACAATATTGGGGACAAAGAAAGAAAACATGAAAAATTAATTGTAATTAATGCTAACAAGAAGATTAATATACATTGTTAGTGATAATATATTATTATAATCAAGCCCCCCCTCCAGCCAGATTTCACTTGATCAAATATGGATATGTGATTCTTGCAATACTAAAACATAAGACCCTAAATATCAAAGATTATGCGTACAGGACCTTCAATTTTAACAATGCGTGTTTCCTTTTAGTGATTAAAATCTGTTTCTTTTTTCTTTTTTTGTTTTTTTTTTTTTTTGAGGCAGGGTCTCACTATATAGTCCAGGCTGGCCTTGAACTTGGGGTGATATTCCTGCTTCAGCCTCTCCAGTGCTGGGATCACAGGTGTGGGGCACCTTGCCCAGCTATAATCCGTTTCTTAGTATCACCGCATGTGGATTTTCTGAGGACCAATTCAAAGACTCTCTCAGGGTATGTGCAGCAGCCCTAATAATTACATGAACTTATCCGTGCCTAGGATTTACTTTATGCCAATCACTATGATCCACACTTTGCTGGTATTATAAAATAAAATCTGGGAATTCCTCCCTTACTCCCATTTCACAGATTTGGGGCTCAACTCTCCCCAAAATTAAATAAATCCTTTGAGATTCCAAAACTAAGCTGGGCATGGTGGCGCTCACCTGTAATCCCAGCACTGGGAAGGCTGAGGCAGGAGGATCACTGAATTTAAGGCCAGCCTGGGCTACATAGTGAGACCCTGTCTGAAAATTAAATTAAATTAAATTAAAATTAAACAAAATACGGCAAAACTACTTAGCAGCACTCTGGATGCACAACACTGGCCATACCCAGGAACTCTGCACCAACACACAAGCTCCCCACTTAACCACAGGGGAGTTTAACAGCAAAGAATGGCGTCTAATTCAGCAAACCGGATCCCCAAATCGTGAGGGAACTCAGCGACCAAGGAACAATTTTTATTAAAATTCAGATCACCGACTTCTCCCGGCGGCGCTCCTCCGTGCACCTCCAAACTAGGCTCTTAAGTTTCTGACGTTAGAGCCACATTCTCCGAACCAACTCCATTCAAGGGAACGACCCGTACCAAAGTCCGCAAGACAAGGCGGAGAATATGGCCTTTGCTCCGGAGTGCTCCGATTTGCCCTAGGGATGTGATGTGGAGAACCAGAACCCAAGTTTCCGCCGTCTTGGGCTCGGAAATGCCTGAGATCCTCTGACACACGATTTGTTCCTTTCAGGAATTCGTAACTCAGATTTCCCGTGTATCAGCGTAGTTTACAGTGGCCTTAAGGTCAAGGACTTCCAGATGAGGGGCACCCGCCCCCTAAACCTGAGGGTCCCCTCGGAGGGGTTCTCCGGCAGGGCAGCCTGCACCTGTGCGGACGTCGCCTGCGCGGGGAAGAGCGGTGCGCGCGCGCCCCGGGCCGGGGATGCTGACTCAGCCAGGCTGAGCACATCCCTCTCGCGCAGCACGGATGCTGTGGCTGCTACCGCTACAGCAAAAGTGGGGGAAGGAAGCACGGCACCCGAAACAGCAGGGCGGCTGGCTCCCTGGGGCCCACTGCGGCACTCTCTCCCCACCCCCGGAAGGGGAACTGCGGGGGTGCGCGAGTTGATGAAATTGGGGGAAGTGGGCGCCGGAGCAGGAACTCGGGCGCCGCGCGCGCAGCTCACACCCAAACTGGAAGGAACCTGTTTTGCCCAGGGCGAGCGCGGAGCCGCCACAGCCGCCAGCGCCGCGCGCGCCCCCTCCCCGCTAACTCCCCAAACCCTCGGGGCGCCGGCGAGGCCGGGGATGGGCGCGCAAGGTGCGGGGTTCTCCGGGAAGGGAAGCGGCCAGCCGGGCGCGCTGAGAGAGTGGGTGCGGGCGCACCCAGCAACCGTGCACGCTCGCGCTCCCACTCGCAATGAAGCAAAGTGCTGGGGTCCATTCGGACCAGGCGCTCAAGAGGAGCGCCCAGGTGGAGGGACGGGGGACTCGGGCCAAGGACCCAGACGGCATTGGCCGGGGCGCCAGCCTGGGACAGCGACGCCGTTACCTCCCGTGACCCCCAAGCCCCGGCGGGCGGGGCGCGCGCCCGGCGCGGCCCCGGTCCACGTGGGCCGGCGCGCGCGCGCCAGGCCGGCCCCCTCTTTGGCGGCGCTCCGCGCTCGCAGCACATGGTCGGCGGCGGCGCGCCCCCGAGGCCGGCGGAGACCGGCTGCAGCCGGTATAGGATAAGAGATAGGCAGCCGCGACGCGGGGCTAGGGCGCGGGCGGCTGCACGCAAGGCCCGAGCACAGGCGGCCGGGGCGGGGGGCGGGGGGAGGGTGTGGCCCGGGGGGCGGAGTGGTGGGAGTGGGTTGGGGACCGGAGTGTCACGACCGGAGCCAACTTGTTACAGACTCAGGCCCACGCCTTAAGGGGTTAAACCTTTCTCATGTTACCGAGCGGCTTATAAGAAGGGGGAGGTCAAGTCTCCGCCTTATTGGGAGCCTTTTGGGGTTTATTCTCTTCCCTTCTAACTTGGTGAGTTGGTTTTATTATTTTACATGTTTGAAAGTTTGATTGTGGGGTATGGGTTTTTCTCAAAAAATGTAAGTGTTGGGGGCCTTTTGGGGAGGGGAGGCGAAGGAAACCACTTAACACTGTAACATTTTGGAGAGGTTATTCCAAAACATTCTGTGACAGTTGGGAATGCTCTGGGCCACCAGGACGACGCGCGCTTGCCATCATGGGCAGCAGAGAGTTGCATGTCCACGACCCTGGTACAGTCCGGGTCCGGGAAATACCTAAAGGCTGGCCTGGCCTGTGAGTGCCCCTCTCCCTGGGTGAGGGGCTCCAGGCTGTCGAGCGAGGTAGGGGCAGCGGGCTCAGCTTCTCTTTGGGTTTTCCGCATGAAGTTGCTTGCGCGTCGCAAGAGCGAAAATGTCAGAGGTACCTTCCTTCCCCCAGGCTCGCGCGCGCACGCGGAGCAGCCACTGAGGCAGCGCGAGAGAAAGTGGGGCTCCGCGTCTCTATCACCGACGTCCCATTCTCGGGGGTGGTCCCTGTTGCCCCGGGAGGGATGCAAGGATTTCCCCGAGGAGTGCGGGTCCTACACCTTGACAAGTCAGAACTGCCAGCGGCTCACGCAGGTCCCGCGCAACTTCCAAGGTTCGCCGCCGAGAAAGCGCTGGTGTAGCTTCTCGGTTCTGGAGCGAAGGAGAATGGTTTTTGCAGAGGAAATGGGTTATTTCCTTTTGGGTCCTTTTCATTCCCTCCACCTCAACAGATAGGTGATAGACGTTTGTTAGGTGTCATGTAAAATGTCACCAAATATGAGGGGCGTCAGTCTTAGGAAAAAGCTCCCGGGAGCCAACTGGGAAAGAGCAATTAAAACATGTCGACCTAGAAGGGGGGCTCTTTGCAGAGTTAGATTCTCCTGCCGGCTTCTTTCGAAGGAGGCGGTTTCTACCCTTGCAAATCATAGGAAGATAAGTGTCTTGTTGGGAAAAAAAAAAAAAAAAAAAAAAAAAAAGCCAAATGCTTATGCTGAAATCCCTGGTGATGCCTCTCCCTGTGTCCCAAGCACTATTTTGTAGCATTTTATGGGGTCAATCAGTCATCCTGCTGATGAATACAATAAAAACACCTCTTCTTCTAATTAAGGGGAAGGGTGTCCAAGATAGAAACTGACGGTATGTAAATAAACAATGCAGCCAAGTGGAAAAACTCCTATCTTAATGAGTACCACTAGCCCTGCGTTTTCCTTCTGTGGCTTCCAAAACAGGACTTTCCTCAGTGGAACTCCTGAGGAAGACACTTAAATTAGGGGCTCAGGTTTCAACATCATGGGCTTGCAAGATGGGTGAATTGGTTGTACCCAGTGAGTCAACGCTGCACAGGCAGCCGTCCAGGTTAGGTTTGGGATTTTTTTTTTTTTAATAGAGAATTCAAATGAACTTCACCCAAATACTGACTGGTTTGGACAACTGGGGCCAGAGACAACTTGTCAAAAGCTGTTCTTGAGGCTATGCCTTTAAGAAGAAGAATGGAAATGCGAAGTGCATTTGCTCAGGCTCTGCCAACTCCATCCTGTTTTGAACTTTGAACTGACCCTGGACTACTCTTAGATGGTCTGTAATAATCCCAGCATTCCTATGCCCTCAGAGCAGATCTTTTCTCAACAAATTAAAATCACAGTGAAAATTCCAGGTAAAGCCCATTTCTTTTTTTTTTTTTTTTTTTTTTGTGGGTACCGGGGGGTCGACCTCAGGACCTCGCGCGCCAACAGGCACCCATGCCTCTGAGCGATATCACCGGCCCCTTTTTTCGTATGTGGGTTCCGGGAGTCGAACTCGGGCCCTCGCGCTTGCAAGGCAGGCGCTTACGCCGCTGAGCCATCTCACCGGCCCTAAAGCCCATTTCTAAGCCTTAGTAGGACACCCATTTATTTTAAGGGGATGCCTTTTTTTTTTTTTTTGGTCTTTTTGAGACAAGGTTTAACTATATAGTTCAGATTGGCCTTGAACTCACTTTGTAGTCCAGGCTGGCCTCAAACTCAAAGCAGTCCTCCTGCCTCAGCCTCCCAAGTGCTGGGATTACAGGTGTGCGCCACCATACCCAGCCTTTTTTCTTTTCTTTCTTTTTTTTTTTTTTTTTGTAATTTTTTCTTTAAGGGCACACTTAGATAATCAAATGCTACCAGGAAATACTCTAAACTGGCCAGCATATTTTGTCATACACCTTCAGAAGAACAGAGGGGTGCAAGGACAACAGCTACCAGGAACCCGAATTTGGAATTACATAATATTATATTTGGAAAATACCTGAGCGACTGCTTTGTCTAACCCCTGCTTTTAGAGATGATATCTAGGGATTATATGATTTCAGCCAATTAGTGGTAAACAGAAATTCAGCAACTATTGCTTGATGGCTTCAAGAAGATAAAACCAAAACCTGTGGGTCTTCAAAGGATTTGAGAAGGACAGGAGAGTAATTCAAAAGCAAGTTAGGGTCAAAGACTATCACAGAATTTCCTTTTCTTGGGCAGGGATGTAGCTCAGATGCACAGTCCTTGTTAGCAAGCTCAGGGCCCTGGGTTCCATCCCCAGCACCACACCAAAAAAAAAAAACAAAAACAAAAAAAAAAAAAAAAACAAGATTATCCTTTTCTTGGAGCAGGAAGAGATCTGAGATCAGAATCTAGTTCAGTTCCCTTGTTTACCTGTTGGGGATAGTAAAGCTCAAGAAGTGAAGTGATTTACCTGAGCCCACAGGGTCACTCAGCTTGCCTCAGAAGTTAGATCCCACATAACCAATTAATGTCCTTTCCCACCAGATACAACCCCAAAACCAAATGGACAGGCAGTTTTCATATTCTGGGATTTGTAGAGGCTTCTAAGTAATCAAGTTTAAAATCCAGACTTCAGCTGCTTTGTTTACAGAGGCAGATAGTTTGTAAAACCAATCGTCCTTCCCCTGAACAAATGGAAAAAAGAAAAGGAGAGGCAAGGAAAAGGTTTATTCTGCAACCTGGCACTTCTTCATTTGATGGCTTAGTTTTATAAAGAAAGAGCTACACATTGCTTTGGGACTAATCCAAGACTCTTAAGTCAGTAAACCTTTAGTGAGCACACAGCATGTACCAAATGCTGTGCCAGGCACTGGGACGGAAAGAGCAGCTGGTTGCATTGTAGGTGCTTGTAGTACGCAATCTAACATGCAAACTGCAGGCATTGTCACCTGGTGTTAGAAACCAGGCTATTCCATTGTTAGGCAATACTGTGGTCCTCAAAGCTAGACACAGTAGGAAACAGGATGCTTTACAATGGTGAAGGCATAAGCTTTGGAGAAGTGGGTGTGAGTTGCCCTGTATGGTGATCCCAGGAATAACAAAGCAAACTGTCCTCCAGAAATCCAAGACTGCAAGTGAAAATTACATTTGGATCTAGCCGCAGTAGAGTAGAACAAACACCCAGAAGGGGCATGGAAAGCAAGTAGAAGTCAAAAGTCCACTCTCTTCTGAGCAGCTGTCACAAACCAGATCTGACCAGTGTCCACTCATGTTTCCAAGAGCCGTCTAGCATTTGCACTTTCCTTCCAGCTTCATTTCCTGGGGTCACTCATCAGGTTTGACCTGAGAAAGTAGTTGATTAATAGAATTCAGTGCTGAATTCAAAAGTCTCAACTGCTAAAGCTGTAACAAACCTTAAAGATTCCCCAGACCAATCTTATTTGACCAAAGAGGAATTCAGGCCATGGGGTAGGGGGGGAGACTTTCTCAAGGTCACGCAGTTAAGTGGCCAATCACTTCACAGATCTCTTTACACGTAAAGATCAAGAGAGCTTTTACCTGTAACAAAACGGCTTTCTCATGATCGCTACATGAAACATTTCCCTCCCTGGTCTTTAGACTCGCTGGCTTAGACAGCAGGCTCCTGTCCGGCAGAAGTTTTGATTCTGGACCATGTTAGTCAAATCCCTTCACCTCTCTGGGCTCAGTTTCTCTATTTTGCAAAATAAGTAGGGTTTTACAGAAGTTGAACAAGATGAGCTCCAAATTCCCTTTCAGCTGTAACTCTGTAATTCTGACTCCATTTGGGGACTACAAGTGATCCTCACCCCACCCATTTCGTAACCGCAAACTAGGGATTATAGAGCAGAGGAAGATAAGCAGCTGTTAGCAGGACTGAAAAGTTGGCCTGAGCCAGGTGTGGTGGCACACGCCTGTAATCCCAGCACTCGGGAGGCTGAGGCAGGAGGATAGCTATGAGTTCAAGGCCAGCCTCAGCTACATAGCGAGACCCTGTCTCAAAAAAGAGAGTTGGCCTCACCTGGTAGGTAACTGCAGCTCATATCCAAACTGCAGTGCAGTCCCACTCATCCAAAGGGCATCCAACAGGCTACCTCTTGATCCTTAGTAACTTTAAGTTAAACAGAGGTTCATCTTGTCTCTCTGAAACCTTTATCAGATTTTATCCCAATGTGTTTTTGTTCCAATTAGTCCTGAGCCCTCCTTTAGTGACTTAGCAAGACCCTGTCTCAAAGTAAAAACCTTTAAAAAGGGGATGGGATGTAGCTCCACGTGAAGGCCCAGGATTCAACTCCTAGTGCTAAAAAAAAAAAAAAAAGGCAGAAAGAGCTCGAGCCTGAGATCTACTAGGTGTTTTGTTGAAAAAATAAAAGCTATGTAGTTTGGGGGTGCACAGTGAAACAGAGACATAGGCCCTGGATTTTGTGAGCTTATAATTTAATTGAATAAATAAAATGCATAAAAACAAATGATATTAAATGATACCTGGCTCATGAAGAAGAGAGTCCCTTCATGAGATGGAGGTGATCAGAGGACGCCTTATGGCCAGCTGTGGGAAGACGTCCAGCTCAGGGAAATGGCATGGCCAAAGGCAAGGTGGCCAGAGACCAAAGGGCCGTGAAGAGCCCATTTTGACTGTGTTAGCAGAGTCAAGTCTAAGGCCTGCAAGAAAGAAGGCTACCAAGATAGGCTGGGGTCTGCCGTGCATGGTGGCCCACGCCTGTAATCCCAGCACTCGGGAGGCTAAGGCAGGAGGATCACCGTGAGCTTGAGGCCAGCCTGGGCTACATAAGTTAGGTCGGGGTCCAATTATGAGGGACACTAAAAGTCAGGCTAATTAGTGGGTTTTATCTTTGGAAAGAAAAAAACCATTGAAAAAGCCTGAGCAGAAAAATGCCATGACAATGCAGTATATCCAAAAGATTAATCGTACCACACACACAGAGCCAGTTAAGAAGCTATGAAAGGAGTCGTGGGCTTCACAGGGCAAAGGTCAAACCTATGGCCTTATGGAAGGGGTGAAGGCCGAGGCCTTGACACCCACAGCCCCGCCACTGTCACCTCCCCTCCTTCCCACCAGCACTCCTCCCCAGGGCCAAGCAGTGTTCTAAAGCCAGCCCTGGGAAGGACTTTTTTTCTGTCTCCTGAATCATAGGGCTGCTGTTTTCAGTCCTCTGCCCCAGCTGCCTCACTTGAGTGACTTCTGAAAGGCTCCTGAAGGAGGGCGGGGGCAGGCTGGAGGGCTCCGGGCTCCCATCTTAGAGCAACTGCTTTCAGTGTCGGGGACACTAATGACTATTCTGTCACTGCTCTTGAGCTGTTTTCCTGCCCTCCCCACCTTCACATTTGCTCTCAGGCACAACACATCACCCTGCAAAGGCCTTTGCTGCAGACAACACGGGCTTCTCAAAGCACCGATGCCCCAGTTCCCTGAGCTAAGTATTTAACACTACCAGAGTATAAAGAGTGGTATGGAGTCCTTCCCAAGTGCTAGGCTACTGTGGGAATGGAACAATCCATAAGATGAATAATGCGAAGCTAGGTCAGATGTGGTGCTATTTAAGACTTATAAAGTTAATTCAGAATATTAGATTTTAGGATTAGAAATCACAAGTCCATGGCATAGATGAGTTTATATCCTACTTTTCACTTGCCTCATTGTGGATAAAACCTTTGTTTTTTGACTTGAACATGAAAACTTATGGCCAGAAGAAGGATGTACATGCACCCTTCAACAGCGTTTTTTGTTTGTTTTTTGAGACAAGGTCTCACAGTGTAGTCCAGGCTGGCCTTGAATTCAGTATGTAGTCCAGGTTGGCCTCAAACTCACCACGATCCTCCTGCCTCAGCCTCCCAAGTGCTGGGATTGTAGGTGTGCGCCACCATGCCCGGCTTCAACAGCTTCTTTTACCTACATACAATTGTGTAATTATAAAGAATTCCTAAACTTGAGGTTTGTTACCATTAAGAGCTCTAAGGCCATAGATTTTATTATTATAAGCACCATTAATTTTTTGAGCTAAAATATCACTGTTTGAAAAATACATGTAACTCTGGAGGCTTTGCAGTATTCCTGTGCAGGAGCTCAGTGGAGAAGACTTAAATCAACCAGCCTCCCTCCCGGGTACTCAGTGACTTCTCTTACATAGGGGTGTTAAGGCTCGGGTCTGCTTGTTCGATGTTTCTTGCAGTTTGAAAGGGTAACTTGGTTAACGGATGCACAAAGTCTTGCAGGTTAGTAGAGCCTTATTTAGTCACTGTACTCTAGAGTATTTGTCATGTGCTCAGAAACTTAACAGTCAATATACCAAGTGATCAACTTTGAGGAAGGTGTGTTACATAAACTCTCATGAGACAGAATTCTCTCATTTTGATGTATGGTTACATTCTGTCCTTGCAGATACATTACATGAGACACAAAATCATAAATCAGAATCCAGCTCACTGGGCGGAGATGGAAGGAGTAAGACTTGGCCAGCCAGTTTCGAGGCCGGTGGCATCAAGCAAAGATGTATATGGCATCTCCAGTTCTTGTCCTGTAGGAGGCACTAGCCGTGCTGCTGGTGTTTGCCCTTCACTTTCCCTTTTTCAGTGTTCACGTCTGATCAGTATTCTTTATGATCATTTCTGCCCTTGCTTTACTTGTCTCCTTCAACATCAGCATCAGTACTTTGATCTGGTGGCCATTCTGTGTCCTTCAAAAGGCCTCTAAATATTCTGCTCTAATTCCTTGTGTTTGTTAGTTAGTTAGTTAAATGCTATCACAAGGAAGTCTTCCAAGTCCAAAAACAGATAAATAGGTAAGGAGGTACACTGACAGATAGACAGACAGACAGACAAAAAATGGTCCAAAGACTATATATTGACTTTATATGAATTAAGTATTCAACAACCTAAGAAACATGTTAAGTGGTTCTTATCTGTTATGTTTGCTGGAGTATTTGAATAACCAACCCTAATGCTATTGGTGGTCTGAATTTTCTTTTTTTTTTTTAATTTAAGATCAAGAATGACCCAAAAGAAATCAAAGCTTTGTTGCAGAGCCAATGTGTATACTCAAGTGCCTGATGGAGGATGGGGTTGGGCCATAGCTGTTTCTTTTTTCTTCATCGAAGTCTTTACATATGGCATCATCAAGTCATTCGGTGTCTTCTTTAATGACTTAATGGACAGTTTTGACCAATCCAACAGCAAGATCTCATGGATAGTATCAATATGTGTGTTCGTCTTGACGTTTACAGGTGAGTACATCTCCCACCTAACCACGACATAAGCGCCTGCCCCTGTTAATCTGTCCAAGTGCATACATAATGGTAGTCACTGTGTCTGGGATGCCTTCCCTTACAGGTCTTCTTGGCCCTCTTTTTTTTTTTTTTGTGGGTACCGGGGGGTTGACCTCAGGACCTCGCGCGCCAGCAGGCGCCCGTGCCGCTGAGCGATATCACCGGCCCTTTTTTCGTATGTGGGTTCCGGGAGTCGAACTCGGGCCCTCGCGCTTGCCAGGCAGGCGCTTACGCCGCTGAGCCATCTCACCGGCCCTTCTTGGCCCTCTTGACTCTCGATTAAGTGATAGTTTTCAGAGTTGGGAATCGGCAAGAAACAGGAGGCTCTGAAGAAAAAAGCCATACTTGCCAACTTGGACTGCCTTCAGCTGAATGTGCTGTATTAAATATCCACTGCCTGCACTCTTAGGATTCCATAGAGCACTTCGAGGACAGCAGTCAACCCCGGTTCTATGAGCATGTGGTGACTGTCTAAAGAAATGACATCGAAAAGTACTTGGCATATTAGGACCTGGTTTCACAAAAGCATGCTTAGAAAACAGGTTAGAAACATGTAAATGTGGATACATGATGAAGAAAGACAGGAAGTGTAAAAGGATATACGCAGTCTTCCATATCCAAGGGGTCCTTGCCCAGTAGAAATTCAGCCAGCTGCAGATTGAAAATTTACAGAAGTTGAACAAGAGGAGCTCCAAATTCCCTCTCAGAAATTCAGCCAGCATTGCTGCTGACAGGCACTCTGTAGATGGCTGTGCCTGTATTAAATATGTCCAGATTTCTTATTCTTGTCGTCGTTCCCTAACAAGTGCAGTATAAGTGTTTATGTAATATTTCCATTATATTACGTATTATCAGTAGTCGAGAGATGACTGAAAGTATATAGGATGTGCCTAGGTTAATATGCAAAAAATGCTAAGCGGGGACCTGAGAATCTGCGGACCGTGTTATTCTCAGGGGTTTCTAGAAACGATCCCCTGCGGATACTGACAGAAAACTGTAATGCAAGGTTAGAGATACTGTCCTGAGGAGACACCACATTCCAAACACCTAACTCCCTGAGGGCCTGAACTGACTCTCACCATACAATACTCACAGATCCAACTGCATAAAATAAGATGGGGTTTTAGCTCCATTTTTAACATACTAATATTCACTTGGTCCTGAGTGTTTGATGGTCTCACACATTCATCTGTCAGCGGCAATGGCGAGGGAGAGAACAAAGCTATGAACTCATTTTAGAAATCCAGCCAAAAAAAAAACCAGGCAGGCTAGGCTGGTGTGGTGGCCCATTCCTGTAATCCCAGCACTGTGGGAGGCTGAGGCAGGAGGATCACGAGTTCAAGACCAACTTGAGGGCCGGTGAGACGGCTCAGCGGCTTAAGCGCCTGCCTTGCAAGCGTGAAGGCCCGAGTTCGACTCCCGGAACCCACATACGGAAAAGGGGCCGGTGATATCGCTCAGCGGCACGGGTGCCTGTTGGTGCGCGAGGTCCTGAGGTCGTCCCCCCGGTACCCACAAAAAAAAAAAAAAAAAAAAAAAAAAAAAAAGACCAACTTGAGCAACTTAATGACTTACCCAGACCTGTCTCAAAATCATGAAAAAAAAAAAAAAAAAAAAAAAAAAAAACTGGGGACATAGTTCAATCCCCAGAACTACCAAAAAAAAAAAAAAAAAAAAATCCTTGAGCTGACCTTAAACTGCCCTAACTTACCCTGCTATCCTGTCATGCAACTATTACTTCTGAAGGTAAGAAGGGAATTCTAAATGATCCTATTCTAGATTTTAAGGCTTTGAGCCAATATATTGGCTCAAAATTATGATCATGGTTTCATTATTAGCTATATTCAATGTAAGTTTGGATTCTAATAATCACAGTGAAATGTACATATGGACTAACTCCAACAAAACTGAATCCTTTTTTTAAAAAAACAAACAAACTGAATCCTTTTTAACCCCACCCTTTCTACCCAGCTTCTATTCTATCTTCAACTCAGCTCTCCCTGGTTCATTCATCTCAGTGTATTCAAGTCAGCGTTAACTAATGTATAACTAGGAAACTAATATGCTGGATTTAAATGTGTCAGCAGGTCAGGTGTATAGAAGCCAAGCAAATTATGATTCATCAGCCTCTTTGAATCATCTGTCATAATAGCTATCTTCTTTTAGGTCTGCATAACTGAAAACTTATATCATTTTCAGAAAAGTCAAAACTAATAGAATTTTACCCCAATTGGAACTTAAAAAAAAAAAGAATTCAAAGGAGTAAGAGCAAGGGAAAAAAGATTCAAGCAACTATAGGAAAACCAGTTTTTATTACAGAGTAATATAAATACATATCTAATTTTATAGCTGCTCATAGTGAGCCAAGATCTTAAAATCTAAAAATATAGATAATATAGATAGGAGTTTTATATTCTTGTTGCTCTGGCTTTCTATGAGTTCTTGGTGCTGGGGACTGAACCCAGAGCCTTACACATGCTAGGTAAACTCTACCATTAACCCTTGGCTTTCTTTCTTTTTTTTTTTTTTTCGGACAGTCTCGCTGTGTAGTTCAGGCTGGCCTTGAACTCACTATGTAGCCCAGGCTGGCTTTGAACTCTCTGTGATCCTCCTGCCTCAGCCTCCCAAGTGCTGCTGGGCACACAGGCATGCGCCACCACACCTGCTATCTTTCTCTTTAACAGAACCAAAGAATCATGTCTAATTTGAACAAACACTAAAATAATTTCTAAATAGACATCACTAGCCATTGCATGAAATGTATTACATACTTAAAACCAGCCCTCCAGTTCAAGACTGGAAGAAGGGGGCCGGTGATACAGCTCAGCAGCATAAGCACCTGCCTGGCAAGCGCGACGCCTGAGTTTGGTTCCCAGTACCCACATAAAGGAAAAAAAGAGAAAAGAAAGGAAAAGAAAAAATAAGAAGACTGGAAGAAGGAACCATATTGAAGGCAACACCAGTGCCTCTGAGTTTGCCAGTCACTTTTTGTTCCCTTCCCTGCAGCTCCCCTCTCCACGATCCTGAGTAATCGCTTTGGACACCGTGTGGTGGTGATGGTGGGGGGGCTGCTGGTCAGCACCGGGATGGTGGCAGCCTCCTTCTCACAGACGGTTTACCACATGTACATCACCATCGGGATCATCTCAGGTAAGACGCCCTCACTGGCCCAGAGTGCTCTAGATACTTGGTTTGAAGAACAACAATGGGGAGGGAGGGAATTAAACCCAAACTGTACTTTTTTCTCTTTAAAATGAATAACGTCTGAGATCAGAGGTCTTGAATTGGGCAATGTAAAAACCTCAGGGGAGACGGAAAATATTCTCAAGTGCCCCAGAGTTTTTGATTTGTTTTTTTAAAGTATTTACCAATAATGAAGATAACTTCTCTTTTGCTCTAGTTTGCTGCCAAAAACCACCATTTTAACAAAGTAGGACTTGTTTTTTAGCCAGTATTTCTCAGATAAGGGTCTGATGACCCAGGGCTGTTAAGAGGGTGCAGTGTGCTGGACTTATTCCTGAGAAGACTAAGAAAACATTCTCCCTTCCACTTTTTCCTGCACTGTTGGCTTTTGAACCCAGGGCTTCATGCCTGCTAGGCAAGTGCTCGCTATTTTTTCCCTTTAAATGGAGTCCATACATACATCGCTCATGGACAACATATATATGTTCATTAAATTTGCATGTTGGAGATGGAACCCAGGGCCTTGTGCATGCAAGGCAAATGCCCTACCACCGAGCTACATCCCCAGCCCCTCCCCCCACCTCTTTTTAAAATTTTGAGACAGGGCCTCAATAAGTTGCCCTGGCTGCCTTCAAATCTGCAAATCCTATTTCAGCCTTCTGAGTAGCTGGGATTACAGGTGTGCACCACCACACCTGGCAAATATACATCTTACATAAAAACTATACTCAGAGCCAAGCATGGTGGTACATGCTTATAATCCCAGCACTCGGGAGGCTGAGGCAGGAGGATCACCATGAGTTCGAGGCCAGCCTGGGCTACATAGTAAGTTCAAGGCCAGCCTGAACTACATAGTGAGACCTTGTCTCAAAAAAAAAAAAAAAAAAAAGAAAGAAAGAAACTGAAACTATATTCAGTAATATATTTGTCCATTGTGAATTCTATAAACTTGAAAAAATACAGAGAAGTGAAAAACAAAACAGAAAACAGTTTTTATGCTCCTAGTGTCCTAAAAATAACTGTTGCACCTTATCTAGACCTTTGACAAAACCCATTTTTCTTTGCTACATTACCTTTTTCCACAATGAGTTACTTGGCTCCTAAAAATAAAAAAACCCTCCATCTCTGAATGCGCCCTTCCCGTATCCATCAGTGTGGTCCTCAGTCTTCTCTTTGACTTCCGCCCACAGGTTTGGGATACTGCTTTAGTTTTCTCCCAGCTGTCACCATCCTATCACAGTACTTTGACAAAAGACGCTCAGTGATCACCGCAGTCGCTTCTACGGGAGAATGTTTTGCTGTGTTTGCCTTTGCACCAGGTAGGTGGACAGCGGCAGCCTACAAATCAGTGTGGAATAGGAGAAGCCGCTCTGGCTACGCATTTTCCAACAGCGCAGATGACTTTCACTGTGTGCATAATGAAAGATTATTTGCCCTTTCTTCTCCAGCACATTTTCAGGATATATCCTTCCTACCCCTATTTTAGGGATTCAAAACATTTCAGTCTAGTCCACGTTCACATACATAGGAAGATACATGAGGCGTACTCAGTGATGAGACTTTCTTGGATTTAAATTATGGTAATAAATGCAGTTTTATTATGTGCACAAGGAGTCTCACAGCAAAATTGTTGTCCCTGGTTTATTCCCTTAACTAATGTTAATATATGAATGACAAGAAAACTGAAGTAGGACACAGGTAACCTTGGAGACCCATATTCTTTTGTTCTCTGCCATTTCTTGATGAATGTGTCAGTGGACTGCATTTTGTTCATAGGAGAAACAGGTATTTAGCAGCGGCATAGCAATGTCAGAAGGATTTCAGATGGTTCTGAAAATTGAATATGTGCATATAAACATACAGAGAGAAGAAGCAGACAGGCGGAGGCAAGAAATACATCTGTTTTGGCTTTCTGCAGTACTGGGGACTGAACCATAACCATTTTTATTTTGAGACGGAGTCTCACTGAGTCACTAAATCGTCTATACCAGACTGTAACTTGTGATCCTCCTCTCTCAGCCTCCCGGAGTGCTGGGATAATAAGCATGGGCCATCACACTCCACTTGAGAAGGTTCTTTACGATCTGTGGGGCCTGCGTTGTTGCCCTGTAGTGAGGGAGGTGTATGGACTCTTTGGCCACATCCTGTGTCCAGCCTCTCCCTCAGCGGCCTCTGGTCAGGAGCTTCCGCCCCAATTTAATAGCCAGAAGAGGGAGGTTGTTAAGGCCATCCCTCAGGGAGAAACTGGAGAGAGCTATATCATTTAATTCCAGGATACTCATAGGAGCTTTTAGAGTCATAGTTCCTGTTTTATTTAATTCATTATTCCTAAGGACTGAATGAGTGGCTGTGGAACGGTACAGCTCAGCGGTTGACGAATTATTTTTGTAAAAGGCCAGGTAGCAAATCATTTAGGCTTTGTAGATTGTATAGTCTCTGTCACAACTACTCAGTTCTGCTCTCACAGCACAAAAGCATTTGTAGACTATGTAACTGAATGCACATGGCCGGGTTCCTATCCAACTTTATTAACAAAAACAGGCAATAGATCAGACTCGGCTTGCGGGCCTTGGCATAGGTCACAAACTTCACTTCTTATGCTTCTATCTGAAAAAACACACCCTCCAAAGCTCTTCTGGAGATGTGAGTGGAAAAGCTGTCTGTTTTATATATGATAATTATTGTGTACATTTTCTCCTTATTAATTCATAAAATGTGCCAGAATCTAGAATAAAGGATAGTCTGGAATGACAGCATTTACATTGTTGAGTAAATTTTTACAAAAACTATTACTAAATCTGCGTGCAGATGTTTTCTGGATATTGACTCCTGGGTCTGGAGTTCAAAACTAACCTTTGATTTTTTTCTTCGCTCCCACCTATTCAAGTCATCACAGCTCTCAAGGAGCAGATCGGCTGGAGATACAGCCTGCTCTTCGTGGGCCTGCTGCAGCTAAACATTGTCGTCTGTGGGGCACTGCTAAGACCAATTATCATCAGAGCACCAGAGTCACCGAAAACAGTCACCCACGAAAACCGCAAAGAAGTGCAATATATGCTTGAAAACGAGAAAACACGGACCTCACTAGACTCCATTGACTCAGGAGTAGAACTAACTACCTCACCAAAGAATGTGCCTAGTCATGCTAACGTGGAGCTGGAGCCCAGGGCTGACCAGCAGATCCTGGGGAAGACCGGCTCCACGCACAGCGAGAAGAAAGTCCCATTATTAGACTTCTCCATTTTGAAAGAGAAGAGTTTTATTTGTTATGCACTGTTTGGTCTCTTTGCCACACTGGGATTCTTTGCACCTTCCTTGTACATCATTCCTTTGGGCATTAGTCTGGGCATTGACCCCGATCGCGCTGCTTTTTTATTATCCACAATGGCAATTGCCGAAGTTTTTGGAAGAATCGGAGCTGGTTTCATCCTCAACCGAGAGCCCATTCGTAAGATCTACATCGAGCTCATCTGTGTCATCTTACTGACTGTGTCTCTGTTTGCCTTTACTCTTGCTACTGAATTCTGGGGTCTCATGTCATGTAGCATATTTTTTGGGGTTATGGTTGGAACCATAGGGGGAAGCCACATTCCACTGCTCGCGGAGGATGACGTGGTGGGAATTGAGAAGATGTCCTCGGCAGCTGGCGTCTACGTGTTCATTCAGAGCATAGCAGGGCTGGCAGGACCACCCCTGGCAGGTAATTTAAACACACAGCACACAGACCCCGATCTGCATCCCTACTGTCCTGTTCAAGTCTAATTTAAAAACCTACCTCCACTTTTTCACTTCATTGGGTTTTAGGGCTGCTGAGGATTAGAGGTCACCTGAGCCAACCCTCTTGATTTAAATATGAAGCAACAGAAGGCCAAAGAATTTAAGCTTCAGCCATACCGTAATGACTAAACCAGGATCAGAACGTGTGTCTCCAGGTTCCAGTTGCCTCAGGCGTTTTTTTTTTTCTTTTTTCTTTTTTTGCAGACTCAGTCTCACTTTGTAGTTCAGGCTGGCCTTGTACTCACAGCTCCAAGCGATCCTCCTGCCTCAGGCTCCCAAGTGCTGAGATTACAGGCGTGTACCATCATACCTGGCTCCCGGGCCTTTTCTGTCATCTTCCTTGTCTGTTGCTAGAGAGGAAACCCGTGGATATGTGATCTTTGTAACCCATCTGACTTTGGGGAAAATAGAACTAAGGGACTTCTGTAAGTCATTTTCCTTTCTTAGGAAAGGTGTTTGGGAATTGAGCACATGGCAGCATTCTGCAAATACTTACTTGATTAGTACAGAGTGCTTCTTTGTTATAGTAGAAATCTTAACCCATTAAAAGATACCTGAAGTGAACACAAGCAAAATCATATAGCTTTTTCCATTGCTTAAAAATACTGCCTTTTAAGCTGGGTGTAATGGCACATGCCTGTATTCCCAGCTACTTGGGAGGCTGAGGCATAAGGATAGCAAATTTGAGGCCAGTCTGGGCAACTCAGTGAGACCCTGTCTCAAAATAAAATTTTCAGAGAAGCTGGAAATATAGCTCAGTGGTAGAGTGCTTGGCTAGCATGTGGGAGGCCCTGGGTTCAGTCTCTGACACCCCCCCTAAAAAGAATATTATCTTTTCAAAGAAATATGCATCTAACTGTCCCATATTTTAGGTTCTTTGCTAGGATAGACCATTAAGAACAAGTTAGCAACTTAGTTTTCTCCAGTGCTAACTACAGTGTACTGTGTGTTTACTTCTCCCTAGTCTAGCTGAAATCTCTGCCTTCAACATTGTTTTTTCTTGAGGAAAAACAAAGTAAGAAAGGCAGAGAAACCAAGCAGGTTCTAAATCAGGCGGTAACCCGGGTGAGAGTCCACATGTAGTAGCGACGTTGTTAACAGTGCCAACGCTTTCTCCCAGGTCTGCTTGTGGACCAAAGCAAGATATACAGCAGAGCCTTCTACTCGTGCGCAACTGGCATGACTGTGGCCGCCATGTGCCTCGCCTTGGTGAGACCATGTAAACAGGGACTGTGCCAGCATCATCATTCAGGTCAAAGAAAACCAGAGAGCCATCGTGCGAAGGCATTACAGGACATACCCGAGGACTTTCTGGAGATGGATCTTGGGAAAATTGATCCTAGAGTTCATGTGATGGTAGAGCCAGTATGACATGTGTTCATGTAACAGCAACCACCGTGTTGGCTGGAAAGGGGGACCCCGGGGACGCAGGGGGCAGAGGAGCTAACCACTCAACTCCACTTTCAGAGCTGCATTTTAAAGGGAATGTATATGTGAACCGCACTACCAACATCTTTTTTTCGCTATTGTTTTCCTTGTTTTTGAAGCCAAGACAAAAGCCACCATATGTAAGTCTGGCTCTATTCAGTAGCAATGCAAAGATATACAGAAGGACTCTTTGGTTCACATTCCACTATTAAAATAGTGACATGAATTAGCAAAGTGGTTTTAAGAGCACACTCACATGTGATAAATTCCTATTTTAGAATTAAAAATGACATCTAGCCCAGGTCACTGAAATGAAATTGGCCATTCCAAAAACAAAATACCTTGAATCATTGAAAAAATTTTATTTTCAGAAATATGAGTAAAGTTTTTTAAAGAATTTGAAAAATACTGAGTTTCCATTAATAAATTACAGCCTCTGAATTTTCCAAATATTGCATGAGAATGAAGTATACCATAGTTTAAGACCAAACATTTGAGTAATAAACAAAAAACTTAAAAATATATGTAACTTGAACTTCATAAATGTGAAGATTACCACTTCTTTTTATGGCCAGTCATCAGAAGTATTTCAATACAGAATATACTAAATTACATTTAAAAATGTATTTCCTGTTGCTTTTAGTTATTCAGAACTATGTGATGGTAGTGTCCTTAATTTAAAGTACTATTTATTATTAAGTTATTCTAGGGTAACTGAAGTAATCAAAAGAAATGAAAAGTAATCTGAGACATATATGGCATTTTTACCTCTTTCTTGCAATCCTTTAAATGCCTCAAAGAATAGTTCTTATCCTGTAAAAGGCCAATTTGTGATGATTCCTCAGTTTGATTAAAGGCAATGTGTGCTACTGAAAGAGT
The DNA here is from genome assembly GCA_028451465.1 of Erethizon dorsatum. Lineage (NCBI taxonomy): Eukaryota > Metazoa > Chordata > Mammalia > Rodentia > Erethizontidae > Erethizon > Erethizon dorsatum. The sequence continues at coordinate 14,165,825 of CM051826.1, forward strand.
GGGAAAATAATGGATAGCAAATCGCCTTAGCTTTTAAAAAGATAATTTGTTTTAGTAGCTAAGTATACTTGAGGATCTTATCTGATCAAAATTATATTTTGTTGAATTGTTGAAGCATTTCTGATTTTTAAAAAAATCTTAACTGTTGAAGTAGTTCTGTATTTTATTTGGGGGTAGCAAAGACATATCACCATCGCAGGTTACAAGTTACAAGTTGCAATTTACATCTGACATAGAACTTGACTTGATTGTTCTACATTGCCATAGGTATCGGGTAACTGTCATTGTTCTGGAGTTACACTATATGTTTAATATTTCTCATTTTAGCAGTTTTCTGTAAAGAGGATAAAAGGTGAGCTGTTTCCTCACCTATTTTACTGAATCTCACCTCACAGGTGATGGTCAATGCTTGCTGCTCCATCTTTACTCATCTTTACTGTTAATTTATGACAACTCAGGGGGAAAATATAACAAGCCTAGTTTGGTTCCAGGTAAACACAAGCTTGAATATTTCTCTGCACTGAAAGAAAAGTTCATCACCACCGGCTACATTTTGTATAGCATTTTATCAGCCATAGAAATAGGACAATCTGTAAAACTCCGGGGAAGGTGCAGGAGGAAATGACAAAGTGTCTGTCTAGAACAGATGCACCTGAAACAAACAAGGTGGGCGTAGCAAATCTCTGTCGCTGCTCGAGGAAAACCTTGAGCTGCGGCAGCTTTGCGCACTTACACAACTTCAGCACTTTACAGCGTATTTTGTGCCATGAATGTTCAATGCAATTTAGTATTTATAACTGATTTCTGAGAGATCTGCTCTATGTCCATTCTGTTAACTGCATGAGAAAAACAATGTATGCCAATTTCAGTATGTCAATAATCAAGATTTTAAATGTTTGGAAGAAAATAAAAACAAGATTGCTGATTTGTTCTGTATTAGTGACATTCTGGTACTTCTAGATTTGCAATAAATTTATGGCTTTTTATATAAAGAGACTTATTTTTGTCTGTGGTACGGTTTTTTATTCACTTACAGCACTCATTCTCTGACCCAATTAAAGTTATAAAAATGCCAGTAAATTCATTTTACATAAATACTTTTTAAAATTTTTTGGCAAAACCTGTTTAGCTCTACTACAGACATACAATTTCTCTACAAGTTATCTACTGAACTTGTCACTGAAAACAGGATAGTATCACGTTCAATCCTTCTGTCTTACTTACGTTCTCGTTACTTAAAGTTCACTGAGACAAAACACCCTGTACTCACAGCTTACAGGAGGAAAGCTTTATCTTGGCTTACGGTTTATAGGGGTTTCAGTCCATGGTTGGCCGGCTCCAAGGCAGGGTGGCATGGTGGAAGGGTCTGGCAAAGAAACACTCTTCACCTGGTGGCAGCCAGGAAGCAAAGAAAAAAGGGAGGAGCCACAGAAGGAGATAAAACCCTTCAGGGCTAACCTCCCAGTGACTCCGTGTCCTCTGACCAGACCTCACCTCACAGCAAGCCAGCTACACTGTCCCTACCGGTCACCTTCCAAAAGCCCCACCTAGAAATGCATGAAGCTTTGAGGGGACATCAAGATATAAACCATAACACCTTCCTACAAATTACTGAAAGCACCTTAGAAAATAACTAAATAATTTAAGAGAAGTATTAAATAATAGATAACAGGAGAGGGAAATAAAAATTAAACAATACAGTCAAATGAGAATAGTTTCAACTAAGCACTGAACTGAGAATAAAAGGGGTGATGGAACTTAATTATTTCCTAATGAAAAGTAACATGAATGAAGTGATATTGTGGTAGCCACAGACTAAGCCTATCGAGAGTAGTAAGGATGAAAAGTTGACCACTGTTAGGCTTTGATTTTAAATGTCCCCAAAGGCCCTAGTTGAAGTCTTGGTTGTGGCCCCACTAGGAGGTGGTGGAACCTTTAAGAGGCATTTGGGGCGGTGCCCTTTAAGGACACCCTGGGACCCTAGCCCCCTTCTTCTCTCTCTGCTTCCTGACCACAAGATGAGCAATTTTGCTCCATCAAGTGGTCCTGGCCACCATGTTTTGCCTTGCCACGGGCCCAAAGCCACAGGGCCAGGTAATCATGGACTGAAACCAAGAACCAAAATCATCTCTCCACCTTTAAAGCTGCTTATTTCAGGTATTTTGTCACCATGAGGGAAAGTTAACTAACGCAACTATCCAAATTTAGTTATTGAATAGTCCTACAAATTTTCCTAACCTCTAAGTAAACAGCACAGACTCCAGGCCGGGGGTTGGCAAGCCTTTTCTATAAAGGCCCAAAGAGTAAATGTTGAAGGTTTTACAGGTCATGAGGTCTGTGGAAACTATTCATCTCTGCCATTACTGGTCAAAAGCAGCCACACATAATATGTAAATGAACAAGCGTGGTTATGTTTCAATAAAATTTTATTATGGATGCTAAAATTTAAATTGTATAGCCAGGCATGGTGGTGCATGCCTGTAATCCCAGCACTCCGGAAGCTGAGGCAGGAGGATTGCTGTGAGTTCGAGGCCAGCCTGGGCTACACAGTGAGTTCAGGACCAGCCTAAACTACATAGCGAGACCCTGTCTCAAAAAACAAAACAAAACAAAAAAAAAAGCATAAACACTATTACACACGAAATACTCTTCTGATTTTTTTTAATTACATGAAAACGTTAAAGCCATTGTTAGCTTGAATGCAATTTTAAAAATGGGTGGTAGACTAGCTTTGGCTTGTGGACCCTGCTCTGGTCCCTGCTCCACCTATCTGTAACACTGGGAAGGGTTGATACCACAACTCTGAAAACTAATAGTCCAGACCGATATGGAACTATGACCGTATAGTCATGGTCAAGGTCATTCTTAGATCACGGCCGCCAAAGAGGAACGATCGGACAGCAGATAGCACATTTACCTATTTTATTTTATTTTTATTTTAGTTGTTAGCTATTGTAGTACTGGAGATTGAACCCAGGACCTTCACACTTACAGGCCCAGCCCTTTGTTTTTCACTTACTTTCTTTTTTTTGTTTTTTGTGACAAAGAATCACTAAATTGCCTAGACTGAGCTCAAATCTGTGATCCTCCTGCCCAGCCTCCCAGAGTACTGGAATTACAGGCACATGCTATCACACCCAGATATTTGTTAATTTATTATCAGTTTTTACTTTCCATGATGAAAGAAATTCTACTTTAGCTAGACGTGGTGGCACATGCCTATAATCCCAGCACTCGGGAGGCTGAGGCAGGAGGATCGCTGTGAGTCTGAGGCCAGCCTGAACTGCATAGTGAAACCCTGTTTCAAAAAGACAAAATAATAATAATAATAATAACAACAACAACAACAACAACAATAACAATAATAATGTTTTGTTTTGGTATGAATGTTGATTATTTCCCTCCCCCAAAGCACAATTATTCCAGTTTTTAAAATGAGTTAAAGGCTGGGAATGGTGCCTGTAATCCCAGCACTCAGGAAGTAAAGCAGGAAGACTGCCATGAGTTCAAGGCCAGTCTGGGTTACATAGTGAGTTCAAGGCCAGCATGGACTATATAGCAAGATCCTGTCTCAAAAAACCAAAAATAAATGAATTAATTTTAAAAAATAAAAATGAGGTAAGATCTTAGCCCTTTTAAGACAATGTATCCTTACTTGATTCAATGTTTCCAACCATTTTCACAAAGTTATCAAATTTTATACCTGGTGGTGCACAACTTTAATCCCAGCACTCAAGAGCCTGAGGCAGGAGGACTGCCACAAAATTCAAGGCCAGCCTGGGCTAGCATAGTAAATTCAAGGCCAGCCTGGAATACACAGCAAGGCCCTTTCTCAAAAAACCAACAAAAATATAACGTAGTTTTTGTGCATTTATTTGTCTGTCTTTGAGCTTAATACCTGGTGATAAAAACAAAAATGCATTGCCTTCCTTCCCTCCCTCCATCTCTCTCTCTCTCTTTTATTTTCGTGGTACTGGGGATTGACCTTCCCACTGAGCTACACTCCCAGCATCTTTTTTGAGACAAGAAAGTCACTAAATTGCTCCAGCTGGACTCAAACTTCCAGCTGGACTCAAACTTTCAATCCTCCTGCCTCAGCCTCCCAGGGTGCTGGGATTACAGGCATGCACCACTATGTTCAGCTTGGAAATACATTCTAAATCCAGGTTTCAATGATCTAGATTCAAGTCACCTGGAAGTATTTGTTACATTTAGATTTCCATATTCCAATCCAAATATTCTAAGTCAAAATTATCATGATCCTTATATCCCCCCATATCCAAACATGGGATTCACTAATAAGGATTTAGAGTGTAGAAGCAATTGCATTTAAAATTTTAAATCGTTATGAACATTACTTAAAACAGCCAATGTAAACACAATTTAGATGTGGTACAGTCTGAATGACCACTCTGATAAGTATACTTTGCATTGAGAAAAGAGAAGCGCTTCAGATCTGTCCTTAATACAGATGTGTGTCCTAAAATTGGACAACCACCTCCCATAGGTGGGCCACGCACAGAGGCATAAGAAAGGAAACTAGGTCCCCCTGGCGTTCAGTTCTGATAATTACTCTACAGGCACAGGACAAGAAAAAGTGCCAAGAGAACTCGCACCTTTGCTTTTCACACAAACACTCTCACAGCCAAATCAAAACGACCTCAGTGCCTACCGATCCTGGAGGAGAAATTGGACAGGAAGCTGGATGCTCCAAAACACTGATTACTGGGAGAAAATACACATTGTGATCATGTGTTTAGATCATTTATGCCATTCCAGTAACTCAAGAAAACAACCATGCGAACCACTACCCTGGCAGCTCTGTCCCCTAGAATTCAACCAGAACTTTAAGAAACTCCTCTGAGCCCAATGTGGTGGCGCACAACTGTTATCCCAGCAGTCTGGAAGGCTGAAGCAGGAGGATCTCAAGTTCAAGCCCAGCCTGGGCAACATAACAAATTGGTGAGATCCTGTCTCTAAATTAAAAAAGAAAAAAATTTAAGGGCTGGAAATGTAGTTCAGCATTGAAAGTCCTGGGTTCAGTCCTCAATACAGCAAAACACCTCCTCTGCACCAATGCCCATTCATTCTTAGTCCCAACTTTGCCCCTGAGCTCCAGCCCTGAAAATGCCCATGTGCAGCAGGTAGACGCCAACCAGGCGTCTCCAACATAAAATGTCCTCAGAGGAACTCTGGCTCCTGCTCCTCCAACCCACAAATCCTATCGACTCTACTTTCTAAATATATCCAGAACCTAAGAGCTTTGGCCAACTCCACCTTACCCTGATCCAAGCCTGTATCATCATCATCTTAACTGGATTATTACAATAATCTTCCAGCTTGTTTGCCTGCTTCCACTCCTGCTACACACCACCCCTGCCTTCATTTCCCGCACAGCGCCACAATAATCTTTTTAAAGCACAAGACAGACAGAAATCCTTACCGATGGACCTGACCAGACTGCCAGGTGTTGTTACCTTTCCTATGCCTGTTGTACTTTCTCCAGCTACACCAGCCTCCTTGGTTATCTTACTGTTCCCTGATTTGTTCTTCCTGTCCGAAGGCTTGGGCCTCGGCACCTGAGGTTCTCTTTGCCTGGTACCTCCCTCCCCCAGATGTGGATATGGTGTGACCTCTTAATTTGGTCACTTCCAAATGTCACCTGCCTATGGAAGAGAAAAGAAACTAGCCTACTCAAGATAGTAAGGTTTTTTCTTTTTCTTTTTTTTTTTTTTTTGGGCAGGGGAGAGGGACACTGGGGATCAAAGCCGAGGACACTCTACCACTGAGCTACAGTCCCAGCCCTTTTTTTATATTTTGTTTTGAGACTGGTTCTTGCTAAGTTGCCTTAAGGGAATTTTCCATCCTGCCTCAGCCTCCCTCAGTGCCGGAATAACAAGTGTGCACCACTACACTTAGCTCCGAATTCTTTACTCTGACATTACGTTATAAAAGCATTTGTTTGCTCCTTGATTATCTGCCTCTTCCACTGGTATATTCAGATGGTGAAGTTCTGTTCACTGCTATTATATCCCCAAGGGGTTGGGCAGACCTTGCACTAGTAAGTGGTACTGCATTCATATTATTGAATGTGTGAATGAATGAATGAATGAATGAATGAGTTATTTCTCACCACCACCCCCCTTACCTGAGAGGAAAAAAAAAACAGGTATCTATTCACAAATAGGGTTGAAAAGACTGGGGCTGCTGTAAAGTAGCTTGATGGCACTAATGGCTCAGAACCTGTGCTCAGGACCTATCTGCCCAGCATCTAAGCACAGGTCTCGAAGAGCCCAGCAGGAGTCCCCAGAACGGGTGTGTCAGCTGTTAGGATCAGAAACTGATCCATGAACGAGACTGAACAAAACAGAGGGAAGAAGTTAACACAGGGGTAAGAATGCAAATGGAGGGCTGTTTTACCATATTGCCCATGTAGATTTTAACTTAACCTTTTTCCAGTAGCTCTTTTAAAAATATTTTTATCTGTAATTGACATACGGTAATTGTACATATTTATGGAATACAGTCTACCACCCCAGCCATTTATCATTTCTTTTTGTGGAAAACATTCAAAATCCTGCCACTAGCTATTTTGAAATACATGTTTGACTTTTTTTGTTTTTGTTTTGCAGTGCTAGGAATCAAACCCAGGCCTCGTGCACCAAGGTCGAGCACCCTACCACCGAGCTACATCCCTAACCCATGATGGCTATTTTTTTCCATGACGCGTTTTTAAACACCTCAACTGATGGCAAGTACTTTTCTGAATATTGTGCCCCTCTTTTTCTGTTTTTTTTTTCCCTCCCCTCACCCCACCTCTGTACCTCCCCTTTTTTTTTTGGTTCTAAGGCAAAAGTACATAGACTAATTTCTCTTACTTTGAGCAACCTCAGATGGCCCCACTTGAAAAGAAAAGAAGTTGAAAGTTTAATCTTATAATCCCTTTTATAAACAATGAAAAAAGTGGTTTGGCTTCCAGCTGGTGTCATTCAATGAGGTCGTGTAACACAGTAAAAACAATGCAGAACTCAACATTAGGGAAACGGGTTGGATCTCAAATTTGCCATTGGTTTAACTACACACAAGCTTAGTTGGCCAATGCTTGCTCCTGCATTGGCAAAATGAGCAAAACTGTTCCCATACTATTACCACTTCACAGCTCTGCTTTCCAAACATGAAAATGCATCTAAAGGAAATAGCCGGCCCTTGGCAATGAGGGGGAAGGTGAAAAACAATCTTGGACAGAGAAGAACAGTAGGATGGAAAACCCAATCAACATTGGTTCCAGAGGCCCCTGGCCCTTTTCTCTCTCCTATTGGCTCAATTTCATGGACACAGCTTCCCAGGAAGACTAGAGACTGGCAGTAATCTAGAGCTGCACTCTCCAATACACAAGTAACAAGCCACACAGGCTGAGCACCTGAAATATGGTCAGTCCAAAGACAGATGTGTTACGTGAAAAACACACCAGACTTTAAATAATTGATATTAAAATTGATATAAATTATTTCAATATTTATACTGACTACATGTTGAAATAATATGTTGTGTTTTTGTTTTTTTGAGACAGGGTCTTGCTATGCAGTTCGAGCTGGCCTTAAACGCAAACTATGTAGCACAGGCTGCCCTGGAACTCACAGCAATCCTCCTGCCTCAGCCTCCCGAGTGCTGGGATTACAGGTGTGTGCCACCACACCTGGCTTGAAATAATATTTTCGGTGCATTCTATTAAATAAAATATGTGACTGAAATTAATTCCACCTGCCTTTTGCATTTGCTAATGCGGCTACTGGAAAAGTTAAAACTTTCATATGTGGCTTGTATTATACTCCTATTGGACGGTGCTGCGCTAGATATTAGATACCAGAATCTAGAAAGTAACTAAGATTCAAACTTTCAAATGAAGCACTTTGTCAACACTGTACCGAGAACTGATTGCACTCACACTGCTCAGCGGCCACCGCCATCCCGATTTTCAAGGCTGAGCCCAGAGCACCCAAAGGAGGGTGTCGCCCACGCCTCCCCAAGGCTGCCAGAGCAGGAGGCTGCGATGGGGGAGGCTGCGCTCGGTCTCTGACGCCGGGTCCGGCCGGGCCAAGCTGCAGACGAGCCCTCTGGGGGAAGTCCCGGGGCGGAAACAGGTGGCGGCCGGCTGCTGGCAGCTGCAGGTCCCGCGAGCCCGCACCCAGCGGCAGCGACGCGCTTCCTGGTCCGGAAAGGCCCGACCGCAGGGCCAGCAATAGCAGTCCCGCAGCTGCCTGCTTGGATTTTAGCATTTTGTCTCTCGCAGAGCAAATTACCTGCCCGACTGTTCCCCGCTGGGGTTGAAATTTAAAAATACCCCTGTCAGGGGAGTTTATGCTTCAGCGAGCAAGCTGGACACAAAGACAGACAACCCTTGCCCAGCCTTTCCGTTTAACCCTCTCCATTAAAAGTTTTTGTGGACTGAAATGTCAAACCTCATCTTTCTCTTGACTAGAGAGCTACTACGAATTCAGGAGAAGCTGAGGAACGGGACCCTGACATACATGAGCAGTATTTCAAAGTCACGTATTTTTACCATGACATTTAGGACCTAAACAATTATTCTCTTTACAGTTCACTATTTCATTCATTCAGGATTTGCGGGGAACAATCTGCTTGGATTTCTGGTTAGTGAAAATCATTTTTAAAAACTAAGGATTTCGGGCCGGTGAGACGGCTCAGCGGCTTAAGCGCCTGCCTTGCAAGCGTGAAGGCCCGAGTTTGACTCCCGGAACCCACATACGAAAAAGGGGCCGGTGATATCGCTCAGCGGCACGGGTGCCTGTTGGCGCGCGAGGTCCTGAGGTCGTCCCCCCGGTACCCAAAAAAAAAAAAAAAAAAAAAAAAAAAAACTAAGGATTTCACTACAGTACATAAAATTTAGTTGCAGTAGACAGATTCTATTTTAACTTAACCCTAATAAATTGTTCAAAAGTGTATATAAGACAATTACTTAAAATTGCAAAGTAATTACTCATGACATAAAGTTTACTACACAGAAGTTCAGTCCAATTTTTAAGAAGAGGGCTGAGGGCCGGTGAGATAGCTTAGTGGCATAAGCGCCTGCCTGGCAAGCGCGAGGGCCCGAGTTCGACTCCCGGATCCCACATACGAAAAAAGGGCCGGTGATATTGATCAGTGGCACGGGCGCCTGCTGGCACGTGAGGTCCTGAGGTCGACCCCCGGTACCCACAAAAATAAAAATAAAAAAATAAGAGGGCTGTGGATATAGCTCAGCGGCACAGCACCTGCCTGGCAAGCACGAGGTCGTGAGTTTGATTCTCGGTACCAAAAAAAAAAAAAAAAAAAAAAATTTAAGAAGTGATTTGCTTCAATCTCTTGTTCCTGGCCTCAGTACGGAGTACACAAATGAACTCTGTATCTTTCCAAATAACTGTAACTCTGATTTACCTACCTAGGCATTGCTGAGTCCTGCTAGGTTTGACTAATGCTTACTTACAGAACTAAAACTATACTTATTGCACAAGAAAATGTAAAAGAATGGACTATTTTAAAACACATTATTCACAGAGGAAATAAAACTCATGAACATAATCCATAATATTCCATGCTCCATCTGTTTTTCAGTATTAAATGATCAAGGATTCTAATTAATTTTAATAGCAAACCATTATTTTCTAAAGTGACTTAAACAGATTTAAAAAGAAAATAAGCCAGGAGCATACCTCAGCAGCACAGCACCTGCCTGGCAAGTGCGAGGTCATGAGTTCGATTCCCAGTACCAAAAAAAAATAAAATAAAATAAAATAAAATGAATCTAAAGGAAACCACTCAATTATAAAATGTGCCTTAAATCATACTACATAAAACAGCCAAAGAATTTAGGTTTCAAAATACAAAAAAAATGACCTTAGCATGAAGGTAAGATGGGAGGCAGGCGATGCTATCACTCACTGGTACCCAGTAAAATGACACACTGTGATCTCTACATTTCCGGGATATGTTGCTCTAACAGAGATGGTTTGCCAAAGCTGAGGTTGTCAACCTGTTCACTACCATGGCAATGGTGATGTCACAGCCTGGCAGGCTGTCATGGGCATTCTTGGCATCCTGACAGGTACACCCGCTGCACTCTCCTCCCAACACTTCACAATGCAAAAAAGTGAGAAAGACATTATAGAAATAACCCTGAAACTTGATCTAAGCCTGCAGGACATGGGCAACCTTCACAAATATAAATGCCATTGCAAATTATATGTAAGACTCGTCATCAATGACTCATCCGTTGTAGGCGAGGACTGCAATATAACGCCCACTACCAAAGGCTGCTGTAAGCACCACTGTTATTTTCACTTGTAAATATCCTTGAGAGGAGATCACTATTTTAAGCTGCTAAATATTGATACAGGCTGTTTCATTCAAGCTTAAGCGGATAAACAGCAAGAAAAAATAAGATGTAAGGTACCCAGAGAGTGGGGAAAGCATACAGAAAAGGAGGCACGCAGATGGCAAAGACACGCGCTCCGGAGAGTTCACAAATGAGATGTGGTTGCGCCTCTCGAGGGACAGTATCACTTCTAAAAACAAAAGCACCCCTGGAAAATTGTGTTGGTCAGCAGAGGAGGCTGTGGCGGGGGAGGCCGTTTCATTCCTTGGGACATACTTAGCGATCTTTATTTATTTACTTAGTAGTTACTGCTAATCCTAGCTCTCTTATAAGACAAGCATATTTGAAGAATGGAAATGATGTACTTACTACTGCCAGGATGATAAGACCAGGATGACCAGGATGGTAAGACAGAAGAGTTTATGGAGTAATTATTCAAAATTAACCCCCTTTTAGGTTAGGTGCTTCAAAGATTCTACTCTGCTACTTTGACACAGTACAGAATCAGTAAGAGATTTATTCCATTAAAGTACTCCACCCAATGAGAGCATATGGTGCAAGTAGTTATTTTATTACTTCTATATGAAGGTTCTTATTTTTGGAGAACAGCAAGGCATTTTTTTATCCACTCTTTCCATTCTTTAAAGGCTTCCACAGGTTTCGGCAAATTCACATTATCTTCACGACTATGTTTTGGAGTTGCTCTTGGTGTGTCCGCAGATTCATCATCAATCCACCTCAACAGCGCCTTGAAAACAGAAAAGATGCATTTTTAAAAATTCGTTTAAGATGCATATTTTAGCTGGGCATGGTGGCGCATCCCTGTAATCCCCACACTCGGGAGGCTGAGGCAGGAGGATCGCTGAGAGTTTGAGGCCAGCCTGGACTACAGAGTGCGTTCAAGGCCAGCCTGAATTACATGGCAAGACCCTGTCTCAAAAATAAATAAATAAATAAAGATGCATATCTTAGCAAATCACAGCAAAAGAGTTACAGGCAAGAGAAGAACACCGGTATCTAGATCAAGTTACCTAAATCTGTGATTTGTATTACCCCCTGACAATGCTGCATTTGATAACAATGGCTATAAAGACAAAACATTCTTATGATGTACTTATGGGTGAAATAGCATGTACCAAAAATATACAAAATATAATTGTGAATCATGGTCAAAAGTATGCATAGGAAAAGATGAAAAAGAAATATGCTATTTCTCACACTGCTTATTTTAAGGTGGCAGGATAACAGTAACTTTCTTTTCTGCAACTTGCTAAGTATTCCACAAGGCATTTGGCTGTGCTTTTAACTCATGTGCATGTGTATACGCACGTAAGTGTACACAGTGGCTCGGGCAGACGTACGTGTGTGATGATGTGGATGCAGACACTGAAGTGTAGTCCCCTGGGTGTACAGTCACACCCATGCGTGACCACGTGAATGTGTACGACCTGTGTGGGGATGTGTGGGGCGTGTGCGCGTACACACACTCACACACACTGAGGTCAGGTACCTTTCCTTCCTTGAAGAAAAACATCCTTCCCTCCTAATGGACTTCATACCTCCCTCCGTTACGTATCTCGGAAGATAAACCACATCCACATGTTTATATGGCTTTAAAACATGAACTCTGCCACACAGATCAGTATGTATTTTGGTCTTCAAAGTCAAGCTCTCTAAATGGGTATGAAAAAAAGAAACTTCTTTCACCATTTCTCATTGAACTGTAAGATGGTCACAGGCATGCTGAAGTTTTTAAGGTTATTTCTTCGCATGTTGTTTTTCTAACCACAGCTTCCTGCTTATCTTTACACTAATTTCCTCTGATAAATTATAGCTATAGAGAAGGACCGAGCAGAAAATGTCAGTTTGCTATTTAGACAACCACTTCCCTCCTCTCTGCCCCGCCCCAACATTTACCTTGTATCTTTCTACAATACTGAAGCCAATAGCACACTGCAATTTGCGTAAACAGATAGGGCAAAGGTTTAGAGGGCGCCGGTCAGCTTCTTCCAAGTGATTGGACCCTTGCATTAGGCATGCAAGCCACTGGCAGTGTCGCAGTCCAAATATATGTCCAATCTCATGGGTTAAAGTCTGTAAGACATTTACATCACCATCATCAGCACCATCATCAACAAGTTACACATCACTTTTTTGTCTTATTTTTCCAAGAAAGAGATTTACAGGAATCTACTCCCTAGCCATCACCCTCCAAACTTCCTCTGCCTAGATCTTCAGAGATGTGGTAACCCCTCATTTCTCCAAATGTCCCAATACTTTCCTTACTATCTTTAATTACTTCCCTTGGACCAGAGTCTCTCACCCTCAAGACCGCTGACATGTTGGATGGCTGATTCTGCACTGTGGGGAGTTGCTCTGGACAGTGGAGGACGCTCTGTAGCATCCCTGGGCCCTATCCATTAAACAACAGTGCAGCCCCTCTCCAACGGTGACAACCAAAAATGTGTCCAGGCACTGCCAAAGGTATCCCGGTAGCAAAATCCCCGCCTCTGCTTGCACACCCCTCTAGCCCAGTAGGGTAGTTGTTATAGTTCAGATTCTGGGGCTCTTTCCCTAGAGACGCTGATATAGTAGGACTAGGAGGGGAGGCTTGATCCGCATGCTGGTGAGCACATCAGGGGAGGCTGAGACAGGGCATCCACACTCTGAAAACATAGTTCTAAGAGATTTATTTCCCAAACACCAACAAATAGTCCTGGGGAAAGCAGAAGTTCTCTAGCCAAAAGAAAACTCTGCCTCTGGCTCGGAAGCAAGGTGAAACTGGGGAAATGGGCTTTCCAAAGAGCAGGGGTGGGGATATGTCAGGAACTGTCACAGAATTACAGCTCAGGATAGCCGGAATCCAAAGAAAAAAGCCCTTTGTCACTGAGACATCAGAAAGCAGAGGCCCCTCCAAAATCCTCAGGAAGGCAGCTGTACTTATGATCATGGCAGCATGAATAAGGACATTACCATCACATACCAGAATTCAGGAATTCAACTAATAGTGAAAGCAAAGGTATACTAAAGGGCTGTATGTACTAGCAGGACCAAAAACTCACACCAGTATTGTGAATTTCAATATTAAGACATCCAATTAAATTGTTTTTATTGATTATTTCTCTCAAGCAATATCCACCAAAAGTATATAAATGATACAAATTAATTTATAATATTACCTTAAGGACTGGTGAAGTATGATTTAGGGAATTAAGATCTCTTCTTTTAAAAAATACTCCCACAGGATTTTTTTACTCACCTTACAGGACCGCAGCAGTAAAACACTAGTGATTTCAGGAATATAATAGTTATCGAAAATGGAATAGTCACTGGAAGATTTTTTCTGGAGCTTCTTCACTTTGCCTTCATAGCGTGAGGTATAGAAATCCCTGCCATACCTGGCGAAGCTGAATATCCCCACACCTACAAAAAAAGGACCCACAACCACAGAGTGAGGGTAAGACGCCTCAAGGAAAGACCAAAGAGAGCCTGCCAGAACATTTGGTCAGTGACTGCATGCCTGTATTGCTACGTTCATGCAGTGAAACACACTTGAGGTCTGCTAAGATAAAAGAAGACTTTTGCCCCTGATTTCCCAGTCGAAATCTTCACATGCTATCCAATGTGCCCTGGCCTATAAAATTCAGTTGACTTTAGGTCAAATTCTAGGGAAATCGGAAGATTCAGAGGATTTCTTCTCTCGAAAAAGTCTTTTTCTCAAAGACTAGTCTAAATCAAGTGTTCCTCAAAGGAACCATGAAAAATGATCACATGAACAAGAGGCAGTCACTATTTTACTCTTTTCAGACACAACAAACAGATCCATGTCAGTAAGGGTTGCTGGTTTCCCTCCTACCCTGCCCACTCAGATGTCTGGGAACCCTAGTTTGGACCATGACTTTAGACAGAACAACCTTTTCTCCTCCCCCGCCCTACCCCGCTCACTTTTTAAAGCACAGCATAACTCTTTTATGGTGTCAAGTGACCAGAATAAACATCCTTGTAACTGACTTCCTGTATTACATTTAGAGTTGTTATCTACAGTCTTTGCATGCAAAGAGTTCGATACATAACTCATTTTATAGGGCACTGCTTTATAACTCGAGTTGTTTACACTATCACTTGTATTCATGCTTTTCTCTCAGTTGTTAATATAACAATGATTTTTTTTTTCCTGACTGGGGCTCAAACCTAGGGCCTTGCGCATGCTAGGCAAGTACTCTACTACTGAACTACACCCCAAACCTGAAATGTTTTTTGGTAAGGATATAAATCTATAATAAGTTTGTCCAAACCAACTCCTAAAAAAGAACGTTCCTCACCTCATAGACTATAAGTATACACTGATATTTGAAATTTATGGAAAGATGACATTCTGAAAGTTAAGAAAAAAAATGAGGGCCGGTGAGATGGCTCAGCAGGCTTAAGCGCCTGCCCGGCAAGCGCGAGGGCCCGAGTTCGACTCCCGGAACCCACATACGAAAAAGGGGCCGGTGATATCGCTCAGCGGCACGGGTGCCTCCTGGCGCGCGAGGTCCTGAGGTCGACCCCCCGGTACCCACAAAAAAAAAAAAAAAAAAAAATGAATCTAATCATGTATCACAAGTGACCACTGGCCAAACAAGTGGGAGCCTACTCTGGGTTACGATACTTCAAGCAAGAATATTTCTATTTCCTATAAATAGAAGATTAGTTTCTTTAGTAAGAAATGTTTCTCAATTTGAAAATACCAATCTTTAAACTTTGAGAAAAGAAGGTCACCTATAGTATGATACTGTCTGACAATACAGCAGATCGATCCTGCTACCTTATGTTGTCTTAGCACATGCAACACTTAACTTACCCAAAAAAAGGGGCTAAAATAAAAAGGCTGGCAGAACATTTTCCGACCTCCTCAAGCGCATAAGATAAATTAGCTAGCAATACCTAGAACAAATTATTTTTAAGTTCTTTTTACTGTTTCCATCTCTAATGGGTTAACAATAAAGGGGGGGAACTTCTGATAAAAAGCTAGTTCGCCTCTCAAAAATCAGCAAGGCAGTTAGTGACCCAAGTCTCTAAGAGAGCACGTTGGTAGGGTCGTGGTTTGAGAACCTTACCGGTATAAAGGATCCTGCGTGAATGAATTGAGGATACAGGAGCAGCACCCACCTCTAGAGGAAAGGAACATCTGTCGGAGAAAGGCCTCCTCCCTCCACTAAACCCTGAGCCTAATGTAGAATGCAGACAGACTATGAATTCTGGGTACAGTCGCTGGCACTTACTCCCCATCCCTAGACTAATAACCACTGCCTCAGTTCACTCGTCTTTTCCCTTTCAGCCTGTCTTAGATCCCAGATGACTGTGTGAAAGAAAGAAGAGCAAAAATGAAGGACTGGGAAGAAAAGTAGAGAGATGACAAAAAGGAAGAAAAAAATAGGTAAAACACGACTTATTTCCAGATTCTTTCCCACCCCCAATATGAACTTAAACAGTTCCCAAGGAGTTGAAGTTTATCCTATCTCAAAAGTTGAACTTGATTTTCTTAGGGAAAAAATATCGTAACAGAGGATGAGAAAGAAGCACACTTATTTACGAGTCTATGCTATTCCATCTACGCAAAATGACTCTGAAAAGTCAAGAGATGAAGAACAATCGGCAAGATTTCACGTTAATGGTAATACTGTACTTCAAATATCCGTAATTTGTTTAATTCACCTTGCTCCTGAATTACATTTACCAGCTGTTGCACTGAATGCCTACAATGTGCCAGGTATTTTATGTAGTGCTTCAGGCATTGCTACATAAATCATCTCCAAAGGACTCTGTGAAATAGGTATTATTATTACCTCAAGATCACCTAGGTAGTAAGTGACCTAGGTAGTAAGGAACCCAGACCATTAACAGTCTATCAACAAACGGCACATTTCCTAACAGCATGAATGACACCCCAGTGAAAACTATTCAGTTTTAAATATCAAAACTATTAGTGGTTAAAATTCTTTTTTTTTTTTTTAATGTGGGTACCAGGAGTCGAACTCAGGACCTCGCGCTTGCCAGCAGGCACTTGTGCCGCTGAGCGATATCACCGGCCCCTTTTTTCGTGTGTGGGTTCCGGGAGTCGAACTCAGGACCTCGCACTTGCCAGGCAGGCGCTTATGCCGCTGAGCCATCTCACCGGCCCCTAAAATTCTTTTTAACTCATCATCTCCAAATATTAACTCAAGGAAGTTTTTACCAACAATGTCAAGAAGAAATACCATCTGTCAGAGAGGCCTGTCCGAAGACAAAATTCCATGAGTCTCTTGGGTAAAGATCAATCATTGTTATCCCCACGACGCAGAAGGCATCTTCAGGTTTCTTCTTTTTTAAGAAATTCAGGATATGCCCTATTTAAAAAGAACAGTATGTATGTATACACATATAATATATATTTCCTTTACTTAATTCATATTGTAAAGTTGCTTAACCCACCTGCGTGAATTTGTAGGTTTTGTGTATGATCGTTGACTCTGAAGGAACACCTGGTTGCCGAAACAGAAACTGGTTCCAGGAGTTTCACTGTCAGGCCTTGGAAAAATGCTTCACAGTAGCCCTTGAGCCATTTAACATATTCTTCACTGATAACTCTAGTGTTTCCTAGAGCGCCTAGAACAGGGGGGAAAATTTAAAGACAGACTTTAAGACGATTAAAGCATTTAGATCTAAACTGGCATGATGGTGCACACCTATGATCCCAGCGCTAAGGAGGCTGAATCAGGAGGCTCTGGAGTTCCGAGACCGCCCGGGCTACACAGTGAGTTCAAGGCCTAGTGAATGGCCATAATGGATTCATTCAAGGCAGGTCTGGACTACAGTAAGACCCCAACTCAAAAACAAAAAAAAATAAAAAATCAGTCTTTACCTCAGTCCATACATTAGAAATCTGGAATTAGAACAAAACCAACTCTAAATTTTCAGTACAGCAATACACCTTAATCAGTAATTGATGGCAACATGAATTAAAAAGAAATAAAATCCTCACTTTTAAATCTGTTTGACTACAAAACTTCTACCATTGCAACAAAAGTAAAATAATTATCATAAGTGGTAGACCACTTGCCTGGCAAATACGAGGCCCTAGGTTTAATCCCCAGCACTAATAAAAAGATCATAAAAACTGCCCACTAGAAGCAGATAATAGCCCAAACTATTCCTAACAGCAACACTGCAAACCAAACCCAAACCATCCCACTACAGATATATACCAATGGACTGTATGTAAATACTGCGTTTCTCTGGAGAGGGTATCTTCCGGTAGGGATCACTGAAAAACTCTTCGAAGTCCTGGGGAGCCTCAGGGTGGGAGGTGATCCAATCTGACTGGGAATGCAAGGTGATAGGTCCAAAGAGATCACTGGCTGGCTTGAAGGCTTCATTCATTAAATGCTGCTCCCTAGCATCTAATTTCTCATACTGTGATACAAGCTTTGGGTTCTTTGAGATGAGAGCTGTTTTGAGTGTCTGTTCAGAGTGCCGTACTATTTGCATCTACCAAAAACAAAAAACAAAACCAAGAGTAGTCAAGATATAAAATGTATAGCCATACTTGCGACTTTACCTATCATCCACATACATGTATCTCTAATTTCTCCCTAGATTTGGAATGACTGATCACTAATGGTCACAGTGAAGAGTGACTTCGCCACTTCCAATCAATTTCTTGAGGAAAGCGTCTAAGAAATTGAAAAGAGAATCATTAAATCCATTCTTCCATCTCAT
This sequence comes from Erethizon dorsatum, assembly GCA_028451465.1. NCBI lineage: Eukaryota > Metazoa > Chordata > Mammalia > Rodentia > Erethizontidae > Erethizon > Erethizon dorsatum. The sequence goes on from CM051826.1 coordinate 14,183,937, forward strand.
ATGGAATCTGTTCCCATTATAAAAGCTAGAAGTGGCCTTAAGACTATGCATGACCTGATTTCCTATTTTCTTCTGTCATTTGGGTAATAATCACAATATTATGAGTTGATTCATTAGTGCCACATGAAAAATGCTCATCCTTTCCAATGTGACTCAAGGATATTCAGTGTTTAACAAAAAGAGAAGTAATGTAAGTGCCTATTTCTGTAATTTAACTGAGGCCCACAAGCTATATCTCAGCCACTGAAGCTGATCATCTCAGTCATGTGTCACTGGGGAAGACATCACGTGACTAATGAAAAGTCAGGACTCACAATGACAGGTCCCTTCCATTCACAGCATGTTCCTGTGTAGAGCTTTCATCCTTCCACTGAATGGGTCACACAGATATTCCACCACGAGGCTTTTTGAGTTAGAAAAGGAAAAAACTGAACATCTGTTTGGATCCTATCATATTTTCTAATTATCTAGATTTTTTTCAGTTTAATGATGGACAACTGAAGGGAAAATTTAAGCTAATGTCTGTTCTCATTAAACCTCTCAATGCTGGGGTTCAGTAGGTAGCAAAAAATTCCCAATCAAAGGCCTTTAGAGCCCAAACTCTGAGCAGAGGATCATCATCACTACCACACACTTGGGCTGAAATGTGACTTCTACAGGATAAAACATAAAGCAAGATATGCCTTCCTGTATTCTACCTACCTTTAAAGGAAGAAGGCTCCCATTGAAGATTTTACTTACAAGGACAGCATGTCCAGAAAAGTGTTGTGGAGGGTCCCTTCGTACTAATGCAAAAAAGGCAGTGTGAAAGGTCAGGGGGCCTCCTCCAGCCTCCTAGGTCTACCCTGGGTGGAGATGCCCAAGAAGGGGGATCGGGAGGCAGCACAGATAGGGTCACTGCAGTGGGCTGAGAGCCAGGGATGCTTCCTTCCTAAAAACGTAGCTTCCCGGGTAAATACATTACGGCCCGTCACCCGGATGGTTGCCCATAGCAACGCGCACTTCAAGCTCAACCCGGCGCAGGCGCGACCCGGTCCCCGTTTGGGTGTGCAGTGGGGCCTCCCCGGGGACCCTCCGTTCGCTTTTTCTCTCCGGGGTGCCTCTTAAGGACCGGCCCGGCTCCCCGGAGACACCCGCCCCCGCAGTCCTCGCTGCTTCCGCTGCTGCCGCCCCGCCCACTTCCGCATCCCTCCCCACCGACCGCGACCGTCTCGGGCCTCTCTAACCCAGGTCCCCGACCCAGGCGGCCCCAGCCAGGCGCTGACAGGGGCCCGCCCCACCCTCACACCTGCGGACCTCCACGCCGCCCGCCCGATGACCTGGGCTCCCCTGCGCGTGCGCACCGTGCCCTGCGGCCCCGACCACGCCCATTGACAGGCCCGCGTGCCGGCCCCGCCCAGTCGCACGTCACGCCCCTGGGTGCGAGGAGGCCCCCGCAGGCGCAGTAGTGCACTTGCAGCAGCGACCTTGGCTCTCAGCCCCGGAGCAGAGCGCAGCCGAGAAGCCCCGAGGCGCGGAGCTCGGGCCCGCCGCCGCCTTTTCGCGCCCGCCCTCGCGGGGCGGTGCGCCGTGGTTGTCGCGGGCCGGGCTGGTCCTGGTTCCCCCCGGGCCCCTCTGGGGTTGCCTGTTGGTGGTTGCTCAGCAGGCCGTGGGTTTGAGAAGCGCCCTGGGCATGAGTGATTTAACCACTCTGTTCCAAAATAAGTCAGCCGTGGCCGCAGGTTGACGCAGAGCCGGGCGCGCTCCCCGGGCCGCCGCCCCCTGGACTTTCCCTCCTCGGTCTGTTCCGGAGACGGCGGCGGCCCCGCGCGCTGTGCGGGCCGGAGTGCGGGGCCGCGTGGGCTGAGCCGGCCCTCTTGGCCCTGGGGCCTAGGGTGGGCTCCCAGCCCCGTGGGAGAGGAGAGGACAGAGCTCTGACCCCTGGACTCCTGTTCCCTCGTGCACCTGCGCCACCCCGCAGACGCCGCGCGTGGGCGCGCCGGATAACGCGGTCCGACACCAGTGGCTCCCCAGTGCGCGTCCTCTCTCCCTTCGTGGTTTGGGATCTCTAGGCGGCCTCCAAGCAAGCCCACACCCCACACCTCCCTACCTTTCTTCCCACCCAGCTCCTTTGTTCTCCCCGGGAGCAAACTGTAACCACCTCTTTTGTCTTTCTTGCCTGCCTACAAAGGAACCTTGAGGAAGTCCTATCTCCTTATAAACCTGTTTCCCCAAACCCGCCCCTTCCCGCTGGTTTTCTCCCCAGACTTCATCTCAAGGGACACCTAACTTTCTTCCCTGGACCCCTTCTTCCTTCTTAAACTTCCCTCCAACACACTCCTAAGCTCCTGTTTGCATTTTTCCAGCTCTACATTTCTAAGATACTGCGGGTTCTGATTTTTAGAAATGAATGGACATGTTAGTGGTCCAAGGCTGGAATTGGAGATATCAGTATGAATTCACATGTTAATTGTATTGTGTACACTCGGAAATATTTAGGATTAGAGGCACATCGTATCTATAATTTTCTCTCAAATGGCTTAGAAGAAAATTTGGAGAGAGACAAATAAAAATAATAAAGCAGATAAGGTAAAATGTTAGTAATTGGACAATCTGGGTTGAGATTATATACGGATTTTTTTTAAAACAGGGATTCTTTACGTTATTCTTGCCACTTTTCTGAAAGCTTCAAATTATTTTAAAATAAACAATTTTGCCAACTTAGTAGATAAGGAAAAAGTATTGTGTTAGACCTAGCTTTTCCTGTTTCTATATGGGTGACTCCCTTTGCCAGTAATGAGAAACCTGGTTTCTATTATTTACAATTTCTTTCTTCTGTCGGAGAATATGTATTGAAAGTAATTTCAGAATTGCTAAGCCATGCCACTGCAGACAGTCCTGCCAATTAGCATTCAGTAATTATTTATGGTTCTTTGTAGCCAGAAGATATATATTAGAATACTCTTTAAGTTTCTTGAGTGAGTTCCCCCGTCTCTAACTTTGCCTTTAAGTGTAGCATCAATGTGAAATATATTTTGACTCCTTTGGTTTTGTTTGCACTTCTTTTTTTTTTTTTTTTTTCTTGTGGGTACCGGGGGGTCGACCTCAGGACCTCGCGGGCCAACAGGCACCCGTGCGGCTGAGCGATATCACCGGCCCCTTTTTCGTATGTGGGTTCCGGGAGTCGAACTCGGACCCTCGCGCTTGCAAGGCAGGCGCTTATGCCGCTGAGCCATCTCACCGGCCCTGCACTTCTTTTTAAGGATGTTCCTCCATCCTTGTTGGTCTTTTTTGATTGTATGGTACGTGAACATGGTTATACAAAAAGTTAAATTTGATGATAATTTCCAGTGATAGTAGACAGTCCTAGCAGAAGTGTGTACAAACTGAGAGTCCAGGGGAACAGCCTTGGCTTTGAGTAAGTATGTTTATACTGATTGACATAGTAAGAGATCTCACCGATTTCTGGTCAAGGAAAATCACCAAAATATTATTTAGAATTATGAAGGAAACAATCAAAATGTTCAGCTGTTGGAGACTGGAGAAAGCATAAATCATAAACCATAAATTACGCCTACTCATATATTGGAATACAAAGTAGTCATTTCAAGTCATTTTTCAAAGACAGTTGTGACCTGGAAAAATAAACTCTAAGGGGAAATAAAGCGAAACCCAGCGATGGTTATGCAGTGAGATCTTACTTGGTTTTAAAAAGATGTGCCAATAAATAATAATGGTCATTATCTCTCTCTCCCTCTTAATTTGTTCATTTGCATTTTCCAAATGTCCTATAATAAATATGTATTACTGTACTTGTACATTTAAAAGCAGTTTGTCCATAAAGTTAGTAATATAATTAGACATTCCAAAATATGCAGACAACACCTGGGTATAGCAGCTTCTCCATGCTTTGTAGGCGGTTCCCTGCTTCCCTCTTCCTCCCCCTTCAACTGTTTCCCAGTCTTCTTCCCTACAGCCTCTTAATTTTACGCACTCTGACATTCCACTGATCAGCGATTCATTTAGAGGAACAACCAAGATATCACCATTCTTCCTAATGCATTGATTTTATTTAAAACTATGCATTTGAAAATATTCCAAGGACATGTTTTTAAAAGCAAAAAGTATTAAAAGGTCTAGGTGTGGTGGTGCATGCCTGTAATACTAGCACTCAGGAAACTGAGGCTGGAGGATCTCAAGTTCAAAGCCAGTGTGGACTATATAGCAAGACCTTACCTCAACCCTCTTCCTCCAAAAAAGTACTAAAAGGGTTGTAAGGAAAAGCGATAGCCTCTCCCCACCAGTGACTTCCTATAGGTGACTGCTCCCAGCTCCTTGGCTCTTTAGCCCCATACTTTTAAACAGTATGTATAGTGGTTTCTTGATCTGTTAATTTTAGCTGGTACCTATGGATTTGTTGTCATGATAGATGAGGACCTAACTCTCATAATACTTTCCATTTCCTATTCCTCTCAATTGCATTGTTGTATCATGCATTTTGGTTGAATATATGGTCAGTATTTATAGTATGATTATTATGCAAACACTGGTCACTGCAGAACCAAATATTGTACAATGGTCATACTTTCTTGCTTGTATAACTCTTTATTTTTTGCCTGGAGTTAGTAGTTACTTCACTTCCGCTGGGTGTTGTGGTGCATGCCTGTAATCGCGATACTCAGGAGGCTGAGGCAGGAGGATTGCCATGAATTTGAGGGCTGCCTGGGCTACATAGTCAGTTCAAGGCCAGCCTGAGCTACATAGCAAGATCCTGTCTCCATAATAGTAATGATAATAATAATAACTTCATTTCTGTTATTTGATTCCTTTTTAGAATTATATAATATTTACTTACCTAGTTTTCAATTTTCTCCTCTCTGATTCTTTTTTTTTTTTTTAATGTTTCGCCATCTGTGTTACGCAGGTGTTGATATTTTCTGCATAGCCCAAGCACTGTGTTTGCATTTCTTCTCTGGGAAACTCCCTCTCCTGTTCCCGTCTAGGCTGTGCCCTGTAGACCTGCTGCATAGCCATCACCCTGCACTGCAGTCTCACTCCTCTGCTCTATTGGTTACCCTGTTTCTTAAATTCATAAATTCTGTGTCTTCCCCTCTCTTGACTTACTCCTTTGGTTTTATTAGCACACCCCCCCAAAAACTTCTGGAATAAAGGTACATAGAAATATTTTGAGATCTTGCATATCTAAAAATCCTGCCCCTCATACTTTACTAAGACTTTGCCTAAGTTTACGTGGAATTCTAGGTTGGAAATCACTTCCCCCTCTGAATTGTAAAGAACTGTCCCCAGCCTCTTCTGATGTCCAGTGTCGCTACTGAGATATGACTGCCATACTGGCTCCTAGTCCTTTGTATGTTACCTCTATTTTTAGAAAGATCTCAGGATCTCCTCTTTATCCTTAGAGTTTTGAAGTTTTAAAAGGACCTGCCCTTGTCTAAGCCTTTTTTTCCCATTCATTTTGTTGCTCACTTAGTGGGCCCTTCAATCTTGAGACTCTTTTTCTTCCATTCTGAGAGACTTTTAAGTATTATTTCTTTGATCGTTTCTTTCCCTACATTTTTTTGGGGGGGGAGTACTAGCAATCGAACTCAGGGCCTCGCACTTGCCAGGCAGGTGCTGCACCACTGAGCTACATCCCCGGCCCCTTTCTCTCCATTTTTGCTGAATGTTGGATGCTCAGAATGGATCCTCCACTTTCCTTATCCTTTTCTTTCAGATATTTCCCTCTATCTTCTTGTACTATTTTCTGAAGTTTTCATCAACTGTTATCTATCCTTTCTAGATTTTTAATAGCCAAAAGTCCTTTCTTGTTATGATTGTTTATTTTATTTTGCATCCTGAATGTTTGTGTCCTCCCCAAAATTCATGTTAAAACTTAATCCCCAATATGATGGCCTTGGAAGGTGAGCCTCTGAGAGGTGACTTGGTCATGACCTGCATTCAATCCCTAGTGCCACTACCACAAACAGAGACCCGAGAGAAGTAACTCACTCACCCTTTTCTAATAGAGAGAAAGCACCATCTGTGAACCAGAAAGCAGGCCCTGAGCAGACACCAAATCTGCTAACACCTTGATTTTAGACTCTGCAGCCTCTAGAACTGTAAGTACTGTAATATATTTCACTTGTTTATAAACTACTCATTTGCCTATGATATTTTGTTAAAGCAGCCTAAACAGATGAGACACACTATGATATTTTGTTAAAGCAGCCTAAACAGATGAGACACACCGTTTTTCGCTTCAAGGACTAAATATCTTCTCTTACCTCTCTTTGGATACTCCCTTTGAAGTGTTTTTGTTTCTCCTGTTGCCTGTTTTGGTCTTTTTCTTTTACTCTAGAACTTTCCAAAAACATCTGGTGATCCTTGGCTATCTGTTAAGATTTCTTCAGGGGCTGGGGATATAGCTCAGCGGCACAGCACCTGCCTGGCAAGCGCGAGGTCGTGAGTTCGATTCTCGGTACCAAAAAAAAAAAAAAAAAAAAAGATTTCTTCATGAGGCACCAAGCGTGCGTGGAGGAGTCTGCATGTAAGAATGCAGCTCCTCGCCTGGGGTTCTCAGAGGTGAGCTGGTAGAGGGCCAGCTTGTTCACTGATGGGAGCTCCCTGCAGGGTCTGAATCTAGGACTCCCTTCTGTGTGACAACGCTGGTTTTCCTAGCAAAGGATCTTTCCCTAACTGACTGCGAGTGTGCTGGAAGCAGGGAGTATTTAAAAGTCAAGACCCCCAAGAGTCTGCATCTTTAACACCCTGTTTTTCTTCCTTATGTTGCCACATGACTCTCAAAGGTCACAACCAACTCATTTTTACATGAGACTACTACTGAAGTGGGTTGAGAGGTTCCCAGTCATTGAACCATTGGTATGAATTCATATCTGCTTGGTTTGCTTTTCCTCTAGCCCTTAGCTCTTATCAACCTCCCAAGGAATTAGACGGCTGACTGGTCAGGAAGCAGGACAAGTGGGTAATTTAGGGTCACCGACTCTCTGGGCAGGAGAGCAGTCCAGAGGGTAGGGCAGGGTGCAGCTATCCAGGAAATAGAGCGCTAGAACCAGATGCTGAAAGGGAGGTGGGAAGATGAACTGAAAAGTCAGCTGCGTCTCAGTTTTGCTCACAACTGGGGCGCAGTGCCAAGGTGCAGCAGCTGACTTGTCTTCTCCCTCCTCCCCTGCAGAAAACCTGCCCAAAAGACCCGGGGCTCAGCTACACTGGGGCTAAACAGCACTGTGCCAATGAACTCGAGCACCCAGCCACCCTGAGAAAGATGGTTTTGAGAGGAAAACACATTATTTTTTCTGAACAGCCAACTTAGAAATAATCTTTTGGACCATGTCCTGCTCACAAGTTGAGGTTCGATTCTCCTATAATAGGCCAGCTCTGGTAGTGCTGAGAGGGGCCATTAGCAGAAGTGAAAAGAAACATCTTTCAGTCCATTAGGTTACAAGAGGATTTTTGTATCCTTTATTATTTATGATTTGTGACTTCAGTTACCGTTTCCCGGAACAAATGTTATGGTTCTACTTCAGTGTCTATTTACTGGTGCAAACAGATGCTTATCAGCAGTCAGCCTACAAATTGCTAAGCGTCTGTAAAGGCTTTGCTGCTGTGGCCTCTTTGGCAGTTCTTTGATGTCTTATGAGGCAAGTTATTTTCTGTGCCTCAGAGAGTTTCCAAAATGACTGCAATCTGGCATGCGGGTGTATGTGTGTGTGTTGAATGTTTAAATAAAAAATGTATTACCATAGAAGACACATTGCTATTAATCCCCCTCAAAATACTCCCCCTGTGCTTTGAACACACTTATCCCCCCATTCTTGCCACTTTCTGAAGCAGTTCTGGATGTCTTCTTGGGTGTGTCTTTACAAGGTGTGGTCGGAAATAAGGTGAATGCAGCTGCCAAGTGCCATCCAACAGAAAGACAGGTTCATAAAACATTTGGGTGTGTCCTCATCGATCATATTCACCGGATCTGGCATTGTACCACTTCTGGCTCTTTTTAAAAAATATTTAATTAATTGTTTATTTATTTTTGAAATGCTGGGGATTAAACTCAGGGCCTTTGCACTGATCTGCATCCCCATTCCCTTTTTCCCCCCAAGAGTGCTGGGATTACAGGTGTGACCACTACACCCAACTGCCTTTTGGCTCCTCCCCAAAGTCAAAATGACCATGAAAGGTAAACGTTTCAAGTTGATTCAGTATGTAGAGACAACACAACAGCATGACTAAAGACACTCACAAAAGAGGACTTCCAGAACTGTTTCAGAAAGTGGCTAGAACAATGGGATAAGTATGTTTGAAGTGAAGGAGAGTTTCAGGTTTTTTTTTTGTTGTTTGTTTGTTTTGAGACAGGGTCTCCCTATGCAGTTCAGGCTGACCTTGAACTCACTATGTGGCCCAGGCTGGCTTCAAACTCCGGACGATCTTTCTGCCTCAGCCTCCTGAGTGCTGGGATTACAGGTGTGCACCACCACAGCCAGCAGCCATGATCCTTTTACTATAATTTTTAAAAACATTTGCCATATTTTAGATTACACCTCACACACATACATGTGTATCTATACCTGTATCTGTAATATGTCTATTATTTATATTTTGCATATGAGTACAGTTAACTCCAAGAATTGAGCAAAGGCAGACTTAGTTCCTCACTTGAAGAATGGCACTTCTTGAAAGGTAGGAGTTAGAGGTCCCAAGGGTGTCCCAGCACTTAGGAAGACGTGGTCAGAAGCTAAGTAAGCACTCTGGGAGGAAGAAAGCCCCATGAGGGGCCCATGTGGCCACGAGAGGATGTCGTGATCCCCCACGCGACTTCCCCAGCCACTGTCAGGACCACACCATGGTCTCCTGTACTGTGACTCGATCTAAAATTTTCAGTTTTTCTTCAGTGTTCCCCTTTTTCAGTATCTAAGGTGGGGGCTGCAGGGGGCAGCCTGAATGAGACACACAAATGAAAGAGGAAGTGTCTCAGCCCTAACCAAACACAGAACAGCCACCCATTCAATTGGTGACCTCTGTGGAAATATTGAAGACATCCTCCATGTCCTTTAGGCTTTCTGGGGCAAGGGACAGCTGCTGCCCAGAGGCAACCAGCTTCCTTCCAGCCAGGTCAGTGCAGGGACTCCACAGAGACGGGCAGGCATCTCCCTAGAGACAGAAGGAGGGCAGCCCGAAGCCCAGGCCTCTGATCCCATCGAGCAGAGCCAGGACTTCTTGCGTTGTCTTTGCTACCCCTTAGGACCCCTTCCCCCCAAGCTGGAACCACTTAGCCCCCAGGGTAGAGATGGCCCAGGCCTTGTGAAAGGCAAGTGCTTTCTGAGAGGGCTATGCTAGCACCACCAGCCATTAACACCTTGTCTCAAATTGGCTCCTCGAGGCAGTTAGCAGCTCTCCACTGGGCACCTGCGGGTCCTCTTGCTAATTCGAGCACACAGCCAGCAAATGCCTAAGAGGCCCATGGCAAGGGTGGAAGCAATTGTCCTGTAGTAGAAGAAACTGAAAAGAGCACTGCCAGAGGTGACATTAGCATGTTCTAAAAATATGCATTTTTTTGTGCAATGTGAAAAGAAATTTTTTTTGAGATAGCATCTTGCTATGTAGTTCAGGCTGGCTTGAACTCACTCTATAGCCCAGGCTGGCCTTGAACTCACAATGATCCTCCTGCCTCAGCCTCCAGAGTCCTGGGATTACAGGCTGGCAGCACCACAGCTGGCTTTAAAAAGTTCTACTTTAGGGGGCCGGTGAGATGGCTCAGCGGCGTAAGCGCCTGCCTGGCAAGCACGAAGGCCCGAGTTCTACTCCCAGTACCCACATACGAAGAAAGGACCGGTGATATCGCTCAGCGGCATGGGTGCCTGCTGGTGCACGAGGTCCTGAGGTCGACCCCCGGTACCCACAAAAAAAAAAAAAAAAAAAATTTCTACTTTAGCATAATAGAACAGGACAGAGATAGACAAAAGAACAAAATCGCGCTTGGTCCTTTTGGCCAGCAATAACCCATGTGAACACTGACTGACTTATAAACTTTTCGTGACGTGCATTATTTCAAGACAATTGTGACAGTACGTGACTTCCAAAACTGTACATCCTGACTTTTCCATCTATTTTTTATTCCAGAATGAATATTATATGTATATGTGTTCATCAGAGCATTGTTTATAATTCTGAAAACCTGAAAATTAATTTTAATTTTAAATATTAATGTTTATGAATAAATTCAGTAAGTTATTACTTCACAATAAAATATTATATAATCAGTCATTAAAAAGACATTTCATGGGCCGGTGAGACGGCTCAGCGGCTTAAGCGCCTGCCTTGCAAGCGCGAAGGCCCGAGTTCGACTCCCGGATCCCACATACGAAAAAGGGGCCGGTGATATCGCTCAGCGGCACGGGTGCCTGTTGGCGCGCGAGGTCCTGAGGTCGTCCCCCCGGTACCCACAAAAAAAAAAAAAAAAAAAAAAAAAAAGACATTTCATGCTGTATTTATTAACATGCTGGGTGTCTCCAAGATCTTGCTAAATTTTCTTCAAGTTTCAAAACAGTGTAATTTGATACTATTTATATAAGAAGCATGGGTGTATTATGTGTAAAGAATGATATCTGCAGGTGGTTGTGGTGGCGGCACATGCCTGCAATCCCAGCACTCTGGGTGACTGTGGCAGGAGGATTACGACTTTGAGCCTCACCTGGGCGATTTAGCAATTTATTAGTACCCTGTCTCCAGATGTAAAAAGGCAGCCAAGTGTGGTAGTGCATGCCTTAATCCCAGAACTCAGGAGGCTGAGGCAGGAGGATCACTGCAAATAGGAGGCCAGCCTGAGCTACAAAGTGAGTTCAAGGCCAGCCTGAACAGCATAGTGAAACCCTATCTCAAAAAGAAAAAAAAATTAAATTAAATTAAATTTTAAAAGGCTGGAGAGGTAGATCAACAAGAAGGTACTGGGTTCAATCCCCAGTACTACAAGAAAAAAGCAAAACATATTTGCCTTTCTAGAAGGTAGACTTTCTGTATTGTTTACTTTCTTCTTTATATTTTTATTAATATTTAAATTTTTGTGTGCAGTGAACATTTACTAGCTTTATATTTTTAAAAGTATTCATTTTGAAAAGTTACATAAATTTACATTTGTTGATATAAAAACCATTCTATAGTGAGTGAAAATGAGAGTTACAAAACATATACATAGCGTGATGGCATTTTTTATTTCTTTACATATAAATTCACACATTTTAAGTTACAAATACAAACATATATAAATTTACATGTTTGAGATACAAAGTGCACATATAAATGTTCTGTGTATGTATAAAAATATCTTGTGTTTGCTTGTTTGTTTCTTGGTTTTTTGAGACAAATCTAGCTGTATAGTCCAGGGTAGACTTGAACTCACTATGTAGCCTGTACGAGCTATTGTAAGCCTCAAACTGGCCATCCTTCTGCCTCAGCCTCCTTCAGTCTCAGCCTTGAGTGCTGGGATTACAGGTGTATAAGACACCAAGCTTTGTTTTTGCTTAGTGATTATCTTGTGTTGTATTTTAAACAATAAGGATGTTTCCACTTTGGGGGAAGAGCATTATTTTGGCTGAGTCTTGGAAGAGGAGAGACTGACCAGTCCAGGGAGGCCCCAGTGATGAATAGCAGGTACCCAAGGCACAAATCACAACAAAGCACAGGCCCTTCGCTGGTACAGTGTCCTGACATCTGACACTGGCATATTCTCTCTGCTGGTAGCTCTCTTCTTGCTTTTCTGGGTCATTTGTCTCTTGGGACTCCCAGACAGCCAACCAGGCACCTGGAGGGGCCCTGAGGGAATGGGGTGCAAGTTAAAACTGTGGTTTTGTTGGGTGGGGGCTCTGTGAGGACTGAGTCGACCCACTTCACAATATTGCTGGGGCCCAGGCATCACTGTGGAGAAAACATGGACTCCGTGGTTGGCAGACTTGGGTCCAAGCTGAGGCCCGACCAGTTCCTTGGTGGCCCCTCTCACACAAGATACGTCATGTCTCCCCATTTGATCTTTAGCCCCCAAATGGAAAGTGTAACAACCTCTGCCCACAGGGTACTGATAAAACGAAATAAGATCTGGAAACAGCCCCTCACACCTGTTCATTATCAGAAGGAGCTGACAACAGAAACCAAAGCTGGTGACAAATACTTGGGATATATCCTCCTGGTTGGACACACAGGTCGCAAATCTAATTATGGAAATGCTGTCTGACAAAACGGCCTGTTGACGTGGGTCACCACGTGTGGTTTGACTTTCAGGGCCTGGGATGCTCCTGGAAATGCCCTGAGTTATGTATATTTTAGTGAGAAGGAAGTCGTGTTTTTTTAAAAATCTGTGTGCAAGGAGTTTTGCTTTTGAAATATCAGGTGGTAAAAATAACTTCCCTTTTGTTTCCCTACAGCCGGTTCTGTAGCAGTTACTCCTATTTAGATGTCCTCATTTCACATTTTACATTTTGATTTTACATAAACACATCTGTTGACCTAGGGTCTGGGCTGTAGCCTGGGTAAAATACCTTCAGCGATAACTCAAGTCATGGTGAGCCTCTCATAAACCAACTCGAGAACTTTCTGATTAATGTGGGTGGCTTTAAAGTGACTTTGGAACTGATCAGGCTTTAACCAATGGCCCTGGATGGGAGAGGGTGTAGTAACATTCGTTTCTTCCAAGAGTGAACATCTCTTCCTCCTTAATATTTGGATTTCTTATCTGAAGTCTTCTTGAGCTTGTTCTCTGCACTGTCAAGGTGTTTGTCTGCATTTCCAGCCCATCCAGCATGCTCCCCATGGTGGCTGGGACCCAGATCCTGGCTTCAGGAAGTCCTGGGCTGCAGTCCCAGCTGTACCCCTTCCTGGCTGTGGGCACTGCGACGAGGAGTTCTGAAACCTCTCTAAATCTGCTTCTTTAGCTCTGAAACTAGAATAGAGGGTTGTTACAAGGATTACATAAGAGAGAGAGTAAGCACTCGATAAATGCTACATATTGTTATTGTGCATTTATGCCTGAAGAAATGGATTCTGCCATTTGCTAGAGTAGAGATGTAGAAAAACAAAGTGGGGAGTGGGGTAGTCAGAAGAAAACTCAGTGTAGTGACATGGTCAGATGTCACCAATAAGCGCCCAGTATGACAAGAATGGGTTGACCTCATGTGGATTATCCAAACTCACAAATGATACAGAGAGACCCCAGTGTCATTTGATCTTATTTTAATCCTCAGAGAGCTGAATTATATATGTTCATAGATCCCCACCTTTGCTCTCAGGAGGCACAGGAAGCCAACTTGTAGCAAGTATTCTTGGCACACATGAGGAGTCAGCTGCATGACCCTAACATCCTTTACTACTCAAAGCTTGGCGCTTCTTCTGTCTTTCCCCCTGCTACATGAAGCCACTATGAGATGTCAGTCATCTGTGCCTCAGAAAGAGAGATAGATCCCTGGGAGGCGGGCAGGGTCTCCCGATGTAGTTTGGGCTGGTCTTGAACTCACTATGTAGCCCAGGCTGGCCTCGAACTCATGGTAGTCCTCCTGCCTCAGCCTCCCAAGTGCAGGGATTACAGGAGTGTGATACCGTGCCTGGCTCCATGTGCATTAGTCTTGATGTTCGATTTACCAAAATAGGGTTGCCAGGTTTAATGCAGGATTCCATTACATTTGAATTTTAGGTGAACACTGAATAATTTTCTAATATAAACATGCCCCAAGTGTTTCATGAGACACTAAAAAATTATTTTTGTTTCTCTGATCTTCTAATTGGCTAAGGATCTGGTGTTTTTATTTACTAAATTTAGTAACCCTACCTTCAAATCTTATTTATTTCCAAATTCTTGGAGGTACCGGTGACCTTAGGGTTGCTCACATAACCTATACACAATTCTGAGAGGGCAAGAAAGGTGATTTGGTGTGCAAAAAGACACACTGACACAAGTAGCAAACACTTCCTGTGCAAGACACAGTGCTGGGTGACTCAGGGAATAGAAAGCATGGCAAAACTCAGGCCTTGCTTCAAGGAGCTCACCGGGCAAAAAATTCAAGTCACTCAAAGGGCGCAACACAAGATCTGTGGGGCTCCACGCACTCCCAATTCAGCAAGGGAAGAACGCATTTGCTCGGAGGGGCAGGATGAGGAGACTCTTTGCAGGGGCGGCATTTTGAGACGCAGTTCAAAAAAATATCAGCTGGATGTGGTAATTCCATTTGGTCAGAGCATGAAAGTCATAAAGAGGCAAAGAAGGAAATAAGGCTGGAAAAAGTAGGTTAGATTGAATAAACGTGCAAACAAAAACAAGTAAAAAAACTCAGGGTCAAGACTCTCTCTTAGTATGATAATACTGAGAGATTCCCTAGTATTCTCTGGAAAGAGAAGCTGGAGGATCCTCTTTTCCTTCAAGGAACTGCTTTTCGTCATGTTAAGTAAGCTGCATTCACAAACAGAGGCCACCACGTTTAACTTATTCTTGGGTCCAAGCCAGGGGTAAAGGACTCATCAGGTGTGTTCAAGCCAAGCAGTTAATGTCTAGGTGAAGGCAATGAAGAAAAAAATAGAGAAAGAGAGCATCGCTCAACTTTTACAGATTAGATGCACCCAGAGAAGCTGGCCAGAAAATGAATTTCTGAAAAGTATATTTATTTCTCTATTTTTCAATTTAAAAATGAGAGTCCTGCACTCTCAAGCCTCGTCTGCTGATTTGTCATGTGGTCTTTGGCAAGCGCATGAGTTAAAAACAACTGCACCTGGTGAAACACGCCTGTAGCCCAGCACCCTGGGACAGGAGAATTGTGAGTTTAAGCAAAGCCCGGGGAAGTAACTACTTAGGGAGATTCTGTCTCAGAATTAAGAAAAGGGGAACATAGTTCAGCACAACAGCCCTGGGTTCAATTTCTGGTACCACAAAATAAATAAATATAAATTGTAACTCAGTGGTAAAGTACATACTTATTAGCTTGTGTGAGGCCCTGTTTCAATCCCCAGCACCACAAAAAATAACTCAAATGACACTCAGTTTTCTCATCTATGAAATGTAGTCCAAATGGCCACACTTTCTTCAAACCAGTCCCAGGGAAAGTTCCTGGTGGGAGAGATGAGCAGAATGATGGTTACCCTCAGATGGCTCCGGGGCACTTATTCCTTCCCCCGCAAAATGAGTTAAGGTCAAGTAACCCCTAGCAGTGAGCATTACGACCAGCGAAGGAGTAGAGCACATCCCTCTGTCTATTGGGGGCGGGGGGTGTAGCTCAGTGATGCAGCACTTGCCTGGCATGCACAAGGCCCTGGGTTTGGTCCCCAGCACCACAAAACAAAGAAATAGATAGACATGTAGTAGTCCTGACAGTGCCCTCCCCACACCACCCATCATAAGCGTGTCTCCCGGACCGGCCCCCTTGTCGGCTCCTCCCTCCAAGGCAGGCTGCTTAAAACAATAGTATAGAACAGAGGTGACAGTGCCAGCTCTAGGGTTACTCCTTGAGCAAGTGTGGCAGATTCTGCCTTTGTCTTCTCTGGAGCCCTGAGCCAGCGTGTAACAAGTCAGAGGATCCCACCACAGAGGAAGTGGGACAGAGAGACAAGTCCTGAGACTCATGGAGGAGAACCAAGGACCTCAGCCAGACATAGGCTGGTGTTCCAGATGAGTCAGCCACCCCCAGAATCCCGAACCAAACCAGTGCAACTCCAGGTTTGTGAGCCGATGGCACCTTGGTTGTTGTTAAGCCACTGCATTTCGAGGTAGTCTGTTATGTAGCAATAGATACTGAAAGCCCGTACTCACAGGACAAGCACAAAGCCCACAGAAGTGCTAGGAAATCTCTGCTGCCAGGGCAGTCAGGTTTCTCCGGGTGAAAACAAAGGACAAGCTGGAAGACTTGGGGCTGAGCAGGAATTCCCTGGGAGAAGCCTGGTTTTCTGGACTCTGGGTTGGAAGACACCACAGAACCGGGCAGTTTTTCAATCTGTGTGGAGTCGCCTGGATGAGGGTTTGCGCCAGTGCTTTTTCAGCCACATCTGTGCTTCCCCCAAGAGAAATGGTGAGGGACAGCTGCATTGGAGAGGAGGGTTCCACGCCACCATCGTTCCACGGAGCAGACCACTAGGATGTCCCTAACAGTAGCCCAGACCAGAAGAGAAAGGCGGTGGCAAAACATGGGGTGGAGTGGAGTGGGGGGGGGTCCCCCCAGGAGGCAGCAAGGGTGGCCACCAAGGTTTCCCTGTCATCCAGGAGAGGAAACAGGACACATCACTGGCCACCAAGGACCTAGGACTGCAGATGGGTGCACACGGGACGGGACTCTCTGCTGGGCTCTGGACAGGAGGCAAGAGAGGCATCTCACGCAGGCACAGCGCTGGGCTGTGAGGACTGCACACGCTTCCAGGGGTCCAGAAGGACCCCTGCCTCGAACCTGTGGAAGCAGCACAGGCCTTCAGCGGTGATGGGACACAGGCTGCCTGGGGCATGGAGGCTTGTGTGGGGAAGGTGACAAACACAAATGCCATGCCAAGGTAGCATGTGGACCAGACTGAGACTGAAGGCCCCGCCTGGGCCTGGCTCATCTGGAGCCTCAGCAACAGAATATCCTAGATGCTCAATAAATGTTTGCCAAATGGATGGGCTCTGCTCCTGGGCCACTGGGAATTGTCAGGGGAAGGGACCAGAGAGGAGACTGGACAGATTAGCCCTGAGAGGCTTCTGCAGTCTCCTCAGGAGAGGGCAGCTGTGGCAGGAGTGGGCCTCTGGGGCTTGGGCTGTTGTCCAGCCTTGCCATTAGGTAGCCGTGTGGCCAGGCCAGCCTGTGCCTTTCTGCTAGGACCAGTGCCACCCCTGGGAATTGAGGGAGAGAAAGAAGTTTCCCTTCTGCTCAGAGACTGAGATGCTGAGACTTGGTGACTCATGTGACGTGTGGGTGGGGTGGCGTCAGGCAAAGGAAGGAGCAGGGTCACAGATAGCTGTGTGGAGGGCTCTGGAGAAAATGATGTGGCCACGGGCAGAATGGGAAGTCAGCAGGGAGAGCTGAGCTGGGAGAGAGATGAGGTGTTTGCTGTTAGGGAAGTTTGACAAGGAAAAATGGGGTACAACTCCAGAGCAAAAGGGAAGTAGAGGCACAAAACACAGCCAGCCAGAGCATTCCCTCCACAGCTAGACATGGCAGGCTGGAAACGCACTCCCACAGCCAAAGATATCCGTGTCCTAATCCCTGGGACCTGTGATATCACCTCATATGGGAAAAAAGGGCCTTTGCAAATGTGCTTAAATGAGATGAAGGAGATTTTCCCCATTGGGTGGGTCCTGAATGCAATACAGGTGTCCCATAAGAGGGTGCCAGGGAGATCTGGCACACAGAGGAGACGGTGATGTGGGGATGGAGCAGAGACTCAGAGAGGCAGTCCTAGGGCCTGAGGGATGTGGCCACAAGCCAAGCAATGCCGGCAGCTGGCAGAGACAAGGACCGGATTCTCCCTGGAGCCATTAGAGGTAGTGCAGCCAAGTGACACTGACTTGGGACTTGTGAACTCCAGCACTGTGAGAGGATAGGTTTCCAATGTCCTAAGCTGCCAAGGGCTGTGGGTCATGTGTTATCAGCAGCCACAGGAAATGAATACACTGAGTGTCCCATAAATCACACTTTAGACTCAGCGTGGGCATCAGGTGAGGTGCAGGACAGTTATCTCTTAGCCCTTGGACAAGCCACTGTCCAACTATGGATTGGCAGGAACTGTCAGGGATCCCCACTGCCCAGAGGAAAGTGAGATGAGAGCCATTTTCTCTGTATCAATCTTTCCTGGAGTAAATGCTTTAAAAACGAATGTTCAGGGCTCGGGATAAAGCTCAGCGGCACAAGTGTCTGCCTGGCAAGTGCAAGATCCTGAGTTCGATTCCTGATACCAAAAAATAAAATAAAATAAAATAAAAAATGAATGTTCAAACCTTCACCCACTGAGGATGATTACTATCTGCCTGAACAAAAGGCTGATTTTTGAAAGATATCTAGTTTTTGCCCGGTGTGGTGGTGCATTCTTGTAATCCCAGCGCTCAGAGGCTGAGGTGGGAAGATTGCAAGTTAGACCCCACCCTGGGCAAATTAGCAATTTAGTGAGATCCTGTCTCAAAAAATAAAACATAAAAAGGGCTGGGGATGTAGCTCAGTGTGAAAGCCTTGATTCAACTCTGAGTAGTGAGGAAAAATAAGAATAAGAATGAGGAGAAGGAGGAGGAAAAGGAGGAGATGAAGAGGAAGAGGAGGAAGAAGAGGAAGAGGAAGGAGAAGATGAAGAAAAAAGAGGAGGAGGAGGTGGGAAAGGGGAGTGGGGGAAGATACCTAGTTTTTGTTTTCCTATAGTAGAAAGAAAGTACAGTTGCACTGTATTGGTCATGGGTTTAATAATGACTTCCGGGGTGCTTGGCCAAACACGTGGTTGGGGTATGTGTATATTTTACTTACAGATCCTATTAATATAAGGCAGAACTTCTCCTTTTACACCTTCCCTCTCCAATCCCCACCAACACTGCTCTACTCTCAGGGGATTTTCCACCTATTTGCCAACCTAACCCCAACCCCAACCCTAACCCTAACCCTAACCTCGAGCCGAGAATTTCACACACTGGCTTCCAATTTCTTTGCGAAAAAACTGTCAAAGTGAAAATCAAATGAAACGACGAGGAGGAAGTGAAAGAGGGAGGAGGAAAGCAAAGAAAGAGGAAGCAAAAGGAAGTAGATAGAAATAAAAATAGCTACCCCCATTCCTATGTCATGCCTGGTGGGACAGAAGTGACGAAGCCACAACCACATGTGACGTTTAGCAGACCGCATGAGTGTTATAAGTACGGCTGACAATGCCCCAAGAGGCTGTCAATTCCCTAAGGTCACACAGCTTAGGAAACAGAGAGGCCTGGATTTGAATACATGTCCGTCTTACTTCAAAGCTCGTGTTTGTGTTTATCTATCTCAGAAGCATCCTACGCTCATTCCTTAAGCACCTTACAAAGTAAAAGGAGGCTGGGAGTGGTGACAGATGCCTGTAATCCCAGCACTCTAGGAGGCTGAGGTGGGAGGAGAGCAAATTCAAGCACAGCCGGGCAATTTAACAACATAGCAAGAGCCATCTCAAAAGACAAAAAAAAAAAAAAATGTTTTTTAAAAGGCCGGGGCCAGGGATACAGCTCAGTGGCACAAGCACCTGCCTGGCAAGCGCAGGGTCCTGAGTTCGATCCCAGGAACAAAAAAAAAAAAAAAAAAAAAAAAAAAAAGGGCTGGGGAATGTAGCTCAGTGGGAAAACCCTGGGTTTAATTCCCAACTGAAAAAAAAAAAAAAAAAAAAAAAAAAAAGCACAGAAATTCTCTAGACAAGGCATAGTTGGAATTGAAAGTTTGGGTCGAAACATGTATTAAGTTACCCCCTGAGCCAGAATGAGCGGTTTGGATTGAGCAGAAAGGCCATTAAAGAAATGGAGCACATTCAAGCTGGCTGAGGCTTGGCTGAGATGAAAGCATCTTGGTTCATGGAGTCAGCATCGCTTAGTCCCCCGTGCCGGTCACAGTGTGTGTGCGGTGGGGGGGCAGTTCAGCCTGTTATTACACTTATAATATTCCCCCGATGAGAGCATGGTCTCTATTTCTTCCAAAATTCATTCATTCATTCATTTATTCATTCATTTTTTTTTTTTTGGGTACCGGGGGGACGGCCTCAGGACCTTGCGCGCCAACAGGCACCCGTGCCGCTGAGCGATATCACCGGCCCCTTTTTCGTATGTGGGTTCCGGGAGTTGAACTCAGGCCTTCGCGCTTGCAAGGCAGGCGCTTACGCCGCTGAGCCATCTCACCGGCCCTATTCATTCATTTTTGAGATGTGATTTTTACTTTGTTGTCCGGGATGGTCTCAAACTCCTGGTCTCAAGTGACCCTCCTGCCTCAGCCTCCAGAGCTTCTGGGACTGACTACAGGAATATGCCACCACTCCCAGCATGCAACTTTTTATTTTGAGAAATTGCAAACACACAGAAAATCTCAAAGAAGAGCATAACGAACAATTGATATTTTGGCCTCTCTCTCCCCTACTTCCCATCTCCCCTCCTTCCTGGAGTTCCCGCCTCCCCTGCTGCTCTCACTGGGATTGAGTCTCTCTCCTCTCTTTGAAGATCAGGCTTTTTTCTTGCTCCACGATCTAGTCAGTCAGCCCCCAAAGCCATCTCATCCACACCAGCGGCTTCAACCACTATGTACTACGCGCTCGAAACCTGTCCTTTCCTATCAGACCTCTCTACTGAATCTGAGTCGCAAAGATCCAGCTTCAGCTGCTCCTCCCCTCCTCCAAGGACCTCAGACTCACCATGGCCCCCAAAGCCCATCTTTCTCATGCAGAGCTGTTTCTCTCCCTGGATGTCCTATTCCAGAAACTACTCCACGCAGTTGCTTCACCAGAAACCTAGAACCTGCCCAGTTCCATCCTCTCCCACCACCTGCTACATCCAACATTCAGTGCAAATTTCTTTCCTAAGTATCTTTTCAATCTGTCGCCTTCTGATTCCACTGCGAGTACAAAAGTTCAGACTCTTGCTTCTCCTGTACTTCAACAGCCCTAACTTTAGTTCTTGCCTCCCTTTGGCCATCGCGGTTGCTGGAATTACTAGATACTGCTCAGGGCATCTCATTCCCCACCTCACAGTGCTTACAGATAGAATGTCAGGGCCTGAGCTTGCATGTGACACCCTGCCTGTGACACTTCTGGCTCGTTTCTCCAGCTTCTCTTCCTGCCACTCCCATAACCTACCCATCTTCCAAGCAGTTGGCATCGTTGCTCCGCTGTACAACAGTGCCTTTGCATGTGCTGTACTCTCTGCCTAGAGCTCCCTTCCCTGCCTGTGTCTCGCTCACCTGTGATCACGTTTGTTTCCCCACCAGCAATGAACTTCCCCTGCAGGTGGGGCTGAAGGAGTCCTTTTTCCTCTTTACTCCTAGCACCTTGCAGAAGCCTGCCCAGTTGGAGGTGCTCAGTTCAAGCTGAATAAATATTTCCTAGCTTTCTCATTCCCACGCTGTTCCTTCTATCTAGCATGTGGCTTTCCCTGCTCTCTGTGTCCAGGTAGGTTTAACCCGCCTTCTTCTCCACGGTGTCCCTCATTCCTCTTGAATGGCAGCTATTTATTACTTTATGTCTTGGTTTAAATGATTATATACCTATGTGCTCTCTCTTGCTAGACTATAAGCATCTTGATTTCATATACGGATCATTTTTTATCACCAAAGACATAGGTGACACCGTGGACATTTAACATATTCTATTACATTCTACACGTATTTCTGAGCATATTGTATAATATATAATCCAACAAGTGATAGACTCTGGGGGCTCAGGGGGGAATGGACAAGCTCCAGTCTAGAAGTCAGGTAAGGAATTACACACGTGGAGATGAAATACAGAAAGAAGAGGACTGCTTGGAAGCAAGCAAGAGGAGGCCAGCTCTCTGCAGCTTGAACGCACAGTTGATCTTTTGGTTTTAAGAGGTTTTGATTATTTGTCTTATATAAAAGCAATTTACACACTGTAGAAAACTTAGAAAACAAAAAAGTGTAAAAAAGACAAAATATCTTGTGACTCTTGTGATTCAGAAAAGAAAAATTAACATTTTGGTATATTTATTTTCAGTCTTTTGCAAGTTCTGTGAAGTGATTGAAGGGTCAAATTCTCTTTTGCAAACTGTGACTGAAGAATCAAATTTCTTTTGATTCCCGGTAACCAAAAAAAAAAAAAAAGAATCAAATTTCCTTTCACTCTCCCCCTCCCCTCCTCCCTCCTCTTCCTTCCTTGTCCTCTCCTTCTTCCCTCTTCTCCTTCTCCTCCTCCTTCTTCTAGTGCTGGGGGCTCAAAGCCAGGCCCTGTACATACTAGTCAAGCACTCTACTACTGAGCTACATCCCCAGCCTTCCAGTTCTCTTTTTTCACAGACTTATTGAGATATAATTCACAAACAACAAAATTCACCCATTTCAAACCCATGCAACTACAGTCATCTGATTCTGGAAAAAGGAGCCAAAAATATATGTTGGAGAAAAGACAGCTTTTTATTTATTTATTTACTTATTTATATATTTATTTGAGACAGGATCTTGCTATGTAGTTCAGGCTGGCCCTGAACTCACAATGTAGCTCAGGCTGGCCTCGATCCTCCTGCCTCAGCCTCCCAAGTGCTGAAATTACTGGTGTGCACCACCACGCCCGGCAAGACGAATGGTGCTGGGAAATCTGGATACCTACTTGTAGAAGACTAAAACTAGATCCCTGTTTCTCACCCTGTACAAAATTCAATTCAAAATGGATCAAAGGCCTAAATATAAGACCTGAAATTTTGAACTGCTTGGAAAAACATAAGGAAAACACTTGAAGTCATGGGCACAGGCAAAGACCTCCTGAATAGGACTCCAATAGCACAGAAAATGGTAGCAAGAATCTACAGATATGACCACTTCAAATTAAAAAGTGTGCACAGCAAAGGAACAACTAACAAAGTAAAAAGAGATAGCCTGCAGGATGGGAGAATATCTTAGCCAGCTACTCTTTCGATAGAGGATTTATACCTAGAATATATAAAGAACTCAAAAAACATCAAAAAATCAAAAAGCCCAATCCATAAATGGGCAAATGAATTGAATGGACACTTCTCAAAAGAAAAAGTACAAATGGCCATTAAGTATATGAACATCCTCAGCCCTTAGGGAAATGCAATATACACTAATAAAATAAAGACGTGAAACAAAAAACTCACCCAAAGCTGGAACAATAAGAACCTCCTTGCCCAGAAGTCCCGTACCCAATGCAGTCACTCCCCCATGTCCCCCGCGCCAGCCCCAGGCAGCTACTCATCTCCTTTCTGTGGCTGTAGGTGTGCCTGTCCTGCACATAGAATCGTAAGGACGAAGCAGCTTGTGATTGACTTTTTCACTTAGTGTAACGTGTTCAAGCTTCATCCGTGTTGTAGCATGTGTCAGTCCTTCTTATTACTGAATAATCATTGTTTGGATATACGTACTACATTTTATCTATCCATTCATCAGCTAGTGGACATTTAGTTTATTTCTACTTTGGGGCTATTATAAATAATGCCGTTAGAAACATTGGTGTACAAATTTTTGTATGAATGTTTTCATTTCTTTTACATACACATCTATGATTATAATTGCTAGACCATGTGGTAAATATAGTTAACATTTTGAGGATCTGCCAAACTGTTTTCCAAAGGGGTGTACTTTTACAATCTCACTAGCAATCATTAGGGTTCTCACTAACACTCACTTGTCTTTTATCATAATCATCCTAGTAGGCATAAAGTGGTATCTTGTAGTTAAAATTTGCATTTCCCTGACAGACAAAGATGTTGCACACCTTTCCACGTGCTTCCTGAAAGCTCAAATTCTTGTTTGTACATTACAATGAAATCTTAGTTACTTGAGTGTGCTAAAGCGATTATCGACTTGCCAGTGAATAAACCCTGAGTTTTGGTGTCCAAGTGTCCTTCTGGGGGCCCAGCTCACTGATAGCGTGGAGCTGGCTTTTGTAAATAATCATGAGAATGTCCTTGGATGTGAGCCCTATGTTGCTAGAGAATGTCCCTGGATACCCAGCCTGCCAGTGACCCTAATAGGAAGATTGTTTTCTTGACTCAAAACATCACTCCTCCAGCACTTGAGTCTGGAAAGTTACCTTTTAAGGCTCCTGTTTCAGAAACTCTGGGTTGTGAAAGTAGTACTGGACTCTCACTAAGATGGCTGTCCAGTGTCGACTTCATAGTTGCCTGTGGTAGAACACTAGATGAGAAAATCATTTGTGGTAAAATAAAAAATTGCCCCATTGAGAATCAGAGTCAGAGTTGGGCATGGCAGAGCACACCCGTTATCCCAGCACTCAGGAGGCTGAGGCAGGAGGATTTCCAGGGAGTTTGAGACCAGCCTGGGCTACATAGCAAGACCTGTCTCAAAAACAAACAAACAAACAGAATCAGAGTTGTAGCTCAGTGGTAGAGTGCTTGTTTAGCATGTGTGAGGCCCTGGGTTTAATCTCCAGCGCCACACACACACACACACACACACACACACACCTATAATGGAAGGAAGAGAAAGAATAAATAGAATCTGAGTTGGACTGGGTGTGGTGGCACACACCTGCAATCCCTGTTCCCTATCTGTCACACAGAAGGCTGAGGCAGGAGGAAGCAAATTCGAGGTCAGCCTGGGCAATTTAAGAAGACCATGTTTCAAAATAAAAAATAAAAGGCTTGGGGATGTAGCTCAGTGGTAACATGGTTGCCTAGCAAGTGTAAGGCTCTGGGTGTGGTGGTGGAGAATGAATATATCCGAGTTGGCCAATAACTTGCTTTGGTTAATTGGTCTTTTTCTGCAGTATTGGGGATTGAGTCGAGAGCCTTCACAGTGAGCTACATCCCCAGCCCTTTTAAGTTTTGAGACAGGGTATCACTAATTTGCTAAGATAACCAAGGTGAGTTTGAACTTGCAATTCTCATGCCTCAGCCTCCTAGAGTGCCAGGATTATAGACATGTACCACCATGCCTGGTTTGGCCAATTGGTCTTTAACAAACGTGGTACAGGCTGTGGCTTTTGCTTTAGGGCTTCATCTCTGTTGTGCTTGCAACCCTAAAGTCAACATATGGTCCAAAGATCTCATATTTTGCCTACCAGAAGTTGAGAACCCATATGGAGAACCAAGGCACTAACAGCCCCACGTGAGGTCGACTTCAGCTGACCAGAGATGCACGGAACAGCATGCTCTGCATGGAATAGCAACAGAGATCAGCCAGCTGCCCAGACCAAAGAACAACTCAGCACACTCAGGGACTTAGAGACAAATAGAGTAGTTGTCGTTTTAAGTCACTAAGTTTTGGGAAGATTCAATAACCAGAAAAAACTGAAACACAATCTGACAAATGAGTCAGATTCTTGGATGAGAGATTTAGATCAGTTCTCCACTTATAAACTTTTGGAGACCACAGACTCTCCATCAAATGGTTATTTTTTAAAAATGTAGATATCAGAAAAATGTTTCCTAAAACAACTGCCAAACTAAGAGACTCCTTTAGAGATACTGAAGTTTTCTGTACTATTTACATGATATGATGTGATGTGTGGGATTTGCTTTACGTAATCTCATGTTGAGGCAGGGAAAGGTGCGCAATGGACAGGATGAGATGGCCAGGAGTTATTGCTGAGGTTGAATGTATGCGTGGGTTTATTATACTATTATCGCTACTTTTGTGTGTTTGAAACCTCTTGTAATGAAGTGAAAAAAAAAATCCAAAGTGAGAAGCAACAAAGCAAAAACAAACAAAAAAACACTTCATACCTAGGAATGCAAGAATAAGACGAAGTTAACCTTACAGTGCAGAAATAAAATCATTTTATTTTTCATTACTAAATGGGTAAAATTATTTACTATAGAATTTTTAAATATTGCTCCCTCTATCTCTCATGCTCTTCCTTTCCAAT
Source organism: Erethizon dorsatum (assembly GCA_028451465.1). Taxonomy (NCBI): domain Eukaryota; kingdom Metazoa; phylum Chordata; class Mammalia; order Rodentia; family Erethizontidae; genus Erethizon; species Erethizon dorsatum. The sequence continues at coordinate 14,209,425 of CM051826.1, forward strand.
TTGGGCAGAGAGTAGTGAGAAGGGCCATTCTGGCATCCAAGAAGTGGTGGCCAAGAATACACCATCAACACTCACAAACCATCCCTAGAGTGGTGCTCAAGAAGTGTATCCGTGTCCCTCAGGCCCTAAGGAGATCTGGAAATCTGCCAGGAAGGAGATGGAGACTTGGGATATGTGCACTGATACCAAGCTCGACAAAGATGCCAGGGCCCAAGGAGTAAGGAATGTCCCATGTCGTATTTGTGTGCCATTGTCCAGAAAATGTAATGAGGATGAAGATTCATCAAAGAAGCTCTATACTTTGGTAACCTACATCCCCATTACCATGTTCAAAAATCTACAGTGAATGTGGATGAGAGCTACTCATTGTCAAAGAAAGTAGGAAAAAATGATTTCAAAATATCTTTCCCAGACTGAGAATTATTCATGTAACCAGTGATTCACAGAACATGGGATCCGTTTTTAAATTTTCTGTTCTAAAGTGCCATAAAACGTGTTTCAACTCTTGTGAAAATCCAGGTCTATGAGGATTTTAGATTTAGTAAGAACGTTAAGAGTTCAGAACCAAATGCTAAAATTATTTATAAAGTGGTTATGGTAGAATAGGGTTAGGAATGATGTATCTTAAAAGGTTTTACTAGTCTATGGGGAAAATTAATGTGAAAAAGAGCATGAAAGCATTCCCTTACTGTAACAAATACCAGAGGCAATCAACTTAAAAAGAGAAAAGGTTTGTTTTGGCTCAGTTTTAGATATTTCAGTCCATGATGAGTTGGCCTCAAGGTGGCCTCTGAAGGATAAATAGGAGTTGCCCTATGGCAAAGAGAACCAGAGAGAAGTAGAGGGAAAATGAGCCATCTAGTTTGCCCCCGTCCATCATTTTGACACAGGAATTGTACATATTCTAAGGGTGCCACTGTGATATTTGGTACATCAGGGTAAGTGTATCCATCTGCAAACATTTGTCCTTTCTTTGTGGTGAAAATACTCAAAAATCTATTCTTCTAGATTGTTTGAAATATACTATATGTGAACATTATGTATGGTCACCAGAACTTCTATGCAACTTGTTGAATGACTGGACTCCAACGCCTCCCTCTCCACTGCTCTCCCCCAGCCTCTGGTAACCACTATTGTACTCTGGCCTGGGAAAGGACGGTTGTTGCCAGGCCCTGGGTATTTTGCATGCTGGGTGAGGAGTTTGGACGTTACTCTGTTATACACACTCAAAGAGTAATGGCTCTCCACTGCACCTAAATTAGATGGATGCTGATCATTCACGTGCACTACTCTGAAATGTGTTCCCTTTCCATGTTAATTTTTAGTATCTTCCCTCAGACTGTAATCTGCTACGAACGCTAAGGTTGCCTGTAGAAAATTAGCTTGATTGTCGTTTCATCCAAGGCTGAGCCATAGTGCTATGATTTTTCTTCTCTTTTCAGGAGCTGATTAACCCTTTGATGTTAAAATAAACGAGCTAGCTAAATCCCACAAAACTGGAGTTTTGCATGTAGAATAATAGGAAAGTAAAGCCGAAGAGCCAGGCTTTCTCTCAAGGTCAGCAGTGCTTGGCCTTTGGTTTCATCTAATGTGTTTGTTCTCTCTTCAAACATTTGACAGGGGCAGAAAATCAGGCCTGTTGAAAGCTGCAGTGTAGTTAATTGAAAAACAAAATGAAACTACAACAAAAAACCCCAACCCCCTAAACCTACCAACTTTCGAAAAAGACTTGGTTGCTTGTTTCCCTGCCATGTAGCTTCACAGGAGAAGAAATCATCATACTCCCCTACGCAGAATAAATGTCACTTCTGGGCACACCTTTCCTCAGTATTTTTGTGGTGAGTTGCCGTGAATAGCTAGTGTGTACTCAAAACTTTGATTTTCCTGGTGTATTTCAAAGAAAAAGGGACTCTTGCAAAAACAGCTGCTCAGATTTTTCAGTTACTTCTTACTCCAATGCTGCATTTCAGGTGCCCACCTATTTCCCAGGAAAAACTACAGCATTTTTTTTTTTTAACACTGCCCTGAATCATTGGATTTTTGAAGATTTGCCAAATTTCCCAAGTCACCAAAACAAACCTCTGGTTAAACCTATAAACCTTGAGATTCTTGCATTTTCGAAAGACTGAAGAGGACTTTCTTTTCTCTTCACCCATCTACGATCCAGGCTGTGTTATAGGTCATTTTGAGCGCACATCCCATGCCGACATGGCACCTCCTGGTGTCAGGTAACTGTGTTTGTGGCAAAACACTTTGCTAAACAGTAATTTGAGTTTTAGCTGTTTTTTGTAACAACAGTGAATACTCCCTTGTTCCAACAATAGCGAAAGTAATTTTTTTTTTTTTTTTTTTTTTTAAGACTTCTTAGTTTTGGGAGGGATTCGAATTCTCAAGTAAATGTAGCTTCAATTTTTTTTTTTTTTGGTGGCCACCGGGGGTCCACCTCAGGACCTCACACGCCAGCAGCCACTGAGCAATATCACCGGCCCTTTTTTCGTATGTGGGTACCGGGGTGTCGACCTCAGGACCTCGCGCGCCAGCAGGTGCCCGTGCCGCTGAGCGATATCACCGGCCCTTTTCTCGTATGTGGGTTCCGGGAGTCGAACTCGGGCCCTCGCGCTTGCCAGGCAGGCAAGTGAGCCATCCCACTGGCCCCTGTAGCTTCAATTTTAAAAGATCTGAACTCGCACAGAAGGCTGTAAAAAGGGCCTGTTTCCAAAATCGCATATTTTTAGATATTTAGATATAAATTCTAAATTTTGTACCTCAGTTTTTCTTGGGATCCACAGTTAAATTGTATGAAGGTGAGGTTTTAAAAAAGAATTTCGAGCGGCTGAAGAGACGTGGCCAGAGTCAAACACTGCCCTGTTTATTCCCACCACAGCAATTCCAGCTATGGAATGTGGAGGGAAGCCCATGTTCTGTTTGGAGGAAGGAAAGTAAAGCACTTTCAAAAGTGCCAGTTAAATAAAGGTAGAAACATGGCAGAATTTGACAGCTAAGCTGAAGTCATAAAAGGAAGAAATGTCCACTTGATACGATTTGATGAGAATAGTTTCTCTAATATCCAAAAACCCATAACCCTATCAAATTATGAGAAAACCATCAGATAAATAAATCCAATAGAGGAACATTATATAAACCCCTGATCAATAATATTCATAAAATTGCCAAGGTGATCAAAAACAAGGGAAACCTGAGAAAGCCTGTAACAGCCATGAGGAGCAGAAGGTGACATGGTAATGTGGGACCCTGGATGAGTTCTGGGACAGCAAAGACATTCGGAAAAAGGAAATCTGGATAAATTATGAGGTTTTCGTTAATAACACTACCAGTATTGGCTCATTAATGATAAATGTACCAAACTAAGAATGGAAGATGCTGAGGAAGCTGTCACATGGGCGTGGACTACAGGAGAATCCTAACTATTCTGCAACGTTTTCTGTAAAGCATATTCTAAAATAAAATTTACTGGAAGAAAAAGTGATAATATGTTGGTTAGTTTTTAAAACGTTGTTTAAATTACAACAAGAACAGCAGGACTACACAGCTGGAGAACCCAGGAGTCTGGATACACCCTAACGCAGGTTCAGCAACTGTAAGAGGGACAGAAAAACGAGTGGCTCTCTTTTCCTCTTCCCATGTCAGAACGTATTACCTGTCTGAGAACTCCCTTGTAAGAAGTCCACATCTCCATCTTCAGTTAAAAAAAGTTTATAGACTAATCATAAGGTAAAGTGCTGCTGCCAAAGTAGATTTCTGTGCCTTAAATTACTACATGAAATTTTGTTTTGAGGCTTTAAACTCATCATCTCTTTTACATTTATCAAACTGTTAGTTTAAATAACATCATACTATCAAGTCATTTATAAATTTTTATTAAATGTCAGTAATTTTACAAAGCAAATATTAATAGCAAGAGGCAATTTTTTTTTGGCAAAATGTTTACAAGAGCAAAAAGCCTTAATGAATAGCATCTCGTTTTATAAAATTATAAAATCATCCTTTCCATTTCTAGACCTCCTTTAGAAATAACTTATTGCCAATCCTGAACTAAAGCACTGACCCAAAAAAAAAAAAAAAAAAAAATTTACAACAGTATCATAAAATGTGCTCAGTTCTTGGAAGGTTATAAAAAGATACACATAAAAAACCCTAAGCCACAAATACTTCTATACAGCGCTAATACAGATCATGTTTTGTTAGGTACAGTATGTAAGAGGTAACAAAATATACTTTTGGATAAGGCTTCTTGTGATAAATGAGCTCTTACCATAGAATAGAGAAAAGCCACTTTAAACATTTTGCAATTCCGCTTTCAAGAAGTAAAGAAAGGGTAAATGGCAGTTTGTTGAATTGTTACATAAACTTGACATGGATTACTCCCTTTCCTCTCCCTTTTATTCCTGGTGTCATCAAACAGGCATAGACTGAGGACAAATCAAGTTAGTACGGTAAGAATATTATAAACAAGCTTTTAAAATACAGACTAACATCACATACCAAGTAGTTTATTACTATCAGTGACATCCACTGAATAAAAATTTGTGCTATTATGGGCCCCAGACTCCAATCCATATATATAAATCCATCATTAACAGATTTGTATTGGTCACAATTATCAACTCAGGAAAAATTGCCATATCATTAGTGTTTAAAAAAAAAATCAATGTTCTGTATAAGTTCTGGCATTTGAAACCAGGTGCTTATATCTGAATGATGAACATATTAATTTAAGTACTAACTATACATTCATGATAGACATGCTAATGCTAGTGGTACGAACACTGTACTTCAGATGATGTTAACCACCTGCCAGCCCAAGGCCAACATCTCCTTCATGGTACTGAAGAAGCCAAAGGACAATTGATTTAAAATATTCAGGTTTAGGATAAATTTATTAAACCCTAACCTCGTACCGTAAACTACCAGGTGTGTGCAGAGTCGGCTGCTGCATTTGGAACACGGAGACACACGCACCCCCCTGTAACCTCGCCCCTCCTCATTACTAGATTCCAGACTGCAAAGCCACCTGTTCCCTAGCATTAAACAAAGGCAAGAAGGAAAGGAGGGAGGAAGAAAACAGTACTTCTAGTCAAGTAGCAAAACACAAAGGTATCACCTGTTATTATTTCAAGTGCTGAAATGATGGGAAGAAAACCAAAGTAACCAGTACTGTCAAGATTTCCAAATGAAAAGGTGTGCAAAACTTGTTCTTGATTCCTCAAATAAAACAAAGAAATGAAAGGGTAACAGAATGACTTCTCTAGATTTATTAGGGAGTTTGTTACAAATGTCTGAATTGGTTTTACAGGCATGATTCCATGGATTCAAACAAGAAATTAAGAGTTAACACTGCTATTTAGCCCTCTCATTACACATGCAGAAATAACACGGCTACAAATGGCAATGGAGAGAATCTCGTTTCAAATGGCTTGTTTGTGGTTTTGTCTAAACATATCATTAAATAATGAAAGCACCAATTTGAGGGTTTCTCAAACAGTGATTTGAGTTTCAGAACATAACAGCATAATTTGGTAACTTTATTCTTTATATAAGGCATAACCGGACATGTGTACTAAGGCTGAAAAATACATTTCATCAAAAGCAGAAGACACAAGTATTTAGGCATACATTGAAAGTTAAGATTTAATTATAGGGCACAAGATTTCTGTTTAATCTAAATCAATACTTCTAATCATTTCTGGTATTAAGGTGTCTTATTACCGTCTACTTTAAATTAGCCACTGCCACCAACTGAGCAAGGATTTCTGCAAACAGCCTGTATCTGTAAGATTAACCACAGGACTTTCTCTAAAGTATTAGTCAACGTAACTTAAAAGAAAACAAAAATGATCTTTTTCTTTCCTCACTGTATTTCCTCAGTTGCAGCTGTACTCCAGCTGTCAAGCGCCCTCACCACGTAATAATATTGAAATGAAGATTCAATTTAATACAGTATTTGGCAGAAAGCAACAATTCAGGCTATAAACTAATATTTAAGTGGTAGAGGCATGCCTCCAATTGCTTACATCTTTAAAAAAATCTAAAAAACCTCCCTATAAACATTAAGGTCTTAGTTGTTGATCTCTGACTTGTAAGGCAATTCCATATACTATACATTTCTTCAACATCACGAAGATGTGATATTTCTTCAGATCAGTGAGAAGGCATTCAGAATTAAGAACAGAAAGTAATATAGAAGAATTAGGCACATTTTGTTCCAATCACAACCAAAGACTTGGAAAACTGAATACACCAAAGAGCTTTAAATCTGAGTTACTTTTTTTATGAGACTGAGGGGGAGTAGGTGAAAATTACGAGCACCTTTTTAGTTCTGATGCTTAAATTTCATCTCCCTTTTTCTATAGTGGTATTTCAATTAAAAAAGGATCTGGTTTTCATGATACAGTTAAAAGACTTCTTTCAAATGGTTTAAAAATATAGTATACAAAAACATGTGGGACTAAAGTTTTTGAACCTTACAATTCTACTGAATGTCTAAACAAGTCTGTGTAACTGAAATACAAGTAACTTACTGTCTCAAAATATATTCTAGGTTTTATTTTAAAAGAATGGTGATTCTGAGACATTACATGCATCAGAAGAAAACTGCAAATACCCAAATGATAGCATATCTAGTTGGTGGTTTAACATTTCTTGGTAGTAGTCAAAATGGAGAAACTTGGCTATTTCTGCTTTGTCAGGCAATATTTACTGTTATCACAGACCTTAAATATAACTTAAGCAAGCCTAAATGTCCACTTTCTACAGGAAACTGACTTCAGCTTTCAATGGAGTTAAATGTCTTGGCCATTCAGTAACTATTTGCTGAATTTATACAGACCACTAAACAGACCAAATGTTACCATGCACATATTCAGACACATATTCATTAGCCCTAGGTTACACTAACCCTGTGAATTTAAACAATGTATTCTTTTTGGCAAAAAGCACTAGATGTAGAACTATTCAAACATGCATGAATTACATTCTGAACATTATGATGCTGGGCAACATGTTTGGAGGTCATGTATACCAAGGCATGAACACACTGGAATTCATACGGATATAATGACAGTGAAACTTCAAATGCAAGAAAAGTTAGGTAGGCCAAGAACAAATCCCTGGTTAGCACACTGAAAGACTCGGCTCTCACACCTGACAGAAAGAGAACAAGAGTCACTGACTTAGAAAGACTGGGTGATCCGCAATGCTGACCAATCTTTCAAGGTCCAATAAAGCACCTGAGAACAGTCAGCTATACAGTAAATGGACAGGTATCACAGTCATAATCACAATTTTCAGGAAAAGCAGAAAAGCTGTCAGACTTTACAAACTGTCACCAGCCTTGTATATCTGTATCTCTAATCCAATTTTAACACTACATATAACCTACCAGACAACATTTTTAGTACTGTAAACCAGCCATTCTGCTGAGTTCACTATGATAAAATCATTTTGTACTCACAAAGCTACTTCGTGGGCATGGTTTAAATTTGGTAAGCAGTGAGGGAAGGTCAAATGTAATCATCTTTAGGTGTGAACTGAAAAGATTATTCTTAGAAGCACTCTTAAGACATTTAAAATGTATCTCAAAAGTTGGCATCTCATAAACAACAATTATACAAACACGTACATACTGCATCTTTTAGCGACATACCAAGAGTGAACAGGAATCTCAAACAATACCTTCCTGAATAGCTTGACATGAAAATACTGCCCTTGGCAAGCTTCAAATAAAAGAACCCCTTAAATGCCACAGTTTGGAGTTGTTGGGGACAGGACAGGGAGCAAAAAAAAGAGGCAATAATGCAAAACTGGTTTCTTCCAGTAAGGAGTGAAATCAGCTGAGACAGGACTTAAAAGCAACACACAGAGCATTCCAGAACAGGTATGTTTATTCGTTATTAAGTTGCTGCAGTTTACAGTTGCTGCAGTGGCTAAAATATTTCACTTATGGCACATTAAATTACATGATAATCAAACATGAAAAAGGCAAACTGTATTTCGTTCATTACTTTTGACCAAAATATCATCTACAGTATTTGCTCGTCTTCTGCTCCCTGGTACCATTTGTCAACTCTTTCACATCAGACCAGAAATCCCTATGTAAACTTTAAAACACTAAGAACATTACCTTCAGAAACCATAGGAAAAAACAAAAACAAAAAAAACCCAGCTGTTGTGTATGTAAGCAATTATAAACACGAGAAGGCTACACCTATGAAAACTGACAGACTGCCATTCCTTAGACCAAATTTTTTTCTTCCCAACAGCCCTTTCAAAACAGTCATCCTAAAGCTAGGCAGTCAGCGCCACCGCTCTGTGTAAGGCAGACCGAAGACCTCTTACTTGTTTCAGAGCTGAAGATCCCTAACCTCATTCCTACAGGTACTTAGGGTGCTGTCTATACTCGGCACGAAAGAACTCAGTTTGAAAAGTGGAAGAATGGAAAGCCCGACATATACCTAGTCTGCGGTTGGCCAGATTACATGAGGACTTGAATGGAAGCTAACGGTGAAACTGGTCAAAGCCCAGCTTCCAGCAGGTACTGGTGATACGTTATCCAGCAGCTTTTAGCCACAAACCAAAGGCGCAGAAGGACTAAGATTACCCAGAAATCAAGACTTTTCTCATTCTTGTAAACTGCTATTTTTAAAAATAAAACAACAAACAGAAAACAATCAAAAACACAGAAAGGTATTAAAATAGCAAGTCTTTTGTACATCACTGTAGCATGAGCTGCTTGAGGTTGTCATGAAGAATAGTATCCTTCACATCACGGAAAACCAGGCGGATGTTCTCCGTGTTGATAGCAGTGGTGAAGTGGTGGTACAAGGGCTTCTGCTGCTGGTCCCGGCGTTTGTTCCGGAAACATTCCACCAGGAATTTTTGGACGTCTCTTAAGCAATGTGGATCTCCTTCAAATTCTAGGAAATAGTCTTTGATGCTCACAACTTGTACTTTCTCCTCAAGCAAGTCTGTCTTGTTTAAGAAGAGAATTATTGAGACATTGCTGAAAACCCGATTATTGACAATTGTTTCAAAAATGTTCAGAGATTCTGTAAGGCGATTGGTCAGTCGATCCTCCATAAGCACCTGGTCAAATTCACTTGAGGAAACAAGAAAAAGTATTGATGTCACACTGTCGAAGCATTCAAACCAACGTTTCCTTTCTGATCTTTGACCACCTACATCAACCATTTTGAAAGGAACATTTTTAATTTCAAAGTCATACTCATGAATGCCTTTGGTAGGTCTTCTGGCAAGCAGAATATCTTGTTGTGATGGAATGTAATCCTGGAAAAGAAAAAAGTTTTATACTTAGTAACTGAGAAGCAATTCATATAATTTCTAATGTGTTACTAATTGGCCTACTGAATGGATATGCAAACAAAATGATCTTTTGAAGGACATTTTCTGATACATTAAAGTATCAAATATGTTATATCATTCTCATTTAAAAAATGTCAAGGCATGCCTGTAATTCCAGCTACTGAGGCCGCCCAGGCTACTCAGGAACCTGAGGCAAGAGGATAAAAAATTTGAGGCTAGCCTAGGACATTACGAAGACCTTGTTTCAAAATTTAAAAAGGCTAGGGATGTAGTTCAGTGGTACAGTGCTTGCTTACCATGCACAAGCCCCTAAATTCAATCCCCAGTATTGAAAAGGAAAAAAGAAGGATGGGGGAGAGGGGGAAAAAAAACCACACACACACATAGAAAAAATGGCAAAAAATTAACTGCAACAACCAGCATCTACTGTTTTTTCACTCGTGCAATGAATGCTACTCACATTTGAGGACTAATGTACCACTTGTCCTCTTCCGCCCCACCCTTAGTCCTACTTCCCACTATTACCCACTCATGGATCCAGCCACAGTGATCTCACTGCTTCCACACTTAGCATTCCCACGCTGCTCCTCTATTAAAAGCAGGGTCTGAATCCAATGAGATTCATTAGGTCACTCTCCATGCCTGCTTCTGTCCACTCCTCTCTAACCCATTCTAAATGCTCCTATACATGCACCACCCCTTGACAACGTAGGAGCAGGTCCACGCTACCACTGCTGCTGCAGGCAATGTGCAGAAAACATCTTCTCAGCTCTGTGGTGCTTCCGTTCACAAACCTGATTCTTTTCATGATTCTGCTCACAAACTGAGCTGGATGAGAACCGAATCAAATTCAACAGTTACGTTCAGTGTGGCCCTTATGGGGAATTTTGATTTGGTTCTCATCCAGTTCAGTCTGTAACCAGAATTGTGCAGAGAGTTGAGCTCGTGAACTGAGGCACTACTGTATAACCAACGAGACACATGCACTTTGGGGCCACCTGCTAGGTTTGTTTCCAGGGGTTGTCCAAGTAACTGTGTTCTAGTTTTCTCATTTGCTGACCCAAAGGTCTCAGAACTGGCCACTTAGTCTGAGTGCCCACACCCCTGCCTGTGAAAAGGAAGTGATCACACCTGGCCTATGTGCCTTGGAGGGAGGTCCATGCAAAGAGCAGGTGAGCTCCTCCTGGACTCCTGAGCAGTGCACTGTGGGATCCTGAACAAAGGGAGGCAGCCAGCCTAGTGGCTGCCAGCTACATCCTGCTGGCGCACTTCCTTATGCATTGTAGCTGGGTCTTCCTTTTCAGCCTAGTATTTTTCCAGTGTTCACACAGCTTTCTGGCAGTATGTGAACAGAAGAAATTTTAATGTTCATCATCAGGGTCAAAATATTTTAAAAATCAAGGTGGGACTTAAAACAATGTTGTTATTCACAATGCTGCCTATACTTTATGCTTTACCAAGTAGTGAAATACAATTTTCAAATTTTATTACAACACGAGTACTCATCTCAAAATGGTGCACTGGATTAGGAATGAGAACAGGCAGTTTTTAGTTACCAGAAATCCACAGCTATTCATAGCATGACTCCAGGGTTCCAATTAAAGTGTTTTCTACGTTTTCTTCAGGCATCTGTTCACATGCACACCTGTTTCCCTTGATGATCAGCATATGCGCACCACTTCTAGCCTGCCATCACAGTTTTCCTTAACATGTATCATAACTTGTTCTATACACTGATACTGTGATATCGCCTATCTTGCCAGGTGTGGTGACGCATGCCTGTAATCCCAGCATTCGGGAGGCTGAGGCAGGAGGATTGCCGTGAGTTCAAGACCAGGCTGGGCTACACAGTGAGTTCAACCTGAAGTACATAGCGAGACCATGTCTTAAAAAAAAACCAGATTTTATAATATAAGGTATTAATGTGCTGTAATTAACATTCCCCTACTGGTGGTCATTAAAGTTGTTTCTAATTTTTTACTCTAATTAATAGAAATACTGTAATTAAATTTCTCACACATTTAAGTTTTCCATTTGCAGTATTTCCTGAGACAAAAATAATCAGTAATAAGATTATAGAGTCAAAGGTACAAATCTTTTAATGACTTTGGACACTCACAGACTACTTTCCAGAAGGTGGTATCAGTGTATTGTGAATATCTGTGCCACCTAGTTCAGATGTGCCAGCTCTAGGGTATTTGAAAAACTTCAGATTTCATAAAAATAAAAAGTTCTCACAGCCAGCATGGTGGTGCACACCTGTAATCCCAGCACTAGGGAGGCTGAGGCAGGAGGATCACCATGAGTTTGAGCCCAGCCTGGAATACATGGCAAGACCCTGTCTCACCCCCCCCCATAGTTCTCTACAATTGTCTTTACTATAAGATAACAATCTAGTTAGGAAGTTAAAGTTTCATGTGCAGGAAGCAAAGCATACAGGACAATGTGATCAAGTGCTGAATGTCTGGTAGAATAGAGTATGTTGGTTAGGAGTGTGAATCTTACAGCCAGCTTATAGCTGTGTGATCCTGGGCAAGTCATTTGACCTTTCTGTGTTTCAATTTCCTCGTATGTGAAATTTAAGATGATTCTCAGAGGGCTGCAGTGAAGACTGAGTTAAATGGGTGAAGCACTTCAGAATTGTGTTTGTCAAGAGTGAGAGTGGAATCAGAAGACGACGGAATGCCCAGATACATACTTCTACTCAAGCCTCTCATTTTTAGATGTCCACCAGTCATTTGCACTTCATAAACTATTCGCAATCAAACACATTTACTCAATCAGAAACTCATTTTCTTCTAATCCCTCCAAGTGCCCTCAGGGTGCTTTTTCTACCTCTTGCCTCACTAACTTATTTCATCAAGACTCCCTGTCACCTTGAACTTGGCCCTGTCAATGCCTATTTTGTATCAAACCCTGTTGTTCCTTCTTTGAATCTTTGTTACATGTTCTCTTGATTCCCGTACAGCTCCCATTTATCATCTCAGGCACGGACTGTTCTTTGCCCCAAACATCTCACATGCCCTGGACCCATCTCTTCTCTACTCCAAACCTCTTCCAAAATAACCCTCCTGCATCACAACTCCTGAACTTAGGATGTAGCTGCTTAACTGCTTCAGATCGAACTCTACTCACTGGCTTGTTCTCTGGAATCTGCACTCAGCTATGCATTGTTCAAGCTCACCACTGACCTAGCATTAAGACCTGCACAGAGCTTCACCTCTCATGCCATTATATGTTCATCCATTTGCACAGCAATGCCTGTGCAATGGAATGGAAAAATCTCAAGCCACCACCTTCTAGAAGTCTGTCTTTACAAAAGTCTGAGCCAAGAACTTCATATATCCTTCACCAGACAGATGTGCCTCCTAAAACCAAACCCATCCAGCTGTCTCCCATCTCAGTGGGCTGTATCTTATATGTCTAAATCCAATCCACCCTTCAGACAGGTTAGGTTCACTTACTCTTTCGTGAACTAATATTATCTTTGTGACTGGTACCATTTAATTATCTTCTACATGTTTTATATATGCCAGCTCTAACTAGACTGAGCTCCTTTATTTAGTGTACAGATCAAAGAATGAAACAGCTAACACCGGGCATTTATTACACGACTAGTTTTTCAAGGATTATTTCATGAAATGTCCCATGACTGTAAGGGCTGGGCTCTCCCAACCATGCCCATGTTATGAACAAAGAAACTGCACTAATTTAAAGACCCTGAAGTCACAAAGAGTCAGTGATAGAGATGGCACAGGAACTCGGGCAGTCTGGCTGCAGAGCCCATGTCCTTGACCCCCTGTCCTGTTCTACCTTCCAGAATGGTACAGGGCAGTGGTGGTGACCTATGGCACGCATGCTGCACCAGGCTGTTTCTTAACATTAAAAGCTCTAAAAGGTTTGCCATCACTGGTAAAGAGCTTCACATATAGCAGGCTTCAAAGACTCTGCAAATACGCTTCTGTAACTTGTCCAATATGCAAAAAATCGGTGACAAAAATGCGACACACTCAGGTTTATCCTCCCCTCTTTTACAACTACATGCTGACCATGTAAGTCCTTTCTTTTTATTCCAGATGTGCCTTCCACACTGTCCTCAACATAAGATTGCAAACAGCTATTACAAACTGGCCAGAGTTGAGAACAGGTGAAGTTGGCACTGTTTAGATAATAAGAAATCACTCTAGAAAACTTACTCATTCATCTACCAAGACTTACCACCTCCAGTTGGCCTATTCTAAACATTTTTTTTTTAAGGTTTACAATCAGATCAGATGGAAAAGAGATAATAAAGTAGACTTTAATACCAAGTTTCACTAATGTGGACTGAATGAACAAAAAAATACAATGAATTGTGGAGATCTCAACTTCTGGGGTGCACTTGTGTCTAGGAAATAAGCAAAAGAACAACGTATTGGCTTAAAGGCAAATACAATTTAGAAAACTTCAGGGAAAATGTAAAAATAACCTGACAAGGAAAAAACTGCATATTGTTTCATATGTCCTAAATACATCAGTATGCTACTTTCCTACTTGGAACAGGTTCATTTTGTGCTTTTCTTAAGTTATATTTTTAGTTTAGAACCTCAAAGAATCCATAAGACTGTATTAACATTATAACAGGAATTTGGGAGGAGGCAAATGAAGCTGTTCTAAATTTAGTGAGTAATAAATGACTATAGGGCAATGCAGTCGAACATTTATGAACTCTTCTGCATCCAACAGAGTCCACCCAGTGGCTCTCTATGCCTGCCGTGGGTCCTGGAACATCAGCGCCAGATGAGAGTTACTGGCTCTGAGGTAATACTTAGAGAAGACAAAGGACTCTTGCCTCCACAACCAAGCCTCTCAGGCTGAAACTCAACACGCTGAACTGGAAAACAGCAAGTGCCGAAAGGGCTAAAAATCAATCAACCTACTGTGTTCTTTCAATTTCTGCTTACAAAAGCCCCCAACAACATGAAAAGATAATAATGTATAATTTCATTTCCAAACATAAATCTTTATGGTTTTATTTCCATGAAATAGTAGACAGGACAATTTCTCAAGGAAACTGGCAAAGGTCTAAATAGTAGGGGAGAAAAAAAGAGGTGTCATAACTGACAAATACATTTTTTTTAATTTTGAAAAAATAATTCAATATTCTTAGCTGCTAATCAGTCTAAAACAAAGCAGGAGGAGTCAGATTACTGCTACTAGGAAACATGAAAAATCAAGCTGCTTATTACATATTTCTAAATTTCCCAACAAGCTGCCCCAAAATGAAATCATACTCTGACTACTGCTTTCAGTATCAGTAAGTATAAACATCCAGTTTTAAAACTTACTGGTTCTCCAAGTTTATCCAAGTTATCCAGGAAATATTTTACAGATTCACCCTAAAAACAAGAAGAAAACAGTTATGAGGGGTTAGAAATGGAAGATCTTCACGTTATACACTTACACCAAACATACTTCAGTCAGTCACCAATTCAGACTGAACAGTGGACTCTTCTTAAAAAAACGTATAAAAGTGCAACTCTGCAAGGGATAGGTAACTTTGCAAATGCTTCGCATAAGGGATACCACAAGTGATCATCTATTTGGATGAGGTTTCACATATGCTTTTGGATAGAAATCCATATCCAAAGGGAGCATGTAATTAAAATGTGAAAAGTGCTTCTGAGATAAACATAAATCTTTAAGTAAAATGTGAGATCCTTTCTGCCTACATTTTCCGTCTACAGCAACGGTAGATCTCTTCAGGAACAAGAATAAGAACGAATCGGACACAAGGAGAGAATACACGTCTCTCAGAAGCAAGCATGTACCTGCAGGGATACACAGTGCTGCAGGAGAGACTGAGTGCCCTGCAGCTTTCCCATCTCCAACGGCTCTTCTTTTATTGAGCAGTCTGTTCTTTTTTGAACCCAGATTTCTATGAGAACTGCAAGCAATTTCAAACAGATAAACTGTGTGACAATAAAGTCCTACAACCAGAGGACCTAAGAAGAGGGGAACCTGTTACAGGAGAAAAGGGCTCTGGGTCTGTCTCCTACTGCTCACTCCCCACGCTGCCACTTTCCCACTGGCTCCTGCTGCCGCTGCACTGCCCGTCTGCAGGGGCTTCCATATCCCAGAGGATGGAGCTCCTGGCGGTGCCGGAGAACCACGTACATCGAGACCTTGCCAGACTGCAGACTCTCCTTTAGTGGCACCGGGTTGGGGCTCCAGTTTCTGCGATCCAGGCGATGCCCAGGAGCACACTCTGTAGCACAAGACCCTACGGAAGCAGTTCTCAGACGTTCCGGACCCAAGGTCCCTGCATGTGTCTTCAGACTGAGGGTCCCAAAAACTTTTGTTTATGTGGGTTATGGCTATCGATATTCACCAGACCATGAAGTAAAACTGAGAAATTTTAACAAATAATAAGTGCCAGTAAGTAATAAGCTTACATGTTAACATATTTTGGTGTGGCTTAATACATGACAGCAGGACGCTGCATCTGAACTACAACAATAGGTTATTTTGTTTGAAATAAATGAAACTTCGGCCTTATACAAAAATGTCAATGGAAAAGGTTAATTGTAAATATTCTGTTATTACACCAAAATTACTTAAGTGGTAGTTTCTTCAAAGTTAGTTCCCTGTAGAATTGGAAACCCCACCAAGCAACTTTTCATACTCTGTTACAATTAAGTGGTCTATCCTGTACTCTGAATGGATCTTTTACTCACCTACGGTTCTGTTACATCAAACACGGGCTGTTTGGAACATAGCAGGTCACTAAGCTATGCAGATCTTAACAATGTTGCTATGTTTCATTATACAATACTTGAAAAATAATGTTTGTTAATATCAGCTCAATCTTCTCACAGGTCTTTGGGAAGCTTCCAAGCTCACAGTGGCGGGCAGATACAAATTTTCCTAAATTGAATTTTCACTTGAAATCATTGGTAACAAAATTCTGGGTTACGTTGTCATAGGTGAACAAAAACTCGAGTTATTTTCCTGGAAATGACAGGCTAATCTCTTTCATTTTATAAAAAATGTCTATCAAATGCTCAAGTCTGAATGTCAGTCATTCTGTCAGGTAAAAATGGTGCTCCAGGGCCAGTGAGATAGCTCAGCAGCATAAGCGCCTGCCCAGCAAGCACGAGGTCCTGAGTTCGACTCCCGGAACCCATATAAAGGAAAAAAAGGGCCGGTGATATCCCTCAGCGGCACAAGTGCTTGCTGGCAAGCACAAGGTCCTGAGGTCAACTTCCGGTACCCACGTAAAAAAAAAAAAAAAAAAAATGGCGCTCCATGAAAAACGTAGCCAGGGCACCTCTCAACGGACCCAGTCACCCTTGTGCTATGCTGGAGACCAGTGGTGGCCAACCTATGGCACGGGCATGCTATTTTTAAGACAGAAGATATTAATGTATGAGTTATTTTTTCTAAACTAAAATCTCAGTGTTCAGGTTTAACTGCAGCGTCGGCACTTTGTGATAAATAAGTGGGTTTTGGGTTGCAGTTTGGGCGCTCGTCTCTGAACGGTCAGCCAGTACAGCTGGAGACCATCACGTTCCTTCCAGAGTGGTTTCACTGGACCTCCCAGTTGAGCACAGAGAGTACTGGACAGATGGGTACTCGAGGGGAGGGGACTTAATATAACTGACCATTTTGCTGTTCAAGCAAGGGTAGTCTTACAAAAATCAGATTTTGGGGGGTTGTCTTTCTGGGTCTTTGATACGTAGCAGCGAAGAACACTACCAGTGTTGTGTAGTAGTTTGAAACCAACACACTAAACTGTGTGCCCAGGCGCTAGCAGTTTGGCCTACTGGGCCCTTTCATCCCCGGCTGTTCTGTAACATTAGTGCAAATGTCAGCATAGTGAAAAACTAAAATAACATCCACTGTCTTTCTGAAGTGTTTCCCAATCAAAACCTCATGGACAGGGATCCTCGGGAGTCTGTGAACCACACTTTGAGAAAGGTTACCTTAAAGTACTGTGTATCACCAGGCGTGGTGGTGCATGCCTATAATCACAGCACTTGGGAGGCTGAGGCAGGAGGATCACTGTGAGTTCAAGGCCAGCCTGGGCTACAAAGTGAGCTCAAGGCCAGCCTGAACTGCACAGTGAGACCTTGTCTCAAAAAGACAAAAAAAAAAAAAAAAAAAAAAAGTACCTTAGAGTACTGAAGGAAAACACGTATGCATGTGTGGTAGGATGGAGAATGTCTGACTTCCAAAGGATTACAAGTAGTGGTAATTGATATTACTTTTTTATGGACCTGAGAACACTGATACAGTATTTACAGCATCTAAAGATCATTGTTCAGAGAAAGGAAAACAAAACATTTTCAAGAATTCATTTTGTATTAACAGATTATCTGGTCAAATTCAAATGAATATTTTGTATTTTATCACCCATCTTAATGAAAAAATGTTATTTTCATGTTATCATCGATAACGATATGGCCCAAGGGGAATCTGGACTTCATCTTTAAATAATAAAATCACTATTTAGTTATGGGCTTGTTTGTACAACTCCAATAACTATTAATTCTATTACTAAGAGACAAACACAGCTAACATTTGAAGATATTTCCTTCTAATCATTTTATATTTAACAGAGTTGAAGTCATACAAACAACTCTGTATCGTAATTTTCCACTTACATAAATATAAATAAATTTTAGTAGTTATAAGCCCATACCCAAACCAACAAAAAAGGCTCAGCTATTCAAAAGTGTATTTCCATTAGTACTGTTTATCCTAACTGATGGTCAGATAAATGAAAGGAGAGTAAACTTAATATGAACACGTTAATATCTGAAGCAGCAACAGTCTCCCCTCTT
This sequence comes from Erethizon dorsatum, assembly GCA_028451465.1. Classification (NCBI taxonomy): domain Eukaryota; kingdom Metazoa; phylum Chordata; class Mammalia; order Rodentia; family Erethizontidae; genus Erethizon; species Erethizon dorsatum. The sequence continues at coordinate 14,227,589 of CM051826.1, forward strand.
TTTGTTTATTTTTGAGACAGGGTCTCACTATGTAGTTCAGGCTGGCCTTGAACTCTCACAGCCTGCCTTAGCCTATAGAGTGCTGGGATAACAGGCATATGCCACCATGCCCAGCTTTCCCGCTTTTTAAAAGTAAATGCTTACACCCAACCATTGTGAGGGTGCAGAGAACTGGTGCACCCATTCTGGTGACTATGCAAATTTACACAGAACTTCTACAAAGTTCAGATTAGCAGGCTCTGTAAGAGGCTTCACGACCTCTGGTACATTCTAAGGAACTTAGCATAAAGAAAGTGATCTGTACAAAAGGATATTTACTTAATGCTACTTTTAACTGTAAAATCTGAAGGTGCATTTTTCTACTTAGCCATTAGGGCACTGATTTAATAAATTCTGATATACTAACATCATAAAATGTTATAAATATCAATTATTTTGCTACAATGTTATAAATCATCAAATAATTATATTTGCTACATATGAAATATTTATACCTTTAAGTGAAGTTCTATAACCCTGATCAGCAAGCAAGGTTTTTTAGCCTTTAGTTTAATAAGCATGGCACAACACTTATTCGGCAGGAAAACCTGACCTGAGTTGACATTAGGTTCCTCACAATCTTTATTTATCTTACACAGCAAAACTATTCAAATGTTTTACAGCATAAAAACAGTGGCTAGGGGGCCAGTGAGATGGCTCAGTGGCATAAGCGCCTGCTGGCAAGCACGAGGTCCTGAGTTCCACCCCCGGTACCCATGTAAAACAAAATAAAACAAAAACAGTGGCTACTAGACAGAAAAGTATACATGCATGGTTATACCTTTCTGACAAAAAAAAATTCTGTAACACATCTGTACTCAGGACTTGAGACTACGGACTAAATTAAGAATTACATTTGATTTTATTTAAAATATGGGGAAAGGACATGTTGGTTTAGTGATGGCTGCATTGTATTAAAGTGGAATGGGTGTCAGGATGTCAAATTCGCACATATTTTTAATAAGAAATCTTCTACAAGGGAGCATCTTTGGACTCCCTGTTTTTTTTTTTTTTTTTGTGGGTACCGGGGGTCGACCTCAGGACCTCGCGTGCCAGCAGGTGCCCGTGCCGCTGGGCGATATCACCAGCCCTTTTTTTGTACGTGGGTACCAGGAGTCGAACTCAGGACCTCGTGCTTGCCAGGCAGGTGCTTACGCCGCTGAGCCATCTCACCGGCCCTGGACTCCCTGTTTTTAAAACCTTCTGAACCATAACTTGGAGCTGGCAGAATAGGCATGGCTGTGGACTTCAGCACAACCATCAACATTGCTGTTCACGAAATTACAATTTATGTCCATTCCAAGTTATAAATGCCACTCTTTTTTTCCTTCCAATAAAAAAAGACTATTAACTTAAAGGGGGGGGAGGTAACTGTGGGTGATTATATTCTTTTCAAAAAAAGAAAAAGAATTTAGGAATTTATCATCTGACCAAAATCAAATGGTATCACAGAAAAATGGATTATAGAAAAACTATTAAATCAACTTCAGAGGTTATACCAGTATAATTTATGAAGTCTGTGCATTCAAGACTACAAAATTATTTACAGTTCTGTCACATTTGAACATATGGATTATTTTTAACATTTTGAATACTAAATGACAGTTCTGCTAACTGACTATATTTTGCCATCTCTCCCATCACTCAGCCCGTATCTATTCAAGGAGTATACACACTTTTAAATATTATTCCTATGAAAAAATATATCTGGATTAAAACAACTCCCCAGTCAAAAAAAGATACACTAATCACTACTTCATATCATAGGTACAATATATTCTTCCACTAGTATGAATAGAGAGCAGGAGACATAAAAATAGGTTAACCTTTGCTGGGCATGGTGGTACATGCCTGTAATCCTCAAGGAGGATGAAGCAGGAGGATTTCTGAAGGTTTGAGGCTCTCCTGGGCTATATAGTGAGTTCAAAGCCAGCCTGAACTACATAGCAAGATCTTTCCTCAAAAACACAATACAAAAGGGGGGGGTTTAAACTTTTAATGTGAATATTAAACTAAAACCTCAATATTCTTAAGGAAAATAAATGTTTAAATTTAGATTTTTCTGCAATATATCATAAAAGTCCAGATTAAATCAAATAAACAGGTTCTCCTTTACCCCACAAAGAATGGCCATCATCAAGAAATCAAATAATAACAAATGCTGGCAAGGCTGTAAGGGAAAAAGGAACCCTTCTACATTCCTGATGATCTCAACTAGTACAACCGTTATAGAACTCAGAATGGATTAAAAAAAAATCAGTATGGAGATTCCTCAAAAAACTAAAACTAGAAATTGCGTTTGTCCCAGCTATTCCCCTTCTAGGTATTTTCCCGAAAGAATTAAAAAATAATAGTACAGTGATACATGCATACCCATGTTTACTGCCACAATTCATAATTGCTAAATCATGGAAGCAGCCTATATATCCACCAACAGATAAATGGATAAAGAAAATATGGTATTTACATATAAGGAAGTACTACTCTGCCATAAAGATAAACTATAGTTGTCTGTAGGAAAATGGATGCACCCTGAGATCCTGTTAAGTGAAATAAATCAGACACACAACTTTAAATGTTGCATGGTTTCTTATATGAGAAGACCAAATTATAAATTATAAATAAAGACCAAAATAAAAATAAGGAGATAGATCTTCTTCAAATGGGAAGGGGATCAAGAGATAAAGGGGAAAGGAAGGAGGGGAAAGGGGATGAAAAATGGAATTAAGATATGCTACGTACATGTACCAACTCCACACAAGGAGTGTAAACATTATGTACCAACAAAAATTAAAAAATAAAAACAGGTTCTATTAAATTGGTCAAAAAGTAGTGATTTAAATGCACATGTGGTGTGTGCACAGGTGCAAGTACACTCATGCACGCTATAGAGGGATGAAGACATTTCTGAATTGGGTAATTGGGGAAATTTTTATCAGCACATTTTTTTAGTGAAAAAAAAAAAAAAAATCCCAAAGAGAAAAACTTATGTTTTTCCTATGTCACAAAAATTTCAAATCAAACAACAAAACGTGCATCGCCTGCACTCTAACCGTTAAGGACACAGAAACGATGGTGTCTCTACTCGGGAGGCCCACGAGTTTCCCATCACTTCCTTCTGCTTGTGCCTCAGTGTCCCCGTGCAAACTTCAGACCCAGCGCAGCGCCTGGCATCTGGCAGCCGCTCCACCTCCCCTCTGAGAGTGTTCGGGGAATACAGAATGATTTGCTGGGAGATGGCCACCCCTGATTATTTTTTCTTAACAACTTCGGAAGAAGTGATCAAGTCTTGAGATTTTCTAACACTGTTATCAAGCAAAAGATGGGAATTTCAGTCCTTTCTCTAACACTGAGTAATCTGGCCAAGTCTCTAAACTTCTCCAGGCTTCAATTTGCCCAACAGTAAAATAAGGAAAAAATTCAGTAGTTCAAGTGCTGCCCAAAGTGACAACTTCAGTCTGTATAACTGATTTACAGTTCTCCTTTCCTTACGTGCCATCGGTCTATTAATCTGAAATTCACTTTTGTTGTAACTCATTATTCCAACAGTCTCTGCTAATACATACCAAAGTAAAGACTTCATGTACGAGGCGAGACATATTACGGGTTTAAGACTCACATTTTGTTGTTTATAACTGTTAGAGCTTTTCCTCGTCTATTTTGTGTTACTTAAGGGAATGTTTAATGAAATTCCAAAGAAATTGTGTTTGATAGTTGACTTTTTAAAATGTAAGATATTTTATGTCACCTCTTCCTTTATTTTCTCTGTTCAGAACATTAAGATAACTTTCTAGGTTATTGTAGTAAGCCTGAAAAGCATAAAGCAGCATGGGACTGTGGAAAGTCTTCCAGTATTTATTTTCTGGACATTTAAATTCCATCTAAACAATGGCACAGTGACCAGCAAACCTGGTTTTGGCAACAAGACAGGCTCTACTGTTCATAAAATAAATGAATACTGGTAGTTTCCAGTTATTTCTTTGACTTTTAAAACTCTGAGCCAGGAGGCTGAGGTGGGAGGATCACCGAAAGCTTGAGGCCAGCCTGGACTACACTGTAACACCCTGTCTCAAATTAAATAAATAAATCTAGGAAGCTCTGTGAACTACATTTCATATCAGTTTTATAAAGTTGCTTCTAAACTGGGAATGGCCTCAATGCTGTCCGCCATCACTGGGAATCACTTGTTATAAACATTCTTTCTTTGCTTATAAAAACAAAATAGTCAGGAGGCCTAAATTTTAAGTTAAAATAAGAACTGAGAACAAAAGTTATTAAATTCACAGTTATTAAAAAAATAACAATGGTTTCCTTGCCCAGCTACTGGATAAATGGCAGATATAGTCAAGGGTCCCTTCTGCACAGCTGAAAGGACAAGATTTAGAATGTACTATTTTTAAAGGAATATAGAATTTAGGCTGGATAGCCAAGGAGTATAATGAGACAGTTATACCTTGACATTAAAAAATGTTTTAAATGCCACCATATTGCCATACCATGACATTAAAAAAAGTTACCAAAAAAAGAAACAAAAAAGAAAAAAGGACTTTCTCATGCTTTTAAGGTGCAATGCAATATAATTTTGATATCAAAGCATTGTGTTTCTTAGGCAATGACATTAAGCTAAAAGACTATATATCTATATATACACACACACACACACACACACACATACACATATTTAAAATGGAACAGCTCATCGCAGCAGGAATTTCTTCACAAAAACAAAGAATTAAGATAACTGCAACCAAAGTTTCCAAGTGGTTAACTTGCTAGCAAGCCAGCAATGACATTTCCGTCAGCAAATTAATTAACTCATGCTCGATTTCAGCAGCCAAAGAAGTACATCCAGAGAAAGAAAACTATAAGCTGAAAGGTTTATAGCGCTCAAAGGTGCTCAAAGTTGAAGACATCAAGAACAACCATCTACTGTCAATTAAAAAGCAAGGCAAACAGTTTTGGTGGTTTCCCTTGACTTCTGAGTTTACCACCAATACTGCTCAGTTGTTATTTATCCAAAGGCCCAATGCCAAGTCTGAAGTGCCTGAAGAATCATCCTGTATAAGTGGTCAGCATGGAAGAACTACATGTGAAAATATTTTCAAACAAGCTGAGAAGACACTAAATCTGTGCAACCTAAGTTGGAATACTGTAGAGCAGTGGTGGCGAACCAATGGCACATGTGCCACAGTGGGCTGTCTGTATCACGGAAAGCTCTAAAATGTTCTTTATCATCACTGCTCTAGGGTTTTGCAACTGATGGTGGTAAAAATGTGTGGAGCAGAAAAGGACTTAGCTGGACAAATATACAAAGCTTGTGAAAAGGGTTATTCATTGCATTATTCGCAAAGAGGTACTCTGTGGGAAATAATGCGTCTATCATACAGTATGGAACCAGGAGTGCTAACATTGCTCTTTCGAATTTGACTATCACCAGTTCCCTGAGTTTTTGTCAAAGATAAAAGGTGAACAGTCTGACTTGCTCTGTCACAGTTCAATGGCTTACGACACATAAAAGTTTTGCTGAAATTTTTTGAGCACAAGGATGAAACTGATTTTTTTTCCTGAACAACACCACCCTTAACCACTATTGTCAAACACTGGTTTTGGAAATTAGCTGTGGGGAAGAGTTGATTCTATTTCTGGAGGAATTAAACTCAAACTTGTAAGGCAAACAGCCTTTTTGTTGAAGCTCATACCCTGGTAAAGTCATTTCAACAACTAGTGCTGTTTGAATCACAAGCAACATCAAATCATTTATACTTTTTTTGCTGTCAAAAATTAAGAAGCAAGACTCCAGCTGAATCAGGAGGACTGTGAGTTCAAGGCCAGCTTGGGTAACACAGCAAGTGCAAGGCCAGCCTGGACTACACAGCAACACCCTACTGGGAAGAAAAAAAAAGGTGAGGGTGAGAGCTCCACATACAAATTTATGATGGACAAATATTCCAAACTCCAGGTACAGGTCCAGCAGCACTCTTAAGATCTCAAAGTAAGTGCAAAGAACATCTTATTTCAAAACCCACTTAACTATGGAAAGTCTCCCTTCAGCCTTTAACTGGAAATGGTTAATCCACAATGACACACAAAGAGGCAAACACTGAGAAGAATCTGACGTAATTCTGCAAATGCCATCCAAGCGGCAACTATGCTTAATTAAAATCACACGCTCATTTGGCAGCACCTGTGTGTAAAGACGTTTTCTTTCTGTCAGTGCTGGAGACAGAAGCAAGGACCTCACGCGTGCCACGCAAACCCTGTGCCCTGAGCTGTAACTCCAGCTCCAGCCCAGAGACGTTTTCCAGGGTAAACACAGTCTCATTACGATCAGCATTCATGGACGAGCTTTTTTTTTTGGAGACAGGGTTTCCCTATATAGCCCAGTCTGGCTTCAAACTTGAGATCCTCCTGCCTCTGCCTCCCTCGTGTTGGGATCACAGGCATGTGCCAGTACGCCTAGATAAGAGCAAACATGTGCAACTGATAAGGAAGATAAGGAAGCACTAAGCATTGAACCTGAGAAGCAAAATGCACTTCTCCAAAAAAGAATCCCATTCTTCTCTGTAGTAAGACCTATATTACCAAAAACTACACATTTTTACTATTATGAGTTTTATCAAATTAAAAAAACCCTGGAAATCTGTGTTCCCTCTTGTTATATAAACACTAATATGTTTTCATTTTGACCCTCAGCATGGGAAGCCTAAAATACACTATCTGGACCTTTAAGAGAAACAGTTTTCTGACTTCTATTCCAGACCGATATTTTGTTGTTATTTTTCTTTTTTTTCCTGGAGATGTTCTTGCTATGTTACTCAGGCAGGCCTCGAACTCCTGGGCTCAAGCACTTCTGCCTCAGCCTCCCAAGTAGCTGGAGCTGTAGGCATGTGCTATCATGCCTGGCTTAGGCCAGTGATTTTTATTCCTGACAGTGCACCAGGACTGCCTAATATGCCTATTAAAAATACAGATTCCCTGCTCTACCACGAACCCACCAAGTCATAATCTTAGCAAACTCCAAGAAAAGCAACGCGATTCTGACGCATTTTACTCAATACTTGGATTTTAATTGGGTGACACGATGCATATCTGTAGTACCTACTATTCAGGAGGCTGAGGCAGCAGGACTGGAAGGCTGAGACCAGACCGGGTAACTTAGTGAGACCAGGTCTCAAAAAATAAAGTAACAAGAGCTGAAAAGTAAATCCGGGTGGAGCACATGCCTAGCATGTGTGAGCTCCAGGATTCAACACAGCAACAACAAAGGATTTTATATTAATTTCATCTTCAGGGGCTTATTTTACACCAAATTAGCTTTTGTAAAGCTTTGAAAAAATGCTGAGATATTGAGAAACTAGATTAAAATTTTAATTTACTTCTACATTTTTCATAATTTAGCCAAGTTTCACAAAAACAAAAACAAAAAAACAAAACAAAAAACAAAAAAGAAACAATCTAGTTATTAGGCCTTCCTTCCTAGATTGGGAATAAATAGTAAAATCCAGTCAATAGTTTTCTCTTTTGAAAAAACTGACTTGGCATTTCAGATAAACTTTACACTCCTGAAGCTTCTCAAATACCTACCACAGTTCACAGACTTTAAATTAATTCTGAGATTTTGTGGTTAAAAAGTAATAAACTTGGTATTCTAGATGTAAAACTGTTAAGGTGCCAAAGCACAAATGAGGAAAGTTATTAGACTGCTAATTATATTTTAGCACTATGACCCCAAGGAACTTGAAATGTGAATTAAACTCACAAAATTAATTTGCTTCTGTAACAGTCACTTCCAGGTTGCCAAGGAAGATGAAAAGAATAAGGACGTAGCCTCTCTAATTTCCACCTTGCCCCTGCCATGTTTTTTTGCTCTGCACCTTTTTCTTCCCATGTGTACCCTGACTGCCACCAGCACCTTCCAAAGACATGCAGCCCCCTTGTAGTATCCAAAACCCAGCCTCTTTTCTGGGTGATAGCTTCCTTAAGGAGAAACAATACAGATTTTGTTTTTTATAAATGAAGCAGGGTTACTGACAGGTCTAATACTGAGAAGTTCATCTGACTGAGAAATGTTAGGGCTGCTGGGGACACTGGAGGATCACTGACGTAATTCAGTTGTGCTTTTCCACCAAAAAGTATTTATCAAGAACTACCTGGGGCCGGTGAGAAAGCTCAGCGGCATAAGCGCCTGCTTGGCAAGAGCGAGGTCCTGAGTTCGACTCCCGGTATCCACATATGAAAAAAGGGCCAGTGATATCGCTCAGCGGCACGGGTGCCTGCTGGCGTGCAAGGTCCTGAGGTCGACCCCTGGCACCCACAAAAAAAAAAAAAAAAAAAGAACTACCTAAAATGGGAGAAAGATAGAAGTCTCAATTATGAGTGCTAAATGAGTTAGACAGCATTTCATGGCTGAATTCTCTAACGAGTTCCAAAAGATCACACCAACATTATCTCCTTTTCTCTGTAAAACCAGTTCCAATTAAAGGAGTCTCCTTCTGCTTCTTGAAAATGCTGTGTCCATTCTTACCACCTCTACCATCCCCTCACAACTCCCTCCACCACCTCACCTGAGGATCTTACTCCTACACAGGGAGAGAGAACAACCTTTCAAGTTGGAAGTGTTCAGAGCACTAACCTTGTTCGCCATTTCACCGATGAAAAGCCTGAAGGTCAGTGAAGGTAGGTGGCTTAGCCAACAAAATTATTTTTTGTGGCAGAAACTGAAAAACTATCGTAGTGGCAATAACCGAAATTCTTTAATTCTTTAAGTATATTGATTATTAGTCTAGTTTTCTCCCCAACTTTACCATGATTCCTTCCCTATCTCCACTGCAACTTTCCAATTATCAGTAATAATACCATTTCTTTTGCACTGGTGGCTTATACCTCTCACAGCACTTTATTTTTATAGGTAGTCCTATATGTAAAAATCTAGACTCAAAAGTCCTTTTGCTATACCTCTCCGTATCCCAGAGTAGGAATAATACCTTGTACATAGCAATAGCTAAATAACCATCTGTTGAATTTTCTGTATTGTAAATTCCCCTCTATGACATCCTGTTTCCATCTTATTATTTCTGCGCATGTCAGAGTCATTACAAGCATAATATATTGAACAGAAAGGTTTTACAGTAACTTTTACTAAATCCTATTTATTATTTATTTATTTATTTATTTATTTATTTTTTGAGACAGGCTCTAGCTATGCAGTCCAGGCTGACCTCAGACTTGCTATGTAGCCCAAGCTGCCCTTGACTCGTGGCAACCCTCCTGCCTCAGCCTCTGGGTGCTGGGATTACAGGTGTGTGCCACCACAGCTGGCCCCATTTGTTTATAAAGATGTAAATAGTGACAGCAGAAAATCAAGAAACAAACTTGAATACATATGGTTAAATTCTTCCAAGGCACTAAATGCACGACTTTTCTATGTCTGAATACCAGGAAAAGCACTATGGGCAGTGCTGAGAGGAAAATCCTATGTTTTCCAAGTACTCACTAAATATCGCCAATCAAAGAGATACGCCACCAACGCGATAAAGTATCACAGCGGCTCAAAGAGTAATATTAAGTCAGAATTTGGAAGGGGCAAAGATGATGAATCTTTAGGACAGTTTTTTACTCTGAACAGATTTAGATTACTTCAGAATACTTGTAAAGTTTCATGAGATTCAAATTCCAAGTAATGACCAAGAAGAGCTGGCCCTGCACCAGGACTAGATCTGTAGAGATGGTGAAGACCCACAGAATCTGAAAGGTTTTTGTCATAGGCAATATATCCTAATTATTAATACCTGAAAATTTGACAAATGTGAAATTCTGACAATGAGAACTTTAGGTAATATATATAACAAATATAAGTAATTTACCGGATTATTTTGGACTATGATCAAAGTCAGAAACAAGCTGTTCAAAAATTTGTGGCATCTCCTAAAATAATCTTTTGTTTAAAAGTAAATGTCATCATTCAAGAAGTATTAAAATTAAAAGAAAATCCGTATTACCAAGATAATCAAGTAGTGAGAAATTTTCTTCTGAAATCTAAGTATCCACGTGATTTTGAAAATGACAGTACAACTCAAAGATAATACCCAGTTTCTCTATATATAGAACCATCAACTAGCCAAGTGCTATGAAGAGTAGAACACTTCCTGAAGTACTAAGCTACTACAGAAGAAACAGCAGTGTACTGAAACAGCTGAGTCCAATGGTTTAAAGGATTTATAAGCTTTCCATTCACACTGAAGCCTTCCATTTGCAAGCCTGAAATATTTGGCAAAAGGAATTAAGAGCGAGAAAGAAAACTAGAAACCTAAACTCCTCCTTTTAATACTACTGTGAACCACTACTATTACCATAAGGTTTTTGTATACTTATAATGTCTTTAATTTTCATCAGTCTTAAAATCCCCAAATTCAAGACAAAATGGTTTCTGAATACTAGGATTCTTTAAGTATATGCTCGAGGAAAATCTACTGAATAGGAAACTTATTAACCTGCCTTTAAATGAAACCTACAAGTAAGTTTCAGTAATGATTCACATTTGTATCACTAATAGCTTCAATCCTAAAAACATCTTCGTAAAATCTCATCTAAATAAGGAGACTTTAGGGTCATACTCTATGAGTACATTCTGTGTGATACAAGTCTTTCCATCCAGCATGTAGTTACAGTCTTCAGCAAGAAATAAATGCCAAATATAAGGTACAAAATAGGAAAATCTAGCCTTAAGGCAATAGACTTTTCATTTTTACCTAAAAATATGGCTAGTAACAAAAACAGAAGGTAACATTTCTTATCAGAGACTCAATTTCCTACCCTGTTCTTTGTTTTTCCACGTTCAGATGAACATATGAAATATATCATGATTCTGTTCCACCCACACTATTTACCTAAAATCTAAGATTCTAACCTTAACTTGCAATCTCTAAAAGACAGTAAATACAAAACTAGCCTTGATTACATTTTAAGAATTTGTGGGCCGGTGAGATGGCTCAGCGGCTTAAGCGCCTGCCCGGCAAGCGCGAGGGCCCGAGTTCGACTCCCGCAACCCACATACGAAAAAGGGGCCGGTGATATCGCTCAGCGGCACGGGCGCCTGCTGGCGCGCGAGGTCCTGAGGTCGACCCCCGGTACCCACAAAAAAAAAAAAAAAAAAAAAAAAAAAAATTTGTTCATTGCTTGGAAAACAATTGTGAGGTGGAAAAAAAATCTTAAAACCATCACAAATATTTGGAACAAACTAGCTCTTTATAATAGATTCCTTATCTTTTCTCCCTTAATTGTTATTTCTAAATAAAATATATAAAGGACTGCTTGAGAAGCTTTTAGCAGGCTAGTGGCTAGCTTTACAGATGAAAGCCCATAAAACTCGCTCTAACGGCTTGGCAGGGACCAGTTTCACTTCTTTCATTTAATGCCCTTCAACATTCTCTTCTTGCTTGGTTTTCACAAAGGGTCTCTTTTGTTGTTTCTTATCTTTGAGATTAATTTTTTTGGTGAATGACTTTATTACTTCCTTTTTCTCTAGGGAAAAAACCAAGTAGCTGAGGTGATGTGTAGTACATATTTTTAATACAAGCAATGCTGTCATCTTTATCATGAAAGCATATGAAGGGGCCGGTGAGATGGCTCAGCAGCATACGCACCTGCCTGGCAAGCGCGAGGGCCCGAGTTCGACTCCCGCATCCCACATACGAAAAAAGGGCCGGTGATATTGCTCAGCGGCACGGGCGCCTCCTGGCGCGCGAGGTCCTGAAGTCAACCCCCGGTACCCTCCCACACACACAAAAGAAAGCATATGAAAAGTGCCAGCCTCATGCCTTTTTCTTCATGAGCAAGACAGAAGCTGTTTTCCTTTGTTCTTTAAATATATCAAAATTAACTAGACTCCAGCTAAATGCAGTTTCAAATTTATTGCTAGCATTTTCCATGTACATCAGTAGAAACTTCCAAAAGAGCCCAAATCAGTCCATTACAATATAAACTACTCAATCTGAAAAGTGTTTTTCAAATTAAATCTTTCCATACCAATCTAAGATAGTTAATAATAGCATAAGTAGGATCTCCCAAAGACTATTATCTGTGTCTAGTTTACACAAAAATTGATTTCAATTCTTGCTAGCACATAAGCTGTAAAACAAACTAATGTATAATATTAAATAAGAGATCTCTCTTAGAAACAACTAAGTTATTACTTTGTTCTGTAAGTTGCACTTTACTAGACATCATTCACAATTAATAAATTCCACCTTATATCAGATTTTTCAGTTAGACTCATCAAAATAATTTATGGTGGATAATTTTTATCCCCCCCCACGCTATTAAGTTTAATGCTAGGAGTTTTCTAGGGAGATTCCTATAGTCCCACCAATTTCCAAATAACACAAAACATACAATAGTTTAGTAATTTCCTTACTATAGAAATCACAAGGCAGGCGTGGTGGCACACACCTGAAATCCCAGCACTCAAGAGGATGAGGCAGGAGAATTGCTGAGTTTGAGGTCAGTCTGGGCTACACAGTGAGTTCAAGGCCAACCTGAACTACACAGCAAGACCCTGTCTCAAAAAACCAAACCAGGGCCGGTGAGATAGCTCAGCGGCATAAGCGCCTGCCTGGCAAGCGCAAGGTCCTGAGTTCGACTCCTGGTACCCAGATATGAAAAAAGGGCCAGTGATATCGCTCAGTGGCACGGGTGCCTGCTGGTGCACGAGGTCCTGAGGTCGACCCCTGGGTACCCAAAAAAAAAAAAAAAAAAAAAAGATGTTCAATTTACTATCTTATGAAAATAAAAGTACAAACTTTATTTTTTTTATTTTTATTTTTTTGTGGGTACCAGGGGTTGAACTCAGGACATCACGCACCAGCAGGCGCCCGTGTCGCTGAGCGATATCACCAGCCCTTTCTTCGTATGTGGGTACCGGGAGTCGAACTCAGGACCTCGCGCTTGCCAGGCAGGCGCTTACACCACTGAGCCATCTCACCGGCCCAAAAGTACAAACTTTAAATGTGAGGAAGGTGTTTCACACAGCAAAGATGGGCTAGCAACATGATAAAACTCACCTTGCAAGTTACCTTTTAGCATCATTCTAAGAACTTCCCATTTAAGTAAAAAAAAAACCTGCATCCATTTCTAAAGAATGCCTTACTAGGCCTCTGAGAAAATCATCTCCAGGAAATAATGGTGCAACATTAAACCTGCAGGATATAAGGCTGTACAGAAAAGTTCGTTTCAACATCCAATACTGTATTCAAATATCTGAAGGAAATACATCAAAATGACAACAAAGATACCTGTGCAGTGGTATAGTGGCTCACTGAATTTTTCAATCAATGTTTTAAAATTTAAACTTAAAAAATGCTATTTGGAATACTGGTGCTAGTAAGTCATTTCCTAAAAACAAACACACAAACAAATCACTTTTCTACTCTTCAGTTTTCACATATTACCATAAAGCTTAGTCTTGAAAAATTCAATGTTAAAATACAATTTCTGAAAAAAGCCAATCTTATACAATCCCAAGAACACAGAAAGAAGTATTTATCTTTGCCAGAATTAGAACTCTTCAGTAGTAAATTATTTGATTCTCAAAAACGACCTCAATTATACTTAAAAATGCAGTTTTCCTTGGGCCGGTGAGATGGCTCAGCGGCATAAGCGCCTGCCTTGCAAGCGCGAGGGCCCGAGTTCGACTCCCGGATCCCACATATGAAAAAGGGGCCGGTGACATCGCTCAGCGGCACGGGTGCCGGTTGGCGTGCGAGGTCCTGAGGTCGACCCCCCGGTACCCACAAAAAAAAAAAAAAAAAAAAATGCAGTTTTCCAACACAGAATATACTTCCCAAATACAGTTTCAATTCCCCTGCTATCTACAACAGACAGCTCTTTATAAGAGTTATTTGTAATATCCGAAAGGCCTCATGAATGCACACCAGATGGAAAGTTCTGCTCTATGATGATGCTACCACACCCCACAACTCAACCATGATAATCAACACTAATTAATGAAGTTAATTCCACGCCTAAGATCACACAACAGGTGAGAGGAAACCCCAGAGCACTTTATTCCGGCTTCGTGTTGAACTCATTATCCCAAATTCTCATCAGCAGAAAAGTTCCACCCAGCTCACAAGGAACATTAACTACCTTCCTCACCTCACTCCCCAGTCAGTCATGTCAGATGGCAAAGCAAAGCAACCTGCAAATACTTCTAAATATTACTGAATGTGAAAATTAGCTCAAGATTTACATCGGCACAACAGCTCCTTCAAGTCCCTCTTTTATTAATTTTGTTATTATAAGAAGCAGGAAAGTGTAGCAGTGAGCATCTCACATGGACTGGGGACACCTACACCACTGAGTTTGCATTCTGATTTTAACACAAAGCCTGCTGTACCTGAACCTCTGTATGTCCTTAACTCCTGTGGAGCAATGCTTTATGTAGAAAATGAAGTGACTAGGGCTACATGCTTTCTTAGGTCCTTTGGAGGTTAATAAAGACTTCATAATTCTGCAAATGGAGTAAACAACAGCATATCACTTTCCACTGTTAGACTGGGAGCCCCCCTTAAGGCAGCTAGACAGGTAATTCACATGAGTTCCTGCTCCTGTACTCAACATGTATGTACTTTTTTTTCCCTCGTCATTATTCCCTAAACAATAAAATGTAACAACTATTTACATAGCATTAACGTCGCATTAAGTATTGGTTATCTAGAGGTAACGATGTATGGAAGGATACGCATGGGAGGATGTTCATTAACTGTCAGTAATTTAGAGGTTATATGCAAATACTAGTTTCTTATAAGAGACTTGAGTGGCCACTGGTAGATTCTGGTATCCCTGGGGCTCCTGGCACTAATTCCCTGTGGATATTGAGGAACAGGTATACCACACGAAAAGCTCTTCTGTATTTACTTAAGAGAGCAACAAGATTGTTAACTAATAGTTAACTTTCCTGAGAGTGAGATTCAAACAAATTGGTTAATATAAATGCAATGTCCTCTTGAACTTTAAAAAGGTCTGAAAAACCACAACCCGCTAAGCCAAGTGGTTGGCAGTACTGCAAAAGGGAAATGAGACTAGTAAGCTTGACTTCAAGCGAATCTTGTCTACTTCCTCACCTCTCTTCCCCTCTTCCAGTCTGGCCTCCCCCTCATCCCATCACCTGCCAGTCAGCCTCCATAACCCTCCTGCTGCCAATATCAACAGAGACGTCATTCTTCAGTCAACAAATGCATCTGTAGCGTATGCCACTGCTGACCACATTTTTTCTTCTTGAAAAACTTTCCTGGCTTCCAAGACTTGACACATTTTTTCTCTCCTTACAGGTCATTTCTACTCACACCTTTGCCTCCGAACATTTTCAAAAGATATGAAGGTTCCTTAAGACTCTACCAAGAGTCCTAATCTTTTCCCTTTTTACACCCTTTCTCTGAGATATCGTATACATTATACAGACTTTAAATACCACCTGGAAAAAAATAACTCCTAAATTTCTATCTCTAGCCCAAAACTCTGTTCTGAACACCAGACTCAAACTGTCTTCTTGGTATCTCCACTTGCATTCACTCAAAGAGATCTCAACCTAATATGCTCAAACTACTCTTAATCGTCCCTCTCAAAGTTTATTCCTGCACAGGCCTTCCAGTTCCATAAAAAGTACCAGCACCCATCTAGTTGCTAAAACATCACTCATAACATGTACTTTTCACCCTTGCCCCACATCCTATCTATTAGAACCCATGATTTTCCTTACAAAACAGACCTTAAATCTATTTTTTTCTCTTCATCTCTCTGGCCACTACCTGATGACAAGCCGCTCATCCTAAAAGCCTCCTACATTTGGGTCTGGGTAGCAACCGCGACAAGGCCTGGCACTAAGGCTTTCCCTACATTCCTCCAATTTCAGCACAACAGTGCTGAAATGACCTGAGTGACCTTGCCTAAAATCCTTTAGTAGGATCCACAGGCATTCAGAGAAACCCCAAACTTCTCAGAGCACACTATAGGCCTGTCAGTTACAGGCTGCTGCCTGCCTCCTACCAGGTCAGACTCCCTTATGCTCTTCCTCCTGGGCCCTGGTCGTAGTTTCTGACAGTCAACAAGCTTTCCTGACCTCACACACAGTAGTCCTTCTGCCCGAAGAGCTCTTCCCTGTCCCTCTCTGGCTGACACTTTCTTATCCATGGGGTCTTGATCAAAATGCCACCTTCTCAGACCAAGTTCTAGGTCTCTCGTTGCTTTTTTCCTTTAGAGCACTGATCACACATGTAATTATACATGTGCTTGTATGTCTATTTATTGTAGGTTCTTCCAACTAGCATCTAAGATTGATGCAGAAATGAATTTCACTTGGTTTACCAGCAAATGCCTATCCTGCAGAGAGGCCAGTCTCATCAACAGATGTAAAACAGGAGGTGACTGTTGTGGATGCACGTAGCATCCAGACCAGATCTCCTGTAATCTGCTACCCAGGGCTTTCCTGCCCTCATTCACCACTTTTTGAAATCCAGGAGAAAACGATTCAGATTATTATGAAATTGGATACTCTTAAAGAAACATTCTAGGGGCCGGTGAGATGGCTCAGCGGTGTAAGCGCCTGCCTTGCAAGCGCGAGGGCCCGAGTTCGACTCCCGGATCCCACATACGAAAAAGGGGCCGGTGATATCGCTCAGCGGCACGGGTGCCTGTTGGTGCACGAGGTCCTGAGGTCGACCCCCCGGTACCCACACAAAAAAAAGAAACATTCTAAACCTTAATACTTGCACAAACAATGTATTTACATATAAAAATAATCATATGGACATACATGGTCTTATAGAAATACATTTCTACAGAATGAAGCTTTTAACCAACAGTTCATCCTGAGCATGGCTCGGGCAGCACGTCATTTCAACCAGTTGACCCTTGTTTCCACAAGATATACTTGTATGTCTGTTTGTTTTATATCAACTATTTATTGCATACTTCTTAAATTTAAAATGTTATATTTGCCTCTGATGTTTGTTTCTAGTGAAATATAATAAGTTCAGGTTATTTTCTTTTACTAATTTGTGTTTATTTGTGAAAAATAACCTATAATTTTGTGCTACAATCTATAAAGTACATTAGATATAATTTTTATACTTCTCCAGAATTCAGCAATATTCTTTTACAATAAAAAACAGACAGCTTTGGGACAGAGACTGAATAGGAAGGAAGTACCAAAAGATACACCATGGGCCGGTGAGATGGCTCAGTGGCATAAGCGCCTGCCTGGCAAGCGTGAGGTCCTGAGTTCGACTCCCGGATCCCACATACGAAAAAAGGGCCGGTGATATCGCTCAGCGGCACAGGCCACCTGCTGGTGCGCGAGGTCCTGAGTTCGACCCCTGGTACCCACAAAAAAAAAAGATACACCAAAGAAAAAACTGAGAAGGGGAGAAATGTTAACATATCAAAGAGGAAAAGTTTGTGTTATGAAATAAAAGACCAAAAAAAAAAAAAAAAAAGACATCTTATTGTCAACTATTCATAATACAGAAATGACAGAACTTGAAAAAAGAAATGAAACTAAATGGTGGTCAATGATTATAATTCTATGGGTGATGTCGACAGAGTTGACCAACATCTAACAAGCTAGCCTATAAGCAAAAGGCAAGGAAAGGCTGGGCGTGGTGGCGCACACCTGTAATCCCAGCACCCGGGAGGTACATTGTTCAAGACAGTAATGAGAAAAGAATTCTGAAAGAGACTAGACACTACTGTCCAGATTGTAACGTTGCGTTGTGCGTTGAATGTTTTCAAATACACTATACACAGAAATATTTGATAAAAGTGCCATTTTTATATTTCCTGTTATATTATCTTATAAAAATTAATGAAAAAAATATGCAATTTTTGGACATCCTGTATTTAAAATCAAACGTGCAAAACACTACAATAGGGGAAATGTCAGTTCTCTTACTAAACTGTAATACCAATCTTAAAATTGGTTGCATTTAATCATAACATACCATGATTAAACAGTCAAGATAAAAGCTTCATGTGGTGGCACACGCCTACAATTCCAGCACTTGGGAAGCTGAGGCAGGAGGATCCTAGCAAGTTTGAGGCCAGCCTGAACTACACAGTGAGACTCTGTCTCCACAAAAAAAAAAAAAAAAAAAGCAACTGTAACTCTTCTTGTTAAAACCCAGAATTGAAATGGTGGTAATCTGCAAGGTAACAGTTTAAACTCCCTATCATTTTTTGAGGCTATAGCAGATGAGGACAATTTTACCGTAAAAGTGGCAATTGGCTAACAACGAAAAATAGCAAATCATTTGTACTGCAATATTTTTAACTAAATTGGCTAAAACACTTTTTTTTTTTTTTTTTTTTTTTGTTTGGAAACAGGGTCTTGCTATGGTGCCCAAGCTGGCCTGAATTCCTGGGCTCAAGCGATCCTCTTGCCCCAGCATCCCTAGTAACTAGGACTAAAGGCCCAGGTCAGCAATCCTGGTGTACATTATTCTTTGTTAAAATTTCCATTAGGATAAATACTATTTGCAGCTTTGTATTTAATTATTTAGGCTTATAAAAATCAATACAATGAATTTAATGACCATCTTACATTTGAATAGCAATATTCATGTATATCTTCTCATCTGTCAGGCCACATCAGAGCTGGTATGGCAATAACCTAGTTGTAATTCTAGCAACCAGGAAAATCTGGAGCAACTGCTCACTGCTAGGAGCTTCCCTGAGTTCTTTTACTTAATATCAATGAACAGATAACCATTGAACTACATATTATGGGGCCTAAATAGAAACTACATGATCATATATGGTGATGGGTTTTCTATATACAGTAATGTCTGAGCCAATTTACCCCATTTAACAAAAAATAATTTTTAAAAAATTACCCAAAGAGTAGGAAAACAGTAACCAAGGTGTTAGAAAAGCAAAAAGTCCTTCACTCCAGTTATTATTTCAATTCTTTTTCTTTAACTTTTCTAGAAGGGTTAAAATGGAAAAGAAATACCCTTTTACAAGCTAAATATAGCTGCCCTGGCTCCAAGAACCTAAAGACACTGTTATACCTTTTTGGGGGTAGAGGCAGTATATAAAAGTTTTGTTTGTTGGCCAACACTGTTTTTTTAAATGCTAAAATCAATTTTGTTTTCTTTAGGGGAGCATATTTGAAATTTGTTTATTTTGCTCCTTGAGAAAAAAGTAGGAATTTTCGGTTGGGCTAGTGTTGTTTACTTGGTTCTATATAAAATGGTCAGAAGCGCTGAGATCTCACCAAAACCCCCCCAAAAAAACCAAACAAACAAAAAAACACAAACCAATATGGAACCTTAAGAAATCATTCTGTATTTTATAAATATGAGAAATTTTTTTACCTTGGAAAAGAAGGCCAAATACCCTCTTAACCTGAGTACTCATCAGGCCCATCAGGCCTTTGCCAATTCACAGGCAGGGAAATGGCAGAAAGGGAAAGAACAGACACGTGTACACAGAGCAAGGTGCCAGCCACTGAGTCAAAGGTGAAGAAGAGCAAGGGAAAGCACATTCATTGGGAGGGGCAGGGCACCTGCACCCACGCCAAAGATGATCTCACCGTGCCTCCAGGAAGAAAGCAAGGATCTGGCCAATTCTGCCTGGACTACTAAAGTATTTCAGGCACACACTCATCAAACGATTAAGTAATTCTGGCTAGAAATCTCTGAAAATGTTAAAGATCAATAGTAGTTAGTTTCACTATACATCTATATAACGCTTCATTATTTTTTAAGCATTTTAATTTTCATTACAAGTTGAGCATCTAAAATTTGACTATTTAAAAAATCTAGGGGGCCAGTGAGATAGCTCAGCGGCATAAGCGCCTGCCTGGTAAACAAGAGGTCCTGAGTTCAACTCCCGGAACCCACATATGAAAAAAGGGCCGGTGATATTGCTCAGCGGCACGGGTGCCTACTGGTGTGCTAGGTCCTGAGGTCGACCCCCGGTACCCACACACACACACACACACACACACACACACACACACACAAAATCTGACATCTACTCTGAGCAACTAATTTAAAGATAACAATACACAATGTATTGACCATTGTTATCTTCCTATTGTTGTTTTGAAATTTTGTTCTATTTTTTTCTCTTTAAAAAAAAAAATCTGAAATGCCCTGAAATCCAAAACTTTTTGAGTGCTGACCTGACACCACAAATGGAAAATTCTATACCTGACATCATGTGACACACCGTCAAAACACAGGCACACTAGAAATACTGTGTGAGATTACCCTCAGGCTATGTGTATGAGGTGCATATGAAACAAATGAACTTCATGTTTAGACTTGGGTCCCACCCCCAAGACACCTTGTTTTATATATATGCAAATATTTGAAAAGCTGAAAAATCTGAAAGCCAAAAACTTCCAGAATCATCATTTTGGATAAAGGATACTCAATCCATATTACACTTTATTCTTCAGAATTGAGGAATTTGCAATCGCAGAATTTGCTTTTAAAAATCACTTAGAAATATATATGTATCTAAGGACTAGCCATAAAGATATAGACTTACTACATATAAAATATTTGTTTAAAAAGGTGCCATAAAGAAATGAACCAGGCTAGGTGGTGCACCCCTGTAATTCCAGCACTCTGAACGGCTCAGGGAGGAGAATTGCAAATTCAAGCCCAGTCTAGGCAATTTAGCACAAAGCTGTTTCAAAATAGAGAACAAAAATGGGCTGGGAATATAGTTCAGTATGAAGTGTGGGCTCAATCTCCAGAAACAACAACAGAACCACTTCAGAAAACTTCAATCTGAAAATCAAGCAAAGTGATATTAGAAGGCAATGGGAACCAATGTAGCAATCAATACCTCAAGTCTCTATCTTTGGTATGTGATTTTCTTACATAAAACACAGAGTCTGACAAATATGTAAGTCATACATTCAGAATTTTTCAGAATTCAGGATTTTTATATACTGGTAACCAAGTTCAGAGAGTGAACAAATCAAAGCTTACAGTGCTTTCTTATTGAGTGCTTTCTTTTTTATAAAGCTATTTATGTGCATATGCATATTAGGAACATTAATAGCTAACACAGTACTGGCTAGGTCATTAATATACGTCAGGTACTGTGCCAAGGGCATTAGCTTTACATGGATCATCTCATGTAATCCTCATAACAACTAGTAATAGTAAATCCATTAACAGTCCCCGTTTTACACTCATAGAGAAATTCAGACAGGCTCAGGATTTACCCAAGCTCACACAACTGGCAGCCGGGACACAAATTCACCTTAGCCGCGTTGTTCCACTTTTATCCCAGAGCACAACAGAAAATCACATCAAATTTTAAGATGACCATAACTAAAACCATATGTAAAAATGTTTTACAATATGTAAAACATGAAGCTTGTAAGTGGTTACTTTAAAATTTGTATAGAAAAGTTAAAAAAAAAAAAAAAACCACACATATAGCACAACCATGTACACAGTTCTTACTACTTCAGCCAAAAACAAAATAAATCAAAGAGTAATTCCGCCAAGGTACTTCTGCATCTATTGCAGAGTCCATGAGGGTGAAAAAGTTCACTCATTGCAGTGATTTTAAAATCTTTTTGATTCATTTTTCCAAAAGAAGAGCAATTAATTTTGAAAGATTAACAACTACATCATTGCAACAGATCAGTAACTTTTGGCTAAGTCCACTAAAGTCCAGTTCTCAAAACAAAACTATTTCCTTGATCCATATCTGCCCATTCTAATGCTGCTTTTGCTCATGCTGCTATACTCTTTTGAAAAAAGGCATCGTGTAAAAAAGGCTCACAATATAGACCAGCGGTGGCAAACCTACGGCACGCACACAGCAGCGGGCTGTTTGTTATCACTGAAAGCTCTAAAAAGTTCGTCATCATTGATACACACGAAAGTTAACAGAATATAGTTAGGGAATAAAATGAAGTACTTCCATGCAATAAAAGCCACCGCTAATGACATACACATTTTTTAAAAACTAAGTTGTTTCTAACTGAAAAATATGTGACAAACTGCAATCTGGGGTACTCATAAGCAGTATGAAAACTGTGACATAATTACATGAGAACCATTTCAAATGAGTTCACAAACGTAAATGTTTTACAATTCCCTTCCCTGAAACAAAAGCAAATCTGTGCAATTACGTACAAGACAGGTGCTAATTTCCAAATGACACTTTCTTGGAAAAACGTGCAGCTGCCTTGCAGCTAACTGGTTGCCATTAAACTTCTACTTTTCAGAAAAGAAAAACCATGTGCCCTGATGAACATCAGCTGAGGATCCTTACTACCGTGAACTTTAAAGGAGGGGAAGATTCAAACTGAGACTTTACCAAGGCTAAAAATAGACAAGACGAGCTCTACCACTCTGAGTAAATTTACTGTTAAATGTCACTTAAGACTATTTACATCCTAACTATGGCATAAGTTAACAAAGTAAAAAAGGAACAGTACAAGAACACTATGAAAGTTCGAAACACAGAATTATGTGGATATTACTGCAACACTAAATAGCCTTAATAAACTCTTACACATACTTTTTTTTTTTTTTTTTTTTTTTTTTTGGTACCAGGAATTGAACTCACGATCTCGCACTTGCCAGGCAGGCGCAGTGCCACTGAGCTATATCCCTGGCCCTCTTACACATACTTCTAATGTGCTAGACCTCAAGAGGGAGATGCTAACTGAGTGTGTGGGTGGTAGTCAGAACAGGTTGGGAATGAAAGGACATAAGAATAACTCACAGATACAATGCTTAAGCACTTGCAAAATGGCTGTAGACAGTGCTATGGACCAGAAAACAGCAGATTAGGGTTCTAGTATGTACTGTACTATTAGTCAAGGAACCTAGGTCTCAATTTATTGGTTGATTGACTGACTTCGATGCTGGGGATTTAATTCAAGGCCTTGTGCATGTTGGGCAAGGGCTCTACTACTGAGCTACACGCCCAGCCCATTGCTTTTTTTTAAAGGACGAAATGATAATGCATATGATAGTGCTTTGAAACGTATAAAGCAACTATTATAAACATTACATGCACTGAGCAGTGATTATAGTTATCAACACTGTAAATTAATTTTCTGAAGAAACTGGTACTTGTTGGGGGCTAATATGAGTAGATACCCCAACTTGGTTGGGTTGCTGCCTAATTTGTGACAGGAAACATTCCATCCATGGAGTCCTTAGGCCATTATGTTTTTCTTTAAAGTAAGCTCACAAACTTTTTTTTCCTGGATTAGGTCCACAGTCTAGGTGAAGAGTCCTGAAACTACTAGTTTTCATAACAAAATTATTTCCTTGCTCCATTCTTTCACTGTTTAATAAACATTTTCAAAGCAGCAAAAATTACTGAACTTTGTTCAGCAATAAAGTTAATACAGAAAGCGGCACGGTATTTTACAGTTCCTCTTCAGCCAAAAGAGCCCAGATAGTCGTTTCCATAAAAAAGAAAAAGTCAACATAAGACACCAAATGATTATGTCTATGTTTATGCACGCACATACACACACCCCCACACCCTCACAAAGTTGTATTAAAACTCTAAGCCCATGCCAAAACATCCTTTAAAGGATGGGTTTCCAAGATAAAACTGGATAAAATGTAAGCACTCTGACACCTGATCAAATTCACCAAAAGGAATTATACCTATAGACACCTAAATTTTAAATCTTTACTATCTCTAATGTTACACATAATCTTTGTGTTACATAGGTTGAAAGATTCTACCTTAACCTGGAAAAATCAGTAGACACCCTACAGGTTTTAGCAACTGGAAGTCCAAGTCTTTGCTTGATTTTTAGTCATAGAAAAAAAAAAAAAATGAACTGAATTCTCCAATAGAAACATGATATTTTACAACTGAAAATAGTAACTGATTTACTTTCTAAAGCAAATTCCAATTAATATTTAAAAAAGTCAAATGACTGACTCTATTACATGTTGTAGAGCAAATAATATTTTAGCTAGAACAGAAGTTTTTGAGTTTTACTTACGAGGCACTCTGTTCCTTCAGAAGCTAAATAATTACTTTGTTAAATAGACTGAAGGGAGACTCCACTGTCTTCATGAATAAACTGCCATATCAGCTTGGAGAAGATAAATCTTGAGCACAAACCATCCATTTGAGTAAGAAAAATGAAGTCTAACTGAAGGTACTCTGATTAACAAAATAGTTTTGGTTTCAGGAATTGCAAAGACAGACTGGCCGTTACAGGAAGCTGTATTAATGCTGACAATGTTAAACTGTTTGCAGAAACTAGGAAGTTGTGGGGTGTTCCTTCCACTGTCACACACACTGTCCTCATCCTATATAACCAGCATTGCTTATGCTCCGCAACAAGCAACTGTAAAGCAAACAAAAACCAGTTGGCAGTGACTCCCAGCCATTTTGTTACTTTGATCCACATTGCCAATTATTGCACATCACAGCCAATCCTTGACCCCATATTTCCAAGTCACCAAGTTATCCAATTCCCTGTCAACTGAGTAGTTTTTCAAAAGACAAGGTATCTCATTAGTGCAGTGGCAAGCCTGAATGTACAGCCAAGGTAGGGTATTACAAATATTTAATCCAACGTTAAAAGAGATTACTTCTTAAGATATATTATCCTCACTGTGCTGGTTTACACATAAGAAGGTACCCTGAGTTTTAATGAGACCATGAATCTTAGATTTTTCTTTTGCACAGTAAGCTATTGAGTTTACCTATAATGGCACTAACCAGAAAAGGAAATGTTTGCCTTTGGGAACTTATGAAAACATTCATGTTTGTATCTGAAGTTATTACTAACAAATGGGTGGCCTTCTGAGGTATCACTACCTAGCCCTTATCTAAAAAATTGTCTAAAGGGCAGTCAACGACTCATGCAAAATGTAAGTTATGGAGAATCTTAAAAACTGCCAGTATTTGTTTTCAAACTTTAATTTGTATTAAGGAGTTTAAAAATCAATCATTAGTAGAAACAAAAAGACTTAATTTTAGTTAATGTATGTGCTAACTCCTCCCATTTTCCAATATTTATTTTTTCTATCCAAAATTCAAACATATGCATTGTTAAACATAATAGAAAAACAATAATTTTAAGAAAACAAATTATGGCTCTATAATACTGTACAAAGATTTCCCATTTCCTGGAAAATCAACAAACTAGCATTTAGAAATACAATATTTTATACTTCCCAGAAGAAACTTAACGCAGAATGTTTCTTTCTTTCTTTTTTTTTTTTCCTAGAACACACTTTGTAGTTCAGAATGTCTAAAAGATTGAAGAAATAAAGTTAATGCCAGGCCTCATGCTAATGGAAGAGAAAAAGACAAGGCACACCAAGAGAAGCTTCCATGTTACCAAACATGAAAGGAAGTAACTCTACGGCACATGCCGGCTCAAATGAGCATAAGTAAGTACACTTGAGAGACCACAGGCCACAAAAGCATCTGAGTCTGCATTTGAGGCCTGAGGAAGTTCACAGACATGGCCCTAAGGTAGAGGAGCAGGAACAAATTCATACAAATCACCTGTGGCTGTGTGCTAAAAATACAGATCACTGAGTCTCATCTCAGATTCCTGAACCAGATCCTTATGTGGAGGAAGTCTGGGAATCTGCTTGTTTTAATAAGCATTTCAGTTAAATCTGAAGCAAAGGGGTCCATGGACCACATTCAGTCACATTAAAATTTGATTACTGCTCCAAGTGAAGGGTAAGATCTAATGAAGAGGATATGGTAAAGAAAAATCCAGGCAAAGGTACTATATGAAGAGCGATGGAAGCAGAAAATCAGAGCATGTGGGAATTAAAAGGTTATAGAAGGGGCCGGTGAGATGACTCAGCGGCGTACGCGCCTGCCTGGCAAGCGCGAGGCCCCGAGTTCGACTCCCGGATCCCACATACAAGAAAAGGGCCGGTGATATCGCTCAGCGGCACGGGCGCCTGCTGGCACACGAGGTCCTGAGGTCGACCCCCGGTAGCCACAAAAAATAAATAAATAAATAAAATAAATAAAAGGTTACAGAAAATGTCCAAGAGCCTAATGAGATATTGTTGGAATCACCATGCCAACCACCACAGAGAATCCAAAAAGTGAAAATGATTAATTCAACATAATAATCAAGCACCTACTATACGTGCCAAAATACACCCAGGGGGAAAAAAATCCCCATCACCAGTATAAAATTAGATCCTGTTCTTCTTTTCTTGTCTTTCTACTTTTTATCAGAATAAAAGTATTTCTGAACTTTCCTTTCCAAACCTTTGAGAACTTATGCCTTGAAGCATTAACTGGCTCACATCAAGAACATGGAGGTCCTTATCCTAAGCAGTTTCACCTATTTGCTACTAAAGAAAAAGAAATTCTTAGCGATCTGTCTCAATGATGACCAGAGTCTTGATATGAGACTAAGATGTGAAAGTCCAGATTTAA
Organism: Erethizon dorsatum; assembly: GCA_028451465.1. Lineage (NCBI taxonomy): Eukaryota > Metazoa > Chordata > Mammalia > Rodentia > Erethizontidae > Erethizon > Erethizon dorsatum. Next base: position 14,254,061 of record CM051826.1, read on the forward strand.
AATAATTTCAGATTACATGGCCGTAGGGCAAATATAGAACTCTCTCAAGGGAACTTTCAGGTACATAGATGCTCATTTATTCATTCAAAATGTACTGGATGCTTATTACAAATGGCTCTTTCCTCCCCTACACTTTGGAAAGATGAGTAACAGCTTGAGGCGCAAAGTATGGTCTGTTGAAAAAAATGAACTAAGGAGAATAAGCAACACCTAAAAACTGGAGCGATGGTGCAGGAAGATGAGAAAGGATATGGGAAGGAGCTCAGCCAAGCGGGTCTACCACAGCTAATATAACAATACTGACCAAAGATCAAAAACCAACCAGAACTCTGGGAATTGGATGCAGGTCGCCTGTCAAATTAAATTCATAATTTTCAACATTTCTAGCTACTTAATTTTAACAAAAATATGAGCCAGTCTCTGACTTTCAGAAATGAAATTATTTAACAAGCTATATACATGAAAGAGAACTATGTGAGATAGCATATAATCAGTTGCTACTTACATGGTACACATAAAAGCCACAATTCAGACAAAATAAAGATTAAGATGTTAGTTTTTAGGCTGGGCATGGTGGCGCACACCTGTAATCCCCGCACTTGGGAGGCTGAGGCTGGAGGATCACAAGTTCAAGGACAGCCTTGACTACAGAGTGAGTTCAAGGCCAGCCCTGAACTATGCAGAGAGACCCTGTCTCCAAAAACAAACAAACAAACAAACAAAGATGCTAGTTTTTAAAAAAGATACTACGATCACTTTTCCAGAACTCTGAACAGTCAAGACTGTCTCTGAGCACGAAGACTGCTGGCTGTACATCCCGTATAGCCACCGCACCTATAAATGTGGATCATTTTAATGTCAGTGACAACATAAAACAGACTAGATTGCTGTCATTGATAGAATCTTTCTGGTCTTTGGCAAGTAAAAAACCCAGAATACAAGCAAAACATTCACAATTACAAAAAACACTTGATTAAAAATCTGTCTCTATTATTTTTGTATACTTAACCTACACCGGTCATATTATTTCTTTTCCATCCTTTTTTCAATCCTGTGTAAGAGCTACTAAGTATGTTATGGTTAGTCTTGTTCAAAACTAAGAATAAAAAACAAGTATGAAATAAAATTTGTTTCCCATGGGAAACAGAGGTACAATAACAAAAAACCAGTATTATTTTGTATTAAAATAAGGAACATTTATAAAACGTTTAGAAGCCTTAAAAAACACACAAAATGCAAAGACATAAAAACTATATTTACTCCTAAACATTAAAGATCTTTTTTTTTTTTTTTTTTGTGGGTACCGGGGGGTCGACCTCAGGACCTCGTGCGCCAGCAGGCGCCCGTGCTGCTGAGCGATATCACCGGCCCCTTTTTCGTATGTGGGTTCCGGGAGTCGAACTCAGGCCCTCGCGCTTGCCAGGCAGGCGCTTAAGCCGCTGAGCCATCTCACCGGCCCAACATTAAAGATCTTAATCTCTGTATCAAATTAATCTGTGTCATAAAATGGTTAAAGAGCATGCTTAAACAACTAGGTTCAGTTACTGAACTCTTATTCCAGAATAAAAAGTCAATTTTTGTAGATACTGTTAACTACGGTTAGCAGAAAATTAATTCCAATGTAAGAATTAGACGTGCCAAAGAAAATCATTATAACCTTCCTTTCAAAAAGGAAAAATGATCAATACAGTAGCTTTATTAAGTCTATGCAGTTTACGTGCTTAGGAAAAGCTCACACAGCAATACAAATATCTAAGGCTACAATTTTGGATAAATACATTATATTGTGGAAGTCAGAGAAAAAAGTGTGCTAAATCATATTACTCAATGTTATTAAAATGAAACCACATTTTAAAAGAGCAAACATCTTACCAGCTGGAATTCTCGACGCCGGTCATAGGCATGCTGTATGCCGCTGTCTGTCCATAAGGCTCTTATAGCAGGAAGATATTGTAAAAAAATCCCAGTTTCCACCATTCCTTTTGCAGCCATGGGAGCGCGGGTATCAAACGCCATCAACTTGTCTCCATGGAGCTGGTTGTCATCATCTCCCCAAGGAATATGAAGTTTCTCTCGAGCATCTACCAGCACCCTCATACCTTTGTTTAAAAAAAGTATGGGAAGAGTCATTAGATACTATTGTGAACTTTTATTCCAGCATCATTATCTTAAATTTTAAACTACTCAGACCCACCTCCTCCAAAAACAGAGACAGGCATCAAAACACCCTTATCATTAAAAAATAAAGTGTCTACCATGTTAAAATTAGAACCATGAAAAACATACTATTAAAGCAATTGTTCTTTCTGAAAATTTTTAACATGTTGCAATTCATAAAATAATTTTTGGGGCAGAAGGTGGTTAAAACTGACGTAGGGGGAAAAGAAAAGTCATACTGCATAACCCAATATCCAGGCTCTGAAGACAACAGCTGCAACCGAGATTGTATGAGCCCGTCTAAAAGACAATTACTTTTGAACACTAAGAACCACGTAACTGTGTTCAGTTTGTTCCCACAGCACCCTAGCCTCAACACCAATTCTTCTAGAAATACGTTCAAAGTTCAAAAACTTCTCCCAGATCAGGCTTCAAAGCAATGCAAGCTGCAGGATGGCCTCACATTTCCCTAAAAAGGAGGAAGACCAACTGAAAAATGACAGAAAAAGATTTTAACTCAGAGGTTAGTTCAAACTCAGTATTTGTATCACTGAACTGTTACTCTGGCCCGTTAACAGTCTATTAGGAAGTCATTTGTTTGAATAATTGAAAAACCATTTTCCTGTCAATTTTCTGATCATGCCAACTCAAGACGCTGGATGGCTAATGACTTACTTCGTCTCACAGCGATTCTCAAAGTAGGTCACACCAAGGACCCAGTGTACATTACTAAGAATCAGGTGTTTACCTGGCTCACAGTTAACATGTTGACTCTATTCATTAATGGAATTCCTTAAGTTCAACCACAGTAGGATATAAAGTATCTTTAATTAAGGACTGCAAAAGCAGAGTCTGTTAATTTCGTGCTAACCATGAAGGCAGGCCAAATACAACAGTCTTTTACAAGTTAACTGCGGAGTACCAGGGCTGGGAGCTGGCAGAGGTCTGTGGGCTCCTTGGCCTACTGTCCTTGTCATTGCCTCCAAATGCCTCCCTGTCTAGGCAGTTTTTCTCTACCCAAGATGGGGAACGGGGACACACACAGAGATTTTTTTATGTATTTCCCGAACAAAAAATCCACTTAAAAAAAAACACTGTTTGAAAAGACCTGCAAAACCCTAGATAACATGCTTGGCAAATAAAGTAAGGAGAATCTTGATGCACATCAAAGTACCAGGTGCTGTATTTCAATTTTGCCAAGTAGAAAACACCCGACACTATGAAAACTGAGAACTGACTTCTACATCACATAATAAAAACCATCTTTCCGATTTCTTTGAATGGCCAAGAATAAAGACCTTGGGCATTTTTCACTTAAGAATGATGTTTAATTTTTAAAATACTATCAAAACAGGAGCACAGCCTATTAGCCAATCCAACACTGATTCACTGACCCCACCTGTAGAGGGCCTGTATGACTTTTAGGCGTAAGTCTTCATATTGCCATGGAATTTCATTTAAAAAAAAATAGATGGGATGTCTTTCCCCATCTGTGTGAAACGGTGATTACAAACAAGCATCCTTTAACACTGGGGCTAAAAATCGCTCTTGCTAATCTTTTTTAGACTAACTGTATGAGTCTGCCCTTTCCTGAGGTCAGTACCGTAAACCTGACGCCCTCAAATTTCATGCCCTTGCCTCCAGGGACTACTGCCCTACGCCCTTGACAAGGTGCAGCAGAAGTTTCCTCCTTGCGATGGTTTCAGGACTCCCTTGCTCAGGAGGCGGCCAAGCAAGACAGGAGTTGGGAGCGACTGGACCTTGTGGCTTCGGTCACCCACCAAGGGCGGCGGGGTTCGGGGAGGGGGTACTAGGGTGCAAGGCTCAAGGGTAGTTCTCGAATCTCCCGCCTAGTCTGCAGGGAGGAGAACAGGAGCGGTCTCCCCGCAGCCCGAGGCACCCGGCTCGGCTCACTTCCCTCTCCGAGGGGGCGAGGCCCGCGGCGGGGTGTGCGGTTGGCTGTGACCCCCACAAGGGCAGAAAGGGAGAAAGCGGGGCGCCCCCAGGCACTCCCTTTGGGGGCGGGGGACGAGGGTATCCCGGGTGGCCAGAAGCGGTGCCCCAGGCGCGCCCCCCTTCCCGCCCATCCAACCGCCCGACCCGGTCCCGTCCTCCGCCAGGGACACGGAGGACGAGGGCGGTGCCCGGCCCCGCGCCCGCCGCCGCCGCCGCCGCTCCCCAGCGCCCGGCCCGGCCCGGCACCTTTAATCACGTTGCTGTAGATGGTGGGGCGGAACTCCTCGCGCGCGCGCTGGTCGAAGTCCTGCCCGTGGATGATCCGCATCTGCTTCAGGAAGGTGGACTTGCCGCTCTCGCCCGCGCCCAGCAGCAGGATCTTCACGAGCCGCTTCACATAGGTCTTCTCCCGCGACAGGCATTTGTCGATCTCCTTGGACTTGCGCTGCTGCTCGGCCTCGCCGCTCGTCAGCACGCAGCCCGGGAAGCACACGGACAGCACGGACCGCGACGGCAGGAAGTCCGCCATCTTGCCGCCGCCTCGGCGGGCTCCTCCGACTCCTCCACCTCCTCCGCGGGCGGCGGGCGGCTCCGGCACCGCGGCTCGAGGGTGGGGAGCGCGGCGGCGGCCCGAGCGCGCCCGGGGAGGGAGGGAACCAGCGAAGTGACTCGCAGGGCTGGCCGGACAGGGAGGGCCGGGCGCGCCGGGGAGGGAGGGAAGGAGGGCGGGCCCGGGAGGGGCGGTGGCCCCGGGGGCGAACGCGCGCGCGCTGCCTCCCGCGAGCGCGCACGCACACACGCTGCTCCCCGCCCCCCGCCCGGCGGCGGCGAGTCGCGCGCTCGCTCTCCCGCTCCCGTGCTTGCCGCCGCTGCTGGGCGCGCGCGAGGGAGACCCGGAGCCGCGGTCACGTGCGCCGGTCCTGACGGCGCCTGCGGAGCCCGACTTTCTGTTTCTCTTTAACTGCGCCCACTTCCGCGAAGAAGGGCTCCATCTCCGAGTCCGGGAGGTCGGAGACCGGATCGTAGCCCCTGCCCTTGGGGCTCCCTTTCTCGCCAACCACTCCCACCGCCCTTTCTCTTAGATTGCGCGCCCGTCGCCTGCTGTCACCTCCACCCGCCCTGTTTTGAGGCCACTGGCTAGAAAATTATTTCAAGAGCCAGCGTGAGCCTGGAAGGTTTTTCGTGCCTTTTCCTAAGGTGACTCTTTTGACAGTCTTCTCTCTCAGGTCCTCACCTATAACTAGACATCCACCCCCACCCTCACGCTCAGCTCTTCATGGCATTTTTCTGACCGCTACATGGGCTTTGGTTTGAGGCAAAAGAACTGGAGTCGTTCATGTGAGATGTGATCGTTAATGTTTCGTTCATGTGCATTCCCATCCGAGCTGCGTTATGATTTCGGTAATGCTGAAATCAGTGAGCGGCGAGGAGGGTGAGGTCATGGTGAAAATCCCCCTAAGCCGGACACTGTGATGCAGATTCTTCCCCACGAGGAAGCAGATAAGCAAACAGCACTGTAGCAGGCAAATTTTAGGCTTCCTGCCAGATTACAGAGGATATGACCAACGAAAGGCTTTTTTTTTTTCTTCTTAAACCTAATTGAGGCCAGGACACCTGAAAGGCCTGCCTGGAGACAACAAGTGACAGCAGGGTTGGCAGGATGACTGCTAGCAGGGACTCCAGAAGGTGACTTTTATTTCATTCTTAGTACAGTATTTAGTTCCAAGCGGAAAAAGCCGAAGGCCGTTCAGGTTTTGGCAGTGCAATCTAATGCTCCTTGGTTTGGGCTCCTGTAGCTCAGAAACTTCCTGTATGATAGGGAGTTGGGTAAGAGGTCAGCACTCTGAGAGGCTTATGAGCAAGTTTAAATTTAAAAATCAGTGATAATCAGTTACTGTCTGGGGTTGGTGTTGAGTCTCATGACTCAGTGCATTGGCTGCAGTAAACGATGCCTGTAGTTGGATAATCTCCCACTCTGCTGGCCAGGCCCACTCGGTTGACAATCTACGATCTCCGAAGTGGGACAGGATCATCCCTAGTATCTTTGGATGCCTAAGATCAGGCTTGCCGTGCGGTGCTGCTGTCAGGCCAAATGCATGGTAAAAGTCTACCCTGGGTAAAAGATCTGTGTCTCAACTAGTGTTCGGGAAGCCTTGCTTTTGAACCATGAAAAGTCTAGCCTTTGCCCAGGACAGAGGCTTAGCAGTAGCCCCCAAAGCCCTATTTCTGCATTGACTCCAGATGCTAATCTGAACTCTGCAGCAAAGACAAAGCTGAAGCCTGTAAGTCAGGCTAGTTAACCCCCCCACCAAAAGTGTGTGCAATGAAATGGAAAACCAAGGATTCCTAGGAGGCAGGAAGGTATTCCTGCCCAGCCAGTTCATGTTGTGACAGGTAAAGCCGCAGGGAATCTGTTCAGAGCCTTGCATGGAACCTTACCTTGGAACAAGCTTAACTCAGACTGAGCCCAGCTACTTTAATCAGTGTTTCTGAAAAAGAGAATTCTTTGGTCCCTGTCTGAGGTTTGTCTGTAGCTATCCTACATCTAACTGGTGATCAAGACCTTTTAAGTCGTAAGCATAGAATTAAGAGTTTGGTGGTTCCTCACAAAGTTATACGTGGATTCATCAGATGATGCAGAAGTTCCACTCTTTGCAAAGAGTTGAAAACAGACCTTTAAACAAAAACTCTTATGGCTATGATCATGGCAGCACTGTTCAGAATGGCCAAAAACAACCAAATGCCCATCAGTGAATGAATGGATAAACAGAATGTGATATATCCATACAATGGGATTATTCAATCATGAAAAGCAATGAAGTGGGCTGGAGATGTAACTCAGTGGTAGAATGCTTGTCTATATGAACTCCTGGGTTCAATCCCCAAGAAAGAATGAAGTACCACACACAAAAAAGAATGAAGTACTGATACATAATAAAACATGAATGAACTTTTAAAATAATACACTGAGTTGGGCACAATGTAACCTGTAATTCCGATTTTGAGGGAGACTGAGGCAGGACGATTACAAATTTGAGTCCCACCTAGGCAATTTAACGAGACCTTGACTTAAAAAAAAAAACAAAAAACAAAAAACAATGTTTGGCAGTGTAACTCTAAGTGACCCTGGGTTCAATCCCTAATACTGGAAAAAACAAAAAAGTTATGCTCGGTGAGAAAAAAGGCCACATATCTTATGGAAATGTTCAGAATAGGGAAACCCACAGAAACAGAAACCAGATTAGACGGATTAGAGTTGCCAAGGGCTGGGGGGTGAGGGAAGAATGGAGAGTGACTGCTTAGAATGGATACAAGATTATCTTTGATGGAAATGGTTTGGAACTAGAGAGTGGTGTGGTTGTAGAACACTGAATGTAGCAAATGCCACCGAATTGTACCCTTTAAAATAGTCAAATGATGACTTTTAATGTTACGTGAATTTTACCACAGTAAAAAAAAAAACGAGTTAGGGAAGATATTTTCCATAAATAGTCATTGGCATTATTTAACACTGAACTTCCCACAGTGTGATGTAATGAATGAAAAGTACTACTGTGTTTATTTTTATATGCTCACAATTAGTTGCACCAGAAGTAATCTTCGGGTTACCCTGAAATGATATTGGTGCTTTTTAAATTTTCAGATGCATTGTTTCATAAGTGGAAAAAAGTCCAAACTTTTTAAGGGAGTATGGAGTCTACTGGTTAGAATCAAATCTTCTGGGTGCTGTTTCCAACAGATCCAGATGTCCATTCTTTAGAAACATCTGTATTGTTGCAAGCCAGTTAATCCATATGTAAGTGAGGGGTTTAGATGCCCCCTGGAGCTGTGTTAAAACAATAGGAACAGTTGATTAGTTGCAGTGTTCTTTCTGGAAACTCAAAATTTAATGCTAAACAGTTTTGCAAAGCTGGGCATGGTGGCGCATGCCTGTAATCCCAGCACTCAGGAGGCTGAGGCAGGAGTATTGTTGCAAATTCGAGACCAGCCTGGGCTACAAAATAAACTCAATACCAGCCTGAACTGCATAGCGAGACCCTGTCTCAAAAAGACAAAACAACAGCAACAACAAAAAGCCCAAGAAACAGTTTTGCAAGATAAATAATGAAAGGTGCAACTACAAATGAGATACATCTCCCAATGCCATCCTCTTGTCCCTTTTAGGAAGGAACAAGCCCTTTCCAGTGGTACTGCCATTCATAAAAGCTCCTGTTTGAACTCTTGGAATGGAAAGATAGGCTTCTCCTTTATAGTCATAGTTCATTTTCAATTTTAAAAAATGGTATTACTGAGCTTATTTACCAATTTTTGTGCCAAATAACTTTGGGCTGTTTACAAAAATGAAGATAATCCACATAGGACAAAAATGTGTCACCCTCAGACATATTCAAAAGAATGTGGAATGTGCCAGAGGCTCCAGGAACAGTTCCAAAGAAGAGTTTAAAAAGTCTCTTTTTGAATGATGGGAAATACAATTTAAATAAATGTGTTGCTTGCCAAGGTAACTACTCACTATGCAGGATGGGACAACACCCATTTAGATGTGTTTATTTAAAGATCAGTCACATAACTTGATGGTTAAACCTTGGGTTAATTTTCTAATAAGGATGATGACACATCCAGCGTTCTTGTTACACAACTCTTGTGTTTCACCATCAATATAAAAATAGGTGGATTCACATTCTTTCTTCCAGATGAAACAGGCATGGACTTTTTCATACTTCCCTTTCTTTCCCAGGAAAGGAAGGGAATTCCCGAGCTCTCTCATAGTACAACCCTCTTACATTTGTGTGATGTTTTAAATGCTTCAAAGCACTCTGACCTACTTTGCTTTATCTCATTCACTGCTCACAATAGCTTGACTAGGAACACCCAGCATTAACCTTGCTCTTCTTGGACACAAGGAGAAGCTGATGGGAAGTAATGCTTAAATAAAAATTTCTCAAAGCCCCACTCACCATGGCCATTTGCAGAGCCAGGACTGGAAACTCCCTAGTTTGACTCTTAATGCAGTGCTCTTTCTGATACGCCAAAATAGTCCTAGTGCTCAGAATGCCTGGATGTATGAAGACAAACTGGAGGCCAGAAACTAATTGTACTTAGCCTCCAGGCACCGTGAAGTCCAGCAGTTTTGTTTGTCTGTTGTTTGGTCTGTTTTTGCCAGCCCCGTCCACGCTGGCTGCCATCTTGAAGTTCCCCAGCTGTTAGGCTGATTCTAGTAAGATGTTCCGTACTCCATACTTTGAGCTTGAACTCTGCTTGTAAAATGTTCCAGGTGGCTGATGGACAAATAAGAAAAGAGGAGCCGAGCTTAGGGCAGTATTTACCAGGTGTGTAAAGCCCCACACTTTATTCACTTAACATGAGTTAGATCGAAAAGGGCAGCACTTTTTTGGTAATGAAATTTGTTTTTGCCCTTACCAGAATTAGCTTCTTATGTGGAAAGTTTTGTATGAAACCAGACATGTGGAATTGAATTGCGGGTGGTTTTGTTTGTTGTTGTTAATAGTGGAAAACATGACTTTAATTATTGGGTTGTATTTTTCTCAGCCTCTGAAAAAGATCCACGAGCTGCTGATGACCAGCTGAGACCTTAGCTCAGTGGAAGTCAGAAGCCTGTACTCTTCTGAAGACACACACCAGAACCCTATAAATTCTTACGTCTTGCCCGCTGCATCAGACCTGCTTCTGGGAAATCTGTTTGTGTAACTCTGTGCACTAGGCTGAGTGTGTACACCTGACATTCTTTCTGAGACACTGAAAACATCCTACTCACTCCATCTCCTTTATTTTCCCTACCACTACCACTTTTAAAGCCAGAGATACTTTTTATGTTTTATTGTCTTTAAATGTCCCATGCCAGAAAAAAGCAAGGATTCTTAATTAACCTAAGTTTTATTTCTCCAGGGAAGTTCAAGTTGGCACTCTGAATTTATTCCTGCATGTCAAAATACCCTGCTTCCAATTGGGTGGCAGCAGTTTTCTTTCCCTAGAATGCTGGATTAACAAGCTTGGACCTGCTGCTCCCAGCAAATACACTCCTAGCTGGCTGGCTCTGGCTGTAGGGTAGCATCACATGTCATGGCCTACAGAGCTGGCCTTTGCCTCACTATAAAGTGCCAGGAAGCATCAGCTGGTTCAGTCTATCATTGGACAGTAAGGGCTCACTCAGGGGTTCTGAGAAATGATCCAGTGGCCCATATGGCCTTTGTCAGGCTATGACAGACTGGCTCCCAGAGCAAATAATGTCATCAGCTTGTCTTTCTCCACGTTCCTATGTCAGCTGCTAAGAAGAAGAAAGGCGAGCTCATGGAAGGATTCAGGGAAAGGCTGCACCTCCTGAGTCAGAATGACACCCTGGAGGACTTAGAAGATTCTCCTGGCTATTCTGGACCCTAGCAGGGAGATGAGAGGCAGAAATAAAAGCCAGGAGAAGTGGCTTGATGTGTGCCTGGCAATTTTGTAATTATGATTGCATGAACTGTAATAGGAAAAGTTCCCTGAAGTAGCAAGGTAATCCACTATTCTGTCTAAACCAGTATGACTCATACCAGATTGCTTGCCATTCATTTTGTTTTCCAGAGAAGGCGTGTAGTACAGTGGGCAGAACTTGGGTGAGAACTCAGTTAGCGGATCCAAGTCTGATCGCTATTTGTAGAATGGGAGTAGTTGTACGGAAGGATTGCTCATGGTGCCCTCGGTGTCTGTCCATACCTGGGAGCCTTAATTTTAGACTATTTGAAGAAGAAACAACTTAATGTCTTTAAAAGCCCTTCAGAGGCTCAGCAATATTGTCATTGTCATAATGTTCTCCCTCTTTCCTAAGCCTTCCTGTCTGTAGTTTAAACATACTTCTTTCCTCTCCCCTGCTCAGCTTTATTTAACACTGCTGGTGTGAACCCCAACAGGATCTGTTTCTGGTTGCCTGATAACAACAATGAGAAAAACAACACGTACCTATGAGAAGTTGTCCTGAAACTCAACTCTGAAGAAGTGCAGGATTTATTAGTATCCATCAGTAGCCTCAGGAGTCACCTTGTCAACCAGAGAGGTGAGGCTAGCAAATAGAAATGCTGGCACAGTACAGCAAGAGCAGGGGCTTTGTTTTCTAAGTACTATGAGCTTGGGTGTTTTCATAGTGATTCTGTAAGATGGTGGAGTAGACTTTCAGTTGGTGTTATCATGCTTCTTTTTGTTGCAGTACTCTGTCCTCAAGGCCATGGGACTAGGGGGTGGCTAATGGGCATGCATGTTAATACTTCAGCCCATGCCTCCCTGCTTGGGATGTACATACCCCCAACAGCCACATTGGACAGCCCTTTGGCCTGGGAGTGGACCCATCAATGGTGCAGGCTCCCCTCATGACAGACCCACATGCAGGGAAGTGGCTTGGCTTGTGTGCATAAGGGACTTTGGCATCCTGGTATCTGTGGTTCAGTCTGAGAGGAAGCTCAGGTCCTTGGGGGTCCCTTGGCCTTGCTCCATTTGCAGGGCCAGCATTGGAGAGGGCCATTTGGATCCTCTAAAGCACTGCCACGCAGGGGCCTCTCTCGCCCAGAGTGAAGGGTGGAACTAGCTGGGAGGATGCCATAAGATAACGTCCCAGTTGCCCCCTTACACAGGAGCCAAGCCAGACCACAAAGACTCCCAAGTTCTCAGGCTCTTGAGATGGATCCCAATGGGGACCTTTATGAATGTCCAGCTGAAACATTCCACTGGAGTCATTCACAAGCCAGTCCTTGCTTGTGGACAGTTCGTGCCCAACCCCCACACCATAGGAGTCCTCTGAGACCCTCGTAGTTGCTGCCTTTCCCAAGACCATCCCAGGCTGAAAGCCAGAGAGCACTTTATGAAAAACTGGCTGCATAATGTATAATGTTCTGGACTAATTCTCGGTTATCCAGTTACCTTTCAACAGCAGATACTCAGTGGAAACTCACTTCTGCCGGATGTGAGCTAGGGTCTGAAGTAACACCCAAGAGAGACGGGCAGAAGCATCAAACCACGGCTCTGCTACCCGTGTACCTATGGATATCCTGTCCTCGGCCACCTACATTCTCTGAGCGTTATTTTCTTTATCCAAAAACAAAAACAAACAAACAAAAAAACCCAGAACTAATAATGCCCAGGAGTGGTTGATGAGAAGAGTAAGTGTGGTAACCTGAAAAGCACCTAGCATAGTGCTTGGCCCAGAATGGTGTCAAGAAATGGTGTTCTTTGCTGTTTGGCATTGAGGATTAAATTTGTTAAAATGACTGGACTTGGCACACACCCGTAAGCCCAGCGAGTTGGCAGGCCGAGGCAGAAGGACTGGGTTTGAGGCCAGTTAGACTGTGCCTAAACAAAGAAAAAATGATTTTTAAAAAAACAATAGAAATTCAAAATCCAGAGTATATTTTACATTTTCAGAAATCTCAACAGATACAGTACTTTTTATCAGAAATACTTCACCTGTACTTAGATTTCTTAAAACTTAGTCAAAGCAACACACCTGTAATCGCAGCTACTTGGAGGCTGAGGCAGGAGGATCTTAAGGTCCATCCTGGGCAACTTAATGAGACTATGTCTCAAGATAAAAAGGGCTGCAGATGTAGCTCAATGGTAGAACACTTGCCTAGCATGCATGAGGCCCTGGGTTCAATCCTCAGTGCCACACACATGCACACACACAAAAATTTGCAGTTGAAAAGGTAGATTCACAAAACCAAGTTGCTCCAAATGTACTTAAACATTTTCTAGTAACTGAGTTAAGTATCAGTCTTCAAATTAAAATGAATAACATTAAATAAAATACAAAATTCAGTTCCTCAGTGACAATGGCCACATTTGATGCATTCAGTAGTTGCATGAAGCTTGTGGCCATTTCCTAGGCTGATCCACAGGAAGTGGCCAGGAGCCTCGAGCGATTGGACAGAGGTGAGGCTTCCCAGGCAGGTGAAACAGCCCTAGAGCCAGCGTGTTACTGAGATGACACGGAAGCCAGTTGCTCAGAACCAACTACAAAGTCATGCCTGGGTACTTGTCGTTAGTTTGTTCTGGAACCAGTGAACAGTGCTGAAACTGAATACTGAACAAAATTTTCCCGTAAGAAATAATGTAATTAGAAATAATTCATGAAACTAGGCTAATATTAGCCTTTTACTGGGCTAATATAAGCCTTTTGGACTCAGCAGTATTGCTCTCAACTTTTTTGTGACCCATGATTAGTTCTTTTTTTTTTTTGTGGGTACCGGGGGGTCGACCTCAGGACCTCGCGCGCCAGCAGGCGCCCGTGCCGCTGAGCGATATCACCGGCCCCTTTTTCGTATGTGGGATCCGGGAGTCGAACTCGGGCCCTTGCGCTTGCCAGGCAGGCGCTTAAGCCGCTGAGCCATCTCACCGGCCCCCATGATTAGTTCTTAAAACGCACAGAAGTACAAGACAGTAATGATGAGTAAGTGGGGGTTTTGCACTGTGTGGGAGCTACAGTGCTGAAGCACTTTTTCTCCTCATCAAAATGCAACAAGTACAGGGTTTGACGGGTTCTGAAGCTGACAAGGACCAAGGTATGCCTGGAGGTGAGGCTGAAGGAGCAGTGCGGAATCAGGTTGAGAAGAATTTGGGTACCAGGTTAGGCCCCTGAGATTTTACTCTGTAGCTAATATTGGAATATTTTTGGAGCAGGGATTGGGCCACACTGGACTGTTTTAGGGGGATTCCTCTGGTACCAGTGTCTATGAGGACCGAGAGAAGAGAGACACCAGCCAGAGAGAACAGGACACAGGTGGGTATGGTGATACAGGTGTGCAGAGATAGCACCTGACTGGTGTGAGAGCAAATGCAGGGAGTTCACAAAGCCAGACCCCAGAGGACTCAGAAACCAGCCAGGCTCCTTCACAGCGAGGATGCGAGGCGGAGGTAGCCTCTAGGGCTGTGCGCCTGGGAGGAGGTTGACACTGAGAGGTTTAAAACAGCTGAACACAGGCCCTGACGTCTCTTTTTTTTTTTTTTTTAAACAAAGGTATAATTTATAACTCCAGCCCCACCCTCTGAATCACAAGGGTAACCAGGGACTTTGTCCCAGTGTGAGATTGTGAAAGATACTCCTTAGATCGAGGGAACTTTTCAGATCCTGCGTCTGGGCGGGAGCTGAATTAAGAGGCCTTTTTCTCAGAAGTCAAGGGTAGGGCTAAGTGGAAAGCCCTCTGCTGCCTGGCTAGCTTTTCCTCATCCCTAACTTCTGCCCTGTGGAAAGCTTTCCTTCCCGGGTGAATTCTGGCTTTGCTGTGACGAGGAGGAAGGCTCTGCTCCTTCCCCCTTGGCTCCTCTCCTCCCTGCCCCACTGCTCCGGGATCCAATCTCCTTGTGCACGAGTGTCCCAGGGGCTCCACAGGCACAGCTGGGGACTGACCGTGGACTGTGCTCTCTGCTGCCTCCAGTAAGCCCAGTGCTGCACTGTGGAAAGAGAGGAGAGTGCTTGCACTGGGTGAGGTGTTGGGAGTAGCTGGGGAAAGCGTTTACAGGGAGTCCCCAGTGGGTGCACCAACTGGCCACTACTGATCAAAGTGCTCTGTGCCGTGCTGGAGGCAGGTATAGCTGCCCAAGGCCAAAACCTCTCAACCAGCCAGAGGGTGGGTGTGAGTTTTAAGAGAACAAAAATGAGGGGAACCTGGGGCTGGATAACAACATGGGGTGCGGACAAGGGGGCCTGGAATAAAAATGGAATAATGTGATGAGAAGGGCGGTTGTCTATTGAGCGCTTGCTAGGCACTGTCCAAGAGCCTCTCAGCAATTATTAGCCTTCTCCCCGTTTCCCAGATAGGGAAACTGAAGCTTCGAGCAGTAAAAAGGTAGGTGTCCAAGGTCACCCTCAAGGGACGGTGTTGATTCAAACCCATAAATGCCTGACTCATGGCACCTTCTTTAGGAGCACGGATCTGCAAACCATCAAGAGTACTAGTGAACCCAACCTGCAAATGTTAGGTTTCATTGTTGCTTTGATGAATAGGCCAAAGTCATGTTAGGAGCATCATGTACACCCTATTGCTAATCAGAATGAACTAGAACATTTTTTTAAAATTTGAAGTGCTGGGGTCAAACCCAGGGATTTAACTCTGGGCCTTACGCACGCTCTACCAGGGAGCATGTCACTCTCAGCTCTGAACTGGATGCATCGGAACAGGTAGTTCTCCATGCAAGACATGAAGAGGATACTCAAGCCATTATCAGGGCTCTGCCTGGTTGCAATGTGGAACCCTCTGTGTGAGGTCTGCGTTGTTCAGGGCGGCACCCACCCCGGTGTGTCCAAGTAGCTCTGAGCTGGGTGAGTCTAGGCGGGTGCTTCCTCCCAGCACTGGCTGGGAACTGGGCCCAGACTTGGGCTTTTCTAGGTCAGGCAGTTCTGTCTTCAGCCTGGCCAGAGGATACAGTTTGTGTAAACTGCAGACATTGCAGGCATGCTGTGTAAACACAGACTATCTCCCACTCCAACATTTCCTCTGAGGAGGCTCCTCCAACTGGGAGGCAGGATTCCAACTTCTTATCAATTCGAGCTTCCTACTCTGATACAAGGAAGCTATTAAAGTCCGTTTCCTGGTATTGCCTTGACCCCCACCAGAACATTCTCCTGTGGAAGCACATGTCCCTTTGAGGAGAATTTTTTTCATACTCCCCAAATCCACTACCCAGTCTCAAATCCCCCCACATTAAACAGGTCTTCAGGAATTTTGAACATGCTTTTAGCCAAAGCCTAGCCCTTAACATTTACTTTTTACTTTGGCTAGTTTAACCATGTTTACTTGGTTTTCCCAGCCCTCCTTGAGCAGCCCCGCTGCATCTTTCACTTTATTTATAAACTTTGTTTCCTTCTAGTGTCAGTGTACTTTTTACCAACCCCCACATAGGCCCTGTCACCTCTGTAAAGGTTTCCTTGTATTTCTTTGGTTCCTTTCAGTCTTCTGATTGTGAAAGTCCTACTCTCCTCTTCCCAAGTCCTACTGAGGGAAGATGAGAAAGAAATGGTTAAGGCTATCCCTCAGATCTACCTAAGAGTGATCAGAACATTTCCTAGCACTCTGACCTTCATTGATCTCCCTCTTATCTGAACCTGAGTTCCTGTGGAACTCAGTGTCTCTGTCAGGCAATTTAGTACTTCCCGTAGCCAGCCTCCAAGATGGCACCCAGTAAGACGCTCAGCCTGGTATTCACGTGCTTGGGTAGCTCCTCCCATAAAGATAGCACAGACTTATGTAGCCAGGAAGGATACTGTGATAGCTAATGTGACTTCTGAGGGTAGATCTTAAGAGACATTGTGTCTTCTACCTTGCTGTCTTGGACCACTTGCCATGGGAGAAGTCAGCCACCATGTTGTGAGGATACTCAAGCAGTCCTCTGCAGGGACCATGGGGTAAAGAACTGAGGCTTCCCGCTGGTAGCCAGCACCGAAGTTGCAGCCATACGAGTGAGCCACCTCAGAAGCAGACCCTAGTCAAGCTCTAGGCAGGCTTCAGGCAACAGTTTGTAATCTCATGAGAGATCCTGGGCCAGAACCATGAAGCTGTAAATTTTTCCCAAATTCTTGATCCATAGGAACTATGTGAGATAATAAATGTTTATTATTGTATTAAATTGCTAAGTGTTGAAGTTATTTGTTTTTCAACAATATATGGTTCAGAATTTAAATAATAATAATAACAATACTACCAGTTAATAATACTGAACATTTGCTAGTGCTAGGCACTGCTTATCACTTTTGTTTCATTTTGTTTTATTTTGTTTTGGGAGGGACAGAGTCTTACTAAATTGGCCAGGCTGGCCTTGAACTTGCATTCCTCCTGCTTCAGCCTCCTGAGTGCTTGGATTATGGAATTATAAGTATGTACCACTACATCCATCTCTGTTTATCATTTTATATGTACTATTTCATTTAACAATATAGTCCATGCAGCAATGAACACTGACAATATGGCAAAACCTGTCCTAAGCGCTTCACATATGTTATTGCATGCTGTCCTCGTGGTGACCTGTGAAGTGGGTATTGTGATTATCATCCTTCCATTTCATGTACAGTAGTCCACCTTGTCCCTCAGGGTGTATTCCAAGATATTTCAAGGATACCTGAAGCCATGGTCAGTTCTGAGCCTTCTTATACCATGTGTTTTTTCCTCTACACACATACATACATAAAGTTTGACTAGGCACAGTAAAAGATTCATAACAACAGCTAATAATAAGGGGCTGGGGATGTAGCTCAGTGGTAGAGTGCCTGTTTAGCATTGTAAGACCCTGGGTTCTGTCGCCAATACTGAAGAAAAATCTAATAATAACACAGAGCAATTATAACGATATACTGTAATCAAAATTATTTAAAGAATATGAATTAGCCAAGTATGTTAGCACATTCCTATAGTCCCAGCTACCTGAGAGGCTGAGGCAGGATGATTGAAAGTTTGACGCCAGCCTGAGCAGCTAGCAAGACTCCATGTCAAAAACAAAAATAACTTACCAATTTTTGTTGTTGTTTTGCAGTACTGGGCTTTTAACCCAGGCCCCCATGGCAAGCCACATCTCTAGCTCTTATTTCTTATTTTGAGACAGTTTTGCTAAATTACCTAGGTTGTCCTCAAACTTGCCATTCTCCTGCCTCAGCCTTCTGCATAGATGGGATTACAGGCAAATGCTACTATACCTGGCTTAGGAATTGTTTACTTTGGCAATTTCCATATAGTATTTTCCAATTGTGGTTACTGAAACCACCGATAAGAGTGGACTGTTATTTACAGTCTGCCCTTGGTATCCTCATGTTCCAAATCCACGGATTTAACCAAATGCATCTCAAAAATATTTGGGAAAAAATTGCATCCACAACTGAGCATATATAGACTTTTGTAATGATTCCCTAAATAATGCAGTATAACAACTATTTACATTGTATTAGATACTGAAAGTAATCTGAGATGATTCAAAGTATAGGAGAGAATTGTATAGGTTATATACAAGGACTGTGCCGTTTTACTTCAGGGTCTTGAGCACTGGAAGATTTCGGTATCTTTAAGGGGTCCCAGAACCAATCCTCCAAGGATACCAAGTAACAACTTTATAACTTTATAAGGAAAAGACAAAGAAAACTTTGGTAAAAGGTCCAGGGCATACAGTTTGGGATTAGAGCTCAATTTGCCCTGAAAGCGTGTGGCGAGCCCTCATGCCTGTGTTGGTTTGTTTTTCTGGATGTGGGTCTCGGCTCTCCACCCACCAGACTTGCTTTTTATAGTGACTGTGCCTTTTGTCTTTGCTTCCCCACCATGATGTGCACATGATAAGGACATGATAAATGCTGCAGCCTGACATGTCCCTTAGCTCAGTACCCTTCTTCAACTCCATCATAGCACTTTTTGCCTATAAAACTTTTCTGGGTTCAGACTCAACTGCCACACAGAGACACCGAGACAATGCGACTACACAAAAGAAAAAAAATTATTGTGAGACAGGGTCTTGTTGTATATAGTCAAGGCTGGCCTGGAACTTGCTACGTAACCTAGGCTGATCTTGAACTTGTGATCCTTCTGCGTCAGCCTCCTAAGTGCTGGCATTACAGGTGTGTACCCTGCCCAGAAATATACATTTTTTTTTTTTGTGGGTACCGGGGGTAGACCTCAGGATCTCGCGTGCCAGCAGGCGCCCGTGCCGCTGAGCGATATCACCGGCCCTTTTTTCGTATGTGGGTTCTGGGAGTCGAACTCGGGCTGTTGCACTTGCCAGGCAGGCGCTTACGCCGCTGAGCCATCTCACCGGCCCAGAAATATATTTTTTAAGCCAGATGCATGAGGAGTCTCAGTGACTAGTTTGTTCAAACAGGCTGTTACTCAATTTGAGGCTGGAGTGCTATGTCATGGGATTTGACATGTGACCACTCATGTCCTTTGACCCTCCATGATCCCATCCTGCACATTCTGGGATATGTAGCTCATACTGTAGATCCTGAGGACATTAAAAGTACCTTCTCTTAGCTGGTCATTGGGCACATGCCTGTAATCCCAAGCACTTTGGGAGGCTGAGACAGGAGGATCACAAGTTCAAGCCCAGTCTAGGCAACTTAGACTCAACTCATCAGGATCCTTTCTCAAAAAATAAATAAATAAATAGATAAATAAATAAATAAATAAATAAATAAAAAGGGCTGGGCATATAGCTCAGTGTGAAGGCCCTGGGTTCAATCCCTTGTACTGAAAAAGCAAACAAGCAAACAAAAACAAAAATCAAAGGAAAAGACCTCTTTTCAGACACTCAGAAGAACTTTTACAAGCTATCTCACTTAAATGCACTAACTCCATTTTATGTTGTTATAAAAGAATACCAAATCCTGGGTAATTTATAAAGAAAAAATACTTATTTCTTACAGTCCTGGAGGCTGGGAAGTCCAAGGTCAGAGGGATGCATCTAGTGAGGACTTTCTTGCTCATGGGGACTCTCTGTGGAGTTCCAAAGGCTGTGCAAGGCATTCCATGGTGAGAAAGAACAAGTGTGCAAAAGCCCTCATGATCCAGTCACCTCCCAAATACCATTACTGCATGCCTTAGGGATTTGGTTTCCCACACACGAATTCTGGGGGACAAATATTCAAACCATAGCAAGAACTATTGCCACATCAATATCAGCTCACTTCAGCCCCTGCCTCCTGGCCTGGGATTTGGAGCTTTGAGAGCCTGGGAGGAAGTGGGGTGGAGTCTGCAAAATTTTGGAGGACACCTCCTGGGATGGGTAGCCAGCAAGCCTCTAGCTGAGGATGTTCATTTGTGTCATTTTGCTCCAGCATGGACCTGACAACTCAATAACTTCTTCAAAAATTCATCTCACCCAACATAGGTTGAGCTCCTCCTAGAAGCAGAAACCAGACCATAAGGACTAATAGTGCAAGGTCCCTGCCTTTCAAAGTGCCAGCTGTCCGTGGGGAAGACTGATAAAAGTGTAATAAATTATTCAGACCATTCTGAGGGTCTGGACAGGGGAGGAGAGAGGTGAGCGACGGCCGAGTGTGGAGTTTATAGAACTCGGGTTTTCAAGTTGGAACAGCATGGTTGCAGCTGCGTAGAGGTTCCTCCAGGACTTGCTCAGTCTCCCGCATCTGGAAGCAGGATGTCAGGGTCAGTGGAAAGTGTTGCTTTTATATCCTGTTCCAAGGGCTTCCTGGAAAGACAGAAGAAAGGAGAAGAAAGCACAGGCTGTTGAGGCCCAGCCTGCTTCTCTCCACAGAGCCATGAGTCACCCTTGGGAAACATGCAACAGAATCCAGCAGAGCATTCCCAAACTTGACTTGGTTGCTTTGATCGTGGCATGAGACTTCAGATGGCCCACAAGCTGGCCTGTGTGAGTGTGCACAGAAGTTAGGCAGGGCTCATGGACACTCCTTGAACCCCAAACTCTCTCTGGACTCTTGGTATCTTAGCTAACCCAAATTCCCTGACTTGGTGACCAGCTCTGGGAGCCTGTGGGGTGTTAGACCCTGTGCTAGGAACTGGGGGTTTTGAATATGCTAGGACACGTCCTTGAATTACCTCGGGTTTATAAGTCACTGAATGCTGCAAACTCCTGGAGTCACTAGATCCAGCTGGAAATATAATTTTAAAGATTCCCAGGGAGACTCTACATTCAGTAGGTATTCCAAAGAGCCCAGCCTCTGATGAGGAGGTTTTTATTTGTTTGTTTTGTTGTAGTATTGGACATTGAACGCAGAACCTTCACACTGAACTACATATCCAGCCCGCCCCCTTTTTAAGACAGTCTAACTTAATCGCTAATTTGCCCAGGCTGGGCTTGAAGTTGTGATCTTGCTACCTCAGCCTTCCAGAATCCTTGGGATTACTGGTATGTACCACTATGCCCAGCTGTGAGGAGGTATTTATGCCATTCTCAGCGCAGCCTCCACAGCTGCAGGAGTTTCCTAGGATTCCATAACAAAGTACCCAGACTGGGTGCCTTAAAACAACAGAAATTTATGGTCTCACAGTTCTGAAGGCTAAAAGTCCAAAATCATGGTGTTGGCAGGACCATATTCTCTGAGCGCTCCAGGGGAGAACCCCTTTTCTCCTAACTTCTGGTGCTCGCCAGCATCCCTGACATCATCCCATGCAAATGGCTATCTTTTCCCTTTGTCTTCACGTCATCTCCCTCCACGTCCAAATCTCCTATTTTTAAGGGCATTAATCATATTGAGTTAGGGTCCACCTGACCTCATTCTAACTTGATACCTCTGTAAAGACCCTGTTTCCAAATAAGGCTACATTCTGAGCCACTGGGTGTCAGGACTTAAATTACCTTTTTTTGGAGGGCAGGACATAATTCAACCCATAACACCAGCCTTTTAAGACTACTCTTCACAAGACCCATAGCAACATAAAACTGTGGCCAGTGTATGACTCAGGCAGCTAGAAAGATGTGTTTTGACAAGTCAAAAACCTCTTACTAGTTCTCTGAACTTGGCATATCACTGTAATTGGAACTTTAACATCCTCTAAAATAGGGACAATAATACCCCGCAATGTTAGTAGGAAAGAAAGAGTCACTGCCTGGACCAATAAATACTAACACACACACACACACACACACACACACACACACACACACGGTATATACACTGTATATAGTCCTTGCTTTGAGAAACAGGAAAGACAAGATGGACCTAAACAAGTAATTAAAGTTTCCATGATACCAGAAATAAGGGGAATATGTTCAAAGTACAGTAGAAGTAGAGAGAAAGACCTGAGGGGCTTCCCAGAGGAAGTGATACCTGGAGAAGGATTTTGAAGGTAAACAAGAGTTTGGCAGGTACATGCATGGAGGTGTGAAATAATGGGCCACTTCAGAGCATCAGAAGCCACCTGGTATCACAGGCCTGAAAGTACAAGGGAAGGAGGGGTGGGACACAGGCAGGAGGAGTAATCAGGGAACGGATCATGGATAACTTCATCTGCATGGGTTTCATTTATTTCCTGTGGGTGACGAGGCAACATCTCAAGCCTTGGGAATATCAAGCAAGTTGTGAAGGAAAAAGATGACACAATCCAGCTGGGTAGCTAAGGAGAGATTAACATGTGCACTGTGTATAGCTGGTTTGAGAAGGACTTGGAGGAACCAACACGGGGCAGTGTGGTATCCTAGTGCTGTCAACAGCAGGGAACTGTGATTGTGCCTAGGCTGGAAGCAGAAAGAGGTGAGAGCAAGAACTGGCATATTCAATGCTTGTAGGAGCAGCCACCTGATGGGCTGGGCTTTGGTGGATGGAGGCACCCAGGAGCATGGTGATTAGACAACCCAACCTCTTCCTACCCTCTCATCTCCCTACCCAACTGGAAGACCAAAGGCAAGGAACCCTCAGCAGTAGAGTGTGTGTAATCCAGCTCCCCAAGGCTCAATGTGGGAGAGAGGGAGCTGGAGACAGGAACTGGAGAAGCCAAGGGCAGGTGTCCAGCCCAAAGGCTAATGGATGGAAAGAATTGGTAATAATCTGAAAAGAAATGCTTTGGTTCTAAACTAAAAGTCTCAGGGAAGGTTTGGAAACCAGGGACAGAGCTGAAAGAAACTTAGGGGGGAGAATTGACCAGACTTGGTAACCACATAATTGTGGACAGTGAGGGAAAAGGAAAGATATAGAAGGTTAGGCTTTGGGGAAATGTGTGACTGTTGGGGCTGTCAACTCAGGAAGGGAATCAATAGGAAGAGAAGATTTTCCTTTTGCTTGAGGGCCTTGGCTGAGTATGGGAGATGATGTGGTGTCAATAAGCTCAGATGGGGACTTGCTGAGCTGCAGAAGGGTCGTCCTAGTCAACATGTCCATAGGCCATGGCAGTGGCATCTAGAACTGTGCTGTCCAATACAGAAGCCACATTTACCTTTTTAAATTTAAATGAGTTAAAATTAAATGAAATCTAAAATTTAGTTCCTCAGTCACAGAAGCCACATTTCAAGTGTTCAGCAGCCACATGTGGCTGGTGGCCACCATATTGGACAGTGTTTTGTAGAATGTTTTCATTGTTACAGCAAGTTGTTTTGGACAGCACTGGTCTAGGAAATGGAGAATAGTTAGGGCTGGAATAGAGATTTGGGGGTCATTGACATATAAGGGGGTTCCCATCACAGGATGGGGGGTCAGCCTAGAGACAGGGACAGCGAGAAGTAAAACAAGAATGGAGTTCCACAAAATATATACATTTACGGGACGCCCAAGGACCCTACAAAGAAGGCCAAGAAGCAGCTATCAGATAAAGAATAAGAATAAAGTCACATCCAGAAAGCAATGGAGGGGCCTCAAAAAGGGAGAGGTGGGCCGGTGAGATGGCTCAGCGGCATAAGCGCCTGCCTGGCAAGCGCGAGGGCCCGAGTTCGACTCCCGGATCCCACATACGAAAAAAGGGGCCGGTGATATCGCTCAGCGGCACGGGCACCTGCTGGCGCGCGAGTTCCTGAGGTCAACCCCCCCGTACCCACAAAAAAAAAAAAAAGAAAAGGGAGAGGTGAGCCATATGAAATGTAGCAGACAGAACAAGAGAAGGAAGTAGAGTGTCCCTTGGAATTGCCATTGGGCTGGTCATTTGTGGATTGAGTAGTTTAAATGGGAATCCAGACTGCAGCATTAGGGAGTAGACAGGAGAAGAGCTGGAGACAGCCACTCTCCCAGAAAGCTGGGAAGAGAAGGATGGTAGCAGGGGTAGGTTGTGGGGGAGGGTCACATTATTTTAAAAAGATGACTTTAGTAATTTATAGACCAAGAGAGAAAGGGAAACACACACAGACACACACAGAGGGAGAGAGAGGCAAGGAAAGTGGATATATAGAAGGAAACAGAGTCAGTACACACACACACACACACACACACAGCGCTGGGAATGCCCTGGAACAGGAAAGGACAAGAGTGGATGAAAATGAGCCTGGTGGGGGAGGTTGGAGTCAGGCCTGCCAGCTACTTGGACTTCTCAAGTCCAGTGAATACCATGTCACCTGCTGAGAATAAGGAAATGCAGTTTTGGTTGGGGACTTGAGAAGAGGGACTAACACGAGGAAGGCTTGAAAAGGGCTGCCAAGTTCAAGAAGAGGTCGTACGGTATGGAGACCCCAGTCAGATGACAAGACTTGGGATTCTCTTGATGTGATTTTGTAGCTGTAGAGGATTTGAGGGTGAATCATCAGCATGACCAGGGTGAGAGGACCCCAAGAGTGAAGAAGATGGAGTTTGAAACTTCTTGTCTAAATAAAGAAAGTGAGACTTGCAAAATCCTTGCAGGTGTTCATGGTTTCCTTTCCTTTGCTTTTCCTGGAGCAGTCATCTTCCTGCATCCTTCATTCCCAGGAAACTTACAGGCAGAAGACAGTAGAGTTGGGAGCTTTGGAAAGTCCCTTGTTTTAGAAGGTCCCTGTCTGGCACACTTGCTTGGCTCCCAGATCTGCAGCTTGTGAGAGGCAGTGGCTGCTGGTGGCAAAATAAGGGGATGGTGGTCCAGGAAGGCTGAGCCTGGGCCCGTCACAAGAACACTAGGGGTGCCAGACTTCCGGGGCAGTTCTTGGTGACCAGTGTCTATGAGGGCCATCAGCTGGGATCCACTTGGCCTAACCAACCCAGGTGGGCTTCAGAACCAGCTCTGCCCCTCATCACGAAGGCTAGAGGACCTCGGCAAGCGATCCAATACCTCCGTGACTCATCCTAATTATAGCATCCTCATAGGGATGTTGTGATAGTTAAGAGTTGAAAGGTACAAGGACCCAGTACCCTATGGACACCCAGTAAAGATGGGGAGCTATGCTTCAACATTGTGTGCCTCAGCCCCAGGAGGCTTGATAAAGCAGGGAGGCACTGAGGACAAGGTAGCAGCAGCTATAACAAGTGAGGGTTTATGGTGTGGCATGAGGATACTTTGGGCCTCTCATGCTGGGAGCAGGGACCTCTTTACATGGAACATGGGCAATGTGGGCAGTAGGGGCAATGTGAGAGGTGGGAGAAATGTCTTAAAAATTTTTTGGTGGTACTGGGGATGGAACCCAGGACCTCATGCATGCTAGGCAGGCCTGTACCATTGAGCCACATCCACAGCCCAAGAAGCAGCATGTCTTGACATGAGGGTCACTCAGAGGTGGAGGGACCTGTGTTGAGTAGCTACTACTGGGAATTCAGCCTGTGGTGTCTTAGTTCCTCCCCTTAGGCCACTGAAGGCTCCCTTAAGACTCCTCCTGAAAGCCAGTGTGATGGCACATACTTGTAAACCCAGGCACTCAGGAGCCTGAGTCAGAAAGATTGGGTGTTTGAGACCAGCCTAGGTAACTTAGAGAGACCCTGCCTTGAAATAAAATTAAAAGAAAAGAAAGGAAAGGAAAGGAGGAAGGAAGAAAAGAAATGAGGGAAGGAAGGTAAGAAAGAAGGAAGGAAGGAAGTTAAGAAAGAAGGAAGAATTCCTATTGAGTGGAGTTTCTAGCAGGGCAGCTGATAGTGTCCCCTTTCTCTGCCTGAATTGGATGAACACGGCACAGAAATAGCGCTTTTACTTCTGATGAATCCTTGGTGGGAGAACCCATGGGCCTGTTGAAGCAAGAAGGAAGCACGATCTGCTGCGTGGTCAGTCATAGCAAGGTGGCTCTAGGTGGGGGCTCTTGGGGTGGGATAATGCAGAGCAGATGCTGCTGCAGGAAGCTCAGTGCCTAAGAGGAAAGGAAGGCATGATAGTTCTTCCCCAATTTGCTAATCCCATGAGTCATTGCATCTCTTCCAGGCCGGCCAGAAAAGGGGCAGTGCCTGGGGACTTTACAGCCAGGGAGACAGACTCCAGGAAAAAACCATCAGAGGGGAGGGCAAGCCTTCTAACACTCAGCAACTCCATTTTTACATCATGCTTGTAGTAAGGAGTAGCGAGTTGCTGTAATGGTTTGGTGGATGGCTTTGGAGCTGGGCTGCTTAGGTTGGAATATGACATCCACTGTGCTAAGAACCCACTGAGCCTCCCAATTCTCGTCTGAGCAATGGGGACTGTGTCACCTTCCACCCTCAAGAGGTTGCCATAAAGATGAAATGAGAGATTCTTTAAAACAGTGCCAGGCGTGTAGCAGGTTGACTGCAGGAGTATTGCAATCTTCATTATGGTCTGAAAGGTTTAAGGGGGTTTTTGAAGAGCGTTGCAGAAACAGAAGGGCTTGGGCTATCATAAAGGAATTTTAATGTCAAGCCTGTTCTCTTAGGGACAGGCAACAAAAACTCGGGACAGCTGGCCTTTGGGGGAGGCTGCTGCTAAACAGGCAGAAACTGAGGCTCCTGTGCCAATATGGTTCCTAAGCTGTACTCTCTGCATCTTTCCAAACCTCGTTCTCCACCCTAATATTGACTGAAGGACTGCCTTACTCCAGGCATGGAGCCAGGAGCTGAGAAGAACATATGGACAAGAGAATCCAGTGTCGTCCTCAAGGGATGAGAAGCCAAAGAAGAAGACAGACTGCTCAGAGACAATCAGATGCTCATCATCCATATTGTAGCAGAATTCTGTACCAGAATTTTCTACCTTTTTGAGGCTGAATAATAGTCCATTGCATGTATATCTAACACATTTCGTTTACCCATCTATCTACTGTTGGATACCTGGATTGCTTCCACCTCCCGGTTATTGTGAATATCACTGCTATGGACATAGGTGTGGTGTACAAATTTAACCTTTTCCTTCTGCAAGTGAAAAAAATTATTATTAAGGAAAGTAGACCAAGAAAAGGCATAAAGAAAGGATCTAACCCAGCAGGGGGAGGGAATCAGGGAAAGTTTCCCCCTGAGGAAGTGACATTTTGCCTGAAGCCCAAAGGATGGGAGCTTAACTTGGTACAATGTAAGTGAAGAATAGTTTTGCTCATATGTGACAGCACTGAAGCCATAAGAGGCTGGGGTTGTTCCATAAATGGAAATGGACCGGTGTGACTGGTCCTCTCGCATAGATGTCAAGAGGAGAGAAGATGGGATGAGCTTGAAGGACCTTGTAGGACCCACTACACATGGGCTTTTCCCCAACTGCTATGGTTTGTGATGAGCAAGTGAGTGGGTGTTGATATTATTTGCTGTGATAGGGAACAGTGAAGGAGGCATGGGCTGGAGTCTATACAGATTGTTCATTCCATTTTGGACATCACACAGTTGAGATTCCAAATGATATAGGAGATTATGGTGTTGCTGGTTAGACAACATTGGGCATGGGGCTCTCAGATGAGAGGTTGTGTGTGACATGAGATATAAGGGGTAATCAAAATATACTGTGAATGTTTAAATTTTTTTTTATGTGTGTACCGGGAGTCAAACTCGGGACCTCATGCTTGCCAGCAGGCGATTGTGCCACTGAGCGATATCATTGGCCCCTTTTTTTTTCCTATATGTGGGTACTGGGAGTTGAACTCAGGACCTTGCACTTGCCAGGCAGGTGCTTATGCCGCTGAGCTATCTTACTGGCCCAAATTTTTAAAAAATTTATTACAGTAAAAGACACACTACCATTAATCCCCTTCAAGCTTCTCCTTTGAACACATTTATCCCATCCTCTTTACCACTTTCTGAAGCAGTTCTGGAAGTCAGCTTTTGTGTTTTTACTAGGTGTAGTAAAAAAATATGATGAATGCAGCTGCAGAGTGGAAAGGCAGGCTCCTAGAAACATTATGACGTGTCCTCATTCACCTTAGTCACCAGATCTGTTTCAGTGTAACTTATGGCTCTTCCTCAAAGTCAAAATGACCATGAAAGGTAAGCATTTTGAACCAATTTAGACTATTGAGGGAGCCAAGACAGTAAAGACACTCACAAAAGAGGACTTCCAGCACTGCTTCATGAAGTGTCAAGAATGATGGGATAAATATGTTTGAGGTGAGAGGGAGTATTTTGAAGGATTAATGGCAATTTGTCTTAACAGTCACTGTAGTTTTTCAATCACACCTGAAACAGCTGGAAAGTCAAACTAGTCATGTTTAAGATAATAATAGTAAACTGGACATGGTGGCATATGCCTGTAATCTCAACACTCAGGAGGCTGAGGCAGGAGGATCGCTGTGAGTTCGAAGCAAGCCTGGGCTACATAAGCAAGTTCAAGGGCAGCCTAAACTGCATAGTGAGACTCTGTCTCAAAAAAAAAAAAAAAAAAAAAAAAAGATAATTATGGTAGCCAAAATTTATGGAATCAGCAATATGTAAGAGTTATTAACATTCTTCATTTATAGATGGGGACACTGAAACATGAGAGGCTGTGATATTTACCCAGGGTCCAACAACTCAAACATAGCAGTGCTGAGACTGTAAACCCAGGCAGCCTGGCTACCATGTCTCTTGTTTAGCCATTCTGTGATCCCAGAACGCTAGGAGAGCAAGCGGGCCTGGCCTAATCATTCCTTTTACAAGAGAAAAATGACTTGCCCAAGGACACCCTAGCTTGTTATAATATGATTGAACCACAGTTCAAGTCTTTGACTCTGGTTTTATCTTTTTTCATTATACATTCAATTTCAAGTCTTTCAATTTCCTTCCCAGATTAGCTACTATTAAATTTTCTAAAGTTTGCTTTTCTCTATTTTTAAAAAATTTCAGCAGAGGGTGTGCATATTTGTAACAGGAGAAAGGAACTTGTCAAGCAGAGACATCAATATTACTTAACAGAATCCATCAGACTGTGGTTTAAGAGAGGCACATTGTGGTGCCTCACAGAAAGATCAGAAGCCAGAATGGTATTCTCCTATTTGCCTTTGATAATTTCTAGCAAGTATTTTGGGAAATCTCTGCCCTATACTCAGTGTAGGAACTCTATTCCTCAGGATGGAAATGATGAGGGGGAAACAGTCCCTTATTACAGTATAGGATGCTCTCCTGGGAAGGGTGTCAGGACACCTTACTTAGATCCAGTCACTCTCCATGAAGCTCCTGAAGGACCAGCACTTACGCATTCTCCTGCCAACGCCTTCCTTCCTCACTCACGTATCCACCTTTCCTGGAAATGATGGTGATGCAGGGAAGAGAGTCACAAGCTCCCTGTTTGCAGGAACAAGATTTCCGCTTACCATCAGGCAAAGCCCATCAATTCAGACTGATGAAGATGCTCTAAGCAGTTGACTCGTAAGTATAGCATGATGGATGAAATCTATTGAACCCAAATGCATTTCAAAAAGGTGTTCTCCCTCTAGCAATATCTTGGACCAAAATAAAACAATGCAGATTCAAGACAGAAGTTTGGTAAATATGATTACTTATTTTGAAGACTGAGAGATCTCTCACTTTTTTTCCCTTTCTTCCCCTACCTTGTCCAATTCCTCAAGCCACTCCCACTCATAATACAAATAGGATATATTTATTTATTTCCCAAGTTTTACAAAAATTTAAAAATTTTAATGTATAGGTTTTTGAAACAGGTTTTCACTATGCAGCCCAGGCTAGCTTCAAACTTGAGATCCTCCTGCCTCATCCTCCTAAGTGCTGGGATTACAGGCATGTGCCACCATGCCTACCTCCATGTTATCTTTATAAAGGAGTTTTTGTGGCTTACCAAAAGAGAAAAGCCCAGACAATAAAAGCAATGATATATGAATCAAACAGGAGAACAGAAGAAATATTAGACTTCAAATATTCGTTCTCATTGCTTCATGGAAGCCCAATGCCAGACTTGATGATCCAGATGAAAAAGGAAACATGACACACATCTCTCTTAACCAGGAAAAAGGAAACTTATTTTTTAAGGGGCTACTGAGTTTTTCTTTGCACTAAACTTTGAAAGCAGTTTCTCTTATGGTAGAGAGATAGAATGGACAATACTTTGACTACCTTCTTGGATCAAATCAGATTTATTTTCCAAAAGAAATTTGCAAGACTAGTTATTATAATGACTTTTGATAAAAGTTGGAAATCCTAACATAGGAGTTTAGCTGAAAAGATGATGATTTATTATGAGCATTATTGACAGTTCTTGAAAGCACACTGGTTTCAGCTTAGACTAGCAAGAACTTTTGGATGCAAAGGCTATTTTCAAATATATTAGTCATTCTTTTATATCTTTGACAATGTAAATGTTGCGAGTCAATGTTATCATCTAAGTCATTATGATTTTTAATGAGATACTGCTTTGGATGAATCCTGGAACATGCAATTAGAGACCTATCTCTGTGCCCGTAATAATGATTAATAGGAGGAATTGGGGTTATGATGATTCAGACATAAGTCCACTTAATTCTCATCTGTTCTATTTATTTATTGAGACAATATGTCTCTTTTCCCATTTGAGCCAATGAGGTCTATAAGAGATGCAGAAAATAACATGGTAAGATATATGCTGAAAATCAGGGCTATGAAA
The DNA here is from genome assembly GCA_028451465.1 of Erethizon dorsatum. Classification (NCBI taxonomy): domain Eukaryota; kingdom Metazoa; phylum Chordata; class Mammalia; order Rodentia; family Erethizontidae; genus Erethizon; species Erethizon dorsatum. The sequence continues at coordinate 14,284,480 of CM051826.1, forward strand.
ACAAATTAAATACAGAGTAGACCAGGGTGGGCATAGGGTGAAATAGGACCAAATGAAGATTTGATGGCAATGAAGTCATACTGTTGCTGCGAACTGGCTGCAAATGGCACTTCCTGGCAAGTGGTGGTCTACAAATGGCTTCCTAAAACACAACTATACTATTCCACCAACATCACCCTAATCTGTGATCCATTACTGTCATGAGAAACTAACTAAGGATGATAGCATTTGCTCTTTGTGACTCAACTGTAGCTGCCAGTGACTGTCACCTCCATTTCAAGACGCTCTCGGGGCATCTCTGCAGTGCTCTGTGCTGCTGTTCCATCCTTCTTGTACTTTTTGCTGCATGCACAGTTTGTCTCCCCTGTAACTTGAGCTTTCATATGGCTTTGTTTCACCATGGGCCTGATTCTACTTGGGGTCTTTTCAAATTTGCCTACCTCTACTGACTCAAGTTATTGGCTGTTTCCAAGAGTGACAATCTGTTTGGTCCAGTTCATCCTTTGACATCTGGCCATGTTACATGTTGATAGTCTATGGGCCAAGTCACATAGCCCAAAATATGATCCAAGGGGTAGGATGAGGATGCACTGGGAGTTGTGTGTGGGGGGTTTCCTTGCAATGAGGTTTATGTATGGCAAGCCATATCATCTTATTTATGTGGGGAGGGACTGGCCGCCAGCATGGGAAAACTAGCTGCCCCCTTGCCTTTGTTGCACCAGTTTATGGAAAACTTTTCTAGTTTACCCAAGTCATTCTCTTTGGAAGTATGCTGGAGGCCTTGGGGATTCGGGCAGAAAACACTTCCTTATCAGTGTATCCAACACAGGGACTTCTGAGTGTATTTGACTTTTGGACTCTTTCTACTCAGACTCACGTCAGCATGGGCAGTGTGTTCCAAACGCAGAATCCCAGCCTCACCCCACTGAATCAGAATCTGCAATTTGACAGACCCACCAAGACTAATCTGGGCATTAAAGTTTGAGAAGCTCTGATTGTATCGCAAACTTTGGGACATATGACGCATCTCTTGTTAAGCGATTGAGGTTTTCCTGAAGTCTTCTAATTGTCAGTAGTAGATTTGGGCACTGAAACCAGATGTCTTGAATCCTAGTCATATCTGCTTTCCACTACTCCAGGCTGCACCTTCAGTTAGGAAACAAAGAGACTCCATTAGGTCATTGGTAAGAAGAGCAAATTAACATGATTATGACTATCCAAACATAGTCACTTTTGGGTGTAAAAGAGGGCACAATTAACTACTTTAGGCTAGTACAATCTGACCCATCCCATATAACTGAAGTTTTTCTAGTTTACACAACCCTCTCACATGGGTTAACTAATTTTTTTCTTTTTTGAAATGGGAGTCTTGTTAATTTGCCAGGACAATCTCCTGCCTCAGCCTCCTGCATAGTTGGGATTGCAATCTGTGCCACCAGGCCCAGCTTGTCAACTAATTTAAATATCCAATGACAAGCGTAAATATCCAATGACAAGGTCATTTTAAGATTTTAACTTAAAGAAAATCTGATCTTCAAATAGATGAGAGTACCCAGAAGATTGCATTATAATAGATTAATCATAATCTAACCAAGTCAAGAATAAATAAGAGAATGGAGGATGCAATCACAGGTCACAAATTTAAAATGATTTTGAAATTACTTTGCTTACCTCCTTCAATACATTTGAAATTTGAAATCAAGTAAATTTGAAGCGCTGGATGAAACAGTAGTTTCTCAGCTGTCAGACAGCATGGCGGTGGCTGAGCTGGAAGTTCTGTCACGTGGCTGCTTGCCAAGTCATTTCCCTCTGAGTCAACTTCAGAGTCCACTTTCTGAAAATGTTATTCCAGCACTGTAACTCAGAGCATGACAGGAACTTGGCTCCTCTCACTGGGATGGGATCCAGAAGTTCCAAAGAGGCATCTACCAGGTGTACCTCCCAGGACCAACTCTACCTGCCCTCTTCCAATGTCAGCTTTAGCTGCCACACTTAGACTACTCAGCTCTGGAAAGGAAAAGCCAGCCTGTTCGTGAATCCAACAGTCCTGAGTCTTACACCTGGGAGATTTCATCCTGTCAGAGATTTAGCCAGTGTTCCAAATTTTGTGCTGTTTCCATTATATTATCTTTAATGATTCTACTAATATATTAGTAACAGCAATGATGGAATTTATTTAATATTTTCTCCTTTATCTCATCTTAACAACTTCACCAGATAGGCACTGTCTTTGTACCATCTCCATTTTACAGGAACTAAAGCACAGAGGGGTTAAGTAATTTGCCAAAGTCACACAATAAGAAGCAAAGTTGAGATTTGACCCCAAGTAATTTGATTTCAGAGCCTGTATTCTTACTGCCATTTACTGTTTCAACAGTTCTCGTCTTAACCTGGGGATGGATACATTAATAGATATGTAGGTAATGGAATGACTAGGCGTGGTCGTTTTATTTATTTATTTATCTATTTATTTATACATTGTGGCTCTAGGGATCAAACCCAGTACCTCACACATGCTAAGCAAGCTCTCTACCACTGGGCTATATCCTTAGCCCTTAGGCACGGTAATTAAAAAAAAAAAAAAAAAAAAAAGGTTCCCAGGAGGGGCTGAGATGTAGCTCAGTAGTACAGCGTGTGTTTAACATTGGAGGGGTCCTGGGTTCAATTCCCAGCACAGGGGTGGGGTTGGAGTTGGGGGTAGGAAAAGAGTCCCAAGAGACCAAGGATGAACTATGGTTTACTGGATATTCACCACTTGTTAGTCATAGCTGTACGTGCTTGTCCGTGCATTAGCTCAGTAGTCATAAAACCAAAACCAGAATCAAACCAAACCTCCTCCTCAAAGAAGGTGAAGTTATTCTCACTGACTAGAAGAGAAAGAGGAAACCCAGAGAGGTTCCATACCTGGCTAAGTGGTAAATCCGGGGTTCAGATCCAGCCTATTGGGTGGTGAGCAGCATTCTTCACCTTCACCGGCAAGCATATTACACTGCCTGTTGTCACCTCGATTATTCAGCCCTAGCAGTCCCGGCTGGACAGATGTCATTTCCCACACACACTCTCCTTTTTCGGAGTGGTATGCGCCATTCAGTGACTTGGAGGCAGGCTGGGCAGGATCAAAAGCCTGTCAACACACTGTCTTCACGCTTTCCCAGGCTTTAGAGGTGCAGTCCAAATCACCTGAGTGTCTGGAACCCGCAGGTCTCACCTGAGGCTCCGCGGAGTCCCGGTAGAGCCGGACGCCGCCCCCTGGTGGCAGGTGGGCCCGCGCGGCGTATGCTAATGAGCCCGCGGCGCCGCTCGCTGATTGGCTGGCGCGGATTCCAGCTGCTTCGCAAGTCGGCGGGTGCGAGCGAGAGTCGAGGGGCCGCTGGCGGCAGCCCGGGTCCTGCGCCCTCCTCGCTCTGCGCCTCCCCGGCGACGCCCAGGAGGGGCCGGCCGGGCGGCCAGCTGCACCGGGGGGCTTTTCCTCTTCTCTCGCATTTGTGTTCTGATCGTGAATTCATCCAGGGTCCAGGATGACGATCCGACACCAAGGCCAGCAATACAGGCCGAGAATGGCATTTCTGCAAAAGGTAACTCGGGGGCCCTCACCTGGCCCGTGGCAGGTGGGCGGGGACCAACTCTGGGGGGCCCCTCCGAGGAGGTGCTGGGCAGAAGGAGAGGCGTCCCTCTGGTCGGTCTGCTGATTGATTGCATCGACTAGCGTGTGTTGTGATAAAAATCATATCTATTTAGTTTTCAGGCTGCCTCTTGAAGAATCCGCACCACGTGGGCAGAATGTGGGAGTGGCAAAGCAGGGCCACCTGGAGCAGAGGTGACAGAGGACAGCTCAGCCGGGCTCTCCCAGTTTCATAAGACACAAACAAGTTAATTTCATAGCTGCTGTAGGTTGCTACTTCTGGATCTGATGTGTGATGTTTGAAAGTGAAAAATATATCTTACACACACAGACCGGAAGCACAGACGCACAGCTCGGGCCTAGTCACCATCTTCCATTGCTTGGGTCCCTTGGTTGAGTTTGAGCCTAAATGTCAGGGTTTCTTGGTGTCAACCTCATTCTGCACCATGTCCTCTTAGTCACCCAGTGTGTACTAGAAGCTAGTGTGCTCTGAGCTCTGCTCTAGGCACCAGGGACACACTGATTGGGAAAACAGGTGTAGCTCTCTCCTCAATGACCCTTGAGACTGAGTGAGTCACTCAAGGGTAGTTTAATGGTGCCCAGTCTTGGAGGACGTGGTACCCAGACTGAAGACTGGCTCACCACAAAGAACCTGAGGGTGCTTCTTGTCAAATGGCACACTTTCTAGAAGAGTCAGGCTCTCTCAGCCAGTAGGTGGCAGGGCTGGAGGTTGCCGGTGTAGATGCCTTGGAATCCCATCTAAGAGCAGCACCTGAGCCTCTCTGCCCACGGGCATTTTTTCTAGCCCTAGGAGCATAACTGGCACACGTATTCCATGGTGTCATTTGAGCTTATTGTGCAAGGGGAGTGTGAGGCTGGACAGGCAGGAAGGGACAGATCATAAAGGCTTCCTGTGCCTTACGAAGATGGTTCAAATTTTCTTGAAAGAAGCTACCAAAGAATTTGGAGCAGGTGAGTGATGTGGTGAGGTTCAGGTTCAGAGTGCCAGGGAGGGGATGCCCCCAGGACCAGCAGGTGATCTTGAAAGGCAGCTGTAGATACATTTGAGGGTCCTTCCTTATTGGGTGGTCTTTGAGGGTGTTCTATACTGTTCCTCCCAGACACTTCTGGTAGGCTACAACTCCAGGGGTAACCTGCTCATGAATGTATCTTGTAGTCCCCTTCTTACTGACACTGTCCTGTGTCCCCAACCACCTAAAACTGCTTCTTGGAATCTTTTTTTCCCACCAATGCTCTAAGTTTGGTTATTATCTTCATTTTACAGGAAAAGTAACTGAGAGCAGCTTCCGAATCTGTGTAAGGAGAGAGCCTTGAAGCTGGAGGGATGTGAGGCACTACTGGGCAGAGGGAGCAGGGCTCAGGCAGCAGGAGCAGCGTGTGCCAATGCACAGAGGGGTGGGAGTTGGGTAGATCTGAAGGTAAATTGTTCACCGTTGCTGAGCTTATTGTGCAAGGGGAGTGTGAGGCTGGACAGGCAGGAAGGGACAGATCATAAAGGTTTCCTGTGCCTGACAAAGATGGTTCAAATTTTCCTGAAAGAAGCCACCAAGGAATTTGGAGCAGGTGAGTGATGTGGTGAGGTTCAGGTTCAAAAGACTGCTGGGATGTTATCAAGAGGAGTGGGTGGGATGTCTTCTTTCAAACTGAGTCACTTGGTGTTCTCCTGTGTCCCCTACAACCCAGCCACCTCAGAAAGGCAGCTTCTTAGGGGGCCAGGGAGAGCAGTTCCTTCTGTGATTCCTCAGGCCCTCATGCACTTGCATCTCAGGCTCGAGGCAGCCTGGGGGACATTCCCACCAGCCAAGGTGCAGCCACCTGGGATGCCTGGATTCCTTTAAGATGAGATGGAATAAAAAAAAAAAAAAAAAAGAGGGCAACTGAAGTGAATAGATGCTTCTCAGAAGAAGGAGATTGAAAAAAATGTTCAATCTTGCTGGCCATTGGAGAAATACAAATTAAAATAATGCTGAGATTCCATCTTATTCCAGAAAGAATGGCTATCATCAAGAAATCAAATAATAAATGCTGATGAGGTTGCAGGGAAAAAGGAATCCTTATACATTGTTGGTGGGAATGTAAAGCACTATGGAAATCAGTATGGAGATTCCTCAAAACACTAAAAATAGAAATTCCATTTGACCCAGCTATTCCACTTCTAGGACTTGTCCCAAAAGAGTTAAAGTCATCATATTACAGTGATACATGCATGACCGTGTTTATAGCAGCACAATTTATAGTAGCTAAATCTTGGAAACAGCCTATACTGTATGTCCATCAACAGATGAATGAATAAGGAAAGTGTGGTATTTATGTACCGTGGAATGCCACTCTGCCATAGAGAATGATACACTTGATTCATTTGTAGGAAAATGGATGTACCTTAAGACCACAATGTTAAGTAAAATCAGACTCAGAAGTTTAAATATCACATGGTTTCTCTTATATGAGAAACTCAAAATACAAATAAAGGGGCCGTTGAGCTAGCTCAGCGGCATAAGTGCCTGCCTGGCAAGCACAAGGTCCTGAGTTCGACTCCCAGTACCCACATAAAGGAAAAAAAAGGGCCGGTGATATCGCTCAGCGGCACAAGCGCCTGCTGGTAAGTGCTAGGTCCTGAGTTCGACCCCTGGTACCCACAGACAAACAAACAAATAAACAAACAAAAATAAATAAAGAGCAAAGTAAAAAATAGATGGTAGTGAGAGCTTTTTCAACTGGAAAGGGAAACAAGAAATAGAGGGAAAGGGAAAGGGATAAAAAAGAGAATTAAAGAAAAACAGAAGTAGAACTTTTGGAAATGGAAGGGGAACACAAGTTGAAAGGAGCAGCAAGGGGAAGGGAGAGCTAAAGGATAAAAAAAGTTCAGATGTGTTACGTACATATATAAACTCATGATAAATGTAATAGTTATGTGCTTCAAGCATGTACTAATAAAATAATTATGTTTAATTAAAAAAAGACATGGCGGAATGAGGGGAAGAGTGCGTGTGTGCAGGGCTTTGCCTGGGGAGCTGGCTGATGACACGCAGTGGGCCTGACATCAGGGTAGGGAGCCTGCTGTGCCCCAGCCCCACCAGGCTCCTGCTCCATTCCACCAGCCCAGGCCATCCAGGAGTGGGAGGGAAAAAAGCTCTCCAACCCCCTAAGATGCTTTCTTCCTTGTCTCAAGGAAACAGCTGGACTTGGGGGAGGACCACAAGGGCTACCTTACTGAGTCTTGGGCAAAGTTTAGAATTGCTCCGATTTATTCATTTCTTCATTTAATGAACATTTATTGAGGACTGACTATGTATCAGATATTGTTAGACACTGGATAAAGAAAGATTTTGAGACACAGCCCCTGTCCTCAGATGACTTATTGTCTAACAATGGGAGGTGACCACACACTGTGACTGGATAAGCATATCACAGGTGACACAGCAGACACCTGGCGGTCAAAGCAACCGCTAAGTGTGAATGTTTGCTTTATTTCAGGCGGAGTGCTGTGGAAGGTACAGAGCGGGGTTTAGCTTAAGATGTGGAGACAGACAGATGGGGAGCCAGGGAGGGGATTAAAGATAAAGGAGGTAGAGGGACATGAATTTAACGATGGATCTGTTTTGTGTCGGTTGTTGATTGGAGCCAGTGACAGTGTCCAGCAGGCATTCTCTTTCTCAAGAGAGGATCTGAAAGCCTTGAGACACAGTCATTTTTTGAGTCATTTCTTGTTTTGGTTTGGTTTTTTGAGACAGGGTCTCACTCTGTAGCTCAGGCTGGCCTCAAACTTGTGATCCGCCTGCTTCAGCCTCTTAAGTGCTGGGATTTGCACCACCACACACAGCTCTAGCTGGTCACTGAGAATGCAACAGACACAGGGGTTGTGTTTGGGGCTGGGGCCAGCTAATAGGCCATGTGGGACTTGGGTATTTAAACTGTGAATGGCAGCACTGTGGTTGGGATGTGAGTTGTTTATGAGAAAAGAGAGCGCAGTGGTTTGGGATCACTCTTTACATGTTTGCACAGCCAAGATGATCATAATTTTTCCCCCAGGAGCTCTCTCTGGTTTACAGGGAAATTCCAGCCCTCAAGGTCAGCCGCTTACTGAGCCAGAATCTATGAGCCAGTGGATGGGGTCCTGGAACCATGGCTTTCTGACACTTGGAGTGACTGTCTGGGTTCTTAAACTGCTCACAGCCCTGGCTCGGTCAGCTGGAATCTGGGAGGAGAAAGGCTTGTCTGGGGTGGGGCCAGATGGGTCCATTGACCTCTTTCTTGCAGCATTTGTTTGTGGCCTCTGGGAATAGCTGTGGAGGATCAGGATTCTGAGAGAGCCTGGAAGCTATGGTCTGGTCCACAGAGGCCAGGGGGGCGAGGGAGGTGACTGCATGGAAGAGCCAGGGAGCATCGCTGTGCCTGATGAAAGGAGAGCTCAGAAAGGATGTGCACAGGGCAAAGATAGGGGGCCTGGAGAAAGGCCGCAACAATGCCTTTTTCTGGGGGACTTTAAAATCAAGGTGCATTTTCTCCTGTCATTGGTGGGCAGGGTTTCTGCCTGAGCCAAGGAGATGGGCAAAATGGCCTCTTTAAGAAAGACCATTCCAGGCCCAAGGAGTCAGTTGTAGTTTCTGTACTTTTGATTTATTATAACTTCAAAAGAGAACCCCTTAAGTGAATTTACACAAGAAAAGGTCAGAGGGAAATTATTCTATACTAGAGTGGAAAGACCCCTAAAAATGTATGTGACACACACATCCCCCTCTTCCCAGCAAATAATCTTTTGCACAAAAGAAGGCTTTCTTGCTGGAAGAAATCTTCCCCTCTTTATTGTGCCTTTCAAAACAGCTCTTATTATTCCCCACTGAAGGTTAGTTTCAAATTCTTCATAGATTTTGTTTTTAAAAACACAATGGAGCTGCTGACATTTTCATCAGCGTTTACATTTCTAACTGGCAAAGCAGACCAGACTCCCCCATCTGCTGTTGAGTGCCCTCTGTCTCTCCCTAAGAAGATGGTTGCTTCACCCAGTGAAGTACAGTATTTCCAGTGAAAAGTTATTTATAAACTGAAAAACGTTATGAGAGAAAGGACGAAGGAACTGTAAGCCAGTCATTAAAGACTAAAACAATAGGCTGTGTGTGTGTGTGTGTGTGTGTGTGTGTGTGTAGCTCCTGCTGGACCGAATCATTTGAATAATCCTGCAGCTGGTGTCTCCTCCCAGACTCCGTCTCCTGCCCCCTCCTGGGGTTGTCACTTTGCTTCCTTCCCTGCTGCTACCTCTACAGCTGACCCAGTGGCGCGGGACACTGCTAGGCCCTGACTATGCAGAAAGCCAAGGTCCACAGTTCCAAAGGGAGCCACAATGAATAGTTTCAGTTCCAAAACAATTCTCTGAGCCAAGAAAGTGCCTGTGCAGATGAAGCACGCAGTCACTCTTGCACAGGCGCCCCCGCCAGGTCTTGCAGGTTGTCCGAGTGGCTGGCATTTCACACGGAGCCACGAGCAGTAAGACTGTCCTCACAGCCGTCCCTGTGCATCTGATCTTGGCCTGTTTCTGAGATTGTGGTCAGCTGCAAATGCTGGTGTAGCAACAAGGATTGAAATAGGAAGTCCCACCTCTTAGTGTTGACTTAGGACAATGCCCCATGCTTCTTCCCTCCACAGGAAGATGGGAGACTTCCAGCATCAGGAGCCTGGTGGCCGAGTGGGAGGTTGCAGGTAGAATTTTTCTATTCTGCTCTCTTCTGGGATGTTCTTTCCCTCTGATGCTGCTAGATCAGCCTGCACTTCCTTCCCACTCTACTTAGCCACATTGCCAGTTCCCTTCAAACTCTACTTCCTGCAGGAAGCAGTCCTGAACCATCCTATGATTGATGCTCCTTTTGGGTTCCTGTGCAACTTGGATCTGCATGACTCATGTGGGACACACTTTAGCCTGGTCTGCCCCTTAGTCATCTCTGTGTATATCCTTTGCCATCCCAGTTCTCAGAAAACAGAAATTATGTTGTTATTTGTAGCAATCAGGGCATTGGCTCCATAAGAAGCATTCCATTAAATTTCTTTCTATAAGGTTGTGCAGCTGAGTTTTTCTTGTGGAGCTTCCCTGACTGGTCCCTAAAGGACATATTTTGACAACAATAACCTCTATCAGTACCACTTTCACTCTAATTTGTCACCCTTTCTGTATCGCCTTAGAGCTTATATAACTTTTTACATTCATTATTTTCACTTGATGTTCATAACCATCCTTTTAAATAGATGGGGCAGGTATTACATTTTTTTCCCTAGTGAATGAAAATACTAAAGTTTAACATATCCCCACTGGCTTGAACCACCAAGGGTACATGCATGACTGTTCCATAGGGCAGCCTGTACCACCAGTGGTACTGTGTGGGACAGTCATGAAGGTGCCACCAGTGGTGCAGAGCCACCTGGCAGCGAAGCATAGAAATTTGACCCCATCTTGAACATGTTAAAGAGGTCAAGTGACTGGCCCATGGTCACACGGCTGACACTTTTCTTTTTCTCAGCCTTATGGAGGCCAGGGAAACCAGTGGTCTCATTCAGACCACAGGAGTGTACCTGCATGTTAAAAGGACTTGACGAACTGACTGCTCAAATGGTGTTACATAGAGTTATGATCAAGTGCAGGGAAATTGCTAATGTAGGATTGCAAAAGTGAAATCAGAAGAAGCAATCTATTTTGGTGGCTCTGGATTTGGTTGACAGGCACCACAGAGCTGGCTTCTGGTGTGGCTCTACAGCAGGCAGCAGGACGTGGCTGGGTGTGGAGGGGCGGAGGGACTGAGTTCATGGGCAGAACTGAGTTCTGTTTGTACTGTAGTTTCTGCATGTACCCTGGTCGCCATCTCTTTGCTTGTGTGGTGTCCTCATTCTGGGAACCTCTTATTCACTCACCGGAGCTTAGGGCTGTATTTTCAGTGAAATGTCGTAGACATTTCTTTGTACAGTTCCAGCAGCAGGACACAGCTGAAGTGTTTCTCTTCCAAAACGGGCTGCTTTTTTGCATTTCCTGTTTTGGCTACTGATACTGGGGTCAGATAGAAGAAATAAAGATAGGTAGGAAGGAGGAAAGACAATAATAACTTAAAAATTATACTTTTAAGGGCTGGTGAGATAGCTCAGCGGCATAAGCGTCTGACTGGCAAGCGCGAGGTCCTGAGTTCGACTCCTGGAACCCACATACGATAAAAGGGCCGGTGATATCGCTCAGCGGCATGGGCGCCTGCTGGCGCACGAGGTCCTGAGGTCGACCCCCGGTACCCACAAAAAAAAAGGAAAACTGGCTATAAGATAAAGCAAGGTTTTAAAAAATGTTTTGGGGGAAAACCGATGACACATCTTAAAAAAAAAAGCACAATGGACTAGGCCAGTACCTTTCTCCTATAAAATGGGCCATCCTTTCTCTTGTAAAATGATTCATTCATTATCTTTCTACCTGTAGGTGGGCCATTGATTTTTTTCCTGTAAACTAAGCCTGAAGTCTCTATACATTCACAAATTCCACAGATTTCCACTGCCCAAAACAATAAATATTCCTAGCTCCAGACTATAATGTGCCTCTTTCCCTTTTAAAGGCTCTCAATCTATTTCTTTGAGTGTGCACTTTAAAAATTCTGCCTTATAAATCTATTTATGCTTTTTCTAATATGTCCTGAAGTGTTTTTTTTTTTTTTTTGCTTTTTTTTTTCATGATGGAAGTAAGTGAACCTGCAACCTGCCCCATGGATGGAGTGAGTTAAGGTCCCTGTTATGGCTTGTGTTTAGGTGTCCCCACAAAGCCTCATGCAGTCATAGGTGGGGCTTTTTCAGAGGTGGCTGGATCTACAGTGTATGATGCTGAGATTGATTCATGGTGTAATGCTAGGATGAAGGGTACTAGGATTAAGGGTGTGATTGCTACCTGCCCTAAGTAGCTTGGAAAAGATATAAGGGATAGAAAGAGCTGTGGTTGTCCCTTGCTTGTTTTGCTACCTTCTGCCTGCCATGAACTGTTTCTCCTTAGTGATGTCCCTCTGCCATGCCACCCTGCCTTGGAGCCAGCTGATTATGGACTGAACCCTTTACAAACTGTGAGCTAAATAACCTTTCCTCCTTTAACTTTGGGTGTCAGATATCTTGTCTCAGCAACAAGAAAAGTAACTAAGACAGTCCCCATCTCTGCTTTGGGGACCTCCTTGTACCCTGTCCAGTCACAATACCACTATTCGCTTGGCAGGGAGACAGAAAACCTAGGGATCATGCTCTCTTGCTCTCCCCACGTTGTATCCAGTCTCCAAGTCCAAGAGAGTCAAGGGAAGTGAAAAGAATTAAGACGTGTTCTGCACATGTACTAACTCCCCACAATGAATGTAAGCATTATGTACTGTAAACGCGTACCAATAAAAAAGTTTAAAAACCCCAACTTTTACTTGGAAAAAAATGTACAAGAGAGTCCACATCTCCATTGCTCCTAGAGACCACCCTTCTTCACCTGTCTTCACTACCTCTGCCTGGACTGTTACTATTCCCAGCTCTCTTGTCAAGGCCTGCACTCCCTCCTTTTTGCTACCATCTATAATCTTGTAAAACAAAGGAAACTGTTATGTTCCCCTGTCCCTGAGAACTCCCAGTTGCCTCTGGAATGGCACTGTTTTTCCCATACACATCATGGATTTTTACCCCTTCCTGCCTCTGCACATGATTTCCCCTGTCTGGAATGCCCCTTTTCTCTGTGGCAGAGGCAACACAATCTCAGCAGTGACTCCATGCACTGTCTTCATTAGAACCAGTGAGCCACAAGCAGAAGTGGGGTGTGTGTGTGTGTGTGTGTGTGTGTGTGTGTGTCTTCCAGGCCAAAGCTTTGAAGGGCAGATGCTAGTTCTCCATGTTTTCCCCTGCACAGCAATCATGAACACATATGATGAAATGAGGAACTGCAGATGGTAGCAGGCTGAATTGCTGAGTCATGGCCTGGAGGGAGGAACCTGGACATTGCTCACCTTAAATTAGTGTTTGCAAAAGAGAAATATACCTTTTGATGTTAAACCTTTGTTACTGCAGCATAACTCAATCAATCCTAATACACTCTCATTTTCTGCCAGTTAAAATCTTTGACTTTTAAGTGCCAGCTTAAATGCTACCTCTTCCTTAAAAGCCTTCCAGAAGCAATTCATCCCTAGTCATTAATCCCTTTGTGCTTTCACAGCATGTGTAACTTATGTCCATTTGACACTTCATGCTTAGTATTATGGGTTGGTTATATACATGCAGAGTTAGGGATACAGAATGATTAATAGTATGAATTCCAGAGCTGGATTGACTGGGCTCACATCTTGGTTCTACTGTTTATCAGCACTGGGACCTTGGATGAGTTACGTAACTTCTAGGATCTTGGTTCATATTTGTTCCCCTAGTATCTACCAGAGCACTTGACATGCTAATTGTTAAATAGTACCTTGTGGTAGTTAACTGTCGTGTCCGCTTGAGTAAGAAATGCCCAACCAATTGGCTTAACATAGTTCTGGGTGTGGCTGAATAGATTTACTGAAGATGACCCTGGGTGGGAGTGGCACCAACCGATAGGCTTGTGGCCTGAATGGAATAAAAAATGGAAAGAAGGAAGGCTCGCTTCCATTTCTTTGGAGGAGCTCAGTCTTTGCTTTTGCCTTGGATGTCCATCTCCTGGCTTCCAGCACAGACCCTTCAGCCTCCATCACAGACCCTTTGGCTTCCTCATGCAGATTAGCACAGGGCTCTACATTGAGCTCCAGGCCTTTGACTTTTGACTGGATCCTTCGATCTCCGGTGTGCAGGAGACTCTGTGCACTCTTCCACACTTGACTCTTCAGGCAGGCATTGCAAGCCCTAATATATATATTAGGCTCTATATATCTCTATATACCTGTATCTCTCTCTACATAGAGAGAGAGCTTGTCAGCTGATGAATGAATCTGACTTACAAACAATTCTCCCAGCACAGAACTTGTTGTAAGTCTGGGATTTACTGTATAATATACATGTATCTTATACGAAACCTGTCTCTCTAGTGAACACTGACTGAATGTACCTGTTTGCCAGCCTCCTTCTGTTTTGTCTTGCAGATTGAAGCACCAGTAAAAGACATGGAGAACCAGAGATGGGGGTCAAAATGCAAAGCCAGGGGATCCTTGAAATTAGAGGCCTTATGACATAACAGGTGGTAACTCGTCTGGCCCTGGCAAGGCTTGCGGTAGACTACGGTTTTCTTCTGCAAATTAATTCTGACTGCAGGTTCAGAACTCTGAAAGGGAGAACAAAATCAGATGATACTTCTTCAAACCACTTTTCCTGAAGTCATTGTTTTTCTGTAAAGATGACTTTATGATTTTTTTTCTATAAATGTGATGAATTACCTTGGTTGATTTTAGAATATTAAATCACCCTTGTATTCTTGGAATAAAGCCTAGATAGACGATTGATTTTATTGGCTGATATTTGATTTAGGATTCTGCATTTATGCTCGCAAGTGAGGGTTTTGTTTATCCCCCTCCTGACACCAACCAATTTTCCAATTCTTCAACACCAGGTAGGCATCCTGTAATTCAATCCAATTCTGACATCACCTGGAGTTGGTATCCAGACACAGCAGATTTAAGGCCTCCATCCTGTGAGACTGTCACCACTTTAGATACCACTTAGTCCCAAGTCCTGGCTACTCATACTTCTGAGTGACCGGCTCCCAATCTGGGATTCCCATGAGCCCCCTTTGGGGTTAATAACTTGCTAGAAAAACTCACAGAACTCAGGAAAGTGCTTTACTTAGTATTTCCAGTTTATTGTAAAGGATACAACTTAGAAACAGCCAAATGGAAGAAATGCAGAGGGCAAGGGATGGGGGAGGGCCGAGGAGTGTCTATGCCCTCCACAGGTACACTGCTCTCCTAGACCTTGATGTGTTTGCTAACCTGGAAACTCTTGGAACTCGTCATTTCAGGGTTTTTTGGAGGTCTCCTTACACAAGCATGATTGATTAAGTCTTTGGCTAGTGGTAATTAACTCAATCTCTGGCCTTTTACCCCTTTTCCCCCCGGAGGTCAGGGAGCAGGGCTGAAAGTTTCCACCCTTTAATCATGCTTACATCTTTCTGGTGACTCCATCCTGAAACTACCTAGAGGCCTCCAGCCACTAGTCATCTCAATAGCATGCAAAAGACACTTACCACTGTGGAGATTCCAGGTTTTAGGAGCTCTGCATGAGGAACCAAGGACAAAGACCAATTATTTATTTTTATTATACCACAATGATTGAGATAGGTCTGTAATTTTTCCTTCTTTTAATATCCTAGTCTAATTTCAAGATGATGTTGGCCACATAAAAAGAGTTGGCAAGGATATGCTATTTTTCAAGTCTCTGGAAGAGTTTGCATAAGATTGATGTTATTCTTTAAATATTTGGAAGAATTATTGGGCGTGGTGCTGCACATCTGTAATCCCAGCACTTGGGAGGCTGAGGCAGGAGGATTTCCAGGAGTTTGAGGCCAGCCTGGCTATAAAATATTTGCAGTTCTGTCATACTTGAACATATGGATGAACTATTTTTAACATTCCAAGTCCTAAAGGAATCAGTTCTGCCAAGTGACTACACTTTGCCTTCTCTCTCATCATTCAGCCCATAGCTATTTAAGGAGTATGCACACTTTCAAATATTATTACTATAAAAATATATTTTGGTTGAGATAACTCCCCAATCAAAAAATATACATTAATTTAACAATTCATATAGTAAGTACTACTACAAATCCTTCTGTTTAGTAAGAATGGACACCAGGAGGCATAAAAATGGGTTAAACTTTGGTGGGTGTGGTGGCACACACATGTAATCCTAGACTGAGGCAGGAGAATGGCTGGGAGTTCAAGGCCAGCCTGGGCTACATAATGAAATCAAGTCCAGCCTGAACTACGTAGTCAGACCCTGTTTCTCTTAAATAATAGATCTAGTTTTTTTTTTTTATTATTGCATATTGGATAGTCAGATTTTCTTTTTCTTCAGTGTTCTTTGGAAAGTTGTATTTTCAAGGAATTTGTCTATTTCATCCTAATTTTTGTTATAAAGGCAATATTCTCTCATCTTTTTGCTGCCTGTAGGATCTATAGTGACATCCCTTTCTATTATTGAAAATCTGTTTTTTGTTTTTGTTAGTTGGTATTGTTAGTTTACCAATTTGAACAGGATTTTTAGAGCCAGCTTTTTCATTGATTTTCCCTACTCCATATTTGTTTTCTATTTCACTGATTTATAATTTTTACCATTTACTTTTATTTTCAGTAGATTAACTTTCTCTTATTTTGTTCTTAATTTATAGAAGAATAAATTACTGATTTTTTAGCCTTTCCATTGTTATGATATATACACCTTAAGTTTATAAATTTCCTTGTATGCCATATAATAGCTGCATCCCATGAGTTTTCGACGTTATTTATTTAATTTTTTTTTGAGATGAGGTTTCATTATGCAGTCTAGGTCAACCTGGAACTTGCTATGTAGTCCAAGCTGGGGTCAGACTCCCCATCCTACCTCTGTACTGGTATTACAGGTATGCACATAATCCCTGGATTCATAGCATACCTTTAAAAATCAAATTCAATTGTAAATACTTAAAACATTTGTTTGGAATTCTCTTTTAATTTTTAGATCATTTAGGAACATATTTAAACATTTTCCACGCAGTGAAGTTATCCTTACTTTGGCAGGGGGGTTGATACAGAATCTCGCCATGTAGTCCAGGCTAGGCTCGAACTTGCAATTCTCCTATTTGAGCTTCTGGAGTGCTATGATTACAAACATGTGCCACAACACATAGCAAAAATATTCTTTTATTATTGGTTTATAGCTTACTTTCACTTTGGTGAAAAAACATTCTCAGAATGACTTCAATGTTTTGAAATTTTGTTGAAGCTTTATTGCCCACTATATGACAAATTTTGTATGTTTCATGTACACTTAAAAAAGTAAATTCTGCCATTATAGGTATAGCATTTGATATACAACAACCATGTCAAATTTGTTAATTGTGTTGTTTAGATCCTCTACATTCTTACTGGTCTTTTATCTTCTCATTCCATAAATAAGGGTGAAAGGGTATGTTATACTTCCATTATAACTGTGGATTTGTCTCTCTTTTTCTTAGAGTTGTTTCATTTTTGCTTTATATATTTTTAACTTACATTATTGAATACAGATTTGTGATTTGATATCTCTTGGTTGGATTAATCTATTGTGATATAAACCTTTTTATTTCTAGTAATATTTTATGCTATACAGTCTTACATAGATATACTTAATTTATTTCTTGTTAGAGTTTTGTAGTTTATCTTTCCCATTGTCTTAATTATGTCTCCTTATTAAAGTGTCTCTCTTGAAGTTGGGTTTTCTTTTTGTCTCTAGTCTGACAAACTTGGTTTTTTTTTTTTTTTTTTTCTTTTCTTTATGTGGGTACTGGGAATCGAACACAGGACCTCGTGCTTTCCAGGTAGGCGCCTATGCTGCTGAACTATATCACCAGCCCCACAAACTTGGTTTTTAAACTGTATCATATGGTCCATTTAAATGTAAAGTAATTATGATGTAGTTAGGTTTATTCTTTTCTACTTCATCCATTTTATGCTCCTTTTTCTTTATCTACTTTTAATAAAATGTTTCCAATTATCGCTGTCTCTATCTCAAACTTGTTATAGATTCTTTTGTTAGCCTACTTTCTCTTTGTTATTATCTTAGAGTACACAACATGCAATCTTGACTTATTTCTGCCTCATACAAATGATTACTTCAACTAGTTTTCCAATACTGCTAAACCTTAGAAAACTTTAACTCCATTTATTCCTAATCCTCACTTTATGTTCTTGTCCTTCATTTTTATTTTTCTTTATTTTTCTTTATTTATTTATTTATTTTTTTGGGGTACCGGGGGGTCGACCTCAGGACCTCGCGCGCCAGCAGGCGCCCGTGCCGCTGAGCGATATCACCGGCCCCTTTTTCGTATGTGGGTTCCGGGAGTTGAACTCGGGCCCTCGCGCTTGCCGGGCAGGCGCTTAAGCCGCTGAGCCATCTCACCGGCCCCTTGTCCTTCATTTTTAGTACTACACATATATCTAAACTCTGTAAGACATTAGAATTGTTTGGTCGACATCTAATATTTCCTAACAGTTACACATAAATTTAGCCTTTCTGGTATTCTTTATTCCTTCCTGCATTTCCATGTGCTGACTAGGATCATTCCTTCTGCAGATCTATTGATAATGAGTTCTCTCTGACCTGCTGTGACTAGGAAATTATTTTTAAAATATTTGCTTGTTGTTTTATAAAATTAGCAGTAAAATTATACCTGGCAAAAATATTTGGTGTTTCTCATACTCTCCCTTCCTGTTTCAACCATTCTTAATCATAAAAGTAGGGAACATTGTAACATTTCCCATGGGGTGAGGGAAAAGAGCCTGAAAAACATTCATTGAAGTTACTAAATGAAGGTAAGGGGCCCCGAAATACAATGCATGTGACTGATATGTTGTGTGTGTATATAGTTAATGGAAATATTGCATTCACTAAGAACAGAAAACATGTATAGCTCAATACATATTCACAAACAGAATGTGACACGTATATTTTAAAACATTACATTCTGTTTAAGGAAGCAGAATTTTGCATCCTATGAGCACATTTCTTTCTGTCCAAGCAGATGGCGTCCTGAAGAAACACGTGTGTCTTCGCACACCTGGCTGTCTGCATCAGACCTCCCTGACTACCCCATCTGTGACCTGGTTCTTTCTTCTAGCCAACCTGCCCTCCTTGCTTCATCTCTGTGCAGGCAAACTGAGCCAAGGTCTCCCGGTCTGCTTTCTGGCTTCCTTTGCCCTGAGGGAGGGAAGCTTTTCTCTACCACCTCCACTAGCATTTCTTTCCAAACATTCCCTGAGTTGGTCTGGAGGCTGGGTGTCATGGCTGCTCAAAGAAGTGGGCTAAGCCTGGCAGCAGGGCCTCCCTCTGGCTGCACCACTTGTCAGCTGTGCTTGGCCTCCTGTGGAGATGAGACCTAGAAAATCTCCTGACCGTGACCGCTGGTCTGGTTTGAACTGTTTTTGAGCAGTCATTAAGCACCTACTACTGTCAGGTTCTCTATCGGAGACTTTTACATTGTGTCTCGTCCATCCTCCCAATAATTGTGGAAAGAGAACACTATTCCTACCTTATTTAAATAAGGAAAGGGAGGCTCGGAGAAGTAATGTGCTTATGGTCACCCACCCAGTAAATACAGACAGTTTGGATGAGATGTAATTCATGCTCTTGCTCAAACGCTAGCCATGACTTCTGCTCATATCTCTCTGCTAACACTCTGTGACTCGGCACTCCCATTGTCCCTGGAAGTGAAGGAGCTGGACGGAAGCTTGGAGCTTGTCTAGGCCAAGCCCCTCATTTCACTGAGGAGACTGAGACTTGGGGCAGGTCAGTGGCCTGATCAAGGTCATAATACAAAGAGCTGCAGAGCATGGCCCGACCCTGCTGTCTCTGGATTCCACTCCTGCCAGTTCTTGTTAGCTGTGCTTCTCCTCATGATGGCTGTTGATACAGGACTACTCCAACAACGGGGGGCTTTGGCCATTCTGTGGACCTAATCAATATTTCTATCTCCATCTCACCTTTTTCTTACCCAGAAAGGTGTTAAGCACGTTTCACTTAAACCATCAGTGCAATAGCTGCTTCTCTGACTTTCAAGCTGGAGTAATCAGCCCTACCCATGACCTTCTTTTTCCTTGTTTTTTTCCCATCCACCTACCCTTGGCAAGAGGAAAGGATGAAGTGGTGGCCTTGACTCAGAGCTTGACTTTCCCTGACATTGAATTTCCAAGTCTGATTGACAGCTCTGGACTCTAGGTCATCCAAGGCTAGGAGTGGACATGAGGGACTGCAGCTGCTGCCTGGAGTGACACTGCTCCTTACGTTCTTTAGGGTGACGATGTCTCTCCCACTTTGCTGGCCCTTGCTGGGATTGCAGTACTGGGGCAATCAAGGGTGTCTGTTCATCAGATCTACCCATCAGGACCCAACTGAATCAGAACTGCTTGGTCTTTGCCTAGTTACACAGCAGGATATTCTATAAAACAGCACTTTCTGTGCCTTGACAAGAGTTCAGAAGAGTAGCATAATGAAAATGGAATTGCGATTGTTAATTTTATTCATCAACTTTACTGAACCAATGAATGCCTAGATAACTGGTAGAATATTATTTCTAGGTGTGTCTATGAGGATGTTTTAGGAGGATATTAGTGTTTGAATTGATAGACTGAGTAAAAAAGGTCTGCACTCACAGTGTGGGTGGGCACCATCCAATCAGTTGAGGGTATGGATAGAACAAAAGTAGAGAAAAGGTGAGTTCTCTCTTCTGAACTGGGGCATCCAACCCGACCTGCCTTTGGACATCAAATCTTCTAGTTCTTCATCCACTGGACTCCAGGACTTAATGATAAATTCCCTTCCTTCACCTCTGTCTGAAGTCTTCAGGCTGAGGCTGAATTACACCATTGGCTTTCCTGGTTCTCCAGCCTGCATATGGCATATTTTGGGAATTCTTGGTCTTGTGCGAACCAATTCCCAAAATAAATGTCCTCATATTTATCTTTATATTCCCTATTAGCTCTGTTTCTCTAAAGGATAATACAGATACGTTCTCTTTGTATCAGTGGGAAAAGGGCTCAGTCTCTACAATATTTCAAATACCATGTGTTGCAAATTTCTCACATTTTGCATGATAAGCCAGTATACATACATATATACACACCTAAGGGGAACAAAACTTTTATGAAATAATATTTATGATGCACTCAGTTACATGCACTCTAATCTATTTCATTTCATTAAAAAGATACTGGCCCCTACTCACAAAATTAATTTCAGGGCCCACTAACTGAAAAACACTGCTTTGATATACTTTGTTGTTTTTTTTAAAAAAGAAAAAAAGCAAATGAAAGCTACACCAGGCCTCTGGCACACCCCTACAAATACTGTTTCTTCCAGTTATACTAAATATTTACATGCCTGTTAGGGGCTGAATTGTGTATCCTTGTCTCCAAATTCATGTGTTGAAGTCCTAACTCCCAGTCATTCAGAATGTGACTGTATTTGAAGATAGGGCCATTAAAATAGGCAATTAAGTCAAAATGAGATAATTTCTGTGGGCCCCAATCCAGTATGAGTGGCACCCTTATAAGAAGAGATTAGAGACCCCAAACATGTACACAGACCAAAGGGAGACTGTGTGAAGATATGGTAAGAAGGCAGCCACCTACAGGCCAAGGAAGGAGGGCTCAGAAGAAACCAAACTTTCTCTTACCGTGATCTTGGACTTCTAGCCTCCCAAACTGTGAAAGCGTAATTCTTATTGCTTAAGCCTCCTACTCTGTGGTATTTTCTTATGGAAATCTTTACAAATGAATACAGCGCCATTGCTTTTCAATATGCTATTCTCCTCTGGTTAGTATCCTACCTCCTGACACCCAGGGAATCCCTACCCAGTCCTACACACACACTTGGTTCCATGTGAGCTGTCATGAGTGACCTTACCAACTGTCTCTTGCTACACCTGGTCCATACCCACCTGCCAGCCGCTTCAAACTACCCACACTTCTCCACCGACAAGGAGTTGTACCCATTTCTCAACATTTGCTATTAAGCCTTCTCCTGCTGGAAGCCCCTATCTCATCTTTTTAAACTGATAATCACCTTTTCTCCTTTCAAGGTTAGCCCTAAGCATCATTTCTCCCTAAACTTTCTAAAGCCTTTCCTGAGCTTCTGTTGTCCAGGGTCAACCATTTTTACTGTGCACAAAGAGAGGTGATAGGCCCAAGACTATCATCTTTAGAAAGTTCTGTGGCTGAGGTTGGCCCTTGGTTGTCATTTAGGAGCATGGATTTCAGAAAGAACCCTTGAGTCCCTAATAAGAGTAGCTTGCTCTACCTAGGTCATTAACAGAAACAATGTGAGGTATATTGAATACCTGCTTTCCTTATGGGAGTCTGGAAGCTCGGTAATGCTATTCAGAGGGTCTCTCTATGACCAACCCCTGACAAAAACTTTGGGCACTCAGTTTCTAACTAACTCTCTTGATAGACATTTCACACTTGTGACAACTCACTGCTAGAGGAATGGAACATGTCCTGTTGAGTCCATTGAAGGAGATCTCTTGGCAACCTGCACCTGGTGGCTTCCCAACTGCCCCATGTACCTTTTCCTTTGCTGATTTTGCTTTGTATCCTTTCACAGTAACAAACCATAGCCATGAGGATGGCTATATGCTGAGTCCTGGGAGCTATCCAAACAGATCACTGAGCTTAGGGGTCCTGGATCATCTTGAAAATCCCCAACATACCTGCCATATGTTCTACCAATGCATATAGATTTCTTGCATTAACACCTGAACATCTCAAAGCACTGGTTTATATATCCCTTGCTCAAACTGTCACAAAGTGTGGGGCTACCTTATTCACCTTTGTCATCCCTGGGTTAACATAATATTCACTTCTATCATCAACCAGAGGGTTTTCTCAGGTGACTCATGTAAACATTTATGTTCACAGATGTTGATCTTCACTTCCAGAAGCCATATTTGTCAGATCGATAGTAGAACAGGAAACTGATGTGCAGCAGGACAGATTTTGGTGTTTCTTTTGTAGGGTAGTCCTTGCAACAATCCATAAAGCTACTTTTTCTCCAGATGATGGCTCAGATACAAGATGAGATGTGGCAGACATGAAAAGCAGCCTAGCTTAAAAGCATCATTCCCTACAGGAGTCGATATTTTTTGTTACAACTATAAAGCATAGCTTCCAGGGACCCTATAGTTACAAGAGTTGCCACTATTAGGACAGCCAGAAACTATGTCTTCATTTCAGAGATTACAGTCCTTCCAACAGATGCAGTTGACCAATCAGGGATTACTTTTTTCTTGACTAGTAAGCCTGGCAACAAAACTAACATACCATAATAAGAGTGGTATGGTAGCCAGCCTCCAAGATGGCTTCCAATGACCCCTGCACCCTGCATTCATACCTCCCTGTTGTGGGGTCAACCCATGTAATCACTAGGCTATTAGCTTTTGCCTCAGTCTCTTATATCACTTGTTCCAGGAGAAGTCAGCTACCACGCTGAGAAAATCCAAGCAATCCTATGAAGAGGCCCATGTGGTGAGAAACTTGAGACTTGTGCCAACAGCCACGTCAGTGTACCATCTTGGGAGTGGATCTTCTAGCCCCATCCACACCTTAAGATGAATGTAACCTTGAGCAGGCTGGACTGAATATTTTGGTCTCTCTGATGTGACTTTCTCAGAGCCTGCCCTAGAGCTTAGGACTCCGGCTTCATTTTTTTTTCCTTGTATCCTTGGGGATTTTTTTTTTTTTTTCCTTCTAGGACTTTCTCTACAATTCTATGCTGATTCCTTTACAAACCCAACATTTCCATTTGGCCAAGCTTACATTTTTTCCAAATAAATATGTCCACTGTTTTATAATTATATATTGATAATATTTGCTCAATAATATTAAGATGTTATTTACTATCTATAATATTTATAGGACAAAGGGAAGGAAGAGTAGAATATTCATTTCCTTTTCCAAATGTTATATGGCTTGTAGTACTTTTTCTTGAACACTCATAAGCCAAAACTATCCTTTTGGAAATCTAGTCAGATGACTTCTGAAATGTCTTTTGAGTAGGTCAGTGCCTAGGTGATTGATTCTTTTACATCAGCAATTCCCAAAATGGGTTCCCTGAAAACAAAACAAAACAAAACAAAACAAAACAAAACACCACATTGAAGAGATTTTAATAAGGTATTACTCGTTTGTGATCAAAATGCTTGAGAAACACTAGACTAAACAAAGTGAGAACTAGTATTGCAGGTCATTTCCAAACAATTTAATATTCTGTTATTGTGTTAAGAACTAGTTCCAATCCCAAATTATTTATTTCAAGTCCATCTTTCATTTTCTCCTCAAGAACACATTATGGTAAAGCTTATTTTTGTTTTATTATTTTTTTTTTTCGCTTTCTGAGACAGGGCCTCACTATGTAGTTCAGGCTGGCCTTGAACTCACTGTCGAGCCCAGATTAGGCTCTAATAACAATTTTGGTGATCCTCCTGCTTCAGCATCCTGAGTGCTGGCGTTATAGAGATTACAGGCATGTGCCACCATGCCCAGCTGGTAAAGCTTTTTTATATGGAATATTCCCCCAAATTTCATAAAAATATCTGGAGCATCCACTTTATAAATAAACACGACTCATTGTACAATCACATGCAGTGGCACAGGATGACACTGTACTTACTTAAAAATTGGGGACACCCGAGGTCAAAAAAGGCAGTCAGCACCTGTGGGAAGTGGCTGTTCTGGTAGAGAACAAACCCAGGTAAGTACTGTAGCAAGTAAGTTAAAACCATGAATTTGATTTCTCCTTGCTAAAAAATCTTGTTATAGGTCTTAACCTTTCTTTCCCATAGAAAGGACATTAGAGCCTCCTTCAACCCCTGCGGCTTCTGTCCTCCAAACTGTACAGTCAGCCTAGCTCCTTTCCTCCCCATTCTTCCTCCAGGCCACAATTCCTCATCATTTGACCCAAGTGCTCTCTTCCATGTCTGTTCACAATTAAATGCTAAAATAACATTTTGTTTTGTTTTAGCTACCTGACTTTTTAAAAAATACGAGCAGTTCAGTATTTGTCGCATATATACAAAAAACCTGGGTCCTAAACCACTTGGAGCGTCACTATTACCTTCTAACAGCCTGCTGGCCTTAAGGGGTTATAAACGGGAAAAAATGACTCCACGACTTGGGGATTCGAGGGGCCAGTCTCTAAGCACAGGGGAAAAGGGTCCCTGGCGCCACAGGCTTCAAGCTGTCGGCTCCTTTCGCTCCCAATCCCGCGGCAACCCAGGCCGATTTTTGGGATCCACGACCGTCCCGCAAGCCCTCCAGCGCGACGGAAGAAAGAGGCGATGCAAATGCAAAAGAAACTTCCCGCCAAACACTTCGTAGCCCCAAGGGCGGGGCGCAGCCGGAAGTGGGCCACCGGCGGAAGTCCGCCCCCTCCCGGGGGAGGATGGAGGTTTCCTCTCTAGGAGGATGGAGGTTTCCGCATCTTTATGGTTTGGCTCTCACGGGGCTTCTGGCTGGAAGGAAACAGGTGCCTGCCCGACGCCGGGGGGCGTCGGACGGTTCTTTCTGGACCCTCTTCGTACCCATGTACACCTGGCAACACCGCCAGCAGAGGATCGGAGATTGCTCTTATTGGGATTTTTTTTTAAACGAAGATACATTAAGTTATTAAAGTCAATAAACTACAAATTAATCTAAGTGTCAATTAAAAAAAGATACAGAAACAATAGGGCACTCCAAAATCAACAGTTTTCTAGCTGTTTTTTTTCCCACTTAGTGTATGCGCACATGTGTTTTTTTGCATTGAGATGAAGTCTAAT
The DNA here is from genome assembly GCA_028451465.1 of Erethizon dorsatum. NCBI lineage: Eukaryota > Metazoa > Chordata > Mammalia > Rodentia > Erethizontidae > Erethizon > Erethizon dorsatum. Next base: position 14,309,601 of record CM051826.1, read on the forward strand.
TTTCATGCAATAACGCAACAGAAATAACCTTAAATAATTAAAAAAAAAGTTTAACATGTGCTTTGGTCTCTTCTCATGGACCCAGCACCCTTATCCCCTCCTACCATCGGCATGAGGAAGCACACCAATCCTCCTCGCTCGTGGGCCCCAGCTGTCTCACGTGCTAATGCTAAGGTTCGGGTTAGGACATTTTTATATACTCTCTTATTTATATTTTCTGCTCTAAAAACGAAAGGGAAAACTATGCAAATATAAATACTGAATTTAGTAAAATGAGAACAGCCTTGGTTTAAACAACCGATAGCATCCAACACAAACAAGAGTGTGGTGAAATTAGTTCATTGTGGGAGAATGAAATATAAATATAAACAAACCTCTTGAAGGACTCCTTGGTATTTTATATCCAAAGCCATTTAATGTGCTCTCATTCTGACCAATGGGATCCCACGTGTGCAAAATTTATTACAAGCAAATACTGTAATACAAGAGAAAGTAAAATCTGAAGTGATGTTACAATGGACAACTGTTGATTTTGTGTGCCCCAAATCCTTTCCCAGATTTTAAGGTTTTAATGCTAAAATCTTTCTGTGGTAAGCAAACTAGTGTGCAGTACACTTCTGTGGTGGAGATGTGATCCAGGCCTGGCCAATCACAGTATCCAACACATAGCGCCACAAAACCTGAAGTATGAAGTCAGGAATCAAGCTATAAGAGTCCCAGTCCTGGCTCTGCTACTTAACACTCGTGTGACTTTTAGCTTCTTTTTTAGCTTCTCTGATTTCATGTACTCATTTGGTGAATGGACACATTAATGAGAGACACTTACTCCTGGGGCTATAGAGAGGACTAAATGAATGAAGCAGGTATAATAATGCCTATGTACCATTAATTTTTCCTCCCTCTATGCCTCTGACAAATATTCCCTATGTTCAGCAGGCCATTATTTCCTTGGCTTTCTTTTTGCCCTCTACATACTCTAATATCATCTACTATAATATCTCAGAAATTATATTTTATGTCTTTCTCTCCTATTGGATATATCCTTGCATCTGGTGCTTCTGACCCCTTTGCCATTCTGAACACTCTGCTACTGGATATATCCTGAAAGCAGGGATGTGTTTTATCCACTTTTGCACCTTAGGTACTGAACACGGTTCCAGCCCCAGAAGCTGCTCCATGCTCAGTACATGCATTTGTTGAACAAAACTGACTGCTCTGGAAAAAGCTGGAACAATTAGTGAAAATGTAATAAAACCTGGCAATAAACAAACAGGAAATTGAGTGAACTACATGAAGCTAGAAAATTTTTCTTGCAGAAAATAGCTTAATCCTATGGGGATTGCAGACTCCATTTCTTCCTAACCTATATGGTGGACTGATAAATTCTAGGAACAGACTGGAACCTACAGGCTACTTTCTGATTTAGTGCTTCCTTTTTCTGCCTTTTGACTCATCTCTTCTCTTAAGGACTGGCAGGAAAAAACGACCATTCACTTCAGAGAGATCAAATCTACCCCCAGGAACTGCTCTGCAAGCCCCATTATTCAGGTGCAAAAATTCACACATACAATGCAAAATGGAGAGGTATCTTAAAATACAGCAAGACATGTATTAGGTGCACAGAGGAAAGTGGGTCAGGCTAACTAAGAAAACCTTTCTAGTGGGTGATTGTTTGGCTTCTAATGATGATGTGATTGAGTGATATTGGCATCTATTTCTTTAACACACAAAACTTCCCTGGAGCAAAATCCATGTGAGACTTAAAAAGTCTTACAGTTGGAAGAGCTGAAAGAGTGCATTCGTTTACCGATGAGTATAGTGTCATTTACAACTTTTAACCTTAGCAATCAAGGCCATAAACACTCTAAAGACACTCAATTTCCTGGTCCTTGAGATAACCTGTTCAGTTTAGGGACAATTTTAGCTGATAGAAAGCTTCTGCAGTTGAGTCCTAATTGGTCTTTGTTCAACAGGGTCCTAACCGAGGCTTTGGTAACTAACTCGTATGAAACTGTGATGCTGTGGCTTGAACCTAACAGATATAGAAGAACCTCTTAGATTAGCTGTTTGCCACTACTAGATTCTGCAATTTGTCAAACATTTTAAGATATTATATTCATTATTATTGGATAACTATCATTTGACTCTCTACAGCAGCCAAATGAGATATTAGGAGATTGAGGCCTTGTCCAGTGGTGCACGTGCTAGTAAGTTAGCAAAATGAAGATTTTTGGTTCCACATCCTTATTCTTCTGTTACCACAGTGTTTTCTGCCTCCCTGAACTGGTAGATAACAATGACATAAATTCAAACAAATAAGTTTTTGCTGTGTCTACCAGGGTGTAGTATTGATCCACAACTGGGGGTTTTCAAACATGTCGAGGGTGGGGAGAGAAATATGAGAGTCGAAGGGATTTTAAGAAATGAGTGCATGTGGAAGACCCAAGATGAGGCGTGAGATGATGGGAGCAAGCAAGGTTCTGGGTCTAAAGATGATGAAGAACAGGTAACTGGATTCTAAACAGGACTAGATGCTAGACTTAGAGGAAAGATATGGAAGTCCAAGTTTCAATGATGGCTCATCTTGGGTAAAGACCAGGATATGGCCCTGGTAGTGGATGACTAAAGTGAAGCAGAAGCAATGTTCAGTGGAAGGGAGGGGCCCAGGAGACAATGAGACTTAAAATTTTGCTAGGGTTACTGGGACCTGAAATCACCCACGAGGATAAGAGAAGGATGTGGGTAAGGGTCCCACATTCAGGTGAGGGGATCTGGAGAAAGACAAGAGCAAAAGGAAGACTGAGGGTGGTAGAGATGGACATGGGAGACTCAGAGAAGGAAGGGCTTAACACACAAGTGGAAGAGCGATGGTGTAGAAGCAGCATAGGAAGTCTGGGGGAATCCCCAACAGCAGTCTGGAACTAAGGGTGAGGAGAGGGGGTCAAAGCGACCTCCCTTGCAATGGGCATGACATGTGGAGGGACATTTGCATTTTGGAAGATGTAGTAGAATATTCTATGAGAGCTGAGAGGACTGGTTGTGAAGAAAATTCTTGAGGAGCAGAAGGAAGAAGGCCAGCAGTGGGAGGATAGATGGGTGAGGAGGTGGATTCTGTAGGTTGGGATGACAGGTTGCAAGACAGTCCTACAAGCCATGGTGTGGTGTAGCTTCTTGTACATGCTCGTGGTAGCTGATTGTATTCATTTCTTCCCAACTGCAGCCCAGTGACTCAGCAGTCAGTGATGTCACATTACGGGAAGTAGTTACACCACAGAAATTGGCAATGCCATGTATCAGCTCTACTCCTTGCTCCAAACAAAATGAAATGCAAAACCCAGATAACTGTTTACAAGCCCTGACTGCCCTAACCCTAGGTGAAACCTTATTAGGAAGGGATTAAGATAGCTACCAATTATCTACAACCCAAAGTAGTAAGTGGAAAGTGCCACCTGAATGAGAAGGGAGACATCTCCTTAGATGGTGCAACTTGATCTGGGTTTGAAGTAGCACAGATAGGAGTCCACTTGTCAAAAATATGAAGGACAAGATTTTCAACACAACACTAAGAAGAAAAAAGAGCTGAAAGAGGAAAAATCTGCCATGTGGTAAGGAAAAAGCAAATTTCAAACCTTGCTAAAAAAGAGTCTTTATGTTGAACAGTGAAACTATGGCTGTAAAATCAGATTGGGCCAGGCTAGAAAACAATGAACTTCATTCAGGAGGCAAATGGGAGGCCTTGATGATATTTGAGCAATATTATTATTGATAATAATAGCAATACCTCAGGATAATTAATTCTCTGAGTTTGTACTTTTAAAATATTGAGAAATAACTCATATACCTAAATTCCACCCCTTTAAAGCATACAATTAAGTGATTTTGGTGTATTCCAGAGGTTATGCAGTCATGACCACTATCTAATTCCAGAACATTTTGAAGAAGAAACACGATACTACTCTCAGTCACTCATTATTCCTTTCTCTCCTAAGGGTTTGTACTTTTTACAAAATATTCAATTTGCTGTCTGCAAGGCACTTTGAAATTTGAACCCCGAAAATCTCTCTTCCAAAGATCAAAAGAGGAAAGAGCAGAATTAGCTTTTCCAAGGTTTAGCTGATGTAAGGAAGGACAGTGGTAGAGATAGACAGACAGATAGCAGATAGATAGATTGCAAGATATTAGAGATAGATAGGTGATAGAGTAGTATTAGATGAACACATGAAAGCACAGGGCAACAGCACAGTGAGGTAGATCTTCAAATGCAACATCTAAATAAAGTGGAAGTAGTAGATATTAAAAAACAATTTTTGCAGGGGTTAATGTTTTTATTTTCTTTGCATCTGTTGTATGTCATCTTCCGGTACCTTTCCAGATGTTTTAATTTCTGGAGAGACCAAGGAGGAAAAAGCAGAAGGAGCAGGAACTTTGGAAAACCCCTTGTTCTGGAAAGCGGTAAGAGCAACACTTGCTCCCTGTGGCTTGGCTCCTTAGGGAGGCTGCTGGTGGCTGCTGGAAGCAGAGGGAAGGGCTGTGATTTTCTGGTGCTGCTGGAGCTGCCCCATTAGTCAGGGCGGGAAGGAGCATCTGCAATCCAGTGAGACACCACGGAAGCCAGAGCCCCCAGTGAGATCTTGGGGGTCAGTGTTGAAAAAGGACCCTCAGCAGGTGTGCATCCTGGTGAAGCATGCTTTCCAGGATGGGAGTGTTTAATAAAAGAAGGGAATTTAAGTAAATTAATAGAAATGGGCTGCACCAGGTGGTAAATTTTCCTGGGTCCCTTTTGCCCCCACGCCACCCCTGTCACTCTCTGAGGACGGGCAGGAATGGTTGGGGTATGTTGGTGATAGCGCCCAGCTTTTTTGAACATCAGTCCTGTGGCATCCCATTTTGGGGTCACTGACCTAAGTTCAGAGGGGCTCATTTTGTAGGGGTCACTAAATCACTCTCTGTCACCCTTTAGGGCTGAGTCAGTTTTTATTCATACTTTGAATACTGAAGTCAGATTTTAAAATTGGAGGGAGTTTTGAATTCACCAAATCTGATTCTTTCTTGTTATTAGCAAGAAACCAGAGAATGCAACAAGTTAGGTAACTTGATCAAAGTCACCCATCCAACTCATCCACAGGGAGAGAAACCAGATCTGCACGCAAGGGGAGGGGTTGCAAGGAACACAAGAAAACTTCTGGAGGTGATGGATGTCCCTGTCTTGACTGTGGTTATCGTTTTAACCATACATACATACATACATACTTCAAAATGTGATAAGTTGGACACTTAAATATGAGCAGTTCATTGTGCATCAATTTTACTTCAACAATTTCATTCTATTTGCTTATGTTCATCTCTAGTAACGTTTATGAAAGGTAGCTCCTCTGGATGGATTCAATAAGTTTAATTTAGGATAAGAAAGACGAGAGGGATGGGTTTTTGTTATAGGGTTGTGCTTTGTGGTGGTCACCAGTGGACTAAAATAATTTTTTTTTTTAATTTTGATATAGGGTCTTGTTAACTCACTAAGTTGCTCAGACTGGTTTCAAACTCCCAATCCTCCTGTCTGAGCTTACCAGAGTGCTGGGGTTACAGGCATGCACCGCCATGCCCAGTTCAAAATGCTGTCTGAATAACCCCTGAATGAGGAAGAAGCAGGAAACCTTCCACAAATGTTTTCCTCTCTTTCCTCCTCTTCCTTACTAAACACCCAGGATCACTAGGTCTGGCTAACTTCCAGACGTCTAAAGCAGCTCTTCATGGAGAAGACAGATGTACAGAGAGAAGGGTGGATGTGTACAGTCTGCACTTTTATTTGTTTTTTTAAAATTTTATTTATTTATTTTTTTTGTGGGTACCGGGGGGTCGACCTCAGGACCTCACGCGCCAGCAGGCACCCGTGCTGCTGAGCGATATCACCGGCCCTTTTTTCGTATGTGGGTTCTACTCGGGCCCTCGCGCTTGCCAGGCAGGTGCTTATGCTGCTGAGCCATCTCACCAGCCCCAGTCTGCACTTTTAATCTGGAGCTGATCAGCGAGGTGCTCACCTGGCCCTGCTTGCTTACTGAGTGGAAAATAAGGCCCCCTGGTTTCCTTACCAGGCTAGGTTCATGAGCTATTGCCTGTGATGGGAGCTAGGAAGAGACATTTACTGGCAAAGAGATTTTCCCTGCTATGTATGATTATTTTAGAATTGCAAATGTAATATACACTCGTAACAACTCCAAATAAGATGGAAGTGAAAGGCTGCAAACAGGGGTTACAGTATGGGCAGTGGCAGAGGGAGTCAGGCGAATCTGACATCATTTCCGTTGAAGTATGGGAGATGTGTGTTCACGCAGGTGTTGGTGGTGGTGTTATGGAGCTTTCCAAAGTGCTTGGGGACACAGGATCAACTGTGAGACATTTCTGGGTGTCCACGCCATCTTAGATATTTAATCCCTCATCTTAGTTAATCACATCACTGGGACACAATACCTGATACTCACAATTTAAATAAGGAGAGGTTTATTTTGGCTCATTTTTTAAAATTATTTTTTTAATAGGAATCAGTCCACAGGCAGCTGGCTGTGGCAGGAAAGTCACGGTGGAAGGGTCCGGTGGAAGAAAGCTGCTCATGTCATGGTGGCCAAGAAGCAGAGAGAGAAGGGAGGAACTGGGGCGGGTGATGTACTCTTCCAGACCATGCCTCCAGCGACCCACCTCTTCCTACCAGGCCCTACCTCTCAATGGCACATTCAGCTATGAACACATCAGTAGATTAATCCACTGGTGAGTACAGCACCCCCATGATCCAATCACCTTCCAAAAGCTTAACCTCTGAACACATGAAGCTTTTAGGGGACATTCAAGATCTAAGCCATAACATCCCACTGTGCTGCTTCTTCACACACAGTTTTTTTTTCCCTGTGTAACTTTCAAGCATTACTGGTGTAATCCCAGTACTCTGGGCGGCTGAGGCAGGAGGATCGCAAGATCAAGGTTAACCTGGGCAATTTAGCAACTTAGACCCTTCTTAAAAAAAAAGTTGGGGATGTAGTTCAGTGCAAAGGCCCTGCGTTTAATTCTCAGTTACTTGCCCCTTCCACCCTCAAAAAAGACAGCATCACCCAGGGTTCATTGCTGTCTGGATTTAGGCCAGGACTGGATGATGGAAGGCACCAACAATCAAGAGCAGAAGGCAAGAGAGCCAGGGTATTTACTCCCCCAGCTTTCCCTCTAGATGTGGCTGTGTCTCTCCAAGACAGCCCCTCCAACAGACCTCTGGCTTTCCATTCCTTGGGGTGTAGGTAATAGTAATGGCTTCCCATGGTTGTTTTTGTCTGGGTACTGCCACATGCCCTAATGGCTTCTTCAACTCCACCCCACATCTAAGAAACCCCTTCATGGAAATCTCTGTCAGGAATTGGTCTGATACATCATCATGTGCAATGTTCTGTCTTCCCTCCCAGGCAGAGAGGCACAAGGGCAGGCAGTGCACCTTTTTAAGATTTATATTCCCAAAACTTGGTACAATGGACTGAACTAAGTGGTTGAGTTGACAAGGGGTACTGGGGACATTTTACTGAGAAGACCTCAGACCTGGTTGTTAAAGGGCAATCCTGTGTTGTGTGTGTGACAAATCACTGTACTTGGATGAGATTTTATTCTGCAGGGACAAGGTCAAGGACCACGTAGATCACATTACAATATCCAGGGCCGCATGACTCCAACTTAGGTCCTGAATTGCAGCCCTTTGTTGATGATGAGCAGGAGGACATGAGGGCAGTAGCAATGATGACGATGATGGAATGTCCACTTACCTGACTGAGTCATTGGAGGACTTCATGTTAGCACAGTGCCCTCTGTCTTATTGCAAGATGATATCAGTTTCCTGGGTCAATCTCTTTGGTGAGGCTTAGTTAAAAGTATATTTGGATGTTCTGAGAACTAGTTTACTCATATCACCACCGATCCCATTGAGAAATACAGCATTCCTGTCGCTCCAGGAAATTCCCTTATGCCATTTCCCATTCAGTTCCAGACCCGACCCCTCTGGACTGCACCACCACTGAAATTTGGTGTCCAGTGAACTCCTGTTACACCCTCCACTCATGCCAATCCGTGCCTCTGCATCTTTTCCTGTGCTGTTCTTTGTGGAATACTTTCGTTTGCCTCTTTCATCTGGTTGACTACCCATTTTCCTTTAACACCCTTCCTCCAGGAAGGCTCCCTGATTTTGTTCTGGATAAGCCACATTTCCACAATGCCCTGAATTGTTTGTCGGGATTTTTGTCATATCTAGATATTGTTTTGTATTGTTTAGCATTTTGTGCAAGTATTCTTTCCCCTTTAAATGGTGAACTCCCTGAGACAGAGACTGGGTCATATTTTGCTTGTAATTCCAGTACATTTGTTTGCTGTTTAAATAGGTTAGTACATCAGGTTTAGGGACACTAACTAAACCTTTAACATCTGTTACGCATTAGATTGATTTGATTGCAAGAAACAAAAACTCAGGTATGTGGAAAGATTCACAAAGACACCCTTGCCCTTGGAAAGACCATGACCCAGCTTAGCCCAAGGGACCTCTCCACTTGCCTCTTGGTCCCTCTACCTGTTCAATTTGTTTGCCTCCCTTTTCTGATTGGCTTCCCCTGATCACCTTTCAGTTTTGCTTTCTCCTTTCTGCTTGCATTTTGCCACAGCTTCCTCTCATCCTGACTTTACATCTAGGTGGTCCAAGTTATCATTTACAAAGATAACAGTCTAGCAAGCTTGTATAAAGTTTTCAGGTCCACTTCATGGTCCCATCACTGGCCAGGGACGGGCCTTTGAGTCACAAGCCCAACATCCCTAGGCCAATGAGCTAAGGGTGGATCCACAGAATGGTGCTCGAGGAGTGTAACCTGATAGAAGAAGGGGTGGGCCAGACATTGATGGCTTTCCGAGGTCTCTCCTACCCTACTGCCAAGAAAAACCTTTTGTATTTTTCCCCATCTTTGCTCCCAAATAATTTTTCTTATTCTTCATCTCAGGAAAGTAACTTCTTTCTGTTTAGGATTTGTAGAATTAATGAACATTGAAATTAGAAGAAACCCAAGGGTTTATTCTGTGTAACACTAGGTCCAAACAATGCTCCATGAAAAAATGTCAAGGTATTCTAGTACTTTCCTTGGCTCCTGGCTCATACCAGGAAGTTAGCTTCAGAGGCCTGGTTTTCTTGGGAGGATCACGGGTCCTCTGTATAGGTGAACCCCTGCAATGTCCAGATCCTCTCAACTGGAGGCTCTGAAGCAGGGGTTTCTGAGAGGCTCCAGAGGAAACCAACAATGAACCGCTTGAAATTGTCTGCCAACTTGAATTAGTATTATGTGAATGTGTGCATGTGTGCTTGTGTGTGCGTGTGTGTGCATGGGTGCACATGAGCATGTTTTGGGAGAGTGTACTTGGCTTTCATCAGATTCTTGCAGGTAAATATGACTTGAAAGAAAAAAAATAGATAAAACTTCTACTTAAAGGGGTAATGGTTGTTCCTTCCTAAGACAGATCTCTCTTTGTTCTTTTCCAATTTAATTAAGTTCTTTTTCACTGTATCTGCTACCCTAGGCATCCATCCACCATGTGTACATAGGAGAAAGTGCTTTCTATGACAAAGCTGAAGAGATCTTGATGGTTCTTAGGGGCTTCATTCTCTCATTTTTGTGGAGATGAAACACTAGATAACGATGTTTCAGTGTAGGTTTGCGGATTGTATTGAGGTTCCACTCTGGTGAGCGATGCTGGTGATAGAGGGAGGCTATAGACGTGTGGTGCGGGGAGAGCACATATATATATATCTGGGAACTCTCTATATTGTACGATCTGCTCCATCTTGCTGTGAATCTAAAACTGCTCTAAAAATTAAAATCTATTAAAAACAAACACAAACACTAAGGATCAGAGAAATAAAATACTATTTGCCTAAGGCTAGATAGCAGGCTCAGCAGGGACTACAACCTTCCTCTCCTTTCTTCACTTTCTTCCTTTTAAATTCCTTTTTAAAACCAACATCTTAACACTTTTTCTACTTGGTTAATAAATCACCACCTCTGCTTTTCTTTTTTTTTTTTTTTAACGCTTATTGAGGTCCCATCACTGTGTTACACGTTTCTCCACTAAACGCTAGAGGAACTCTTCTGTTGGACACTGTGATGCCATTTCAAATTCTTTTATTTTTCAGAGGAGGAAACCGATTTTTAGAGATCTGAAGAAACTCGCCCAAGGACTCCAGCTGCTTAGTCCCAAAGTCGTCAAGGGAAATCCCTGTGTCTCTACTGTGCTTCATTAGTGAGGACTGTTTGTCTCACTTCTGTGCTTAACTCCACCCAGGTTCAAAGCCTCGCTCCTAGAGACAGGTCCTCTTGAGCGTGTCCCTTGACCTGAGGATCTCACCTGAGGCTCTGCCGAGTCCAGGTAGAGCCGGACGCCGCCCCCTGGTGGCAGGTGGGCCCGCGCGGCGTATGCTAATGAGCCCGCGGCGCCGCTCGCTGATTGGCTGGCGCGGATTCCAGCTGCTTCGCAAGTCGGCGGGTGCGAGCGAGAGTCGAGGGGCCGCCGGCGGCAGCCCGGGTCCTGCGCCCTCCTCGCTCTGCGCCTCCCCGGCGACGCCCAGGCGGGGTCGGCCGGGCGGCCAGCTGCACCGGGGGGCTTTTCCTCTTCTCTCGCATTTGTGTTCTGATCGTGAATTCATCCAGGGTCCAGGATGACGATCCGACACCAAGGCCAGCAATACAGGCCGAGAATGGCATTTCTGCAAAAGGTAACTCGGGGGCCCTCACCTGGCCCGTGGCAGGTGGGCGGGGACCAACTCTGGGGGGCCCCTCCGAGGAGGTGCTGGGCAGAAGGAGAGGCGTCCCTCTGGTCGGTCTGCTGATTAACTGCTTTGAATGACTTATTTGCCTTGTGTGTTGCTTTTAAGAGCTATATTAAGGTTTTTGTGTAAACTGTTTATAGTGGAGAATCTGCGGCCAGCTGCGATGGTCCGCGGGAGGCTGAAAACAACCTGTTACTCGGAGACGAAGGTGCCAGAAGGCAGTTCAGCCCCGGCTGTGTGAGGTTTAGATAGTCTGCAGTTACTGTTGTAAGACACTCAGCTGTTAAATTAACATTTCTGGCCATTCTTCTGATCCAAAACTGCATTATTTTAAACTGTGTGTACGCACAGACCATGAAAATGTGATTTGTAGGATCAAGGGCCACCTGACTTACAATGCCCTGACAACCTCATTCGAGGATGTGTATCTGTGTATCTCCCTCTGTGCTGGTGGCAGAATGGTTGGAAAGCTTTCTGAGACTGAGGGGCCAGGCACAGGATGTCCATCCCAGTGGTCATACGAGAGGTGGATGCACTTGTGGAGTTATGTGTTTGGGGACACAGTGCTTCATTTTGTTCTGGGGTTTTGGGATAGTGAGTGCGGGAAGAGATCCACCCGGGATTAGGTTGCAGGTCATTTGTCTGCCCTTCCTCCCATCCACAACCACTTTGCACAGCGCAGTGTCCATCTTCTTAGGCTTATCCTGTTGAGTGGAATTAGCTGAATGCTTTGTGACATCCCAGGCCCTGCCTTGAGCTCCTGGAACTCAGCAAATTGGTGCAGTCAGTGACCAACTGACCAACTGTCCCAACTTGCTAACTGTTAAAACCTGGACAGTCCTAAGCGCACCACAACAGAGGGTCACACTTGGTCCACCAATTTCAAGAAGGCTGGGTTCCCTCCAGCCGGTGGAAGTGTGAGGATTGTTCATAAAATAGGTGGAATGTTGTCTTACTCTGAAAGGACCCACAGAATCTACATTGCAGCTTCCAGTTCCTAAAAGCAGAACAGACTGCCTAAGTCCAATGTCTGAAGCCAAACTTCATCATCCAGGTTTTATCCTGGACTGCCTTCTTCCAGGCAGGGCAGGTCTGGCTTGGAGGTTCAGAGGGTCATTATCTGGAGACATTCAGCTTCCTTATCTGATCTTGGACATCCTTTTCTATCGTGACCTTTGCCTGGTATTCTCTCTTTACCCTTACCTTTGGACTGGTGTCTTGCTCTTCAGCGTCCTTCACCTCCAACCTGGGCCTCTATTTCATCACCCCAGCATTCTTCACCTTCACCCCAACTTCCCTGCTCTCCACCCCAACCTCCCCTCCAACCCCAGCCTCTCCTATCTCCATCCCTGTCTCCCCTCTTCCCCACCCTGGCCACGACTCCTTCCATGCCAGCATTTGTTCCCGCCCAGAGCCCCTACCCCTTTCCTACCTCCACACTCTCCTCCTCCATGATATCTGTCATACACACACAGAATTTTCTTTCCCAAACCAGTGGTGATCACTGTAACCTGAAACCCCCACATATAGGATGCAACCTGCCCTTCTCAGTCTGGCCACTAGGGTCCTGCTCTGACACATCTCCTGGCTTTACCTCCCTCCCACCTGCCTCCCACATCTGCCCTCCAGGGAGCAGAACACAGTGGCCACAGGCACTCAGGGCTCTCAGCTCAAGGACTTCTTCACCTCTTTAGGAGCCTGTTGTCCTTTCAAGCCTCAGGCTCCCTCTCCTGGGAAAACTCTCCCTTCTGCCAACTTCCCACTCCCACACTTTCTGTGCCCCTGCTCACCAGCCCCTCCTCTGTGGAGGCAGGTTCTGCTGACCCCTGAGCTGATAACTTCCTTCTGTGCCCACAGAGAGCCCGTCCCCACTGTCACTTTCTCTGCTCTGTGCTGGGAATGATCCTGCATATTTGGAGATCTTGGTCATGTCACAGAGCACCTCTGAGCAGGAGACAGAGCAAAGGTGTGCAGAACAGGTCTCAAGAGCCTGTGGCAGTGGATCCTTAAGACTTAACTAACTGAACTAGATGTTCAACCTTCTCAAGAAGGGCCCAGACTGGAATCGTGCACCTGGTGCAAGTGGCAGTCTCCACTCATCAGTGCATATTGTGATATGTGCTTCATCTCACCTGTTCCATAAGATAGTGGTTATGATCATTATTTTACAGACAAGGAAACTGAGGCTCAGAGAGGTTAAGTGACACAGACACTAAGTGGTAGAACCAGAAAAATACAAGAGTGGCCATCATCTGCCCCCAAATGTGATACAAACTTTCCTGTGATATAGAATGGAGTGAAGGGCATGGAAAGTCCTGGCTCAATGTGTCTGGGGACACAGAGCTGAGAATTGAAGAATAAATGGGAGGCTCCAGGCAGAGAGAAAGAGAAAGATGCTCTAGACAGAGGGAATAGCTTGTACCAAGGCACAGAGGCATGGGACAGACTGTATTGTTCTGCAGTGGGTGGAGTTTGAAGTATAAAGGGAAGGGTGGAAAGGTAGGTGGAGATAGAGGAGATTGTAGTGGGCCCTTGGAACTTTTTGATGGTAGTTTGATTTTGTCCTATAGGGAGAGTTACAGAATTTGGAACAGGCAAGTGAGAGGGCAGATTTGCAAGTTAAGAAGACGACTGGTGTAAGAAGAACAGATCTCGTGTCTTTCTTCCCTGAGTTGAGAGAATTCACTCAGGGTCCTTCTGTGCCACTCACACTGACTCGGGAAGGGCCCTTGCTTCCGCAGTTCTTGAGATTCCTACTCCTGTGTCACTTCTCCGGCTTGGGCAGCTGCTGGGGAGACATGCCCATCAGCTGAGCTGCCGCCCTCTGGGGCTGCCTAGGCTTGGAAAGAGGTGGAAGCCCCACCTGGCCAGGAGCTTTGAGGAAGTTAGCTAAGGACACACAGTGGACCAAGGAGCACAGGAAAGTGACCTCCTGTGGCTCTTGTTCTGGTGCAGGCCTGCACACCTCTGTGACATCTAGGCCACCCTCCCACCAGCTGCATTTGCTCTTGGGATTCACCATGGGGCTGACTTTTTGGTTCCATGGGAGAAGCCTTAGCTTTCTTGTGTAGCTTCTGGTATCTTTCTTGGAAAGGGACTGCAGAAACAGAAATATTGAGGAGATCTGGGCAGAGGGCGGTGTCACTTGCTTGTGTCACTCTCTCTTTTGGTACATATCATGGAGAACTGATGTGCCAGGTGCTGAGGACGCCAGGAGTCTGTACAGAAAGACAGATGTCTAAACAAGGAGAGGAATGAGTAGCATGGGTTGTGGCAGACAGCTTTGGAGGATACACCAAGGGGGAGAGGTCAGGTCTGCCTAGGGCAGGTTTCACGAGGGGGCTTGCAACTGAGTCAAGTTATGAACAATGAGTCTTTTTTGGCCAGAAGGATGGGGAGAGAGTGACATTTAGGCAGACACAAAATACAGATGTGTGATCTAGACAACTCCTCAGGGGATGGAATAGCCCCTAGAGAAGGCAAGGGATGGCTCTGGTGTTGGTGGATGGAAAGGGTGGTCGGTTGCAAGAGCCCAAACCTGGGGCCTTCATATGACATGCCAAGTGTGTGATGTTTTCTGAGTAGCTGTTTGATGTTTTAAGACCAAGAATGAATAAGGTGAGTTGGTTCACATGCTACAGGGTAATTCCAGTGACAGGGTATGAGTGCTTCTCAACCCTGGCTGCACCTTAAAATTATTGATATCAAGTCACTGTCCTTGAGAGTTTCTGATTTGTTTGGGCTTAGGTGGAGCCCAAGAATTGAACCCAGAGTCTACACTGAGCTATATCCTCAGCCCCTTTAAAATTTGTTTTTAAAAAAAAAAATTTTGAGACAGGGTCTTGCAAAGTTGCCCGGCTGGGCTCAGACTTGAAATCCTCTTGCCTCAGCCTCTCAGATTGCTGGGATTACTGGCATGAGCCACCACACTCAGCTGCATTGGTCTTTTTAAAATAGCTTCCCAGGTGATTTGAATATGTGGCTGAGGTGAAAACCACTGGGGACATTGGCAATGTCTACATATGTTTTCAGTTGTCACATCTGGGAATGCTACTAGCATTAGAGACTAGGGACGCTGCTAAACATCCTACACTGCACAGGATAATCCCTGAACAAAGGATGATCCTGCTTAAAATGTCGATGGTTGAGAGTCTTGGGCTGGAAAACAACCTGGATACTGGAGACAGGTGCCGGGGAAAAGGCAGAGCCTGATATTCCAGGAGGGAGTTAGTGACTTTCCCTTGAGGTAGGAAAAGAGACGTGAGGCAGATAAGAGACAAGTTGAACAAAAAAGCTCAATCAACAGAAGTTGGTCATTCTTGCTCTTGGCTGGAGTCATTCATTCAGAATGCCTGCTTGGCTTATGATCAGGGCAGAAAGAGCAGATTTTGGGGGCAAGGTCAGCACACACAGGTTAGGGCACAGGGTTTATGAGTGTCTTTGAGATGCTAAGGTGACCTGGCCACAGGTTGGCTGGACTTTGCATGGCCAGGCTTTAACACGAGTACACCCCTTTCTGTTAGAAAAGCAACAAAGTGATCTGAGGTTTTGGGTCACTTTCCTCTTCTTAGCATACAGAAGTCATAATTATTATTGTCCCTCTGGGAACCTTCTTCAGTTTAAAGGAAAATTCCAGCCCCTGAGATCTTCCAAGTGAGTGACAGCTCTTTAATTGGAGGAGCAGCGTGGGCATGATGGGTGGGATGTCAAACCCATCAAACCCATCGTTTCTGATCCCTTCATGATGTCGGAATCCCTGGCATACCTGCAGTCACGCCCCGGCAGGCAGGCTTCTGAGAGAAGATGTAGGGCTGTTGCCCCTCCTCTTCCTCCTGTCCCCTTTCCCCAACACAGGTCAGACAGAACCCAGCTATGGCATGGTCATGTGGCATTTTTGTGTTGCCTGGGAATGAGATGGGACTAATTCTTCATCATGGAGGGAGCCAGAGATCCGATCTGGCTGGGAGCAGGGCACTGACATTTGTTCAAGGGTGGGGATGGCTGTGGCTCTCCCTTACCTGCAGGACACAAGTAGGGGGTACGAGAGTTCACAGCAGTTTGGGGGCAGAAAGGTGAGGGTTTCTCTTTCTCTGGAGAATATGTGGAACAATTCAGATTCTCTCACCTTTATGGAGGGGAAGGGATTTTTCTGACTGAGGATAGAGCAGTCTGAGGCTGCTTAGGCTGCCATAATAAAGAACCACAGGCTGGGTGGCTTAAACCGCAGAAATGTATTTTCTCACAATTCCGGGGCTGGAAGTCTGAGATCAACATGTGGCAGGGTTGGGCTCTTCTAAGGCCTCTCTCTTTGGTCTGTGGAGGGCCATCCTCTCTTTGAGGCTTCTCATCATCTTCCCTACAGGTGTCTATATATATAATTTCTGGGGGTTGAATCTAGAGCTTCATGCATTTTAGCAAGCCTGGGGTGATCCCTCCCAGGAATCTGTATGGAGCAAAGTCTGGGGAGAACTGATTGAAATCCCAACGTGCCGAACGCCCTCACGATGTTCCCAGAGGTCCATGTGAGGTTCACCCTCCCACTCGGCTCCTCCTTTCTGTGCGGGGTGACATACCTGTTAGAAAGAATCTGACTCCCCTCATTGTGTTTTTTAAAATAACTCTCATTATTCCTCTCCTGAAGGTTATTTTCAAACTCTTTATAACTAGGATTTTTTTTTAAATGAAAAGACAAGGAATCAAACCTGCTGACTTTCTATAGGAGAAACTCAGGTTTCTAACTTTTAAAATAGGGTTCTATTTCTTCTCCAATACATGGACCCCCTGTTTCCATGAACTGCTGTTATTTTATTTAATAAGAATTTTTAAATGAATACAGCCTTTCACCTGGAAGGTAACATGCACCGGGGGTGTCTTGGACTTCGACATTTTAGAATCAAGCATTTCTTGGAGTACTGTGTACATCGGAGACTTTCAGCTAAGAACTCTGGAAAGAGTCATTTCTGCAGCCCTGGCTCCTCGGTCCCCTGACCACCCCGAGGACCAGTGGCCACCTCCCAGCACCCTCTCCAACATCCTCCTGGGTTTGTTTCTTTGTGTCCTCTCTGCTGTTGACCCCATGGCTGACCCACGGCCTGAGACTCAGCCGAGCTCTGATCTTGCTGAAGACAAGAATGGTAGTTTCTAATGGGTCTGAAATGAACAATTCCTGTTCCAGACAATTCTGGGAGCCAGGAAAGTATCCGTGCAGGTAAAGCATGTAGTTCGTCTTGCCCAGGAACTCCCTGGTGCCACTGGTTCTTGCTGGCAGGCTGAGTTGCTGGCCCTGGGCCCGAGAGCAGCTTCGATGATACACTTGATCTCAGCCTGTTTCTTGAGATTGTGATTCAACTGCAAATGCTGGGTTTGCAAAAAATATTAAAATAGGAAATCCCACCACTTAATGTTGAATTAAGACACTATCCCACACATCATGATGAGGTGGGAGCCTTCTGACCTAAGGAGCAGGCTAGTGAGTGGGAGGTGGCAGGTAGAATTTTCCAATTCAGGGCTTCCCTGAATGACCTTTACCTCCAATATAGTGGGTTGCTCTCTCTTTTTTAATTTTAATTTTACTTTATTGTGGCAAAACCATTTAACTTGTGGTCTACACTTTTAACAATTGTAAAGTGTAGAGTACTGTATTATTAATTACAAGTACAGTATTGAACAGCAGGTCTTTAGAACTTATCCATCTTAACTAAACTTTTATACCCATTGATTAACAAGAGCTTGTTCCCACTCCTCCCACCCCCTGGCAAGCATCACTCTACTCCTCAGTTCTGTGAATTTGCCTACTAAGATACCTCATAAAGTGGAGTCATGAAGTATTTGTCCTGTGTCTGGCTCACTTCACTTACTGTGATGACCTCATGATTCATGCATATTGTCGTATGTTGCAGAATTTCCTCCCTGTATCAGTGCACCACATTTCTTTTTCCTGTTTATTTGTTGATAGACACTTGGGTTGTTTCCATGTCTTGGCTATTGTGAATAATGTTGCAACGAATGTGGGAGTGCAGATACTTCTTCCAGATCCCGATTTCAGTTCTTTTGGATGTATACCCAGAGGTGGGATTGTTGAATCATATGGTGGTTCTATTTTTATGATTTTTGAGGAATAGCCATACTGCTTGGTGGCACCATTTTGTACTCCTACCAATAGTGCACAAGGGTTCCACTGTCAGTTTCTTCACTTTCTTGTGTAGGGAAGCCCAGGGCCTTCACACCCTCCTTCCCTTTCCTCACTGTATTGGTCCTCATCACCTAGGGAAACCCCACTCACCCACTAGGAAGGATTGGCTCAGCCATCCTCCCCTTCTGGCTCTTATCCAGTCAGTACCTTCCTTTTAGGAGGGTCTTTCTTGGTGTGCAAGGTATGATCAAAATATACAGTGAATGTTTAAATTAAAAAATTTATTACAGTAAAAGATATGTTGCCATCAATCCTTCTCAAAATACTCCCCCTCATTTCAAATACACTTATTCCGTCATTCTGGCCAGTTTTTGAAGCAGTTTTGGAAGCCCTCTTTCATGAGTGTCCTTACAAGGTGTGATTAAAAAATATGGTGACTGCTCCTGTTGAGTGTAATCCAATGGAAAGGCAGGCTTCTACAAACATTACAGTGTGTTTGTTCTCGTCCACCTTATTCACTGGATCTGGCAGCATGAGACTTCCGGCTGTTTCCCAGAGTCAGTATGACCATGGGAAGGGGAACAAGAAATGGAGTGTATGGGGGGAGGCAGGTAAAAAGAATTAAAACGTGTTATGCCCATGTACCAACTCCCCATGATGAATGTAATCATTAAGTACTACAGACATGCACAGATAAAATAAAAATTTTAAAAAGACCATGAAAGGTAAACATTTTGAATCAATTCAGGATGTCAGGGAAGCCACACAGCACAGCCAAAGACACACACCAACAGGACTTTCAGAACTTCTCCAGAAAGTGGCAAGAACAATCAGATAAGTGTGTTTGAAACAGGGGAGAGTACTTTTTATTTTAAAAATTTTATTAATTTTATTTATTAGTACCCGTTTGCAGTATGTGATTATTATATTCATTTTGGGGAATTGTTACATGTACATAACACATGTTAATTATTTTTTTATTCCATTCTTCTCTCCTCTTTTCTCTGCCCCCTCCCTCCACCTCTTGGTCCCCTTCATAGGAGAGAATTTTGAGGCGGATTAATGGCAACGTGTCTTTTACTGTCCTAAATTTTTTAAAAGTTTAAATATTCACCGTACTTCTCAATCACACCTCAAAGAATCCAATCTATATTTGCTACCTCATAAACACTTTGCACAGAGCTTGACCCTACGTGTTTTACATGCTTAATCTCATTTAATCTTCCTAACATCTGTACGATGATGTAGGTAATAATATAATCTCCGTTTTACAGAGAAATGAGTCTAAGTGAAGTTTAGCAATTTACTGAAGGCTTCTAGTTTCTAAATTGGGGTAAGGATTTAAGCTGGGCTTTCTCTGCACCCAGACCCCTTGCTTTTATATTAGTTAACTCTTTATTTGTTATTATTGTATTATTATCAATCATCATCAT
Source organism: Erethizon dorsatum (assembly GCA_028451465.1). Lineage (NCBI taxonomy): Eukaryota > Metazoa > Chordata > Mammalia > Rodentia > Erethizontidae > Erethizon > Erethizon dorsatum. Next base: position 14,328,988 of record CM051826.1, read on the forward strand.
CATCATCATACTGAGGATTGAACCCAGGGCCTTCACACTGACTTTACATACTCAGTCATTTTAATTTATTTTGTGACAGAGTCTTGCCAGACTGGGTTCAAACTGTGACCCTCCTGCCTGCCTCAGTCTCCCAGAATGCTTGGATTCTAGGCGTGTGCCACCACACCCCGCTTATTTATTTTTGAGATGAGTCTTGCTATGTTGCCCAAGCTGGCCTTGAATTCCTGAGTTCAAGTGATCCTCCCACTTTAGTCTTCTGAATGCTGAGACTACAGGTTTGGGCCGCTGTGCCCAGCCCTCTTCCTTTTCTTACAACATTTTCTTCAACTCTCCAAAGACTGGGAATATCTTTTACCTTGTTGTATCCCCGACAGTGCTGGGCACTTAGCATATGCTCAACAAATACCTACATTTGTTTGGGTAGCAGAGCTGAGGTTTTATTCGTGGGCCTCTAAATACAGCTCTGCACACTAAGTTTCAAAAATGCATTAATTGTCTGAATCTTACTAATAGTATTATTACTATTATTATTTTGATATGGAGTCTTGTTGAATTGCTCATGGTGGCCTTGAACTGGCCATCCTCCCAAGTAGCTGGCATTCCAAGCCTGAACCACTGTACCTGGCCCACTACTACTAATAATGAGTATAATGACTAAGCTATGTGTTTTCTTATGAAATATATGTTTTTATGCTTACACATATTGAACATGCTTAATCAAAAATTCAAAGTCCAGAATGTTGTAAATTCTGAAACATTTTGGGCACAACATGACACTACAAGTGGAAAAAGTCTGCACCATCACAGTTTGTTTCATGCACAAAATTCTTTAAAATATTGTATAAAATTACCTTCAGGCTATGTGTATAAGGTATATAAGCAATATTAAGTGAATTTTCATGTTAGCATTTACTTGAGTCACGTCCCTAAGTTATCTCATGTATATACAAATATTCTAAAATAAAAAAGTCTGAAATCCAAAATACTTCTAGTCCCTAACATTTTGAATAAGGGATATCTGACCTGTATATTTTTATGCATATAGAATATAATCTGTCCTTATAAAGTATGTGTTAGTTTTTCATTTCTGTGGCAAAAATACCTGAGCAGGCCAGCTGAAAGGAGGACATTTATTATGGCTCACAGTTTCAGAGGTTTCAGTCCATGGTTGCTTGGCCCTGTTGCTTCTCGGCCTGTGGTGAGGCAGGACATCATGTGGAAGCACATGATAAAACAAAGCATGGAGCTGGAGACAAAATATAATCCCCAAGGGCATGTTCCCATGACCCACTCCCTTCATGTCTTCATAATGCCATCAAATTATTAGTCCATTAGTGGATTAATCCATTGATTAAGTTAGAGCCTTCATGATCCAATCACCTTCCAAAAGCTTCCATTCTCAATATGGCTACATTGGAGACCAAGCCTTTGACTTGAGCCTTTGAGCCAGGGACATTCCAAATACAAATCATAACAAAAGCAATCTTTCACAGTTACATAATTAAAGTCTAAGAGATTACAAAACCTTACCAATGAGTAGAGCCTCTAATATTGTGGTCCCCATTTTATGGAAGAGGAAGGAATTCAGAGAGGTTAAATGAGTTGCCCCAGATTCTTCAGTTAGCAGAGAAAGGAAACCCCATGGAGGCTGTGGGAACCTCGGGTTCTTTTTTTTTTCTGGCTACAAATGCCTTCAAGCTGTAAAAAGACTTTGTTTATTGTAACAGGCCACACAGTGTTGGGGGTGTTATTTTATTAAATGGCAGAAGAATAATGGCGATAGAACCAAGTTAGCTAAATGGAGGGGAAACAGGTAAGTCGAGGAACTGTTTTTCTTCTGATAACGGCTGGAATATGGGCAGCGTGGGTCTCAGCTGTGTGCAGCACCCAGACTTCAGGAGAGAACATTAGGCCAGCGGAATGCGGGGGAGAGTCTGTGTCCCCATTTACTGGTCTCTGTCCTGAGCTTCTGCTCCTGTGGCCCTCACCTGGGCGAGCCCTACCCACCCTGCTCCCCTCTGCTGCCTGCTTCCTGCAGTCCACGAGTCACATCAGGTTGCTGCTTTCTCAGCCCACCATGGGCACTGTGCTGTTCCTGATATCGGAAACTTGCCTTCCTCCCTGCTTCCCACGTCACCTACCCTGGTACAGTTGTCTCCCTCAGTGACAGTGTCGCTTTCCATGATCAACCTCGGTCCAAAAGTACTAAATGGAAAATTCCATATTGAGAGTGGGGAAAGGAATTTGCACCTAACTTTTATTACAGTATATTGTTAGAATTGTTCTATTTTATTATTAACTAGTGTTTTGAATTTCTTATTGTGTCTAATTTATAAATTAGTTTATCATATGTATGAATGGGAAAAGCTGTAGTCCATATAGGGTTTGGTGCTGTCCGTAGATCCAGGCATCTCTTGGAGTCTGGGAATGAACCTCTGGGGATGGAGGGACCCCTGAGAGAGCTTTTAAAGACCATAGGCACCACACCTGCTTCTCGTTGGCTTCCCAGAGTTACTCAGGATGTACCTGGTAGCTGCAGGATTGGACCATTGGTAAGTGCATCTGGAACAAGAGCATGGACAGTTTCCCTGTCAGTGGGGGCTGTGCTGGGAGGGCGGAAGCAGCATTTGGAACCTCTGCTTGAGCTTTGTCAACATCAGTCCCAAACCAAATATAAGAGAAACACCCAAGTTATTTTTTTTTAAATAGAGTAAAACATCCAGTTTGTTTTAAAATATCATGTAGTTGATTTTATTTCCATTTGATTTTTTCAAGTGGGTTCTCTCTCTCTCTCTCTCTCTCTCTCTCTCTCTTTCTTTCTTTCTTTTTTTTGAGACAAAGTCTTACTGTGTTGCCTGGGCTGGTTTCAAATACCTGGGTTCAAGAGATCTTCCTGCCTCAGCTTCCCAAGTAGCTGGGACTAAAGGTGTGTGCTACCATGCCTGGTTGGAAAATATTTTAAAATTTAAAAATTTTAAAGTGACTCCAAAGATGATTAGAAACATCACTATGGCTGTCTTCCTGTACAATGTATTAGATTTTCCTTGGACAACTTATCAGTTCCCTTTGGCTTGAACACTTTCTTGGATATTTGTAACTCTCATTCAAGTCTCTGATCTGATTATCTCTTCTGAACTTGGGGCAGTCATTTCCAGTCACCTGCAAGACATTGTAGATATCTCAGCATCCTTTTAGAGCCTACATGATAAAGCAGAAGTGTGTGCTTCCAGAAGGTGGCATTTTCTTTTACTTTTTTTTTCAGTGCCCAGGGCCTGGGGCATGCTAAGCAAGTGCTCTACCACTGAACTATATCCCCAGACCTTCTTTTGCATTTTCTATTTTGGTAACTCCATCTCCCTCACCTTTGTGTATGGTGTCTCACTTTCTGTCCAGCAAAATCCTTTTTTGTTAAGGTCCATTAGCTCTTGCAAATGTTCCCAGGCTCTCCAAGTCAGAATGAACCTCTGAGCCCTTCCAGCTCAGGAGGTGCCTGTGTTGTCGAAGCACACGTGTGGCAACTCTGATCATATAAATCATAAGCCTTGACGTTGTTCTCTGCCATTTTCACTAAATCACCAATCACTTGCAGGAGCAGTTAATTCTCAGGGCTGCAAAAGCCATGCCTCCTTACCATCTTCCTGGCCACCACCTTCACTTACTTGTTAATTCATGTGCCAGCTGTCTATTGAGCTTCACTAGGGGCCAGGTACTCTTCTAGGCACTTGGAATAGGGCAACAAGCAACAACAAATAAAACACCAGCCTTTGAAGAGTTTACTTTCTAGGAATGAAGGTAGGCATGCAACAAACATTACTTTGCATGTTAGAAAATGAATTCTATATAAAAAGCAATCAGGGGATCAGGAGAGTCAATGGCAGAGTTCGAGGTTGCAGCTTTGAGTAGGGTGGTCTGCGATGCCTCCTGGCAACATCAGAAGAAGGAGGCGAGGGCATGAGCCAAAGAGGTCTCCTGGGAAACTGGTCTAGGCAGCAGGAGCAGCCAGAGTGAAGGTTCTGTGGCAGTGTGGGAGCATGCTTGATATGGCCAGGAGCAGCGAGGTGGCCAGCAAGGTGGCTGGATTGGAGGGAGCCAGCAGGGAGTGGTAGGAGAAGCCTCAGAGAGGAAGAAGGTCCCAACTATGTCGACGAGTAGGGCATCCTTGTCATTTGCTCTAAGTGAAATGGCCCTGGAAGTTAAATGGACAGGCAGAGGAGGTCCAGAAATAATTCTAAAAGAACTGCAAGAACTGGGGACAGACTGAGAGGCAGGGTGGCAGGGATGCAAGTGCCGTCACTTCCTGCCTGGACAGTTGTAGTAACTTTAAATGGATGGGCTCCTTTTTTTCCTACCTTGGTAAACCTCCTCACATCCCAGTGTTCTCCCTGTTGTGGGTACAATTTCAAAATGCTCTCCAGTGCCAGCCTCTGGCACAAAATCCACAGTCCAGGAGGGATCCACTGGGATCTGGCCTCTGCCCATCATGCCAGCGTCATCTCTCCCTCTTCTCTGTCCTTCTCTCTCACGGGGCACTGTCCTCCTGCATCTTTGCATATGGTGTCTCACTTTCTGTCCAGCAAAACACTTTTTTGTTAAGGTCCATTTGCTCTTGCAAACGTTCCCAGGCTTTCCAAGTCAGAATGAACCTCTGAGCCCTCCCAGCCTGGGAGGTGACTGTGTCACTGAAGCACATGTGCTGCGCAATAGCCTGCTGTTTTGTGTCCATCTTGTTCCTGCAGCCAGTGGGAAGCCCCTGGGCTGTCCCTTTGCATCTTTGAATCTCACTCAGTGCTGTGAAAAGCTCACCCAACTTCTGAAATAGTTCCTGTCAGCTGGCTTTTCATATTTTGTTTTGCAGATTGAAGCACTTGTGAAGGACATGCAGCACCCGGAGACTGGGGTCAAAATGCAGAACCAGAGGGTCCTGGTCACCAGCGTCCCCCACGCCATGACAGGTGATGGGGCCTGTGGCTTAGTCTTGGCCTGGAACAGACCCCACAAAGGGGTTGACAGATGTGCAAATAGGCCAAATTCGGCTCACGGCCTGTATTTGCAAATAAAGTTGCAGAGTACATCCACACTCATTATGTAGTATTTATGACTGCTTTTACACTATATTGGTAGAGTTAAAATACATAGCTGTGCAGAGACTGAATCATGGCCCACAAAGCTAAAGTTTTTACAGTCTAGCCCTTTATAGAATATGTTTGCTGGTTCTTGAACCAGTTTTCTTCCAAGGAACGAGTAAGAAAAGGAAGAGAAAGGGATTCAGTAGGTGACTTGAAGTCATTCCTCCCAGGTGGTTATTTTAGATATCTTTACTATGTTTTGCTTGCTTCTGTTGTTTGTTTTAACGAAGTCAGGTATCAGGGGAAAATGCTATTTGGCAGAAAAGAAAATTGGCTTTTGTCTTGTGCTACCCTTCCTTACCTTCTAGTTCATGCCCAGACCCTTCTGAACTACCTCTGGGGATGCAGCCACTGGGGTCCTCTTTGTGTGGGTTGAAGGTCTGCAGAGCACCCTCTGAGGATACTGGGGAAAGGGAGGGCTGGGCACCAACAGAAGAAGAAGGCATTGTGGTTGCCCTGTTACCCACGCAGCAGCAGACAGCTTCCCTAAGTGCAAGCCTGGGATAGGTCACCGTGCTTTGCTCATTGTGAGCCCTCCCCCTCCATCCTACCACGACCTGACTCAGGGGCCCTGGTCATGCAGAGGCTTACTGTCTCTCAGCCTGCCATCCTCTGATGGCTTGGGAGATGGGGCTCCCCCACCTGCACTCTGGTGTCCTTGAGGGCAAGCAACAGAAGACCAACTCTGGCTTTTTGGGGAATAAGGGACATTAATTTTAATGCCACAGGGCAGCTCAGGGAAGAGAAGAAAAAACTGAGGAAAGTAGGCAACAAAAAAACAGGGGCCAGTGAGCAAGCTTTTCAGGGTGCCTCTGCTCTCTCCCATCATTTAAGAGGCAACAGTGGCAATTCTTCTTGAAAACGTCTCTGTCTCCCATCCCTCCCTGCCTCTTATATGAATAATTTCACCTTCAAGGGGAAGTATCTTATCTTGTTCATCTGGGTAATCCCAGAACTTTGCATGGCTGAATGCATAGGGGTGGATACTAAAAGTCTATTAAATGTGTGAATCGTCCTGGCCTAGAATGTGCAGAGAGCATTGGACATTGATTCAGGCACCCTAGGGTTCCATCCTCCAGATGCCCTTTTCTGGCTGGGTAGCCTTAGCCTCAGTTTTCTCATTTTATTCCTGTCTGGGAAAAATATTGCAGGAATGTCATGAGATAGTGCTGCACAAGGGCCAGCATGCAGCAGATGCTCCATGGGCGGTGATGGCTGGCACTTCCCTGTGCTGTGTCTTCAGCACCCACAATCCAGTTAGGGGTAGATGTGACCACCCCCTTTTTGCAGATGGGGCCGTGGAGACACAGTAAGGTTCAAGAACTTGTACCCATGTCACTAACCGCATTCATGAATGAGCTTGGATTTGAGTAAAGCTCTGTGACTTCAGAGCCCATCTTATCTGCTGTCAGTGTGTGCCAGCTGCTTTTGCACCTTGTGCATGGAATGCACTTGGTTTCTGGATTTGGAGGAGGTTGCCCACCCTGCCATATTTCCCCTTATTCCTTCTGCATGGATGAATTCCAGCCTCTGTAGAAACGGAACTCAAGGAGGAGTCTTGGACAGTGCCAATGACAGCAATGGCCATCCACCTGCTCAGATGGCAGGTGGCCCAGGGCTTCCTGGAATGAAGGTGGCTAACATGAGAGCCTGAGTAGCTTGCCATGCTGTCAGCACAGAACACGTGGTACCAATGCCGATGCCAGTGGCACCATAATCTCATTTGGTCTATTTCAGGAAACAGTCAAGTGGATGAGAAAACCCTTGGCTTCTTGGTGTAGCCTTTAAAGAGAGACTTGGGGCGGGATGTTTACAGATTCAGGCCTAGGATTTTAAGTAGGATTTTAGGTATAGAATTTTGCTTTTTACATTGAAGGTATGTAAAAACAGGGGTGAATCAAAGCTAGGAGCCACAGAAGGAAAACCACTGAATGTAACAGTGGTGGGATGTGGGCACCAATAGAGACAAAGGTAGAGCATTTGGGCCCCAGAGTGCAGACATGAAGGGGAGTCTATATCTAGCCATAGCTGTAGGGTGGTAATTAATCCCAGGGATGTGAGTGAATCATAATAGGTTTGGGTGCTTGGCACCAGGTGCCTTATCCTTCTTCTGAGATGCCAGTGCCTTTCACCTACAGGGAGCACCTTCTGCTTGTGAGGCCAGAGGGCCAGGCTGAGGATGAGGCTTAGAGGTTCCATGGGGTCCTGTAGCAGCTCTGGACTTGTAGATGGTTCGTAGCTGGCTTTGGCCCTTGGATAAATGTGAGTCCTTGAGAGTGGGTGAAGGGGTATGCATTCTTTCCTGACATCCCTGCCTGCCTCTCTGCCTTTTTCCATGCCAGTCTTTCCTCTGTGTTGCTCCCAGACCAACCCCTAAGGTCTGCCAGGCTGGAGGCAAGAGTACAAACGGAGCCTGTGTTACATCATCCAAAGTTATAAATCAGCCTACAACACATTACTAAAATAGACGTCCTCCTGCCATCTGATAAAAGACCTTCACAACAACCTAAAGGCCAGTTTTGGGTATAGAGTTTTCTGACTCTTCAGAGCGCTACCTGGGAGCATGCCGTATGGGAAGCCAGCCCTGCCCTCAGTCCCACCTTCTCTTCTCTCTGAATCTTTTTTACTCCAGTGTGTCCACACACCATCCAGAGCCCCTCAAACAGCTGGCCTACGTTCTATTTCATTTGTCAGTGTTTATACTCAGTCTGTCTGCTGCCTAGTTTATGAATGGTGGTCCATGCATACATTATTATGTAGTGAAAGATGAGTACAACAAACAAGGTAAAGATTGAGTGGTGGAGGGGAGATTAAACTGCAGATCTGCTGGAATCTGTCTGTGCATGGGTGGGCTGCAGAGTTTGGCGTGAACTCACGAGTGAGGTGAAGAATCTTGGAAGACTGAACAGGCGAGGAACAAAAGCACTCGTAGCTGAGCAGTGAGGAGACCAGTCAGGCACCTGTGTGAAGGAGGCATGGCAGTCCAGGCACAGGTTAGGGGGCTGTGACAATGACCAGGTACTCATCTGTTTTGCAGGAGGTGATGTTCTGCAGTGGATTATTCAGCGGCTTTGGATCTCCAATCTGGGTGAGTTTATCTTGCACTTGGCTGTGGCTGACTGCCATGTGCTCAGCACCCCAGGAAAAACTGAAAGGAGGCTTTGCTTGTGACTCTAAGACATGCACATTTTAATTTCAGAGACAGGACCTGCATGCTTGAAGCAACCAGAATCAAAAGCAAAAGCATGATAATCTGGGGACAAATAGTAATTTTATACAAAATATTGAGGGTATGTAAACAACAGGAAATTTAGGAAGATTCAACCAAGAAAGACTTCTCAGAGGGGTGCAGCATACATCTGGTCTGGAAAAAAGTGCTGCTTTTGAATTAGTAAAGGGGAACATGGAGGGCCTTCCTGGAAGGGGAGACTAGCAAAAGCAAAGGTGAGGGAATGGAATGAACAGGAAATAGAAGGTAGTGAGGGAAAGTTGGGACAAATGGAATCATTTAGATATGGAGGCAGTGGTGGCCTGATCCATGAGAGGAAGCCATGGGCAATTTTTGAGACTGGCAGTATGTCTGCTAATGTGTATTTAAGGTACGATGATGCGTAGCAACTTGAAGGATGGATTAGAGCAGAAAAAGCAGATATCACACTAGAAAAAAGGCTGTTGGTACAGCAAGGCATAAAAACTGAGGGTCTGGTCTGTGCTGGAGGGAGTGGGGCTTGCACAGAGAAGGGAGTGTAGGGGAAGAAATCTTCCCATGCCTTGGAGGATGGGATGGGATGTGGGTTGGAGCCCTCGGACAGAGCGGTCCTGGAAGACAGGAGAGATGGACTCTCCTCTGGAAGATGGAGAGTGCCTGCTTCCATGGGTGCTTCTGAGAAAGAACAGGAAGGGTTTCCTTTCATTGTTCCAAATCCAGAAACAATTGTTCCAAATCCAAAAACCAGAAACAAGGCTCAGCTTTCACACAAACTGGAGAGCGAGGTGGGAATGAAAGTGTGGTGGGTGGGAGTGGAAGGATCTGAACACAGGCAGAGTATGCCCAAGGTAGTTGACAATAAACTACCTTTTTTCTTTGAGAGAGGAAGTGTTGGTCAAGCAGAGACATTTTCTAACCACTCTTGTGGTCTTTTCTAGATTCAAAGAGCTTGTAGATGCTTCTCCAGGGCTTCCCTAATCATCACCCTCAAATCATCTGTAGCGGGCCACGTGTAGTGGGAACCTGTTAGCATTCAGATCCACTGGTTCCCATCTAGATGTACTGGGTTGTCGCTTCTGGGGGAGGACCTGGGGCATCACCCTTTAAGCATGCTTCCCAGCTGGTGCTTGTTCACCGTCATGTGAAGGAACCACTGTCCCACTCCTCAGAGAATGAGACACACCCCTGGAGTCTGAAGTGCTGTGTGAGCTAGGAAATGAGATTTTCCTTTCATCTCCTGCTCTTACCATTTGTGTCTGAATGCTTCTCCCCAGAGGCACAGAACTTGGGCAACTTCGTTGTCAAGTATGGCTACATTTACCCTCTGCAAGACCCCAAGAATCTTGTTCTTAAGCCTGATAGCAGCCTCTACCGATTTCAGGTGAGTTTTGAGCTTGACCTTTGGTGTTAATATGGGCTTGATCTTATTTGAAAAGAGAATTGGTTGGCCTCATATCCTCACAGATCAGGAATTTGGAAACGGTGGAGGGAACTAAGGTGGTTTCATCTCTTCTGTCCCAAGGCTGGGGTCACACTCGAGTGGTTAAGCATGTTCTCCACGTTTTCTTTTTTAGACACCGTATTTCTGGCCCACCCAGCAGTGGCCTGCTGAAGATACAGATTACGGTAAACACTTCACCCCCGCCTATGGCTTTGGCCTTGGCACACTGCCTATTTACTTGCTGTATTTTGGTGACATTTGTCTTCTTGGCATCACGACCTTTATGTCAGCCCACATCTGTATTGGGAGTGTTCCCTGGGGCAGGGACTGGGTCTGCCAAGCATCCTATCTGATACTTGGAGCAGGGCAGCCTCATGCAGAGAGAGGCTGCCGAGGGGGTTTTGAAACATGATGATGATGGAAAATGTCATTGCTTTCTTTTCTAGCCATCTATCTAGCCAAGAGAAATATCAAGAAGAAAGGGATTTTAGAAGAATATGAAAAGGTACAGAGATGTTTTCAAATAGAGCTTATTATAGTTGAGTGGAATATAATCACGAAGTGTGCTTTTCCCCTCTTTCTTACATTACTACATTTATCTGTACCCTCATCCATCCATCCATCCAGCCAGCCAGCCAGCCAGCCACCTATCCATCCACTTATTTATTTAGAAATGGCTCACGGAAGTAAAGTTTTGCTTCCCTGTGTTTAGCTTCAGTGTCCTTTGCTGTAATTTAGGCCCTTATCAGTAGTCACTGGTTACACAGTGACTGTCTATTGTGTTTGCTGTCCCAAAGCAATATGACTTAATATATGTGATCACAGACAACACTTGATTAACATATTTAAACTTAAGTTTATGGCATGAAAACAATAATATAGACTTTTGTTTTAGGGTGAGTGAGTCAGATTTCCCAAAGAATGCACCCTAACTCTCAAAAGGCTAACATTTCTGTAGAAGGAAATAATCTTGCTGTGTTTTAATTCTTTACAAACATGTTTTTAGAACCAGGTATGATGGCACATACCTGTAACCCCAGCTACTCAGGAGGCTGAGACAGGAGGATGACAAGTTTAAGGCCAGCCTGGGCAACGTAGTGAGACCCTGTCTGAAGAAAAAGGATAGGGGCGTAGTTCAGAGGTAGAGAGCTTGTCTAGCATGCATGAAGCCCAAGGTTCAATCCCCAGAAACTAACACATGCACACACACATACACACACACAAAAAAACATGCTTTTAGAAGGGCAGACATCATAATGTATCAATGTTCAGGTTTATCTTTGTGGATTTTTGATGATCCATTGTTGAATATTGAGTTTCCATATTCTTTCCCATCTGCAGTCCTCTCTTCCTAATCAGATTTGGGATACATTTATTTTAAACAGAATAAACCAAGAAAAAGAAGATGTGCTGTGAAAGCTTTGGAGAATTCTGTGCTGCCACTGGAATGAACCCATTGGATAGTGGGGTAGAGAGACTGGACTTTGCCTGCTGCTGTAGGGAGCCAGGGTCGTGCCCTCATTGGCTTAGGGCGTTTTACTTGGATACACATGTCCTGTGACATAGGCTTATGTTCTCATTTTGTTTTCCTTCCCTAGGAAAATTATAATTTCTTGAACAAAAAAATTAACTACAAATGGGATTTTGTCATTATGCAAGCCAAAGAGCAGTACAGGTGAGTGAAAAGAGGTCACACCTGCCCTCTGGTTGTCCTTTCTCCTTCCTTCTTTCTTTGTTTCCTTTTAATTAAAATAAACCTTTGTTGGTCATTTAAGTGCCAAACACAAGGCATGGCCCATGGAACGAAAGGATGCAGCCCAGTGTGTCAGGTGGGTGGGGAACAGGCTGTGATGCTGCTACTGTATGAGCGAGGAGCCGCATGGCAAGGGTTTGCAGAGCGAGCTGCTGGAATGACCTTGAGCCTGGTAGCTGTGTAGGAGGAATCCAGGTGAAGGATGTTGATGGTGGCCAGAAGGGAGAGGGGGTGGGAGCAAGGATGCTCTAAGCAGACAGAACCAGAGTGTGGAGCCAGCAGAGGCCTGCTGCAAGCAGTTTCTGTGACTGGAACAGAGTGCAAAGGTGGCAAAGAGCAGAAGGTAGCAAGGTGTTTGCTGGAGATGTTAGCAAGAGCAGATCTCAACAGGGCTTTGTGCTGAGGGCCACATGAACCAGAGAAAGACTGGCCAGGAGTGATAGTCAGATTTGCATGCTGGAATCTACCTCACCTGCACTTTTCCATTGTCTACATCAGAATCAGATCTGAAAGTCCTCCAGAGGGCTCTGCCTCGTCCATGAGAGCTGGATGTAGATGCTGGGGATGGTGAGTGGTGGGGAGAGCGTACTAGTCAGTTTGAGGCTGAGCTGTCATAGCAAACGTACCCCAACTCTGAGGTGCCTGTGCGAATTAAAGCGATACCTCTTACCAGTGCTCACAGTTCACTTGGCAAAGCAGGGCATATGGCTATGCTCAACTTCGGAAGGCAGTGATGGAGCTGTACATCCTTTCCAGGGGGCCAGGAAGTGGGAGAGTCAAGGTGACCTGCACTAGTGATGATCAAAACAGGTGATTCCAGCTGGCCCAGCCCCTCATCCTAACAGGTGCAGACCTGGAAGGGCTAGACTTTCTCATGCATGGCTGGGCTGCCTGGTAGAGACCTGTGTCATGTCATTTTCATGATGCTGCCTAGAAATGGGAGTAGTGATGAGCAATGTTATACCTAAGTGCTGGTCCAGGAAAAATAAGCTGGCAGCATGGCTTTATTTCTCCCCACCCCCACCCAAGGGCATTAATGGGAGAGCTCTTGCTGCTCTTTAGCCACAAACATGTCGCTCCCTGAGCACATTTGAGACAAAGCAGCATGCGGTAGCTATCTGCTCTATCATCACTTCATTCAGTGAGTTCTTGGGTATTGTCTTATTTCATGTTGGTGTAGAGGGAATGCTTAGAGTGGCAGTTATTGCCACCCCTACACGTGGGGAAACTGAGGTTTAGAGAGATTTTTTTTTTTTTTTTGGCTAAGAACACTAGAATATCTTAACTCCATCTAGGGCACTGGTGCTGCATTCCTAGTGACTTCCAGCACTGGGCTGGGCCTCAGGGACACAGAAGGAGATGTGCCCATCTCTCTAGCCTCTCTAGGCCCTCCACCTCCTCTCTGCTCTGAGCATGATGACACCTACAGGACCATGAGCTCCAATATAAGCCTTTTAGACTCATGGGGCATTCTCCTCCATTCAGTTCCAGGTGCTGTAGGATGAGCCATTCCTAAAAGTCTCTCCTTCCAAGAGGCTGGTGTTTCCCCACTAAATCCTTGGCTTAACTTTAAGGCTGCCTTTGATCTCAGATTTAGGTTCTCACCACAAAGTAGGTGGGCCATGTGTGTTGGCCCGTGAAGTTGTTTTTTGTTATGCAGAGCCTCCACTTCTGAGTTCCATGCTTAGCACTCAGCTATCTACTCAAGATCTCAGTTGATGTCATCCCTTAACCCTAACTTGTACATCTTTGAGTGTGTCTTTTCCCTCACTCTCCAAGCCTCCTCCTCTAAGATTATCTGTCAACATAAGGAACCACCATCCACCCCACCCTCACTGACAATGTCCAGTTATTTGGTTTTGTTGCCCCCTCTTGCAGAGTCCCTTCTGCTAAGTATGACATTTGTGTACCTCCACTGCTCCTACCCTGTCGGAACCAGCCTTGAAATCCACTGCACCACTCTGCTCTGTTTTGCTCCTGTTTTTGAAACACAGATAACAGTCGTGTCACTCAATCTTCTCTAAGCTATCAGAAAAGATGTCCACTTCAAATGTCACTTCCTCCAAAAGGCTTTTCTGATTAGCTGTTATTGTACTCAAATCATCCTAAACCTAGTGGCTCAAAACAGAAACAACTGTTTTATTACCTGTCATGATTCCACAGGGCAGGGATTTGGGGAGGGTTGGACCAGGCAGTTCTGACCCAGAACTTCTCAAGTGGCTGCAGTCAGAATGGGGGTGGGAGGCTGGGGTGGCCAGGAACAGCAGGCATCCTCCGCCGCCTTCCGGTAGCCCCTGGGCTGGCCGTGTGGTCTGGCTTGAGCTTCATCGCAGCATGGTTGCTTGCAGGTGGTGGAGGCTTCCAGAACACATATGCCAGTGAGGAGCCTGGCAACTTCCCAGCCTCAGAAATCACACAGTGCTGTACCTTAATGCAGTGTGAGTCAGAGCCATCCCCAAAACCCATCTAGCTACAGGGGAGGGGACACAGACCCTCCTGCTCTTCCCTCACAATGCATCTTGCGATTCTATATTTATTTCTTGACTATTTGTGTAATGTTTAGACCAAAAGCTACTCAAAGGCCAGGACTACGTGTTTAGTTCATCAATATACTCCCATTAGTTGGAGCATAGAGGAAGGTTAATAAATACATGACTGAATGAATGAATGAATGAATGAATGAATGAACACGTGGTGGTGGTTAAAAACATCACAAATGACCAACTAAAATGATTCTTAGTTGGATTCCATCTATCATGACTGCCCTCTGTTAATACCCATCACAGAGAGGCAGATGCACAAAACTAGAAAGGATAAGTTCAGTTAGAGAGTATTTACAAGGCTGGTGTGCACTGTGGGGACCCATGGTGCCTCATCTGTCTGTGGTCTGTGCTCCTGAGGACATGAGCTAGTTAACCTGGTAGAAAATCCAGTTAGGTTGTCAAGGAGAAGCAAGAGCGGCAGTCTTTATTCTTCAGTTCCAGAGGAGGTTGGCAAAACACCCTGATGGAATGGCGCCGTTCGCCCATCTGGCTCTCTGGATGTTATTATGTTATTCACAGTACATTAACAGGGAAATAAATCCACCGACTCCATCGTCGGGAGGGCTTGTGCGTCATCTCATGTTGCCTGGGAAAACAAGCGCTAATAAATGTGTGTGCAGCTTGCTGTGGAAATGGGCCTGATTGGGGCCTCAGTGTGATCATTAGTGTTCCCTCACTCCTGGAGGAGGAAAGCCGGCATCACCCCCTATTTGTCATGGGAAAGGGGGAGACTGAGAAACAAGAGAAAAGCAGCCTTTTACAATCCCAAGTTGAGCTCAGAAGAAGCCCTGATTTGGTGTGCACCCTGTGGAGGGAGAGAAGTGTCAGTTGATGGGGAGAAGAGAGAGCAGCCTGAGACCAGCATCTCCCCCTCAGAAGCTCTGGCACTGCTTGCTGCCTGCTTGTCCGGAGGTTGATTATGTCCTTTACCAAAGTGGGAAACAGCAAGAAACAAGGGTCAAATGTCAGACCAGCTGGTCATCCCCGCTGATTCCCATGGGGACGCTGGCAAAGCTGGTCTTGGCAGCATGATCGTTGTGGTCCAGTGTCACCTGGGAGAGCAGTCCCTCAGGGCCAACATCCTGGGTTCAAGCCTCACCTCCGCCTCATGCTGGCCGTGTGGACCTAGGAGGGGATTTATCCTTTCTTTTTTCAGTTCCCTGAACAGTAAAGCCAGAAAAGGCCACTGGGAAGATGAACCAGGATAAAACGAGTTAATACATATAAAAGTAGCTAGAATGGTTCCTAATGTGTAAGTGTGGTATTAATATTTACTGCTTATTATTACAGCACACGTGAATTAATTGGGCATATGGGGAGACTGGTCCAGGTCATCAAGAATGGGGATCATTTTGGACCAAAAGATGCAAAATATCACTGTCCTTCAGCATGGATTTTGGTTTTTCAGGACTGGGAAAGAAAGGAACAAGGCTGACAGGTATGCGCTGGATTGCCAGGAGAAGGCGTATTGGCTGGTGCACCGGTGCCCTGTGAGTACCCTCATCCAGGGTTCCCTTTTTCCGAGGCTCTTCATGCCTTCCCTGTGGTCACCATGACTGCTACAAGCTCCTTTCCCACTGGAGTTTGAATTGGATCTGCAGAAGGAGCTGCCGAGCACTGGCTAAGCATGCCGCTGGAAGAGGGCACACACTGCGTCTGGGTGGGGTTTCTCCCAGCCCATCTGTTTGTGTTAGGTAGTGAGGTAGCTGAATGAGTTTGTCTCTTATGAGGGCTAGGACTATTTTTTGTTGTTGTTGTGCAAGATACTACCTTGGGAAGGGGATATAAGAAGAAAAAACTAGAAAAACTAGAATACAGATCCCAAAGCAGAAAAATAAAATGCAATGAGAACAGAGACTCTCCATGGCCAAAGCCATCTTGTGTCCCTGGCTCCCTCTTCTTCTCCCTAGGATCCGATTCCCAACAGCTGAGCGGGGAGGAGGAGAGAAGGAGTCAGTGCATGCTAAGCTTCTCGTTGCTTGGAGCACGTTGCTTCTCTGGCTTTGGGTCTTTCAGTGGCCCAGGGAGACAAGCTGTCCATAGCTGATGGAACCCATCCTAGCTCATCACTGGGAAATGGGAGCCTCATCCCCCAGCCCGGGGAAGCAGCATCTGACTGCCCCCTGCTGGGGCAAACTCTGCTACCTCAGTTTCCTCCTGCCTCAGGTTCCTGTGCTGCCCCTGGATCATGGGAGGCAGGAGACGTGAAAGAGATTCTGGAAATGGAAGGGTTTGAAACAAATGTTCTTCCTCTTTAAGTGTCCTTGCCTGCTGTTAGATGCCAGAACTTCTCAGAACCAGAGAGTGAGTTGGGTCAGGCATGGTGCCTAAACTTAAGGATTTCTGAACTTCCATCCCCATTCTATTTTGGCTATTTTGCTTATTTTCTCTCTATATTTAAAACAGATTTTCTTTAAGGCATTACCTCTGTAGGGGCATGGGTCTGGAGGCTGTGTTGCTGAGGTTGATCCCCAGGCAGATTGTTCGGTTTTTCTTTTCAGCTGGGGTCTTCCTCTGGGGAAACCAGTTTGCAGAGAGCTGGCACAGGTCCCTGGGTGTGGGTGACAGAGCACACAGTGCTGGGGACACAATGCAAAGCACATATCTCCCTGTCAGTAGGTTAGGAGTGAGGTCTTTGTATGAACTGCTTATGCCTCATCAGTTCCAGAAGAAGCACACACGGGTGAGGATAAGGGAAAATGGCGAGTATGCCAGCCACTGGGCAAGGTTGCCCCCATGCCCGGGGATCCCATGACCAAGGGATCTCTGTTACTTGCAGGGTGGAGAATGGCTTCCATTGTCCATGCAGAGACTCCATGGCATGAGAATGCCAATGTGATTGTCTTCCTTACAAAGTGACATAGGCTGGTTGTGCACATGATCCACCCAGAGTCCCTTTCCTCCCTCTGTCCCTGAATCCAGGAAGCCCATAGGAAAGAAAATGAATAATTGATCACCAGATTCTCCCCATTTCTCCTGGGGTAAGCTCTCAGCCCTCCCTGCAGCAGGCAGTTGGCTGAGTGACTCTTCACAGCATGATACAGAGGACATATATATGACAGTGCATGTCTTTGACCATCTGTCCCCTCCTCTATCTTTTTTGTGTGTGTGTGTGTGGGTACTGGGGGTCGACCTCAGGACCTCGCATGCCAGCAGACGCCTGTGCCGCTGAGCGATATCACCAGCCCTTTTTTCGTATGTGGGTTCCGGAAGTCGAACTCGGGCCCTCGCGCTTGCCAGGCAGGCGCTTACACCGCTGAGCCATCTCACCGGCCCCCCCCCTATCTTTGCCACCATGATCTTACTATGACCTCCCTCTCCATCACCCCATCCGTCCCCCACTGTATCCACCTTCACCACCTCTGTTGCCACTGTCATCACGATTGTCAGTGTTATCATTATCCTCTGTGGAACTCACAGTATACTGGGCGGCATGCTAAGTGCTCAGCATACACTGTCTTGTTTCCTCTTTTCAGCCTTATAGAAGGCAGCATTATCATTCTTATTACACAGCCTGTAAGTGACAGAGGACCTGAACCCACATAGAGCCGACTGTGGAGCCCTCCTCTGCGGTCTCTATGCCCTTTCACCTCTCATGACAATGGCCCCGATACCTTAGTGCATTTCCATGTTTTTGTAACCTCCTTGGTCATTGCCCGAGTCACTGCTGTCCCAACAAGCATAACGCATGGGTTCCTATGTCCCTGGCCCCTCTTTGAGAGCAGGGAGGACTCCCATTCAGAGCTGGGCTGTAATGTGTGCAGAGGGCCCTAAACTCCCAGCACACGCAACTGCTCTTCACGTCTAATCTTCCTCACTGCTGCTCTTCTCAGGGGAGACCAGGCCAGTGGCTCATGCCTGTAATTCCAGCTATTTGGGAGGTTAGGGCAGAAGGATCAGAAACCCATCTGGGCAACTTAGCAAGACCTTGTTGCAAAAGGTTTGTGTGTGTGTGTGTGTGTGTGCATGTGTGTGTGACTGGGGATTGGACCCAGGACCTTTGCACTAAGCTACATCCTCATCCCTTTTTTTTTTTTCTTCATCCTTTTTTATTTTTTTATTTCGAGACATGGTCTTTCTAAGTTGGTAAATTGCCCAGGCTGTGCTTGAATTTTCGATCTTCCTGCCTGAGCCTCCCAGAGTGCTGGGATTATAGGTGTGCACCACCACGCCCTGCTTCAAAATAAAAAAAAATTTTAAAAGGACTGGGGATGTAGCTCAGTGGTAGAGTACTCGACAAGCAGGTGTGAGGCCCTTGTTTCAATCCTTAGTACTGCAAAAAAAAAAAAAAAAAAAGGAGGTAGGAATCATCTGGATCTTACCACCAACTCCCCTAAAACACGCTCCGCTTCTTTTGTTTGCTTGTGCAGGGTGGACAGTCAGGAGCATCTCAGTCAAGAGCAGAGCAATCTGTCTGACAAGCCCAGGGAGCCTGGGAGCCTCAGACTGTCCGATTGTCTCCAGGAGACCCAGACAAAGCATCAGTACAGGGGGAAGAAAGGCAGTTGTGGCAAACCAAGCATCCAGCTGTGTGGATGCTGGGCAGCCACTCTGTGCCCTGACTGTAGCCACCTGTGAGAGTGTGATGATTCATTCACCTGCTCGTTTGTGTTCGTTCATCCGTGAAACCCTCTGTGCTGGACAAGGACTTAGGTGCTGGACATAAAATACCAGCTAGAAGTCACTGAGCAGTTACTGTGTGTGCGTGTGAAGCTCTTGGCACAGATGGGCTCATTCACACCCGACAGTGTGTTATGGAGTAGGGAGTGTCATCATCTCATTGCTCAGAAGGAGAAATCAAGGCTCAGAGAGTTCAACCCTCTCAGTGCTGGGATGTGAATCCACATCTGTGTGATGACTAAGCCCTGCAGGCTGCTCCTCTGTGAGGAGCATGTCTCCTTTGTCAGCTCAATTAGCTCAAAATCCAAATAGCCATGACACAGGAGGGTAGCGCTCCCCCAGAGATGAGACCCAAGTGCAGAGGAGGCTCAGTGAGCAGTGATTGATTTGAGGTGCAGTGGGCAGGGCGAGGGACCCTTGTGGGATGCTGCATGGGGCTTAGCACCATTGGCCGAGGCCAAGATCAGACATGGGTGGTGGTGGTTGAAGGCTTTGACCCCAATTTCATCCAGAGCTCAAATACTACCTGTGATTCAGCCTCCTCTCGTGAAGGAAAATGATGTTCCTCTTTTGTTTCTTCACCCAAATGGATGATGCAAATAGTTAATAGTGTATATGAACATAGGGACAGGTAGTTCCTTTAGCAAGTCATTTTGAGGACCTTCCCTGCATCTTTGCTGTACCACCTGTGACTTGGTGTTTTGCAAGGGTGCAGTCCATGGTTAGGTCCTGGCTTTGTGGGTAGAAGCTGCCTTCTGGCAGTGCACCCTAAATCAAATGATCAAGTGTCTGATTAACAAGCCAAAGGGCCCTTGTTTCAACCATGTATGCAGACACTCACTCTGGAGAGAAGGAGATGTCTGCCTTCCATTTCTTGCCAGGGCTGGGCTAAATGCTTCAAGACAGAATGGCAAAATAAATTAAAGCACATCCAATGTGATGGAACATTGTGAAACTATTCAAATGAAATTTTCAAAGGCCATTTATTGACTAGAAAAATAATCTGACATAGAAACAGTAGAGAACACTCCATATAATCTGGTTCAAATAAAAAAATCAACCTATACTTTATGAATGTCTGCTGTATGCCAGATGCTTAGTAGGCAATGGAGGATATTTAGATTATGAGCCGAGACAATCGTGGCCTGTGACCTCAAGTGCTTATTACAATCTGATGGGGAGACAAAGACTATTACATAAACAAATAAGCAATGTGCAGAGTGCTATGGCAGCTTGTAGGAGACAGGGGTCCTGCAGATCAGAACAGGGGTCAGGGGACACCTCTCCATGGAAGTGATGTTCAAGCCAAGATGTGCTTGGAGCCAGCTTCTCACCCTTGCACCCAAAATTGTGTCCTTTTTTGTTTTAATTCTTCCCCTCTCCTCTCCTCTCCTTTTTTTCCCTTCCCTTCCCTCTCCCTCCCTCTCTTTTCTGTTTTCTTCTCCCCCCTTTCTGTCTTCTCATCTCTTCCTCCACCTCTGTCCCTCCTCCTCTCCCCCCTCATTTTCCCTTATTTTGTTTATGAAACAATTCAGTGCTTTACTTGTCTCTTCTATCCCTTGCATCAAAAGGGTCTGATGCTTTAGGAGAAAGAGTGAGGACCAGCACAGGAGATGACCAGTAGAGAAGAGACAGGAGTGACAGGGCACAGGGTCACCTAGTGGTCCCACACTGGCACTACTCTGGAGTACCGATTCCTGGGAATGTCACCTCCTCACAAAGCAGTTGGTGTGAGTACATAAGGTCTTCCCCAACCTGAGCCACCAGGCATTTAGCAAACTGCTTTCTGTTTATACTCAGGGGATATGGTTAGGGCATCATACCGTGGTTTTGCAGTTCCTCTGACTGATGTGGGGAGGCTCCCGTGACTCTGGAGGACTTCCTGCCTGTGGCTCCAGGGCAGAAGTATCTGCCTGCCTCCTGTCTTTGGGCAGCACTTTGCAGGGGTGCATCAGTCGTCCTCATTTCCTGTGCACCGACAGTCAGCTCTTCAATGCAGCACCCTCTTGTGTGCTAGCAACTGCATCAGCGGTGGCTCTGAAGACCATCACAGTGGACCAGGAACTGAGCTACCTGAAGGATAAATGAATGAATGAGTGAATGAATGAGCTAGGATTCTCCCTCTACTGACAGTGTCACCCCATCTTTTTAAATCCTCACAGGTAGGAGGGGTTCCAGATGGGTCAGTGCATGCAGAAAGAAGTGGTTTTTGAGATCTGTGGCACAGCTGAGAAGCAGCAGAACCAGGATTGGAAACCAGAGGTGCCTGGCTTAAGCCAGGCATCTCCCGAAACACTGCTATGTTTCTCCTCTAAAAAGAGCCCAAGAAAGAAACTTCAGAGTGTGGAGGAAAGAACACTGTGGGAGGAGTCAGGAGTTCCATATATCAATCCACATGAACTTTAACTGAGCTTGATCATCCATCCATCCATCCATCCATCCATCCATCCATCCATCTGTCCATTCCAGTATAGTGTAGAGATGCCATCTGTTCACCCATAAACCCATATTTCTATCCATCCATCTATCCATACATCCATCCATCCATCCCACTATGGTGTAGAGATGGCATCCATCCGTTCATCCATAAACCTATCTTTCCATTCACCCATCCATCCATCCATCCATCCATCCACCCATCCATCCATCCCACTATGGTGTAGAGATGCCATCTATCTTTTCACCCATCAACCCATCTTTCTATCCTCCCATTCTTCCACCCACCCACACACATGACCATCTATCCTTCCATCCCACTGTTAGGTTCTGGGAAGATGTGGTGGCAGAACAGCTCTCGTGAAGCTCCTCAACTCACCCAGAGGGTTTATACATCTTTATATATCCTCATGAGCTAGGTCACAAGTCCTTTTCAGCCCACTCTCACAATCAGCATCTTGTTGAAGACCTAAAGTTAATCAGAAACTGGAGACTCCTGTAGTGATCCTTCTATCATTTTTATTCCATCCAGCCAGGAATGAACAATGTGCTGGACTATGGCCTGGACCGTGTGACCAACCCGAATGAAGTGAAGGTAAACCAGGTATGTCTGTGCTGTCCTCTGGGCAGCATCCAGGCCAGATTCGGAGTCTCGGACTGTGTCCACATGTTCACTGTGTCTGGGGCAGTGCTTTCTCCCCTCCGAGAGTGCTACACAGAGACACACCTTGGCTCTGTGGTGTCAGGGTCAGCGGAGAAGGGAGGCCGTGGCCCAGGTCCTGGGTAAAGAGAGCTAGCTCATCACTGGAGGGAGAGAGATAGCATACAGTGCGTGTCAGAGCAGATGGCATCGACGTGGTTGGTTTTCAGTCTTTTCTGAGTCACTTCCTTCTTTGAAAACCTGATGAGAATTATGAGTCCATCCTACCCGAAGATGCACAGACAGATATTTTACACATAATTTCGGCCAGTTTCTTGAACCTGAGAAAACTATAGGCCCTGGGCTCAAAACCTTTGAATCAATGTTGATTTAAACCTTAATCCATACCACAGGTACTAGAATACCACAGTTTCTTTCATATCCCCGTGGGGATTTTTGAAGGATTCATAGACACTTTTAATTTTTTTTTCTTTACGTGGGTACCAGGAACCGAACTCAGGACGTCGTGCTTGCCAGGCAGGCACTTATGACGCTGAGCTATATCACCGGTCGACACTTTTAATTCTTTTTTTTTTTTTGTGGGTACCGGGGGGTCGACCTCCGGACCTCGCGCACCAGCAGGCGCCCGTGCCGCTGAGCGATATCACCGGCTCCTTTTTTGTATGTGGGATCCGGGAGTCGAACTCGGGCCCTCGCGCTTGCCAGGCAGGCGCTTATGCCGCTGAGCCATCTCACCAGCCCATGACACTTTTAATTTAAAAAAAGACCCTTTCCACAAATAAGTCACCTTTCATAGCAGTTAACCAATTTCCCACAGGTTTTTCCTCCTCTTAAAGAAATGCAGTTTACAAGCTGTTGAAACCATGTCGCTGTTGACATTTTGGGTCAGACAGTTCTTTAGCAGGTTGTCTTGGCAGTGGAGGGTGATTAGCAGCATCTCTCGCTGCTACCCATTAGATGTCTCTGTTCTTCTCCCTCTTCCTCTTTCCTAGCCCCAACAATAAAAAAATGTCTCCAGACATTGCCTCCTCTACTTTGGGGAGGGAGTCAAAATTGCCCAGGATAGGAAGAACTGATGCCAGTAACCTCACCTAAAATCCATTTAAACTTGTCTTGGATGGCTGTTGTTCGTTTCCTTCCAACACTGTTTTGGGGCAGCAAGTGGCTGTCACCTCTGGCGTGTCCTCTGTAAGGCGCAGCTGTGCTTTAAGTCAAGAGTGGAAGGGAGTGCTAGGAAAAGAGGAGACTGAAGGGGAAGGAGAAAGAGAAAGGAGCAGGAGAAAGGTGGCTCTGGGATATGTGCAGAGGGACACTGTGTCCCCGGAGAGTGTCACTAGGGGAATTGTTAGGTCCCTTGTCCATCAGCCAATGTGACCCTTCCTTTGATGCACATGTGTTGCCATCAACCTCCCCAGGGCAGCCTTTCCCATGTCCCCCTTGTCAGATAACAGATCGCGGCTGAGCCCCTGTAGGCTCAGTTGCCATGGAAACAGAATCATTGAGTAAAATAGAGAACCCCGGGTGGAAGATTTGCTATTTTTTTTTTTTTTTTAATGGATAACTGGCTGCTCTGGAAACCTCTTTCCTGTGGAGGAGGAGGGGGAGGGGGAGGCAAAAAGCGTCACTCGCCTTGCCTTGGGTAGGGAGTGGGGACTGAGGGGGGTGCGGCTGCGACTGAGGCTCAGCTGTGGGGGAGGGAAGAATGGGGTGAAACCTTCCCTTGAGCAATCTGGGGGCAAGGAGCTGAGCTGCTCCAGCTGGGTGTTCTGTTAGCTGGGGTGACTTCCGAGGAGCCCTGGTGGTCCTCGCAGGGGAGTGTCTTCCTGTTCTCTGGTGGTGCCGGAGGGAGGGGATGTGCCTCTGGCTTTCACAGCCCACCTCCTGCCAGCTGTGGCTGTGCTATGAACCGGGAGCAGAGCGCAAACTGCCGGGCAGGCTGCGAGTGCTCCCTGTGCAGGGTTCCACAGGGCTGTGCTTAGCTTGCTGCTTACACGTCTCTCTCTCTCTCTCTCCCATCAGCTCTCTCTCCTGTCTGTGCACCATGGCTGCCCTGGAGTAGCAAGACTGAGTCCTGGGGTTCTCATGTTCCAGACCCCTCTGCAGCTTCATCTACCCCACTGCCCATCAGATCCAGCAGTGCAGGGCTGGAGGCCGTGCTGTGCTCTGCCACTTGGCACCTGTGTCCACCTTCTCAGTGTTCCCATTCCCGGTTACCTGCCCCGAGAGGAAGGCTCATGGAGAAGGCTGAGTGTCTCCATGAGGCCTCGGGAGTGTAGAGGTTGTGTATTTTGTCTCAGTTCAGAGAAGAACTCATGGGGCCTACGCTGGTTGGAAGAGAGAGAGGTCATTTCTGAGAATGAGTGAATTCTTGAAAAGATGTCTGTTTTCCCTAAGCAGAGGCAAAAACCCATTAAGTGTAAGAATGGAGGCTGCTAGGTTGGCTGGTGTCTAGGTCCCTGGGTGACTCACTCCCTCAGGGTGGTGATGGGCGCTGGTTGGCAAGGCTGCCTATACTGGGAGGATCTGGTCACAGGCCAGGGGCCATGCACCAGGGGCCACGCAGGAAGTGCATCCTTTCTCAGTTCTGACACCTCGAGCCTTATGGGGTGCCAAGCATGCGCAGCTTCCCCTCCCTTTGTTGCAGAGGGAATTTGGACCCACATTCAGGACCCTGAGTGGAGACCAGGCACTGGCTGGCTGTGGGAGCGATGTGCCCGGGCCTGGCCCTTCCCACATCTGCTCCACCCCAGAAGGTGCTGCTCGCAAGGGGGCTAACCACTGTCACCTAGTGATGGGGGACAGCACTGTGTACTGAAGAGTGGTGACACTGGATGGAACTCAGCTCTACCACTCCCTGCCTGTGAGATCCTGGGCAAACTCATGAGCCGTTCAGAGATCTCAGTTTTCTCATCTACAGAATGGGAATAACAATAGTTCCCTCCTCAGACGGTTGAACAGGATCATGGATGTCTAGAACAGTATCTGATAGGTGGAGACGCTCCACAAACGGTAGTTATTATTACAGCTATCCGAGGAGACTTATGTGGGGGTCCTACAGACTTTTGACTCAATTTTGGGGGCTGAACTTAGCCAGTTTCCTCTCCTGTCCTCACACATTCCCATGCTGTGACTGGGAGTGGAGGGAGGGACATACACACAAATTTCATCTGCTCTGCCAGGTCCAGTAGCCAGCTTCTGAGACAACACAGCCTGCATTGTTATGCGCACCGATGTTTGAGTAAAAGGCAGAAGTATGGCTCCGTGGTGTTACACACTGTGCTCTGCAGAGCCTTCAGTGAGCAAAGTCCCCCATGCGCTCACACCAGCGGGGAACTAACTGCTTTCTCCTTGTGGCCCATTGTGTGGCCCTGACTGGCTGGGGAAGGGGCAACTTCCACAGCTGATGCTCACTGCTGGCACACTGTGCCAGGCGAGAAGCCAAGTGCTGCCTATGTGGTGCTGGCTCAGGGAAGACCACATCCACCTTAGGAGGTGGGCATGGTGTGCACCTCCCTGTTTCCCAGCTGAGGAAGCAGGTTGAGGGAGTCGAGATTCTGATTTAGCTCAGCACCGTTTCCAGGCCCAGGTTCTGCATCCAGGCTCCCTCCACAGGCAGGTGACTTGTATAGGCTTCAAGGCCCCACACTCAGAAGAGCCCTGCTTGATTTAATGGTCTGTTGACATCTTAAAGTTCTCTATTCAGTTTGTCTGGAGAAAGGCCTCAACATTTTCATTTTGCACTGGACCCTGCACATTGTGAGCAAGTTTGCCTCTACCCTGTTAGGAAGTACCTGACAGGACAGGTATTTGCTTCCAGTGATGGCAACTTTGGGTCCTCCTCTCCTTGGATGGGTGCCTCTCCTTGATTTTCCGGTTTGCTTTGATTGATGATTTCAGTTGCTGGGTTTCCTAATTTCTGCTTTTACCTCCTCTGTAGTCCCTGCACATCTGCTGCAACTCCTGGTGTCTCTTCCCACCTCCCCTCCTTCGGCTCCACCTCTGTTTCTTTGCAGATTCCTGTCCAGCTGCTTCATTCTCAGCTTGCCTTTCCCCTAGGCTTCCTCCCTTCTATCTGGCAGTGGCCTCAGGGTCGCTCAGGCACGGCCCTGACCCCTTTTGCTCTGTGACAGTTGTCTACAGCCTCCATCTGGCTGGACCACAGAGCTATGTAAACAAGTCTAGCTCTGTCCCTATTTGGGCAAGTCTGCAAGTGAAAAAATAATACGTTGTTAGAATTCCAGGAATGTGGAGCACTCAGGGATTCCTTAGGCAAATTAGCCTCAGTGTGGCGAAGTGTATGAGGGCCAGAGGTGGCTTCACTTCAGGAGGGCCAGCTTCTGAGAAAGGAGGGGATTTGTGTGCAAATTCTAAGAGGACAAAATGTTTCTGCCTATTTTATCATGAGGTGATTTTCTTTGAATTGCATAGAATTGTGTGTGGGTGTGTGTACTTTTAATAGCCGCATTTCAAAATTATGTTTTTTATGACCTCTGGCTAAGTAATAATAATATTGATAGTAGGTTTGTAAGATTTAGCAAATAAAAACACAAGATTCCCAGTTAAATTTGAATTTCGGATGAACAATGATAATATTTTTAGTAAAAGTATACCCCAACTATTGCCTGGGCTTAGTATTTTATCTTGTAATAAGGGCTAACATCATCCCATGTGTGTGTCATATATTACAAGCAGTATATTAACCCTAACTAATAGCCACTATTTGCTGAGTCTCCACAATATGTCACCTGTATATATTATCTCTTTTATCCTCTTCCTTTCTCCCCCATCTTTTTACAAACAAAAACTAAAGGCTCTGAGATGCTAAACCACTGGCCCAAAGTCAAATAGCCAATAAGTGTTAACCAGGATTTCAGTCTTTGCCTGATCCCAAAGTCTATAAGCTTTCCTGAACCATTCCCCATCTCACAGGCAAAATTGTCTTTCCACCTTTTAGAAAAGTCCAGAGGCCTTTCCCTGCCGTGCCCTGCTACATAGACCCCTGGAGGGACAGAGATTCCTGTGTGCCTAGATGAAGCCGATCCCATGCGCAGCTTTTTTTAAAGCAAGAAATAAAAGCTAAAATTTACACAGACAATCCAAGGTAGAGGCAAGGAAACCTCAGCTTCAACCAAACCCGATCACAGGTTGAGCATCCCTAAAACAAAAATCTGAGATTTGAAATTCTCTGAAAATTGGAAACCTTTTGAGCACTGACTTGATGCTCATGGAAAAGTTCATGCCATGGAACTTTGTTTCATGCACAAAATTATTTAAAGATATATAAAATGACCTTCAGTCTGTGTTTATAAAGTGTATATGAGACAAAACAGATCTCATTTTAGACTTGGGTCCTATTCCCAAGGTGTCTCATTATGTACCTGCATATATTCCAAAATCTGAAAAGAAAAAAATCTGAAATCTGAAACACTTCCACACCCAAGCATTTGGGATTAGCAATTGTCAATCTACATCACAGAGCATAGGGTGGTCTGGTTCCCAGAAGACCGCTGGTAATTCTGAGAACCAGACAGCAAATGGTAAACCACAGCACAGAGGGAGAATTCTAAAAAGATAATAAAAACAAATAAAATGAAAAATATAAAAAGTTTAAAACTGTGAAGACTGAAGTAATGGCCCTGGAAGCAAATATATTAGACCAGGGGAAGACGAGCAGAGGGAGAACAGAAATACGTGTATGTGTGGCTGTGACTTGCAAGTACGGCTCCTGTGGGCTCTCAAGAACACCAGGACAGCCAGAACCCCACTCCACCCTCTGTGTTTGTCCACCCAGCAGCTCTGCGCCCTGGGAACTGGCCCTGGGACAGTGACCAACGACAGAAAGACTGAGTGTGTGTCTTGGGCCCTTCGAAGGACAGGGTTCGTGACGCTGGCTACTGAGCATGTGCCTAGGGAGGGACTGACAAGGAGAGCAGGTTAGAGAAAGGTAGTAAGTTCAGTGACTTTCTGCTGCTCATGGATCTCTCCTCCACTTGGCAGAAGGCAGAGCTGGATTTGAATTGTGGCTCAGCCAATTACTAACCAGATGTCGAGAAAGTTTCCCACGACCTCTTAGAGCCTTGATTTTTCTCCGGAGAAAATCAGTATGATAAAATCTCGCTCCCTTAAGATTTATAAAGACTCTAAAAGGTGAAAATTGCTTTGTGGTATTTCCCAGGCAGTTGTTGTTATGCAAAAGTCTAGCTTCCCCTTTGAGCAGAGGTCAGAGATCGTTAGATGTTATGTTGAATAATTCACGTCAGCAAGACTCTTACAGAAGGATCTGATTATATTAGATTTGAGTGCAAGTCCACTCTGTCCCCAGGGGCCTTTTCTACCTGGAATGCAAGTCTTCTAAAATAGGGCCTTATGTTGAAAGAGAATGGGAGCAAATAATAAGTGTGTTTGACAAAACATTTAGGTCATCTGCGGAGTGTTTGAAAATTTTTAAGTGTAAAATATTCTATTATTAGTTATTAGTTTATTATTATTATTAGTTTATTCTAAACTTAGAAAGAGTCCCCATTTTTTCTAGGCCCCCAAGAGCACTGCACTAAAGTCATCAATTACTTGATATTTGCTGAGCATTTATCCTACGTAAGACATTATGTTAGGGATGATAGACAATGGTCTTCTTGCTCTTAGTGGTGCCTCAATGGTGATACATACATTTTAAAAAAAGAGTGATGAATGCTATGAAAGAGCAGATCAGGATATGAGAGAGTCCAAAACAGAGACCTACCTGAACTTTTCCTTTCTGAAACAGTTCTACCTATGCCCCAACCTGGGAAAAAGCGTTCCAGTGAAAAGCAAGCATATAAAAGCAAGCCAATGAAGCAAAGTGAAACCCAGTGTAGATTATAGAGATCCAGATTGGGCCTTCCTTCCTCAGCAGGCTCATGAACCCGTGATTATTTTGCCAATTGGCTAAAGGGGAAGCACTGTGTTTCTTGGACTTCTGACTATTCAGTGAAGATTTGGTTGGGTCCCACAGCATGAATACTAGCAGCCACGGATGAAGAGGCTCAGCTTGAAGTGTAAGAGTTGCACAAAGCAGCTCTTGGACATAATGAAATCTAGGAAAACTGAGACTGGAATTACCACCGTACACTACCTCAAGCATGGGGGCAGAAAAGTAGAGCCAACGAGGCCTGTCCCTTTCAGGTTGTAGAAGATCTATGTGTATCAGTTGGCGACAGATCTGAATAGTTCCCGGGAGCTTCTAAGAGCCAAAACATGGAGCCTTTCTTGGAGCCATTCTTTCTATGCCTTAGCTTAAAAAGTCCTGCGTGCACACCCTGCAGCCCATCCCAGCATGAGCTTGCTTTGGCAGCTTCTGCAAAGGGATGGGCTTGATGTGATTGTCCCACATTGCAGCTCAACTCTGGGACTCAGCTGGCAGTAGATGCTAGGGTTTTGATTGTGTGCTTTATTTTTGACTCTGTGGCTTTTTTTGTTGTTTCACTTTGTGATATTGGTCAAGTTGGTATAAATATCTGGGAGTGAATATCACCGTTCATTCGGAACGCTTCCCTGTGAGAAAAGAAACACTCAGGTGCACACTAGTTTCTCCTTCCTTATCTCTCATTCTGTATCAGTGATAGGTGGAGATTCCCTTCTTCATCTTCTAATCCACAGGTAGTTCTGTAGATGCTACAGTAGCTTGGGACCAACCCCAAACTTAGTCTTTAATTTATCTTGGTTTTGAGGAGAGCAGCATTACATTACAGTGGTAAATTGTTCCCCGTCCCTCACCACATCTCTTATTGATGCTGTTCCTCAGAGTAGGGCAGAGTTTGTGGCCATGGGGAAATCCTACCTTTTAAGTAAGAAAAGATGGACGGTTTTGATTTTTCAAATGGATATTTGAACTGTAATCATTTAATTACATTGGTTTACTGGTTTTCCTTTTTTTGTTTTACAGAAACAAACAATCACTGCTGTCAGAAAAGAGGTAATTAGCCTCCCAGTTCCAATGAAGTTTGATGTAAAATGCTTTAACATATAATGTGTACTTTGACTTTATGCTCCACACTTGGTAATGAAATGAAAACCATGTGTAATGTTCAACAATTGTTTCCAAATTAATGGACAGCACAGAATGACAAAGGATCTTTTGGAAGATCTGAATGGGGCTGATGAGGAGACTCGGGATGTAAAACACCTTTTGAAGTCACATATCTGAGGGACAGACAGAGAGGGCTGTGGAAATAAATACTGTAGTGTCCCTGTCCCCAGTCTGGCCCCTGTTCTTGCAACTACAGGGCCACCCAGAATCTAGTCAAGGAGACAAACTACCTAGTTTAGCCAATCTTCTGTACAGAGCCCAAGGCAGAGCCCTGGGAAGCCCTGGCCATTAAGGTAGGATGTGTCAATGGGTATCAGGGGAGGGGTTGAGGAGGAGATAGCTTGCTGCTTTCACTGCTGCAAAACCAGAAAGATTGAAGATGTCCCCTTTGGTGGGGACCATACTACTTCTGTCATCCAGAAGCATGTGAGGGAAAAGCCAAGCATCTGGCCCCATGCCTTAGTTTAATGTTTTTTAGGACTTTTTTCCCCCCAGTGAGTTCCTTTTTGCAGGCCAGCACAAGATATGTTAAGGTGGCCACTGGTTTGGAGTGTGGGGTCACCTATCTACTGTGGGTCTGAGCCCTGTTGGCACTGGGGTGGCTGGCTTGAGGGAACGGGCTGGGCTGTTGATATGGACAAACGGTTTCTAGTTTGGAAGCCATCTATAGTATCAATGTTGGTGGTACATAAGGGCAGGGAGTTGGACATCTTCTAACAGCTGTCTCTCTTTCAGATCATGTATTACCAACAGGCCTTAATGCGGTCCACTGTGAAGTCTTCAGTGTCCCTTGGAGGGTATGGCCCTTGATTTGTTGGTCTTGCTAAGGTTTGAGCAGTAGGTAGGCAAGAGGAGAAGTTCAGCTCTAAGGCAAACTGGATGAGTCATGAACAGACTGACTGAAGATATTAAAGAACTGTGAGGCATAAAGCCAGTTTCTTGGGGTTTATATTCTAGTTTTTCACTTAGAGGACATCTCTAGGTTTTGTCTTGGGTTGGACAAGATCAAGGGGGGCGGTGAGGTTCTGTGAAATTCCTGTTTCTTGGAATTCACTGATGTGTGGAAGGGGAGGGTGGGAAGAATTGCAAGTCCACGGGCTGGACTCTATGGCAAGCTAGGACAACATTGCTGTCACCTCCCACTCAAATGTGTTAGGGTATGTGGGTTGTGCTGCTAAACGTCCATGACTAATCTTTTTCGTTTTTGTTTTTTTTGTGTTTTTATTTTATACTGGGGATTGAACCTAGAGCCTTCACACTGAGTTATAGCCCCAGCTTTTAAAACATATTTTATTTTGGGACAGGGCTTCCCTAAGTTGCTAAGTTGCCTAGATCGGGATTGAACTTGTGATCCTCTTGCCTCAGACTCTCACATTGCTGGGATTAGTACAGGTGTGCACCATCAAACCCAGCTTCCATTGCTAGTCTTTGATTTAAAAGAATTTGGATTTATTGGAAATTTATGTTTAATTTATTGAACTTTCAGGTTACCTGATCCACTACCTGGGAGATAAAAAAGGGGTTAAGAGCCTTCCAAACACAAGCAGTTATCCTTTTAAAATGTGAGGTTCATTTTAGAAACACCTTACTAATTCTGAATTTTCCTGCACCTGTAAAAATAAGGTTGGCTTATCGTGCAATAATTTATTCTGACTGTAAGACTTAAACAGTGGCACCGGGTACTTTTGGGATTGACGAGGCTGTGTTTGTACCTTGCCTTTCTTCCCATATGGTTAAGAGTTAGGCTTCTGTGAAAGTCTTCAAAGACCTTTCACATTTTATCGAATTCATAGTTTGCAAAAATGCCACCTTCCCTGAGAAAATGTC
Source organism: Erethizon dorsatum (assembly GCA_028451465.1). Lineage (NCBI taxonomy): Eukaryota > Metazoa > Chordata > Mammalia > Rodentia > Erethizontidae > Erethizon > Erethizon dorsatum. Next base: position 14,360,668 of record CM051826.1, read on the forward strand.
CTGTGACCCCACCCACATTTCTCAGTGGCCTCACCTGGTGCTGCTGCACCCTGTACCTGCTTTGGATTATGGTGATAATTACTGCTCTGTGGTAGACTCAAAACCATTTACTCTGAAACAAGTTTCATGAAACCAAATGGAAAGAAAATTGAAGGCGACGTGAAGGCTTCTGGTTGCTTCCCAGACCCACTTTCCCACTTTGGAAAAATTATCTCAGGGCCTCATTACCATAATTTTATATCAGTAGTGTTTGGACTTGTGGACCAAATTTCCCCTCCTCTAACTGCTCCACTCATGGTCTGATTGAAGAATGAGAGCATCATGGGAGAAGTGAAGCCAGGGGGCTCGCGGCCTGCAAACCCAGGTCTCTGGTTTACCTCTGCTCCAGGGATCCTGTTCCATCCAAATCTGTGCCCACGGGAAGACTCTGTGGCAGGGGCCTTCTCTGCACACTGTGGACACCATTCATCATCGTGGGTGCAGGTTTTGCTTACTCGTCAGACATCAGGAAATATGATAACTCAGAAGATCTGACTTCAGTCAAGGGAATTTGCTTTTGTCCCAAACCTAGGCATTATCCTGAAAAAGGGTAGAGCCAGCTTGGTGGCAAAGTCGAAGCAAGTCTGTGGCAACCTCATGCTTCCAAAAGGAGAGAACCAAGACACAGGCAGACTGAGTCAGCTTGGATATTCGAAATCTCCTAATAACGTGTGAACATATTTTAATGAACTATGGACAGAGAAATAGATGACGAAGGGACAGGATTGAGAGAGAACACTTTGTTTCACGAGTAGAATACCGATAGATCTTGCCAAATACCTGCCAATCCCAGGGGCTGTTAGAATGTTTTCCTAAGACAATAGTAAGTGCGGCGTATGACTAAATCAATACAGGAAGAGAGGACATGCTGATCAATCAGCCCGAGCATTCATCTGGTCTCTTGGTGCTGAGCTTCTAGGAAATCACTTTCCATTTCCATTTCCATTTTAGGATTGTCAAGTACAGTGAGCAGTTCTCATCCAATGACGCCATCATGTCAGGCTGCCTCCCTAGCAACCCTTGGATAACAGATGACACCCAGTTCTGGGACTTAAATGCCAAACTGTATGTATTTAATGCCTTGGAGTTTATTATTATTATTATTGCTTTTTGCATTGTAATTCACATGCCATACAATTTATCCATTTGAACTGTACAGTTTGATGGTTTTTACTATATTCATTGGGTAGTGCAATGATTACAATTAGTTTAAAAATATTTTCATCACCCCTAAAGAGACCTCAAAGCCTTTAGCTATCCCCCCACAAACCCCCAAACTCCAGCCCTATCAACCTACTTTCTGTCTCTATGGATTTGCCTGTTCTGGATCTTTCATATAAGGACCCATACGATATGTCGTCTTTTGTTACTTTTTCCAGTTTTCATAATACTTTCAAAGTGTATTCGTGTGCAGCATGCATAGGAACTTCATTTCTGTTTGTGGCTGAGGAACAGTCGTGTGGACATACTACATGCTGTTTGCTTGTCCACCGTTTTTGCTTTTTAGCTGTTATGAATAATGCTGCTGTGAGCATTCGTGAACATTCATGGTGAAGGAGCAGCTGTAGTGGGTAGCAGGCGGGTGCCTGGCTGGTGGCTGAGACCGCAGCATCCATCACCAGTGCTGCTCCAGCGTTACTGCCTGGCCCATGATGGCAGCCTGGCCCTTCACAGGATGGTCTCCAGGCCTTCAAGGGGACCTTCGAGTTCTTTCTTCCTGAAGGCTAGAGGAGGACGGCCTGAGTGTATAGCTCCCACTGTGTGTACCCCCTCACTTCTGAGAGCTCGTGTCCTAGATGTGAGCAGCAGGCAACTTGTCTGAGGCCACATCTTCCTAGCAAGTGCTACCTGGACTGTGCATTGGGATCGGGAGGAGGAGAAGGTGGAGGTAGAGGAGGACTAGGTGGAGCCCTGGGGTGTGGGACTAGTGGAAGTTGGTGGGGGGCTACAGTCCCCTTGCCCCTACCCAGGCCATCACTTGGTCCTGGCTTGCTTAGAGAGTTGTGTTTCTGAATCATTGTCCTTGCAGGGTGGAAATCCCAACAAAGATGCGGGTGGAACGATGGGCCTTCAACTTCAGTGAACTGATCCGAGATCCTAAGGGTCGGCAGAGCTTCCAGTACTTTCTCAAGAAGGAATTCAGTGGTGGGTGTTTTTTATTTTTTTTTTAACTTAAAAGAGTTTACTTTTAGTAAGACTTCTTTGATGTCTAGCCTAGGGTTTGCTCAATGGATGTTTCCATAGCTTTGCTAAAAGCTCTTACACAGGGCTTCCTCTTCTATAGCATTAAGAGTCATACCTGGTTCTAGGACTCGTTCTTTGCATTGGCTCAGAGAGGACCCAAGGGCTGATGAAAAATTGTATCCATTAACAAAATCTATGTTAGTGTCATTACATTTCTGAAGGCTCCATCCTATCTTGGCTGCCCTCTATCACCCCAAGGACCCTGCTCCCCCTACCCTAAACATCTAAATGTGGCTTTTCAGGGAAATTGAAGGAATGGGATATAGAGCAAGCAAGCTTTCCCTTTTTGACTCCCAGCCTTTCTTTAGCTCGGTGGTGGTGTACATTCAGTTCACCTGGGGGATATTTTAAAACACATGTTGGGGGCCGGTGAGATAGCTCAGCGGCATAAGTGCCTTCCTGGCAAGTGTGAGGTCCTGAGTTTGACTCCCGGTACCCACATACGAAAAAAGGGCCATTGGTATCGCTCAGCGGCACGGGCGCCTGCTGGCGCATGAGGTCCTGAGTTCGACCCCCAGTACCCACAAAAAAACAAAACAAAACAAAAAAGCACATGTTGGCCTGGATCCCATCCCCCAAGATTCCTTTTGAGTTGGGTTGGCTTAGAAGCTCTGAAGTTTGGAAAGATCCCCAAGTGATACTAATGTGTGGCCATGCCTGAGAACCACTGCCTTAGCTCCCAGACTGATTTCTTTGGGGGCCTTAAGAGTGTGTGGATTTTAATGGAATGGGTAGGGGCATATTTTATCCCTGGGTTTCTCATCACGGTGGGCACTTGCAACCTCTTAAATAAAATATACTGCACTGAAAAATGTCTGGGAAAACCAAGAAGCCAGATTAGAACCAGTTTCACTGGACTACTCATTCAATTGGCTTCAGCATTGTTGCTCAAATAGCTCCTTTTATGGGGTTTATTTGCTACTTATAGAGTCCCAGCCCTGGGCGGAGGGGTGCTTCATGTTTGAACTTTGAGACAGCCGCCTACTACGCAAGACCTACTTCTCTGTGGAATTGCTCCTGAAACAAATCCTCCTGGACATGCCTTTGATATGGTTGACTGATGCAGAACATTACATCATAATATGGATTGTTGAAAATCTTTCTCCCTAATCAAGCCTAATTGCCGTAATAAACCCCAGAACAGACGGCTGGAAAGGGTACCTTTAGGGCAGGCTGGTGAGGAAGTGAGGATGGTGCCATCTAGTGGCAAAGTGACAAACTACACCCTGAGCCCGTTTCACCCTACAGTCCTTAAGAAATAATGAGAATCCAGAAAAGATTTCCCTGTATTATTAAAACTATATTATGGATGATATCTTTATGATGCCTAAGATATGAAAAGGACAAATGAATCATCACTATACTAATTTAATTAAAAAAGTTAAGTTATGACCCACATAATATGAAATTCACCTTTTAAAGTGTACAGTTCAATTTTTTTTAATATACTCACTAAGTCTGCGTCCATCAACACTAGCTAATTCCAGAACAATTGTGCCACCTCTAAAGAACCCTTTTGCCCACTAGAAGTCATTTCCTGTTCCTCCCTCTCCCCTGCTGCCTCCCTACTACTCTCTTCCCCTGTCCCCAGCCCTGAGCAACCACAAATGAACTTTCAATCTTTATAGATTTGCCTGTTCTGGACATTTGTTATAAGCTGAGTTGAGGGGTCTGACTTTCTTTCTGTGCAGAGGGGAGCAGCGTCTCGCTGGCTTTTATGACACTCAGTTAAATCTTCCTTGTGGCCAGGCCTTCCCTGAGGTCTGTCCCTCACTGTCACCTCTGAGGGATGGAAGGACCCTGGAGGGACCTTTGGGCCAGGGAGGGGCCACAACAGGTGAGGTCTCCGCACATGGACAAAGGAGGCAGAAGTCACGCAGTCATTTAAGAAAAAAAGCCTGGGGCGCTGTAATACTTGCTTAAGAGCCTTATCACATGTTTTTTATATTTGCTACAGATAAATTTTTATATTTGCTACAGATAAATTGTAGGGCAAAAATAATGTAGCAGCCTCTTGATGTGTGTGTGGGGTTATTATGAGCTCCGATCTGTGTACTGTTGGAGGAGAGAACAGCACCCCCACTGTGAATGCATTGCCCCAGATGTGGTGCTCACCAACCTACTTTATTTCAAAGGAGACCAGCAATTGGAGCCACTACTGGGTTCCAGCTGCTCTCCCAGACCTGATATCACCATGTGCGGAGGTTTGTTTTGCAGGGAAGATGCTCATCAAGCTGCAGAACTGAACCATCCCAGCTGACCCATTTCTTTTATCCCCTCTTCTCTTCTTTCCACTTGCTCCTGTCTCCTCCCCATGCAGGGGAGAATCTGGGATTCTGGGAAGCCTGTGAGGATCTGAAGTATGGAGATCAGTCCAAGGTCAAGGAGAAAGCAGAGGAGATTTACAAGTAAGGATCAGCCAGATTGCTGAAAGTCCCTTCCCGTGGGTGGGGCTGCAGCTAGAGAAGGGAGGTTCCCCACGTGTGGCCACCCTGGTCCTGGTCAGCATCGGGCACTGCACCTGCCACATTGTAAATACCCCCTGCTGCTTTGGAAGGCTTGAAGGTCCCTCTGGAGGCAGCCTGGTGAGATGAACTAGGGGGCCCCCTGATCTGGTGGGGATGTGTCTAAGAGTTACAAAAGCGAGTTGTCCTGAATGACAGTGCAAGGTTCATTAGGTCGTGTGCGTGCATGCATGCGTGTGTGTGTGCATGCAGGTGTGTGTGTATGTGTGTAAGATACAAAGAGAGGCAGAGACTGGAGTGACGAGATGGGGAGAACCTATTACAAGTGCCATGTTAGAGACAAGAAGGCAGTGAAGGAAGGGGACAGCAAGCCCAGTTTGGGGCACAAGTGTTCTCTTCTCATCGTGGTTCTCACTGCTCCTGTAGCAGTAAGTCTTCTCCTCCTCCAAAAGACTCCAGAACCAAGGGTTCAGTTCAGAAGGCTCAGACCTGCTGTTGATGGCCAGGGGAGGAGGCAGGAAGATGGGATGAGGCCACCGAGATTGCTGAGAGCCACACTCCCCACCAATACTTTTCCCCTGAGCCTGCTGGGTGCCCAGGCCCTGTTGTGTCAGATCCCTGTGACCACGGTGGACAGCAGTCTTGGGCGTGGCAGGCCCAGTGATTTCAGTTTGCACTCACAGCTGCCCTGTAGTTCCTGAGGCCCAAGCTCCATGTGGCTGGAACCGGCTCTCGCAGCCCACTCCCTGCTGAGAACTCAGCCTATGTCTCTCCGGTGTCCTCCTGCATGTGGACTCAGGATGGACCATGCCAGTTCTCAGTGAGGCATGGGCCACACGGACAGGAACTGCTGAGGCCTCGCTTCTCATCTTAGAGAAGTGCTCTCACAGTTCTGCTCAGCTCCTGCCGCAGGGAGGGACCTGAGCACCGAGAGAGCTGGAGAGGGGATTCAGGTAGGGTGGGAGGACTCTGGTCTTGGAAAGTCAAATGACAGCCTTCCCCAGAACAACGGGCACAGGACTGCTGTGCTCAGGATATGTGGACAACTCCTAATGTCAAAGTCTTGCTGAAAGGAACTTTAGCCACCTGGTTTTGTGGTCACTTTAGCCACCTTCTTCCCCAGGTGCCCACTTGGGGAAGTCTTAGTTGAAATTCCAGATTTTCATGTATATCTTAGGAGGGTGGGAGAATATCCATGTGAGTATTCATGACCTGGAACAACTAAGAGTCAGAGTATGGGCAGAGGTCCGTGTGCCCACGGCCCCAGGTAGAGTCACAGGGCTCAGCACAGCCGTCTTTGGGGCCATGGGTCTGGATGCCCGGGGATCACACCTCTGCCCCCCAACCCAGTGTTGAAGATGCATCACCAAACCCATTTAGACAGGGCCAAGGGAGGGCAGAGGCCCCCAGAACACCTGTTTGGTGATGTCTCAGCCTGGTTCCAAGCTGTTCCCTGAATGTGGGTGAATAAATAGGCAGAAGGGGTTAAGATGGAAGTGGATTCTTCACCCTCTTGGCTAGGAACGAGGGACATCTCGGCCTCGCTCCGAGAGCCTGGGAACAGCTGAGTATACTCATTCCCAGTGCTGGTGTGGCTGTTCTTTTGCTTCTAGGAAAAGCTGCTTAACAACCTCTTCAGACCCTTTAGTGTCTCCTAAAAAATGGGTCACTCTCATCCCAGGGCACCTGTTATGTCAAGCCCTCGTTCCCATGCAGCCGTGCACTTGGTGTAACTACTTTTGCAAACACTTCTTCTCTCCCTCCGCAGACTGTTCCTGGCCCCAGGGGCGAGGCGGTGGATAAACATCGATGGCAAAACCATGGACATCACAGTGAAAGGGCTGAGGCACCCCCACCGCTACGTGCTGGACGCAGCACAAACCCACATCTACATGCTCATGAAGAAAGTAGGTGGGGTCCGTGTGGCCCATGCACAGGGGCTGAGGCCCCTTCCCTCCCCGGCTACCTGGAAAGTTCTTCAGATAAGGTCGGGGGCAGGGGTGACATGTGGATACCACTTTGCTGGTGGGATGCAAAATTGGCAGCTGTTGTTTCCACTTGTCACTTGGGCTGGGTCCTCCTTGGGCCAGAGCTCAAGGACACCTGCAGCAGCTGTCTGCATCTTGTGGGCCCCTCACTCTGCAGGAGAGCTGCAGGGAGTATCAGTGACGCCACTCATGGTAGAATTAATAACAGCTGTCACTTCTTGGAGACTTATTAATTGCCATTACTGTGCAGAGCATGGAACTTTGTCATCAAAGAGACTGGCGAGGGTGGCACCTCTGGAGGTGATGGGGTTCCAACTCCTACTCTAATGGAGCCCGGAGACCATGCCCTGGCCTGTGCTGTGGCATGGTGGCAGTTCTTGTGGCCCTGGGCAAGTATGACACATGCAAGGTTTAGTGTCTAAAAGAGAAAAATTAGGTGTGACTATAGTACAACCCCATGAAAGTTCAGATTGCCTTCTGGATTATTAAAATGTGAATGTGGTAGGAATTGTCAGGGAATTGTTAAAAATAACGTGAAGGGAACCTGAGAGAAAATCAGTCACTTTCTTAGGAAATTAGGACTGGAGGCTCAGTGTAGGGAGGTCATCTAGTTTGGTCCCTACTCAGTGCCATCCCTGACCAGGCTCCCTGCTGGTACTTTGGCTTCTCACTATGGCAGTTATTCCTTTTATGGCACAGTGCTCTGCCAACTTTGTTATGTGATGTGAGTTGGTGGGATTGGCAAATGTTTGTGATTTTCCCTTATTTTTTTTTGAGTTAGTCTTTTATTGTGTTATAAGGAAATATATTTACTTGTAAAGCAGAGCATTGCTTAGAATTCTCAGCAAGCTACATTAGCTATTTCTCACCATTTTTCTCCATCAGTAGGGTTTCTCTGTGTTTTCCTTACTAACAGATCCACAGCACAGTCTCTTTAATATATGAAGATGTATTTTACAATGTTTTGATTTTTTTAAAAAAGTGTAGTTTTCATAGTCTTTTAAGAGATGCACAGGGAGGCCAGCTACTGGCCAGAATGGCAGAGTCACAGGTAACTGATAAGCAGAGCTATGTTTGTGTGTGCTGTGCTCCGTGTCCCTGCAGGCCAGGTACTCTAGTGACGAGCTCTGCATGACTCAGTGCCTCCATTAGCCCCATTCCCAGACTCTGTCCTTATTCTCCTAACTGTAACCACTACACTTGGTCTTTAAAATCATCCTGTTTCAGTCCTTTTAAGACTCCTGTCAGGCCCTGTGTTGTTGCAGAGGGGTTTGTTGCAGAGGGGTTTGTTATGACTGGAGTTTTTGGAAGTAGCCGGAAGTAGCACCATTTGGGAAGTCAGTTCCCAGATCCTGCCCAGGGTCCCAGGAAATATCCCACAGAGGAATCGAAGTCTCATTTTCTCTTTTCTTGTATTCCTTTGCTTTTATACCCAAAACACAAGGCAGAAAGCACTGCTGGTGGGATCGGGAGAGAGCCCCACATGCAGGGTCCTTGTTTTTTTTGGAGGATGGTTCTGGGTGAGAGAGGCTATGTCCTCTTGTCTCTTGCTGGTTTCATGACATGGCGAACCGTTCTGAGGAGGATTTTGGTGCGTGGGGGTGGAGACTGTGGCCTGGAAGCCCCAGGCTGTGCCATTCTTGGGGTTCTGGATGAGACAGGGCCAGGATGGTGCCTCCTGGATTACTAATAAAAGACTGCATTTCTAACAAGTTCCCAGGTGACATTCATCCTCTCCTGGGACCCACACCTGAGAGCAACTGCTCTCAACATCTCCCTGAACATCTTTCAGGCAAGGAGACGAATCTGCCCTTTGCCATTCTGCCACCCAGCGAGGGCTTGACAGTGGCAAGCATATTTGTTCCCTCTCTTAATCGGTTTCTCTCTTGCTTTCACCAGGATTCTTACGCTCGCTATTTAAAATCCCCAATCTATAAGGAAATGCTGGCCAAAGCTATCGAGCCTCAGGAAACCACCAAGAGAAGGCAAGTGGAGCTGCCTGTAATTGCTGCTGCCTGCTGTTTAGTTTACTGAGAAGCAGGGGTTTCTTCCAGCCAAATGGCTACCACTGATATTTGCTTGATGACAATACTGGGGACTGGGAAGTATTGCACGGCATCTCATTTCTTCATAATGCCCTAAAATTACTCTAGTAAGATTTCCTTAGTGATTACTTCCAGCGAGTTTTGTTTCCCTCATGCTAGTTTGAAAGAGCTCTGATAATCAGACCAATAATTACCCTTATCACAAACGGAAACATCTGTTTTTTTTTTTTTTTTAATTGCTACACTTCTCCACCCCCAAATTGATGAATGGGACTTCATTTAGCTACATTCTTATATCTATATTTTTCCAATCCCTCAGAGAAGTTAGCAAACTGTATCCCAGAGAAAGTGCTAGACTGTTAGGGGAAAGGAAGAGTAACATCCCACGTGTTCTCACTACCTCTAGGAATTACTCTGTAGAAGTCCATAAATTCATTCATTCTCCTTTTCATTGGAAGTGTACATCATTTCACCTTTTAGAGCCACTGGGACAATGAATGACCTAACATTGGACAGACAGATTGAACCCTTTTTTGCGGGGGGAACACAGGGATTGAAGATTCAAAAGAGTAACCAAATGACAGCTTGAACAAAGTCATAAGACTCTGGTGGAGGCTTTTCAAAGCATTGCCAGCCATGTGTCCTGTCCCCATGGTTAGTAAATGCCCAGAAAGCCCATGCTGGGCTCCTTTCCAGCATCTTCAGTCAACTCAAAAGGAGGCAGTTGGACCAGAGCCTTTTTCAAAGGAGCTTAAGAAAAAACCCCCAACTTGTTTTCATTCTTGAGGATAATGGCGCTGTTATGAACAGGAGAGAAAGGAGGTCTTTGTGGTGCTGTTCTAGGTTTACCGAGTAAGGAAGGGAGTTCAATATCCCTGGGGACTTGAAAGCTTCTCCTTTAAGCCACAAGAAAGGCCTATAATAGCCTCAGACGTCCTGCCAGCAAGCAGTGGGGGCAGAGGGAGGTGTTTCAGTGCCCATGAGAACTCAGCTGGGGCCCTTCCCAGACTCAGTCGGGGCTCTCGGGCCTGGCGCAGCAGGGGCGACTGCTGGTACAGTGGCCTCGGCGCGGGCTCATACAGCCCAGGGCTGTTGTCATCGCTACGGTGAGTGAGAGTCGCATGTGCATGCTTCTGTACAGGACGAGGCTTGACCTGTATCCAGGCAGGAATTGCAGTGGGTGTGAGTTTGCTCCGTGGATTCCAGGTGTAAGATGCTGTATTAAAGCTTAATTTTTCCAGGACAAGTTAAGCCTACACTCTAAACCTTCCCTGTGGCAGGACTGTGAGACACCCAGTGTCAGGCAGTGCTCCTAGCAGGGGAGCCATCTGCCTCCCTAGGATAGATACAAGAGTCCTAGGGGCTTATGCTGTCCAGAAATTTGGGGTAGGTCCTAAGTCTTCAGCCTGTTATTGCTGTTAAAATGCTTGATTCCAGGGCCATCTGTGTCCTCAAAGGCAGGGGTCTCAGCTACTCAGTTTCTCCTTGCTCACTTGGACACCTAAAGCTTTGTCTTGGTTCCTGAGGACGTGGTAGAAAGTTTGGTTTTGGGAGTCCTTGTTTGGCTTCTGAAGAAGGTTCTGACTCCTCCCAAGACACTGTGCACGAGCACAGTCCCAGGGCCCTACCCCTCTTCAAGCCCTTCCCTCCTTCTCTGCCCACTGGGACCCTGCTATCTTGGACAATCCAGCTCTCTGTGCCCTCCCAGGGTCTGGCTTTTGAAAACAAGTAGTTCAACTCTCTGCTGGGGCTGGAATGCTTGGGCTTCCATAACCCGAGCCTACCTTGGCTCCTTCTTTCATGGAGCTCTTTCAGGATGCTAAGATGACAAACTGATTCCTAGATATTGTAGAGGTTGTATCTGTCACCTTCAACATCCGAAGAGTCCTTTTCCTTGTGCCTAACTTACAATCTGGTGGCAATTGGTGCTCACTCTGGTCCCATCCTCCAAGGCAGGAGAAAAGAGCTAAGGTCAGAGACATAGCTCTGAGGACTCTACTTGAGGTTCACTGGTGAAACAAGGGGACAAATCCAGATGCTGGCCTTCCAGCTCCAACTCCCACAAGGTGTGACAGTGTCATTGGGCAAGCGATGTGGTTTTCTGCCAGCCACCAACCTGTCTTTCCTTGCAGCTCGAGCCTCCCATTTATGCGACGTCACCTGCGCTCCAGCCCAAGCCCTGTCATCCTGAGGCAGCTGGAAGAAGAAGCCAAAGCTCGAGAAGCAGCCAACACCGTGGACATCACCCAGGTCATGAGCAAGCTGGACCGTAGGAGCCAACTCAAAAAAGAGCTTCCTTCTAAATAGATCTGTGGTCCCTGGGTGGGGTGTGTACTTGGGAGAGGCAAACTGAGAAAGGTCGGTCAGAGTCTAGAAGATTCCATTCCCCAGTAGTGGGATGGTAGGGTCCACAGGTTTGTCCTAGATTCTTCTGACTTCCTTTCCAGCAGACCTCCCAATACTAGGGCCACTAGAGCTGTTCTATCACTCCAGGTTACCAAGGGCCAGGGCTGCCAATGGTAGGGGTTACCTGGCTCAGTTGCCGTGTGCTCATCTGTCCTACCTTAGGAAATTCTTGTAGTGAGACCCATAGGGAAAACAGGCTGCTTCAAGTCCCACCATTCGCTTTGGAAAATTACAGAGATGGCTTCTCCCCACCCCCACAGTATCATTCTTTCAGGGACATATGTCTAAAATAGCTTTGTGAAGCTCCTCCTCCCATCTCGTCAACTTACACTGAGCTTCTAAAGCAGCCCGAGATCCCTCCCCGGCAGTGGCTGCAGGGCTGCCCTGTGAAAGTGTTTCCCTGGACGCCCCCACTCCATCTGCCTGGGAAGGCCCTGCTAGCACCTCTTCTCCTGTTGAGCTTTTTCCTAAATGCTGTTATTTGAGGGTTCGTGGGCTTTCTTCTTCCTCAGTCCCATTCCTGTGCACATACTGCGTGTGTCAGTGGCTTGTAGGAATGAAGCAGTCAGGCCTGAGGAGTCAAGGTAAAATGAGCTGCTGAGGACCATGATTTCGGCTAAAGAACACATGCATTGATGTCTTCATTCATGGGAAGGATAGTGGGCCTCTGGGACCTTTTTAAGATAAGATGGGATCAAATATACTTTTTAAGATATCATCTAGATGTTGATGCTTCCCTCCTGTTTAGCTGCAGGTTAAGGCAGTCCTGTGGTCAGGGGCAGAGGGAGAGGACAGTTCAGAGCCCGATCTTGTGAGGCCTAGAAGGTCGTTCTCGAAGTCAAGCTTTCCCCATACACCTGTATGCAGAAGAGAGAATGGGGGTGAGCAAGAGACCAGCCTCACACAGCAAGAATATTCAATCATTCACATATTTGCTGAGCACCTATGATGTATAAGTCATTGGTGAACGACAACAACGAAAAGAGAACAACTGTTTCTCTTTCATGGAGCTTATTGTCTCCTGTTGACCAAAAGGAATTTAAACTAGCAGACAGCTGCTGCTGTTTAACAAGTGACCACAACTAGAGTGGCATGCGGTGGTGTTTACTGTTCGTGCGGTGGGTTCATCTCTGCGGCTCTGCTGATCTTGGCTGAGTTCCCTCATAGGTCTGAGTGGTCTAAAGTGGTCCGTGCTGGGAGGAGTGGAATGAGTCTGCTCTGCTTCACTGTCTCCCGTCGTTCAACGGCCCGGTCTAGGCATGATCCGTGATGACGGCAGAATCCCAAGGAGGCGAGTAGAAATACATAAGGCTTCACGTGGTATCTTCCACCTCATTTTATTGGTCAAATTAGGTCCCCAAACCAGCCTAGACCTAAGGGTTGGAGAAGTATGTTCTACTTCTTTAGTTTTTTTTTTTTTTGAAGGCAAACTCTTATGGCAAGAGACATGGATTCTAGGAAGTGTAAGGACTTGGGGCCAACATTATAATTAACAACACAAAAATAGATAATAACAACTCATTGAGTGTATTCTATAGGAATACAGTCTATGCCTCTTTGAGGCAGTCACAGGCAGGTAGGGGGTGAAAAAGAGTTGATCAAAGAATGTGGGCCAAGCAGGAAGGATGTCCCAGGGAGAGGAGACTATGTGGGCACATGCTAGATTGTCCCCCAAATCACTGGAGACCTACTCTATGTCACACACAGGATGCCACTATCTATGGGAGACACAGGCATGTAAACCAAGTAGGCGACCGTTCTCTATTAAGTGAATGAGCAAACAAGGGTCTCAGCGTTACCTCCGTGAAGGAAGGTACATGACTTCACACCTGGATGGCAGAATTACGTTCCACAAATGTATTTTAAAGACCGCTTTTGTGTTGGGATCAGTGGAGGGTGTTGTGGTGGATACAGCATCAGCCAAGTGGCCTCTGTCCTTGGGGTGCTGACAAAGGTGTATGGATGCACATGGCTGGAGCATGAGGCTGGGTGTCGAGACAGGTAGTGTACAACCTACAGAGGAGCTCAGAGAGGAGAGAGAGTTGTTTGGCCTGGGGGTCCCAGAGAAGCTTTGCAGAGGAGGTCTTGTCTGCAGTGTGGCCCAAAGTGAGGTGTCACCAGATAGAGACTGGGGAGCAGGCCCTAAAGATCCTGAGAGCGGAGCCCGGGCAGGGCTGTTGCTCACCCTGAAAGAGTGCGTGGGTTAGAAAGAGGTGCTCCCTCCAGACAAACAGCACTGGGTGGGATTTCAGCCCCACATGGTCCTCCTCCAGGTACCCCTGAGCAGGCCATAGCTTATCTGATCATTTGGTGGCCCAGAACACAGGGCCCATGAAGCAAATCTGGAAGAGCAGGTTAAAGTTGTACCGTGAATGTTGTGAGCTGGAACGTAAGCATTTTTCTGTTGCTGATGAGCCATGAAGAGCGTTCGTTGGTCTAGAGACCAAAGCTGGGCTGTCGGAAGTGGGTCCTTGAGCACCATTTCCCACCTTGCCCTTTAGACGATGCTTCTCTGGCTCTCCTTGCAGCCTGCTCATGCCTCTGTTTACACTAAATGCAAACTATCTGTTGATGTGTGTATTTTTCCCCATAAGGCTATAAGACGTCTAAAATGGAGAGAGCTCGCTTTGGTTGTTGTGCCTTCAGGTTAATTGGTACTCCGCTTGTTTGATAAGCTTCCTCAAACTGGGAGGGGAGGAATTGAGAGAAGACGGAGTGAGGAGTTGCTGTTCTGTCTCCATTAAGGGGAAGGTCTGGATTAGGACTATGTTGGTGGCTTCTGAGAGAAGAGGAGACATGCTGGAGACAGAATAGATAGGACCTGATCAAAACCAGAGTGATGTTGGAGGAAGAATTGAAGAAGACCTGAGACTTTGATCTTCAGAAGATAGCAGTGACATCAAGAAGGACGTAAACTACGAAAAGAGGACTGGATTGTGTTATAGTTGTTAGGGACACTGCAAGAAGGTTTGGGAAGCCCACATGAAAATGTATGGACCATTCATGTAACAAACATTTATTGAGGCCTTCCATACCAGGCAGTGTGAGGCTTCAGGGCCCTTCAAGGACCTCCAGCCTAGAAAATTGGCAAACACCATGCAGTTCACAGATGGAGGACATCAGAACTCTCACAGTGGCACAAACAAGAGGAAGGAGCGTATCAAAGAGGAAGTGACCCATCTTTCCTGGAGCCACTAAGGAAACTGGGCATCAGAGATTGAATAGAATTTTCCAGGTGGAAGGCAGAGAGCTACAGTTAATAATTTTGGTCTCCCTCCTTCTAGAAAGGATTATAATATTAAAATACCAAACAATGAAACTCCTAAAAGGATGGATAGAAAACCAATTTTTTTTTTTGTGGGTACTGGGGGGTCAACCTCAGGACCTCGTGCACCAGCAGGCACCCGTGCCGCTGAGCGATATCACCGGCCCCTTTTTTCGTATGTGGGATCCGGGAGTCGAACTCGGGCCCTCGCGCTTGCCGGGCAGGCGCTTAAGCCGCTGAGCCATCTCACTGGCCCCTAGAAAACCAATTTTTAAAGTAGGGCTGAATACAGTATACCTTGCATGCCAGGGTTATCGTAACTGAACATTACATTTTTGTAACTGTTAACTTTTTTTCTAAGTGTCTGACAACTACCAATCCAAAAAAAGAAAAAAAAAAATAGACAAGATTTCTGTTTGAGAAGTCTACCAGGTCATGAAATAAAACACTCAAATCCTTCTTGACTTAGATTCTCCCCTGACTCCCAGGTCCCAACAGGAAGTTGAAAATATGCTTCTGGAAGGAGATTTCTAAACCATTCCTGTTTTAGGCATGAAAGATGCAGAACTGAATAAAACAGTCAGGTTTAATTTCATCAAGTTTACATTTCAGTGGAAAGAGACAAAAAGTAGGTGACAGATAAGCACTCTGAAGAAAAAGAAAGCCGGTTTGAGTAATTCTGTATTATGGAAGGGGAGTAATTTTAGATGAGCTCATTCACCAGGAAGTGATTGCTGAAGACATGAGAATGGATGAGAATTCAGGGAGAGAAAAGGCAGCTAAGAGAGAATCTTGGAGGAGGCCGTATTTTAAAGGTATAAGAGAAGAAAGAGTTAAGAATGGAGTAGAAGAGCTGTCAGAATAAAGCACATAGGAGATGAGGCGAGGAGATGAGCGAGTGGTCAATAGTTATGACACAACAGAATCGTGTGTCTCACCCTTCCACTTCCCAGCCTCCCCTGTGGTTAGGTGGCATTGCCAGACCAGGTCTGGTCAGTGGGCTGTGCGGAGGCTCGGAGCCTGGTGCTCCATCTCCACCACAGGCTCTGCTGGGACTTGGAAACGCTATCACCTTCCACATAGCACAGCTGTGAGATGCAGGAGGCCTGCTGACCCCCACTGGACTTATGTGAACAAAATGTGGATCTTGATTATAAGACATCACTGAGAGTTTGAGTTTCTGCAGCATGGCTCATTCCGTCGGGACTCACAAAGGAGTTGAGTGTGCCGAAGACTGGAAGAGGCCACTGGAGCTAGGAACTAGGAAATCACTGGGGACATTTAAGGGGTGAGGTCAGTGGGAGAGGAAGGGCAGAAGTCAGATGTTATGGGGATAAACAAGGATGTGCTGAAGTAAAGAGGGTAGGCAATGAGTATGGATGACCATTTCAAGAAGTTTGGGATGAAGATGAGGGACATAGTGGTAACTTAGAAGACAGAGGGTTGATAGGGAGCAATTAAAGAAAAGGACGGGTAAAATGGGTATGTTTACCAAATGAAGGGATGGTTCCAGGGAGATTGGGAAGCAAGAAGAGGAATAATTGTCAGGTGTGGTGGTGCACATCTGTATTCTTAGCTACTCAGGAGGATGAAACAGAAAAATTGTAAGTTCAAGGCAAGCCTGGGCAACTTAGTAAGACCTTGTCTCAAGATGAAAAAATAAAAAGGGCTGGGGATGTAGCTCAGGAGAGCCCTTGCCTAGCATGTGTAGGGTCATGGGTTCAATTCCCAGTGCTGAAAAAACACAAAAGAAAGAAAGGTGATAGGGATAGAGATGAGGGGGAGAATCTTGGGACACTTACAGTGAACAGGAAAGACAGTTAAACAAGAGTGTGACTGGCTGAATTATAGGGCAGCCCTACAGTGCTTTGGGAGGGCACAGTCTGGAGCACTACCAGGCTGGGGAGGAGTGAAGACTTAGGGAGATCAGAGGGGCCCTGGGTCAGTTAGCTGTAGTGTACATTGATCAGGACTAAGGCCAATGTAGAGCATCCATGCTGGAAAGCCCTGTATAGCTCCTAAGGACGTAGAACTTCATAACACAGTGTGGCTTCACTGTATCTCAGCTGCAGACATCAACCCTTTTCCACACTTACTCCTGCCTCTGCCCCGACTGTAAGAGTCTACCGGTGCTCTGCTCTTCAACCCTGGTATCCACCAGGAAATTCTCGTGTTTGATAGGAAAGCGCCCACAGGTCCCTACCCAGTTCTGAGGTCTTGCAAGACTGTCCATGGGTGCTGTCACAGCTCTAGCAGGTGGCAGTTGCTTCTGCTAACTTCATTATCATGAGTTAATCCTTACAGCAGCCCCACGGGGCCCATCTGGATCTCAAATGGCATCCAAAATAATATTTATTTGTACAGTATTATCGATATATTTAAATAATTATAATAGTCTCTATTATGCCACATTCTTAGACCCATTGTAACTCCTTATGTCCTGGTTTAACCACAACACAGACCTCTCCATCCACAGAGTATACATCTTATGCTAGAATATGTTACTCTGAAACATACCAGGATTTCCTCAATAGCAGTCCATTTTTCAGCTTGACTTTTAGAGAAAAGACTGCTTTCTCCAAGTGAAAGTTAGAGAAAATACCAGGGTTGGGGACAAAAAATAAGAATAAAGTACTTAGAACCATGGCTGGCATGTGTAAGTGCTCAGTAAGTACCAGCTGCATTTAGCACCATCGCCATCTTCATCATCATCATCATCATCGTCACCATCAACATTATCAATTTTACTGGCACCACCATCTCCTCCATCGTCATCCCACCACCATTACCACCACCACCATCCATTATTTCCTCCACTATTACCACTACCACCATAATTATCATCACCACCACTATCACCATCAACACCATCACCATAACCATGATCATCACCATCATCATCATTACCATCATGACCATTTCCATTTCCACTGCCACCACCATCACCATCACCACCATCACCATCAGTACCATCACCACCACCACCACTATCACCACCACCATCAGCATCAACACCATCACCACCACCACCATCACCATCAATACCATCACCACCACCATCACTGTCACCACCACCATCACCAACAATACCATCACCACCACCATCGCTATCACCACCACCATCACCACCATCACCACTACCATCACCATCAGTACCATCACCACCACCATCACTATCAACACCATCGCCACCACCACCATCAGTACCATAACCAACACCATCACTATCACAAACACAATCACACATCACTCTCACCACCACTATCACCATCAACACCATCACTCCAACCACGACCATCACCACCATCATCATTATCAACATGACCATTTCCATTTCCACTGCCACCACCATCACCATCACCACCACCATCACCATCAACACCATCACCACCACCATCACCATCAATACCATCACCACCACCACCACCATCACCATCAACACCATCATCACCACCATCACCATCAATACCATCACCACCACCATCACTGTCACCACCATCACCATCATCACCACCACCATCACCATCAGTACCATCGCCACCACCATCACTATCACAAACACAATCACACATCACTCTCACCACCATTATCACCATCAACACCATCACCACAACCATGACCATCACCACCATCATCATCATTATCAACATGACCATTTCCATTTCCACTGCTACCACCATCACCATCACCACCACCATCACCATCAACACCATCACCACCACCATCACCATCAATACCATCACCACCACCATTACCATCACCGTCATCACCACAACCATGACTATCACCACCATCATCATTACCACAGTGACCATTTCCACTGCCACCACCATCACCATCACCACTATCACCATAATTATCATAACCACCACTGTCATCATCACCACCACTTTTATCCCTGTCATCATCACTTTCATCATTATAACCACCCTCGCTTGTAGCTTTGTGTTCTTAGAGTAAGCTCATGCTTTTTTTTCCATCTGTCAGTGTTGTTCAATACAGTAGCTCATCATTCTTTATTATTTAAGCTATTTCCTGAGGAATATTTGAAATATCACTGTCCCTAACCATCTTACTACTTTGCTCTCTCAGAATCCTGCAGATCAGGCCTCTGAGCTCTCAGGGAAGATTAGGATATGTGCAAGGTGGGGGGAGGGTGAGGAGTTGACGTCACGGCCCCATGTGTAGCTTCTTGGAGTGGCCGGTGCAGTGACTAGTCAGTCCTGTGATCCTGTGTTTTATGGCTGAAGTAAGGGTCAGTTCCAAATGGGAAGGTCTCGTGCTGGACTGTGTCAGACAAGATAACTTGTGGGAGAAATGATAAGGTCATCCAAGTGAATTTTTCCCAAAGGAGCCAGCTTTGCTTGTTTGCTTTTGGGGAGGTGGGAAAGGGAGAACAGGAGAGACTGGAAATGGGATACTGTGCCCTTCATGCTGACCCTAAGTTTGACACTTAAGTCCACCTTCCTGCTTCCAGAAAGGAAGTTCAGACCATGGGTTCTCAGCCCGTTGCTGCAGAGAGAAAAATGAATTGCATCTCTGCACCATCTGCTTTGCCTTCCATTAAAATGATTGTGTTCTCATGTTAATGTATCTGTTCCATTTCATGCTTCTCCCCTCCTGTCTTGGTTCCCCTGCACAATAAAAAAGCATTACACAACAACAAAAAAAAAATCAAGCTTTCCTCTACTTTGTCTGTGTCCTGCCACATTTCTTTGTCACATGTCTTGCATGCCACTGCTTTGCTGCCACATGCCAATATGAGGTGGGGCATGGGTTGGAGGGTCTGGGTCTCCAGGAACAAGCCCCAGGCCTCCGAGTAGGGGCAAGGTGGGGATCCATAGTTACCTGGTGGGAGGGAGTATGAAAAGCATCCTGCTTAGAGTATCCGGGTCCACCTGGACTAATGGCCATTTACTCAGAAGAAAGGACCATATCAGGCCAGGTAAGTGAAAAAGGATAGTGACCACCTTTCTTTACTTGTCTTGTCATACATCCAGGAATAAAGAAGGTGCTAGGGGAGGAGTCGGGTAGGGACAAGAGAAGAGATGGGATAGGGTTCAGAATTAGGGGAGGGCACATGGTCATAAGAGGTAGGATCTTGGTCAATTTGCATTAGCTCTGTGAACTTCAGTTTTTTTTCCCTCTAAAGTGGGATTGTTAACAGGAGTTTATCATAGATTGTAAGGGAGTGGGATTCAAGTTAATGAACCCAGGGGGTACCACTCTGGCACATTTCTACCTCCTTTGACAAAACCTATTTCCTAGTTTGGGTATTTTTGCCCCACTCTCTAGACCTCAGGTCCTATCTGATCTCTACAGGCACTGAGATGGCAACATAGAAACAGCAGGGGCTTGTGGGTCACACACACTTGGGCTCAGCTTCCCATGTAGTCAGTGGCTTTAGTTTTCTATTACTGTGTCACAAATGACCACAAACAGTAAGTATTTATTAACTTACAGGTGTCTGGGTGAGACTTGGCTGGTGTCTTAGTCATAGGAATCCTCCCGAGCCTCAATCTTCTGATTGCTAAATTGGGGTGGTCGTAGATCCACAGAGTATCTGGCATGTCCAGTAGGCACTCAACACATTATTTGGTCATACTATTTCACCAAACAGTTGTCTTCCACACCCGGCTTCTGCCCCCCGCCCCCACTGCATCCATTGTTATTATTCTTGGGAGAGCGGTTCCCAGGTAAAGCTGCTAGAAGAGAAGGGCTGTTAGAAGCTTAGTCCAGAGCTCCTTGGGCTTCCTAGCAGGGAAGTCCATGATCAAGGCGTTAGAGGATTTAGACTCCGAGGGACTGCTTTCCGGTTCAGATATGTCACCTTCTCACTGTGTCCTCACTCAGAAGAGCTGAGCTAGCTCTCTGGGATCTCTTTCACAAGAGAGTCAGTACCATTGCTAACCCCTTCCCAAAGCCCCCTCTCCTAATACCATCAGCTTCCGGAGGTGAGGGAGGACTTCAACATATATGAATTTGAGGAGGACACAAACTTTTTTGTCATATATAGCAACCCAGTTCCCAGGGTCACATGCAAGAACTTGGCTAGGCTAACCACACTCTTACCTGAGGTTGTTGGCAGGATTCCAGAGGATTCCAGTCCTGGATGGAGGAACTCAGATCTGTTTCCTTGGTGACTGTCAGTGGAGGCTGCTCTTGGCTCTGGAAGCTGCCCACATTCCTTGCCATTTTCTAATCCAGCAACAGAGAAGTTCTGCCTTTTTGAATCTCTGTTGTGCTTTGAGTCTCTCTGACTTCTGCTCCTAACCTCTAGACACAGATTTAAAGGGCTGGTGTGATGAGGTCAAGCTGTTGTTTTGTAAAAGCCAACCTTGGGAATGACTGTCCTGACAATTCGCACCAAAACTCAAGGGAAGGAGTGAGCCCCCGGGGACCTTCTCAGAATTCTACATGCTACAGTAATAGTCCTGAGAGCCTGGGAAGATAATGAACCACTCTGGGCCTCAATTTTTTTGTTCTCTAAAGTCAGTTGTAGGTTAGTAGCACATCTGGCATGTCAAGTAGATGCTTAATACACATTTCAGTGATTGCATTTCATCTAGCAGTTGTCTTCTACATCCTTAATCCGGGTCCAGCTTTCTCCCCTGTTGCTGTGGTTCTTGGGAGAGTGGATTCCAGCTGGAGCTGCACCGCCCTGCAGAAGGGAAGGGCTGTGAGAAGCTTACGGGTCACTTGGTGTGTCGGTCAGAACATGGGTCCGCTGAGTCCCCCCCAACACAGAGTCTCCTTCAGTGGGGCTGGGTGGGGCCAGGATCTGCATTTGTAACCAGCACCCTGGGGGATCTGATGTGGCTTCTCTGTAAGCTACCCAGGGACACCTGGCCAGTGGGTCTGCACCCAGATGTGTGTTCGTGAATTTGATGTCAAGGCCGCCCTTCCATACCTGCAGTTCCTTGGCGTCTCAGAGTTTTCTCACCTGTAAAATGGGGATAATATCGAGTTGCTTCACTGAGAAGTTCTGGGGACTAAATCCAGTCACCCGTGATTGTGAGTCAAGTGCTCAGCCCAGCACCTTGCATCTGCTAAGCTTTTGCTGAATATTTTCAAAAATAATGATTTTTGTTAGTGTAATAATCCAGTAGCCCTGGGATTGGCTCTCGCTCCCCGCCTGTGGGAATCTGGGCAGCAGAGCAGCAGCCACAGCTGCTCTTTGGGAATGGGATTGTGTTTGAACTTCAGGGAGCCCATGTGGGGAACGGAGAGCCTCCTCATCCCACCCAGACTTCTCAGCCTCTGAGGGCCCTGGCCTTTGTCTTCCTCCAAAGACAGTTCTTGGGTGCACCTGCTCCCCCTGTTCAGTGTGAGCCTGGTCTCTCAGATGTCCTGGAAGCCAGGCTTCACTCTGCAGAAGCCTGCAGCCCCCTGGCCAGAACTGGCATCCTCCCTCAGCCGCGGGGTAGTGCATTCCTGGGGTGGAGGCAGGTGGAGGCCTCTGAGCAAGACATCCCAGTGGTTGTTTCAAAGAGGGTCTGTTCACTGCAGTCATTTTCAATTCTCTCTTGGTGGTGGCATTGATCCAACTGTCCCTGACACCCTATTTGCCCCAGAACCTCTATCCATGCTTTGATGTGGCATGTGACTGCAGCAGGCTTTCACGAAAGGAACCAGCGAGATCAAGCCATTGGGCTCACTGGAACTCCTGATCTTACTTTCCTTGTTGGCTTGGACAAAGCTTCTTCAGGCTCTGTGAGCTGAAAGTGTGCCACATCCACCAGCCTGCCTGAACACTCAGGGTGCTGGGCCATAGCAGTCCACGGAGGCCAAAATCCTTGCCCTTCGTCCACTGAGCCACTCTTTGCCCTGTATTGCCAGCCTCCTTCTGGCCAGCATGCTCAGGTTCCTCCCAAGGTGCCTAAACATGTGTTGTCTGGGTGGACATGTGCAAGTTTCAGGATAAGTTAAGGTCTCAGGCTGGAAGAGGCAGCAAGGCACAAGCTGGGACAACTTGTGCCATCTCCATGGTTCTTTCAAAATGTTAAATTCTCCAGACTACAGGTTGAGGCCAAGGATGGAGATGGGGTGACAAGGGGTATGGTAGGGATGAGCCATTTTTCATTTGGGGACTAGAATGAAGGGTGATTGAGAAAATCACCCTGGGTATACTCCAGCACCCCAGGCCTGGAAGGAGGATAGTTTGTGCCTTGGGGTACCACTGTCTCGCCAAGAAGACCGTGGTCATGACTCAGGGACAGACAGATGGAGGGATGACCTGGGATGAGATCTCTGAATGGCTGTGCCGTTGTCACACTTGGCTTTGGGAACACTTCCCAACTCCCCAGGAGGCAGTGCTACCAGGCCTGAACTCTTGCACTGGAAGAGTATTAGGGATATCTGCAGTGAGCCCCCAATCTCCTGCCTGAGTTATAGTGCACAGCAGAAAAGTAAAGAAAGAGCAAGAGACAAAATAGGGATGTAGTCAGGGATCTGCGATGACTAGTTGTTCTCAGGGAACAAAAGGCCATGGGCCACCCAGACCCGTGGTATTTATTCATTACATCTGAGTCAAAGACAATGAGTGAAGGGCAGTGGATGTTTCTGGGAGCAGTAATGGTAACTACAGGGGGCTAGTAAGAAAAACAAAGTATTATTGCAAGGACAAGGACAAGGATGAGATGGGGATGATTAGGAGACTGTAGTTTCCCCAGATGCCTCTGGTCTCCAGCAGGTCTTATCTTGCCCTGTGAGGGCCACAGCAGTCATTAGCCCTAGGGCTTCTAGCTGCAACCAGAAAAGAGCAGGGAGTTTTCTCTTTCCAATCTGGCTCAAGGGCAGGACATGAACAAGCATGGACGTCCCCTAGACTCAATTTATAATTTGTGGTCTCCATCAGAAGGGGCCGAGTTAGCAGAGGACAGCTGGGGCCCTGGTGGCTGAGACCACAAACTCACTGCTGAGCTCTACCTTTTTCCTCTACAGCCAGGACAGCACATGGCTCCCAGCCCCCACCTGGCTGTGTACACCGGGACCTGCGTGCCGCCCTCTCCTTCCGGCCCCTTCTCCCCCTCCTGCCGCTCCCCACGGAAGCCCTTCCCTTCACCCAGCCGATTCATCCGGAGGCCCAGCAGCACCATCTGCCCCTCACCCATTCAGGTGGCCCTGGAGAGCTCCTCAGGCTTGGAGCCCCAGGGGGAGGCCAGCTGGTCCAGTGCCCATGGTGGGCCCCTGGCTACTGAGGGCAGTGAGGCCTCCACCAACTGCCTTGGGGCTCGTGGCCAGCCCAGGGCCCCCAACAAGGCCCGTGCAGCCCTGTCCTTCAGCAGGTTCCTGAGACGGGGCTGCCTGGCCTCACCTGTCTTTGCCCGGCTCTCCCCCAAGTGCCCCGCTGTGTCCCACGGCAAGGTACAGCCCCTGGGAGATGTGGGCCAGCAGCTGCCGAGACTGAAACCCAAGAGAGTGACCAAGTAAGAAGCAGCAGGGACTTGGGCTGCATGCGTGTCTCCCGTGCGGCTGTGAGGGAGGACAGACGCTCTGTGGTGTGAATGTGGGCTGGGGCCCGGGCCTTGGTGGGTCATGAGGAGGACCCCAGAGAATGGAACCACAAGTGGGCTGCTCACATCTCTGGGTCACTGGAAATCCTTTGGAAACCCAGTCCTGTCCTCCATCTTCCTGAGAAGGAGCAGAAGAGACAGGTGTCTTTCCTTCTTGTCTTTAATTCCGTCTCTTCCCCCTACCCTGCCCCACCTCACCCCAGGCATACTAGTGTAATAAATCTGTGGCATTTGCAAGCAGCAGGAAAGATTGGTGGCTGCTGTGGGGACCACAGGTGGTGAGATCCTAAGGCAAGTTCCAGCTGCTCCTGCCCCCTCCCTCATCCTAGGCGCCCTTACCTCCGGTTTCCAAGGGCACCTTAGAAAGGTGCCCACACCCTCCTGTATCCAGCCTCCAAGGACACCTGCCCATACTCTATTGTATTCAGCCACACACTCCCTTAGAGGAGCTGGTGGGGGTCCTAATTGCCCCAGTGGTTTCTTCGACAATGACAGTGCCCAGAGTTTGCCTGAGCAGCGGCCCCTCTATACTCCACTCCAGATGGTCCTGCGGGTCTGACCTCTGAGAAGCCCGGGTGTCCTGACAGCCCACCAGGAGCAGAGGCGAGACTCAGAGGAGGCCTGATAATGTCTGGACCCACTGTGACAGAGAGCAAAATTGCAGACAGTGTGAAACCAGGGACCAGCCCCAGCCGGATGGGATTTAGGGGAGACAGTCAGGGGCACCCCTGAACCAATCGACCTTGCTTCTGTGTTTGGGCATGCCTGGGGTTGGAGAAGGAAGGTTGTCATAGATACTCAGGAAGCGTGGCCTCTGCTGTGCCATGTGCATGGAGGACAGTGAGGAGCAGAGGCTGTTACCTGGTCCTGTCTCTGTCACATGGGGGAGCCAGAGGGAAGGGTGGCTCTGTTGCCTTAGGAGGGGATCAGGATCCAGTGTGAATATGTCTGTTGATCTTCCCTACTGGCCTTGCTGAGGGAATGGGCTAGCTTGGTGGCCACTGTTGCACCTGACATATGGGCTTAGAGCTTTTAAAAGCCTCTGTTCCCATGGGCTGCCAAGTTCTCAGAAGGCAGTTCAAAGGGGTCGAGAATTATGTACTGCTATGTCCTACAGGAACATCCTGAACTCATCAAAACCCTACACATTCAAGCCCTTCAAAAATGATAATAAACCTGTTCAGAATTACCTTTAATTTAGCAAGAAAGTAGGACTCCCTAATAAGGGGATCCCCCCGAGACAATGTCTGCGCACCCAAACTTTGGTAAATGCCCCTGGTGTGCTAGTCTTCCCTGGGGCTGTTGGGATTCTTCAGGGAGTAGCTGTCCTCCTGCCCTTTCATTGCTTGCTTTTCTTTCTGTCTGAAGCTTTTTCCAGATCAAAATGGATGTGCCTACAGACATCGGGCCCTTCCTGATGGACTCGGACGACACCGGGACAGGAGAGTCTGGGGACCGGGACACAGAGAAGGAGGTCATCTGCCCCTGGGAGAGCCTGGCCTTGGGAAAGGCAGGCTGAGCTGGTGCCCCTGGCCAGGAAGATGCTCCTGGCAGATACTGCCAGACAGGGCCATGGGATGTGCTTGCTCTCAAACCAAAGTGCATTAGGACGAAGTAGGAGGCTGGTGAGACCAGATGGGATATGGGGAAGAGTGCTCCAGCTGGCTCCCAGTGGCCACCACTTCCCTTCCCTTCCCCTGACTTTTCCTTGCTTGGCGAGAAAGGCGTGTGGATCAGAAGTCCCTTGCTGCCTTAAAACCAATAAAAGGGTGAATTGGAAGTTTCTTGGATTGGACTGTTAGCATGTGCCCAGTTTTATTAGTTATCCAGGAGCTAAATTCACATCTTCTTCAATTTGTCACAAAGGGACATTGAGTCCTCTCAAGAGCTCTCCCTTCCTGTCCAAATGGGTTTGGAATGATGCTTTTGCCACTCGGGGGACCTCGAGGGGAAGGCACACTCCTAGAGTGCCAGATTAAGTTGGCACCGAAGCAGGGTGTGTTGGGAAAAACACCTGTAGAGGACAATGGGTGGGGACTGGTGCAGGCCTGACCTCGGAGGATGGATTTAGAGACCAGGAAAGTCTCCTGTGGCAGCACAGTTCCAAGAAAGATGTGGGCAGGCCACCACGTGGGCATACCGAGTCAAAGTCATTGGCCCTGCAGGGGCACCACTGCTGTCCATGGTCACTGGCTGGGAGCCCTCTGGGGGAAGCCTGGCCCCCGCACAAGGATGTGCTGGCAGATCATGTGCCACAGCGACTGGGTCATCAGTCTGTCAGCATTAGGTGCTCTGGACACCATTTTTATGTCTGTTGTACCAGGAGGGTGGGCACTTCCAGAGGTGTGGGTCTTGGCTGCCCCTTCCACCTCTTCTCCCAAGTACACATCTAGTGTGGATTTGTTACCTGACCCCCCTCAGTGTGCTCAGCACTGCGCTAGGCCTGCAGGTGTGCCTCAGAATAGGACTCCTTGCCCCATTGATTCATCTAGTGATTCTCAACCATGTTGATTTTGTCTCTTAGGGGACACTGGGCAGTGTCTGGAGTCATTTTTGGTTGTTACGACTGGGGTGGAGGGTGAGGGTTGCTACTGGCATCTAGTAGGTAGAGGTCAAGGGTGCTGCTAAGCATCCTAAAACACAGAGAACTCCCCATAGCAAAAGATTATCCGTCCACAAATCAGCGATGCCACTGTTAAGAAGCCCTGGACTAGAGGTTACAAATGACATCTTTGTCTTTGGTTTCTAGCTCAGCCCTGAAGGATCGTCCCAAAAGGGTCCTACTGGGAACATAATTGGAGTGGACAGAGGGTTGAGATTAAGAGCTGCACGGTGAATGACACATTTCTTAAAAGTTGCATGAAAAGCCCTCAAAGGAGAAAAAAAAAATTCCAGCACTTTGTAAACCACTCATTCTGCTCCTGCCCTGCAGCCCTTTGCTGCATCAGGACTCAGTAGATAAGAGCCTCTGACTTGCTGTTAACCTCTGATAGCTCATCTTATTTAAACTATAAATACTGGGGCTGTGCGATCATCGCTGCACACTTCTAAAAATGAATGTTGGGATAACTGGGTATGGTGGCACATGCCTGTATTCCCAGCACTCCGGGAGGCTGAGGCAGGGGGATTGCAATTTTGAACCCAGCTTGGGCAACTTAGTGACTTAGTGAGACCCTGTCTCAGAAATAAAAATCTTAAAAAGCCAAGGAATGTAACTCTGTGTTCAAGTCCATTCCTGTAAAACAAAAACAAAAACAATAAAAATGTATCTTGGTGTGTGGCCCAAACTCTGACTTGCTGACCCCTATAGGATACCCACAGAATCTTCCATACTTCAGGGGCGTTGCTCCACCATCCCCACATCCATGTCCATGCCCAGGAGGAAGTGATGGGAAGGCAGCTGCTTCTAAATTCACAACCCAGAATTAGCCTGCATCACTTCCTCTCCCATCCCATTGGTCAGCACTTGGTCATGTGGCCTCTCCTAGCTTTCAAGGAGTTGGGGACATGCAGCCTCCAGTTAAACCAATTTATGAGCAGCCGAACTGCCAGAGCTTCAAACCCTTGGAAGGAAGATGAGGAGAACGTGTATTAGTGGACACTTCGTTTCTCCCACACTGGAACCATCACATAGTCTTGGAGGGGAATGAAAATATACTGGAAATGGGGCAATATGAGAGCTAAAGCGAAAGGGGATAGGAAGACTGGTTAGGTTTTGTGTTTTGTTTTGTTTTGTTTTTTTCTTTTCTGCCGAATATTTGGTAAGTGCCTAAAAATGCAGCCATACTGTTTTCCACAATGGAGTGGCTTTTCCCTCAGATTGCAGATGTGAAGCTGCATGTCACACCCCAAGTGTGCTATGGAAGCAAAGCCCATTTCTACACAGAGCTGCTCTTCTTGCTCTGAAGCAAGCAGGAGAACTTGGACTTGTGAGTCCCTGGTTGAGCGTAGGGTGTAGGATGTGTGAGTCCTGCCCGGCCCCTCTCCAGCCTGGGACAGCACTTGAATTTTCCTCTGCTAACCAGGGGTGGCAATGTGATCTTCATCAGGGGGTGAGGAGGAATATAGGATGACACATGGTACAGGCATGACCCTGAGAAAACTTCCACTTAGCTTAAGAGAGGACAAAGCCCCAGTGGGTGTGTTTGTGACTTCCAGACCTCCGCCTTTGCTAGGCCTGTCCACCTACCCAGTACACTATTTCAGAAGGGGCAGGTGGTTGGCACCTACTGTTTATGCTCGGCTTTCAGGGTCACAGCAGAAAGAACCCCATTTCAGTATCTCATTACATTAGTCAATGTCCCAGGAATGTGCTTATTTTCCTTCTCTTGACAATTGACAAGCAGAGCAAGTTTTTCCAGGGGCCCCAAGGTGGTTGTCCCTTTGCTCTCTGGGGAGGTCACCCTGGGATCTATGCAAGGCTGTGCATTCACTGAGCTCCAGGGGAGGCCACACTGCTCCTTGCTTATTTGCTGGGACCATCAAGGAGTCCATGCTGGCCACACTCCCAAAGAGTCCCATGGTGGCCAGCAGATGGGCTGGGGATGATGAGAGGACCAAGGGCAGTGAACACCTCTGACTCAGAGGCCCAGCCCTCTGTGCAGGGCAGCCAGCTCCTCCTCACACTTCACCAGAAGAGGGAGTCGGAGGCTCACGGATCCCCAAAGAGAGGCAGCTGGGATTTCCCCGTGAGTTCAGAGCCCCGTGCTGGAAAGGCAGGAAGAGGATGGCGAGAGTACTTTCCTTCTTGGAAGGCCTGCTGAGAGTGTGGGGGACAGCGAGAGAACTGGGCCTCTACTAGGCACTTTGTCCTCCTGTCCTCAGTCCCCAGAGCCCAGGAGCTGGCCCAGGTGGGGACATGGGAGAGGGAAGCCTCTTGCTGGGTCTCCTTGCTGCCTGCACAGCCCTTGGTGACTGTGAGTCCCCTGGCTGCTGTGTGCGGATGGGGACCAGGGGTCAGAGCTCTATCCCTGGTGGCTTTGGGTGAGGGTTGAGACTCCATAGAAACACTTCACCAGAAAGGAAATTTCCTCCACCTTGCTCAGTGGACTGAGGCCAGAAGAATCCCATTTTTGGGCTAAGGGTCATCTCTGTCAAGCTCCGACACCTAGGACTGGAGGCCAGTAGAGCCTCACTACTTTTGAGTCCTTAGCTGAGAGGGGAGGCCAGAAGGCTGGGACACCCAGAGTGGCCAGGCCAGCATAGGGTCATAAGAGGGGGAATAAACAAGCTTTTCAGCTCCTCAGCTGATGGCAGGGATTCCCCATATGACAGAAATCGAGAGAGGAGCTCGCTCCTTTGCTTCTGGGAGAACAGCCCCTGGGGAGGGGGGTACACGGGCACAGCACCGAGGGCCATGTGAGCATACTCTGGTCTGTGCGCGGCATGCCTGGGACACTGTGAGATATGGGCCTGGTACTGGGTGCAGTGGGGACACGACCCGGACCCCAAGACAACCGTAATTCAGAGCGATGCACGTGGAAATCATCACCAGCAGTGGCTGAGAAGCTCGGTGCTCGTGAAGAACAGCTGTCTCCCTGACACAGTGTTTCGGGAGAGGTGACACAGTGTGGGAGATGAGGCACTGGGTTGCTGAGGGCTCCAGCTCCGGGCTGGTCCTGAGCAGACCACAGCATGTGTCTCCACAGAACCTTAGAAAAGACGCAGTCTCACTGTCCATCTGCTGACTTCTAGCACACTGCTAGCTTCTGCCCTTAACCCATAGGTAGCCACGAAGTAGTCTTGTCCTGAAGGGCTTGTCTCGGAAAGTTCGGGATTTGGACACTCATCTTACAGACTCGCATTGAAGGAGCCCCCTGGGAATTCCTGTTCACATTTAACCCTCACTACAGTGCTGCGGGCAACCACAGCACCACTGTCAATTTGCAGTTGTGATTTTCGCACTTGTAAGTGGCGGAAACGTCAACTGAAGTCTAACATGCTTTATTCTCTCTCTCTTTTGTTTGGGAATTTCAAAATACAGAAAGAAACAAAGGATAATAGAACAAATATCCATGTACACATCACTTAAAACTGGCTAATTTTGATCAATTGGTTAATATTTTGGCCTAATCATTTCTTTTTTTTTTTTTTGGTGGGTACCGGGGGTCGACCTCAGGACCTCGGGTGCCAGCAGGCGCCCATGCTGCTGAGCTATATCACCGGCCCTTTTTTCGTATATGGGTTCCAGGAGTCAAACTCAGGACCTTGCGCTTGCCAGGCAGGTGCTTATGCCGCTGAGGTATCTCACCGGCCCAGGCCTAATTATTTCTAATGCTTAAAAAAAAGATAAAACATTTTCTGTCTTCTTCCTTCATCCAACTTCCTCTCTCATATGTCAGCAAATTTTTCAGTAAGTAGCCAGATAGTAAATATTTTATATCTTCCAAGCCACATTTAGTCTTTCTCTTTCACCTTCCTCCTCTTTTTCCTCCTCTTCCTCTTCCTTCCTCTTCTTACAATCATTAAAAAATGTAAAAGCTGTCACATGCAATGAGGCGTTTATGTCCAGAAAATACAGGCAATTCCTCCAATTCAGCAACAAAAAGCAGACTACTTGAGTTAAATCTTGAGTAGCCATTTCTTTAAGGAAGATATGCAAATGGAAATTGACAAAACAAACAAAACACAGCAAAACCAACAAAACAAACAAAAAAGCCCTCTAAAATTCAAATGGAAACAAAAGAGCCGGAATAGCCAAAGAAATCCTAAGCAAGAGGCTAGAGGTGTCACAAAGCCCAATTTCAAACTATACTACAAAGCCATAGTAACAACAACAGCATGGTCTGGCATAAAAATAGACACATAGATTCATGGAATAGAATAGAGGACACGGAAACAAACATGCAAAACTGTAGCCATCTGATTTTTGACAGCAGAGCCAAGAACATACATTGCAGAAGAAACAGGTTCTTTAACATATGGTCCTGGGAAAACTGGGTGTCCATATGTAGAAGACTGAAACTAGATCCTTATCATTTGGTAGAAAAATCAATTCAAAATAGACCAAAGACTGTGGTATAAGTCCCGAACACTGATATTTCTAGACAAAAGCAAGGGGAAATACTTGAAGTCATAGGCACAGTGAAAGACTTCCTAAATACCACAGAAAATAATAAGACTCTAATACCACAGAAAATAATAAGAATCAACAAATGACACAATATAAAATTAAAAAGTTTCTGCACAGCAGAAGAAATAATGAACAAAGTGAAACAACTAATGGCTTAAAGAATGGGAAAAAATGTTTGCCAGTTACTATATCAACAGAGGATTAATATCTAAAATATATAAAGAACTCAAAAAAAACTTAATACCAATAAAATCAAATAGCCCAATCAATGAATGGGCAAATAAATTGAACAACTATTCTCAAAAGAAGTATAAATGGCCAAGAAGTATATGAGAAAAATTTCAGCATCTTTCATCATTAGGGAAATGCAAATCAAAACTACATTGAGATTCTAGCTCACCCCAGTTGGAATATCATCAGGAATACAAAAAACAAAACAACAATAAATGCTGGTGAGGATGCAGGGAAAAAGGAACCTTTCTACACTGTTGGTGGAAATGCAAATTAGCACAGCCTTTATGGAAATTAGTATGGAGGTTCCTAAAAACAAAATAAACAAACAAACAAACAAACAAAAAACCTAATTTAAAATAGAGCAACTGTTATGGCTTGTGTTTATATGTCCCCCTCACCCCCAAAGCCTCATGTAGTCATAGATGGAGCTTTTTCAGAGGTGGCTGGATCTAGAGTGTGTGATGCTGGAATTGATTCATGGTACAATGCTAGGATCAATGGCACTAGGATTAAGGGTGTGAGTGCTACCTGCCTTAAGTAGCCTGGATAAAATATAAGGCATAGAAAAAGCTGTGTTCGTCCCTTGTTGCTCTGCTACCTTCTGCCCACCATGAACAGTTTCTCCTCTGTGATGCCCCTCTGCCATGCCACCCTGCCTTGGAGCCAGCTGATTATGGACTGAAACCTCTACAAACTGTGAGCTAAATAAACCTTTCCTCCTTTAACTTTGGGTGTCAGGTATTTTGTCTCAGCAACAAGAAAAGTAAGACAGCTACCATTTGATCCAACTATACCACTCCTTGGTATATACCAGAAGGAATTCAAGTCTGCATACTATAAAGATATCTGTACACGCATTTATTGCAGCACAACTCACAATAGCCAAGATATAGAGTCAGCCTAGGCACCCATCAATAGATGAATGGCTAAAGAAGATGTGGTGTATATATACACAATGGAGCATTATTCAGTAGTAATGAAAAATGGAATTATAACATCTATAGGAAAATGGATGGAACCAGTGATCATCACTTTAAGTAAAATAAGCTGTACTCAGAGAGACAGCTTGCATGTCTTTCCTAATACAGTATGTGGAATCTAAAAGACAACATGAAAGTAGAAGGGAGACTATCACTATTAGACAAATGGAAGGAAATCAGAGGGGATATAAGGGAGGGTAAAGGGGGATGGAAAAAAGTTATTAATTATATAGTTAAAAGATCATGATGTTGATATTAATTTACTGAGGTGAAAAGGTGTCTGCTACACTCTGTTAAGTGAAATAGCAGGTCACAAAACAGTTCATGTGGCATTGCTAATTTTTTTTAAATTTTAAAATGTATACTAATGTATAGAGGTATCAAGAGATTGTCTAGAATGATGTTCATTTAATTGTTTTAATCTATCTCTCATAGTGAGATGACAAGCTCATTTTTTTAATAGTTTTTTAACTTGTGCTATTATAAAATGTTTCTATGTGGAAGAAGTTAAGAATTGGTATAAGTGTGTGAGGTGATGGGTATGTTAATTCATCTGATCGTAGTAATCATTTCACAATATATGTATGTACCTCAGGATGTGATATTGTACACCTTAAATACATGATTCTGTTTGTCAGTTATACTCCATAAAAAGTGATTTGAAATTTTAAAAAAGATACAGTGTAAGAATTGCCAATAAGCACATGAAAAATGCTCAACGTCACTGGTCATTAAGGAAGTACAAATTAAATCCACAATGGGATATCATTTCACATCAGTTAGGGTGGTTATTACAAAAACAAAACAAAATAGAAAATGAAATTTGAGCCCTTATACATTCCTGGTAGAAATGTGAATTGATTCAGCCTCCATGGAAAATAGTATGATGAGTCATAAAAAATTAAAAACAGAATTACCAAATGATCCAATATTTCCATTTCTGAGTAAACACCCAAAAAATCAAAAGCAGAAACTTGAACAGATATTTGCATACCTGTGTTCACAGCTCCAAAACATAAATAAGCCAAATGTCCATTAATGGAGGAATGGATAAAAAAAAAGTACAATAAAATATTTCTCAGTCTTAAAAAGGAAAAAAATTTTGACACACGCTACAATGTGTGTGAGCCTTGAAATCATTATTCTAAGTGAAGTTAGCCAATCACAAAAGGAAAAAATACTGTATGATTCCACTTATATGAGAGCCTGTCTTTTGTCAGTTAATTAGCAGGCCCTCAACCACTGAACAAAAGTTGGTAGAGGGATATTTTCTTCCCCCTTCCCAGTATATGCATCCATCTATCCAAGCTTCATGAAAATCTCACTAGGATTCCGTTACACTTTCAGGAATAAAATCAGGCACTGCTCTCAAGGATGCAGAGTTCAGATGGGGAATTTACTTCTAAACTCACAATTGCAATACCCTCCATTAGGAGGAAGGGCAGAGTGTGATAGCTAAGAGACATCTGGGCATCAGGGCAGATTCAGGAGCTATCCTTTTCTAGCTGAGTGACCTTGAGCATCCTATTGAAGGTCTCCAAGCCTCATTTTTCTCATCTGTAAACTTGGGAACACAGTAATACTGCTCTAGGGGTGTGGAAGATTATGAGCTAATTTATGTAAAAACCTCAGACCAGTGCCTGGGATCTGATGGATGCTAGAAGGATACTGGCTACTTCTTTTTTAACTTTATATTTTTTACTAGTACAAATTTATCATGCACACTGATCATATTCATCATAAGGAATTTGTACCTGTACATAATATATCTTGATTGTTCTTTTTTGTCCCATTCCCCTCCCCTCCTTTCAACCCTTCTTCCCCTCCCCTCCTTTCAACCCTTCTTCCCCTCCCCATTCACAAAATCTTTGTTTCCATTTTTTCCCCTTCTATTCTCCTCTTTTCCTTTTCCCTTCCTTTCCTACCCCCTTCCCTTGTTCCCTTCTCATTTGAACATTTCTTCGGACCTCCCAATACTTACCCTCCACTATGCTCCTTATTTACCCTTTGGATTTCTCACACAAGAAAAACAATGCACTAGGTAAACTTGTGTGTCCGATTTATTTCACTTAAGATTATGGTCTTGAGGTGCATCAATTTGCCTACAAATGATTCAAGTTTATCCTTCTTTATGGCAGAGCAGTACTCCATTGTATATAAAAACCACATTTTCTTTATCCATTCATCTGTTTCTAAGATTTATTATTACAAATTTTGCTGCTATAAACATGGGTATGCATGTATCACTGTGGTATGATGCTTTTAACTCTTTTGGAAAGATACCTAGGAGGGGAACAGCTGGGTCAAATAGAACTTCTTCTTTTTTTTTTTTTTTTTTGTGGGTACTGGGGTTCAAACTCAGGACACCGTGCGCCAGTAGGTGCCGTGCCGCTGAGCGATATCACTGGCCCTTTTTTTTTCGTATGTGGGTACTGGGAGTCAAACTCAGGACCTCATGCTTGCCAGGCAGGTGCTTATGCCGCTGAGCTATCTCACCAGCTCCCAAATGGAACTTCTACTTTTACTTTTTTGAGAAATCTCCATACCGATTTCCACAGTGGTTATACCTGTTTACACTCCGACCAGCAATGGAGAAGTGTTTCTCACCAGCATTTGTTATTCGTTGATTTCTTGATGATAACCATTCCTTTTAGAGATGGAATCTCAGTGTTTGAATTTGCATTTCTCAAATGACCATGATGTTGAGCATTTTTTCATATATTTATTTTCTGTTTGTATCTCTTCATCTGAGAAGCATTTATTCATTTCAGATGCCAATTTTTGGATTGGGTTTTTTAATCTGGGGGTCTGATTTTTTTTTTTTTGAGTTCTTTATGTATTCTAGATGTTAGTCCTTTGTCTGAGGAGTAGCTGGTAAAAATTTTTTCCCATTCTGTGGGTTGTCTCTTCACTCTGTTGGTGGTTTCTTTTGCTGTGCAAAAGCTTTTTAATTTGATGTGATCCCAATCATTGATTCTTTGTAATATTTCCTGTGCGATTGGGGTTTTGTTCATAAAATCTTTGCCTACAGTTATGTCTTTAAGAGCTTTACCTATTCTGTCTTTCGGCAGATTATTTCAGTTTTAATATTTAGATCTTTGATCTATTTTGATTTTAGTTTAGTGCATGGTGAGAGAGATGGGTCTAGGTTCAATTTTTGGCATGTAGAAAGCCAGTTTTCCCAGCAACATTTATAAAACAAGCTATCTTTCTTCCACTGAAGGTGTTTGGCCCCTTTGTCAAAGATAATGTAGCTGAATGTACTTGGAGTTGTTTCTGCATCTTCTATACTGTTCCAAAGATCCTCAGGTCTCTTTCTTTCTTGCTTGCTTTCTTCTTTCTTTTTGTTTTGCCAGCACTATGCTGTTTTTATCACACTAGCTTTGTAGTACAATTTCAAGTCAGGAATTATGATCCCTGTCTTGCCCTTGTTGCCCAGAATTGCTTTCACTATTCAAGGTCTCTTCTGGATCCAAACAAATTTTAGGATTGTTTTCTGTAATTCTGTGAGGAATGCTATTGCTAATTTGATTGGGATTGCATTAAATCTGTACAACAACTTTAGAAGTATGGCTATTTTCACTATGTTGGTTCTTCTTACCCATGTGGGTACCAGGAGTCGATCTTAGGACCTTGCGCTTGCCAGGCGGGCACTTATGCCTCTGAGCTATCTCACTGGCCCCTTTTTCCAGTATCTTGAGGTTCAACACTAGGTTATTTATTTGAGCTTGCCCTGTCTTTCTGATGTGGGAATTCACCACTATAAGTTTCTTTTGTAGGACTGCTTTCATTGTGTTCCATAAATTCTGGTATATCATATTGGTGTTATTGTTTAAATGTAGAAACTGTCTAATTTATTCTTTAATTTCATCTGTGACCCATTGGTTGTTCAGGAGAGTGGTATTTAATTTCCATGTGTCTACGGAGTTTTTGTGGTTTCTTTTGTCATTGATTTCCACTTAGCTTGGACTATGATCTGATAATATGCATGGTACAATTTCAATTCCTTTGCATTTATTTAAACATGTTCTATGAGCTAGTATGTGGTCCATTTTGGAGAAAGTCCCATGTGCTGCAGAGAATATGTATTCTGTTGTTGTTGGGTGGAACACTCTAGGTATCTACTAAGTCCATTTCTTCAAAGGTTTGGTACAGCTCTGGTATTTCTTTGTTGATTTTTTGTTTAGTTGATCTGTGACAGTGGGGTATTAAGGTTCCCTGTTCCAATTGTAGTGCTTATCTGATTTTTCATATCCATTAGTGTTTGTTTTATATAGTTGCGGGCACTGGTATTTGGTGCATATATATTTATAATTGTTTTCTCTTCCTCTTGGATCATTCCCTTGACAAGTGTATAGCAACCTCTTCATCTCTCCTGATCAGTTTTGGCTTGAAATCCATTTTGACTGCAAATAGAATAGCTACCCCTGCTTTTTTCCAGGCTCCTGTCACATGGAGTATTGTTTTCCATCCTTTGACTTTCAGTCTATGGATTTCATTTTGAGTTAAATGTGTTTCTTTTATGCAGCATATTGTTAGATCTTGTTTCTTGATCCATTCTGCCAATCTGCTTCTTTTGATTGGTGAATTGAGGCCATTCACATTAATGGTTATATCTGGTGTGTATTGATTTATCCTTGTCATATCATTTTCCTGTTATTTAACAGGAAAAGGATACCTTTCTTTAATTGCTCCTCTTGCTTGATGGATTTATCCTGTTGGGATTCTTGGAGTTGTTGTCTTCATTATCTTTTTCTAGAATATCCTTTAGAACTTTTTGGAGTGCTGGTTTTGTGATCATGAATTTCTTCAGGTGTTCTTTATCATGGAAGTATCTTATTTCTCCATCAATTTTGGAAGATAATTTTGCAGGGTACATCAATGGAGGTTGGAGGGTGTTTTATTTTAGGGCTTGAAAAAGTTCACTCCAAACTCTCTCTGATTTAAAGGTTTGAATTGAGAAGTCTACTGTGATTCTCATGGGTTTTTCTTTGCAGGTGATTTGTTTCTTTTCTCAAACAACTTTTCATATTCTGTTCTTGTGTAGAATTTCCTGACTATTATATGCATTGGTGTAGTTTTTTCCTGATTATGACTATTTGGAGTTCTATATGCCTCACTTTTTTTTTTTTTTTTTTTTTGTGGGTACCAGGGGTCGACCTCAGGACCTCACGCGCCAGCAGGCTCCTGTGCTGCTGAGCAATATCACCAGTCCTTTTTTTGTATGTGGGTTCTGGTAGTCGAACTTGGGCCCTCGCGCTTGCTAGGCAGGTGCTTACACCATTGAGCCATCTCACCAACCCCTATATGCCTCACTTATCTATATCTCAAATTCTTTTTCCATGCTTGGAAAATTTTTTTCTTTTACTTCTATGAACAGGTTTTTATGCCCTTTGTGCTATCTTCTGATTCTACATTGATTCCATTTCATCTTTTATTAGTCTTCTTTGCATTGTCTAGCAGCTGTTGTATTGATTTTTCATCGTCCCTTGCTATTTTTTTCTATTTTTGAGACAGGGTCTCACTATATATTTCAGGCTGGCCTTGAACTCACTATGTAGTCTAGGCTGGCCTTGAACTCAAGTGATCCTCCTGCCTCAGCCATCCCTTCTTATTTTTAAGAGGTCATTCCTTTGATGATTGCCAACTAAATTAAACTTCTAGATCTGATATTCTATCTTCACATTGGTTGACTCTGCTGTGTATATTATCAGTAGGATTTTTAATCTCCTAGATTTCTATTTGAGTCTGTTTAATGGAATCCAGTTCTTTTCTATGTTGAACATTTATGCTTTCCATGCTTTCCTAAGCTCCTCTATTTTTATCTGTATCTACTCTAGATTCACTAATCATTTTCCTCATTTTGGTCATCATCTCTTTAATTATCTCATTTTATTTTCATCAAGAGACTAATCTATTTCGTTACTTCTGCTGCTACCATTTCATAAGATTCAGCTGGGTAGCTTTTGATTTCTTCCACCTCAATGTCCTCTTGATTTGCCTTGGGTAAGTTGAGGGGTTCTGGGTTGCATCTTGCTTCCATGTTTTATCATTTTCTTTTCTTTTTTTCTCTTTTTTGTTCTCTGCATTGCAGCTTGTAATTTGCTTATGGTAGGTAGCTTTAGTACTAGTATTGAGACCTCTTGAGGAAATGACTACTTTTCAGACATGTCTTCTAGCATAACTGGCTTTTGAGTCTGTCCCAGGATCATACCTCTTCAATTTATTAGGGATGAAAGGTTGCTGCCTGTTTGGCCTAGCACCCAATTCTTTGGTGCTGGACTATCCTATTGTTTATGACCCCCAGACAATCTAGGTACTGACATACAAGGAAGATCAATTGGTCACAACAACTGTATCACCTTGGCTAAAGTAGTACAGTCAGTAATAATAATAGCATCAAATAGACTGGAAAATGACAGACTGTGATAACTATTAATATGTTGCCTTTAACCATAGGTGCAAGACTTATAGGTATATAACAAAAATCTCAGAAAAATAAAAATATTATATATAGTAAATATCCACTCAATAGAGAAAGTTTACCTAAGAGAGAAAACTTAAAAAGGAAAAGAGGAAAGAACAGAGAAATAAGAGAAGAGAAAGAGATTAGAAGCAAGGCTGAAGGACAAAAGAAGATTACTCAAGCCTTGAGAAACTGGTGAAGACAGGAGGGAAAGAAAGAAGGAAGAAACAAAAACAAAAACAAAACAAAACTAAAAGCGATGTTCACCCTCACACACTCACAGAAAGAACAACAGCAACAAAAACGCCCACAAGTGATGAAAAGAAGAAAAGAAAAGAAAAAAGAAATTTCTCTGTGGTTTCAAGTCTGTGGTTGTCTTCTGGGGTAGTGTCCAATTCAGAGCATGACTTTGCTCCACTGGTAGACTAAGGAGGAAGTCGGAGCCCAGATCTTTGCTGGATAATCCCAGCAAGCTTTAAGTAGAATTAGGGCAGGACGCTGGTTCTGGTACTTTCAAATCCATAGAGGTTCACGCTGATCCTGGTCTCTAGTCATGGGGTCAAGGCCTGAGTCATTTAGCTTGTAGCACTCTGGGCATCTCTTGGCAGCCTGACCACTGCTCCCTGACCCTAGATGTCTCCTGTGGATGTCCTTCACTCAGCCACTGTGGGTTTTTAACACCTGGAGCCCTGAGATGAAGCCAACTCACACAACCCATTTTAGGGAGGGTTCAGGTGGCCCCTCCCTAAAATGTGTGCAATCAAGTACTATCTCCAGGGACACTGCAGTTACTTGGACTGGAGTCACTCACCATAAAATGCAAAATTGTATGTCACAATATTACCCACAAAAAATGAGAAGGCATAGAATGAAAGTGATGGTCACCTGTGGGAGAAACTGACAAAATATCTTCTGGGATCCAGTTCCTGGAAGTCCAGGAGTTAGGTGTTGGTTGGAGATGAGAAAGGAGCAGAGAATTAATATTCAGGAGCATGACACACTTCATACTCAGGAGGGCCCAAAGGCTTGAGCTTAAATTCTTAGCTTCTGTTGTGCATGTTACTAATT
Source organism: Erethizon dorsatum (assembly GCA_028451465.1). Classification (NCBI taxonomy): domain Eukaryota; kingdom Metazoa; phylum Chordata; class Mammalia; order Rodentia; family Erethizontidae; genus Erethizon; species Erethizon dorsatum. Next base: position 14,400,455 of record CM051826.1, read on the forward strand.
TAATATTAGAAAGACCTAGATTATAAGCTGGGCATGGTGGTGCACATCTGTAATATCAGTACTCTGGAAGGCCGAGGGAGGAGGATTGCAAATTCAGCCACAGCCTGGGCAATTTAGCGAATTAGTTTAGCGAATTGTTTCAAAATAAAGAATGAAAAAAAGGGCTGGAGATGCAGCTCAGAGTGAAGGCCTTGAGTTCATTCCCCAGTTACACACACACACACACACACACACACACACACACACACACACATGATCTAAATTACAGAATTTTCTATTTGATTGTGCAGTTCCCAGCCATGGTTTCCTGTGCCAAACCCGCATGTTTTCCCCTTGTTCTTTGGCTTCAAGGCAAGGGGAATTTGAAGCACTGCAGTAACACAGTACTCTTGAGACTTTCTGTCACTCTCAAGGTCATTGAGTTCTATTTGTCTCAATATATTTCAACACTGGGAACTTCTGTAGGGCAGGAGTCATGCCCACAGCTTCAGCTTTGTACAGAGCCCAAGGCTACCCAACACTCACATTAGGATTTGGGTGTTGAAGATATTGGCTCATCTGTTATTAAGATACAAAGCTAATTATACAGCAAACATCAAGACGTTTCACTTTATACATTGAGATGAATATTGTAAGCTGGTGGCCCTTTTATTACTTTACTTTTACATCTCCCACTAATCTCTAGCATTCTTATCAAAACAGAAGAAAAGGTCAACAACTTCACAGCTGCCATTGGTCTGAATTTTTGTGCCTTTTTTAATCCCTAAAGGCAATTGTAATGAAATATGAGTCATAGTAGATTACAGTGGGTCAAGATCTCAAGGACTGGAGTCTTGCAAGAAGAGGAGACAACACACAAAGACACACATGTGAAAAGGAGGCAGAGATTGGAATGATGCAGGTACACATCCAGGGAACACCATGGATTGCTGGGCACAGGCAGGTGCTTGAAGAGGCAAGGAAGGATCCTTCCCTAGAGCCATCAGAGCGAGTGTGGCCCTGCCAACACTTTGATTTCTTCCAGCCTCCGTAACTGTGAGAGAACAGCTTCCTGTTGTTTTAAGCCCCTAGTATATGGCACTTAGTTATGGCAGCTCTAGGAGACCAATGCAGCAATCATGTACCATAGTCTGATTATTCTCCTAAGGATGAACATTAGTTGTTTCCAGTTTTTCATGAAAACAGTGTTGAAGTGAACATCCTTGTACATTCCTCCTGTATCTTCCCAAGACAAAGACAGAGCTGCTGGTTACAGATTGTGCATATTTTAAGACCAATCCACCATGCTAAATTGCCTTTTTAAAAGCTTATACTAATTTAGATTGCTTCCAACAATGGATGTACGAAGTTAATCATTTCTTTACATCTCAGCCAGAATAGTTACTAATACTCTGACATGGTCTGTGCTGACGTTTACACAGCAGGAGACCACCTGGGGTTGAGCACATTCTTCCAGAGGCCAAAGATGCTGAGGTTCTGGTGTCCTGCCTGCCAACTGCTCACTCTTGGAGGAGAGGGCATGGGACAAGCCTGTCCCTAAAGAGGAGAGACAAGGGGGGCTCTTTCGGCATCCTTATTGGGCATGACAGGCGAGACTGCTGGGCATGTCCTCCCTGCCTGTCCTCTGAGCATCCCATCCTGCAAAGGTGACCCAGCTTTGGTGGGACTGTGGGTGTGTTGGGTGTCCCTGTTGTCCCAGTGTAAGGCTTAATCAGAAATCAGAGAATCTTTATCAGGACATCTGTGACATCGCACTTTATGTCATTTTAATACATGGTTTGTCTCCAAGTGAGAGTGTGACATCACTGTGGCTGGGAACTGTGTAGGCATCTTTGTATCCAGGGATGCAAGAAAGCCTGTCCCTAAAGAGGAGAGACAAGGGGAGCTCTTTCGGCATCCTTATTGGGGTTCTGCAGGCTGCTTGTCCCCTTGCATCCTTCCCAGTAATGGATTCTGTCTCTGGAAACATAAGTGTGAATCCCCTTCCCTGTCCGATTGTCCGATCAGGCCTCAGGATGTCAGCTACTGGGATGGGCCATCCTGACCCCAGAAAATGCCTCAGGTGCCCCTGACACACCCTGGTCCCTCACTGGGGGGCGTTCCAGCTAAAGAGCTGGCTTCAGGGCTGCTGAGATAGAAGAGGCAGGTTCTGCAGGTGACTGCTTAAAATTCACGTTGCCATGGCAGCGTGGCATTAGGCCGCGGGTGACCCTGCTGCACAGAGCTTTGATCTTGGGAAAGGCCGGGTTTCTTTTGCTCTTTGGCTGGTTCTAAGGGGACACAGCCTTGGGACCAAGCTCTGCCTTTGCTCTGGGGCCTGGGGATTGTCCTACAAGCAGAATGCTTGGGACAGAAGGGCAGAGAACAAGATTCCCAGAAGTCAACTAACCTGCAATTCTAGTCTAAGGGAGCCAGCTTGAAACCCTAAGGGCAAGCGATCTCAGGCTGAAGTGAGAGCAGTCAGATGGATCCTAATGAGGGATGTGCATGCGTGGACTGACTTGAGAGACAAGCACAGATGAGACATTTGTGTGTGCTTTCGGTTGCAGAGCTGAGGAAGAAGGTAGTTTATAAATAGATGTGGGCTAGCTCAGCAAGTCTCAGCACCACTCAAAATTTACCCATTTATTCAACACCTATTTCTTGAGGATATACTGTGTGGTCTGTGCTCGGGGATACAAATGCCTCTCAATCCTCATGGACTTTCCAAGCAGCCAGGGCACAAAATCAAACACTGAAATAACACAAAGCAGAAGGTGTTCAATTGCTGGAGAATTGCTCTGGTGTCTCAGGTGAAGGGAATTATCCCCTGATGTATTCACAGGCAAGTTTGGATTGCACGTGAAATGACAGGGAGGGGAAGGGAAACATTCCAGTCAATGGGCACAGCTAGATGTGTTGTGGTGAGGGGAGTGAGAGGGGATGTATTCAAGAACAGCAGGGGAGCCCAGGTCACTCAAGGGCTGGTAGGAGATGGTGCTGTGTTTAGGTTGATCTCAGAACTGAGCAGAGGAGGCCAGACTGACTTGATAGGTAATGGGAGGCATGGGGATTTTGAGCCTGGCATGACCGATCAAAACCACACTTGGGAAAAATGAATGGGGGCAGGATGTGGGATGGACTGAGAAGTGAAGCCACAGTAAGTTTTTGATGTCTCTGTAGGACCCAAGAGGTAAATGATTAGAGTGACATGCCTAGGTGTCATGAAAGTGTGGAATTAGGAAGAACAGTTGGAGTGGGTGCGCAGGGCCTGGAGCCTGACTTTAGGGTCAGGAGAAGGCAAAGTCAGCAGCAATGGAGACAGGGAAATTCAGCGCATTAGAGAATAGTGCTGTCCTTCCAAGGGACCAGAGGGATCAGAAGGAGGGTGGGCTTAGGCAGAGAAATCAAAGCCCTACATTTGAAAATGCCAAATTGGTCCCCCAGAGGGAAGACTAAGAGAGAAGATAAAGACTCAGGAGGATATGACAAAAATAGAGGAGGGTACTGAGGAGCAAATATGGGGAGAGAAGAGAAAAGCATAAATGTAGAATCTGAAGGAAAGTCAGTGAAGAAATTAGTCAACTTTCCTATCTCTGAGACACAATATCTGGTGCCTGCAACTTAAAGGTGGAAAGGTTTATTTTGGCTCACAGTTTCAGTAGGTTCAGTCCATGGGAGCCGACTCCAAGGTATAAACTGCATGGTGGAAGGGCCTGGTGGAGGGAAGCTGTTCACATCATGGCAGCTGGAAGCAGAAAGCAAAGAGAGGAGCTGGGAACTAGACTATACCCTTCAAAGTCACACTCCCAGTGATCTGCCTTTCCCAGCCAGGCCTGATATCTAAATGTGAGACTTTTGGGGGTCATTTTAGATCTAAACTATAACGGGAACTATAATGGTAAAGAAGGCAGATGATTCATGAGGTGAAGCCCCTGATGATGGGTTCAAAACATCCAGCATGGGCCAAACACTGGTTGCATGAATGCTTCTTCCTAGTGGAGAATTCAAGGAAATTGAAGACAGAAGGTGTCATTGGTTATATGCAGAACATCACCTCACTATCCTTGTCACCTAACTTGCTACCCCTTTCCTGTGCCTTTGTGCAAACGGAAACCACTCCAGACCATCAGAGTCTTTCAGGCACTGGCTCCATAAGCAAACTGCTCCTCTGTGCAGATTCCAGAGGTGCCTTTCTCCTACCACTTGGCTTGTGAAGAGGAGCTAGAGCTTGATGTAAATGACATAAAGTGCTCAGTCAGACAATCAAAACAGAAAGGAGACTGGGAATGGAGAAGGGCAGGCAATTTGAGTCAGGCGCGGTGGCCAGGAAGGACATATCTAAGAAGATGCATTTGAGGAAAGACCTTCAGAACTGAGGGGAGAGCTCTGGAGAGTTTGCTAGGTGTGGAGTAACGTGACTTGTCTCTCCGAAGCTGTTTGCTGTGCTCCCTTTGGCTGCTGCACCGAGGGTGGATTACGGAGCAAAAGTGGGAGTGTGTATGTGTGGGGCCATTTAGGAGGCTCTCAGATACCAGGGTGAGAAATGATGAAGTGTTAGAGTGGAGGGCTGGCAGAGGGCGTGTGAGAAGGGGCAGGTTCTGGTTATGTTTTGGTATTAAAGCTGAGGGGTTCTCTGGAGGGTTGGATAAGGGATGTGAGCACAAGGAAGAGTCAAGAGTGACCCCCAAAATTTTGGCCACTGAAACCCAGATAATGTCATGGCCTTTGTTGAGCTAAGGATGCCTTAGGAAGAGAGGTTATTGGGAAGTGAGGATCAGGAGTTTCTTTTTTGTCTATGTCTTGTACTCTGAGTAAATACTTTGAAGGTAATGATACACAGTATATTAACTATTATTATTCTCTTATTATTTTGTTATGACATTTTGTTTAATTTTTTCATAAAATAAAAAAATTATAAACAAAAATTTCCTTATGGATCTGTTAAATGTGGATGCCACTAGACACCCAAAAAGAACAGGATATATGAGTCCAGAACTCAGGGTAGTGCTTTACACTGGAGTTAAAAATCTGGGGGTTGCCAGATGTGGTGGCACACACCTGTAATCCCAGCACTCAGAAGCCTGAGGCAGGAGATTACAGTGAATTTGAGGCCAGCCTGGGCTACACAGTGAGTTCAAGGCCAGCCTGAACTACATAACAAGACCCTGTCTCAAAACAAAGACAAACAAAAAAATTGGCGATCTCCAAAATAGAGACAAGATCACCAAGAGAGTGAATGTTGATTGAAAAAGAGAAGAAGCCCAAAGATGTCCTGAAGCACTCTGCAATTGGAGGACAGTTGAAAGACAGGTTTCTTAGCAAAGAAACCTAAGAAGGAGCAACTGAAGAAGGAAGAGAACCAGGACAGCACCATGTCCTGGAAGCAAGAGTGTGTTTCAAGAGGGATGCTGATAGGTTAAATGAGGTGTGGACGCATTCTCCATGCCTGTTGTGACTTGGAAGGCATCAGGGGCCTTGATAACCACAGGTTTTTTTTTTGTTGTTGTTGTTTTGTTTTTTTGCAGTGAGGGATACACAATGGCTCAATGGAGTTTGGTTTCAAGACAGTAGGTAAGGGAGAAACAGAAGACAGGATAAAAACATTCAGGATATTTCCTTACAAAGGACAAAGAAAAATGGGATAGTAGCTTGGAGGGAAGTTGGGCCAAAAGTTTTTTGTTTGAAGTGGAAGAAGTAACAGCACGCTTGTAAGCTGGTGGGAAAGGTCTAAAAATGAGGAAGGGGAAGAAGATACAAGAGAGAAGGAGAAAGTCTCAGTGATGCTCCTGAGTGGCTGAAAGGGTTGAGATCTACTGGACAAGGGGAGGCAGAGCTTCTGCTGGGAGCAGACGGCAGTAGCAGAGGAGAGGGCAGAGTTCACTGGCACAGATGCAGGGAGCGAGTGGAGTGGGAGTGTGCACAAGGGAGCACTCTCTTCTGATGGCTTCTCAGAGGGGAGTCATGGGAAGGAATTGGTGATGGCTTGGGGAGAGTGGAGATGGGGACAGTCACCAAGGAGCACGGGAGTGAACGTGGGAGAAGGGAAGGGGGAGGGTTGCCTGAGAACAGCTGACTAACTTGTGGTTTGCGAGCATGAGTTTGCATTCTGTGGTGTAAACTGCTCTATGTCACAAGTGTTCACAGGCAGACACCTCAGACCCACTATAGTTGTCCCTCCTTCTTGGCAAAAGATACATTCCAAGACCTCCAGTGTTGCCTGGAACTGTGGATAGTACCGAACCTTGTCCATAGCGTTTCTTACTGTACATTCATTCCTATGATAGAGTTTCCCTGTCACTAAAGGGAAGCATGTTATGGCTTCTCTGTGGCATATCCGAATTACCAGCATCACTGCTTTCACACTTTTGGAGCCATTGTAAAATAAAGGTTACTCGAGCACAGGAACTGGGACAGCAAGATGTTGAACTGGTAGCTAGGAGAGCCGGGGAGTGACTAGCGGATAGGTAGTATATAGGAGTGATTCACATTCCAGGTAGTATTGAGTGGGATGCTGTGAGATTTCATCACACTACTCAGGGCCATGCACAACTTAAAATTTACACATTGTTTATTTCTAGAACTTTCCATTTAATATTTTCAGACCAGAGTCGATTGCTGATAACTGAAACTATGGAAAGCAAACTCAGACAATGGGGGATTCTGTACTAACTTATGTGTCCAAATTACATCCTTACATCCATCCTCCATACAGGCTGACTCTAAGTATTTGATCTTGTGAGTCATGTTTTCTGTGACTTCATTTCCTTTCAACTTCATTTTCTTTTCTCAAGGCATAGTTGAAATTCCCTCTCAGCATCACTCTTATGTAGTAGGCAGGGGAAAAAACAACTATTTGTTTCATGTTTCTGTGTACCTGCTTGGTTCTTCATGTGTGATGAAGGGCATAAAAGTAATAAATATTATTTTTCCTTCCCTCATACATATTTATAGTCCCTTATGTTTCATCTGTATCTCAGTGCTTATAAACTTTCCCCTACAAACACCTTTTAATTATTCTATTCTGCTCATATATAATAAGTATGGTGCTTATTTAGCATTCACACATTCTCCCTCTTATTAATTGAAATTTACACAGCTCCCAATCAGTTCTAATTTGTAGACTTTCTGATATTTTCAGAATGCCATAAGTCATTTATATGGCCAGAAAGTGGTGTGAGAAATGGAAGAACCAGGGACAAAGCTAAAGGGGTAAGCCAGACCCGTGAGCCCTATTCTAAATAGGAGGGTCTTCTATGAAGACAGTGAAAAAGCCACCAAAAGATGTTAGATTCAGAAAGACATAGTACGGTTTCTATGATTGAAAGCTCTCTTTAGGAACAATATGGAAAATGGATCAACTGAACCAAGGAAGTGGCAATGAAAATGAAAAGGAACAAATATTTAAGAGACAGGGAGGTGGTAAAATTAATAGGATCTAAGGGATCATTTGAATACAAGAGAATGAGAGTGTTTTGGTTAGGGTTCTCTGGAAGAACAGAATCAATAGAAAACACATATGCATTTAATTATGAGAAGGGATTCATAAGATTGGTGTGCTGGTTCGGAGGCAGGATAGTCCGTGATGGCTGTCTAAACGCTAGAAAGCCAGAGGATCCATAACTGCTCAGTCTGAGAAACAGGAAGTGTTGGAACAAGAAGGATCAAGGATGCAGTGCCAGCCCAAAACTAAAGTCCTGGAAGCTCCCTGGAGAGTCACTGGTGTGGGTTCATGTTGAAAAGCTGAAGAAGCTGATGTCTGAAATCCATAGGCTCTGACAACAGAAAAAGATGCGCCTGATCAAGTGTAGACTGACTTCCTCCGTCTTCCTTTTCATTCCATCTGGGGTGCAAACCTACTAGATGGTGCCAATCACAATCAGGGTGGAACTGCCCCCCACCCCAAACACAGTTTGCTGGCCTCCATGCCAGTCATCTCTGGAAATACCACCCAGACACATCCCTAAGTGTGCTTTACTAATCTCTTGACCTCTTAATCAAGATTTACTGTCACAGACTGTTAAGAAGAAGAAAGCATTGGTTAGTGGAGTCAGATTCAGGTCTGGAATGCAAAGTAAGGTCATAATGGATCCCAAAGAAATAGTCTACAACAGGAAAGGTTAGCTCCATGTGACAGAAAAACACACATCTGCAGGAAATGCATAAGTCAGGGCATAACGTTCATTCATTCAAATATCTATGCCATAAGCATCCATTGTACGCTGCCTCAACAAGAAACCAGTCCTTCCCTCAGGAACTGAGCATCTCTTCAGGGAGTCACACATGTAAATAAATAAAAAATACTAAATAAATGTCAATCCAATCTGTTGTAATGAAAGTGTATATGATGTTCATTTAGTAAATCCTCCTCAAATTATATTTGTCACAACTGTATTTTCTTAAAAATGACTAGGTTTTTCTGCTACCTTTGCACCAAATACCATTAGTATTTTACTTACGGCTAGCTTTACTATGATCTTCATAATATTGCTTTGTTTTGAAAATATTGTTTTCTTAACACTGCAGTAAGTGTTGAGACAGGTTGGAAAAGGAGGAGAAAAATATTATTTACATAACACAACTATACATGTATAAGTAGAGACCTCCCCAGTCACCTAGAAATTATCTAAATTAATTAGGGCATTTAGTAGGGAGATTGTAAAAAGACAGTAATTCAACATTTAGTAACTTTCTGTTTTACCACTATAGTAGATTTTATTACACATCTAAAATTCTTCCTTCCTCTCCTATTTTTGTAACTTTCTTGAAGGCAGCATATACCCTACTTCCCACCCTGTGGCCTGACCAATGGAACACATAAGAAAATGATAAACACCACTTCCTAGCTGAGGCCTCAAAAGCACAAATATCCCATAAACTCTCTTGGGGCTCTGTCCTCTCTCACGAGAAGGACATATCTCAGGCAGCCTCTGCATTTCTGGGCAGTGTCCAGGAATAGAGACACATGGAATAGACTTAAAATTGATGCCATGCCTGGAGTCCAGGCTGGCTGATCTAGAATGTGGAATCTATGTTTGCACGTGCAAGAAATTAAGGCTTTTTGGAATGGTTGGTTATGCTGAGTAATTATAACAACAGAAAAGTCTCAGACTTGTGCTGGAGGTGTAGTTCAGTGGTAGAGCACTTGCATAGTATGGGCAAGGCCTCAGCACTAAAAATAAATAAATTAAACAAATACATAAATAAAATATCAGACTCATACAACCAACAATAACCAGTAAGAAAATGTAATAATAGAAAAGAATATATTTACAAACTTCCCCAACCCCAATTCCTAGAAAGAATTGTAACAGAAAATATGTTGGATGGATTAAAAAAAAAATTGCATTTCAACTGAGAAATGTAAAAGATGTTTTAAATAAATCAAATGCTAGGTCATATTTCTGAATAGAAAGAGCTTAATGAGTATCTGTTCTTCCAATGTTAATTTTTTAATGCATTTAAGCAACTGTTAAAGGTTTTAGGATAAAATATGTAGAATTATTAAATATTTTAAAAGAAAGAATGGCAGTTGTTAAGACAAAGCTACAGTATTACAAACATGTTAGTACTTGTGTAAATTGAATAATGATTGTCAAAATATAGTTATAGGAACAGGTAACAATTTAATATATAATGCAGTACTGTACTTGCAAAAAAATTAGAAGAAAAGAGTATTATTCAATAAGTGGTGCTAGAATAATTACTTCCACTTTAAAAAAATTGTTTACTCATCTCACACCAACGAGCGAATGAAATTCCAGGCTAATTAAGGAGTCATATGTAAATATTAAATTATGTTAAAATGAAAAAATAGGTACTTAAAAAATATCTAGAATGGGAAAGAACTTTTAACATTAAACCTATATAAGACAAGCCATGCCAGAAAAACCACTTATTTATATTAGCGGGGAAAATCTTAAACCTTACCTCACATCAAGCATAAAGTCAATTCATGATGGGTTACAGACCCAAACACGAAAGCTAAAACAATAAATGCTGGAAAAAAATATAAGGGAATATCTATATGACCTTGGAATAGACAAACATTTCTTAGAAAGTATATGGAAAACAAAAATTGTAAAATAAAATTTAATAAATGAGATCCCATCAAAATTAAAAACCATAGCTCATCAAAAAGATGCCATCAGGAAAATAAATAGCAAGATACATAGATTGGGAGAAAATATTTGCAACACATTCTATTTGACAAAGAACTTGTGTCTAGATTGTAGAAGGAACTCCCACAACTCAACAGTTAAAAGAAAAATAACCCAGTTAAAAATGGGCAAGAGATCTGAGACGACACTTCACAGAATAATTTGTACAAATAGCCAGTAGCCAGTAGTAACCATAATGAGATACCATTTACAAACACTCTAGGAAAAAAATTGACAGGACTAATGTGGAGAGAATGTGTAAGTGGAACTTTCATACATTGATCGTGGGATTGTAAGGTGGTCAAACATTTTTGAAAACTGGTAGTTTCTGGAAAAGTTAAACATATGTCTATCTTATGAGCCAGTGATTCCACTCCTCTGTATTTCTCCTAGGAAAATGAAAGCATATGTTTCCCAAAAGGCTTGCAGAGAATGTTCTTAGAAGCTTTATTCATGACAACTCTAATCTGGGAACTGCTGAGGTGTCCATATATAACAGAATGGACAAGCTTTGGTATATTTGTAAGTAGACTGTTACTCATTAATATATGCAACAAAACTGATGAAACATTATTTGAATTTGGAGCTCTTTACAAATAAGTTCTTACCTGGTAATTCTATAACTAGGAGTTTAGTTGGAGGAAATTGTCTGAAATGAAGTGTTATTTACTAAAGCAAAAAAGTTCAGGGCCGGTGAGATGGCTCAGCGGCGTAAGCGCCTGCCTTGCAAGCGCGAGGGCCCGAGTTCGACTCCCGGAACCCACATACGAAAAAGGGGCCGGTGATATCGCTCAGTGGCACGGGTGCCTGTTGGCGCGCGAGGTCCTGAGGTCGTCCCCCTGGTACCCACAAAAAAAAAAAAAAAAAAAAAAAAAAAAAAAAAAGTTCAACATTCTAAATTGTCAAATATGGAGAAGAATTAAGGATTGTAGCCCTTAAAACTATTTTTATGGACTGTATTCAATGACATGATAAAATGCTTATAAATGATAAATGAAAAGAGCAGAATGCAAAACTGACTAGATGATATTCTTTCAGTAATAGGAAAATTGCAAGTATAATTGAATTGTGGGTAGTTCTTTAGCGACTCACCTGAGAGCATTTTTTATTTCCCCCTTTATAACAGCGGCTGCAAATTTGGCTTATGGTCATGTTTGTTTAGCTCAGTGTTTTAAAAATAACAAGAATTCACTTCCGATATATTAGAATTGAGATTGTTTATATGCAAATTCTGATCCCCAGGTTTTCTTGAAAACAGGAAGATCTGGCAACAGTGTTCCCCTATGGCAACAACTGAAGCTGAATAGTGGTTCCCTTAGACAGGAAATGTGCCCTTTAATTATTTTTTTTCTACATGGTGCATTATTTACATTATCCATCTTGCCCCTCAGGCATTTGCTTCTGAAACCCCTGAATAAACACTGAATTTAACCCTTGGATTTTATCAGAGCATCAGAGAACTCTACCTCCAACCGCACTGCTTTGGCTTTTTGCCACCATCCTATGGGATTTGTAACTACGATTATTATAGGAAGCTGTTGACAGAGTGGTTCTCTGTCATCTACGGGACGAATTTTCCCCTGCACTCAGTGTCCCTAAATACCTATGTTTCTCCCCAGCCATTATTGTTACTATTTTAGTCACATGGGCACCATTAATTCTGTGGCCTATTGTGGCTCTATCCTAGCCCTGGCTGCTGGGAAGATCACAGACAAATCTTTCATAAAGTGCAGCACGTCCGAGCTGCAAACACATTGTATGTGTAACATGAAGAATGGTCGTTCATGAACTGAAAAGTCAGCAGCAGTGTCTTATGTGGGTTTCCCAAAAGTAGACCCTGAGATGAGGATTCATGTGTAAGTGGTTTACTTGAAAAGCACTCCTGGAGAAATCAGTCAGGGAGAGCAGCATGCAGGACAGGCAAGAGGAAGAGGAAGGGAAGATCCCCCAGGTGGGATCGCAGGACCATGGAGAGCAGCTTCCATCTCCCATCACAGGGCCACTCTGCAGTTAAGTTACACCTCCCAGGGTTTGAACCCCTTTGGGTATAAGCTACCCAGCCGCTTCTACCTTTCTGCACATTTGGCCAAAGCAACTCCAGTGGCCTATGGCAGTCCTTACAAGAGCTCTAGGTGCCTGTGGCTAGGAGGCAACCATCCTGGAACTGGCAGAGGAGCCCCAGAAATGGGAAAAGGGACTCAGGAGATCTGAGGAGAGCACCAAAGTGTCCATTATCCAGTCATTATTTCTTTTCTTTAATTTTAAAGAAAAAACGATAAAAACAATGATACAAAATTTCAAAACAAGTTTGTAGGAGAGTAACAATGGTTGGTACATTGCGTATTGTTATCTTCAAAGTAGTTGCTCATATTACAAGATATAGGCATGAAAAATTAATCAAACAATATAGGCATAAACCTTTCTTGTCAATGAACTAATAGCAATTAGTAGTATAGCTATCTAAACTATTATATATATATATATTTTTTTTCTTTTTCCCTTCCTTCTTTTCTCCTTTCCCCCACCCCAGTCCCATTTCACATCTATTGTATGTTTTGGATCTTATTTACTCTTTCAGCTCCTTACACTAGGGAGACAATATGATGTTCACACATGTGAGTCTGATTTCTTTTGCTTATGAGCATGGTCTCAAGTTGCATCCATTTCCCTATAAATGTCTCAAGTTTATCCTTCTTTATAGCTGAATAGTACTCCACTGTATAAAAATACCACATCTTTTTTTATCCATGCCTCAGTTGATAGGCATTTGGATTGTTTTTAAGATTTAGCTATTACAAATTATGCTGCTGTAAACATGGGTGTGCATATATTACTTAGTTATTACAAATTGTGCTGCTATAAACATGGGTGCACATATATCGCTGTAGTATGATGTTTTTAATTCTTCTGGGAAGATACCCAGAAGGGGAATAGCTGGGTTGAATGGGACCTCTAATCCTAGTTTTTTGAGGAATCTCCACACTGATTCCCATAGTGGTTGCACCAGTCTACACTCTCACCAACAGTGGAGAAAGGTTCCTTTTTCCCCACACCCCCTCCAGCATTTGTTATTGCTTGATTTCTTGATGATAGCCATTCTTTCTGGGATGAGATGGAATCTCAATGCTGTTTTAATTTGCATCTCTCAAATAACCAATGATGCTGAACATTTTTTCACATATTTATTTGTTATTTGTATTTCTTCATCTGAGAAGTGTGTGTTCATCTCAGATGCCCATTTTTGGATTGAGTCTTTGAATTTGGGGGGTCTGACTTTTTTCAATTCTTTGTATGTTCTAGATAGAAGTCCTTTGTCTGAGGGACAGTTGGATAAAATTTTTTCCCACTCTGTGGGTTGTCTCTTCACTCTGTTGGTGCTTTCTTTTGATGTGCAAAAGCTTTTTAATAAGATGAGATCCCAGTTGTTGATTCTTTGAAGTACTTCTCATGCAGTTTGGGTTTTATTCATGAAGTCTCTGCCTACCCTACATCTTCAAGGTTTCTACCTACTTTTTCTGCCAGTAGGTTTAGTGTTTCTCTTTTAATATTTAGATCTTTGATCCATTTTGACTTCAGTTTAGTGCATGGTGATACACATGGGTCTAGTTTTAGTCTTTGGCATGTAGAGAGCCAGTTTTTCCAGCACCATTTATTAAAAGAGGCTAACTTTCTTCCAGTGAACATGTTTGGTCCCTTTGTTAAAGATAAGGTGACTGAGTGTATTTGTAGTTGTGTCTGCATCTTCTAATCTGTTCCGCTGGTCCTTAGGTCTTTTTTTTTTTTTTTTTTGCCAGTACCATGCTGATTTTATCATAGTAGCTTTGTAGTATAATTTCAAGTCAGGGATTGTGATGCCTCCTGCCTTGCCTTTGTTGCCCAGGATTGCCTTTGCTATTCTAGGTCTCTACTGTTTATCCATATGAATTTTAGGAATGTTTTCTCTAGTTCTGTGAGGTAAGTTAATGATATTTTGATTGGCATTAAATCTGTGTAACAATTTTGGGAGTATGGCCATTTTCACTATGTTGGTTCTTCCTATCCATGAGCAAGGGATAATTTTCCATTTTTTGATATCCTCTTTGATCTCCTTTCTCAGAGTACTGTAATTTTCAATATATAGATCCTTTACTTCCTTGGTTAAATTGATTTCTAAGTATTTCATTTTTTTGGATGCTATTGTGAAGGCTTCCCTAATTTCTTTCTCAGTGAATTTGTTGTTTGAGTACAAGAATGCTATTGATTTTTGAATGTTGACTTTATATCCAGCTAGGCTATTGAATTTGTTTATTAACTCTCAGAGACTTTTGGTGGAGTTTTTGGAGTCTTCCATGTAGAGTATCATGTCATCTGAGAATAATGGTAGTTTAACTTCTTCCTTTCCTATCCTTAATTCTTTTAATTCTCTCTCTGGTCTAATTGCTCTGGCTAATGTTTCCAGAACTATATTGAATAGGAGTGGTGATAGTGGACATACTTGTCTTGTTCCTGATCTTAGAGTGAAAGCTTTCAGTTTTTGATCATTTAGTATGATGTTGGCTGTTGATTTGTCATAGATGGCTTTTATCAGATTAAGGTAAAGACCATCTATTCTATTTTCTGTAGGGTTTTTGTCATGAATGAGTGCTGGACTTTATCAAAAGCTTTTTCTGCATCTGTTGAGATGATCCTGTAATTTTTGTCTTTGGCTCTGTTAATATGATGTATTACATTTATTGATTTGTGTACGTTGAACTGTCCCTGCATTCCTGGGATGAATCCCATTTGGTCATGGTGTATAATCTTCTTGATGATTTGCTGCATTCTATTTGCTAGACGGTTTTTGTATCTATGTTCATTAAGGAGATTGGCCTGTAGTTCTCTTTTTTGGTTGGGTCTGTCTCTGGTTTTGGTATGAGGGTAATACTTGCCTCCAGGAATGAGTTAGGGAGTATTGCTTCCCTTTCAATTTCATTAAAGATTTTGAGGAGTATTTGCACTAAATCTTCTCTAAATTTCTTGTAGAAATTGTCAGTGAATCCATCAGGATCTGGGCTTTTCTTTGTTGGTAAGTTTTTAATTACATTTTCAATCTCATTCACTGATACTGGGTTATTCAGAATTTTTATGTCTTCTTGATTCAGCTTTGCTAATTCCAAATGATTATTTTTGAGAAAATAAAATTGCATGTGATTATAATGCTTTTAAATACATATAATGCTTTTAAATGCTTTTTAACACTTACAATACTTTTAAAGTACATTTTTGTAATACTCAAATTTTCTACATTATTGAAATATATGATTTTATAACTTGAATAAAGACTAAAATCAAATGTTAAAACATGTATCTTCCTCTGGCCACTACTCTTTCTTTTTATCTTCTTTACTAAACTTTCCTTAAAGGAAAACTTAAGATAAATTTTATTTTTCTTTTGATGAAGGCAATACATGTTTACTGTTGAAAAGATAGAAAATACAAGCCAGGAATAGTGGTGCATGCCTGTAATCCCAGCACTTGAGAGGCTGAGGAAGGAGGATTGCTGCTGGTTTGAGGCCACCCTGAACTCCATAGAAATTCAAGGCCCTATTCAGCAAGACCCTGTCTCAAAAAGCGATAGAAAGAAAGAAAGAACATAGAAGGAAAGAAAAGAAAATACAGATAAATAAAAGCAAAAACCTCCAAAACTCTCAAATCCCATCATCCAAAGATAATCACTGTAATCACTTTTAAGTATATTCTTCTAGCACAAATGTCAGATAAAAATTAGAAATTATTGTAAATGTCTTCTTTAAAAAATATTTAAATGAACTTTTAAATTTGAGACTAGTTTTTAGATTTACTATGAGTTCTATGTACCTCTCATTCAGTTAAATACCTACTTTTTACACTTTACTTTCCCATCCAATATACCCTCATCTCAACATCATTTTTAATGAGATTGTATTCTATTATAGGGATACAGCATAGTTTATCTTACCAATCTCATTTTGTCAGACATCTGAGGTATTTCTAATTTCTCACTTTTATAAATGTCTCTTACTGAAGGATTTTAGAATTGTTTGGTCAAATGGGAAGAAAAATTTTAAGGTTCTTTATACCTGCTGATTTTCTTAGTTTGCAGAATATAATGATTACATTCCTTTTAGGGAGTTGGTACATATGCGTAACATATCTTAATTCTTTTCCATCCCTGGCCCCTCCCTTTCCACCTCCCTCCATCTCTTGATTCCCTTCCCATTTAAGAAAGCTCTATATCCCTACTTCCTATTATCTAACCTTTATTTTGCTCTTTATTTATATGTTGTGTTTCTCATATAAGAGTAACAGTGTGATATTAAAGTTTTTGTGTCTGATTTATTTCACTTAACATTATGGTTGGTCTCAAGGTGCATCCATTTAATGGCTCAAGTTTTTCCTCATGGCAGGGTAGTACTCTATTGTATGTAAATACCACATTTTCTTTATCCATTCATTTGTTGATGGACCTATAAGCTGTTTCTGAGATTTAGCTATTATGAATTGTGGTGCTATGAACATGGGTCTAGATGCATCATTATAATATGATTTCCTTAACTGTTTTTGGAAGTTACCTAGAAGGAGAATACATGGGTCTAATAGAATTT
The DNA here is from genome assembly GCA_028451465.1 of Erethizon dorsatum. Classification (NCBI taxonomy): domain Eukaryota; kingdom Metazoa; phylum Chordata; class Mammalia; order Rodentia; family Erethizontidae; genus Erethizon; species Erethizon dorsatum. The sequence goes on from CM051826.1 coordinate 14,417,196, forward strand.
CTAGTTTTAGTTTTTTGAGGAATCTCCATACTGATTTCCTCAGTGGTTGTACTAGTTCACTTTCCCATCAACAATGTAGAAAAGTTCCTTTGTCCCTGCAGTCACACCAGCATTTGCTACTATTTGATTTCTTGATGACGGCCATTCTTCCTGGGGTAAGATGTAATCTCAGTGTTGTTTTAATTTGCATTTCTCCAATGGCCAGTGACATTGAACATTTCTTCATGTATTTATTGGCCATTTATATTTCTTCTTCTCTGAAGCATCTATGCATTTCACTTGCTCAGTTTTTGATCGGGTCTTTTATTTTGTGGGGTCTAATTTTTTTGAGCTTTTTATGTGTTCTAGATATTATTCCTACATCTGAGGAATAGAGGGCAATTTTTTTCCAATTCTGTATGTTGTCTCTTTATCCTCCGTTTATTCTTTTGCCATGCAGAAGATTTTTAATTTAATATGACACTATCTGTTGATTATCAGTACTATTTCCTGTGCATTCAGGGTTCTATTCAGAAAGTCCTTGCCTACCCTATGACTTCCAGAGTTTTACCTATTTTATCTTACAGCAGATTGTTTCTGTTTTAGCATTTAGATCTTTAACCCATTTTTACTTTAGTTCGGTACATGGGTCTAGACTCAATCTTCTGCACATGAACAGCCAGTTTTCCCAGCACCATTTATTAAACAGGCTATCTTACCTCCAGTGTATGGTTTCGGCCCCTTTGTCAAAGATTATATGGCTGAATGTGCCTGGGGTTGTTTTTGCATCCTCTATTAGACCATTGATCCACATGTGTGTTTTTATCCCAGTACCATGCTGTTTTTATTTATTTATTTATTTATTTATTTATTTATTTATTTATTTATTTTGTGGGTACCGGGGGTCGACCTCAAGACCTCGCTCTTGCCAGCAAGTGCCTGTGCTGCTGAGCGATATCACCGGCCCTTTTTTCGTATGTGGGTACCGGAAGTAGAACTCAGGACCTCGTGCTTGCCAGGCAGGCGCTTATGCTGCTGAGCTATCTCACTGGCCCACCATGCTGTTTTTAATCACTAGTTTTATAATATAACTTCGAATCCAGGATTGTGATGCCTCCCCCTTTGCTCTTGTTATCCAGGGTTGCTTTTGCTATTCTGGGTCTCTTCTGGTTCCATATAAATTTTAAAATTGTTTCCTCTAATTCTGTAAGGAATGCTATTAGTATTTTGATTGAGATTGCCTTAAATCTGCATATCAGTTTTGGAAGTATATCCATTTTGATTAAATTGTTTCTGTTTATCCAGGAATGGGGGATCTCTTTCCATTTTCTGATGTCCTCTTTGTTACCTTTTTTCAAAGTGTTGTAGTTTTCTTTGTAGAGGTCTTCCACTTCCTTAGTTAGGTTAATTCCTAAGTATTTGATTTTTCATGGTGCTATTATGAATGGTACTTTTTTCCCTATTTCTTTCACAGTGAGTTCATTATTGGTGTACAGGAACGCTATTGATTTTTGTGTGCTGATATTATATCCTGCTACATTGCTGAATTTTGTTGTTAATTGTAGGAGTCTTGGTGGATTTTTGGGTCTTCTATGTAGAAGGTCATGTCATCTGCAAATAATGATAATTTGACTTCTTCCTTTCCTATACATATCCCTTTTATTTCTTGTTTCTAATTTTAGAAGGAAAATTTCCAGTTTTCCTCATTTAATGTGATGTTGGCAATAGGTTTGTCATAAATGGCTTTTATCAGATTGAGATAAGATTCTGCTATACCTACTTTCTTCAGGGTTTTTATCGTGAATGGATGTTGGATTTCATCAAAGGCTTTTTCCAAGTCTCTTAAGATGATCATGCAATTTTTGTCCTTGGTTCTGTTTATGTGACATACTACATTTATTGATTTGTGTATGTTGAGCCATCATTGTATCCCTGGAATGAGGCCTATTTGGGATGATGTATGACCTTTTTGATGATTTGTTACATTCTGTTTGCCAGTATCTTATGGAAGATTTTTGCACCTATATTTATTAAAGAGCTTGGTCTATAGCTCTCTTTTTGGGTTGGATCGTTGTCTGGTTTTTGAATCAGGGTAATGCAAGCTTCCAGGAACAGCTTAGAGTTTTAAAAACACAGGACCTGAGCTGGGTGTGGTGCACATCTGTAATCCCAGCATTCTGGGGGAGACCAAGGCACGAAGATTGCAAATTTGAAATCAGTTGGGGAAACAATGATTTAGTGAGACCCTGTCTCAAAAAAAAAAAAAATAAATAAAAAGAGGCTGAAGATATAGCACAGTGCAACCCCTAGTACAACAGAAGAAAAAGAAAGAAAGAAAGAATCACAGACCTGAGTATGCTAACACCCCGTTTAAGAGCCTCCTGTGGTTCCATGATGACTACAGAATGGAGCCCAAACTCCTTAGAATGATATCCAAGGTCATTCCCAAGCTGATTCCTGCCCATCGCACCAAGATTTGCTTTTACTTAACATTCTTTTTTTTTTTTTTTTTTTTTTTTTTTTTTTTTGTGGGTACCGGGGGGACGACCTCAGGACCTTGCGCACCAACAGGCACCCGTGCCGCTGAGCGATATCACCGGCCCCTTTTTCGTATGTGGGTTCCGGGAGTCGAACTCGGGCCTTCGCGCTTGCAAGGCAGGCGCTTAAGCCGCTGAGCCGTCTCACCGGCCCTTACTTAACATTCTTACAGTCTCGGTTCTGTCCAGGGACCACACTAGCATGCCCCAAACCCATCATATGGCTTCCTTCATCCAAAACTCTTCGTAGGCTCTTCTTCCATCCTGCCTGCTTGGCAAACATACACATCTATCTCTCTCAAAGACTCGTTTCAAGGATTGCCTTCTCTGGGATGATTTTATGGCCTCTTCCCTCTCTCCCCAGCTTCCTTCCCAGCCTACCTGCTTTCTCTCCTGTGCCCAAATCCTGAGGTCAGCTCAGTCAAGGTCATGTCTCATTCCTAGTTAACCAGTACTTTATAGATGTGTCCGTAGGGTGGTAATCAAAGGAGACAGCAGATGTCCAGTTACGTGCCTACTACAATGATCCAGGGAAGATGTGGATAGGATGGGAAAGGAGGTATCAACTCTGGACATATTAAGGAGATGAAATCAGAGCTTGGTGACTAAGTTGGGATGTGGGGAGAGTGAGTGACAGGAAGACTATAGACAAGTCGTAGCTGACCTGGTGTTGGTCAGCCGCGCTGGTTTTCTAGCTGGCACTTTTTCTTGGCTTTTTCTTCCCATCAGATTATGAATACCCTAAGATCTTGACTCCCTACAGGACTGAGCACACTATCGAGGACTCAGCGGGTACTCAGTGATCCTGTAACTCACTCACTGTGGCTTCAGATTCTACTTACATCCAGTTGAAAAGCTGATTCTAGGCCAAACCCTATGCCAGGCTCCTTAACCTCAAGGTCTCACGTTGTACCAGCATTACTAACTTGTAAGGTGAATGTGGTAAGTTTATACATGAGGTTAATATGGAGGTTTCAAGAAAAGTCTAGAAGGCTTAGAAAATATTTCAGTGGTGTGGATGGTGCCTCTCCTTTTTGTACTTGCTCAGGCAGGGTGTTCAGGCTCTTTGACTCCCATCCATGGTAACAAACACGTTTTACATGGCAGAGCTGATGCTGTCGGCGCTCTGTTCATCTGTGTCCCCTTGGTCTATCCCAAGGCTACTGCAGACAGTTTCTCTGCATCGGACAGCAGCCCGTCTCTCTGGCTGAGAGATCTTGACAAACACAGGCTGGGCATTTGTGGGCCAGCACTCAATTCCCTCATCTTTGGTGGGACAATTCTGAGGCATATTCTGCAGGGTGTCAGTCTTAGTTACTTTGCTCTCATTGCTGAGACAAACTACCCAATACCCCCAAATTAAAGAAGGGAAGGTTTATTTAGCTCACAGTTTGTAGAGGTTTCAGTCCATAATCAGCTGGCTCTAAGGCAGGGTAGCAGAGGAGCAACTGTTCATGGTGGTGGAAGATACCAAAAGCAACAAGAGAGAAGGAGACGAGTCTCTTTCTGTCCCTTATATTGTATCCTGTCTACCAGGATTTGGGCAGTGCCAGTGCAATGGACTGATCAAGCAATCACCCATCCTTAATCCCAGCATTAAACCATGAATCAGTCACATACTCTAGATTCAGCCACCTCAAAACAAACAAACAAAAGCAAAAACAAAAACAAAAACAAAAAAACCCTATGACTGCATGAGGCTTTGTGGGGATATCTATTTTTTTATTTTATTTTATTTTATTTTTTGTGTGGGTACCGGGGGGTCGACCTCAGGACCTCGCACACCAGCAGGCGCCCGTGCTGCTGAGCGATATCACCGGCCCCTTTTTCGTATGTGGGATCCGGGAGTCGAACTCGGGCCCTCGCGCTTGCAAGGCAGGTGCTTATGCCGCTGAGCCATCTCACCGGCCCTTTGTGGGGATATCTATACACAAACCATAACAGTGTTGCTGAATGTTCTTGGTGAGGTGGAGAGCCAGTGGCCCACAGTGGTGGCCCAGGCATTAGCATAGGATTCCTTGGCTTTCCCCCCTGCTGGCCTCATTTCATCCACTCCCTCCCAGTACATTCTGGAATCATCTCCCCAAACCCGTAGGGTAAGGGGGACAGGATGATATTTAGTGATCCAGTGTACTCATATCTGAAACAAAAGTTTCAAGAACAAACTTATCCTGCCACAGTTGGCCCTACATCTGCAGATTCCGCATTTGTGGATTCAACAAATCTAGGGTCAGAAAATGTTTAGGGGAAAAAAAAAATTAAATCTGTATTAAATATATACAGACTCTTTCTTGTCATTATTCTCTAAACAATACAGTTAAAAAAAGAACTATTTCCATAGCATTTACATTGTATTAGGTATGAGAAGTACTCTAGAGACGATTTGAGTATATGAGAGGGTATGCAGAGCTTCTATGCCATTTTATGCAAGGAAACTTTAATAGGTTACAAAGCAATTCTTACTATTTCTAAATTGAAATTATATCAAATATATAAGGATCTCGAATATCCAAAGATTTTGGTGTTCTAGGGAATTCTGGAACCAATCTCCTACAGGTACTGAAGGATGATTGCATCAAATGCACTCTGATCTTTCCTCTTCTTTCCTTTCCTTTCTTTTCCCTTCCTTTCTTTTCCTTTCCTTCCCTTTCCTTCCTCTTTCCCTCCCCCTTCCCTCCCCTTTCCTTTCCCTTCCCCCATTCTCTTTCCCTTTCCTTTCCCTTCTCCTTTTTTTCCCTTTCCTTTCCCCCTTCCCCTTCCCTCCCCTCCCCTTTCCTGACATGCCCACTACACTGGTTTGATGATCCACTCAGGGGCCTTAGTGCAGTTTGGAGATCACATCCCAGAAGGTAGGCGTGTTGAGGAGAATGGGGTGTTGATCCCAAGGGCAATCTGAGAGTTGGACGCTCCTGGGAGGCACAGTGAGCAGCAGAGGTCAGCGGGGAGGTCTCTGAGCAGCCTGTGGATGCCTCCATTTCACTGAATTTCAAACTGACACTTCTTGTCAAGGGGCTACTTCATTGGTCTCTGCTGACCATTTTGGCATGAAGCCCAAGAGAAACAATGCCTCCTTTTCTCTGAACAGTCCTTTGGGCCACCTCAGAGAGCACCAGGGCTGGGAATTGAGGGTGGAGAGAGTAATTAGGAAGGAGGAGGAGGAGTGGATGTGGATTTTCAAAGGTCAGCCGGAGTATGATTAGCACACGCCTGGAGATTTATTCCGAGTGCCTTTCCTGACTGGAAAAACAACAATAAAAAAACCCACCCAAGCCCACAAGTAGGGTAGAGGTTGAAGAACACTTTAATTCATAAGGAAAAGAGCTTGAATAATTGATGCCGCCGCCATGCCAAGGATAATTTCAGCCCTCTCTCTATCTCACAAAGACATTTAGCATTGATTGAGATCAAAGTATCAGGCACCCCTGCTGCCAGCCCGAAAGGCAAAACTCACAGCGGCCTTTCTCCGCTCTGATAATGTCGTCTTTATGTAGTTAATAAACTGCACACTTCAGTCAAACTGTATCATTACAGAAGACTTAGGGAGCTAATAATTTAAAAGCAAAGAATTGCCTCTGTTCTTCACTTTGAACTAAACAACATTCTGTTGAATGAGGAGGACATCAAAGCCTTGTCACTATTACCAGTGTGGATCCAGCAGAAGGCCTCACAGAGTGGGTACTTTAGTCGTCAAGAGGGAAAAAAGAGATGGAAAGAGAAAAGATTAAAGATATTGGGTGATCAACCTGAAGGCAGTACCAGGTGTTTTTATTATTGTTATTTGTGCTGGGGGAGCATCAGGTGGCTGGCGCATCAATGCCTGTCCTTACGAGATGAGCCAGGCCGGGATGTTCGCTTTCCACCTTGGCCCCACTCTGAACTCTGTCTTAACTACCTCTCCTCCCGCCCTCAGCTTGCCCACACCTCTCGCCACCCCCGGCCTCCCTGAGTTCTGCTTTTCTGGCTTCCTTGGCCTTTCTTTGAGTCAGGCAGTGAAGCCCTGAGCAGCCGCTGCATACAGGCTCCTTTATCACGACACTCCTTGTCTGGCTTCCTGGGTGAGGGCATCCTCTGCACTTGTGTTTGGGGAGATAAAACCATTCTGAGCAGGGGTTTTCTGGGATGGAGAACCCCGTTCTACCAGCACACCCCACATCCTGTAGGGCTGTGTTGTCTGGTAGGTGTAAAGCACCATATTACATGAAGCACGTAAGACCTCCCCCTGCCCCCACACCCCACTATCAAGAGGGCTGTTGGGCAGATGCCCTAGAAGCCAGAACTCTCACGAAAGTGATTTACTCTGGGGTGAGAAACCCGTACCGAAGGGAAGGAGGCAGGATAGACAAGAGGAAGGATCCAGCAGAGCTGTGGCTGGCTGACATCTGCCTGGTGTTCGCCTGGCCCGCCAGGAGCTGTGGGCTACGAATGACACCCAGGTGGTCTCTCCTTGAGGCAAGGGGTCTGGCTTTGTACCCTGTATCACCCAGCCAGTGGCTGCGGTGGCCCCTGGGGGTTGGGCTGACATTTCAGATGTGTCCCACCTGAGTGGCTCCCATAGGCCAAGGACAGTTTGCCAGATGAAAGCGGGGCTCTGAGCCCATTGCAATGAACATTCACGGATCTGGGAGACAGGTGCATCACCCTGCAGATGGGCTCTGAGCAGGGTATGAGGGAGGGCAAACGGAATCATTCACCAGAAGACTAGGAAATGTGCAAGTTATTTAACTTCAGAAGTTTTAAGACTTTTAGCCTTTTATCACAGTGATTTAAGAAACTCTGTTGCCCTCACCATCATTATAATCATCATCATTCTTCGTTGAGCATGTATTTGCTAAGCGCATTGCGTATACTATGTCATTTGTTTCTTCCAACAATTCTGTCAAGGATTGCACATAACAAACCAAAAACACCAAGGCTTAGCGAGGTCCTTACCATTACCTTAGGACCCACAGTTTGAGAGTCACGTCCAGTGGATTTTCACTGAAATGTCATTTTATTTAGACTTAGAAATGATCTCGGGCCGGTGAGACGGCTCAGCAGCGTAAGTGCTTGCCTGGCAAGCCCGAGGTCCTGAGTTTGACTTCCAGAACCCACATAAAGGAAAAAAGGGCCAGCGATATCACTCAGTGGCACAAGCGCTTGCTGGCAAGCATGAGGTCCTGAGGTCAACTCCTGGTACCCACATTAAAAAAAAAAAAAAGAAAGAAATGATCGCCTTCTCCAACACTGGGCACAGTAAGGTAAATTACTGCCTCCACAGAATGGCATGGTGTATGGTTAATAAAAACGCTGTAATGACATGGGTGGGTTCATAATGCACTGCTAAGTGGAAAAGTTAGGCCACAAGGTTGCATTATACTGGGATGTGTGTGTGTGTGTGTGTGTGTGTGTGTGTGCATGCGTGCATGTGTGTTTGTCTGTGTAGACAATATTTTTAAAATGTTAAGGGATACTTTCGTGTCCGTATTTCCTTTTACCCTTTCATAAACCTCCTCCTGGCCCTCTTATCCTCTGAATTAAAGTTCAGTGCTTTGGTGCTTTTTGCCTCCGGGAAGGGAAGCGCAGTAGAAAGCAGTGCAAAAAGCCACCAGGGAAGAAGGAACTCGGGGAGGGAGGCCGGGATCTGGCCCATGGATTGGGCAGCCACCCGTGGACCACAGCCCCTGTCCCCCAACCCCTCACCCTTTTCTTCCAAGAAGGGGACTGAACTGGAGTGAGTGAATTCCTGCTTACAGTGGAAACAGAAATCAAGTTGAGTTAGAGGAAATAAAGATCTGTCTGTTGCCCAAAGGAAGCTGCAGACTGGGATTTATGGCTGTTACTTCTCTTCAGGAGAAGAGTAAAAGGCCATAGCACAAAATTGTGATTCAATGGTTATCATGGAGTGATTTCTGTTTCCTATCTGGTGCTCTCTTCCGTGTTTCATGTTTTTTGCAGTAACATATTAATTCTGAAAGTTTTGTTTTGGTCTTTTTGTGTGTGTGTGTGTGTTGCTAAGGATTGAACTCAGGGCCTTGCACGTGCTAGGCAAGCAGTCTATACCTGAGCTATAACTATGGCCCTAATTTTGAAGTTTGAAAAGGAAATTAATTTGACTCTCCTACTCCTTCACAGACAATCACAACACTGGCTTACCTTTATTAAGGAAACTTAATATGGCAGGCCCTGGGCTGTTCCACTTTATATTATTCAATCATTCCTCACAATCACCCTGTGGATTAGGTACTATCATTACTGCATTTTACAGATGGATCTGAAGCTCAAAGAAGCAAACAACTTGCCCAAAGTGGCAGAAAAGTGGTAACACTTCAGATGTATCTGACTCCAGGTCCTACACCTTTTTCATTCACCCCATTGTCTATCAGGGGAACTTTTTCTGCTAAACACAAAATTCGCCAAAGCACCTGGGGATGGGGTGAGAAAGTGCAAAAGCACAGGTGCAGAGCAGAGCTGGCTTTGCCAATAAATAGAAGAGCCCATATGAAGGGCTGGCCAGCGTGTGGCCTGAGGACACAGCTGTATTACAGTGTGAAAGACAAACTGTGGCTTGAGGGATTCTATTGATGCACAGTGAAAGGATTGTGTTTTGAAAGAATTGAGTTGAACTGTTACTAAAAGACAAAGGCATATGAATCGTGCCAGCATTGATCTACTCACTGTGGTTTCTAAGCTAGGCAGTATTTTTAAGGTATGTTTTCATTGAAGTTGGACATAGAAGAAAGCGTACCGTACCTGTAGATGGATTTTCTACATAACCAGCTCCCTGATCAAGAAACAGACATTCCAAGAAATCCAGATGCCCCCTTACACCCACAATCAGTTATTTCCCCCTTAATAAAGGTAACAATGACCCTGACTTCTAACACTTAAGGTTAGTGTGGCTTGTTTTTGAACTAACATTATATAAATGGATCATGTGGTATGTTTATGAGATTTAGCCATTATAGCTATGTAAACTTTGTCCATGCTCATTGAGTGGATATATTTGTCACATGTGAGTATATAGAGGAGAATTTGGTACCCCGCTGAGGGGATATAGTTATCGTATTTGAGTATATAGAGTAGAATTTACCCATTCTGCTGATAAGCACTTGATCTTTTCTCTCCTCTCTTCTCCTCCAGCCCTCCCCTTCCCTCCCCTCCCTTCTCCTCTCCTGTTCTTCCTTTTCCTCCTTCATGTGATTTAATAAACAGACATATGCATTTCTTTTGGGCACATACCCAGGAGTACAACTGCTCAATCAGAGTGTATGTGTATATTCGACATCGGTAAATACCATCAAAAAGTTGTTCAAAGTGTGTAAGAGTCTCCAGGTGCTTTTCTTCTTCACCAATGCTTGGTATTTTTTTAATGGGTATGTAGTGGCAGTATGTCGTTGTCTTAATGAAGTTAAGTACTTGAATACCTTTCGTGTGTTAAAGACCATTTTGATTTTTTTCCTGTGAAGTCCTGTTAAAGTCTTTCATAGAGAGTACTATTTTAAAGAATAGTTTCTATGAGTCATGTGGTGTACATTTAAATAAAAAATTTATTACCACATAAGACACATTATTATTAATTCCCCTCAAAAAAACCTCTCCCTCACCTCAAACATACTTATTCCATAATTTTAGCCACTTTTGGAAGCAGTTCTGGATATTCTCTTTCATGAATATCTTTACAAGGTGTGATAAAAAATAAAGTGAATGCTTCTGCTGAGTGCCATCCAATGGAAAGTCAGGCTCATAAAAACATTACAGTGTGTTCCCATCCACCTCATTCATTGATTCCAGCACCGTGCCACTTCGGGTTCTCCCCCAAAGTCAAAACGACCGTAAAAGGTAAACATTTTGAGTGGGTTTAGCACATTGAGCAGTCCAGACAGCACAATTAAACACACTCACAAAAGAGGACTTCCAAAACTGCTTTAGAAAGTGACAAGAAAAATGAGGTGCGTTGGAAGAAAGGGGAAGAATTTTGAGGGGATTAATGGCACTGTGTCTTTTACTTTAACATTTTTTTAAACCATGTAAACATCACCTGTATTTTTTTAATCACACCACAGATAGTAGATGGAAGGATTCTGGGTTCCTATTCATGATTTAGTTGGACACCATGGTCTGTATGGGTTTTTTTTTTTTTATGTTTCCTTGGCCAAAAGTGCATGTACCCCCTACATTTTTCACTTAGGTGTAAAATGTCTCCATTATAGTTCTCTTGAGTAAAGAAGCCAGCTACCTACCCTAAGCATGCACGTGTTAGGGGGAGAGCAGGACGTAGTGTATGGTCTGCTCTTTCAAACTGTCTGGATTAGGAGCATGTTCAGGTTCCCGCAGTTAACAGGGTTTGTGATATGGGTACTCAGGGAATTGAGAGAGACAGGGACTGTCTCAGAAGCCCCTGCCAGACCTCAGAAAGAGCTGGAACATCTCTCACTTTTACAAGAACATCTCAACAGCAACTCAGCGCATCCCACAAAGTGATGCGATCTATTTGAGTTCGGCCAGTAGCCTCCTGCTGCTACTGACAAAGCGCTACTAGACTCCTTTATTCCTCCTCAGATTCTGCCACATCGAGGCTTCCACAGTCTCAGAGTTTCTTTGGCTTCTGAACAATGTCTTCTTTTTCCACCCTACTAACCACTCCTCCTTCTCTGAAAGACTCACTTGCAGGTGAGAGAACCTGATTGGATAGCCATTGCAAGGGACTCCAGTGAGTAGAACTCCTGCATCAAGCCACTCTGAGGGCTAAAATTCTTTGTAAAAAAAATCAATAGATCATATATTTGTGGATTTATTTTGAGGCCTCTATTCTGATCCATTGGCTTATATGGCTGTTTTTATGCCAATATCGTGCTGTTTTGATTTCTACAGCTTTGTAATAGATTTTTAAATCAGGTAGTAAATTGCCTCCAGCTTTGATTTTATTGATCGCACTTGTTCTGGCTGTTCAAGGTCTTTCATAATTTCATGCAAATTTTAGCATTTTTTCCATTTCTCTGAAGAACGTGAGTGGAATTTTTTATAGGAATTACATTGAGTCTATAGATAGCTTTGGGTAGGGGGGAAATTTCAACAATATTAAGTCTTCCAATCTTCAATATGGAGCATTTTTCCACTTATTTGTCTAATCTTCAATTTCTTTTTTCAGTGTGAAGATCTCTCATCTCCTTGGCTAAAATTTTTTAATTGATTTTTAAATTTTTATTAGTACATGTTTGCAGTACATACAACTTACAATCGTTTTGGGGAGTGGGTACATGTACATAATACATTTGTTTCTTTTTTTTAATCCCTTTCCCTTCCCTCCTCCCTCCACCCCTCCCTGTTCCTCTAATTCCCTTTCCCCCATTTTCATTCTTGTTAACATTATTAATCTTATCTAATGTGTATGACATATAATATTTACATTCATTGAGATTATTAGGTTTCGGTACATGACATACCCTTATTCTACTTATTTTCCCTTTCCCTCCTCCTCACCCCTTGCCCTTGGTCTCTTGGATCCCTTCCCTTTTCTTGTACCCTTTGAATCCTTTCTTGAAGTCATATGCATAAGAAAGGATTTTCTAAACAGAACCACAATTGCGCAAGAAATAACAACAAGAGTCAACAAATGGGATTACATCAAATTAAAAGGCATCTGTGTAGTAAAAGAGTCGATTAGCAGTTACACAAACATAGCTGTAGCTTGTGGCAGAATAGGTAAATCAGGGTGGCTAGGCAATGTTTTTATGTCCTCATTAGAACTTTCCTTTCTGGTTTTGGAAATATTTCTTATTTATTCTTAGTCAACCATCACCATCAGTGTGGTCTGATCAGTCAGAAGACTCAATACAATTTTCTGGTCCCAGTTTGGGACCCAAACTAGACCTATAAAACTTAAGCGAGACTTCAACCAGAATGCCTGGGAAAGATACTCGCTCTTTTTCGCTACGATGGGCAGCCAAAAGCACCAAATAAGCTTGGAGATTCTCGATGTGCAGTATCTTTCTAAGGCGCCATCTGTTAAGTACTGCCTGAGAATGAAGCCAAAACTGAAGAAAGCAAAGTTGAGAGATGAAGACCGAAGCTTTCTGACCACATTGTCTATGGATCTGATCCCAGCTATACACAGAGACAAATTTACCTCTGGAGTTTTTGGTTTAAATGTAACAATAAGTTCCTTATGAGGCTTAAGCCAGGTGCACTTAGTTCTTGCACTCGGAATCACAAGAGGCCTGATTAACACAGTGAGCTTCCTACATAAATACTAACATAGAGAAATTGAATCAGAAGTTTGCAATATTCTCCTTGGAAAAAAATTTCAAGGTTCCAAAGATATGAAATTATCATGTAAAATGTCTCCCCCTCCTCAGAATGGGCAAAGTAGCAGCAACGCTGGGCCTGAAGGAAACAATCTTATGGCTAAGTAAGACGTGAATGGCTAAGAAATGGTGGGACATGCTGGGCTGACTTCGCAATGTTTCTGGTCCGTTTTAGTATGATAGCTTCTTAGTCTATTCAGGCTGCTATAACAAAATCCTATGAACTGAGTGATTTATGAACAAAAATATTTCTCACAGTTCTAGAAGTTAGGAAATGCAAGATCATGACACCAGTAGGTTTAATGCCTGGTGAGGACTTGCTTTTTGTTTCATAAATGATGCTTTCCTCACATGGTGGAAAGGGGATGCAGTTGTCTGGGCCTCTTTCATAAGGTATCTAATCCTGCCTTCATGATCTAATCACCTCCCAAAGGCTCCACCTAACAATACACAGTGCTGATTAGATTTCGACATACGAGTTTCAGAGGGGGGCACAAGAAGAGTCAGACTGTAGCAGATATGGAACCCTAGGCAAGAAAATAAAAATTTGTTAGTCTGATAGTTTCCTTCCTTCCATCCATCCATCCACCCACCCATGCCCTACATTTGCCTATTAATTAAACTAATATCTATTGAGTTTAATTAAGTGTTAGATATAGGACCTCCTGAGATGGGGTTTTGAAGCAAGGGTAAACTAGCAAGGCACTTCCCTGCCTGCGGGCCAGATGCCCTCTTTTTTTATTTTTAAAATGGGAAAATCTAATTTAGTTACTTATGTTCCTTCCAGCACTGTTACTTAATAATTCAAACAATTTTCAGACCGGACGATAGCTCAGATCATTGTCTGGTTCGATTTTCTCATGTCTGAGATGCGAAAATTCAGACTCGAGGAGCTTGAAGGATTTGCTCAAAGACTTTGACATCCTAGGTGACACCATCCCTTGATGCTGTGATACTGGGGGTAGGGGGAGGACAAAAATGTCAGACAGAATGCACAGGCTATGGGCAGCTGGTCCAGTTAAGACCAGAAGTAGCCAGTGTGGTAATGAGTGCTGTGGGCACACACCCGGGCATGGAAAGTGGAACAAAGGTAGCAATGGCAGGGGACACAGAAAAGCTGCCCCATGGTGTCTGTCTGTCTATCTCTCTCTCTCCCTCTCTGTCTCTCATTCCCTCCTTCCTTCCTTCCTTCTTCTCCTCAACAGTTGAAACACTGTACATATCTGTGTGGACTTCAAAAGGGAATGGCCAGCTACCTCACAGGACACGGGTTTTGAGCCGTGGCCCCAGGAGCATGTGAAACGCTCGCTCAGAGCGGACTCATGGAGGATGCCAGGATGCTCTGCCCAATGGCTGTCTCTCTGACTTCTCCCTTCCAGAAAGGAAATTGCAGGCATGTTTCTGCTTTGCTCAGGACCAGGGATTATGGAGCTTAAACTCTCTCCTCCAAGCCATGTTCAAGTTTTTGACTTAAAAGGGAAATGTTTCATTTTCGGCCAAATGCATCCCCCCTCTTTCCCCCTTCCTGGACTGAGAACAAAGCAATTCAAATCAGAAAGCAGAGGGAACTCCATGCGCACTGTCCACAGGGACCCAGCTCCCAACTGGATCCCATGGAATTTGATTGAAGTGCAACTGAACCCCTCCGTGTTTGTTCAAATGTCATTTAAATAGAAATGTTTCAAATCTCTGCCAAAGAACTGCCCAGGGGGTGGCATGGGTTGGAGCCAGGCCCTCTCTGCTCTGTGGGCTGCTGCGGGCTGAAACCACTGGGGCGGGACTCAGGCCAGGCTGACTCCACCGGTGCACAAGAAAAGTAGTGGTGGGAAAGGAGAGGAGAGGAAGAAGAGGGAGGAAGGCAGGGGCAGAGGAGGAATCTGTGGGTGGTTTTAACACTAAAGATACCAGATATAAAAGAGATGCCTGTCTTCTGGCGGTCATTTTCTTCCCTTTTCCTTTTCCTTTCCTTTCTTTCCTTCTCTCTCTTTTTTTTTTTCTTTAAAGGGAGACAGTTTCAAAGCCTAGATGGATTTGTGGTCAGGGTCACAGTGAGGCTGCAAGGTGTTGCTTGTCACCCTCTTTGGTGTTATGACAAAGTGAATGCACCTGTTCAGTCGCTTTGAGCTTTCCCTGCTGGCTCACCTGGGCTTCGCCAGGGCAGTTGAATAGGATTTGGTTTGAGGTTCAGGGCTGATGGTGTAGGTTTCCTTACTCCACCAGATGCAAGCAGTCGCGGGGCCAAGGGTTTGAGATGCCGTTGTACCCAGTCCTGAGGATCCCCCAGCATTGCCAGGATGTACCCTGGGGACGCCCAACAGGGAGGAGTCTGGCGACTCATCTTCCACTTAGCTGTAATGACTGTCCTTTTATCTGCTTTATGCTTTGTAGTTCTGGATAAAGTTTAGAGGCAAAAAAAAAAAAATCTGCTACTAATAGCACTGTTTGAGAATCACTGAAGTAGACATTTCGAAGGGTGCATGGTTCTGACATTCCACAGATCAAAATTGGGAAACAATTGGAGTGGGAGTTGTTTCCTCTTCTCTGGGGATCCATTAGCATGAGAAAGAGTTATTTCCCTGCATGAGAACCTTCTTCCAAGAGAGGTAAGATAGGTTTGCTTGGCTGTAAGCAAAGCCAAGTTGCCGACAGGAAGCAACGTGAAGCAGCTCATTCTGCAGAATACACAAAACGTAGTGTAACCTCAAATGAAATATTTAAAGCCACGAAGGAGGAATGAAGTACTGGTACATGCTACAGCTTGGATGATCCTTGAAAACACTATGCTAAGTTAAAGAAGCCAGACACAACAGGCTACATATTATATGATTCCATTTATAGGAAATGTGCAGAATTGGAAACTCTGTAGAGACCAAGTAGAATAGTGGTTTCCAATGGCTGGAGTTGGAGATGAAGTAGGGAGTGACTACCAATGGATATGGGGTTTCTTTTAGGAACAGTGAAAAATATTCTGGAATTATATGGTGGTGATATTTGTGCAGTTTTGTGAATAGACTATAAAAACAATGACTTATAGCACCACTTATGAGTGAATTTGATGGTATATGAGTTATATCTCAATTTCAAGAAAAAGCCACAGAGATGAATTTGAGAGATAGGTTTAGTGCACAAAGAAGGGCTAATGAGGGGTTAGAAGGCATCCAGACTCTTGGTCACTTAGGATTTTCCTTAGTCATCAAATCAAGGGCTCATTTGGGCATAGTATCCCTGGACTGCATTGGTGTTTTTGTCTCATTTCTTTTTCTTGCTGGGTAACTTTAATCTGGCCAATGGACAGCTTTTTACAGTCTCTTACATATGTAGGTGGTTCTTCTGTGTGGAAGAAACAACTTGACCACCAGAGGAAGACAATGCTGTGTTGAATCTTGGTTCTGCCCTTTGCGTATTAGGGGAACTTGAGGCCTCCTAATCCTCAATTTCTTCATCTTCATGTAACAAGGTTAATGGGATGACTCAGTGTCAAGTTCCAGGCAACATGTTGTCTAGGTGTCCAGTCTTTGTGCCTTGCTTTCCCTTCTTGTCTTCCCAGGGCAGTGAGAACTCTGTTTTACCATGAGTTGGCATAAATTATAGGGCAAGGCCATCTCCTCCTTTCTCTCACTCAAGTTATAGACAAGGAAGGGAATCTTATCCCAGTCAGATCCCTCCTGTCTAGATTTGTCCAAGGGCAACTTCCCAAGAGCCCTCCCTTAGGTACCTGTGCCATTGTGCAGGGTCACCTAACTGCCCCATGGATCTCGCCACCACTCCTTATCCAAGGAGGGAGCCCTCAGCAGAGGTGGAAACCGAGTCTCAGGCTTCCTTCCAGAAGCCAGTCTCATCTCTTCACCCCCTCCATGCTCTGACCTGCGAGTTGGCTTTCATTCCCCTTTCTGTCAAGCTGCGAGGAGTAACTCTTCCTAACACTTGTCAAAAATTAAAGCGAGACCTCCTCTCAGATGTTCTGTCTGAACTCTCTGCCCAGGAAGGCAAGCCTGTCTCCAAAGAATCTGCATTTACATTCCAAATATGTGCTTGTGCTAGGAGGAAAGAATGTCTCCCCTCTTTCAAGCCAGTTCAGTGTGACCTCTAGGTTTTAATATTTTCAACGAAGTGTCATTTGACAATTCAACCGCACTGAGAAAGAGGAGAAGAGTGTGTGTCCGCTCAAGAGCTCTCTGACTAAATTGCGTGATGGACGAGAAGATTTAGCCTAGGGCCAACTACTTTATCTTTTGCTTTTGCTCTTTCTTTAATTTTGAAAACATCTCCATTGAAACACTGTTGTTTCCATTTCTCGGTTTTAGCTTCTGTTCAACGTGAAGTTTCTCAAGAATGAAGACTGGGCCGGTGAGATAGCTCAGCGGCATAAGTGCCTACCTGGCAAGCGCGAGGTCCTGAGTTCGACTCCCAGAACCCACATAAAGGAAAAAAAAGGGCCGGTGATATCGCTCAGCGGCACAAGCACTTGCTGGCAAGCACGAGGTCCTGAGTTCGACTCCCAGTACCCACATTAAACAAACAAACAAAAAAAAGAATGAAGACCAAGGGGTCTATATCTCCTAACACAGAAGCATCCAGCTAGACATCTCTCCTCTCTCTCCATCTCTCACATCCAATTAGCACCCTATGCCCCTCACCTCAGCTCTGACTGGAAGGAGATCTGGACGTACTCAGATTCCCCAGGTCTACATTTTTGTCTTAGAGCCCTGTCCCATCAGCACTATAAGAATCCAGATGACTCTGCTTTTGGTCCCAAGCGATGGGGACAGACAGGAGCCCAACGCGCTCTTGGTGCTTGGCTCCAGCCACTCGTACTGGGAGTCCTGAGGGGGGTGTGCAGGACGAAGTGCCTCGAGAGGCCAGAAGGGGGGTGTCTTGTGCTTCGGAAGTCCTGCCGATGTGTGGCTGTCTCCTCCTTCGCCCTGTTTTCTGTTCTCCAGATAACAGGGAGCGCTGGGAAGGCTCCATCCTGACGAATGCCTGGCTCGCGCACCACGACTCAGCCTGCAAATCAGCTTGTCACAATAAGCAACGCTGCCCCGGGCTGCACCACCCAGCTCTGTTTTACTTAGAAGTCGGCTGACAGTGGGATTTCTTGCGACAGCTTCACTCATCACTCCAGTGGGCCTGTGGGCGCAGGATAAGGGCAGGTTTACACAGATGTGGGCCACTCAGGCACCCAAGTAGGCATCCACTAACTTCAATCGGACCACCCTCCCAGTAAAAAGCCCCTCAGGCTTCAGGCATGAGAGGCCAGACTTTGGAGCATTCTTTGGGGGGATCTGCTACCAGCCTATTGTGCATCAGCTGGCTGGTGTAGAGGCTTGAGAAGATGCAGGGGGGACCTTGTCTTAGGGTCCAGCTTTGGTGGGACACATGAGTGCTTTGTATGACACTGCACTGATACATCATGACCACCTGAGAGGTACCAACACGCTCATTTACATAGGAGGAAGCAATGGCAATCTTTGTCAAAGGTCACAAAACCAGCAGGTGGCAGTGCTCAGCCTAAGCAGGGTCCCTCTCAGCTCTGTCCCATGCTGATACCAATGCTGCACCTGCACAGATGGACCTCTTGGGGACTGAACACATATCCAGCTACCTTCAGGTGCTTTAAACTTTAAAAAAATAAAAAATAAAATAAAACTCTTCATGTCTACTTCCACTGTCTTTTTGGCTTCTCCCAGCAGAACCCCAGTGGTAGGATCAGGGAGTCTCCCCAAGCCATGTGGGGCAACCCATTCCCAGAGCGTGCAGGTGGCCAGGCCTCCCTCTTCAGGACCCACCTGGGCTTGATACTCTTTACTTGCATTGTGAACGGATGGGGCTTCCCTGTACCAAAGAGGCATGTGATTGCATCCGCCCTCCGAACACAGATGTTCTGTCCTCACATACAGTTTCTACCTGTGTGTCCTTCACAGCAGAGGGGAGGGAAGGTGTCTGAAAATTCTTTGACGTATGGTATTTTATTTTTGAAAATATTCATAGGAAATTCTACCTCATCATAGAGGTTTCCTTTTACTTTTAAAAATATTGTAAAATATGCATGTCATAAAATATACCATCTTAACCTTTTTTTTTTTTTTTTTGTCTTTTTGAGACAGGGTTTCACTATGCAGTTCAGGCTAGCGTTGAACTCACTTTATAGCCCAGGCTGGCCTTGAACTTGCAGCGATCCTCCTGCCTCAGCCTCCTGAGTGCTGGGATGATGGGTGTGCGCCACTATGTCTGGCCTATCTTAACTATTTCAAATGTACATTTCAGTAGCATTAATTACATTGATGTTATCATGCAACCATCACCGTCACCCATCTACTGAACTCTTTGCACCCTGCACAGCAGAAGCTCTGTACCTATTACACACCACCCATCATTCTCATTATCCCCTCCCTAGCTCCTGGCAAACACCATTCTACTCTGCCGCTATGAATTTGACTACATTTATCTCATATGAATGGAATCATATGCATATTTTGCTGCCGTGACTGGCTTTTTCGTTCAGCATAATATCTTTAAGATTTATCCATGTCGTAGCTCGTGTCAGAATTTCCTCTCTTTTTAGGGCAGAAGAATGCCCCATTATATGTCTCTACCATGTCTGGCTTACCCATTCATCTTTATCTGCTTCTTTTAAATAAAATGTATTATTACTTACTAGCTATATTTATGGATTTTTCACACCATAATGTGGGGCCAGAGGCTGGCAAACTTTTCCTTGAAGGGTCCAGTGGTAAATAATTCAGAGTCTGTGGACCATATAGACACTGGCAATCATACAACCGGGAAACTCTGCTGTTGTATGACAGCTGCCATGGACCATATGTAAATGAATGGTTGGGGCTATATGCCAAAAAATGTTACTTACAAAAACAATCGGTGAGCCAGATTTAACCTGTGGCCAGAGGGTTGTAGACCCCTGTCTATCATAGATTAATATGGCACATCATTAAGAACATGAGCTTTGGTGTCAATGGGATTTTTTTTTTTTTTTCAGTTCACTCAGAAACATTGCTCTTCCTCAAGGTTCACACATGCACCAGGAACCAGAGTCGGATGCTCCGCTCAGAACTACCTCCCATCTGGTATTCAGGTCCTGCGGCTGAATCTGGCACTCTCCCAACAAACTCCTCTCAATAAGCCTGGCTCTTGGATGATCCATGGGTCCTTCCCAGCTCCACTAGCCAGAGTTCCCCAGACATGCCTGTGAATGGCTGAGTGACGACGGTGTGCAAGAAGCTCTCCCCGGGGAACCCCAGTCCCTACACAGTCCCAGCTGGGCACAGGCGCTTGGGGGACTGGGCTGCTGTACCACCAGATGCCAAGAGTACTTGAAGCCCAGGCCTGGCCCAAATAAGAACTTTATGTCACTTTGCCCTAGTAAAATGTTTGTAGTTGCTTATAAAGTATCCATTTTCACATTCCCTTCTTGGAAGGCATTTCTACACTGGACATTTGACATTAGCTTTGGGCTCCCAGCGATGCTGACTCCAAACCAAGAATGTGGAGCTGTGTGTCTGGTGTTTTCTGCCAATATCTCAGGAGCAGAATACAGGAGCTTGGGCTCCAGGAAAATCATACAACCTCCAAAATGAAGTTTTCAGATGGACAATTTTTCTTTTTCTGGAGAGCCTTAAGACATTTTTTAAAAACCAGCTTTATTAAGGTATAATAAACAATAAGCTACACATAAAGTCTATAATTTGACAGATTTTGACATATTTATATCTCTGCCGTTCTCTCAATCAATTGATAGATCAATCTCCATGAAAACATCACCACAACCAAGATAACGAATATCTCCTTCTCCCCTCTAGTTTCCTCTGCCCCCTGGTCATCCCTCTCTATCCCTCCTCCCCACACTTTTCTCAGGTAGCCACTTTTCTGCCTTTCATAATTATAGATCAGTCCGCATTATCTAGAATTTTATATAAATGAACTTATATAGTGTGTGCTCTTTTATAAATCCACTTTTTCACTAAGCATTTAAAATCCATGTCATTTTGAGATCAATAGTTTGTTCCTTTTTATTGCTGAATAGTATTCTGCGGTGTGTATATACTACAACTTGTTTCTTTTACTTTTTTATTTTTTTATTTTTTTATGTGGGTACCAGGAGTCGACCTCAGGACCTCACACTTGCCAGCAAGAACTTGTGACGCTGAGCAATATCACTGGCCCTTTTTTCCTTTATGTGGGTTTCAGGAGTCAAACTCAGGACCTCGCGCTTGCCAGGCAGGCACTTATGCCGCTGAGCCATCTCACCGGCCCTACAACTTGTTTCTTCATTCTGCTTTTGGACATTTTGGTTATTCCAGTTAATTAGATCAGGTTGGTTGATGATGCTTTTCAAGTCTACTGTGTCTTTGCTGATTTTCTATCTATATGATTGATCAGTTATTGGGAGAGGAATATTGGAATCTCTGACTGCTATGATAGCTTGCTTATTTCTCCTTGCAGATCTGTCAGATGATGCCTCATGTATTTCGAAGCTCTGTTATTAGGAGCATAATTCAGGATTGTCGTGTTCTCCTGATTAGTTGATCCTTTTTTTCATTATGAAATGATCTTATTTATCCCTGGTTCATGGCCCACTAGGCAACATTATGGTTGCTTAAGTTTAATTTCAGCAATTGATATTTTGGGGACCCAGATGAATTCAGTCTACTGTGGGCAGCCAAGTCACAGTCATGTGTGGCCCCCCTGGTGGCCTGTGCTATACGCCATCTTCATTTCCTTTTCCCCCCACTGTCGTCCCCAGCAGAGGCTTAGTGGAGGCTAAATGAATGGAAGATAGGGCTGGGGCTAGGGACCCAAGACCTAGAATATCTCACTTTACCACTGGGCACATACTCCAACCTGGTCAAGAGCCAGGGATGGCAAAGAGGTGACTGTGACATTATCTAGACTCCAAATTTATTTTTAAAAGGTCATCTTGGAACCAGACCCAGACTGTTCAGTGTGTTCTGAGATGGTGCTAAAAGAATCTACTGTACAGGTCCTTGCTTTACAGTTTCCTGACTAATTCCACCATAAACTTAATTGCCTTTTCTTTGGCTTTGAAGTGCAAAGACTCTTTTGGCACAAGACTCCCTCCCACACACCCACCCGGACTCCTGGCAGGAAGCAGTGACTCAGTATCCAAGTGCCAGGGCTCCTTGACTCACTATCCAAATGGTTCCTCCTGCTGGCCCAAAAGCTGGACTCTCCCTCTTCAGGAGGTGATGTCACAGAGGAGCCACTTTGCCAGCAACACACTGGAGCCTTGGAAGCCCAGGCTTAGGAAGTGCTACCTCCAACTCTATCCCAAGGGCTGTCCTGCACATAATGAATTCCAGCTCAACGCCTTGTCAGGCTGTCAGACCCAGCCCTCTCTAGCAGCTCTGGTGACTTCTCCAGATACCAACCTGTGTAGCTCAGACTTCAGACTTCATTTCATCCTCATCTCAACCTCAGGAGCCAGGCAACTGTGTACCCATTCTCCAGAGGAAGCCACTGAGGAATAGGGTGAAGGGAAATGAGTTGTGCGTGGGTACACAGCCAGGGGGCACAGAACCAGGGCTCAATCTGAGTCATCCACAGCACTGGTTCCATTACTCTACACAAGTCTGCATTTGTTTCCTAGGGCCGCCGTAACAAATTACCACAAAGTTGGTGGCTTAAAACAACAGGAATTTATTCTCTAAGTTCTGGAGGCCAGAACTCCAAAGTCAAAGTGTTGGCAGGATAGGTTATTTCTGGAGGCTGTGAGGTAGAATCTGTTCAACACTTTTGTCCAAGCTGTTGGTGGCTGCTGCCAGGCAATCCTTGCTCACTGGCTTGTAGATGTATCTATGTTCCCTCTGCCTGTCTTTACCGGAGTCTGTGCACTGTCTTCTTCTTTTGATACCAGCAAAGTATGCTGCGCAGGTGGAGGCATTCTGGGAAAGCAAGCCAGGGTAGAAGGAGGTTCTAAAGTCCAGGGCTTCTGGGTGGAGTCCTGGTCAGTCAACTGTGGTTTCTATACTTGTACTTCTTCCTCCGCAGCTTATTGGGTTCTTATAAGAGTTAAATGTATGTAAAATGCTTAGACCTAAGTCTGGCAAGAGTCCAATTACTATTAGTTATGAAAATGTTATTAATAATATGGCTCCTATCTCAATGGGAATGAAATCCAAAGTTCTTGGTGTGGCCAACACCACCTGCCACTTACGGCCCGTGTCTTTCTGATCTCACCCCCTGCCTGCCCCATCTGTTCACTGCGTCTCAGCTGCCCCGGCCTCACAGTCGTCCCTGCTCTTGCCCGAGGGTTTTGAAATTTGTGGTTCTTTCTGCTTGGCCTGCTCTCCTCTGCTTTTCTGCCTGGCTTGCCATTCATTCTCTTCTCTTCTTTTTTTAAATGTCGTCTGATGTGAGATCTTCCCCAATATCCCTATTTTAAATGCTACTCCTATCCTTCCATTTGTCCCTTCTGGCCCCACGCACTGCTTGATTTTTCTTAGCACTTATCATTATTGAAATATAAATAAATAAACACACGCACACACACACTGGTCTCTCTCTACCAGGGTCCATCTCTGTGTCACTCTCTTTAGATCACTGCTAAATTCCTTGTGCCTGGCAGAGAGTAGCTTTCAATAACTATTTGTTACGTGAACGAATGAATGAATGAATGAAAGCTGATTGGTCTGTCCTGTTCGTAATGAGGTCCATGTCTCATCAACAGGTAGTCAATGAGGCATGGCCACATGGAGGCTTTGCTAGTACCCTGCTAGCCAAGACCATGAGGAAACTCACGGTGAGTATCTGCCATACATGCCACATACTGTACACGATGCCTCAATTTATCTCCGCATCTGCTATAGGTGAAGAAACAGGCTCAGAGAAGTTGTCAGCTGCCCAAGATCGCGCGACTCGTAAGGGGAGAGCTGGGAGCTGGAATGCAACCCTGAGTCTATCCATCTCAACTCCTGTCTGTTTTATACGATCCCAAACTGGAGTCTCCCTCAACTTTGATTTCTAGAGGAGAAAAATATGAAGATATGGGTAAAAATGGAATTTCCCACCAGGGGGCTCCGTGGGAAACTCTCTAACCTCAGCTCCCAGAAGAGGGTCCTGGCCTCTGGCTTTCTTAGTAGGAGGCACAAGATGTGCCTTCACTCTCCTGTCATTGACCTTGAAGAAGTGTCTTCAGAAACTCTTTTAATCTAAAATCCCCTGCAGCTTCCAGCCACCCACAACTTAAATCATGTCAGCAGAACCCTCTCATATTTGACATTCCTTCCCGGAGTTCCTGACCCCCAGCATTCTGCAGCAAAGCTCCCTCCTACATTCACACCTCTGTGGCTAGTGTAGCACTGGAGAGGGAGGGGTAGGGTGAGAGGACGGGAGGACTGCAGTCACTCCGCTGGGGACAAGAGCAGAGATGCCTCTGCAGCTTGATCTTAGAAAACTCGTCTCCAGAAAGGTTCTGTTAGGGTCCTTCTAGAGATGCCTGGAGTAAGGAGCAACAGAGCTGTGGCTCAGTATTTGCTAGGCCCAACCTCAGAAGCACATGGACTGCAGAATCATCCCCCCGTGGTGGTGGGTCTGTACTCAGACAAGGGGACCCCCCACCCTGGATCTCTGAGCCCCTCCAGGATCACTCCATTCTCTACCATGCTGCTTCCATGAGAATCAAACTTGTGTACAGGGTCAAGGAGTCCCCCCAAATTCATGTTCTTTCCAGAAGCTTTGAGTATAACCTTGTTTGGAAAAGGAGTCCTTGTAAATGTAATGAGTTAGGAGGAGGTCATATTGGAGAGAGGTGGGCACTTGATCCAATATAATGGATGTCCTTAGAGGAGGAGACACAGAGCCACCTGGGGAGAAGATGGCCATGTGAAATGAGGGCAGAGATTGGAGCAATGCAGAAATGAGCCAGTGGCACCAGGAACTGTCTGCAACCACAAGAAACTGGGCTGAGGCAAGGAAGTATCCTCCCTTGGAGCCTTCAGAAAAAGCGCGATCCTGCTGACACCTTGATTTCCGACGCCCAGCCTCTGGCACTGGGAGGGAAACACTTCTGTTGTTTCAAGCCATCCCATTTGCAGTACTTGGTAATGACAGCCCTAGGAAACCTCTACTAAGTTAGTAAACTAGGTCTGTTTCCCCTATCATGGACACATTGTCTTCACTCCTGAATGCCATGTTCACTCTGTCTGCCTAGGGCTACTCTTCCTACCAAACCTACAGCCCCAGCACATCACACATCCCTTACTGACCTCCCCAAACTATGTGGGATTCTCTCCAAACACACCACAGTTTTACATATCATGGTGATTTTCTCTTTGCATACCATCTTCCCTCACTTCTGTTCCCAGCTATAATCGGAAATGTGGCTGTCAGAGCCATTCCAGCGAGATGTGAGCATATTTCCCAGGGCACCGATGGAGAGAAGATGTCCCTAAGTGGTTGTACTAAGGCACATGCTCATTGTATCAGTTAGTGTTTGACTAGAGAAACAGATATAACACAAGATATACAAATGTATAAGAATTTACAAGATTGGCTTACAATGGCTGCCCACAGAGTCGGATGAAGAAGTGTGCAGAGGGTGCCTGCACACTGGAGACCGAAGGATTCAGTCCAAGATCTAGAGCTCACTGCAGTGTCCCGTGCGAGTCCGTATCAGGAGGCCGATGGGTCTGCGATGGAAGGCTGAAGGATCCGTGTGGAAAGCCAGAGTCTACCCTGGAAGCCAGGAGATGATGTCCAAGGTGAAGGCGAAGACTGGAGCTCCTCTGAAGAAACGGAAGCAGATTTGTCCTTCTTCATTTCCCCTTTGTACCATCCAGGCAAGGAGCTGCCCTAGGGTGGGTGTTCCACACCCTAGGATGTGGAATTGCTGAGCTGATTTAGTTAAGCTTCTCTTAACTAAAGTTCTCAAATTGACACAATCAATCCACCATCACACTCATGTTCCTTCTCAAGGTCGCCTGAGACCCTTCTTCTTTCTAGCTTGCAGGGCCAGTCCTTCTTTTTCAGACATTCCTGGGTGCTCATACCTCCAACTATGGAATCTGGAGTGGCCACCAAGGGGCCAGATGGCACAATTAGATGACATCAACTCTTCGTGAAGGGAAAGTTGATCAGTGAGACAGAGGGAGGAGCTGGGGGACTGCTCTGGAGTGCATTTCCTCTTGTAGCCATTCTGGAAATACTACAGACCCAAAGAGCACACCTGCTGAGCAAGCTCAGTGCAAGGGCAATTCTGGGCATTGTTGGGCATTGCTTTCTTCTTCCCTTCTTTCACTCATACCTCCCTGCACTTTCCCCTCACAAATAAAGTGTCAGCACTTTCCTCTTCACTGCAGGCTTTGCTTCTAGAGGGCTCAGTGCAAAACAGGGGTCAAATAGGATTAAGCAATCATGTGTACTTTACCATGATTGCTCCCCCCTTAGAGGGAGGGTCACAGTGCACGTGATATGACAAAGGCTCTGAGAAATTCTGCAGTGAAAAAAACCACAAATGCCCATTTCCCTTATGAACATTGTTGAATGCTCACTGTACGATAAATATTATTCTGATCCCTGTACATATACTAATTTGGCAAATATTCCCACTACCACCATCTAGCATAGGAATTTTTATTTTCCCTTTTCACAAACAGGGGAAGAGGCACAGAACACTTGGTAACCCAAGTAGCAAGTAGAGAAGACAGGATTCTAGTCTAGGACTCCTGGCTACTGAGTGAGTGTAATCAAAAAGCCATGTACATACTTGGTTTTAACTCAGAATTGCCCTTACTTTTTTTTTTTTTATGATGAATTGCTTTAAATCATATCACCTCTTAACATCAACTGAGCTGGTTCTCCTGAAAAGTTTGCTCTAAGTTTATCTTGATTTCCTGCAGAGACTGGGTGCAACCAGCACTGATCTTTCTACCCTTATCTGCCCGATCTTCTTATGGGCTTGCAACTTTGTACTACAGTAAATATTTGTAGGAAGGAAGGAAGAAGAAAAGGAGGGAGAGTTTGTCTTTATAAAAAGACCAACGGACCTGTCTTAAGAGGAGGAACCTTGGATAGAAATTCATTCCTGGGTGCAGCCCCCAAGTGGAAAATGAACCTTCTAGCATATCCGTGTGCACCAGTGGCTTCACTTCGTGACTTCTGAATGTTGGCATGACCAAGAATAAAACTAGGAAAGGCTATTGCGATGATAAAGCCCAGTCCCCTGGATTCTGGGGGTGGAACTGCCCTGCACAGTTGCATGGACTGTGTACTTCACAACTGCAGGGAGCACGGCTCACACCGCCCTCCAGGAACAGCTGCCCTGCACAGGAGCCACACTGTATGGCAACCACGATGCTGAGGTTTGGGCGCGGTGGCGGGAGGGTAATTGCAGGACTACAGTCATTACAAACACAATCCGGCTTATCAGAGTGGTTCAGGGAGTGGTCGGTGCCATATCACAAAGCACCAGGAAGCTCTGACAGTGGCGCCTGGCAGGCTGCCCTGTCTAAGGCGAGGCCAGCTTCTCACGGAGTGTCGGTAGTACTGAGCATCCCCTGGCCACATGGTGCTGAGCTCTGGTTTCCACTGGCGTGATGTGGAGCTCTGGCTGGTACTGATGACACTTTGTCCTGGGTCCTGTTTCATTGCTGGGATGTCCCGTGCATCACAAGGTCTTTAGGAACACCCCTCACCCCAAGCTGGCATGGCCTAAACTGTCCCTAGATGTTAATAAATGACCCCTACGTTCAGAAGCAACAGTGTAGAGAGTATCTCAGTGTCAGCTAGTGTGGTCGCCACCAGCCATATGCAAAATGGATCTGGTCCAAATTCAGATGTGCCCTAAGCATAAAATACACACCACATTTCGAAGAGTTAGGCTGAAAAAAAAATGTAAAATGTCTCAGTAATAATTTTAAAGCATTGGTTACATGTTAAAATAATATTTTGGATCTATTCAGCTAATTCAAACATATTACTACAATAATTTTAACAGTTTCTTTTCTTCTTCTTCTTTTTTGAGACAGGGTCTTTCTATGTAGCCCATCCTATCCCTGTAATCCCTTTCTAGCCTTGATCTCCTGATCATCCTACCTCAGCTTCCTGAGTGCTGGGATTACAGGTGTGGGTCACCATGCCTGGCTCTTTTTACTTTTTAAAATGTTGCTCCTGAAAGTTTTCGAATGACACCAGTACCTTGAATTGTCTTTCTGTTGGATGGAGCTAAATTAATGTGCCCCATCTGCATTTGGTCTCTTGGGCAGCACTGGGCTTCAGCCTGCAGGCCTGCCTCTGTCCCATCCCAGCCCTGCCTTTCCCAATTCCTGGGGAGTCTGATGCTGCATCTCAGGACCTCAAGACCATCCTCAGATCACCGACCCCTTTCTAGAAATGTCATTCTGCTTGAAATGTCACCCTATCAAAAGCGCTAGGTGAGGGGATCTGATAGGCCTGCCCTTCCACACCAACATGGCATGCAGTGTCCCCACCAAAGGGCCTCTGCAGTTTTGCATCAATTTGTCATGTGCTCCTACACTAGAACCTTTCCTCAGTCCCTGCTCCTGACTCTCCTTCTCAAGCCTATTAATTTCCCATCTAAGAAACTTGCTGGGCTGCCTCATGATTTCTGGAGGAAGTAAAATTTCCACAGGCAGGTCTTCAGAGCCTGTCGCAAACTGGCCACAAACCACTTTTGGGGGGCCTTCCTCTTCCTACCAAATGGGTATGTTTCTCACACTCTTCATTCTACCCTCCTTCCTACTGCTGTCAAAACCTGTTCACTGTTTAGACCCTTTAAAATCCCTCCTCCCTCCAGGAATCTACTGAGTCCTCATGGTGACCTTGGCCATCACAATTGAGAGCAATCACCTGATTGTCTTGAAGAAACTGGCACCACTTTTCTTCAAGGACAGAATCATTCCTCTACATTTTGTGCCTTTAGATCTTCTTTACTCCTGGAGATTGTGGAGGACAGTCATGAGTTTTTAGGCCTCGTGCAAATGACTGCTACACGGCTCTGTGAAAGACTTGCCTTCTCTGAAGATACTCAGACCACTAGGCAGGGTTTTTTCAAAGCAGGGATCTCCTCCCACACGGGAGAGAGATAGCGATCACAATTCAGCTTCTTGCTATTTCCTAAAATTTCAAAACTGTATGTGGCAGGTGTGGGTAGTCAGAAATGGTTGTTGACTGGCTGAATGGAAGCTGAGAGCCCAGTGAAAAGATGGAATCAAATAGCAGGTGGTTGGGGCACGATAGGGGACAGGGTTAGTATCGATCACACGTGTGGCTAACCTTTCTCAGTACTGATGCCTCAGTGCTGCTGAGAGGGATGAAGGGGCTCTCTTTGCCTTGTTGGCTGGGTGACCTTGGTCTTTAGCAGGGCATCTGGCTGGGTGATGCTGGTCTTTAGCAGGACATCTGGGGCACAATCTCCTTGGCTGTCTTTTGGGTTGGTGATATGAAGTGGCTATCTTCCCTCCTCCATCTACCTTATAGCTCAATATTTAAACTGGCAAATTTTGCCAATGAACCAGAATGGTGGCTTCATTTCTCTCTGTCAAATGATGCCGGGTCTGGATTCAAAGAGTGGGGGAGACAGCAGCCAAAGTGCACGGCCCTCCCTGCACAGCACACTACACCTCCCATTGCCCGGCCCAGAGTGGCTCTTTTCCCCCAGGGACATCACAGAAAAGTCACCCTTTGCTCATTTGGCTACAAATGGCTCTTCTCAGACCCCCCCCCCCCAGGCAACTCAGTCAGGCTGGACCAGCCCCCTGCAGTGGCAAATGCTCTGCCATTAATGCCACCCCTTCAGCCAGGTATGGTGGTGCACACCATAATATGAGCCCTCTGGGAAGTTACGGTGGGAAGATGGCAAGTTCCAGTCAGCCTGGGAAACTTAGTAACTTAGCGAAAGCTTGTCTCAAAATTAAAATGCAAAAAGGGGATGTAGCTCAATGTGAAGGCCTTAGGTTCAATCCCAAATATCACAGTAAATAAATAAATAGCCTTAGGTTCACACATGCACGCACAAAAGGCTGCCCCTTCCCTTCGGCTTTTGGTCTTGGGGCAGGATAGGAGGAGAGATAAAGGTCCCCCCAGGCCCTCTTAGGGACCAGTCCCACCTGGCCTGAGACAGACAAACAGCCAAGAGGAAATCTACCAAATGGCTCTGTCTACCTGGCACTTGGAGGGAGGGAGACCCTGAATAGGGGCCAAGGTTTCTGAGCCCTGTGCAGGCTCAGGGCAGCCAGTAGGTGTCTCTGTTACACACTGTTACACACCGTGACACCAGAAAGCAGGTACAAACTTCCTTGCACAGATGGCCAGGGGTGCTCTGAGGGCCTCTGGTGCTGCCTTCGTGGGAGGAGGCAGGAGGCACAATTTAGGGACCAAGAGAGGGGCAGAGACTAGGAGGGCAGGACCAGGTGGAGGGCAGGGAAATTGTGCAGGTGTGGATGGTACAAGGTGCTGCGAGTTACAGAGGTCCCTCTAAGAAGGCCAGCTCGGAGGGGACCATGGGAAGGGGCAGGGCGGCTGGAGTGGGGGAGGCGAAGGAGGAGAAGAGATAGCATTTCCGGGGGAGCTAAGTGCTTAGTTCCTGGAGGAAAGGCAGTGGCTGGGTTTTCTTACAACTCTAACTCTTACTAATGAGGCTTTAGACAAATGACTCAACCTCTCTCTGTTTCCTTCACTCATTTGTAAATTGAAGGCATAATGTCCCATAGGTTGTTGGCCATTTAAATGGGAGTCCAGTCATAAGCACGCAGTAATTCTTAGCTCTTTCTCCTGGAGTGGCGCAGGCAGTCACCACAGGCAGCCATACTTGCTCTGCTGTCCACCACCCGCCTGCCCCACCCCTTCAGAGAAGCGGCTGTACTCAAACCAGAGTGACCAGTAGACATGTGGCCAAGGACACCCTCTCTAGAGGACAAGTGCATGTCAGGATGTGACTGTCATTTTATGGGCATCACAGGGGACAAGGGAACCCCAAGCATGGGAAGCAAGAAATTGCTATTCACAAGGAAGAAGAGAAGGGGGCAATCCAGCCAGGAAGCCAAGGGTCAGGTGCATCGCCTTCCTCGGGGAGATACCAGAACTGATCATTAGCATCCGGCAGAGCTTAGGGGTGGGGTAGCTTAGGGACTAAGCTCAGGAGTCCTGCGGTTCAATCCTAACACCGTCCTTGTAGAGAAAGTGACTTTGACCCTTCAGTCCCTACTGACCCCATAAGGATGTTACAAGGCTCCAATGAGTTAGCACGGGAGTAAGGTGCCAAATAAAAGATAATATTGCCACAAAACAGGAGGCTAACAGAATGATGCTGTCATTGTTCCAGACCACATTTGTCTTAATTCATCTCCACTTTAAGGGGGAGACCTGTCAGGTTGAGGCTAAAACAGGAATTGAACCATTTCCCTACACCAAGACCCTTACAATAAAAAACTTATCCAAGTTCATAAGCTCATGGAGAGAAGAGGAGGGTCTTGGTCTCTTGAATTTAAGTCAAGTACTTTATAAATTATTCTTCTTCTTCATCCTGATATCAAAATATGATCTCTAAGAGCATTTCTTTAAATGTTCCTTAAAGGACTAGCCATAGGTACTTCTAGAAACAGGGTCTTAAAGGATAATTGAATTTGGGAAATGTTGAGTTTGAAAAAAATGACATAGGATTTTGTTTTTCTGCAGAATTTATCAGGGCTTTGACGGCATTTATGAACATGGTTATGCTCTTAGTGGCTAGTATAGTGAAAAGTCTTTCTCAAAGGAATAAACAATGCCGTCCCTTGCTTTATTGGAACCTCTCATGGAGCTAGACTTCATGAAATATAACTTGGGTTACTAATATAATCAGTAGGTAGAGAGAGTTTTCATTTGGGGGGGCTGTGTGGCAGTTGAGCGCAAGTAACTAGCTTTCTGGCCATGCTGTATTACCCATTCCACAAGCGAGCACATTGGAGTGCAATGCATGCCACTCAATCCATATCGATTGATGTATATTTATGCAACAAAGATCCATACCAAATGACAGTACTTACGTCTGCATGGTGGGAACACAAATTATTTTTATTTCCTTCTCAGGCTTATCTGCATGCTGTGACTGTTCTACAATGAGCCTATATGTCTACAGCCCAAAAGAAAAATCATTCTTTATTGCATAATCAGCGATGAGACATCTACTTGAAAGAGTTCTGCTCCCCTGGGGATTAACTGCTGGACCTATCTAATGACTTACAAATGAAAGGCTGGGGCATGTGCTCATCAGAGCTTCACATGATACTAAATTTGGTAGAGTGGCTCACACTCAGAGAGCCAAGAATAAAATTCAAAACAACCGTGACAAATTGAAAACATGGCCCTACAAAAACCGGATGAAATTCAATAGTACAATTATAAAGTGACATTTTTAGGGCTAAAAGCAGCCACTGTGTGTTTAGGATGAAGAGAAGGCCAGCCCCCAACTGGTCAGAAACTAGCAGGTGAGTCTCTCTTCAGCCCTGAGCTAAGGTTTGGTGCAGCCACCAGAGAAACACCTGGTCCACAAGCTAAGGACAAATGAGAAGATGGTCCCAGGGATCCTTGCTTCTGAATATGAAATACTAACAGCATAGCCTGTCATGAGCTGTAACTTTTAGTTCATTGAAGGGAAGAATCTCAGAAGTCAGAGCACCTTGCTCATTCTGAGACTGCGATCAGGAGCACATCCGCATGGCATGTGTCCCCTGCTAGGCCGGGGGAACATTTTGGTATCACGTCTGTGTGTAAGAGCTACTCTGGGTCCTGTAGTGTGGAGGCAGAAAAGTTACAACTTCTGGGACATTTTACTGGTTTGTGGGGACAATCAAATAAGAATATTTGAAATGCGAACCATCTCCAAAAAGCCTGTCTTGGAAAATTCGGGGCATCTGGTCACAGTCAGCAGAGTGCCGTGCCTTCTTCAAAGCTGGCTGGTTTGTGCACACATGAAAGGCTTGTGACATGCCATGCCCCCCAAGTCATCCTCTCTTTCGGGTCTCAAGTTAGTCAGCCCCTCATTAGACTGCTGAGCGGATGCTGTGTCACCCCCTCCTGAAAGGGTTTGCAGAGGCTGGAGTGTGTCCAGGCAAGAGCCACAGACACGATCAAAGAGAGTGAAACTCGGCTCTGTGACGAAAGGTTAAAGGAACTAGAATTATTGTGCCTGGAAAAAAACCAGGGAGACTCCGAACAACCCCAGTCCAGACTTGAAGCACGTAGACCTCATCTTAGTTTTGACTTCCTTCCTGTCTGCCACTGGTATCCAAAAGGTCACCTGGAAGTAACAACCAGTAACACACGAGGGTCACAATGGCTTCTAACTTTCTGTTCAGCACTTTGCATGATGGTTTCATTTCAGTGTCACCGCAGTCCTGTGATTTTCCCTGGCTTTCACGTGAGGAAGCTGAGGCTCCATCTTCCTCGGGCATCTCATACACTGTCACTCTCTCCGACAGCAAGTGCTTGTCACGGTGCCCTTGAAAGGCGTATGTGTTCATGCCACACGGCAGGAAACTTGGAGACGATTGCTCATAATGAGAACTTGTTAAGTGACCAAGGCCTTGAGCTGTCACCAGACTCAGTCTCAACAATGTATCTTTTTTTTTTTTTTTTTTTTTTTTTTTTTTTTGGTGGGTACCGGGGGGTCGACCTCAGGACCTCGTGCGCCAGCAGGCGCCCGTGCCGCTGAGCGATATCACCGGCCCCTTTTTCGTATGTGGGATCCGGGAGTCGAACTCGGGCCCTCGCGCTTGCCAGGCAAGCGCTTACGCCGCTGAGCCATCTCACCGGCCCTCAACAATGTATCTTGTACAGTGTCATACAGCCACTCTCCCTGTTTCACTCCGGGGGAAGAGGGTAGGAATTGAATTGTGTCTCGGGCCACATTCGTGTGCAGCCTCCAGGACCTCAGACCATGACTGTGTTTGGAGATAGCGTCTCTGAAGAGATAATTAAGTTAAAAGGCGGTCACTAGAGTGGGTCCTAATTGAATGTGACCGGTGGCTTTGGAAGGAAAGGACACTAGAACCCAGATACTCTCACAGCAGGAGGATGATGTGAAGCCAGAGGGAGAGGGAAGCCAGCTAAGCCCAAGAGAGCACGAACTCTGCTGCCACCCTGGCCTTGGCCTTCTGCCCCCAACACCGTGGGACAGTGCTATTTCCTCTTGTTTAAACCGCCGGTCTGTTATACCATGGCAGCCCCATGGGGGGGTTGAGTGCCTTGCCTGCTGTCACAGAGAGCGAGCAGCAGAAATAGTTTCAAATCATTTTCTTGTGGCTCAGAGCTCTGTTTCCCCTCCAGTACCCCTCAGGGACATGGCAGAGAGGGTAAAACATGCCCACGGTGTGCACCACACATGGAGAGCTCACTCCCTGATGGATAGAGGTGGTGTTGTACCCCAAATCTTGGCAAGCACGGCCCTTCCCACCCCCAGTGTGGAGACACAGGAGAGAAACATGCGGCCATGTGACCCTATTGACAGCAAAGCAGACGGGGCAGAGGGCCTGGCGAGGTGCTCTTAAAATGCAAGTCTCAGAAACTTAACTGACTCCTCAGGGGATAATAAAACAGACCAGAGTGTGGAGACTCAAATCCAGCCCATCTGGAGCCACAGTGACATTCCTGCGGATCAAAGACGAGCACATAGGTTATCATCAAGCTGGGGAGCATGTGGAATTAGGCCAGTGTCATTAGACCTCTATTGGAAGGCAGAGACGTGTCTACCATGGAATTAAAAGAAATAGGGATTAAGTTACAGGGACTCTGTCCTGGCCCAGGTTGAGGAAGGAGACAGAGTTCATGAGACAGCAGCCATAGGTGCTGGGGGTTCCAAGGGGTGCTCAGAGACAATCGGGATCTGGCTTCCCTGGGAGGAAGCTGGGTTCTGAATGAGGAAGCAGCACTGGGAGGAGACTATGGGATTTACTCACAGATTCTAGGCCGGAGCAGTTGCTGTGTCCTCTGATTTCTAACCACAGAGGACCCAGTCTGTGTGTTACATAACAGTGGCTCTCACCTATGGCAGATGCTATGAATCCCAAGTACTTCTAAACATTCCAGGATATCCTTATTTTACAAAAAAGAAACAGAATCACAGAGAGGTCAAGCAAGTCATCAGAGGCCTCACAACTCAAAATCCCAAGTCTTGAATTCAGGTCTACCTTATTCTAAGCCCCCTGCCCTTTCCAATACAAGGTGTCTCCTCCCACCTCCTTGCCTTCTTTTTACTTTGCAATATTCCCACTATTCAACCTGGCACTCAGTACCTGGCATGAGTGTACAGTTCTGTTGGATCAAAAGATAACTATGCAAAACACAAACCAAAGGACCAGTCTCTCCATTAGAGCAAAGCATTACTGAGTGCTTCTCCAAGTATCTGTGGTGATGACTGCTCTTCAAAGAAAGCATTCTGTGGTCTGAAAGGAGTTGGAAGTAAACGTATGACAGCCTTTCATTGAGAACCACAAAGTACATTAGCATGTAAAGGTGCAGGGGACACCTCCCTGCCATCCCCACTCTTTCCTGAGTGCCCAGCCCGGCACCTGAGATCAGCAGGTATTTACAGATCAAATGAGTAAATGAATGGATGAGTATTGTTTTGGAACCTGTACACTTGGTTTAACACAGTGTATTAGTCAGCCAGTGCTGTTATAACAAGATAATTCTAGGTGGTTTGAATCCTAGCGATTCATTTTCATACAGAGCTGAAGCTGGAAGCTCAAGATCAAGGCTGAGTGGGGTTGGTGTGTAGTGAGCGCTCTCTTCTTGGGCCAGCGATGGCTGAGCCCTGACTGTGTCCTCACATGATTTTTCCTAAGTACATGTGTGTAGGTTGAAGGAGAGGAAAAGGGAGAGGGAGAGAGAGCAAGAGCATGTAAGTCTGAAGGGACCCCTTTTGTATCTCTTCTTATAAACACACTGACTTTATCAAGACCTCACCTTATGACCTCATTTACATTAATTACTTACTAAAAGTCCCCACTTCCGAATACTGTATAGCCACTTTGGAGGTTAGGAGGAAACATGTAAGTTTGAGGGGTGCAAACATTCAATAACACCCGGTATCTCAAACCTACATAGTTAGCAAACTCTCTTTTAGTGTGTACAGCCATAGTATGGGGTACTGGGAGATATACTTCCAGAAAGGCGGGCTGGTGTTCACGCTGCCTGGTCAGTGTGCTGGGGAGGGGAATTCTCACAGTGCCAGGGCTTGGGAAGTCTCTCAGGGGAGAAACTAGAGATAGTGAACGGAATCAGGGTTTGGAGACAGATCGAGTCATGTCTGAATGCTGTTTGGACTCTGGTAAGTAGAGGGACACAGTGACACTGTAACCAGGCTCAGCTGGAAGGTTGCCAGCAGGGTTCAGAGCCTTTCTTGTGTCAAACTTCAGGTCACTAGAGCAAGGGCATTTCTCCTGAGGCTGAGAGGTGGGCAGGAAATCTAACATCGGAGCCATAGACTGGGTGACTTAAATAAACAAAAAACACGCACTTCTCCTGATTCCGGAGGCTGCAGAGTCCAAGATGAAAGTACCAGCAGATCTGGTGTCTGTGAAGGCTCTCTCTCTTCCTGGTTTGCAGACAGACGCCTTCTTGCCATGTCCTCACATGGATCAGAGAGGAGGGGAGGAACTCTCAAGTCTCATGAGGCTCTAATCCCATCATGAGGGCTCCACCCTCACGACAACTCACTTCTCAAAGGCCCTGCCTCCCAGTATGGTCCCACTGTGGATTGAAACACAAATTGCAGGCCATGCACCTACTCTCCGTAACACTTGTGTTGAAAGGATCCTAATTTTTTTTAAGGTAAGAGAGGGGAAAGAGATGAGGGAGAGAGACTAAAGTTTGGACACCCTGCCTGGATACTAGGGGTACTTACACAATGACTCAACAAGATGTATGACCCCTAAAGATCTAAAGATCTGGGTAGGAAGTAGAGGACCCAGTGTGAAGGTCCCTGAGAATGGGACAGTCAGCCTGTGGGAGCCAAATCAGGATGCCCACTGTGCCGACTCCCTCTGCTGCAACTCTGCTACTTCCTTCCTAGGCACAAGGGCAGAAGGTGGAGGTTTGGTGTCATGTTGCCAAGGGTCTTGCCAGTGTCCCTGAGTGACTGGGGCTACATCATCCCCAGAGGCCCCATCTCTGGGCTGCTGCTTTCCAGGGAGAGGACAGCCCCAGCCATCTCCTGGGGGATGCGCCTTTGGGCTCAGTGCTGTGCGGTCCATTCAGTGCCGCTGGCTCAGGCTGGTCAACCCACCCAGGCCTCAGCTTTTTATCTGCCTGGTGTCTCTCTGTAAGTTTCCTTCCAACAGTGACACACATGTCTGATTCTGAAGGGATCTAGAGAGGCTCGGAGCTCATCCCCAGGAAGCTGAGCAGCCTGGCTCCTTTGGAAAGAGGAAACAACACAGCGTCCCCACCTTTCTCCAAAGCAGGAGCCTGATCCCGTTGAGCCTGTGGCCTCATGACAGTCAGTTTGGAATATTTTTGTTCCATTCATGGGCCTCTAATGGAATCAAGACCAGGCTATTTATATTTACAGATGGTGCAAACTTTAGTGGAACATCAAATGTGCCAGATGTTGTTAGGACAGAAGAAAATTAGTGAATTTGGCTAATAGAAATCAAAGAGCCCCCTCACAACAAGGATTTCTGGACCCAAGATGCACAGAACCCTGAAGTGCAGTTGATAAGAAGCGCAGGGGTTCAGGACTTGTTCGTTCAGTGCAACTTCTGCAAGCCGGCAAAGAGTTTATTGGAGCTTGTTTTGCTTGGGGAAAAAACTGCAGTCATTGTCTGTCTCCATTGTTCCTTCTGAGACCATGTGGGGGACCGAGCAGCAGGCTTTTCATCTCCAATTATTTTCAGCCAAGGGAAAAAACAGATGGTAAATAGCACTGAAAAAAATTTTTTAGAATTAATATTAATAAAAGATGTGTTGGAGGTTCTGACTGAATCCCAAAGAACCAGGGCCAGCCTGGCGGGTGGGGAGGGGAGGATGAGGACAGGGAGAGGGGGCGGCAGGAGAAGGACAGGGGCCCAGGGTTAAGCCAAGTGCTCTCCAAGGGACCCCCAGGTGCCAAGGGCAGTGTGGGAGGTGGGGGGGCCCTTGGGAGCCTGGCATCTGGCTGGGGGCTGGAGCCTAATGCCACGTGGAGCCTCTCGAGGCTCTGAGGCACACAGGGAAGGAGGGCGGTGGTTCCAGGCCGAGGGCTGCCCAGCTCTCACTCAAAAGGCACGCTGGCGCCACGGGGTCCTCCTTCCAGCCGGGTGTGGCCCAGATGGCTCTTTCGTACAGCTGCAACACACAGAGGAGGCGGGTGGGTGTCCTCACCTCTTTGGACCACGCCAGCTCTGTCCCTAACCCCGCTCGGCCAGTCCCAATGTCCATCTGTCAGCAAGTGCTATCGAGTGTCCACCAGCTGCCCTGCCGCTTGGATTCCACGTGCAAGCAGAGAAATTGTTCTGGCTCCTTCGAAATTTGAAGAATTCACAAGGGAGGAAAGGCGGACACACAATGGGTATTTTGGAGAGGGGAGAAACTGGTTCCTGGGGATGTGCGTTTATTAACAGAAATGCTTGGGCTTTCACTCTGTGTTTGGGATTATTCTAGGCCCTAGAGAGCACTGAGGGACAAAACAGATGAGGGCCAGGCCACTAGGAACTTATACTCCAATGCAGAGTCAAATGCACACACAAATGTATGAAAGCTACCATTTACGAGAGGCTCAGAGGACTCTGCCAGCTTCTGTCTCCCTTTATCTTGGAGCTCAGGGAGGCACGAGCTTGGAGAAGAACCTGAGACAGGAGTATGCACCATAGTCATGAATCATAGACACTAATATTAAAAAGAAAATGCCACCACAAGATAGAAACTCTCACTTGGGACCATTCTGGTGTCCTGCCCATCAGATCTCGTTTCCTTCTTTGCTTTGGCCAATAGGAAGCTTACAGGCAAAAGCATGGTGCTCTTAGGACTTCACGGTATATTCTTGTGAAATAATCTCATTCCCAACTTTAGTTTTTCTTATCTTCTCTCAAATCCCCTCTATTTCATCTCTTTCATCTGGTATTTTTATTTGTATTTTATCTTATTAGATATATTTATGCCTTTTTTTTTTAAATCCTTTCTGAAACCCAGTAGAGAATATATACACAAAATAGTATGGACATTGGCAGAACGCATTTAAAGCCTGAAGATCATCATTATTTTTTTGTGATTTTAGGTAGACCATGCATCAGAAAAAAAAAAAAAAAAAAAAGAACTGCACCAAAGGACATGTTTTTTGGATGACTGATGTCATTGGAATATGGACTGTAGTTAGATAACACACTATCTTAATGGGTATTTCTTGAATTTGGTAATTTACTGTGGCTATGAAGGAGAATGCCCTTGCTCTTTGGAAATGCGTGTTAGAATATGAAGGGCAAAGAGGGAACCTACTTTCAAATGTTCTAAAAGTAAGGGGATTAAATCTCATCCTTGAAAAAGGAAAGCTCTTGTGCGTCCAAGTGATTTCCCTTCACAGTTTTCATGACAGTGGCGCCCTTTTAAAAGGCAGCCACGGACCAGTGAGCTGGCTCAGCGGCGTAAGCCCCTGCCTGGCAAGCGCGAGGGCCCGAGTTCAACTCCCGGAACCCACCTACGAAAAAAGGGCTGGTGACATCGCTCAGTGGCACGGGCACCTGCTGGCGCATGACGTCCTGAGGTCGACCCCCAGTACCCACAAAAAAAAAAGGGAGTCTCAAAAAAGAAGGGGGTTGCCTTGCCTTCAGCATTTCCTCCCCTTGCTGCTGCCTCCTGTGCCCTCTCCCCAGCAGACTCCCACTCCCCCGAATGCTAGAAGAAGACAGTTTTGGAAAGATTCCAGGAAGAATCGTCCCCGGACACTTCGGCACAGTCTACATCGCCTCTGGCATCTCTGTAGATTCAAAACTCCCTTCTGCATCCCCAGCAAGTGGTTAAGCTTCAAAGCATTCGCTTTTGGAGGCTGTTGTTAATCCACAGGAGACAGACACCCTCAACCTCTCTCCTCTGCCCCGACTTCCTGTCATTGCAATCTGACATTTCTGGGGTTCAGAAGAAAGGAAAGAGAGCAGCCAGCAAGGGGAATCACAGACATAGAAATAAGTGCTTTCCATGGGGTCCCCTGTAGGTGGCCTGTGCTTGGTTGTGAGTCCCAGCAGCCCAGAGCCCTGCCCCTTACCCCTCCATACCCCAGCCCAGGTGGAAAGCTCTGCAAGGCCAGGTGAGCTCCTTCCTGCAGCTGCTGCTCAAGACACTTCCACTGAGGAGCTCCGAGTTGCTCCCCACTCTGCACTCATTCCCAGGGGACCAGAGGACAACCCAAGGGGACAGCACTCCAAGAAGGTGGAGCATACACACGCCCCCATTCCCAGGCTTCCTGGGACGAGACTTTAGCTTTGGCCAGTTCTCTCTCTGTCTCTCTGTCTCTGTCTCTCTGTTTCTCTCTCTCTCTCTCTCTCTCTCTCTCTCTCTCTCTCTCTCCTTCTTCTTCTTCAGAATCTAGAGCCCAAGCACTCCTATGCCTCTGGGCCCCTTCAAGGCCAGTTGAAAGGACTTGGGGCTGTGCTCAGGAAGAAAAATGCATCACACCTGCTTCTCTCCTTAGCTGACTCAGTGGTCTTCTTAGTTGCTCGGAGTCCTCTTCTCACTGAGTTTCACTTTTCTGGGGGCCCTCTGCTTGTCTGGCCTTGCTGAGTGAATGATGACGTGGGCTCCAGTCCTCTAATGGAACCTGTCTCTAGGTCTTGGAAAGGTTATAGAACCTGGCTCGTTCAGTTCAAAGAAATCCCATGTGCTTGGGGGTAGATAGAAGAGTTAGGTCACATGACATGTGTGTGTCTATGGAGGGAGCAGGTGGGCAGCGTGAAGGATGAAAACATGGTGATTGTGGAAAAGCCTCCGCTGAGTTAAAGGGTGACAGGAGTTCTGAGAAGTCAAGTGACTTTCCTCACAACACCCAGAAACTGGCACTGCATCCCTGTGGCCCATTATTTTACTCTTTTCCAACACTCTCCTAACCCTTTCATCCAGGCAGTTCAAAGTGTTTTTCCAACTCTTTAATCTGGGCAGTAACCGGGTGACGCAGCAGATGATGACAGAGATAAGACCGCAGGCGGGAAGAACCAAGCCCCGGCAAAACAAGGGGATTTAGCCTAGGATGCAGTCAGGGTGACCTCAGCCTTCCCACAGGCTGCTCCTAGGAGGCCAGGCTGGAGGAGGATTTCTGGGACAGGTAAGGCATTGGGAAACTGGGGGAGGGAGCAACAGGGGTGCCAGGGTCCTGGGCCAGGGGCAATGATGGCTGTGAACCTAGCATATGACCTTGTCCAAAGCTCTGCTCCACCTCTAGGCCTCAACCCCAGCTTTGGCACCAGCTCTACCCCTACTCTCCCATTGTGTCCGTAAACCCCTTGTCTTGATTTCAGACTACCTGGGCCTTCAGGCAAGAGACACAGTTGTATAGGGTCAGAGGCGCAGGTTCAAGCCCAGTCCTGCTATCTGCCAGCTGATAGATGGGACCCTGGGTGAGTCCTGAGGTCTCTGGGGACTCCAGGTGTCTGACTTTTGTGAGGGGTCCATCCTTGTCCTCAGCAATCTTGTCGCTCTCTTACTCTTATATGTTGTGTTGACTTTCTTGGAGCCCTCTGCT
The DNA here is from genome assembly GCA_028451465.1 of Erethizon dorsatum. Classification (NCBI taxonomy): domain Eukaryota; kingdom Metazoa; phylum Chordata; class Mammalia; order Rodentia; family Erethizontidae; genus Erethizon; species Erethizon dorsatum. Next base: position 14,458,670 of record CM051826.1, read on the forward strand.
CTCAGCTGGTAAACAAGCTAACCTCCAGGTTGTTGTAGGCTAACAGCATGGGTTTCCCCTTCCAGGCAAAAGGTTTGCATTGGATCTGGACCTGAAGAAAGCATGCAAAGGGCAAAGTGGATGACAGCTGGCATTTGGGAGGGGGTTTGAAGGGAGGTGTTAGGATGATCTGCAGTCATCACTTCATGATAACAACAGTGACCATGACCACCAGAGCAATGGCCATTTATTCCAAGCAAGAGCCTTCCTGATGTTACTTACCCCCAAACATTTAGGACAGGCTGGGACTGTCCTCATGTTGTAGAAGAAGACTCCGAGGCCCAAGATGTTTGAGTAACTTACTCAAGGCCCTGTTGCCAGTGCACAGCCAAGCAGACCCCAGACCTGCCCAGGCCCCCCATCCTGCATCAAAGACACATCAGAGAATCCCACAAGATAGTCCCGCAGCAGCATTTTGTCTGTTCATTTAACAGTGTCTATTTACACACTGTGCCTTTCTGGGCCAGGCCTTTTCCTGGGCAGTGGGGACAGAGGTGTGGCAGGCAGAGCCCGCACCCTGGGGAGTGCTCAGGCAGGTGTGGGTGAGATCCACACAGACCGTGGCACACAGGCAGAGCAATGGGATAGGTACCTGGCAGAGAGAACCACTGTGGATGAGCTGACCCCAGGAGGTGACATCTGAGCTGAGATCTGAAGAGGCTGGGAGAAGCAGGATCCTGGAGAAGGATACCACAAGGGCACAGTTGTGGAAATGGGACAGAATCTGGCAAGCTACAGAACCCAGAAGTGGCCCAGTGTGGCTGGAGAGAAATGTGCACAGACCAGAGAGGTCACACTAAGGGGACTTTGTGGGTGTGGGAAGGTGTTAGGGTCCTGTTCTGGCAGGGACTGGGCTCTGAGGAGATGGCTGAGGCTGCTGTGGAGAGGGTTGGAGTAGAGTCAGGGAGACATCAGAGGCCACAGGGGAGAGGACAGTCTGCAGCCACAGACCCCGGAGGCAGCTAAGCAAAGCCCCTGCCCCTGGGCGGAAGCTGTGTTGAGCTGTGTCAGGCAGCTGACGCAAGCATGGATCCTGTGACGCCCTCAGGACGGGCTCGTCCTGCTCAGGTGATGGTGAGGTATATCGCAGCATTGCTCCCAGAACTGGCACACACTATGCTCCCCAGTAGCACCGACAGATCCCAAATGTGCCCCCTTCCTGTCAGCGGTTATGCCCTGATGTGGGCCTCTGGGCTGGACACGTTTGTGAACTGCTATGCCATATCACACAGCAGCCAGCTCAGGAGACAATGAGACGCTTCTCACACAAAGGGACAGGGCGCCAGCCAAGGAGCAGAATCCCATGGAAGCTGATGTCCTGCGGGGTTTCCCACGTACCAGGCTCTCTTGAAGCACTTAAGATAACCCTTGTCTCATTCTCAACCAACCAAGTGAAGCAGGCACTGCTCTTATCCCCACTTTACAATGAGGAAACTGGGGCATAAAGCAGTTCAGCAACCTCTCCAAGGTGAGAGAGAGAGAGAGAGAGAGAGAGAGAGAGAGAGAGAGAGAGAGAGAGAGAGAGAGAGAGAAAGTGTCTCAGAAAATATCCCCAAAGTACCAAGAACTTGGGGCCTTTAAGGCCCAAGCTCTCTATGGCAGAGGACAGCAGCCACACCTTCTCCTAACCAGGGGAAATGCATCCCTAAAAACAGTTCTATCAGAAAATGAAAAAAATTTAAAGGAGAGAAAGAAGGGATGTGAATTCTTTTTTTACTTTTATTAAGCCGCGTTTGCAGTACATAATGATTGCATTCATTGTGGGGAGTTGGTATACGCAAGTAACACATCTTAATTCTTTTTATGTCCTCTTCCTCCCATCTCTTGATCCCTTTCCCATTTGCAAAAGATCTATTTCTTCATTTCTTATTATCTATCTTTTATTTTGCTCTTTAAATTATTTATCATTTGCATTTCTCATATAAGAGAAACCTTGTGATATTTCAGCATGTGTGTCTGATTTATTTCACTTAACATTATTGTCTCAAGTTGCAGAAGGATGTGAATTCTGAGAATCCACAGTATTCAACGAAGCTACACAGAACCCTGCAAGTGTCACAGGGGACCTCCTGGCACTTACTGGCCAATGTGGGGAGAGCCAAACCCTGCTGTAGGAAAATCGCTGATAGCAGTGGCTGCCCCCTGCCACAAGAAAACTATACCAAAGCATGATTGAAATGCTTGCTGCAAAGGTACTTCCCCATGTTTCACCCAGATCCAGGGCGCTCTCTTGCTCCCAAGCACCATTGTGATGGTTTATGTGGCAGAGAATGTGCTGACCATGGCCGAAGTCTATCTGGTCAAGTTCCAAATGACTTTTTCTCTAGCAGCCTAGGCCTCACTTGCGCCAGTCAGAAGCCAGCTCAACCCTTAAGCTGCATGCACTGCCCAGGCTGGATTGGGAAGCACTGAGCATCCCCATGCCGTTCCTTTTGGTGTCTCTGAGCCCAGATAGCATTTCTGAGCCTTGGACACATTCAGTTTGTCTTCTCCAGGGAAAAGCATTGGGAAGAACATGATCTTTCTTAAGTGAGAAAAGAAAAGAAAAGAAATTATGTGGGAGGCTGAGGCAGGAGGATCACAAGTTCTAGCCTAACTAGGGCAGTTTAGCAACTTATTAACACTGCTTCAAAATAAAAATGGGCTGGGGACATAGCTTGCTGTGAAGGACCTGGGTTCAGTCCTAAAACAAAAAAAGAAAGCGAAAGAATCCATGTCAGGCAATTAGTAATTAGAATGACTGGTGAAACCAATCACCTGTCCACCATCCCACCGCCCCCAGTTCCACTCAGAAATACAGTACAGATGATGGTTTACAAAGTGACCATTCTCCCTCCCCAGTGCAGGTGTAAGAAAGACATTCCATTCCCCCAATTGTATGGACACCCACTCACACTCATAAATACCCACATGTGAGCTGATATATGTGTGTGTATTTTCCCTCTCACGTCTGCTTCCCTGTCCTGTAATTAGCACCCCATAAAGGACATTCTATGTGTTAGAACCCACCAGCCTGGATCCTGAGTGATTCTGAGTGACCGAGGAGGCAGAAAACTTAATTTCCCTCTTTGTAGCAGAGATCTTTTAAGCTATGTTTGATTGCCTCCCCAGATTAGGCGAGCTCTGAACTGCTTTGGAGAAATTTGTTCCTTTTCCCAACTCCTGGACTCTGCCTGCCCACCCCCAAAGCGATAAGGCATCTGTAAACACTCTCTGAAACTCCTTCCCCAGCCTTCTTGGGTTTGCCTCTTTGAAGCTGAACTGCAGGAAGACCTCCATACGAGATGAAAACGTCTCACCAACTGATAAAGAAGTGCGGATCCAGCTGAAATCCACTTGGTGATAGGGATTAGTGAACCCGAGATGGTTTGCTTGGCTTGAAGACTGAGTTGAAAAATAGGTGGTTTGGAGTCAAAATAAACCTGAATGCCAGTCTCCTACCCCCCACCCCTGTCCATCTCACAGGTGGGGGTGCTTAGCCAGACACTGTGGGTGACCCACCTCTAAATTCAGAAATCTCACAGTTTCAGAAATGGCTCATATGACCTTTGCTCTACAGTGTAGCCCTCAAATTTAATCTGCCACACAAATCTCCAGATCAGCTTGTTCACATGCAGATTCTGGGGTTTTAGGGGCACAGAATCCGAGCTACATAGTGTAGGTTGAGGCCCAGTGATCTGGATTTTTAGTAAGTCTCCGGCACAGGTGATCACAATCAGATTTTTTAAAATCACTGTTCTGTTCTAGGGCCAGTTGACAAATGGTGAATAGAATATCTGCAGGGCTATGGTCCTGTGGTATATACCAGTACTGGCAGTGGAAATACTGAAATATAGTCAATCCCTTCATGGAAAATGGGTTCTGAATCCCTGGGATACCAAAATCTACAGATGTTCAAGTCTCTTTTATGAAGTGGTGTTAGTATTTGCAAATAACTTACACACATATTTTGTATACTTGAAATTATCTAACATTACTTATAATATCTAACACAATGTAAATGCTATGTAGATAGTTGTTATGGTGTGTTTTTAAGAAAGAATGACAAGAAAAAAATATCTGTACATAAGGAGAATAGACACAATCTCTTTTGTAGTAGGAACTGAACCCAGGGCCTTCTCACTGAGCTACATCCCTGGCCCTTTTTTATTTTTTGTTTTTAGACTAGGTCGAACTAAGTAGTAAAATTGCCCAGGCTGGGCTCAAACTTGTGATCCTCCTGCCTCAGCCTCCCAGAGTGCTGGGATTATAGGTGTGCACCATACTCCCTGGTTTGGACATGTTGTTTTTAAAAAATGTATTTGATCTTTGATTGACTGAGTCTATAGATATGGAAGGCTGGCTACACTGGGATCAGGGTTTATAAACAGCTACGGCCTCTGGTTTCCTGGTGCTACCTGATGCCCCAACTAACCCTCCCTCTCCCCCAGGACCTCCTGGGCTTCTACTTGATTCGGACACCAAAGACTGAATGTCTGGTCCAGCAGAAGGCTTGCGGTCCCTGCATCTACTGGGATCTGTGATCTGCTCTGATTGAATGCTACCTCTGCAATTCCTAAGCAGCCTCACCATCTGCTGCACACCCACGTATGGCAGGACAAACCCAGCCCCTGGAGGGCCACATCAGGACAAGGTTGACCACTCTCTTCCACTTGCAGCACCTTCCTCTGCCCCTCTCCTGGTTTGCCTCCTACCCTCAACCTTTAAGTCCTCCTTGTTCCTCCTCTCTGTGTTAGTGCCGAATCCTTGTTCCCTTTTCTTATCCAGCACTAAGTGATGCGATGAAGTAACATCTGAACATCAGTGATTGCCAGAGGGTGGTCACATCTCCCTGGGACTCTAGGCACATTTCAGTATCAGCTGGCAGCTCCACATGGATGTCAAAGAGCATTTCAGACTTGGCATGGACCAAGCAGAGCCCCTGATTCCTTGTGCTCTTTCCCAGCTTGTCCCATCTCGGGAGGTGGCTCCTCTCCCAAGGCATTTGTTCTATCCAAAAGTCTAGGGGATTATCTCTGACTCCCCTTCCATACCACCACAGCCAATCCCTCGGCCCAGAGCCACCGATCTCCTTCCACCTCCACCCATCCTCCTGGACTACGGTTCTGACATTTCTCTTCACACTCATGCCCTCGGTGACCCATTCTGTACTTGCCGGCAAATGGTCCTATTAAAACACAGTCAGATCATGTCACTAGTTTGCTTAAATCTCTCCAACCATTTCAAGCTCTTACATTAGATTAAGACTCAAATTCCTACTGCAGTGTACAAAATCTTTTCTCCTGACTACCCCAACCTCACTTCTGACCAACCTCTCTCTGAGCCCCACATCCCATCTTGCCAGCCTTCCTTCTATTCCCCAGAATGTCCCAGAGTCATGCCTACCTAGGGCCTTTGCATTGGATGAGCTGTCAGCCTGGAATGCTATTTATCCATGGCTGGATACTTGTTGTCAGTTAGATTAGCTTAATTGGACTTTTCCTGACCTTGCACACTAAATTAGCTACCCAGTCACTCTCTATTATCCTGTTTTAATTTTCTGCATAACACTTACCATTACTGAATGTTTTAATTGTTTATTGTTCACTTGATTGTTTATGGTCTCTCCGTTTAACTCTCCTTAATGAGGATGTAAGCCTCAGAGTGCCATGATTCGGATATTTGTATATGCTCTAAAAATATTTATATATGTAGGTGTGGATAGATGACAAATAGATAGATAGATAGATAGATAGATAGATAGATAGATAGATAGATGATAGACCGATGATAGATTCGGTTTGTATGCCTTTTCTGTTTTTATTTGACTGTCCATTCAATATGGACAGGACGTCTATCTCCATTAGTCAGTCTACTGTTAATATGTCCTGAGCCAGAAAGGCAATAAGTGAATTTACCAGGTTTGCATACAAAGTAAGAGTTAATCATCCTGAGGAAAGCAGAGACTCTCGAAAAGAAAAGATGCCTATAGTTGAGTATGATGGTCTTCACACACTCATTTGTAAATCAACTACAGCAGAATCCCGTGGGGGAACACCTGACCACTGTGGACTTCTACATCCCCCTTCCCAGAGGAACTGTTTCAGGAGGTGTGGAGTGGAGTTTCAGAATCTGAGTTTGTCAAAAAGCAGCCCAGGAAGTCCTCACACTTTGCACGTTGGAGACTACTTGCTCAGTGCAAGGGACCAGGTAAACCTAGTGCGCCTGCGTGTGCATCTGGTATAACCTGGTGCGGCCTGCAGGAAGAGCCCTTCACTGCCTGCTTCAACAGCAGGGTTTCCAAACTCATTGCCATTGACTGGCATTTAGGGTGGATAATTCTGTGTTGTAAGAGTCTGGTCTGGGCACCCTAAGAAGTTTGACAGCATCCCTGGCTGCTGCCCTCCAGATAACCAGTATACTTGTTTTCCAGTTATGTCAACCAAGCATATACCCAGACTTTGTTAAATTTCCCCTAGGAGGCAAACTTTCCCAGGATTGCAGTCCTGTTCTGGATAGCTGAGGTAGTCTTTAGGAGACCTCTATACTCAATGGTCTGGAAAAGTCACTTATCCAGAGTATACAACCACATCTGCATTGGCTCTCAAGACCAAGTACTCTTATGCTAAATGATTGCCTAAACTGCCAAGTGCATCTGAGCCAGCTAATTGTGTACGTAGAAATCAAGAACAGCTTTCAATTAATCTAAAAGAGATATCCTGGTCAAAGCTTATTTGAAGACTGCCATGTTTTAAAACTAGACATGACTTAAAACAGAATCCTGTAAGTTCCTTTGCTAAAATACTTTCAGGATGTATTAGGGATAACAATAGTTTGCTACATGAAAATGGCTTTGAAAATCTTAGAAGTGTTATAAAAGAAAAGGGACTTTTTTGCAAGGCATTAAATTGGATGTGAATATGACAGATTTCAAAGACTGTCAAAATAACGAATTTACATCATAAATGTGTCGGCTTCCTTTTTAAAGGCTCTTCCACCACTCAGGAAGGCATTTAATGGTGAGCAGGTTCAAAATGTCGCCAGCTCCCACTGGTACAAAGGGGAGGGGGTCCCCAGTAGACTCTCCAGGCTTCAGATAACGTCTCTGCCTCTTTTCAAGTTAATAAACTGCACTCCTGTCAAATTGCAGATAAATGAAAGAGACAGCACCATTGTTTTCGCCCACATCTTGCTAAGAAAGATATCTCCCAATATTTCGGGAGGACCAGTATGCCAAAAAATAAACTTGAAATAAATCCACCCTGCCGTGACTTTACCGGATCAAAGACAATGGAATTTCCACAGCAGCACTTTTCTGAAGTTTGCAGTGCTTTAGTTCAGATAGCGGCTCATTAAGAAGCTTCTAATGCATTTGATTGTTTCAAAGTTAGCCATCTAAATTTTTAATCATGTATGGGTGCAAGACAGTCACAGGGTCGTACGCAAACACCGAGAAGCCTTTGTATTCTAAAGAGTCATGTCAATATAATATTTCCAGAATAATCAGCAGGTAGGCTTAGGGAGGAGGCAGCTTCAAACGGCTCTGCTCTTTGATGGAGGGTGGACAGCTTTCTGAAGTTGCCTTTTAAAGAAAAATAAGTCTGAGTGTTTTGAAATCTGGATTTCTTTCTTTTTCAGGGAGTGGAGCTTCTGATCCCTTTTCTCCTTTCTCTTCCTTTCTTTCTTTATTAATAAGAAAGGGAAAATAGAGCTTAACTGGGGTCCCAGCCTCTGCAACTGGGGTCTCTGGAATGAGAAACACATTCGTTGACTCTCACTCTTGGGTTAAATGTCTTCCAGCACCAACTACAAATCTCGTTTTTGTTTTCTCCTCTGGGTGGACACTTTGGTTTTCTTTCTCAAGAGACTCATTTGACTAGGAAGAAGGTTTGGTGTTCATGGCTCTGTAATCTCAGTGTAGACACGGGTATCAGGTCCTTCGCACTTTCAGGAGTAGTAGCTGCACTTACAATGAGCAGAAGATGAGGGAGAGGAGAGGGCTTGGAAGAGACCTTGCTGCCACCATCTTGTAGAAGACACAGCAAAGGGGACCTGGATTGGAAGAACTTTGGGAGACCATGAAATCCATTCTTTGGCCTTGAGACAGCTCTTAACCAGCTCCGTGTTTGTGGAGCATTTGCTCTGAGCTGGCCTCTGTCCTATGCATTTTACACAGGCTAATGTACCTAATCATTCTGACGACCCTACGTGGCAAGGTTGTAATTTAGATGGAGGTTCTTCCAAGTTCCATCTGGAAAGGATTGGTCCCAAAGGTGGTGGTAATGGGAGGTACTGTGCATCTTTAAGAGGTGAGGCCTAGTGCAAGGTCCTTAGGTTTTGGAGGCCACACCCCTGAAGGGCATTATGTAATCCCAGCCCAGCCTGTTTCATTTTGCTTCCTGGTTCATGCTGTGAACACTTACTCCAACATGTATTCCTGCCACGCAGTGCTGCCTAAACCAGAGACCCAAGCCTATGGGGCTGCAATCTTGGATTTGAACATCCAGGACTATGAGCCAAATAAATGCCTCTTTACTTCATAAGTAACCCGTGTCAGGTACATTATTATACTGCTACAGAACTGACTAGTATAAGGAGAATTTAAAATATTAAACCCATTGGGTAAGTGAACGAGTGGAGAGACAGAATTGCTGGGTTTCACAGTGAGGATGTGAACTTACGTGCTCAGGCTCCAGGGCCATTGTTCTAGATGTCTCGATGTCTCTCTCATGAATCAAAGCCAGGTAGCTGAGTTGGCCGCGAAGTCCAGAATTGGAGGAGACACAGTTAACGTTGTTGTATTCCTGGGTCATGAAATAGGTCCTTCTCTGTGTCTCTAGCAGCCCTTGTCAATGGCCATGACCAGAGATAAGAAGTGAGGTAACTTTAAGTGGAAATTTTGGGGTCTTGGGTGTAGAGGATCATATCATTTGTAATTAATGATAATTTGACATCTTTTTTTTTTTTCTATACATATCTTTTTTATTTCTTTGTCTTGCCTCATTTCTAAGGCTCAAGTTTTCAGGACTGTGTTGAACGGGAGTGGTGATAGTTCACATCCCTGTCTGGTTCTTGATTTTAGAGGAAAAGCTTTCAGCTTTTCCCCAGTTAATATGATGTTGGCAGAAGGTTGGTCACATGCGGTTTTTATCAGATGGAGATAAGGTCTTTCTATGCCTATTTCCTTTTGGTTTTTAAAAATCACGAATGGATGTTGGACTGCAAACATGTAGTAACAAAAATAATGAAACCCAAACAAACAAACAAACAAAAAATGAAGTGAGATAAAGAACTCAGTCCAAACCAACTCGTCCACTGACAGAGGTCTGTGCCCTTACCTCTGAGGAGAAGGCAACACACTGCAGACTTAACGCTATCATCAGACAACTTAGTACTTGGAGTAATGAGATTCTGCCTGCTTACAAATTCCTTTATGTCCTATAAACAACTCCTTAGTGCTTGACTATCTCATATGTTTCTTTATCACCTATGAAAAAAATCCTATTTAAATGTTTTGTGGTCTGAGTGGAAACCAAGACTATATATACTCAAGAATGTTGCTTTTTCTTTTTTATTGTTTTTTTTTCTTAGAAGATATTATGTATTTGCCAAAGACTCCCATTATTTTGATACAACACCCAGGAAAAATGGTATCTGTTTTATAGTGATAATAATAACAGTAATAAAAACAATGGATTCCATTTACCAAATACTTAAATAACAGGTATGGCTCTAAATATTTTGTGTGTGTGTGTGTGTGTGTGTGTACATTTTATGTTCATGCCAAGTATATGAGGTTTTGTTACTTTTACAATGAGATGTAGCAAAGTTAAGTAACACAGCTAAGGTGAGACCAAGAACAAGTGGTGAGGTCAAGATATATTAGAGCATCACTATACCCTGGCCTGCTTTTGCCTGACTAGTATAAAAATAAAAGATCTTTCCAGAAATGCAAGCAACTCTTTAAAGTGACTGTTCACCCCTACTGTATGTGCTTCTCTGAAAGGGATGTGGAACCTTAGAAAGAAGCCATGGTTGGCACACAAGAGAATGCTCCAGAAAGTCTCCCGAGAGTCACCGCATGGGTGGCAGTGCAGGAGCAAGCCTGCATCAGCCCAGCCATGGGGTCCCCAGGACAGACTAACACAGAAGCAGAAAAGCTCTGTGAGTGCTAAAAAGTCTTTTTGTTTAAAAAAATGATAAAACCTAGAGTGGACACAGATATGGGGAAACGGGCACTCTCCTACAAGTGGGGTGATAGCAAAATTGGTACCAGCTGTCTGGAGGGCAATTCAAACGACATACTAACAGTCCTAAAAATGTGCACCCTCTTCAGTACATGTAGAAATTTATTCTAAAATAAGCATACGCACAGATGCACAACAACTTAGCTATAACGTGTTCATTGTAGCACTACTTATGAGTGAAAAGTTCGAACCCCCTTAAACATTCAAAACGTTGAATATTGTATAAACAACATGTAGTACATCCACACGAAGAAATATTCTGTATTGAACATGCTGCAACCGTACCTGTCACTGGGAAGGAGTAATGACACAGAACACAGTTCATACTATATAACTTAGGGCCATTTACAAAGTAATAAAGAATAAGATTTCATATTTTTGTAAATAAAAAGAAACATTCACATAGAAAGAAGGGTATAAAGAGTGTAAAGCCTGTTAATAGGTTGGGCTGCTATCACAAAATTCCAGAGACCTGGTAGCTAAAACAACAGGAATTTTTTTTTCATAGTTCTAGATGCTGAGAAGTCCAAGATCAAGATGCCAGCTGATTTGTTTCCTGGAGAGGGCTCTCTTCCCAGCCTGTAGCCACCTTCTTGCTCTGCCTCACATGGTCTTTCCTTGGGGTGTGTGTGTGTGTGCGTGTGCAAACATGCACCAACTGATCTCTCTTTCCCTTCCTCTTCTTGTCAGGCCACCAGTGCTATTGGATTAGTCCGCCACTTTTATGACCTTATTTAACCTTAACCAGCTCTAAAACCCTGTCTCCAAATATAGCCACCCTGGGGGTTAGGGCTTCCATGTATGAATCTGAAGGCTAAGGGAGACAAAGTTCAAGATGTTAAGAGTAATTATAATCAAGTGATGAAAGAAATGATTTTTAGTCCTTTTATTTTCAAATCTTTTCTAACAAGAAGGACTATACTTGGTGTGATAAAAAAAAAAAAGTGTTTATAAACTGCAGGCTTTTTGGGGTCCAAGTGATTTTTTTCCTAGTACTGGGACTTCAACATGGGCCCTTGCACTGAACTTCATCCCTAACTGTTTTTATTTCCTATTTTGAGAAAAGGTCTCACTAAGTTGCTAAGTTGCCCAGGCTGGGCTCTAACTTGTGATTCTCCTGCCTCAGCCTTCCAGAGTGCTGGGATTAGAGCCATGTGCATCACCTTGCCCAGCTTGGGTGCAAGTGATTTTAATTCATTTTACCTAGACAAGGACTGGAAGCCTCAGCTCTAGCAAGCCAGTTGGCCCATCCCTCTACACCTAGGGGTATTTTATATAGTCCATAGCCCAGAGCTCCTCTGCTCTGGAGAGCCAGAGCCATGCCCAGATCTCACCATCCCCGTGCTGGTTTCTAAGCAGCCCAGTGTGGAGCTGGAAGTGTCTGGCCAGGCAGAAGCAGGCAGTGGCTGCGTGATGGCCAGGACTTGGTAGGTGGCGCCCTTCTGTAGCCCTGCCACTCAGAAGCAGAACCGAAGCAGGTTAGGTAAGGTGGTAACTTGAGAATAAAATATTTGGGGCTTTGTTTAGAAGGATGCCAATAAATCCACAGTGAGACCGTCTGGGAGGAAAAATTCACCAGACTGGAACTGCCTAAGCGTCCAGGCCAAACCAGGAGGTGAGATTGCCACATGGGAGGCCCTGCCAGGGAGTCTGTGCTTATTTCCATCCCCCTCCAGCAAGGAATGGAAAGGATTACCACCCTACCGACATACAGACAATGTCGAGGCCAAGGCTAAGCCTCAATATTTGTGAGGGTGTTTCTTGCCCAAAGTTGCACTCCTTTTAGGTTTGTAGACTTGGATGAATTTGCACAGACAAGCAAGAAGCATAAAACCAAAGTCAGGTATATGCTATTCATTGTCACAGGGATGCAAAGAATGAGCTAAGAGACCTGCCGCATAGACCTCATTTGCTGGTGACCTCAGGTGCCACTGTGGGCAAGCTGTTTGCCTCTGGTCTCAGTTGACTCAACTTTCAAATAGTAACAGGAAACATGTGTACTGCCTCCCGTACAAGATTATTTGAACGCAGTGTCTCTGGCTCATCGTGTGTCTCTTGGGAGTTGCTCAGTGCCTGGCAACAGGACACATTTGCTGGGAAAGAATCTACAGGGATTCAAAGGTTGAAACCGCTTGGCCCAAGAGTTGGGCCAAGTCACAGTCGGGGTGGGAGAGCAGGCACAGCCAGGGGTCTCTAAGCACGGAATAGGGCAAACATGGGGGCAGAACAGCATCCATGAATGTTCGTGGGGGCAAGATGAGGTATAGAAGATCATTCACATCTGAGGTGCTGTGACACGCAGAGGGTGGTCAGCAAGTGTGTTCCGAGTGACGGAATAAAGCAGACACGAGCTGATGTCCACGGGAGTGGTTTGCAAAGTGACTGAGCAGCTGTGTCACCTCTCTGCTCCCTGGGCTATCGCTTGATGACCTTCCCCAGACTCCCTGCAGGTGGGGCATGCAGAGCAGTGAGTCCGAAGCCTGGCTGTAAAAACCCGCCGGGAAGTCAGGTGCTGAAGACAGCAAGGCCATGAGATGCAAAAAGATGGAAGGAATCCCTAAGTCTCCATGGATTTTAGTAAATTGAAACTTGCTTGAGCCATTACCCATCCAGGGTCTATTAATCATCTAGTGCTATCTTGACTAACACACAGTTCCTGAGATAATTCATAGCTTTTCTCCCAGATTCCGAGAGGCCGTGTGATGTCGAGGGCAGAAGCCTGGAGCATGGTTCTGGGGTGTGGGACACAATTTTATGGCAGAGATTTTTTTTTAACTAAAAGGAGTCTCAAGAGGATTATAGTTCTGGCCATGCCATTTCAAATGGTGCCAATGCAGATGCCAAGGAAGACTTGCCTGAAAAGTCCTCCTTAAAGGGGATTTCGAGAAAGCTGAGTTTCTAAAAAGACATGTATGCAAAAGATGAAAAGATCACATAACCAAGGGCAAAGATACTGAAGTGGTTAGGATTAGAATAACATCAGGTAGCTGTGACTTCTAAGATCAAATTTTTAGCTTCTACATATGTGACAACATGTGGTTTTTTTGTTTTTTGTTTTTGTTTTTTTGTGTGTGTGTGTGCCGGACTTATTTCACTTAACATAATGCCCTTCAATTCCGTCCACGTTGCTGCAAATGACAGAATCTGCTTCTTTTTTCTGGCCGGATAGTATTCCATTAGGTACATTATCCACATTTTCCTTATCCACTCAGCCTTAGGTGGACACCTTTGTTGATTCCACACCCTAGATATTGTAAATGGTACTGAAATAAACAGGCAAGTGCAGATGTTTCTCCAACATACAGATTTCATTTCTTTTGGATATATACCCAGTAGTAGATTACTAGATCACATAGCAGTTCTAGTTTTTTTTTTTTTTTTTTTTGTGGGTACCGGGGGTCGACCTCAGGACCTTGCGTGCCAACAGGTGCCCATGCCACTGAGTGATATCACCGGCACTTTTTTCGTATGTGGGTTCCGGGAGTCAAACTCGGGCCCTCGCGCTTGCCAGGCAGGCGCGTATGCCGCTGAGCTATCTCACCGGCCCTCTCTAGTTTTTTGATGACTCTCCATCATGTTCTAATTTACATTCCCATCAACAGTTCCCCTTCCTCTCCATCCTCATCAGCATTTGTTTATTTTTAATCCTTTTATTTTATATTATTAATTTGGTTTTTTGATTGACATAAACTAATTGTGTATGTTAATGAGGTACAATGTGATGCCTTGATTCATATTATCTTTTTGACACTAGCCTTCCAAATGGGGTAAGATGACATTTCATTGCAGTTTTGAGTTGCATCACCCTGAAGATTAATGATGGTGAGCATTTTTCATATACTTGCTGCTTTTTTGAGTCTAATGCTATAGCACTTCTGATGGAAAAGGAATGTGAAGGACTGCATTTCCTCTTGCTTTTGACTTCTCTGTCTGGGGAGGGGGTAATCAGACTGATCATCTAGAATAGAGTAGAAGAAGGGATATTGAAGGGACAGTGGAGTAGAAGGAACACTGAAGCCTGACCCCAAACAGTTACTGACTCCAAGCAATCCTCCTTCCTGTGTTGTTTCCCTCCAAGAAGACCTTGCAGAGAAACACAAGATTACTGTAACATGAAAGATGAGTAAAACACACGCCTAGTTGTCATAGAGGAGAAGAGAGTGTCTTCTGAAGTTTTCCACACAGTTCTTTAAAGGATAGTGTTTATGCCCATACCAAGGAAAGGTAAATGGTAATGGTTAAGGGTCAGCAGAGATTCCCAAGATCTACACAACCCTGGCTAATTGCAATTTCATCTTCATTCATCCTAATAATCTGGTAAATTAAGGAGACACAGTGATCCCTGATAACTGAGTTTTATCTGGCATTTGTCAAGATTTAGAAAATCCAGGGGACATCTATGGCCTGGGAGGTGGTACAGTCCAGTGTATTTCTACTGAGTTGACAGGTCATTCCCAAAGTGTGCTGAGAAATGGTGGTAGAGGCTAGTCACTTATTACATTTGGAAGTGAGACAGGTAGCATCGGTGAATAGGAGTGGGCCAGGGGCCATGGAGACGGTGTCAAAATGGGGAGCCCATGCCTTGCCTAATGGCTGTGGTCATTACATATTTTCAGGTAGAATGTGCAGTCCACAAGCTACACAACTACACACAGCTGCTCTGGTTGTTGGATTGTGGTCTTAGTGTTGACATATCTTCTATCTTTTAGGAGAAGCTAGAAATCCAGATGTTGGCCACTAATTCAAAGTTAAAAAAGAAAAGGAGGAAAATATTATGCAGGCCAAACAAAACATGTCTGCAGGCCTCCTTTGGCAATTGGACAAGAGTATGTGACCTCTGACCCCAAGAAAGATTTCTAGTAGCACAGCGCTGTGTCATTGGTTTGGTTCTAGTCTACATTTTTATCAATGACTTTGATTAAGCTCTAGAAAACATGCAAAGCAAATCAACTATTGACCCAAAGCCAGGGAGGGGACAGCTGGATGATCGACTCAGGATTCTGAATAACTTCAGCAGACTGAGTCAGGGGATCAGTTGCACAAGAAGGAATTCTTGGACAAGCAAATGTTAGATCATGTAGGGTAAAAAAAAAAAATCAGCCATGCAAGTACAGATGGCTTAACAAGAGCACATGTTGGGGAGAAAATGCTGTAGCTTTTTCATTGCCTACAAATCAATAACGAGGCAACGGTGTGATGTGGTTGCCAAAAGACAAAAGCAATCTGAGACTGCGTCGAGAGGAGCAGATCCTCTCCTGTTTGGTCCAGCTTCATCTGGAGCTTCGCCCTTGGTTCTGGGAAACATTTGAGGAGGGACACGGAGAAACCGGAGCACATTTGGAGGGCTTCAGCTGGGAGGGTGAAGAGATTGGGAAGGATTCAGATGAAGAATGGCTGAGGATGTTAGGGCTACTTGCCTTAGAGAGGAAGTTTTGGAGACACATCAATGCTGGATTTTAACATCTAGGGAGTTGTCATGCTGATGAGGAATTGATTTGTTCTTTATGTCCAGGCTAGTGCCAAGGGCGAAATGGTACAAAGAGCCAGAGTTCCATCCAACACTCACATACTCTTCAAACATGTCTCTGGTTAGGGGAAGGGCTGCCAGAGAAGAAAGGCAGCCCCCAACACTACCCTTAAAAACAGGAATGTCAGAGCAGTGGCTAAGCCATCTTTGGCCAGGAAAATAGTGAAGGGAATGTGACCATTGAATGGGTGGCTGACAGAGCAGCAATGGACACAGCTGAAATGGAGTGTAGAAACAGCCCAAGTAGAGCACAGAGTTGGCCCAGCCACTGCTAAAAATATACAGCCACATAACAAACCTCTGACAGATAGGGGCAAAGAAGAGCACATCAAAGAGAAATGTGGAGGACAAGGGCAATGGTAGTGGGGATTTAAGAAAAATCCAAGTATCAGAGCCATTACAAACCACAGTTTCTAAAGGGTGAGCCACGCTATCTAGCATTGGTTGACAAAGGTGCAGCAGTTCTCCAGGGAGACAAGGGGACTGAGGTTCCACCAAATTTTAAGTAATGGTTGGGTTCCCTCTCAGTAGGCAGCATGTATCAGGGATGAGCTACAGTTCTAGAACAAAATCTCCTTGACTTCTTAAGCTACAAACCTCATAAATGAACTTGTTCAACCTCTTTGTAATATGAGTTAGGAAATCATTCCCCAGAAAGAGGAAGTGACTTGTCTAGGATCACATAATTGGAAAATGACAGAATCAGAATTTGAACCAGGTCCTTCCCAGTGTTCTTCATGATCTTCACGATTCGGTTTGGATGCCCCAAAGAAAAGGTGATCTCAGACTCACCCTTATTTTGATGACTTAAAAAATGGTTTCTATAGTAATTATAATGACCACCAAATACAGAGGCCTCAAGAAACTAAGAGATGGATCTTGGGACACATCCATTCTGCTTACCATTAATTTTCTCCTCAAGTCCTTTGGTTTGAGATTCATGTTCCATCATATTCTTTCCATATCATTGAACTTTCCTGTCTGGGGTTCCTTTGGGATCTTCTTGCCAAAATAAAGATCCAATAGGGTTTCTGGGGGGAAAAACTGGAGCCTTGTAAGCCCATCTATGGAGGCCAATTCCTAAATCCTCTTCATGTCCCTTCCTTTCCTTTGAAGTCCAGCTGGCATGATGAGGGAGGTGGAGGCCACCAAGGTCCTTCTGCCACACTGTGCCTGAACACCATCCACGGGCACAGACATCACCTGAACTGTTGCCATGTGACTCACTGTCCCTTGATCTCCTCAGAAGCACCACTGTACCATTGAAACAAGAGGTACAAAGGGGATGTGCCTGTAAGGATAGCTTGCTCCCCACTGAGGTACCATCATAGTCCAACAATTTCCCTTCTGCTTCCACTCCCCAGAGACCAGAGAAAGAGTGGAGAACCAATCTCTTGCTGGACAGACCATGCCATCAGACCTTGGTCCACCAGGCAGAACATCTCTCTCAGAGATTTGCCCATTATTCTGCTGAGGTGAGACTTCCTGGACACAGAGATGAAGAGGATCCACAGGTTTCTTCTAGGGACATCAACAGAGGTCTCATTTCCCTCTGTTGCCTTTCCCCTCTGTCCTTCTGTAGCTCAGTGATTTCATATTTCCATAGTTATAATTTTCTCAGTGAGTTATAAGAACTCTCCATTCTGAAATATAAGAAACCTGCTCCTTTCCCAGAATAGACTCGGTCTGGATTCTGTAGGTCCTTGGGTCACCAGATAAGGTGAATCCCCAAACACATAGTATAAGGGATTGAGTGTCTTCCAATGGCTGGAAGAAATGTACATTTCAGTGTTGCTGAAGGAAGAAAAGAATCCTGGGGTCCAGAGTCATTCCCTGTGCTCCTGTAGGTCTAAGGCTGCTCTAGAAAGTGTTTCAAACACCTCTCAGAGCAGGAAGGGAGATGGCCTTGTGGTGAGACAAGGAATGAACCCGAGCTAGAGACCAATCTTCTGTTCTTTGCTGCTTCAAATCACTTCATTCCAACTGTCCTGTGGTAGAATACGATGGACCTACCATTAAGAACTAACTCGTCATAGACTATGAGCTTGAATTTTGATTCTGCCAATCAGGAACAGCCAATGCAGTGATGCCTGCTCACCTGGGGCAGAGAATGATTCCAGGCTGCGACCAATCCTTTGTGGCTACACCTTTAAGTTGATCTGCAACTGAAGCTTGAGTGTCATTACAATTGTACCCATCAACACTATTGTCCTTTGCCAGATCCGAGAACATCTAATTCATTGTCTGCCCTTAGCATTTGGCCTGGCTCATGGCTCCATGAGAGCCAGGCTCCAAAGCAGTCCCCAGTCATCCCTGTCTTCTGTTATTCACACTCACATGCAGGTCTCTCCCGCTTTGAATAGAGCCAATCTGAATGATGCTGATTCATTGGCTCATAGGATATTGCAGAAATGACCAAGTGTGACTACTCAGGCTAGGTCTATAAAACATAATCACTGCTTCCTCTTCCCTTTGGCTTGAGTCATTCACTCTGGGAGAAACCAGTGGCCATACTGTGATGATGCTCAAGGAGCCCCACTGAGAGGTTCCCGCGGAGAGATCTGCATGGCAAGGAACTGAGGCCTGCTGGCAAGAGCCCTCCAGCAGCAGGTCTTCCAGGTGGAATCAAGCCTGTGGTCACCTGCAGGACCATCTGCTTGACTGCTCTCTCATGGGGGACCCTGAGCTGGGGCCACCCAGCTAAGCTGCTCTGGAATTTATGGCCTCTAAAAATTATAAAAGACAATACACATTTACCACTGTTTAAGTTGTCAAATTTGGGGGTTATTTGTTACATAGCCAGAGATAACAGATGCATTCGCCATGAAAGTTATGGTGAATGCATGAATGAATGAATGACAATGAACAAATAGATCCGACCATGCCTGTACATGATAGAGTGATCATTGGGGCTCAGTTCTATCAGAAGGAGGCAAAATTGCCCATGCCCTGCCACAAAAATGCCTCAATCCCAACCCACACAGGAGGAAGGAACTGGGCAGCCTAACATGGCTCCCTCTCCACCAAAAGAAACTCCTTTCCCAAACAACATATCTTTATTTTTTCCCGAACAGAAACCTCTAGATGCCTGAAACCTGTTTCTTTAAACCTCTATACCACTGCCCAGGCTCTTTACCCCTCTGTGAGGCTCTTCCCTAATTCCTGTTCCTGTTGCCTCCTGCTTGGCTCACAAAATGAGAATAAAAGAATCCCCAGAATAAACAGAGTGAGCCCTATGAATCTGCACAGACCTGTGAGCCTCAGGTTAAGAAACTCTGCATAATAGACTGCCTATGTGGTGGAATATTATACAGCTATTTAAAAGGTTGTGGTAGAAGAGCAATTCAAGGCAAGGAAAAATGTTTGTAATGTGCTGTTAACAGAAAAAGGAAAATACCTCACACAACAGCATGCACCTGAGCAAATCTGTTATGCAACTTTTATTATATTATTATTAATAACAATGATATAGTTTATGTACAAATACATGAATGATGCAATATATCCCCATACAAATTCAGGTATAAACAGGTTGATAGAGAAGAGAGTACAGTGGGCACTCCATACCTGTGAGTTCTGCATGCATCAATTCAACAAACCATGAATTGAAAATCTGCAGGAATAAACAAATTATGTTTGAATTGACATGGACAGGATTTTTGTCTTGTTATTCCCTAAATTTTTCAGTATAACAACTATTTACATAACACATTGCATTTAGGAATGCGACCATGCACAGATGATTTAGTCTGTGGGAGGGTGTGTGTAGGTTATGCCGGTTTATATGAGGGACTTGAGCATCCCTGGAGCTTGTTGTCCAGAGGGATGGGGGGGGTACCCTGGAGCCAAACTCCGATACTGAGGGACAGTTGTATGCATCAAATGCTAAGGATTTTCCTCTTTCAGTGGGGTAATACACATAATTTAAAAATAATTTTACTGGTCTGTAATATCCAAATTTTTCCACTGAACATGCTTATACTTAGAAAAAGAATGAGATTTTATTTCCAAAGGGAGAAGAGGCTCACCCCTGGCTTGGGACTGACTCCTCCACTTTGGAAGCAATCTTGATCATGGAAGCTGAAGGAACAAAAAGAATCTTCTGCCCCTGGTCCCGAAGTATCCCTGCAGTCACCAGGCAAGAGCTGATGGGGAGCGGAAGCCCGGCATGGCTCCCACCAGCATGCAGAGCCGGAGCAGCCCAGGGGCCACCATCTGGACTGGAAGGCCAGAGCCTTTTCCTTGAAGCACAGCAGGAGTGGGATGAAGGAGTGGTTGGGAGAGCAGGAGAAAAGAGCAGGAATGTGAAACTAGGTCGTCAGGAAATCGAGGAAATAAACAAGGGGTTCCGGTGAAGGGGAGGCTCCCTTTGATCCCGCGCTGGGAATGGGAGGGACTGACTCTGGGAAGAGTGACCAACTCACTGCGACATCCTCAGCCCACCTCAGACTGACACAGTCAGAGCCTTAGAACTGCACAGCTGGAGAGGGAAAGGGCCCAGGACCAACCCACTGGCCCCCCTCCACACCTCCCACTCCCCACCCAGACACACGTGGGCAGCTGCTGACTGCCGCGACCCCTCTCCCACTTCCTACGGCTGCCCCATCAAACCCTGAACGATGCCTCAACCCAACACCCGCCTTTGCTGCACCCATCCCTTTGCCTGGATCACTCTTCTCTCTCAGCTCTGAGAGAGGAACTTGTTTCCTTTAAAAATTAGCTCAGTTTGCCATTATTCAGAGCAGAATTATCTGTTAACACTTTCTTTTCTTTAATTAATTTCTAAAAATTGTGATAAAATACACGTAACGAAGTCCACCATTTTATCCATTGCTAAGTGGATTAAACGCACTCATGCAGTCGGCCGGCCGTCACCAGCGTCTGCCTCTGAAACTCTTTTCATCCCCGCAAACTGAAATCCTGTACTGGTCAAACACGGGCTTCCCATTGTCCCCAGTCCCTGACAATCACCTTTTTCTCCATGAATTTAATTAGTCTAGAGAATTCATATGAACGGGGTCATACAGTATTTGTCCTTTTGTGAGTTATGTTTCACTTAGCCTAATGTCCTTAAGGTTCACCCATGTTGTAGCCTGTGTCAAAATCTCTTTTCTTTTTAAGACTCAATCATCCGTGACATGTGTAGATCACGTTGGGTTTACTCATTCATTCATCCACCGATAGCACAGCGTATGGTGAATAATATTGCTATTAGGATCAAGGGTGTACAGTTATGTTATATACCGACTGTAGCAAACCTCACCTTGAATTTGTTAATATCCATCACTCACTATAAGCTGAATTGCTGGCTTTATTGGTTTCAGAAGTTTGTACGTACTTTTTCATATGCATACTACTCAGTGAGAGGCTTTTAGAACCTCCTTCTGTCTTATGCATGAGAAGTTTTGAGAAAGGGTCAACCCTAAGCTTGCACCCTGCATTGATCAAAAATAAAAGAATTCGGTGCATTTTTATCTTTATTGAATACTTAGGGTGGTAAGATAAGGTGTCCACATCCTAACCCCTGGAACATGTAAATATGTCACTTTACAAGGCAAAGAGGACTTTGCAGATGTGAAGAAGGATCTTGAGATGAGACGGTTCAGAATCATTGTGCGGGCCCAAGATAATCAGAGGTCATTATACAAGGGAGGTAGGAGAGCTGCAAACAGAGAAGGCGATGTGATGGCAGGGTGATCAAAGAAGGGGTCGTAAATCAAGGGATGCAGGTGACTTCTAGGGGGTGAAAATATAAGAGTATGGATTCTCCTCCAGAGCTTCCAGAAAGAACACAGACCTGCCGACATCTTGATTTTAGGACTTTTGCCCTCCACAATGCTAGGATAATAAATCTGTGTTAAACTATTAAGTTCGTAGTAATCTGCTATAGTGACCAGAGAGAACAAATACACTTACTATGTGCCAAGCTTGTTCAAAGCACAGCTTTCTTATTTTTTTTCCCTTTAATTTCTCCTAATGCCAGGACATAAGTGGTATTATCATTCCTATTATGTGGAAACTTAGGAATGGTAATTAAGTGATTTATCCAAAGCCTCCTGTTTACTGCTTTAGCTATTCAGAATCTTTGTCCACTACTTTTGGTAAAGCACCCCAATTTCTTTGAAATAGATTATTTCTTTTTTTTTTTTTTTTGTGGGTACCAGGGGTCAAACTCAGGACCTCGCACTTGCCAGGCAGGCGCTTATGCCGCTGAGCCATCTCATCAGCCCTGAAATAGATTATTTCTATCATCACACGTATTCTTAGTGAGAAAAATGTGTAACCATATGACATAAATGTGTAACATTACAAAAATATGTAAAATATGACATAAACCAGGTTCATTCCAGGACGTGAATATTATGAGAATCCCCTAAATGCAGAGTGGCTGGAGAAAATTTACTCCAATAGAACCGTCTGCGTGGTGTGTCCCTTGTTTCCTGACTGCCCCTCTGTCCCCTGCAGGAGAGGTCCCGAGTCCTGCCGACTGTCCCAGCCAGAGATGGTCTCTGTTGTTGTGTATAAGAAACTCTGCATCAAGACCCATCCTCCCCCTGAGATGAAGCACACGGAAGAGAGAGGAGCATATCAGACTCCTTGATCCCAGAATACCTGTCACAGCCAAGTACAGCAGATTTAGCGGGCAGAGCCCCCTGGAGTCCACACAGATAGCCAAAGGTCAACCAGATAGTAACACATACTTCTTCATGTCCTTTGTCTAAGCAGAATAAAAGGTGACCTGCAGGAAGGCCTTAAGAACCTCTGAACTTGCTGCTCCAATCGTTTGCAATAGATGCCCCCATCCTGTATATTTTATAGACTCCTTTTTCCTGAGATCCCTGAGCTGTCTCCTTGCTCACCTCACCCCACACTGCAATGATGTTGGTTACCTGTCTGGCTCCCAAAGACCTACTGAGAAGTTTCTTATACTTTTATACCCCTAGCACCTACCAGAGTGCCTGGCATGGTATCCATGAGGTTGACAGTGTAAGTTCAGGGGTGGGTGAGTGGGTAATTCCAGGAGAGGGATAAACTACTTGCCTCCTAAAGTAGGCTTCCATGGCTAAACCCTCAGACCGCCCTGGCACTGCTTGACATTTGTCCCAGAAAGTCTGGGTCATTTTGACATCCCAGCATTTTCCCACGCAGGGCAGAACTGTAAGAAGGGCAAATTGCACTCATGGTTAAGTGTTCCTGGTGTGTACATCATGCCCAGAAAATCGTTATTTTCATTTTTATGCAATTTTACCATTCCTCATCACACTTGTGTCTCAAAAAGTTATCCGTTAGATCCAGGAGGTTGACAGCATGTTGGCTTCATATGCATAGCATGACAACTATTTTCAAGAAAGATCCAGAAGACAAAAGCAAAAAGGCTAAGCTTGTCAATATATTGTTATTCTTCAGTGTTGGATTGACAACTTATAAAACTGAGGATAATCCACATTCAGTCTGTCTGTTTTCTTCTGAGACTTACTAAACATAAAGATCTGGGCTTATCCCCAGGATCCACAGGGAGGTAGAAGTTCCTGTAGTTGGGATAGTAGAAAGAGGAGGAGTTTTGAAACCAAACAGACGCAGGTCAAATTTCCGGCACAGACATCAAGCGGTGTGTGTCTCTTGGCAAGGCTGTCAGCTGCTGTGAGACACCATGTCCTCCTTCACCAAAAAGGAGTCCCAGTAGTGTTGGGAGGATTCAAGGAACCAATGAAGTCAAGTATGTAGCACAGGGCCAAGCACAGTGCCAGCACTCAATAATGACAGCTTTGGTTGGAAACCAACCAGCTGGAGTCTAGTCTATCTCAAGTTAACTATTTCTCTGGCTCTTGATTGTTTAGTCTATAAAATGGGAGAGGAACAGGCTAGACTCTGCTCTTCTGCCGTACTGACCTCTCGGTTCCTTGTAAGTACCTCATTCCCTAACCCTGGGGATTTTGTGCTCATGGGTCACACTAGTTACGATAGATCCAGCAGCGCAGAGAGAAAATCTAAAACAACAAACAAACAGACAAACAGAAACAGTATTAGCCAGGTGTGGTGGCACACATCTGTAATCCTAGCACTCTGGTAGGCTGAGGCTGGAGGATTCCAAATTTGAGCCCAGCCTGACCAACTCAGCAATTTAGCAAGACCCTGTCTCAAAATAAAAAGGGTCTGGAGATGTAGCTCAGTGGGAAGGCCCTGGGTTCAATCCCCAGTACTGAAAGAAAACAAAAATACCACTGTTAAATGATACATTAGTCTCCCGTTAGCCTTGGTATAACTCTTATGGTTATAGTCAAAGTTCAAAAATATTAAATGGAAAATTCCAGAAGTACATGGTCCATAAATATTAAATTTTGCATTGTTGTGAGTAGCATAATGAAATTACCAAACAGAAAAGACAGTGTACTTCCTACAAAGACTTTTGCGTGAATGTTTATAGCACCTTTATTTGTAAAAGCCCAAAGCTGGAAACAACATAATAGCCATCAATGCAATATGACTCAATAATGAAAGGAATGAACTACTGCTACTGTTAAAACATGCATAGGTTCACAGTTACCCTGAGTGAAAGAATTCAAGAAAAAAGAGTACTATGTGACTCCATGTATCCAAAATTCTAGGAAATGCAAACTAATATATAATGACCCAAAAGCAGATCAGTAATTACATGGCGATCATTAGGAAGGAGGGCAGGAAGGGAGGAAGATAAAATATGAAGTCATGAGAAAATTTTCAGAGGTGACAGATGTGTTCACTATATTATAATCATATTTTGCAGGCGTGTTTCATGATAACCCTTGTCAAACTGTATGCCTTAAATTTATTTTATGTCAACTATATTTAAATAAGGGTCTAGCAATACATTTTATAAAAGAAGAATTGCTGTGGGTGGTCAAAAATATTAGCATAAATCCAACAATAGATGAAAAACTAATAAAGACTAAGTAGTAAGCCTTCTTTAGCATAAACATCCTAAAAATACATTTCTATAACATTAGAAAACCTATGTATCAACCTATGTAAAACCTACATGAATCAACATATTAACAGATGTAAGAACAACCATATGATCTTTGTGTAAAATAAAATATTCAGGGCCGGTGAGATGGCTCAGCGGCGTAAGCGCCTGCCTTGCAAGCGCGAGGGCCCGAGTTCGACTCCTGGATCCCACATACGAAAAAAGGGCCGGTGATATCGCTCAGCGGCACAGGTGCCTGTTGGCGCGCGAGGTCCTGAGGTCGACCCCCCGGTACCCACAAAAAAAAAAAAATAAATAAAATATTCAATAAATGTAATATCTAACAAATCAGTAATATAGAGGAATTCTCTTATCTAATAATTTTAATAAATTGCATACCTAATGTAGAAATAAAAAGTTTCCTTTTAAAGTCAGAAATGATATAAATGTGATCCCTATTGCTACTTCATTCATGCATAAGACATAGTATCATCCATCCTCTATCCATAGCCTCCTCATTTTGGTTTCAACCAACTATAGATGGAAAATATTTTTTAAAAAATTATGAGGATGCCAAACAATTACAGTTTTCTTCCTTGTAATTATTCCCTAAGCAATAAAGTATAACAACTATTTATATAGAACTTATATTGTGGTAGGTGTCATATGTAATCTAGAGAGTGTTTAAAGAATACACAGGATGAACATAGGTTACATGCAAATACTATGCCATTTTGCACAAGGGACTTGAGCGTCCATGAATTCTGGTATCTGAGGAGGGTCCTGGAACCAGCTCTCTGAGAATACAGAAAAGCAACTGTATTTCTTTAGTCTATTCACAGTGCCTAGAATTCATGCAAATATGTGGATGGCGAGGTAACACCACCACCCCTAGTTGTCTGCAGCTAACAGGTTGAGATCCACTGCCACAGAGGATTATGGCTAAACATTATTCTCCTAAATATTTTTTCCCTGTGTAAGGATATGTCTTCTTTTTATGCATCTAATGTTGGGGAAACCAAAGCTTTCTGGAGGTTTATGGAAGTAGCAATGCTTATCTCTTAGAAGAGATATGTGGTAGGTAGTAAAATGCTTTAGGTGAGGAAACAAAGAGGTTTTAGATCATAGATCTTGTTTTCCATATCTATAACAATTCCGTGAGGCAGGTACTGTTGTTATCTACATATTAAAGATAGGAAAATTGAGGCACAAAGAAGATAAGGCAACTTGCCCAGGGTCACATAGCTACTAAGGGGTAGAGTCCAGATTTAATGTAGGTCTGTTTGATCTTATCACCTAAATTCTTGCATCTTACCAAGCTCCATAACTCTAAAAAGATTAAGAGTTTCACTGTTTCTTCAGATTACCATACCAAACAAAAAGAATAGTCACGTAGGTAATCCACATTGGCACATCATAACAAAATCAGTGTCTTTGAAGTCACTCAAGGTTTGGATATCTGCTCTGACATTTCTATTTGAATGACTTTAGCAAGTTTCCAAGACTTTCTGACCTGTTCATTCATTTATAGAATGATAATTATAAAAATACCAATTTTATAGAGTTGTCTGAAAGATTATTTACTCATTAAATTGTTCAACAAATGCTTGTTGGGCAATTGTCATGTGACTTTTACTGAAGTGCTTGCAATTCACAGAACAGACCAAAATTCTGTCTTCATAGGTATAGAAGCAATGGCACCTCAACAGCAATGAGCACAGTGAGAGCCCAGATCATGGTTTCTAATACCATTCTCCAATAAAAGGGAACAGGGCTCCTCGGAGACAAGGCAGTTTAATTTTGTTCTCTGAGCATGTTCTTACTTTCTGGCACTGCAATATATTGCAGGTTTACCTTGTATATTCTGTAATCAGACCCTAGAAACTGCCATGTCTCTAAGGAGCACACAGCCTGAACTACATAGAGACCCCGTCTCAAACACAAAACAAAACAAAAATACATATATGCACTGAACACCAAACACTGGCACATCTAACCTCATAAAACAGACTCTACTGGACATAAAAGATCAGATAAATATCAAAACAATTATAGTGGGGGAATCTCAATACTTCACTATCACAAATAGACAGATCAACTAGACCAAAAAAATCAACAAAGAAATATCAGAGTTGAACAAAACCTCCAAACAAAGGGACTTAATAGTTATCTACAGAGTATTCCACCCAACAACAGCAGAATACACATTCTTCTCAGAAGCACATGGAACTTTCTCCAAAATAGACCATGTATTAGTTAATAAAGCATGCTCAAATTAATGCAAAAGAATCAAAACTACCCATGCATATTATCAGATCATAGTACAATGAAACTAGAAATCACTGGCAAAAGAAACCACAGAAAGTATGCAAACATAGAAATTAAACAACACACTCTTGAATAATCAGGGGGCCACAGGAGAAATCAAGGAAGAAATTAGTTCCTAGAATAAAACAATAGTAGCAGAACAGCATACCAGATCCTATAGAATACAAGGAAAATGGTGCTAGTACAAGGAAGAAATTATGAATATCAGAGAAGAAATTGATGAAATTAAGACTAAAAAAATACAAAGAATAAGTTAATCATAAAGCTGGTTCTTTGAAAGAATAAACAAAATAGACAAGCTTTAGCCAATTTTACACCAAAAAAGGTAAGAAAAGACCCAAATCAATACAGTTAGAAATGAAAAGGTCGAGAGATCAACATGGCTAAATAGAGGAGGAGCCATATTGGAACAACTCAGTGAAAATCAACTAAAAATACAGGTAATAGGAAAAAAGGAAGGGACATACATCCTTTTTTATTTTTTTTTTTTGAGACAGGGTCTCACTATTCAGTCTAGAGTGGCCTTGAACTCACTGTGTAGCTCAGCTGGCCTCAAACTCACAGCGATCCTCCTGCCTCAGCCTCCCGAGTGCTGGGATTACAGGCATGTGCCATCACACCCAGTGGGACACATCCTGCTACCAAAATCAATCTGAAATAAGAGACTTGTAGATCAAACAAAACATAGACATAATACTTTATAAAATAGTGATCCAGCCCACAGGCCTGCTGGTGGCACTGCCGCCTGCATGCTGAACAAGATTCTGTGAAGTTTCCAAGAAATGGATGGACTGCAAATGTATGGCTAACTCAAGCCAAATAGGATAGATTTGGGATACAAGACCTCTTGCCTCTTGTGCTTTCCTCCACACAGAGGATATGGCAGCCTGGCAGCAATTTTTGCCAGTACTGCTCCTGCCCCAATGGGCTGCCAGCCTTTTTTTTTTGATCATGCAACAACAAGGTTAGGGACCACAGCAGAGGCAATCCATGACCTTTCCTGCCCTGGGACCAGTGAAAGCAACACAGATGTGTGGGATTTAAATAGTCCTGGCACTCCCACCATAGGAGAGGAGGTAGAAGCAGATTGAGCAGCCTTGGGCTGCCTCCAAGGCGGCAGCAGAAGCAGTGAGTCAGTAAGGCTAGGGAATGTTGTGGCGGTGGCGAAGGTAGTGAGTGGAACAGCACAACCCTTCCCACCCTGCGACCAGTGGCTTGAGAGAATTTAAGCAACCTTGCACTGTGGCACAGCAACAAGAGGGAGGTTGGCGCTCCCTCTGCAACAGAGGAGATCAAAGTGGGACCGGCTGTCTCCACAGTGACCACAGGAGCAGAGAGATAGAACCACAGCACCACCCCACCCCACCCTGCCCTGCAACAAGTGGCACGAGAGAACAGAGTTGTACCGGGGAAGTGGAACATAGAAGGCTGGTCTGACTGGGAGGAGCCAACTATCCCCACTGGGGGAAGCCTTGGGCTGTCGCTGTCTGAGAATGCCACAGCAACTAGGAGAGAGGCACAGAGACAAACAGGTTGTTTTTTTTTTTTTTTTTTTTTTTTTTTTTTAGGTCATTTAGGTCTTTACCTTTATTCTTGTTCTGATCTATTTGTCTTCTTTCTTTCTTTCCTCAACTATGTCTTTTGATTTTATGATTTTTTTTGTGAGTGAACATTGTCTCTAGTCTTTCTTGTCTGCTTTGATAATCATTTGTTTCTCCTTCATTCTCTCTCTCCTGCCCTCTTCTCCAGTTTTCCAAAGCCTCAGTGATCATCCTTTGTTCTCCAGCCTTGCTTCTACTATATTTCTCTTCACTTATCTCACTGTTTTACCCCCTATCCCTCTTAAATTTCCCCATCACAGGGTAAAATCACTCTACTCAGGGGAAATTCTTTGCATATAAGTTCCTGAACAATGTTGGATTTTGTTATATAACTGTAGATCTTGCCCCTGTGGTTAAAGGTACCAAATTAATAGTTACCACAGTTTGTCAGGTTTTAGCTTGTGCTTGAGGCTATTGTTATTGCTAATTGTACTACTTTAGCCAGGATGTCATACCTGTTGTAATTAGTTGTTCTCCCTTGTGTGACAACACTGTGATTGTCTGGGGTCATAACCATCACCATAGTGCAGTACCAAAGGACTGGGTGCTGAGCCAAATAGATAGCAACATCTCATCCTTAATAAATTGGGAAGGTAGGATCTTGGCATAGACACAAAGACCAAGAACAGCATACAACTAAAAGACATACCTGAGGAACAGACATTTCCTAGGGAAGCCTTGACATTAGTGATAAAGCTATCCACTATAAGAAACTTACAGGGCCGGTGAGATGGCTCAGTGGCTTAAGCGCCTGCTCGGCAAGCGCGAGGGCCCGAGTTCGACTCCCGGAACCCACATACGAAAAAGGGGCCGGTGATATCGCTCAGCGGCACGGGCGCCTCCTGGCGCATGAGGTCCTGAGGTTGACCCCCGGTACCCACAAAAAAAAAAAAAAAAAAAAAGAAACTTACAAGCATCAACACAGAAAACAAAATAAAATTTAAAAATAGAAAATGACAAGATGCAGAAGCAAAATGCAACCCTGGACCTGTAGCCCATCCAGGACAAATCCAGGGGACAAAGAAATAGAGGAAATCAGAAGTCACCTACCTGAATCTCTGGAATGATAGAAGTAAAAAAACCAAATGCATGAGGGTATAGAAGAAATCAGAGAAGAAAAAATCTCCCAGGTGAAAAAAGAGATGATGACCTTAATGATGGACTTGCTCAGCAAAGCTGAAGAAGATATAGATTAAAAAAAAGACAGAGAGAGAAGCATAGGAAAATTATGGAAACTATGAATAAACAGCATAGGAAATAAATGGAATTCATGAAACATTCAAACAGATACTCAGGAAATAAAAATTCCATTGCAAATTTACAAAACATACTGAACAAAAGTGAAGGCAGAGTATCAGACTTAGAAGACAGGATTGTGATTAGTGATCATAAAAAGAAAGATCTAAAAATAGCAAGAGACCATGAAAAAACACTCCAACAGCTGTAAGGTGATGTGAAAAAGAACAACATAAGATTGATTGGAGTTAATGAAAAAGCAAGAGTCAGCACAAAGGACACACAAAAAAAACCTGTTTGCAGAAGTAATGGCAGAAACTTTTCAAACATGGAAAAAGAATTAGGCATACACATATGTGAGGCATATAGAATGCCAATTAGTCATGACCAAAGTACATCTACACCAAGGCGTATAATAATCAAGATTCCAGAAATTCAGGACAAGAACAGAATAGTAAAAGATGTTAGAGAAAAGAAACAAATCACCTATAAAAAAAGCTCATCAGAATCACAGCAGACTTCTCAACACAAACTCTTAAGTCAAGGAGAGCTTGGAGTAAAGTATTTCAAATCCTGAAAGAAAACTATTTCCAACCCAGACTGATGTACCCTACAAAACTATCTTTCAAAATCAATGGAGAAATAAGATACTTCCATGACAAAGAACAACTGAAGAAATTCGTAACCACCAAACCAGCCCTCCAAAATGTTCTGAAGGATATTTTAGAAAGAGATAAAGAAAACTATAATCACAAAAACACCAAAAGAGAGAATCCATTAGGTAAGACTAGCAATTAAACAGAGGGGAAAGACAGGGAACCAACAACAGGAAAATAAAATGACAAGGACAAGTAAATATGTATCAGTTATCACCATCAATGTAAATGCTCTCAATTTACCGATCAAAAGAAATAGACTGGCAGAATGAATCAAGAAACAAGACCCAACAGTATGCTGCATGCAAGAAACACATTTAACTCAAAAAGAAATTCATCAACTGAAAGTCAAAGGATGGCAACAATACTTCATGCAACAGGAACCCAGAAAAAAGCAGGGGTAGCTATTCTATTTGCACACAAATTGAACTTCAAGCCAAGACTGATCAAAAGAGACAGAGAAGGTCACTACATACTTGTTGAGGGAAAATTCCAAGATGAAGAGATAACAATCATAAATATATATGTACCAAATACAGGAGCACCCAACTGTATAAAACAAATATTAATGGACATGAAAAATCAAATAAGCACTAACAAAATTGTAATGGGAGGCCTTAATACCCCATTGTCACAAATAGATAGATCATCCAGACAAAAAATCAACAAAGAAATATCAGAACTGAACCAAACCTGTAAACAAATGGACTTAGTAGATATCTACAGAGTGTTCCACCCCTCAACACCAGAATACACATTCTTCTCAGCTGTACATGGGACATTCTCCAAAATAGACCACATACTAGCTCATAGAACATGTTTAAGTAAATGCAAAAGAATTGAAATAATCCCATCATATTATCTGACCATAGTGCAATAAAATTGGAAATCAATGGCAACAGAAACTGCAAAAACTACATAAACACATGGAAATTAAATAACACCTTGCTGAACAACCAATGGGTCACAGATGAAATTAAAGAAGAAATTAAACAATATCTACAATCAAATGAAAATGCAAATACAACTTACCGGAACCTGTGGGATGCAATGAAAGCAGTCCTAAGAAGGAAATTCATAGCAGTGAATTCTCACATCAGGAAAACGGAATGACAAATATACAACCTAATGCTGCACCTCAAGCTTCTAAAAAAAGAAGAGCAAGAAAAACTCAAAACCCATGCAAGGGAGGAAATTATAAAGATCAGAGCAGAAATTAACACAGTGGAGACCAACGAAACAATTCAAAGAATTAATGAATCGAAGAGTTGGTTCTTTGAAAGAATAAATAAAATTGATAAACCCTTAGCCAACCTTGTCAAAAACTGAAGAAAAAAGTCAAATTCATGCGATAAGGAATGAAAAGGGTGAAATTACTACAGATCCTGCAGAAATTCAGAAGATTATCAATACCTACTTTGAGAACTTTTATTCTAATAAGATGGAAAACACAGGAAAAATGGGCAGGTTCCTAGATACATATGAATTACCAAAGCTGAACCAAGAAAATATAAAAATTCTAAATAACCAATATCACTCAATGAAATTGAAGATGTAATTAAAAACCTACCAACAAAGAGAAGCCCAGGATTGAAGATAACAATATGCAATGTATCAACCATTGTTAATTTCCTATTGCCTTGTTTTGAAATTTTTTTTGAAATGCTGTATCATTGTTTTTATTTTTTTCCCTTTAAAAAAAGAAGAATTTAAACAGTTTTTACAATTAAATGATAATGCCAATACAACATACCAGAACTTGTGGGATGAAATGAAAGCAGTCCTAAGATGGAAATTTACAGCAGTGAATTCTCATATCAGGAAAACAGAATTAGCTCAAATAAACAACCTAATTGAACCTCCAACTTCTAGAAAAAGAACAACTCAAGGCCAAAGCTCTTATGAGGGAGGAAATTATAAAGATCAGAGCAGGAATTAATGCAATTGAGACTAAGAAAACAGTACAAAGAATCAATTAATTGAATAATTCGTTCTTTGAAGATTGAATAACATTGATAAACCCTTAGCCAACCTTATCAAAAAAAGGAAAGAAAAGACTCAAATTCATGCAATTAGAAATGAAAAGGGCAAAATCACAATGGACCCTGCAGAAATCCAGAAGATCATCAATACCTACTTTGAGAATCTTTAATCTAATAAGATGGAAAACACAGAAGAAATGGACAGATTCCTGGATGCATATGAATTACCAAAGCCGAATCAAGAAGATATAAAAATTCTAAATAACCCAATATGAGTCAATGAAATAAAAATGTAATTAAAAACTTACCAACAAAGAAAAACCCAGGTCTTGATGGATTTACTGCTGAATTCTACAAGAAATCTAAAGAAGATCTAATGCCAACACTCCTCAAACTCTTTAATGAAATTGAAAAGGAAGCAATACTCCCAAAGTCATTCCTGGAAGCAAACATTACCCTGATACCAAAACCAGAGAAGGACAGAACCAAAAATGAGAACTACGGGCCAATCTCCCTAATGAATACAGATGCAAAAAACTCAGTAAGATACTGGCAAACAGAATGCAGCAAATCATCAAGAAAATTATACACCATGACCAAGTAGGTTTCATCCCAGGGATGCAGGGATGGTTTAACATATGCAAATCAATAAATGCAATATACCATATCAACAGAGCCAAGGACAAAAAAATCACATGATCATCTCAATAGATGCAGAAAAAGCATATGACAAAGCCCAATTCCCACTCATGATAAAATCCCTACTTAAATCAGAATAGATGGTTTTTACCTCAATCTGTTAAAAGCCATCTATGACAAACCAACAGCCAACATCATACTAAACAGCCAAAAACTGAAAACTTTTCCTCTAAAATCAGGAACAAGACAAGGATGTCCACTACCATCACTCCAATTCAATATAGTTCTGGAAATATTAGCCAGAACAATTAGACAAGAGAAATAAATAGAAGGAATAAAGATAGAAAAGGATGAACTGAAATTATCATTATTTGCAGATGGCATGATACTCTATATAGAAGATCCCAAAAACTCCACAAAAAGACTTCTAGATTTCATAACCAAATTCAGTAGCATAGCTGGATACAAAGTCAGTGCTCAAAAATCAATAGCATTCCTGTACACAAACAACAAACTCACTGACAGAGAAATTAGGAAAACCACACCCTTCACAATAGCATCCAAAAAATGAAATACTTAGGAATCAATCTAACAAAAGAAGTAAAAGATCTCCACTCTGAAAACTACAGTACTCTGAAAAAGGAGATTGAAGAGGATATCAAAACTGGAAAGATATTCCTTCCTCTTGGGTAAGAATAACCAATATAGGGAAAATGGCCATACTTCCAAAATTGTTATACAGATTTAATGCAATCCGAATCAAAATACCATTAGTATACCCCAAGGAACTAGAGAAAACATTCCTAAAATTCATTTGGAAACAGAAGAGACCTAGAATAGCAAAAGCAATTCTGGGCAACAAAGGCAAGATGGGGTGTCATCACAATCCCTGACTTGAAATTATACTACAGAACTATTGTGATAAAAATGGCATGGTACTGGTGAAAAATAAAGTAAATAAAATAAAGAAAAGAAAAGAAAAGAAAAAAGACCTGAGGATCAGTGGAATAGAATAGGAGATGCAGAAACTAATCCAAACACACTCAGCCACCTCATCTTTGACAAAAGGCCCAAACACCTTCACTGGAAGAAAGATAGCCTTTTTGATAAATGGTGCTGGAAAAACTGGCTCTGCACATGCCAAAGACTAAAACTAGACCCATGTCTATCATCATGCACTAAACTAAAATCAAAATGGATCAAACATCTAAATATTAAAACAGAAACACTAAATTTGCTGAAAGATAAAATAGGTAGGACTCTTGAAGACATAGGTATAAGCAAAGACTTCATAAACAAAACCCCGACTGCATGGGAAAAACTACAAAGAATCAACAACTGGGATTTAATCTCATTAAAATCTTTTGCACAGCCAAAGAAATCACCAAGAGAGTGAAAAGACAACCCACAGAAGGTTGTTCCTCAGACAAAGGACTAATATCTAGAACATATAAAGAATTGAAAAAAATCAGACCCTCCCCCAAATTTAAAGATCCAATCCAAAAATTGGCATCTGAGATGAATACACACTTCTGAGATGAAGTAGAAACAGAAAATAAATATATGAAAAAGATGTTCAACATCACTGGTCATTTGAGAGAGATAAATTAAAACAACCCTAGATTCCATCTCACTCCAGAAAGAACAGCTATTATCAAGACATCAACCAATAACAAATGATACTGGGGATGTGGGAAAAAAGAAACCCTTCTCCACTGTTGGTGGGAATGTAGACTGGTGCATCCATTGTGGAAATCAGCGTGGAGATTCCTCTAAAAACTGGGACTAGAGGTCCCATTTGACCCAGCTATTTCCCTTCTTGCTATCTTCCCAAAAGAATTAAAAGCATCATATCACATCAATATATGCACACCCATATTTATAGCAGCACACTTTGTAATAGATAAATCTTGGAAATAACCCAAATGCCCATCAATGTATGAATGGATGAAAAAGATGTGTTTTTTTTTCTATACAATTGAGTAGTACTCAGCTATAGAGAAGGATAAACTTAAGACATTTATAGCTAAATGGATAGACCTTGAGACCATACTCTTAAGTCAATAAATCAGACAAACGTGTAAATATCACATTGTCTCTCTGATGTGAGAAAGAGAAACTGAAAGTGTTAATAAGAAGCAAAATGTATAATAGACATTGTGAAACAGGAAGAAATTGTTCAAAAGGAAAGGGGAACTAGGGAGGAGGGAAGGGGAAGGAAGGAAGGAAAAAGAAAAAATGAGAAGAGAAGGATAAAATGGAAACAAAGCTTTGTAAATAAGGAGGGGAAGAGGGGTAGGAGGGAGGGGAGGGGTATGGGAAAAAAAGAGCAATCAAGATATATCACATACAGGCACAATTTCCCTATGATGAATGCATTCATTGTGTATATCTAAATTGTACCAACAAACTTAATTTAAAAAAAAATTTAAGGGCCAGTGAGATGGCTCAGCGGCATAAGCGCCTGCCTGGCAAGTGTGAGGGCCCAAGTTCAACTCCTGGAACCCACATACGAGAAAAGGGGCCGGTGATATCGCTCAGTGGCACGGGCGCCTGTTGGCGCGCGAGGTCCTGAGGTTGACCCCCGGTACCCACCAAAAAAAAAAAAAAAAAAAAACCTTAACTCCAAAATTTGGAAAATTCAAAGGAAATGGATAGATTCCTAGATACATATGAATTACCATACTTGAACCAAGACAATATAAAATTCCTGAATAATCCAAAATAGGCAATTAAATTGAGGCAGTAATTTAAATAAAAAACCTACCAAGTAAGAAAAGTCCAGGAACCAAAGGATTTGTTGCTAAATTCTATAAGAACTTCATGATCTAATGCTAGTACTCCTCAAACTCTTTAATGAAATTGAAAAAGAAGGATACTGCCAAAGTCAATCTTGGAAGGTAGCCTTGCCTGGATTCCAAAACAAGCCATGGAGGAAAGATAGCCTCTTTAATAAATGGTGCTGGGAAAACTGGCTATTCAGATGCAGAGGAATGAATCTAGTCCCATATATTTCACCATGTACTAAACTAAAATAAAAATGGATCAAAGATCTAAATGTTAAAACAGAAACAGTTAAACCGCTGAAAGATAAAATAGGTAAAATTCCTGAAAACACAGGCATAAGCAAAGATTTTCTGAACAGAACCCTAATAGTACAAGAAATAACACCAAGAATCAACCAATGGGATCGTATCAAATTAAAAGGCTTCCGCACAGCACAGGAAACAGTCAATGGCATGAAGAAACAACTGAAAGAATGGGAAAAATATTTGCCAGCTATTTCTCAGAGGACTAATCTCTACAAAATATAAAGAACTCAAGGACCGGTGAGATGGCTCAGCGGCATAAGCGCCTGCCTTGCAAGCACGAGGGCCTGAGTTCGACTCCTGGAACCCACATACAAAAAAAGGGCTGGTGATATCACTCAGCGGCACGGGTGCCTGCTGGCGCAAGAGGTCCTGAGGTCGATCCCTGGTACCCACAAAAAAAAAAAAAAAAAAGAACTCAAAAAGTTAGACCTCCCAAAATAAAAGACGCAATCAAAAAATGGGCCAGTGAAATGAATAGACACCTTGCAAGAAGAACTACAAATGGACAATAAATACACAAAAAATGTTCAGTATTTCTGGCCATCTGAGAAATGCCAATTAAAACAACATTGAGATTCCATCTTGCTCCACAAACAATGACTACCCTCAAGCAATCAAGTAATAACAAATGCTGGAGAGGCTGCAGGGGAAAAAGAAATCCTTCTATGTTGTTGGTGGGAATGTAAACTAGGACAACTATTATGGAAATTCAAGTGGAGATTCCTCAAAAAACTAAAAGTAGAAATTTCTGGGTATCTTCCTGCAATATTTAAAGACGTATTACTGTGATACATGCATACCCACATATCAGCACAATGACAGCACAATTCATAATAGCTAAATCTTGGAAGCAGCTTGAATGTCCACCAACAGATGAATGGATAAAGAAAATGTGGTATTTATACACAATGGAGCGCTACTTCACCAAAAAGAAGGATAAAGTTGAGTCGTAGAAAAATGCATGCAGCTTGAGACCATAATATTAAGTAAACTAAACCAGACACACACAAAAATTGAAAAAATAACAAAAAATTATTTTCTCATATTTCTGGAATTGAGAAGCCCTCAATGAAAGTGTTGACAGGGTTAGTGCCTTCTAAGGTCTCTCTCCAATGGCTTGCAGATGACCATCTTCCTTCTTTTCCTTCACATGTTTTCTGTTTATGTTTACATCCAAATTATTCTTCTTATAAGGACACCAGTCATTGGATTAGTGCCCACAATAAAGACTTCATTTTAACTTTATTACCTCTTTTAAGACTTTCTTAAATATGAACACATTCTGGGGCTTAGGACTTCAACATATAAATTCTGGGAAAACACTTCCAGCCCATGATGGTTGTGCTTGGTGACTTGGTTCCAAAGAGCAGGCTACAAAAAAAGGAGGAAAAATATAACTTTATACAGGTTGAGTATCCCTTATTTGAAATGCTAGGAACAAGAATTGTTTCAGATTTTGGAATTTTACATAGGTTGTAATAGACTTTATGGGTTGAGCCACCCTCATATGAAAATCCAAAGGATTTGGCAAAAGCTGGTAAACACAACCTCACCAGGGGATCAAGGTTAACATCATCCATGATAAATCATGCTAATAGCATAATCTGAGTAATGAGAAAGGTACTTCACCTTTACAGTCTTCCTTATAGAAACCCATAACTCCTGTCTCACCATGAGAAAAACATCAAGTAAACCTCCTAAAGAGAAACATTCTTCAAAATACCTGGCTAATAGTCCTTAAAACTGTCATTATCAAAAACAATGTAAATCTGAAAAACTGTCACATACTGTAGAAAACTAAGGACACACAATGAAAGGCAATCTTGTACCCTGGATGGGACCACGGAACCAAAAAGGGATTGCTGTAGTTTGGATCTTAAAAAGATCCAAGGCCTGTGCATTTAAAGACTTGGTTCCCAGCTTGGCCACTTTTGGAAGGTGGTGGAGTCTTTAAGAGGTGGGGCTTAGGGTATTTGAGGAGCTCCCATAAAGGATCACGAGATGACAGGCTCTTCACCTCTCTTTACCACTTCCTGATCACCATAAGGTGAGCAACTTGTTCCACCATGTGCTCCCGCCTTGATGTGCTGCCTCACCACAGGCCCTAAAGCAACAGGGCCAACAGACCATGGACTGAAACTTCCCAAATTATGAGCAGAATATACCCTTTTGGTCTACAAGCTGAGCAGGCCTTCATGGATGGATTGATGTTGTTATCACAGGTGTGGGTTAGTTATTGCTGGAGCAGGTTACTATAAGGACAGTCTGCCCTTCCTGCTTTGTCTATTTTGCCCTCTGACTTTCACCATAAGATAACACAGCACAAAAAACCCACACCAGATGCTGTTGCCAGGCCCTTGCACACCCTGGGCTCCTGAATCATGAGCCAAATAATCTTCTTTTCTATATCAATTACCCGGGCTGTTGTCTTCTGTTATAGCAACAGAAAACAGAAGACAGTACCATAGTAAAATAAGTAGTTAACCAAAGGAAAAGCTGGGTGTGGTGTTCATAGAAACTCTATCATCTGTTTAACTTTTCTGTACATATAACAGTTTTCTAAATTCTTAAAAACCTTAAGAAATATCCTGTCTTTATGGATTTATAGTCAGGTGGGTGGGAGAGGGGATAATGAACAATAAACAGTAAATAAATAAATTTAAGTAGGTTATGTAATTATTTTAAAGAAATAAACACCCTTACTGTAATTATGCATATGGTGGCCCTACTTTCCAGATTTTTTGGTAGGATGGTGTTCCTATAATGAATTGTATTATAAAGAATGTGTAACAGAGAGCAAATAGAAACAATGCTAAAATTCTTTGGGTTGCAAAAGAAAGGAAGATTAAAATATTTGCCACAGATAATCCACAAAATTAGATGGAATCTATTGGCACATCTAAGACCAATGGCTGTCTGCTGCACTGAAAAAAAATCTCTGAAGAAATAAAATTTCTAAGAAACTAAGCTCACAAGCCCAAGATTTGGGAAGTTCTATTTTAAAATCATTTAGGGAGTTCCTGTGGCATGTAAGCTAGGCATCATTATTCTCAGAATAATCCTGCAAAGGAAATTATATTATACCCATTTTACACATGGAGAAGCCAAGGCTCAGAATGCCTAAGAAGCTTGCCCAAAGTCATGAGACTCAAGCGTTAGTGCCACCTAGATGTCTCCCTCCTGCTACTCTTCTACACTGGGGACCAAAGCACACACATTTGTTCTGCTCTTAGCAATCACACAGACCCAGCAGCCCACATTGCCATAAATAGGCTGGCCAGGCACCACCCCCCAGCCCACCCCAGCACATGCTGAAGAACCAAAAACCTTCCATTGATGTGGTCCCACAGGAAGCCTGTGCTGAAAGCAAACACACACAGAGCTGATGGCGGTGACTCA
This sequence comes from Erethizon dorsatum, assembly GCA_028451465.1. NCBI lineage: Eukaryota > Metazoa > Chordata > Mammalia > Rodentia > Erethizontidae > Erethizon > Erethizon dorsatum. The sequence goes on from CM051826.1 coordinate 14,498,339, forward strand.
CAACTTCTAACCCTCTTTCTAGCCAGTTGCATAAACTTTTCCAGGGTATTGAAGTCTTGTAGAAATAGTGCTTCCTGGGAAGATATCAAGGAAAATGTTCCAGGAGCCAACCAGCAAGCCCAACTCGGGGAGTTCTCGGCCCCTTTTTGAGGTTTCTCTTTTTCTTTCCCTCAGCAATTCCTTTCAAAAAAATTTTTTTCCCTCACCATTGACCTTGTTAGAGTTGCTAGTACTTTTTCCCCTTACACTGTGGCACTTCTGTAAATGTTTTTGTTCTTTGTTCTACTTCCTGCACTCTTTGAGCTTGGCTGTGATGTCTGTTCACTGAGGCCTTTCTGATCCAATTGCCCCTTGCCTGTACATCCTCTCCCCAGGTATCAAAAACGAGGGCAGCCGGGCCTGGAGGGCCCCTCATTAGACAGAGGCAGCACAGCTCACCCACCAGTCACAAGCAGAGAGGGCAGAACCGACTGCACGAATGACCACTATTGAAAAGAAAGCTCCAGGGGTGAGCGAGAGACACAGACTGGCAGAGTCAGAAGCAGAAGGTTAAAAATAAAAAGAATAGAAAAGAAAAAAAAAAAAAAAACCACCAAAAAAATCTGTTTTCTGACTGCCTAACCAGCTCCTTTTTCAGAGCCTGAGGCTTCCCAGAAAAACGTCCTGTGAAGAGCAGATCAGTGCCTGCTGCAAATCTGTCATCAGAAGGCAACACCTCAGGTACCATCAAGCATTCATGCCCAGCACTGTTGGATGTGCTCCGTTCTCTGGGCCGCGGATGGGAGGTGCTTCTATCCCAGTAAACTCAAGCCCGGATCACAGGAGTTTGTGGTGGTCACCTCTAGCGGATTGGAGTCCAGGAACTGCTTGGGTCCAGAGGAGTCAGACTTCTTGGAGAGCGGGCAGAGGGAAAGGGGCCCTGGAGAGCTGCCAGGAGAGGGCTGGGGGCAAGTGGAGGCCTAGACAGAGAGCTGCCACGGTCGGCAGGGGCACTGGCTTTCCACCGAGCTCAGGGCCTGGCTGGTTACAAAGAGCTCTGTTTATTCTGGGTAGTATTAGCAGTGCTGGCCTTGGGCATCAGAAGACCTGGCTTAGAGCCCCTGCTGACCCAGTGTGATCTTGAATAAATCATTCCAACCCTCTGAACTTTTCTTTTCCACAAAGTGTGGACAATTCATTGTCTTCGTTCAGCATTGAATACATGCTTCCTTGAACACCTAGTACATGCCAGTTGCTGTGATAAGAAGATATCAAGATGATACTTTCTCTCAAACACCACTTATTGAAGTCAGGTAGATGGACACATAAAAAGGTCATTAAAATGCCAGGTGAGGAGTAGAAAGAGGAATACACAGGGTGAGGAAACAGTACAGGGGAAGTAGTGATTATTTCTTTATAGGGAGAGGGTTACTATAGAGTCTGGAAAGTTAACTTAGAAATTTGATAGGAAGGAGATGGAGAAAGAGAAAATCACATTGAAAGTAAGAAATGTACTTGGTGCATAGGGTGGTATGCTTAATGAATGGTGATGTGTTTTGTAGAGATGGAGCGTAAGATAAAAGGTGCATACAGAGTCCGCCAAAAAATGTATACACACTTCAGGAAAAGAAAAACCTGTATAAATATTTTAATACTAAATTTACTGGGGCCGGTGAGATAGCTCAGTGGCATAAGCACCTGCCTGGCAAATGCGAGGTCCTGAGTTCGACTCCTGGAACCCACATAAAGGAAAAAAGGGGCTGGTGATATTGCTCAGCGGCACAAGCACTTGCTGGCAAGCACAAGGTCCTGAGGTTGACTCCTGGTACCCACATAAAAAATAAAAAATAAAAAAAATAAATTTACTGAGACATCACAAGATTAATACAAGTTACCTTTGGCCTCTACAATTACAAGAAGTGCTCAGAGTGGAGGCCATCATCTTCCAGACATTTATTAGTACGGCAAAGTGCTGCTTGGGTAACCTTGGTCATTGAGATTGCTGCACATGCATTTTCAACTTCTTCTCTAAGGGCCGGCAGTGTAGTGAGTTTTCTGCAATATACAACATCCTCTAGGTTCCCCCACACAAGGGTAACACCACCTGTTGAAAAAAATCACACTATTTTTCTTTTCCTGAAGTGTGTATACATTTTTTTTGTGGACTCTAAATGTGTGTGTGTGTGCATGCAACTGCATGTGCACAAATGCACGCGTGTGATGTGGCACAAGGTGTGTGTGTGAGGGGGTACACGATGAATGTGTGTGTATGCAAGCATAAATATATGTTTGTGATGCAGACTGAAGACTCGGATAAGGCAAATGAAATGTTTGCCTACAGCCCTAAGTTTAAATAGGCAACAACAAAAGCTCAAGATTAGTGCAAAATATCCTCTTGAAAAAGAATTTTTCAAATGAAGGCATTCACCTGCATGACTCACTGCCTCTGCCTCACCTTGCTACCAGTCCTATCAGATCCTCCCACTCTTGAGGGAGCCCAAACGTGCTGCATCATCCCTAAAATGCGGCATCTGCCTCGCCTCTTTAAAGAGTACCTTCCACTAGTCTGAGTGGAAGGGGAAGCAGGCTTGCTAGCTTTATTTTTGGCTGCCATCCTTAACTGGGGCACTGTCTTTCCTGAGTCCAGTGCTTTTGGAGGGGGAATGATCCTGGGTTGGATCCCACTTCCCTTGACCTCCTTAATTCTCCCCAGCACACACATGCTGTCAACATTAGGTTTTTGTTTGTGTAATAAACATTGCTGAAGATACAGAGAGAAACAGATGAAAATTATGTAAGAAAATCTGTTCCAAACTGAATTTGAAATACTCATGTTTCCAGAATGGAAGAGAATAGGAGAAAGAGAAGACAGGACAAATGCTTCCTATTTGTGCTTTCTTGCCTCAAGATCATTTACCTTTCCTCCCTCTGCAGGCTCAGTCACTTCCCCAACACCTTTCTCCCTGTCTCTCCTATCCAAAGTGTTGTCTCATCTGGGAGCTGTTTTGCCACTGCCAGTGCAGCCCATGGGATGCAATAATCCCTGAAACAGAACCTAACATCTGAGTTACTGTCTGGACCGACACCGTGGAGGTCTTCAGTGGGGCAGTCCCGGAGGGCATTGATCCTCCATGCACGGTCCCTTCCAAACTCTTACCACTATCAGGACTCTGGGCTTGAACAGAATACATTTACCTTCCCTAGATAAAATGCAAATGAGGGAGACAGTGGAGCCTAGGTTCATACTTAGGGTAATAAACATTTTTCAAAATCCACATAATTGGTCAAGACTTTCCTAGCTCCTAATAAACTGATAAAGGGAGAGCAATTTCCAGTCCCATTTCTGCTTTTCTTCTGTGTCTACAAGTTCACAGAGCACAAGAAGCGCGACCTGTAACATTGCCTTCACAAACACTCGAGCATCTTCACATCTACCCTAGTTACACAAAAACTGGGCAGAAGTTTTGAAATGACGCTTTTTCTCCACTTTGGCTAAGCAAAATTTGTGAACAGGTCTATCAACACTCTTCCCTATCTCTGAAAGTAGAAGGGAATAGCAGTATCAAGGTTTGTTCTCCTCAACCCAAAGCAAACATTTGAAAAAGAGAAGAGAGAGACTATCCTAGGTTTACCATAGGTGTTACTGAGTTGCCCCCTAAGTGAGGGAGGAAGTGAGAACTAACGACAAAGTTCTACTGTTGTGACTATGAGGTCATGTGATAGTCAACAATAGAGATAAAAAAGATCTTGTATCCAGATGAGCAGTCCAGTGATCTGTCCAGCAGATCTTGCTCCTTCTCGATCTATACACTAAATCCAATGGTTTGAACCATATCCCGAGGGAGCGCAACAAAGTCATCCTGTAAGATGGATGCAATTCATATAATACTAAACATGCATATTTTTTAAAAATATCATCCTTATCTGCACTTCCAGGAAGTGCAGAACAAGTAACTGGGACCAATCTCCCCAACTACTATGTACAATGAGAAAAGTTTGACAAAATATGCAGTGTGGTCAAAATATATGGCGAATGTTTAAATTTCAAAAATGTATTACAGTAAAGACACGTTGCCATTAACGTATCCCATCACTCTCGCCACCTGCTGAAGCAGTCCTGGTAGTCCTCCTGCATGAGTACATTTAGTTATGGTGTTGTGGCTGCCTCGATGTCCTGAATCAATTCAAAACATTTACCTTTCATGGCCTTTTTGGCCTTGGGGAAGAGCCTGATATCACAGTTCCAGATTCAGTGAATAAGTTGGATGAGGACATACCATAATGTTTTTAGGAGCCTGCTTTTCCATTGGATGGCACTCAGAAGCAGCATTCACCATATTTTTAAAATCACAACTTGTAAAGACACTCATGAAAAAGGACTTTCAGAACTGGTTCAGAAAGTGGCAAGAAATGGGATGTGTGTTTGAAGGAAAAGACAGTATTTTGAGGAGGACTGATGGCAATGTGTCTTTTAGTGTAATACATCTTTAATTTAAATTTAAACACATACCATATCTTTTGATCAACTCTTGTGTTCTTAAAAGTATTGTAAGGAGCAGAATGTTCACAAGATAGAGAAGAAATGTTGGACCATGGTCTAGGGGAAGATGACACCCCAGACAGGTGAGCCTAAATTTTAGGACTGCTTTTCTTCTGGGGGCATTTGGCAGTTCTAGAAGACACTTAGAAGCTGAAAAGGTGACGAGGACTCTTTACAGTTACATAATGATAAAAGGGTAAATTTGTCCAGCATCTGCCAAAGTTGGGTGGGATGTAGTAAAACTTCCATGGCTCAGCAAGAAAAGATTTACAGCAAATGCCACAATCCAAATTTCAACAATCTCAATGGAAATTGTGTTAAGGTCATGCCATATTGCTAATGTTCCCTGGCACCCTGTAGAAGCAAATGAAAATTCCTTGTGGAAGAAGATAACCATCACCATAATCCTCAAATCATTTCTGCGAATCAGTTTTTTAAGCTCAAAGCCCAGCTCACAATTATCATCACCAATAGAAAAAGAGGCAAGGAAAAAAAATTAAAGACAACAACAGACAAAACATGAGATAATGGGATACTACACTCAATAGAAAGAGATCCACAGAGACTCCAGATATTGAATTATTAAAGGCTTTAAAATAACTGTGCTTACTGTGATAAGGAAGAGAAAGATAAATATTTTTAAACAAAGCATAAAGCTTATTTAAAGCATATTTAAAGTATAAAGAATATAGCATATTTCAAAAGTAGTTAAAAGAAAAACTAAATTATACAATAACAAAAATTAAGAACTCAGTGGACAGATTTTTTTTAAAGATTAGACAAAACTGAAAAAAAAATCAGTAAAATGGAAAATATGTCCAAAAACATCAGAATGAAGAGGGGAGGGAAGACAGAAACGGACAACAAAGTAATAAGATCTAAAAAAACACGTGTACCTGGAGTACCAGAAGGAGAGAGAATAGAACAGAATTAATTTTTGAAGAAATTTTGACAAAGAATTTTCCAAAAAAGACATTAAACCACATATTCAAGAAACCCTATAAACCTGTCAACCTCAAACCAGAATGGAAGAAATTAAAACATATCTAAATTTAAGTTAATCATATGAAACAGATGAAAATCAATGAGAAAATATTTAGTAACAATAAAACGTTAAGATGATAGAATTACGTCTAGAAAGTACTGAAAGAAAATACTTGCCAGACGAAATGCTAAGCCAACTCAAAATATTCTTCAAAGTTAATTTAAAACATTAAAGATGAATCAAAATAAGTGCATTCCTCACCAGCAGACTTACACTAAAAGAAATACTAAAGTGTGTTTCAGACAGATGAAAAATTATCTGAGATGGAAAATTGACGATACAAGAAATAATGAGGACCAAACAGAATATATATGTGAGTAAATCTAAATTAACATCAATAGTCTAAAAAATACTCATAATGAGAGATGGAGACATCAGAAATAGAAGAAAGCTTGTAAAGCTGTATGTAATCAGATAATGTAGATTGGGGGGATAATTGAGACAAAATTTATAACACTAGAAGTTTCAATTCATAACCAAATCATTGAGCAAACAAGACGCAGTAATTTCAAAATATATAAAGCAACAATTTTCAAAACTACAGAGAAATGCATAAATTCACAGTCATAGAGGGATACTTTAATATATCTATCAAGTTACTAATAAAAGACAAATAATCAGTAAGAATATAGTGCACTGGAACAACATGAAGCAAATTTGGCTTAATTGGATTATCGAGTGTTGGAATCAATAACTTTGGGCCGGTGAGACGGCTCAGCGGCTTAAGCGCCTGCCTTGCAAGCGCGAAGGCCCGAGTTCGACTCCCGGAACCCACATACGAAAAAGGGGCCGGTGATATCGCTCAGCAGCACGGTGCCTGTTGGTGCGCGAGGTCCTGAGGTCGTCCCCCCGGTACCCACAAAAAAAAAAAAAAAAAAAAAAATAACTTTAACATTCTTTAAGCACTCATGAAAAACATGATTTATAAATAACTATATGCCAGGTCATGAAACAAGTATTAATACATTTCAAAGTATTGAAATAATGCATAATAAATTCTCTGACCACAGTGCAATTTTTCTCTTAGTTTAATTTCTTATTCCCTCCTACTTTGAGGAGGGGTTAACTTGTCTTTTTTTCCCCTTTATGTCTTAAGTTTGGTACTTAGAATATTGATATTCAGACTTCCTTTTTTTCCTACTGTCTGAAAAGATGCTATATAGCTCCTTCTCTCATCTTAAGTATATCCCACAAATTTTGCTGTCATATTTCATCATCATGCAACTAAAAATATTGTCTGATTTTCATTGTGATTTATTCTTTTACTTATAGAGTATTAAGTAGTACCCTGCTTAATTTATCAACATATGGAGATTTCTACTTACTATTTTATTATTTATTTCTAGCTTCAATAAATCCAAAAGCTGATTCTTTAAAATACTTAATAAAATTGATAATTTCCTTATCAAATAAAATGGAAGGTGAAAATAACCATAGCCAGGAATTAATTTAAAAAAAAAAGACATTACCATAAATTCTAAAGTCAGGGGCTGGTGAGATAGCTCAGTGGCATAAGCGCCTGCCTGGCAAGCATGAGGTCCTGCTTTCGACTCCCGGTACCCACATACGAAAAAGGGCCGGTGATATCGCTCAGCAGCATGGGCGCCTGCTGGCACATGAGGTCCTGGTTCGACCCCTGGTACCCACCAAAAAAAAAATTCTAAAGTTATTCATATGGTAACAAAAGAAGATATTACAAATAACTTTATCCTAACAAATTTGAAATTCTCAATGCAATGAACAAAATTTTAGAAAATTTAACTTACTAAAATTAGGACTAGAAGAATTGAGAAATGTGAATAGTTCTCAATCTAGTTTTTAAAAAAATTAATCTTTGACTACAAAGTTAGAAAGTTGCTTGAAAGATCCAGGTCCAGATGGCTTCACTAGTAAATTATTTCAAACACTGAAGGAAGAAATAACATAATTTTACCTAAACTCTTTCAGGAAATAGGAAAAGACTAAAGTTTTTCAACTCAATTTATGAGGACAATACGATCTTAACACCAAAACCTGACAAGGCATTAATGAGAATGGAAAATTACAGGCCAAATTATTACACAAATGAAGATGTAAATTCTAAATAAAAGATTGGAAAACCAAGTACTGAGATGCAATTTTTAAAAATAATACATCATAGGCTGGTGAGATGGCTGAGTGGCATAAGCGCTTGCCTGGCAAGTGTGAGGGCCTGAGTTCGACTCCCAGAACCCACATACGAGAAAAGGGCCAGTGATATTGTTCAGCAGCACAGGTGCCTGCTGGCATGCGAGGTCCTGAGGTCGACCCCTGGAACCCACAAAAAAAACAAAACAAAAAATCACAACCAAGTTGAATTTATTCTTGTAGTATAAAGTTTAACACCAGTAAACTAATCCCAGCAATTCATCATGCTAGCAGAATAAATAAGAAAATTATACTATTGTCTTAATATTTATTTAATAAACATTTTCAACTATTTATGATTAAAAATAAGTCTTCCACTGGGTGTGGTGGCACATATCTGTAATCCCAGCATTTGGGAGGCTGAGGCAGGGGGATTGCTGTGAGTTTGAGTCCAGCCTGAACTACACAGTGAGACCCTGTTTCAAAACACAAAAAACAAATGAAAATCCTTAAAAGTTAGGAATAAAAGAGAACTTCATTAACATGTAAAGTGTAGTTACAAACAAAACTTACTGCAAACATGCAAATATCATATTTAATGGTGAAATATTAAAATATCCCTTTGAGGTCAGGAAAGAGCCATGACTACCCATGCATTACAATTATTTTTATTGAGCATTATATTGGAGTACCTAACCAATGCAATAAGACAAGAAAAAGAAACAATGGTACTATTATTCACAAACAATAGAATTGTGTACAGTATGTAGGAAAACCTCAAAGAATTAAAGATAAACTTAAAAATTAGTAAGATAATTTAGAACATTATTTGTATATAAATTTAATATATAAAAGTGAATTGTATTTCTACAAACCAACAACAATTAGAAAATAAAATGTTAGCAATTTTGCATTTAGAATAGCATTAAAGGGCCAGGGATGTAGCTCAGCGGCACAAGCGCCTGCCTGGCAAGCACAAGGTCCTGAGTTTGATTCCCAGTACAAAAAAAAAAAAAAAAAAGCAAAACAAAGAATAGCATTAAATATCTAAGTAGGCCTAAAACTAGTAAGGGTAATCAAGACTGTTATCAGAAATTACAAAAAATTATGTCAGAATATTAAAGAGACTTTAGTAATGGAAACATACAACATATTCATATGTCAAAAGAGTCAAGATTCTCCTCAAACAGATCTCAAGATTTAATGCAATCCCAATCAAAATTTAAGCACATATTTTATGTGTGTGCATTAATAAGGTGATTCTAAAATTTATACTGAAATGCAAATAGCCATAAATAGCCATGACAATACTGACAAAGTATGATAAACTGAAAGTTCTTACCTTACCTGATATGAAATATTAATGGCTATAATCAAGATATTGTGGTTATGTTAGTCAGCTTTCCATTACTGTAACAAATACCTGAGAAAATCAACTTATAAAGTGGGAAGATTTATTTCGGCTCACAGTTTTAGAGGTTTCAGTCCATGATCAAGCAGATCGATGGCTTTTAGGCATCAGGTGGGATAGCAGATGATAATAGTGGGCAGTGTGCAGCAGAGCAAACTGTTCACCTCAAGGCCTGACCAGAAGTGAAAAAGAGGAAGAGGAAGGGGCTGGAATTTTACTATTCCCTTTGAGGGTGTGCTCCCAGTGACTGGAAGACCTTCTGCTAAGCCCTACTTCTTAAAGCTCCACCACTTCCTGATAGCATCAGAGGTTGGGGATCACTCCTTTAACCCATTGGCCTTTGGGTGACATTCTAGAACCAAACTACAGCGGTGGTAATGGTGAGACCAAAATAACAGAGTTCAGAAACAGACTTATATATCTATTTGACAACAGCATTTGTTATAAACATGGCACCATAGAACAATACAAAAAAAAAAAGAGAGAGAGAATCTTTTCAATAAATAGTGTTGTGTCAACTGGATATCCATATAGAACAAAATTAACCTTGTTCCTTCTTCATACCGTCAATAAACATCCATTCTGTGTAGGTTTTAGATCTAAATATTAAATATACGACACAGGAAAATATCTTCATACTCTTAGAGTAAGCAAAGATAACTCATATAGGACTCTGTAAACTTATTTTAAGGTAAAAATTTGAGAAATTAAATGGCATTAAAATTACTGCAATTCTCCCTCACCCCCATTCTGCCAAAGACACTATCATAAAGTGAGAAGGAAAGCCACATGGAGAAGACATTTGCATTAAATATAACAACAAGGGACTTGATTTAAAATATGTAAAGAACACTTACAAATAATAGGACAAAGTCAGAAAACCCAATAGAAAACTACTCAAAAGATATTAGTAGGTAATTTACAAAAGCAGATATTCAAATATCCTTTAAACAAACAAAAATATGGTCAATTTCATTAATCACCAAGAAATACAAATTAAAACCACAATGACTCACCTCCATGCACCAACCAGAATGGCTAATATTTTTTTTCAAATAGTACCACTGAAGGGTAAGGAGATGAAGAAACTGGAAGTCTTATTCATGGCTTGTAAAGTAGAAATTATTGTAATCACTTGGGAAAATAATTCAGCATTATCTATTAAGCTGAAAACATGTATATGCTATGAATAATTTCACTCTTAAGCATATGGCTAGCATTGGATATAGGTACATGTATCCAATAAGACTGAATGTTCCAAGTAACATTATTCATGTCGGACTAAAACTGGAAACAAACCACATGTTCTTCATCAGTAAAATGGCTAAGTTATAGAGTATTCATATAATGGAATGCTATATGGCAATGAAAATGAACGAACTAAGTTGCAAACAATTTTGTGGACCAGTCTCGCAGACACAATGTTGAGCAAAAGAAACCAAAAACAAAACGTGAATTCTTTTATATCCTGTATATCTGATTTATATACACATAAAGTTTAAAAGCAGGCAATCAATTATTGTGTTTAATAATGCATGTGTAGGTGATAGAGCTATAAAGAAAAGCAAGGAAGTTGTTCTCATAAATATTACTTAGGCTGGGGAGGGAAGGATTAGTGATGGAGAAGCAAAATAGGGGAGGTTTGGGGTGTGATTTTGTTCTGGCCACATGGATATTCCCAATAAATCTGTCAAAAAAGCAGTTACAGGGGCCTGGGATGTAGCTCAGTGGTGCAGCACCTGCCTGGCAAGTGTGAGATCATGAGTTTGATTCCTGGAACAAAAAAAAAAAAGGCCGTTGCAAAATGATATATGTAGGTCTACCTAGGGTAATCTACTTAAGTAAGAACAAAAATTATACAAACATGTCTAAGTCCTGTATATTTTGAAATTCATGTTCGAGTATTCAAAATAATTGACTAGTTCTTTGTAATGCAGTCTGGTGGCAGAAAATGTAGCCCTAGCCAGTCTAACTCATAGATATTTTTCCTCCTCCTTTTTCACCTGGGGAGCTGCTAGCCTTGATGAAAAGGTGCTTATGCAGAGTCCTGGTGCTGGCACAAGCCTTTGGGGGCCAATGTCTGTCCACCCCAGAATCCTTGTGATGGATGCTCTGGTCGAGTCATCGGGAGAGGGCTCATACCACACCAGCATCATTGAATGTCTCCACTTCCTTTTGGTCCCTCGCAGGGGTTGTGATCCACCCTTGCCCCTGCAACATCCCTTGATATTGGCTTTCCAGCACCTCTCTAGTTCCAAGCGCTATTCACTGGCACTGCCTTGGGTCCTCTCTGGCCTAGGACCCTCATGGCCTCCTCTACTCTAATGAGTTCACACCATGGATCCAAGAGTCTATGTGTGGCTTAGCCTTACTGCACTGGTGGATTCTCAAACATGCCTAGGGGAAGGTTCTTTTGCTCCCTTCCCTCTTCTGCAGCCTGCTCAGAGTGAGGGCGGTGTGGATGTGTACTGGAGGGTGGAGTTCATGTGTATCAGTCCTCAACTCTGAGGTTCCTCCTCTCTCTCTGCCTGAACAAGGTTTCCTCCATAGCGGTGGCTGAACTCAGGACCTCGCATGCCAGCAGGCGCCCGTGTCACTGAGCGATATCACCTGCCCTTTTTTCGTATGTGGGTACCGGGTTGTAAGCATTCTTTCATAGTAACTTTTGTAAAAGACAAAATTAGATGCAAAAATAAACACATCTAATAAATGGATAAATGAGTTGTGGTATAATTATATTATGACATACTATATGGTCATTAAAGTGGTGATAAGGAAATAGCTAAGTGACAAAGTAGGGTGCAAATTGCATAACATTTAGATAAATGGAGAGATCAGTAGATGGATACACTGATGGGTGGAGAGGCATACAGAGATAAATATGTACAGGCAGTTACTGACATTGTGGTCTTCGGGCAGAATTTCTTTCTCAGTTTTGCTTTTAAGGCCTTTCAACTGATTGGATGAGGGCCATGCAGATTACTTAGAGTCAATTTCCTCCTCAATTTACCTCCTTTACTTAGAGTCAATTAAATGTAGATATTAATGACATCTACAAACCACCTTTACGGTAACATCCAATTGGTGTTCGTTCAATAACTGGGTACTGTAGTGTTTTAAAATGTAGGCTTTATTATTGTTATTATTCAGGTCTGGTAAAATCAACAGATCAGGAGACAACTACTATTGAAAAGGTAGTTGGTTGTACTCACAGGTCCCAAGAGAAAGAGGCACAGCACATCAAAGCGCACTGTGGGAAAAGGGAAGGAAGCACCAGGGCCAGTCAGGAGGTGTGATCATTAATTGTGATATGTCACCTTCAGTGGAGTGGATTAAGAAACATCTATTGGATTAGTGGAGTACAGTGCTGAGTGTCTGTGGATGACTGATTGACATGTAGGCCACAAAGTGAGGAGGAAAGACCCACCTCGGATGTGTGGCACCAACCAATAGACTTGTAGCCTGGAGGAATAAAAAGGGAAAGAAGGAGTTTTCCCTTGGCTTCTTTGGAGGAGTTCTAGTTTTTGCCATTACCTTTGGATGTTCATCTCCAGTTCCTTCCAGCTTCCAGTACAAACTCTTCAGGCTTCCAGTGCAGATCCCTTGGGTTTCTGACACAAACTTACATTGACTGTGCAGTGAGTTCCAGGCCTTTAACCTTTGATTGAATCCTCCTGCTCTCCAGCTCAAAGATAGCCATTTTGTATTCTTTTACCCATGATTCCACAGACAGCCACTGTGAGCCTACTTAGTAAATCCTTTATATAATCATATACATATATATTTTATATTAAATCTGTTCCTCTAGTGAACCCTAACTGATACAGGAGGCAGAAAATGAGGAGGTGTGAGCAAGGGCTTTTTTGTGGTTTCCATGGGAAGAAATAGGTGAAGCAGGATGAGCGGGTTTAGGATTGGCTCATTTGGATGGGCTCTGGGGCATAGATCTGTCCCCAGTTGTCAGAGATCTGGCCCGTGGGTGATCAGGGAAGGAAGTGTGAGAACTCACTAAAGGAGGTGCTTGGGGTGTGGCTCTGGATTGGTTGGGTTGCATATGCAAGGGGATCGGCCAGGCGAGACTAGAAATCAGCTAACCTGGGGAGAAGTGATGCCAAAGGGTCAGCAAGACTACAGGATATTAAAGCATAAAGGTGTCTAATGAGAATGAGAAAGTAAAAGACATGACTAATACATACAGCCTGGCAAGTTAATACATAAAGCTAAACATGACAATAGGGATCAGAATAAACGTCCGTAAAGTGCACACCTGGTGGTTCACAATAGTTATCTCTCAATGAGCAGTGTAACTGTGGGTACCTTTTTTTTCCCTTTTCCTTACTTTCTACATATTTTTACATGAATTCCAAGTTACTTTTCTTATTGGCATGGAGGAGAAACTAGTTTAAATAACTTTTTTTTTTCCACAGAGGACAGAATGAGCCAAGCCTCTCTCATGTAGAATTCTGCTTCCGCTGAGCTTAGGGCGAGTCACAGCATTTTCTTGTCACAGCATCTTCCTGTTCAGCCCTGCCAGCCTCCACCATCCCCAGGGCCAGGCTGTTTCAGGCCATGGCCCCAGCTCCTGCCTTCCCAGAATCTGAGGATGTGGCACTCCTCAAGAGCAGAGTGAGGGCTGGTGAGATAGCTCAGTGGCATAATCGCCTGCCTGGCAAGCATGACGTCCTGAGTTCAACTCCCGGAACCCACATAAAGGAGGAAAAGGGCTGGTGATATCACTCAGCGGCACAAACACTTGCTGGCAAACGTGAGGTCCTGAGATCGACTCCCAGTATCCACATTACAAAAAAAAAAAAAAAAAGCAGAGTGAGCATTCCTGCTGAGGGGTCTGTGTGGACACCTGGGCCTTTGGAGGTCTGCGTGCGAGTGTGTGTGTCAGGAAGACCGACTACACAGGAGTAGTGTGTATTTGTGTGTATGTGAGTAAATTAATGTGTGAGTCTGTATGTGCAAGTATAAATGAGTTGAATGAAGACCGATATGTGAGCATGTGTGTATGTAGAAAGTGTGAGTGTGAATGAACATATACCAGAGGAGGTGGGAAGCGCAGGGCCACTGTCTGCCTTGCATAGGGCCAGCACCCTCACTGTGCTGGTCAGGTCACAAGCTGCATCAGCAGCCAGACACTGAGCAGAAATAGTCTCCAGTGAAACCACCTGTGTTATCAGCATCTCCAGGCACAAATACAGACAGACCTGAGGCCTCCACACATCAAGAGTCGAGTTGGTGTCACATTCTGCCCTCCTGGCCCCTCCCCATGTGCCTCTCCTGGACCTGAGATGACCTGAAGAAGGACTCACTGTGGAGGGAGGAAATCAAGGGATGCTCTTCAAAAGCGATATCCCTCCCCTCTGTGATAAGAAAGCGTTTGCCCCGGGGGATCACCCCAAACTGGTGAGCAGCCCCAGTGATTCGCCATCTTTGAAGGTGACCCCCTGGGCTGTGTGGCCTTTGCCGGATGTCCAGCCCCTTGGTGGGACAGTCTTTGAAGTATCTGGCAAGGCCAGCTTCTGAGAGCTGAAAGTCCTGTGTCAGACTCTGGCAGGAGGGGGCCCTCGGGTGGGGAGGGCAGGGCAGGAGTCACTGACAGAGACTCGTCTGTCATTGTACAGGAGCTGACATGCATGAGGGGCCTGATCCTGACTAAAGCAGCCAGGCCTGGGCCAGCAGAGAGGGGCCAGGGTCCCAGCTTTGCCTCCACTGGGGGGCTGGAAGGGAATGCAGCTCCTCAACTGCACCCCACACCTGCCAACCACAGCACATAACCAATAACCCTTGGCCCCTCTCTGTGAAGCACGACCATCCCCCTCTGGAATAAAACTGCAGCAGGAAGGGAAATAATCCAAGGCGATGTTGATCAGCACAGGACAAACATTTTCTGATTTGTAAAAATGCTTCTATCTTTGTAACAGCCAGTGACAGTCTTACTACTATGAGGGCTGTCATTTTAGAGTCAAGGTAACGAACCACAGGGCCATATGAGACTTAATAAGGTGACACTGGCCCTGACAGACAGATTCAGGACCAGGACTCAGGACTCCTGAAAGAAAGGTCAACAGGTCGTCTCTCCACCCTGGGGACCATTTAGCAGCTGGCCCAGTGGAAAGATGCTGGGCTGCGTGAAAAGTTGGGAACCCTGAAATTCAGGTCACTTCTGTCCAGGTGTGGCTGTGCGACTGTGGTCAGGTCACTTCCTTCTCTGGGGGCTGGACACAGACCTTGGAAGAATACTTTCTGCTCTGAAATGCAATGCCTCTTCTCATGCCTCTGCCCTCTCCAGAGGTTTCCCTGGGGAATATTCTCTTTGTACACAGTACTTTGAGAGGAGATTCCATGTACTGAAACGCTGTTTACATCCATCCTTTACATAAAGCGTGGCACTTGTGTTTCCTTGGAGGTCATGGGAAATGAAGGACGGACTCCAGATTCGGTGTCACGAATAAGGAGGTGATTTGCTAAATGCTCAAAGTGAGGTCAGGAAGAAGCCAGTTGCTGCAGGAAAGGCAACTCCTGAGGTAGTTTAAGCATCTCCCCACTGGTAATGAACCACAAAATAAACACCCCAGGTGGAGGGACACCTCCCCTTTCCTATTCCTCCTGCTTTTGCCACTTCTGTCTCTGTGACTTTTTTTTTTTTTTTTTCTGGGTACCAGGGGTCGACCTCAGGACCTCGCGCGCCAGCAGGCGCCCGTGCCGCTGAGCGATATCACCGGCCCCTTTTTCGTATGTGGGTTCTGGGAGTCGAACTCGGGCCCTCGCGCTTGCCAGGCAGGCGCTTACGCCGCTGAGCCATCTCACCGGCCCACTGTGACTTTTTTTAAAAGGTTTAAATTAATAGACAATTCTTCAGAGAAGTTTTAGATTCACCCCCCCCAAAAAAGTAGAAACTGCAGAATTCCTCTATTATCACTCTGCTCTCAAGTTCCCCTGTTGTGAACATTGGTGTGGTATTTACACGTAAGGTATAGCTGGTGAACCAGCACTGACACACCGCCACTAGCTAAAGGCCAGAATTTACAGTAGGGCTCACTCTGTAACCCTAAAGCCATGGGTTTGTTTTTTTTTTTTTTTTGTGGGTACCGGGGGTCAACTTCAGGACCTCGCACGCCAGCAGGCGCCCGTGCCACTGAGCGATATCACCGGCCCCTTTTTCGTATGTGGGTTGCGGGAGTCGAACTCGGGCCCTCGCTCTTGCCGGGCAGGCGCCTAAGCCGCTGAGCCATCTCACCGGCCCAAGCCATGGGTTTTGACAGACATATAGTGACATATAGTGACATATAGTGACACGTAGCCACCATTACAGTATTGTCTGTAAGAGTTTTACTAAAATGCCTAAAAATGCCCTGTGCTCCACCTGTTTATCACTCCTCCCTCCGTAACCCTTGGGAACTATTTATCTTTTTACTGTCTTAAGAATTATGCCTTTTCCAGAAAGTCTTATCCTTGGATTCATTCAGTATGTAGTTTTTTGAGGCTGGTCTCTTTCACTTAGCAACATGCACTGGAGTTTCTTCCATGCCTTTTTTTTTTTTATGCTGGTACCAGGAGTCGACCTCAGGACCTCACGCTTGCCAGCAAGCGCTTGTGCCGCTGAGCGATATCACCAGCCCTCTTTATTTCCTTTATGTGGGTTCCGGGAGTCGAATTTAGGACCTCGCACTTGCCAGGCAGGCGCTTATGCCGCTGAGCTATCTCACCAACCCTCTTCCATGCCTTTTTGTAGCTGGTCACCACATTGCTTTTTAGTGCTGACTCTGTGAACTTTCACTATGGGGCAGGAGATCTTGCAGGTCGGGCCAGGCCCTTTCTGGAAGCCTCCTACTGAAGGGGGTGGTGGGTGGCAGCACCGTCTGAGGATGGCTGGGCACAGCTGCACCTACTGAGGTATGCCATGGTGTGAGGGACAGACGCAGAAGAAAGGGGCCCTAGAGACTACTAAAGCCCACCCAAAGTGTAGAGATGGGGTCCGAGAGCACTTTAGATGTTACATTCTCAGATATCACAGTATCCCTCTCTGTAGGTGACACAAGCCATCTCCTGCATTGTGGATGCTGACTAGTGACAAGTGGCCCCTGAGCACATACTCTGCCCTCTTCCCCAACCTCACCAAAGGAGAAAGTCTGTCTTCCACCTGCCTTCAACCGGCATCTCCCACACCTGAGGTCATCAGCCCACAGCTGTAAGAGCTGCCCTTGAAGGCAGCTGCCCCCGGGCTCCTGCACTGGTAGATGGTTTTCTAGAGGAGCCACACAGCATCCCGGACACAGGACCAGCTTGATCTCGTGTGTTTTACTCCCCGCCCACCCAGGCCAGGACAAAAGTGTCACTCTGTGTGCAGCCTGATTTGTTCTCATCCCTGCAGTCCCCATGAATGACTCCCAACCTTCCCGACCTCGTTCTTGCTTTCTTTTTGGCTGGCATTATTTATCACTGCAAAATAACAGAGGAACGTGCTTTGCACTTGGGGACGTCACACGCCTGCAGGAATTCACCCGAAGTTTTTCCAAACTTGGCAGCCTCAAGGTCGGGCCTCCTTCGCCTCGGAGAGCTCAGGAGGGTGGGGGAACCGAGCATCCTGCGGGATCAGTGGAGGAAGGTGTGTAGGGGCAGGAGAAGAAACAGAGAAGCACACACACTACCCCAAAAGAAGAAAAAGTCTTTAAACACCATCTGATAGCCACTCCGCTGAGGGCTTTGTGGCGCTGCATTTAAAGTCTGTGTTTAACAATACAGCGCATCCCACGCCTGTGTATTGCAGCCTTAATGCATCTGAAGCAAAAACTACAAAGGTCTCTGATGTTTCTTCCTTCCGACTTTTTTTCCTGAGATATGAACTTTTTTTAAGTACACCCCCCTCCTCCCCAGTGAACTCTCCTCCATCTCCTTTTCTTGCTGAAGCTGCAGATGTATATTGTGGTAGTGTGAAAAAAGCTAATTAAACTGCCGAGGCTCTGCAGGAGGCAGGGAAGGCCCCGCAGAGCACACGGGATGATTGATTTGCACTGTCACATGGCTCTGCTGGGTGTCATAACTTAGTGACAAATCAAGGATTACAGTGGCCCAGACTAACTCTCTGCCTTTGTTGTGCGGCAGACATCAAAGCCACCAAGCATATTAGTGTTTTTAATAAGTAGTTAGGTCAGGAGTAGCTTATGGTTTAGAATTACTTTTTGTACCACTGAAGGTGTTGGGGGCCTGGGGTAAGGGAAAATTTATTAGTGGGATGAAATATAAAATATAATAAACCAAAAATACAATAAAAAGTGGCCCTGGAACAGAAGCAGGTTCTTTGTAGGGGTGTTGGAGATTTTGCATTATTTGTGTAAGCCACACGGCGGCCTGCTGTGTTGAGACATACCCTCTGGAAATTAGATTTTGCAGGGGGGTGGGGGAGACGTGACTCCCAGTGCTGCCGTTCTGGGGCATTTCATGAGCAAACAGCTTTATTTTAATCAGCACAGAAGGAGGCTGGGTGGGTCATAGTGATACGTTCCAGAAGAACATCCTGTTCCCCAAAAATTAGTATCATAAAATGATTGCGGCAACTGGCCTTATCTTGAAGGTACATATCTCCCCGAAGACAGATGCGGCTGAGGTTTGTTTTTCTCAGAATATTTACCTTTAGCAGCAGAACAGAGACCTGAAAATTAGAGCAAGATGGAATCTGAAATCTATTTGTGACTCTCATGCCATTATCACTGCTGTCAAGCTAATGATTTCTCTGTGGAGGGGACCAAGCCCCTTTGGAAAATGCTGTGGGGCCAGGGCCGTGATGACACACTGACTGGGTTGATTATCGGGCTCTCTGAGGTGTCAATTCCAGCCTGGTGGCTTTAAGCAGGAGGAGCCCCCTAAACATAGGGACTTCATATATGTGGACTCAGAATGGGGTGACTCGGCCCACCTGGAAAGGAAAGGCACAAGAGACAGGTACAGATGGGACTTCAGATATGCCTGTCAACCTCTGTGAGTCTCGGTTTCTTCATTTCACACAACTGGAGCTACTCCGTCTTTCTCACTCACTAGGTTATGAAAATCTAATAAAACAATACTGGGAAAAATAGTTCACAAATCCCCAAACATTATGCAACAAAATGGAAAATGGAAGCTTAGAATGAAGACAGCTTCATCCTTCACACACACACACACACACACACACACACACATTTTTGCTGACATAGGGAAAGGAAGGCTACCATGGAAGACCCCTGTGGGTACCCCATGACAAATTTAGACTTCCAGAAGCATTTTCATTGAAATTTGCTTTGGTCTATGTTGTGTATAAAATCCACTTGGGATAAAGAGCGTATATGTATGAGTCTTTGTAGTCCTGTTTCCGTCCTTATGAGCAGAAACAAAAAATAACATAACCCAGTCACAAATTCCATGCTTACCGCTATGAATTAAAATGATGGAATGGGCCGGATGGGGTGAGAATGAGGTGGGGTCTCTCCACACAGAGCAGCACCCATTCGTGCAGCTTTGAGGAGCTGATGGTCTCTTAGGCAGACCCATACTGACCGAGGAGCAAGAATGCCCATTTGACTTGGAGGCAGTTCCACCTGAAACCTGGGACCGAGACACCTCTGGACTGGCACTAAGGGCAGCCCCTCTGGAAAATCAGTAATCTCGTCTCTTTTTAGATGGCAGATCACCTTCCTCTAACACAATGCAATTATAATCATCTCTTAGCATTGTTGGGGGAGTCAGTTCCAAGACCTCCATCAGATACCAGGATGCTCAAGTCCTTTGTATAAAACAGTGTATTTGCACATAATCTGCACACATCCTCCTGTAAATGTTTTGTTTTGTTTTATTTTGAGACAGGGTCTCACTGTACAGTTCAGGCTGACTTGAACTCACTATCTAGCCCAGAATCTTATCTACCTCAAATTCACAGCAATCCTCCTGCCTCAGCATCCTGAGTGCTGGGATTGTAGGTGTGCACCACCATGCCTGGCCCTCCTTTATACTTTAATCCTCTCTAGGTTACTTATGTACCTAATACAGTGTAAGTGCCTTGTAAATAGTTACTGTACTCTATTGTTTGGGGAATAATGAGAAGGTAAATTCTATACATGATCAGTACAGATGCAATATTTTCTTTAACATTTTCTGTGTGCGGCTGATTGAACACACAAACATGGAAGCCCTGGGAGCAGAGTTTGGAGAGGAAGGGCTGACCATATGAGTGTTACAAATTATCCTGCTTACAGTGTTCCAGTCTATGATGAGGAAGCACCGCCAATGGGGCTCCTTCTGGTGTGCCCAAGGACTTCATTTTATATTGATTCTTATTCATTAAAATTAAGTTTGCAGTTATTTTAAAAAAAAAAAAAACAGTAGCTTCCTCTGTAAGGATTATAGAAGACACTTCTAAGCTCCCTTAGACCTGAGTTCCTTTTCCTGTGGAGAGTTTCCTTCAAATGAAATCTCGTCCAGGAAAAAGCTCTGCTTGATCTAATAAAGCTGAATTTGCCCACAACACTTGGAACCAGCAATTCCACTCCTCCGTGTGTATCCTGGAGATGGTCCAGTCCCACGTGTGCACCAGGAAACGAGGTTGGAATGTTTGTGACAATGTCATTTACAATAGTGAAAAATGGAAAACTGCCTACACGCCCATCAGCAGCAGAAGGGACGAATACATTGTAGCATTTTAATATAACCGCAAGCTATTGCTTTAAGAAAATGACTACAGCTATGAATAAATCTCAGAAACATAGAAATGAAGAACAAAGAAACACAAATCATAGAAGTGAACATGTGCATGATTTTGTTCATACAAAGTGTACAACCAGGAAGCAATAAACAATGCATTGATTAGGGATATATAAGTAAGTGGAGAAACTAAAAGGAAGGAAGGAAAGAAGGAAGGGAGGGAGGGAGGATTTCACATTTCTGGGGAGGGCAGCGTCCTCCTAGCTGGGTGAGACTCAGAGAGTTCTTGTGTTGGGGGTGGGGGTGAAGGTTATGAGTATTGCTCTGGATTTGGAGTCCTTTATTAGAATGATCACAAAATGTCAGATGTATCTTTAGTGGGTGTCAAGAAATTCTAAGCAGAATGCTCACACGGTTGATTTTCTTCTGTGGCCCCCTGGAGAAACAAACGAAGACAAAAGGGGGTCACACCAAGGACGTATTGAAAACAAACAGCCTCCAGAGGCTGGTTGTGAGGTGGCAAAATTCAGGACATTCTCCTACATCTTCAAAATCTCCAGTGTGTACTGCATACTTCATTTATTCCACGTGCTGCCCACAAACTCCTGAGGAGTGGGGGACTCATGGAGTGATGGGGGCAAGCAGACAAGGGGGCTTAGTTCTGGTACAAGGAAGCGGGTGGGAGGGAACAATAGGCGACCCCAGATGGTGGACGGCCAGAGCCTGCCCCTTTGACTGTTAATGCGTGCATGTCAGCATGTGTCTGTGTGAGTGAGAGATGAAACACGTGATCGGGCACCTCTCAGCATCAACTATGCTTAGGTACTGTGAAGAAGAAACAAAGAAAGGAGAAATGTAGTACTTATTCATATTCTTCACCTTAAAGGTTGCCTCCTCAGTGAGATTTTGGGAGTGACCACCCACTCCCTTACCAACACCTCGACCTACTTTAATCCTCTTCATAGTACTAATAATATCTGACATCTTTATTATCTATTTGTGTGTTTGTTTATTGCTGGTCTTCTCCACCCTTGTGACCTACTGCTGCCCCCCCACTGGGACATAAGCTTGTTCCCTTAACATATGAGTTCATCAGAATAGTATTCCTTAAAGGCCCCTCCACTGGGATAATAGTCATATATCCTACACTTTAATCTCACAATGACCTGTGAGAGATAATTTTTTCTTAGTTATCCATTAAGAATATCAGTAACAGTAGTTGTTTCCAGAAAGGGAATTGAGGAATTGAAGGATAAGAATTAAAAGATCAACTTTTCACTTTAATGTAAGGCTCAAAACCATGAAAATACTAGAAGAAATGTTTCAGGACATCTGTCGAAGCAGAGATATTTTGGATATGACCCCCAAAGCATGGGCAAAAAAAAAGCAAAATTGACAAATGGGATTGCATCAAACTAAAAATCTTTTTTACAGCCAAGGAGACAACAGGGTGAAGACACAACCTACAGAATGAGGGAGAATATTTGCAAACTATTCCCATCTGACAAGGCATTAATATCCAGAATATATAAGGGCTCGGCTCAACAGTAAAAAAACAAATAATCAAATTTCAAAATGAGCAAATAACCTGAATAGATATTTCTTTAAAAAGGATAAACAAATAGCCAACAATTATATGAAAAAGTGCTCAACATCACTAGTCATCAGGGAAAGCAAATCAAAGCCACTGCGAGATATTATCTCAGCACAGTTAGAAAGGCTACTATCAAAACTACAGTAACAGGCCGGGGATATAGCTCAGTGGCATAAGCGCCTGCCTGTGCCAGTGGCACAAGGTCCTGAGTTCAGTTCCCAGTACCCACATAAAGGAAAAAAAAAAAAAAAAGACAGTAACCAGTGCTGGCAAGGATGGGGAGAAAAGGGAATTCTCACACACTACTGGTGAGAACGTGGGTTGGTACTGCCATTATGGAAACATAAGGAGGTTCCTTCAAAAACTAGAAATAGAACTGACATGTAATCCAGAAATCCCAATACTGGGTACATATCCAAAGGACTTTAGATTAGAACATTGAAGAGACATCTGCACTCGCATGTTCATTGTGGCATTATTCACAATAGTCAAGATCTGAAATCTTAGGTATCTGTCAGTGGGTGAACAGTGGGATAAAGGAAATGTGGTATATATACACAGTGGAATGCCACTAAGCCGTAAAAAAAGAAAGAAATTTTGTCATTTGCAGCAACATGGGTGGAGCTAGAGGATGTTATGCTAAGTAAAACAGGTCAGGCACAGCAGGAGAAATACTGCATGTTCTCACTTATATGTATGCTGTGGTTTCTATCTAGATGTCCACCATCCCCCTCGCCCCGATGCCTCATACAATCATAGGCGAGGCTTTTGAAAGGTGATTGGATTGTGAGGGCAGTAATAGCTGACTTGCTGTTAGGAGGTGGTCAGAAGAGGTGGGTCACGGTTTGGGGGACTGACCAAGAAATATCTCCCTTCCTGGCTCCTCCCCCCACCCTCTGCTTCCAGGCAGCCATGAGGTGAGCAGCTTTCCTCTGTCGCTGGCCCTTCCGCCATACTGCTTCTGCCTTGGAAGCAGCCCTCTGGACTGAAACCATGACAAACTGTGAGCCAAGATGAACCTCTCCTCCTTCAAGCTGTGGGTGTCGGGCAGCATGTCTATCAATGAGAAAGTGACTGAGATGATGTGGAAGCTAAAACACTGCTCTCACAGAAGAAGAAGAAGCTAAAACATGGCTCTCCATTAAGAATAGCTAAAATATCAGTAATAGTAGTTGTTTCCAGAAAGGGAACTGAGGAACTGAAGGATAAGGATTAAAAGATCAACTTTTCACTTTAATATAAGACTCAAACCATGAAAATACTAGAAGAAAAAAATAGAAGAAATGTTCTAGGATATCGCTTACAAAATCTGGGGAGGGTATGGGGCAAGGAGGATGGAAAGAGGTTGGTAACAGTTACAGGGGTGCAGTTGCATAGAAGGAATAACTTCTGATGTTCTATAGACAAATAGGATTACTATGGTTGACAATAATTTATTATTTCAAAATAACCAATAGAGGATTTTAAATAATAAATGTCTGAGGTGATAGATTTGGCAGTTGCCCTGATCTGATCATTATACATTTTATAAATGTATTGAAATGTCGCATTGTATCCCATAAATATTTATCATTACTGTGTTGATTAAAAATGATAATTTTTTAAAATTAACTTTTTCCATCTATTTTTGCACTATTCAACTATTTCACGAAACATGTATATTACCTATAGAAAAGTTTAATTAAAAATATTTCTCTCTCCATCTTTCTGGGTCTTTGGTTCTCTCTCTCCCAGAATGGACATTTCAAACTTTTTTTTCCACTTAAATCCCACTGGGCCTGAATAATGATGTTTCCAGGGTTCACCTTCAAGCTTTTCCTGTGTATATGGAATTTAGACAAAATATGTGGCTGTTCCCTTGTATTTTCTTTTAATCCCTATGCCTTCCTTTTTCCTGGAAGGGTTGGGTGATATCTCCACAAAAATCTTGGGCAATGACCTATTCACCTGGCCACCACACGGGACGGCTGGGCTCATTCCTCTGGGCACATGTTTGACGGATGCTGGGTGGACCATAGCATGAAAAACAAAACTGTGGTCCTTTTCTTGCTAATGTCCCCTGCACCCACTCCTTCCAGCAGAAACCTCCCATGGGGTGTCTTTATCCTCCTGTCTGGACTGGGAAGAGTTTGACTCTCAGAGAGGAGCCAGGTAAAGAGGATTGTTCATCATTCCTACCAGTTGGCCAAGTTCCTCTCCTGGCTAAATCAGGAAGCTCATAAAAAGACCTTATCTCTGGGTAACCCAGGCCTCCCCAGTTTGCATCCGCCCGGTGCCTGGGAAAGGACAACAAAGGGGTGTTAAGAACAATGAGTGTCTGTGCCGCTGAGCCTGCCCCAGCAGGCATGGGAACCCCAGCTTCTCAATGCCTCCCTTCGCTGGCCTGAGGCCCAGGGACCAGCATCCTCCCTAGTGGCCACAGGTCCTACTCAGCTGGTGTCCTCAGCCACACCCTTTCTTAAGCCTTATGACACTTCTAAAACAGCCTCATGGGCAGCCTCATCTTTTATTTCTTAGAATATTCCTAGTGTCATAATTCTAGAAGTACTGTGCCATTTCTTTTCTGCTTCTATTTCTGTTTTTATCCACCAAAACCACTGCCTCCTGCTCTACTTGAGCCTCACAGTTTGCCAGTAAATTCCAATACATTTGGTCCTTTCTCCCATGAGAGGTGGTCTTCCTGGATCCTTCAGGCAAAGATAATGACTCAGTGAGTCCCAAAGGGAGTCCCCACTCACCCCCCTCCAAGGCCCTCACTACTGTGGGAAAACTTGATAGTCTTTTCTTTACATTTTCCCACCTGCAGTTTCATTGTTATCTAACCACCAACCTGAGATATATAGATAAATATTTTCATTTTGACTTTATAGATAAAGAAGCCAAGGCACAGGTTTGTCTCCAGTCATAATTAGTTGCTGGCTGTGAGAGAACCCAGAACTCTTGACTCCTAACCTAAGGCTTTGTCTATTCTGTTATCAACTCAAACATCGGATCAGACTTTTGGTCCTATTCCATTTCACAATTCATAGCACATGCAATTAAAGCTGAAAAGAACCTCAGAGTGGATCCATGTTCTACCTGTTCAGGAGGAAACACACCCCAGAGAGGAAAGTGGCTCCCAGAGTTATATAAGGAGGTAGTGGCCAACTTTGATTGAGATAGTTGGGCTGGTCTCCAACTCAACTCATCTGAGACCCTTCCTCTCTTTTCAGTTCCCTGAGGCTGGGGACTCAAAGCCCTTTCTCCTCCCCTTCCTCCTCACTAGGTGGTCTGGCTGGACAGCAGTCCTGGGCCTTTTTCTGCACCATCCTACTAGTTGCTAACAGCCTCTGAGGAGCGTAGGAAGCTGGGGAAAAGGTGGAGAGCCTTTCAGGGGACTGAAAGGATGGGGAAGAAAGCATGAGATGAGAAAGGAGAGAATAATCAGTCGCCGAGGACAAGAGGTCTTGGGAAAACTCTTCATCATATATTGTCGTGATCCATCCAGTCCAGGAGAAATAATAAGATGAAAAAAGGAAAAAGAAAGTGTTGGCTCTGTAATGGCTCTACTAATTAGAGTTCAGGAAGCAGAATGTTGTCACGTGAGCTGACACACAGCTCCATAATACGCACATCACCAAATGTCGTGTGGACCTTGATGTTCGCTATACTTCCTTAGAGCAGCTATCTATGTCTTGCCAGTGAAGTCTTCCAGGCAAATTGTGTAGATGACATAACCAGACTTTCAGGCTCAAAAGGGACCTGAAAAGACCCCTTATTTAAAACAAAACTAAAACAAACAGACAAAAAATTTTGTCCTTTGGTTTTCTTACAGGTCTTTCTTTTTCTACTTTCTAATTTTAGGTCAGACCAAGGAGCACTAGGGCTGATCAGCCTTACTTGCA
This sequence comes from Erethizon dorsatum, assembly GCA_028451465.1. Lineage (NCBI taxonomy): Eukaryota > Metazoa > Chordata > Mammalia > Rodentia > Erethizontidae > Erethizon > Erethizon dorsatum. The sequence continues at coordinate 14,524,577 of CM051826.1, forward strand.
TTAAGTTTTAGAGAAGTAGAAATAAGGAATGAGCTGTTGCTCAATGACATTGTTAGTTCCCAAGCAAGTTTGAGTTACCTTTCAGCTGGGGATATTGGGGATAGGTGCACCATTCAGAGGGGACAACAGGGATGCTGAGTTAGAACCATGAGAAGAAAAAGATAGCCTCTAGCTTCTGATTTGGAGGCTGTAAATCTAATGGATTTTCTAACCTCTTTTTGATGGTGAGTGTGAAAATGACACACTCCTGCCATCACTAGCAGCTCCTCCCAAAAGATATACAAGCCATCTCACCCCTACAAACACAGCATCAAAACTTATCCTCCAGCCTCCCCTTCTAAGAAAATGATGCCCCAAGTTCTTTCACATGGAAATTCAAAAGCTACACATAGATAGTGAAGTCTATTTCTTTATAGAGAGAAAAAAAAAATCCTAAATTTTTAGCAGCATTATAGGCCTTAAAAGTGAACTAATCAGTGCTGTTCTCCACAGAATAAGAATAGATAGGCTGGCTCCATGTAGGCAGGGTCCCCAGAGGGAGTCCTTTACCTACCAACGGCAGGTCCTGAATTTATCCCTGGTGCATTCTGTGGAAAGTCCAGTTTGGATCTCTTAAAATGTTCACTTTCTTAAAGAGCTTCCTGTTCCTTCTGTCCCTGCCGGAGGAAAAATGGCAAATCTCATTTACCTTCCAGCTCAGCTAAATGGAGAGAAAATAGAGGCTGGTCTATGTTTTGGGAGTTTAAACAAGTGCTTCTGAGCCTTTCTATGGCTCCTGTCTCTGCCTGACCAGGTATAAAATTTCTCAGATTAAAAATAAATATCTTTTGAGGTAGCTTAAGTGCAGTACAGGGTTTTAACCTTTAATGTCCTGCCCAAGCTCTGATCTTTCTGCCTTTAACACGTTAAAAATGTGTTAGCTACTTTAGACATAGAATTGCCATTTGATCTAGCAATTACACTCCTAGGTATATACCCAAGAGAGCTGAAAACATATGTCCACATGAAAGCTTGCACATGAATATTTATGGCATCATTACTAATAAAAGCCCAAATGTGAAAACAACACAATTTCCATCAACTAACAAATGGATATAGTGTATCCATAAAATGGAATATTATTCAGCCACCAAAAGGAATGGAATAGGGTCACACACTACAGAATAGATGAGCCTTGTAGGTATTACGCTAAGTGAAAGAAGCCAGTCAAAAAAATCCTACATAATACATGATTCCATTCATATGAAATGTCCAGAGTAGAGGCATGGGATTAGTAGTCATAAGGATTTAGGGAGTTGAGGGGAGTAGAGAAAGGATACAGTTCAAAGGTTGAGACATTTCTATTTCATCATTCATCATTGATGAACATATTTTTAAATTGACTCTGGTGATTGTTGTACAACTGAATGAATATTTAGAAACCACTGAGTTATCTACCTCTAGTGGGTAAACTGTATGGTGTGTGAACTACAACTCGAGTGATTTTTAAAAGCTTTAGCTCTTTTATTCAAGCAAGTCAATAAATCTCACACATGCACACACTCACATAGTCACATGCAGATTCTGTAGCAGCTCTGGGGTAAGGCAAGAGAGGAAGTCAAGATTAAGCCCAGTGATCAGGCAGCCAGGCTGACAATGGCACATGGAAAGCAAACATCTGGCTCAGGATCCAGGAGTCCAGAGAAGTGTGCCAAGAAGTTGGACCAAGCACGGGAGTGCTCTGCTGACCTCTGGCAACAACCACTAAGTTAGGTGCAGGGCAAGGGGAGGAGGAGCCAGGGCTCAGAATAAAGAGGTCTGCATCAAGAGCTGGCTCCTCTTCTTGCAAGAAAGCACTTCTGCTCCCTTGAACAGTGCTGGCCACCTTTACCTGCACCTGCTCCACCCAGCGGCTGCCTTCCTCTGGGGTCACTGTGCCCTACCCAGTATGGCTGAGTTCCCTCCTCTCTGGATTGCAAGGAAGAGAAAGGCAAAACCTTCAGTTCACTTGGACAGAATTTTGTGAGCAGGAATTTGCTTTGTGGATTTTTAAAAATGTTTATATTTTATTTATTTATTTATTTATTTATTTATTTATTTATTTATTTATTTATTTTTGGTGATGCTGGGGATTGAACCTAGGGTTTCACACATGCTAGGCAACCACTCTACCCAGCCCTGCTTTATGGATTTTGACCCTGTACTTGGGACACTTTAGTTCTTGAACCAAACTACAAGTCAGGAAAAAGAAGCACTTTATGCCAGGCAAGAAGCTAATCTTGGGATGCCCTATTTTTCTCTGATTAGAGAACAAAAGGAGCAGAAACCCTGAGTCAGTCTCACTCCTACACACAAACCTCTGTATGAAGCTGGCCATGCTAGAGCAGAAAAGGCTGAAGTTAGAATAAAGGAGAAAACCGCCAAGGCTGTGCCAGGCCCTGGTCTTTATAGACATGGACTCATTTGAGCTTCCTATTCATTCAATGAGCCTCAGTTTCCTCCTCTGTACAGTGGAAACCAGACCCAGCTTCTTGGATTATTTGAAAGAGTTAAGTGAGATAATATATGTGGACATTTCAAAAATTCTTTAACACATCAGAAATATTGGATCCTATCATCATGATCACTCTTTGGTAGGATTTTTTAGATATTGTAAATGCACTCCCATTTGACCCTGGCTGGAAGATATCATTATCCCCATCTTAAAGATGAGAAAGCTGAGATCAAGTCACCAGCCCATGACTATAGGAGAAATTAAGGAGGTGTAGATTAGGACCTCCTTATCTGATGACCTTCCCCACACCAGGGGTCTTAAAGTCTGGTCACATGTGAACCACTCAAGCACTTGGCAAAAATGAAGAGGGTTGAGAATGCATGGAATCCAAAGCCCCAGAGGAAGGCCAAGCCACCTGCATTTTATTTTATTTTTTTTAATGTGGGTACCGGGAGTCAACCTCAGGACCTCGTGCTTGCCAGCAAGTGCTTGTGCTGCTGAGCAATATCACTGGCCCTTTTTTTCCTTTATGTAGGTTCCGGAAGTCGAACTCAGGACCTCGTGCTTGCGGGCAGGCGCTTATGCCACTGAGCTATCTCATCGGCCCACCACCTGCATTTTTAAACCAGATGATTCATGTGTACATCAGAATTTGTGAATCTCTGCACTGAATCGGAAATTGGCACAGGAAAACCTAAAGAAAAAAGGAGGGAGTAACCAGAAAAACTGAAAGACAGAGAATGAAGCTCTAAGATACCACCTACCTGTGTATTATAATTCTAGCCAACTCTTACCCAGTGTTTACTTTGTGCAAAGTAAAGGTGCTGTTGCAAGTGCTTTATTTACTTTATACTAGCTTGTTTGAACACCAGAGCCACCTGTGAGGTAGGTGTCATTATTATCCCATTTTATAGATGGGAGAATCAAGACTCAGATAAATTATTGATAAATTATTTCCTCCAAAGTCCCAAAGCCAATAAAGAAATCCAGGAGAGAATCTTAAGCACCTTGAAAACCTATAGAAAGGAAAACAGGACAAGAAAGAAGAAAGGGAAAGAAAAGAGGCATCACCAAAAACTAACTAGAAAGAAAGCTGCATCCTGGTCCCAACTTACATCCTGCCTGGGTGTGGTGACATCATGGGAACCCATCTGGGGACTTGGCAGGTCTGAGAGTGGGACTTGGATACCTGCAAGAAAGGTTACAGAATGTGTGTGGCAGAGCCAGTCTAAATGTCACTTGGGAGGACACCTCATGTTTGCTATAACGGGTTCAATGTCACCCAGAAAAGATATATCCATGTCCAGGCTCTAGAATTTATGAATGTGACTTTATTTGGCAAAAGGGCCTTTGCAGATGTAGTTAAGGATCTTGATTGAGATCATCTTGAATTATCTGGGGGTCCTAAGTCCAGTGACAAGCATTCTTATAAGAAAAGTGGGAAAAAAGAGCAAACAAGAGGAGAAGGCCATGGGAGACAGAGACAGAGACGAGTGAGCAATCACAGTCGAGGCATACTGAAGACCATCTGAAACTGGAAGGGACCAGGATGATTCCCCTCCCCCACCAGAGCCTCCAGAGGGATGGTGGCCCTGCTGACACCTGATTTTGGATCTGTGAGAGAATAAATCTGTGTTGCTTTAAGCCACCCTGTGTATGGTAATCTACTGCAGCAGGCCTAGAAAAATACACTGCACAGTAGAACATTGATAAGTGACTCAGTGGCTGTTCCTGTTTAGGTCTGTGCTGGATTTCTTTTCTTTTTGTAGACTATAACTTCTCCCTTCTTTTAGAGAGAGACCTGCTCCCCTCAACCTCCTGCATGTGACTCACCTGGCTGATCCTAGACAAGGAAGGGTTTGTCATCAGGAACTGGCCAATCAGAAAGCCCCATCTCCTCAACTACAGTGATTGGTCCAGTGTGACACATGACCCAAGATGGCCCAATCAGAGTCCTTCCCTGAACTTTTGTATAACTGAGTTGGTGGGAGTTATACTTCTCTCTTTCCTTTAGGACCATTAAATTGGTAGATGGCTAAATAGCATGTTGTTGTGTAGAGAAAGCCATGTGCAGTGCACAGGAATGAAGCTGATCTGCAGAAGGAGCTAGAAGTGAAAGTCTAACTCTGAGAGTCAGGGAAACTGGACAGTGTTTAAATTTCTGGATCAGTGAGGCCAGCTTCATCATTCCTATGGTTGGGTATGTGAAGCTTAATGTTTCTATCTAAGCTAGCCTAAGTTTGGGCCATGGTTTGTATGTGGCTTGTCCCCAAAAGTTTCATGTGCTGGAAGCAGATTGGACTGAGTCCGGTGGTGTTAAAAGGTGGTAGAACCTTTAAGAAGTGGGGCCTAAATAGGTCACTGGGGGCACTGCCCTCCAAAAGGGCTAATGCTGGTCTCATGGAGTGAGTTAGGGCTTGTGAAAGTGGGTTGTTATAAAAAAGCAAGCCTGGCTCCTGAACCTCTCTGTCTTCCTGTCTTGCCATGTGTTCTTTCCCTCTCTCATGAATACCCACCATAATGTCATCCACCATGCAGGAACACAACCAAAAGTGGCCCTCACCAGAGCTGAGCCAAAGCCAGCACCACGCTCTTAGACCACCAGAACTGTGACCTAAATAAACCTCTTTTCTTTATAAAGTACCCAGCTTTGGGTATTTTGTTATAGCAATAGGAGATGGACCAATACAGCTGGATTCTGGCCCTTACAACCAATGGAGCTTGGACTAACACAAAGGACTTAGGGCAACTGCCATTTCCTGCAGGGGGAGCAGGGACCCTTGGAACAAACTTTACCACATCATTTCCATTTCTTCCATTTCAGAGAAGATTTGAGGTTAAGATCAAGGGCTAGTGATGCCATAAGTTGAAGAAAAAAAAAGAAGAGAAAAGTGTTTGAGGAAAAACTGGTCTGCTTTATCCTTAAAGCATTAGGAGAATGGCAGAAAGATTCAATGGGGACCATTTCCAACCAGGAGAGGGTTCATTCCCATTTGACAGAACATGGAGAAGAAGGGAAAAAAAATAAAAGATTCAGTCAGACAGCCAAGTCGGGGGTAGGCGGAGAGGCTCTGACCCCCTTTCATAACCACATGAAGCCACCTATACGTGCAAACACTGGCTCCAGGATCACAGTGACATCTGACACTTCTTTTAGACATTTCCTTCCCTTTTCAGGATTCTTTGGGTTCTTCAGCCCATATGTTGCTAATTTTCCATCTTTTCAAAGCTCTCCATTCCATTTAAAGTCAGAATGCATCCTATTCATCGCTTCTAAATTTGAGGGGTGGGAGATTACAGAGGTCAGCAGGCCCTTTAATATAGAAAATAAATGAGCAAGCAGTGCCGTGTGAGAACACGTGTGTGTGTGTGTGTGTGTGAGTACACACACAGCTTTTTATATCCTGCCTTAATCCACTTTTCAGCTCCACTGTGCAAGATCACAGGAGAGAGTTAGGCAGTGCCTCTTAGAAAGGTTCTTCACATCTCCTTCAGGAAAGAAACTTGTTCCCCAAAGTTGCCTTTTGAAGTTCACCGGGCCTGTCGTGCAGACTTCAACTAAGCTAATTACTGGTCAGCCAGCTGCTGCTTTGAACTGGACACACACCAGAGGCCCTTCAAGGATCTTGTTTGCCAGGTGACTGTTTTCATATGGTGCCTGTTATATCCACACATGGCGAAGGGCTCCTCTCCCACTTGGGACAGAGTGGAGAGGAGGCCCCTCTAATTAAAGCAGCAACAAAGAAATGGAGAGAGGCTGGGGCACATGTTCTTTTGACAAATTCAGCAGCAAGAGGGATCGTGGAGAAACTAAATTTGATTGCCATTATTTATCTGAAAGAAAAACTGAGTAAGAGGGAGAGCATGTGGAATGGGGTGAGTCATTAGTTTCTTTAAGGCATAACCAGTAAACTTCCAATCTGTCCACGGTAACTGCAGAGTTCCCAGGGGAGCTGTGTGTGAGCTTGGGAATATGGCTTCTGCTCGTCTAAGATAGCTTAGGGTGGATGCTAGGAAAATAGAAAGATGTCAGAAGGCTTCCACTTTTATAAACCAGGCCCTTAAAAAATAAGCAATGTAAAAAAAAAGGGGGAAAGTAGAGGAGACCAAAATGTTGATGGTGCTCACTCTCAGGCTAACTTCACATATTTGTTATAAATAGGACTAATTTCTGAACCAAAAATGTGAGTAAGTGGTCTTGCTGCCAGGAGTATACATGAAACCGATGGGACAGGATACTTACAGAGTACTAGTTCTCACTTGGAGGCAATGTCTGGATTTAGTTCTGAGAGCCTTGCCTGGGAGGGGAGAGTGTGTGGATAGTGCTGACTCCTTTCACGTGGAGGCCAGGGATACCTGCTCGACCTCTGCCGATACACAGAGCAGCTCCCACAACAGAGACCTGTTCAGCTTTAATGCCAAGAGAGCCACTGCTGGGGAACCCTAAGTATAGATTATGTAACTGGCACACCCATTGCATTGGTCAGGTTTCTGTACATAAACAGAATCAATAGGAGAAAAAAAATATATATATATATGAAATTATGTAAGTGGATTTATTCGATAGGTTTACAGGATCAGAGGTGGGATGGCCCACAATGGTTCTCAGCATGCCAGAGAGCCAGAGGATCCAGTAACTGCTCAATCCAAGGAGCTGGAAGCTGCAGAGCAAAAGTGATCAGGGATGTAGCGCCAGTACAAAACTGAAGGCCTGGAAGGTCTCTGCAGAGTCAATGGCATGAGTTCACGTTGAAAGGCCAAAGAAGCTGGAGTTTGATGTCCACAAGCAATGGCAGTAGCAAAAGACCCACTCAAGCAGAATGGAGTTTTAAAACACAGGACAACTTCTTCCTCCTTCCTTTTTTAGTCCATCCAGACTCCTAGCCTATAGAATGGTGCCAGCCACAATCAGGGTGGGTCTTTCCCTCCTTAGCTTGCTGGCCTACATACCAATCATTTCTGGAAACACTCTATAGATACACATAGAATTGTACTTTACAAATCTGTTAGGTGCCTCTTAATCCAGTCGACAACCATGATCAAACAGTCATACCCATCATAGCCATCCCTGAGTACTGTAGCCTCCGGAGCGTATTTTCCCCTTCTCCAAATTATAAGTACATATCTCACTAAAGACCTCAGCTATCTCCTCTTGTAGCAGTATGATTTCCCCCTACAAACTCTCTTTTGGGAAGTGATAAAGGCAGGTATATTTCAGTCATGAGTCATCTTGCCCTACTTCTATGGTTTGAATATGTCCCCTCAAAATTCATGTGTTAGACACTTAATGCCTAAATTCGTGTTGATGATGTTAGGGGTGAGACCTTTAGGCAGTAATTCACATTAGATGAGGTCATGAAAGTGGGGTCCCCATGTTGGGCTTACTGGCTTTACAAGATGAAGAGAGACCAGCCATTCCCACTCCCTTGCCATATGATGTCTTCTACCATGGGATAAAGCAGCAACAAGGGCCTCGCCAGATGCTGGCACCATATTCTTGCACTTAGCCTCTATAACTGTAAAAAATAAATTTCTGCTTATTATAAGGTACCTACTCTTGAGTATTCTTTTAGCAGAAAATGAACTAAGACTCTGAGGTAGACCTTATAGAACCTGAGAGGTTCACTCACGTTCTCCTTCTAATAATTTACAGTCACATGGGAGATACTTTATTGGTCAGAAAACGATAGGATATGCCACAGTAATCAACAACAGTAAAATCTTTGTGAATTTTTAAAAAGTTTATTCCTGGCCCAACTCCCCATTCCCAGCATTGCAGGCCAATGCATGTTATCGGGGTGGGACAGGGGCAGAAGAGTTATTTTTGTTCCTTGTAATCACTTGGTCCCCAGGACGACAGAGGCTCAGCCATTTTACTAGCGTGTCCTATCTTTGCAAGGCTTCAGGGTTCACCTCAGCAGGAGAGGAACCATTGAAGGGGTTCACACTGGCCTCAACATGCTTTGCCTGGAAAATGATATGTGTGCCCTTCTTCTCACAGCCCATGGGGCAGGACTAGTAGCATGGCCCTACCTGCCTGCAGTGGCATAGAGATGTGCAGAGTTCCTGCGAGCCCAGGAGAAGAGAAGAACAAGTGAGCCACAGGCAGCTGGGCTCCACAGCCACGTAGCATCAGGCACAAACAGACAGTAGGAGGAGTCAGAGGAGAAGTTACAGGAGAGCAGACCTGGAGATAAACAGAGGGGGCGAATCAGAAAAGAGAGAGGGGAATAGATGTGCAGAGGGCAGCAGAGAGTAGGTGTCTGAAAGTGATTCAAAAAGTAGGTGCCTCCATTCTGCTCTCCAGGAGACACTGTGCTCTTCTTGTGTTTAGGTCTAGTCAGGACACCAAAGGCCTGCACTGCCATCCGAATAGATTTCTGTTTCTTGCTCCAAAAAGAGCTTTGATTGATGCTTGCCACTCGAACTTTAATATGCAGTTCTCTGTTGAGACTGTTGGGTTGTGGAAGGTAGCTGGTCTCTCACAACAATGGAACTGTCCCAAAGATGACAAATCTAGGATGAGCTTCCCAGAAGAACCCAACTTTCCAACAGCCCTGACCTAACTCATCCAACTGGACAGCTAGTAGCCACTGATGGAAGTGAAAAGGCTCTGAGGGACCATCTCCACATCCGCGCACCACCTCTGAATCCCAGGGATGCTGACACTGGGGCTCTGGATTGCTTTTGTTACATGCAGCCCTCCCAAAATAAAGATTTAAATATTTTTTCAGGCAGAAAGTAAAATACAGAGGATTACAAAGAAACTGATGACACCGAAAAACAGTTACCAAAATATTTTTAAATTGAGACAAGTAGTACTATGTGTACTTGTTATTGGTGCATTAAGAAGCTGTAGTGGCAGGTTTAATGCTTACCATAATTTTATAGTATACTGATTAGAAATAATGCTGCAAGATATTTGCAACAACTATAACAAAATATGAACATAACTTTGTTTTGTCAACAGTAAAGTCATATGCAGTCAAAAGTACTGCTAATGCTACTGTAGTTTTTTTGCCTACATTTAAAACTGAAGGAGGTGCCAAATTTCCAATAGAGATTTGTGAAAAGAAAGATAAATTGTTTAGTGAAAGAAAAACTTATTATTCATGGAAATAAAAACATATTTTTCCCAGCCATGATCATGGACCCCTTGAATTCTATAACCCCTGGCAAATTCCATAGAACACAGACTGAGGATCTCTGGCCACAAAGCCCCAAACAGAATCCCTGTAAATTTTCTGAGCAGGAAGTCAGCCAGAGAAGAGAAAGTAGGACTATTTTATTATTCTGAGGCTAAGCAATGAACGGTGACTAATACCCAAGATAACGTTAGCTTATCCGCTTAGTTCTTGTCACCTGCTACAGACCTGAGCCTAAACAGAAGAGATAAGTTTTGACAAAGAACGTGAAGTCTGCAGAGAACATGAATCAGGAGACATGAACTTGGTTGGGCCCACTGGGGTGGACTAGCCAGTGCCCGCGGGGCTATCTTCAGGGACAAACTGAAATGCTGCCAGAGCCCAGGGAGGAGTATCTGTAAGCAGGCTTCGGGCCTACCTACTTGAGGGAAACGTCCAACATGGCCACCAGAATTTAAGCTTAGGCCTGAGGAGAAAGAAAAGAGGAATCAAGGAAGATGGAATTTGTAGGACAGAGGCTGAGGGCTGAAGTTAAATATTTCTGTTATAGCAACCCAGGGCCTAGATTATCTCTGTGGCTAAAGGTACCTGAGAAAACAATGTATGTGTCTGGAGAACTGAAAATTTTCTGAACATATTTCAATAGAAGAAGCAATGTCCTTTTTGCCTCTCTGTTCTTCTGGGCCATCTACACTAAGGCTCTTTATCTCTCTGGGCCTCAGTTTTCGCATCTGAAAAATGATACAGTTGGACTAGATGGTTGCAAAGAGTTTTACAATGTCAAGACATCAATACTCTATGATTCCCAATATTGGATGCACACTGAAGCAACCTAGGGAGGTTTTTTAAAATACTGATCCCAGAGACTTCCCTCCAAAGTTCTTAGTTAATTGGTCTGATGTGTGTGGAGCATGCAGATTTTTAAGTTTCCACCTGATTTTAATGTGCAGCCAAAGTTCAGAACTGGTGGTCTAGTATAAATCTATTGTTCAAGTTGACTCGTCACTTGGTAAAGCATTGATAGACTGTGATAGAGGATAAAGATCAGATAGATGTCTGGGACAGAGAAAAGGTGATCAGTTCCAATGAGACCCAAAAACTAAAAATAAGAGTGCCACATTGGGCCATGGGAGGGTCCAGGGAAAACAGTGGATATGGAGTAGGAGTAAGCAGGGGATGAAGCAGTTTGGCCTGGAATGAAAGGGCTGGTTCCATCTCATTAGCTGATCAAAATCGGGCTGGTAACTTCCCCTCTCCAATCCTCGGTTTTCTCATCTGTAAAATGAGCCTGTGTAGAGAAAAGGGAAAGTAACATGTGAGTATTCTCCATGTGGCAAGCCCCGCGCTAAATACAGGACATATGTTAATGCAATTTAATTCTTAAATTGTACTTGACAGATGAGGAAACTGCTTTTGGAGAGGTTAATTAACTTCTTTCTCTACCTCACTGAGTTACTACAGGGCCAAAATGAGATCATGTGTCTGGAATGGGGTTGCCAACTTTAGCAAATAAAAGAGAGGATGCCCAATTAAATTGGGATTTTAGGTAAACAATGAATAATTATTTAACTGTAAATATGTCTCAAATATTGTTTTGTCTGACGTTGCAGGTCTGAAACCATTTTATCAAACACGAAGGCTCATCTACAGTTTTATTGGGTTATTTGGCTTCTTATTAGTCAGAAGTTTTTCTGTATTTGGGATATTAACCTTCTGACATGTGTCCTAAATATTTTTCCTATTTTTGTTTTATTTTTCACTTTGATGGTGTTTGTTGTACAGAAGTTTTTAATTTTTATGTTGCCACATGTTCCAATCATTTTCTTTATGGTTTATGGCATTTTTGCCATGCCTAGAAGTTTCCATTCAAAGATTATACAACTATTCACCCATGCTTTCTTCTAGTACTTTTATGGCTTTATTTTTTACATTTAAAGCATCTGGAATTTATTGTGGGAGATGATGGCATTTTTCCCTAAATGGCTAGCCAGTTGTCCCAAGAGAATTCAATAAATTATCTTTTTCCTTGCTTGTTTGAAAATGCCCTTTATCATACATTGAATTCTGAGATTTACATGGCTATATTTCTGGAAACTCTAATCTGTTCCACTAATCTATTTTTTCCTTCCTACTAGGACACTGTTTAATTCATTGCAAGTTTATAAGATGGTTTATTATCTGGGAAGGCTATTTCTCTCCTGTTTTCCTTCTCTTAAAGAATTACCTTTATGCTCTGCCACAATTTTAGAATTATATTGATCAAGCACCCAAGTCACTTGAAACTTTGATTAGCATTGATTTGAATTTTCAGAATAATTTCGGGAGAAAAGATTCTTAATAATTCTATATCTGCCTACCTAAGAAAAAAGGATGACTCTCCAGTTACTCATCTTCTTTATGTTCTTCAGTAAAAGGCATGCATCTTCTTCATATGTTTTGCATGATTCTTTAGTTTATCTGAACAGTTATAGTTCACTGATATCCATGACATTTAATATTTGATGCTTTTGCACAAGTATAAGATGTTTTATTAAAAGTGAAGAAGATAGGAGTAGTGGAGACAAGACAAATCTGACCCACTCGTAAATTTCCTGGGTCTTCTTTATAGGCAATCCAGAGAAAGTTCAGTTCTTTACTGTGACACCGTGTCTTCAAGGACACTGGTTTGGAGCCTGGAGAGGCAGAAATACCATTTAAAATTCTCTCCTATATTTCTAATTGACACTTTTGCAGCTGGTGTGAGTCCGGGAGCAAAGGGCCCCCGGTCAAGTCCTCAGCTGGCCTCCATCATACCAGTGGCTGCAAGCCCTGCCCCTTCCTGTGGAGGCCCCCACTTCCGGTCTGAGAGGCCTGTGCTCTCTGGAAATTCTTCTGTTTTTCATCTCTGAGCGTCTTTCATGATAACTTGCTTCTCTGACGGGAGTCTGGCATCTCCCTGACACACACGTTTGCTGAAAGATTTACATTTTCGATTTCCTTGCCCATTTTCTGACTGCATACATAAAAGAGAATTGTAAATGTTTAGAAAAATCAAAGTTCTTCTTAGACACCTGCAGTTCCACCAAGTATTCTCTAATTCATGCCAAGAAGAGACTGAAGAAATGAGGTGGGATACCCTGGCTGTTTTCTCGCTGAGGTTTTCCAAACTTTATTTCCTCTCACTTTTGGCATAGTGTCAAGTTCTGAGGCCTGTTTGGAAGCTTGTCAGGCACAGCACCCTGCTCTGCTTGGACCAAGGTAGTGCGTGGAGATAAGCGTGAGGGACGGAAGAGCAAGGACAGTGGCCTGGCCAGTGTCGGGCTGGCGCTGTCTATGTAAACCAGACCCCCACACACACACACACCCCACGGCACAGGCTCTACTGCCAGACCCTGCCTCTTCCTTTTCTTTTATTAGGAACCCGTGGGTGCTAGCAGCTCCACAGAGGGCACTTGGGGCTGAGGAGACTGCTAGCTCTTGACAATTAGGGAACATTCAAGTGTTAATTACTTCACCCTTGGGAAAGCATGAGCTGCACTGTCATTCCCAGTTTTCCAGATAGGAAAAAACAAATGCTAAGAATCTCAGCAAAAGTAGGAAAGTGGAAGGTGGACACAGTGAGTACAGTCCCTGGTCATAAGTAGGATCAGTCTTGGACTGCTACCCTTGGCCCATCACAGGGAACCTGCCTGTGCGATAAGGTCTAGGCTGAGTGCTGCTTATTTGTGGACCACTAGGAGCAGTGGGTGATTACATCTTTTTTCTACAGGTTCCTCAGCCACTGACTTTCAAACCACCCCAAACCAGAGAGCTAAGAGCTGCACTATTCCGTTTCACATTCACATTGGTTTACCTTAAAAAAAAAAAAAAAAATCCACACGGTTCCCACCCCCACCACACCTCTGACTTGCCCTTGGAAATGGAAAACTCCACCCCATAAAACAGGCTCCTTCTTTCAAATGCCCCACCAGGACTCTTTCAGAGAAATCTGAACAATAATGAATCAACTTTTTCCATATCTTGCACCTCCTAATTACGAGGAAGTGGGCCACATTATGATGGCTCCCGGGCATATAGCAGACATATTTGTGTTTTTTAAGGGGGGTGACACAAAGAATATATAGGCCAGAAATACCTTCCCAAGAACTGAATTCAAACCTTGACTCATATACTCCAGGAGACTGCCAGCTTCCTCAACCATGGTCTTCAATGAATAGGGCCAAGGGAGACAATTACCAAGAGCTGTTTTGATTATGTGCAGAATTGGCTTGGGGAGTTTAGGATACAGGCAATAGATCATGTAACAATGGGGACACATTTTGAGCAATGAGTCACTGGGTGATGTTATCACTGTGTGAACATCATAATGTACTTAAACTAAGATAGCTATGATATGGGATTATTTTTGTATACGTGGTCCATTGTTGGCTGAAACATCTGTATATCTGTACATGACTTTATAACAAGGTCTCACCAAGATGGTAAGATCAGAAACACTAGTGTTAAAGGATGAATTGTGAACAAGGACCCGAGTCACAGTGCTTTGCCTTTTGGCCCATTTGCATAGCATTCATGGATTCCAGTTTACTGCATGCTTCTTCCCCTTCAGTCCAACCTATAATAATGAGAACATCTGGGAATTCCAAGGTAGCGCAGTCAGGGAAACAATCTCATGGGCCCCTCTCCCTCCCAACCTTGTAACATTTTATTGCTTCACAGTTCATTGTCTCGCTCTTTCCTCCACCTCCCACTACATGGGTCCTGTGGGAAACTTCATATGAAGGAGGATTCATAGTCCTTTAGAACCGCCACTGAATTAGGATAGTCTCAGGCAAATGCCCAGCTGGGATTATCACTGCACCTTTCAACATTCCCTCCTTCTCACAATATGGTGGAGGCAGCTAAGACCTGGGGGGAGAGGTCCTTGATTTCTCTTTCTCTTCCTCTGTGCATTCCCCAGGAACAGTGTGGGGATGGGAACCAGGTAGCAACAATGCAGTAAAACTCTGAGACCAAAAGATCATTGAAAAATCCCAGTAAGTCCCTTCCCTTTGAGTCCAAGTTCACATATGGTCAGCACATTAGAGACCTTGTTCAAAGAACCAGATTAGGACATGCAGTGGGGGTGATTTCTGGCACCCACATGCACTGTCTTCCCCTGAATCATGGAGCGGTCAGGGCTTTGTGCACCTTGGGCTAATACAGGTTTGACCATGTCAGTGGTTTTAACCCAACTTAGTGCCCCTTCTAGAATGGTCCTCCTCTAGAGATAAAGTAGCAGTCTTCATGAATGATTGCTTCCAGACCCAACAAAGAGAAACTTGTGTGTTTAAAATGCCTGCCGTTCTCCATTTCACCATAAAGTAGCCAACTTAATTTTGCACAGTACTGCTTGATAACAACCATGTGTGTGTCTTCCGTATTTATATACTGTACTCAGGAAAGGACCTACTTGGTCAGTGTGAGATAATTTCACAAGCAAAATGGAACCAGATGTGATTCCTTTTCATTTGGCCCTTCAAACTCAAGCAATCTAATTCCCAGAGCCAGTCTTCACTAGGGTTTTTGATTACCTTGCAGAAGAGGATCCTTTTACACAGTGTTCGCTTTTCTAAGGTATCCGACAAGCAGGAGTAGGCAAAAGATTTTAGGGAGTTGGTTCTCAGCTTAGCACTTCCCAGCATCACGCTTGGAGTCTGAGTGGGGTAGGCGTTTCCTCTTTTAGAATAGAACGTGTCTGTCTATTAGTGGACTTGCCTACCTTTAATTAAACCATTCTTCCAACTTCCCAGACTACACAAGCTCTTTGAGCCTGGAACCCAAGGTCAAATGGTGCTAAGGTGACTCACTCAAAACTCCAAAGCAAAGGAGTTGGGTAGACAAACATAAGAGAAGGGCAGGCTTTTGTTCCTCTTAAAAAAAATCCATTCCAACTTGTGCTGGTAGACCTGCCACGTGTAGTGGTACAGTTTGTACACGGTACAGAATTGCTCAGCCAAAGGATCCAGTGGGGGCTGAAATCCAGTCCTGGCTGCACTTGTCAAGCCAGATGCTTCAGTGTGGGGTACATCTCATGGATAAATGGACACCTCTTTTTTTTTTCTCCCCAAAGGGGGGGAACTGCTCATCAAGTTTGAAACCCTGGGACTGTTTATTCCCAGAAGAAGAAATACTTTTTTCTAGGAAGCTGTGTGTGCTAGTGGTCCTAACCTACTGGTGATAGCCTGAGAGATGAGTAGGCAGGCACCAGTGATTATGTCATTGGCTGCTACATGCTTACGTTAGTCCTTTTCAGTGAGCCACCCTCCTTATTCTGCTCTGTCTTGGGAGGCCCTACTCATGAGGAGAGGCTTTAAGCCAAGGACAGTAGCTACATGGCCCTTGGACCGTGATGCTTCCTGTGACAGACATGACTGATCAACCCTAGAGTTCTTTCAGAGTCCACATTAGTCTCACAATCCTTCTCCACCCAGTGGAGTGTTCTGCTCAGACATTACCAATCGAACACAGTTGGCACACAAGAAGAACTTATCTGCCATCTGCACCAGCCAGCAATCGCCACAATAATGCTGCATAACAAATCACTCCAAAACTCAGAAGCTAAAAATGAGAATCACTTACCTACTCATCTTTGGGGGAGCTAGGCTTGGTTTCTTGCTGTGTGTGTGTGTTGGGCAGGTGTTGCTCAGGTCTGCTTGATGTGGCCCATTCTGGGGCCCTGCTGAGAGGTTAGCAATTAGCCAGAAAACAATGATTTTTCTCCTGTCAAGAGCAGAGGCATGGGCCGGTGAGATGGCTCAGTGGCGTAAGCACCTGCCTTGCAAGCGCGAGGGCCCGAGTTCGACTCCCGGATCCCACATACGGAAAAGGGGCCGGTGATATCGCTCAGCGGCACGGGCGCCTGTTGGTGCGCGAGGTCCTGAGGTCGACCCCCCGGTACCCACAAAAAAAAAAAAAAAAAAAAAAAAAAAAAGAGCAGAGGCACAAGACAGCATGCCCAGCTGTGCAAGCACTTTTGCAGCATCAGGTATGCAACTAGGGCCAGTCAAGCACTCCACCACCAAGCTACGCCCCCAGCCCAGCACATTTTAATTTGCTGATGTCATATTCACTAATATCACAAAAGCAAGTGATGTTACTGAGCCCAAAACCAAAGGGTGGGAAGGAGGCCCCTACTGTTCTAAAACCAAGGCAAAGGTGAGGAATTGAGGTCAGGAATTGTTACTGAGCATTGCCATTGCCTACCATCTGTGCCACAGGGACAGGAACAGTGGAAAGCCATATTTGGTGTGATGTCCCCCACTTGACTCACCCTCTCCTTTAGTGGGGGGTTGAACCTAGGACTTTCCCACTAATTTACATCTCCAGCCCTTACTTTATTTTTTATCTTGAGATAGTAAATTGAGACACTAAGTTACTAAGTTGCCCCAGCTGGTTTTAAACTTAAAATCTGCCTGCCTCAGCATCCCAGAGTGCTGGAATTACAGACAAGCTACTGCTTCCCTTTCACAGCACTGCTTAACCCACCTTCCTTAGCCAGCTAAACAACTTCTTTGTCCAGAGGAATGGACAATGGGGAGGCCGAACTTCAGAGTCAGGCTGCAGGGTAGAGCAGTTCTTTATATAGCCTGACCAAGAACCTGGTGATTAATGATAATTAAGCTGGATCTGAAACAGGTGTTTGCCCTAGGAAACATACAAACAAGTGAGAAAGGCCAGGTAGACGCAAGATTCAGTACTCAGGGCCTGGGCTTCAGAGTGTGTAGTTGGGAAGGAAGGAGAGTGAAGCAGAGAGAACTGAAGTGCTGACATTTAGGACAGAGACCCAGACTTGAATTAGGCATGGGGGGAAACCCCTGCTAGCCACACTAGAAAAGCTTTGCATTTTCACTCATCAAAAGCAAAGTGTCCCTTCAGGCCGCACCATTTTATCACCATCATCAAAGCTTAACCCTGAAAATTACAGAGCCAGGGTCCGGCCCTCCAGGAGTTCCACATCTGAGATGAAAACACAAGCAACAACCCTAGAGACTAAAATATAAACAAAGAATCAAGACAGGTGGCAAAAGTAGTTTCCCCTTTCCAGTAGACAGGGGAAAGCAGGGATCGATCCAGGTGGACTTTCTATAGAAAAAGGCGCTGCCGATCTCCTTAAGGGAGGGGGAGCATTGTCTGACCAGAACAAGGGCGTGACTTAAGAGTAGAGGTAGATGTGGGTGGAGAGAACTCACTGCTGGATAGGATGAGAAGCGGGGAGTGGGAGGGAGGCCCGGGCTGCACGGGAAGTTCTGTGAGTTGTCTTGTGCAGTTCAGTTCATGGTCAAGAGCGCTGTACTGGACAGACAAGGAAGATCTGAGAAGAGCTGTAAGGACTTCCCTTTGAGAAAAACTTAGCTGTCTTTTCTTTTTTTTTTTTGTTAACTTAACAATGGAGGAAAGACTTGTGACCTCCCAATCAGACCTCTTAGCAGAAGGAATTAGCAGTGTCACCAAATCTATATAGTTCCTCTCCCATGAGGACACCAAAAAAAATCTAACCTGCCTAGCCCATCTGCTTCCCTGACGGTGTGGATTGAACCTCTGTCTGGCTGGGCTCATGTTTTACACATGACCACAAGTATGTGATGTAAACTATTATCCCCTTTCACAGTTGAGGAAACTGAGGCTTCCTGAAGTTAATTAGATGTCGAAAGTTACATGACCGGAGAATGATAGTGCTGGACATTGAAGCCAGGTGCCTGAATTTAGAACCCACATTCTTAACCACTGTATAATCTATTTCTAAGAGGAGGCACTTAGGTTAGGCCAGCCATCAGCTCTGGGCTGTATTTGCTAATCAGGAGGCCAAGATATAGCTAAGAAATCTACAGCCAGGCAGAGCATCGATGTGGACTCATCTTCCACATTGTACCGTTTAGCACGGTTCCTAAAGCAACCAACACCCTTGAGAAATATCTTTTATCAAATGGGTCCCAGGTTTTCCCATCTGCTGCAAAGTCCTGGCATGTTTTCTTTTGGAAAGAAGTAAAGTGTTAGTGGCAGCCAAGGGGAGGCCGAGAGAAACCCGCTCTCCCCTTTCAAGCCAGGTTATCCGAGTCTGGTGTGTAGGCAGGTGAGTCATTGATTTTCCCCTCTCCTCCAGAGAGCACTGCCATCGTTACATGGATGAAAGGCGAGGAAGAAAGACAGAACTGAATGGTCCAGGTTGAAAGGAAACTTTTGAAACAGGTTAGAAGACTCCAGTCTGGGCTTGGTGTGTAGTGTGAAATGTCTGCTACCTGAGTGAGATGCCCAGTGCTGTTTAGATGTGGTTGAGAGGGAAGGTGGAGGTTATATAATTACCATTCCTTCTGAAAGCTGAAAGGAAACCACTTTCTTACTCCTTCCTTTTTTGTTTCCTCACCGCCTGTACCTGCTGTTCTGCAAGTCTGACTTTGAGCTTGGATTTTCTAAAAAAAAAAAAACTTAGGGTTTTGCTTCCATAATGTCAAGCTCAACACCACCCACACTCAAATTCCATTGATGTTAAGGCTCTGGTCTCGCAAAGAACTATCTCAAAATCATCAGGCAGGGTCTGACAGCTCCAGGACAGGTGGGTGGGAAGGAAGCCACATTGCCTGGCTGTGCAGCAAGGCATGCCTGGCTCTGAGACAGCGCAGAATGTTCTTGAAAAAATTGCACCCCAGGAGAGATCAGTTTAGAGGTTAGCAGAGTCTTTTGGAGGAGGTTATTCATCTCTGATAAAAGAAAGTAGAGGGAAGTAGTGGGATCACAAAATAAGAAACACCAATTCACACCCACAAATATTCTTTGAGATTCTGTCACAGGCTGGGAAGCCTATGCTAAGCAATGCAGAGAGTCAAACCCATGGTAGCTACTTTCCATGACAACCTCAAGAAGTAACCTCAACAAAAGGGAAGATGACCAATGCGCACACTGTCACAGCTCCCTTTCTAGGTAAAAAGACTAAAGGTTTTGAAAAGTCGGGGAAGAGAAAGAATTCTATGTGCAGAATTTTGTGACTATTGCTACAAGCACCCTCAAAGCTCTGTCTGACCTCTGTAACAGACTTTCCTGTTAGCTGGAAGAGTCAAATAAAAATCATTCCTGCATATGAAAGCACAAAGCAGGTCAGAGGTAGCGTTAGTCTTCCTGACACCCAGTGAAATGAGTGTTACTGTCCCCATTCTGCAGATGAGGAAGCCAAAACTGCAAATGAGCTTGCTAATTATTATAATGGAGCACTTTGCATTTTCACAGCATCCCTCCTCATTAATTAGCACATCCACGCAGTAAGCCTACAGGTGGGTGAATAGACTTTGTGCTCACATCCAAGCATCCCTGTGTTCTTTATGGATCCTGAATCCATTGATATTCTTCCAGCATCCCCTGAAGCTTGTTCAGTATGTGGAAGAGGGAGGAGGAAGTATGAGTAGGGGAAAAAGTTTCCCTAGGTGAAAAAAGGATGGATAGAGCAGAGATAGAGTCAGTGCCTACTGTGGTCCCAATCATTAGGATTCCTAGCCGGGACCGTCTTCCCCTACTCCTACTATGAACGCCTCTCTTGGAGTCTGACACTGAGTGTGTTCGGGGTAGGAGACAGTGTGACTCTGTCCTCCAGGGTATGTCTCACCTACAGATCCATGAAGCAGAGCTGCAAGGCCCAGCAAGCTTCCAACCCTGTCCTGCATACTTGTAGAATCACTCTTTGGGAGGAAGACAAAAGCCATTCAGTGAATCCCCCAACCTCTCAGAAGGTTGTCTAAACTAGGTGAGGAGAACGCAGAACTATGAAGTTATTTATAATCAACCAATGGCTATAGTCAACTGGGAAAATGACCACCAAAAAATCCAGTGGTGGGTCCAACTGCAGAACAGGATGTGGCACTCGTAATGTGCAAAGTACCCCCACACAGCCTGCCCAACTTTATTATTCTTGCATGCAATTTAATTTGTTAGTTCTGGAAGAAAGAAATGTAAATGGGGTAATCTTTGGGGGTATTGGGCATGATATTCACAAAACATTCTATAAGTTTATAAGTAATGAAATAGTCAAGTTAAAGACTTCAAAATTGTCATAGTACAAGGAAAATGAATAAAGTAGGTCAATATAATTTTTCAAAATAATGAATATTTTTTCAATGAGTATTGGTTTTTTTCCCCACATCTGTTCTGTACAGATAATTTCAGAAAGGCAAAAATGTGCATATGGCTGAAGAATGAGCAATGATAAATATGATATTATGGCTTAAAATAATACACAGAATTTACTCATTTTCAATGTGACAATATACATAACATTATTCTTGCTCATACTTTCTTTTTTTTTTTCATACTTTCTTTATCTCTCTTTAGCTTCTTCCTTACTAAAAAGTTATTTACGGGCAAAATAAAAAGGAGCCATTACGATCAAAATCACAAGTCACAAGTACTATAATTCACAATTGCCACAACTCTCAATGGGATATCAGTATTTGTAGTTCATGACCAGCTTGGCACTTTTATAAAAACAACTTGGAATGCATCCCTATTCATTGATTGAGCTGCTTCTTCTCATTACCACTGAGTCTATGATCAACATTATGCAACTATTTTATTACAGGTAATAAAGTAACTTGTGACACGTGAAGTCATAATTTGATCTGTCAAGAATGCCTACTCTAGGGGCCGGTGAGACGGCTCAGCGGCTTAAGCGCCTGCCTTGCAAGCGCGAGGGCCCGAGTTCGACTCCCGGATCCCACATACGAAAAAGGGGCCGGTGATATCGCTCAGAGGCACGGGTGCCTGTTGGCGCGCGAGGTCCTGGGGTCGACCCCCCGGTACCCACAAAAAAAAAAAAAAAAAAGAATGCCTACTCTAGACCAGGGCTGTCAACATGGAGTCCACAGATAGATGTTGGTCCACGAACTGATTTTATTTGGCTTTGACATTTGATGACCACGCAGGACTACACTGAACAGCATATAGACCACTTCCGGAGCTGTCCAGCTCCCATGGTGAGCCATGTTGGTAAGAGCTGCATACTAGTCAGACTTAGGAAGGCCACATATTAGTCTGCAATGGACTGAAATAACCAAAGAGAACTTTAGAGCTGTCACTGTAGCTCAAGTTAGTCATGGGACAAGTTCCAGATATTTATTCTCTAGAAGGGTGATATCTTGCCTCAGACAGAATTGAGTATAGAGATTCAGATTCCTAATAAGAAGATGAACATGGCCTTCCAAGCTGGGAAGGAGGCATTTGGGAGGAAACTGGAGCTGGTTTGGAGAAGGACATGACTGTTATCCTGGAGATTTCCAGGTGAGTCAGTGGTGCATGAGTGGAGTCCATCGTGTGAATTCAACACGAAGACCAACAGATCTTCTAATTCTTCAGCTGCATCCAGACCCCCAACTCTCTTCTTCCAGGATAACACTGGGTTCAAATTTGTCCCTTTACAAATTTCTTAGCAACAATATTTGATCAGAGGGAATATTAAGCCTGTTCTTTTTGTCACTAAGTGGCTCAAAAATACCTGTAACAGGTGTGTTCATGCAGGATAAGAATCAGAAGTGCTGAATAATGATACTGATGTGGTAATGGTGATTATGAGAATAGTTCTTCCAGATCTCCATCTCTGTCAGTGGCTTTCCTAGGTCATTTTCTAGGTTTAGAGTTGGTAATGTGAGTTTGTGTCAGTATGGCCATTCAGGGGCATGTCACAGAAAGTCCATGGAGAGGTTTCAATGGCTGGCAGCCCAGTGCCCACTGCTATTCTCCACAGCCCCTACACATCTTTCTGTTTCACTGTGAGGGCCTTTAGTAACCAAGATGGAATTCAACATCCAAGAAAAAAATTATCTAAACCACAGGCCAAGAACAGTGCATACATAATTTTAAAAAAAGAATTTTGATCCTCAGACAACCCCACACACACATGTCAAATGCATGGGAAAGCAAACAAAAGAAAGCTGGCCACTTGAAACATTGCCTTTTTAAAAATATGTGGATTTCTAAGAAAATGTTCCTGCTGTGGGTATTTTAGATTTTTGCTTAATATTAATTGGCAGTGATGTTGGAGTGAGAAGAACGGTCAGAAAATTTCTTTGCCAGAGTGTCCCAGACTGCTTTATTCTTTCATACTTTTCAATAATCATGAAGGGACAGTAAAGAATCTGTAAAAACTGAATCCTAACAGAAGGAGCCCAAATTCAAGAATTAGCCTACAAAAACAAGTTTGGAGATGGTTTCACCTAAAAATTGAGATGACCCAGAAATGGTAGCTCATAGCTGGGTGTGGCAGGACACTCCTGTAATCCCAGCACTCAGAAAGCTGAGGCAGGAGGATTGCTGTGTGTTTGAGGCCAACTTGGGCTACATAGTGAGTACAAGGCCAGCCTGAACTGCATAGAAAGACTCTGTCTCAAAAAAAAAAAAAAAGAAAGAAAAAGAAAAAGAAAAAGGAAAAAAGGTAGCTTGGCTCGTTTCGAATTTTAAACTCCCAGGATAACCAATTGTAAACTAATGATTGATTCAGATAAGCATAATTATAATTCTTTTCCCAAATGTCCTTTGAACTTGAATGAAGTCTTGCCCCAGCCATTTCCTTAAATAACTTATCAACACGCAGGCCAACCGAGCTCCTCTTTGTCCCTTTTCCTCTCTTACTCCCTTCTCCCTTCCTCCTTCCCTCCCTATTTCTTTTCTTCCCTCTTCCCTCCTTTTTCCTCTCCTACTATCTTTACTTTTTTTGTCTTCCTTTTTCCTTTCTTCCTTCCATTCTTCTTCCCTCCCTCCCTTCTTTATTTCCCTTTCCTTCTTCTCTCCTCCACTCCTGTACCTTTCTTTCTCTCACTTTTGTCTTTCTTTGTCTTTATCTCTCTGCTTTGCTTCATCCTTTCATCTTTCTTTCCATTCTCTGTCTTTGTTTTCCACTTTCTGGTTCTTCCTTCCTTAATTTTTTTCTCTTTGCTTTCTTGTTTACTTTTTTCTTTCTCTCTTCCTGCCTTCCTTCTTTTTTTCTCACTCTTTCTTATCTTTCTCTCTTCTTTTTCTTCTTTCCCACTTTTCTTTTTCTCACTCTCCCCACCTTACTTAATTAAAAAAAATTCAAGGTGTGTGGGCAAAACTCTTTCCCCAAATTTGTTCCAAGCAGTACTTATTCATTAACTCCAAGCTGTGAAAACAAAGGAAAACAAAAAGCTTATAACCATTTCTTATTTCTAAGGCAATAAAACATTTTGATAGAACGTAACTTAGTAAAATTAGTGAAAATGTTAAACTTGCCCCCTACTAGCACTTTCCTTTGAAAACTTGTTCTGTGCAAGTTTCTTTAAAATCTCCGAAGCATTAAATCCTCATTAATATAAACCCAGTGTATTTATGGTGTCAAAATATGTTTTAGAAAAGCCAAAAGCAACCGTTACACAAGTTGCCTCATTATCAATAATCTAGCATTATGCCTTTTATGTGTCATTTCTTTACACAATATACTATCATTGATGACTTTTAGCAAATACATCATGGCAAAGGATTACTATCATCAGAGGCAGCCTTTGAAAAGGATATGCTAATTTCCAGGGAGCAAGAAAACATCAAAACAGTGCCAGCAAATAGCCAAGGGACTTTTATGTCTTAATATCCCTCAGAAGTGCTTTATCTCCTAGTGCAATGTGTATCATAGTATAAACAGGAAATGAAACAGCCACAACATCAAAGAAGCGCCAGGCCATGGCTGTAATTTCAGATCAGGTTTAATAAAGGTCATCTACAGCGGGCTAATCAAACAAAAGGGTGAATGTTTTAAAGAGCCATTTGATAATTTCCATTTAAGGTACCCTATCAAAGAGATCCCAACAATGTCTTAAGTCTCCCACTGAATCCCAGCACCTCCTTCCAACACGACGCCCTTGGCTGGTTGCAAAGCTGTTTTGATGTCCTAACTTTTAGGCGATTTTAATTTTGAGGTACTCAGTTTATCCGAAGTTGGCTTACTTTTATGCAGGCTTGATTTCAAATAGATACGTAAGAAGACAAGAATCAAAATATAGAGATTGCCAATGCAAGACAAAGGGACCTAGAAAGGCACCTAGCGGTGATGTTTGGATCCACAGCTAGGCTGTGGCTGAGTCTTTCAAGTGCTAAGTCTTTCAAATGTCCCTAGAAAAATTTGGTGTCCCCAGCAGTGTAAGCCAAATTTAAGTCTAGGACAGTATTGTGGCCTGAACTTGAGAGCATCCCTCCAAAATAGTCCTGCTTCTACTTATCCTTAAGTAGAGCTGCCTCCGAGGTTCTAACTTGGGTACCCAAAATGGCTTTTGGTGCTCCTGTGAGGGTGATGAGCCGGTCTCTCTGCTCCATACTGAGCATAAATGCCTTTGACAATCATTAGCCTGGAGATGTGGACAGAGAGAAGACAAATGCCTCAACGGGCGGGGGGGGGGGGGGGCTGAGCCCTGTGCTGAGAGCCATCCTGACACCAGGGTGACACAGCACCACACCCCCACTCCGGCCCCACCCCTCCCCAGGCCAGCCTGGTCTCTGCCCCACTTCCCAGATGGGCTGAGGCTCCCCACATTTGCATGTCAAACATTCCCCATTGAGCTCCTCCCAGCTGATGACTGAAGGGAGGAGGTGCAGAGGACAGAAGGGCCACCTGTCAAGCGGCTGTCTCTCCATCTCACTAGGAGAGGGGGAACTGGGGAGGGAAAAGGTCATATGCTCAGAGATTGGGCCTGGCACAGCTGGAGTCCAAATGAATCACTGTGCTAAGTGCTCCCTTTGAGGCATTTCCAACAAAATTCAACATCCCATGGCCAGTTTGGGTTTATTCTGTTTCCCAGGCAAGTAGGCTGGGTCAGGGAGGGAAGATTCTGGCTGAGGACACCCACAGTTTTAGATGCCCCCCATATCCCTGTTCTCATCCCCTCCAAAGAGGGAGGCCTTCCTGTTCTTCCCAGGCTTTGCTCCCAGGCCTGTTGCAGACCCGGGGTGGGGGTGGGGGGCAGAGGGCAACCTCGGGCACAAGGCAGCAGCTCATCCATCTCAGCCTGGGCTGCGTCTCCCCACCGGCTGTTGCCACGACAGGCTGCTGTGCCGAGGGGATTCGGGCTGCACAGACACTGGTGGCCAGGGCAAGGAGGGTCAGTGCCACAGCTGGGGCGATGCCATATGCCAGGGCCTACAGCTCAGGACTGAACCAGTCAACAGTCACCCACAGAGACCCCTCCAGCTCATTGTTGAAGCAGCTGGGGGGCGGGGGCATTTTATGCTTTGTAGAAGGATAGTCTGTCCTTTTTCATCTCCTCCCAGGCCCTCTGGCCCCCAACAGAGGCCTAACTATGCCCAGCCTCAGAGCCTTAGGCCAGACTATGTGAGAGTCATGTCAATGGGGCCGGGAGTCGCAGAGTTGAGCCAATGGCCACATGGCCCCCGAACTCCTCCCCACACTCAGAGTCCAGCCCCCCTACAAATAGCAAAACTTAAACTTGACAAATTCCC
The DNA here is from genome assembly GCA_028451465.1 of Erethizon dorsatum. NCBI lineage: Eukaryota > Metazoa > Chordata > Mammalia > Rodentia > Erethizontidae > Erethizon > Erethizon dorsatum. The sequence continues at coordinate 14,550,653 of CM051826.1, forward strand.
ACAACACCAGCAACCCAACCCATCCGAATTCCAGACCTGTGCTGTAATCTCTCCACCCTTATAGACTTGTGTGTAGGAATCTGATAAAACAAAAACTCAGTCACTAGCATAAACAGTGCCAGCCACTGCGCCATCCATTCAGGATAACAGATCAAAGCACCAAGGACAGAGTCATAAACATCAATCTCAAACCCCCAAGAGCTCTATCCCTCCATCTGAGCCCCACCCCATACAAACGGTATCCACTCCAAGGGCAACTTCAGGCTCTAGGGCAGCTTTCAGCGCTAGTGTCATGTTGCTTGCTGAGAAAGCCAGGCTTGGGAAAAGTGCAAGGAAAAGAAGCTTGTCAGAGTCTGTTTTGAAGGTCAGTTTTGGTTGTCCCTGGAGTTCAATTTTTCCTTTCCTCCTTTGAAACTTCTACAGTGTGATCAAAAAATATGGTGAATTCCCAAAAATTTTTAAAAAATTATTACAGTAAAAGACACATTGCTATTAATCCCCTTTAAAATATTCCCCTTCACTTTGAACACATGTTATCTCACCATTCTTGCTGTTTTTTGAAGAAGTCCTGGAAGACCTCTTTCATGTCTTTAGTTGTGCTGTAGTGGCCACCTCAATGTTTTGTATCAATTCAAAAACTTTACTTTTTATGGACATTTTTACTTTGGGGAACAGCCAGAAGTTGCATGGTGCCAGATCTCGTGAATAAGACAGACGAGGACACACCATAATGTTTTTGTGAGCCTGCCTTTCTGTTGGATGACATGGCAGCAGCATTCCTGTGATTTTTGATCATACCTTGTAAAGACACTCACAAGAGAGGATTTCCACAACTGCTTCAGAAAATAGCAAGAACTATAATAAATTTTTTAAAAATTTAAATGTTGACCATATATTTTGATCACACTTTGTAAGTTTCAGCCCGTTGGGAGATTTGTTGGTGACCAGGCTATGTGATAGATTATGGGGAGCCAACTACCTGATTTAAGCCCCCACAATCCCGAGGTCGGTGTGACCTTGCTTCAGGAACAGGGAGGTATACGGAAGGCTGTGTGACCCTTGGCTATGGTTGGAACGCTGATAATCCAGCATTCCTGAAGCAAGATAGCACCTGCTGAGGACAATTGTCAAAATACAGGCATCTGGGAAGAGACAAAATCTGGTTCCTCATTAACTTATTCCTTATCTACCCATTCTCTATAATTGCTGTGAAATGCATGCTACCCCTCCCCATGTGCTTTTTGCTTGCTAATAAAAGTGGGTCAACTGTGAGATTGTTCTGCTTGTCCACTAGAGCCAAGTTCCTCCCAGTCTCTTTTGTATCTTAAATTTTGTCTTTTGTCTTTCTTTATTACCCACCATTTCCCCTTCAGGTATCCAGGTCCGATTAGCCCCTGGCAACTGGCGCCTGGAACAGGGACTCTGAGACCTGGAGGGGAAGACCCAGGGGAGTGGCAAAGGAGCAGAAATAGACACTGGGGAACTCCGCCAGACAATTCCAGAAGTTGGCTGTTCAAAAAAAGTGGAAGTAAGTCATTGTGCCAAGGAAAGGCTTTTCTTAACTGGGATAATGGGGCAGAATTTGTCCATGGAGGGGCAGAGGTACGTATAGCTGTTGTGCACGTTATTGAAACAGGTTGGTGCTCAGGTTAGTGCTCATTGTCTTTCAAAAATGCTGAAGCATATTATCAAACATAATCCCTGGTTACCATGGGTGGGAACCTTGGATGCAGAGAATTGTGATAGAGTGGGCAAAAATTTGAGAAGGGCTCATGTTAGGGGAGAACAAATTGCCCCAGACACCCTTTCAACGTGGAGTTTGGTGAAAACCATATTGGAAGCCTTGTGTATTGCAGTGATTGCTACAACTGCTACTGCTCCCCTGGATCGGGGATGGGGGGAAAAGAGAAATATCAGGAAGAGAGTGAAGAGATTCTTTCTTGGCCCACACCTCCAGAAATTTTAGAGGCTGACACAGTGCGCCCAATATGGTGGCACAGTTGTCGTTGGGGGGGTGGCAACAGATGGGATGGTGACAGCAGCAGCAGCAGAGGACCTGCGCCAGGGGAATGAGGTGGCTACAACAGGCCATCAGCAGAGCCATGTAGCAGAGAAGGGGCTTCCCCGTCTCTGATTCCCTTGGCCATGCTGGGCATGGTGGCGTGTGCCTGTAGTAGCAGCTACTCAGGAGGCTGAGGTGGGAGGATCACTTGTACAGGGACCCTTTACACTGGGACTCTTGGAGTTCATTTTGGGAGTGCTGCGCATGGCCCCACAAGATATCAAACATCTTTCCCGTTCCTGTCTATCAGCAGGTCAATATCTCCATTTTAATGCGCAGCTACAGGAGCTTGCGCAGAACAGGCAGGCAGAAATAGAGCAGCTGGAAGGTCAGGTATTACAGAAGATGTGCTGCTAGGAACAGGACCTTATGCAGATCCTATGCGGCAACTGACTTATCCTAATGAAGCATATGAGAGAATAAATTTGATGATGAAACGGGCATGGGATATGGTGCCCAAAGAAGGCACTCCAGTTCAGTCCTTTTTATATATTTTACAGGGATCCCAAGAGCCTCATGCTCAGTTCCTTGCTAGATTATAGAAGGCGGTCCACAGACAGATTCATCATGCACTAACGGCTGAGATTATAGTTTTACAATTGGCCTTTGAGAATGTAAATAAGGACTATAAACAGGCCCTTGGAGTGGTCAGGGCCACAACAAAATCTTGGAAATTATTTAAAAGCTTGTCAAGATGTGGGGACTGAATCTGATAAAAGTTCATTGCTGGCCCGAACTATATTAAGTTTTGCAAACACTGTTAGAAGAGAAATAAGGTCTGCATAGGTGACAGAAGGTATACAGGTGACTGAGCTGGAGGCTAAATGAAAGAAGAGGGCACAGAATTGCCAAAATTCTTAAGACAAAATAAAATACAGAAGAAAATATTGATTATGAGTAAAAGGTTTTTATTCCTTCTAATTCTTGTTAAAAGAGATCTCTGTTAATTGACCTACAGAAAGTTCTGACTAGTCTATTTATAGTTACAAACTTAAAAACTATAAAAGAGTTATTATAATTCAATTTGGCCAAATACTTCTGAGTGCACTCTGGTTTTATAAACAAATTGTTCTATGTGTGCTTGTCTGTCTGGCTGTCCAATCTATAATCAGTTACCATACTTAAAGCTGGATTGTTTGAGCTCAACAAAGTTTTTCTTCTTTTTGCCTTTTAGGATTTTTAAAGATTTGCCTATAACTTAAGTTGGTTTATAGACAAATATAATTAGAGTTAGGGACATGCTTCCACCCAGGTTGCCAGCAAATCAAAATGATGTCAAGACTGGTTTTACAAATTGTTGTCTGTATACAATAACCTGAGAGTCTTTCATTGGTCAAAAATAATGTGTTAATTGTTACGATCTGGTTCTTATAGGTCATCAAAAAATTTGTTAAAATGATTACACTGGGGACCCCTTAGGCTTAGGGAAACTGCTGGACAGGACTCCCTTTGGTGAATAAAGGAGAAGCTGCCTGGAGATATTTTCTTCCAGTCTTTGTTCACTAATGCGACCCCAAAATTTCCATAGCCTTATGGGAGACACACCCCAATAAATATTGCTAAACATATTATTGTGATATGTTTACATTGACCATCATCAAAAGACTAAGTTTTCTGTGTATAAAACAATAAGTTTCCATTGAAAGATTCTCTAGGTATAAAACGAAATTAAGAGACAAAGGTTTCCACATAGCTATGACATTCGTTATTGCTAATCTCATGGTGCACTAAATGCATTCACACCTTCCGGGTCTACAGGTCTTCTAAGATGTAAAACAAGAGTGTTTATGGTGATAACCTTTTCCATTCTCAGATATCTGCCTTTCTCTTATGCTCCAGCACTTTTTTTTTTTTTTTTGTGGGTACCGGGGGTCGAACTCAGGACCTTGCGTGCCAGCAGGCACCCATGCCGCTGAGCGATATCACTGGCCCTTTTTTCGCATGTGGGTACCGGGAGTCAAACTCAAGACCTCGTGCTTGCCAGGCAGGCGCTTATGCCGCTGAGCCATCTCACCAGCCCCTGCTCCAGCTATTTGTGATAAGAGACATATATCAAGCCAACATGAGACCAGCAGTCATATGATAGTTTTTAATAAAAGAGGCTCCAGGGCCAGGGATATAGCTCAGTGGCACAAGCACCTGCCTGGCAAGTGCAAGGTCCTGAGTTTGATTCCTGGTACCAAAAAAAAAAAAAAAATGTTTAAAAAGGAGGCTCCTGGGGGCCGGTGAGATGGCTCAGCAGCACGGGCGCCTGCTGGCGCACGAGGTCTTGAGGTCGACCCCGGTACCCACAAAAAAAAAAAAAAAAGGAGGCTTCTGTGATGTTATATATGTGTCACTACATTTAAAGATGCTCAGGCACTGAACAGTCCAATATCACAAACTTCTTCGATGACTCCCACTAAAGGATAACAAATTAGGAAAGAGCTTTTGTACATACTAGATAGAGATGATTGACTAAAAATGTTATTCTATACCAAGATGGGCATTTCAGTGTGTTACAAAAATAATGTCATCATGATTGTCATGCTAAAATACTGCATGTGGCTCTTGATCTCAAGTTTTCTCTATAAACTGTATAACTGATGTCTGTTAACATTCTGCAGGGAGGGCCAGTGAGACGGCTCAGCGGCTTAAGCGCCTGCCTTGCAAGCGCGAAGGCCCGAGTTCGACTCCCGGATCCCACATACGAAAAAGGGGCCGGTGATATCGCTCAGCGGCACGGGTGCCTGTTGGCGCATGAGGTCCTGAGGTCATCCCCCCGGTACCCACAAAAAAAAAAAAAAAAAAACATTCTGCAGGGATACAACTACTAAAACAACGATGGTTGATAGGAAATAACAGTCCTCTGGCTATACTTTATATTTCAAAGTGCTTGAGATCCAGATGAAATTATAATAGTTAAACTCACTTCACCCACTGCAATACTAACTGTTTCTCTGGTTGCAAAGAGCGATTCAAAGTCACTCTGCTGCCTTTTATAATGGACATATTAGTCCTCTTAGGACGAATTTACCAGGACCTTTAGCTTATGGTAACCAACAGGCTGATTCACCAGTGGCTCAAATTTGGCAAATGGATGTTACTTACATTCCATCCTTTGGGTGGTTACAATATGTTCATGTTTCTGTAGATACTTATTCTCACATGATTCATGCCACCTGCCATGGGGGCAAAAAGGTGGGACGTATTCAACAGCATTGTTTATCTGCCTTTGCTGCTATGTGAGTCCCTCATACAATAAACACCGAAAATGGACCCTCATATGTCAGCAAGCCTTACCACTTTCTTGCAGTTTGGGCATATTAAACATCTTACAGGAATCCCTTATACTCCTCAGGGCCAAGCCATAGTAGAATGTGCACACCTTTCTTTAAAAACACAGTCACAAAAACACAAAGGGGGACCTGTTAGGGACCAGGCTATGTGGTAGATTATGGGGAGCCCAACCAAGTGACTTAAGTCCCCATGGTCTTGAGGTTGGTGTGACCTTGCTTCAGGAATAGGGAGAATACGGAAGGCCACGTGCCCCCTGGCTATGGGTGGAATGCTGATAACCCAGCATTCCTGAAGCAAGATAGCACCTGCTGAGGACAATTGTCAAAATACAGGCATCTGAGTATAGACAAAATCTGGTTCCTCATTAACTCATTCCTTGTCTACCCATTCTCTATAGTTGCTAGTCCATGAAGTGCAGGCTACCCTTCCCTCATGTATTGCTTGCTAATAAAAGTGGGTCAACTGTGAAATTGTTGTGCTTGTCCACTAGAGGCAAGTTCCTCCCAGTCTCCCTTGTACCTTAATTTTGTCTTTCGTCTTTCTTTATTCCCTGCTGTTCCCCCCTCGGGTATCCAGGGATCTGATCACACCACCACCACCTCCACCCCCGGGCGGAGATTGCCAGGCTAGTGAGCAAGTTTGTAAGACTCCAGATAAGGGGAAACTGCTGTCGGCACTATTGTTAATCTCATTTATGAAGTCAGAATTTCTAGTGGATTCTTCACCTACAAGCACAGAGAGCTACAAGAATTCATAGCCACTTTGTTCTATACAAATATAATAATCCACTCCTCAAAGTGTCATCAGGGCAGCTGTCACTTGGATTGCTGAACTGCCAAGTCAGTTTCTTTGGGGAGACAAAAAGACCCAGGAGATCTTGGATAGATCTGGATTTCAGCCCAGCTCTGCCATTTATTAGCCACGGAAGCCTTTATTTCCTCTTCTGTAACGCTCATAGGATTTCTAGGAGCATGAAACTGACAATAATTATAATGGCAATTTCACTGAGTACTTAGTATGGACCAGGCATGGTACTAACACATAAACTTTTCTTATTTAATCTACTCAACTGCACAATGAGGTAGGTGCCATCATTATTTGTATATTACAAACGAAGAAGCCAATGCACAGAAAGGTCAAGAAAGTTTCCCAAGATCACAGAGCTACCTAATGGTGCTATTGAGATTTGAACCCAGACAAACATGTGGAAGTATAAGAATTGTAATGTGGACAGAACAGATAGAATATTTCCACCACCATGGAAGGTTCTGTGGGACAGTGCTAATGAGATAGCGACTATCACTTTCAGCAGAGGAATGATTTTTCCAGTAAAGTCTTATATGAAACTTCAATGTATCAAAGAGACCAATGTGCCATTTTAATTAGGGTTAATTTCTTTTCTAAAGTCAAATTAATAACATTAGCTAATTACCCAAACAGTGAGAACCATATTTTTATATATGTTAATTCATGTGATTTGTTTTTAAACATTTGCATTGTGAATTATTACATATGCATATGAAAAAGCATAGGCTATAAATATAGATTTTAGCAAATAATTATAAAGTGGAAACCCACATAACCACCAGCCAGGTGGAGAAATTGCACGTTGCCAGGAAATGAGATTTCTTCCTTCCTTTCTCGTTTCCTCTCTCCCTTCATCCCTCCCTTTCTCCCTTCTCTCCTTCCTTTCTTCCTTCCTTCCTTCCTGCATCCCTGCCCTTTTCCAGCCTTATTCCCTCCAGCCTTCCACGTTTACCACCATCACAGAGCTGTTTCAATTGGTGGAAAAAAATGTAAAATTCAGGGTTTTAGATACAAAATCAGTAAACTGTGGCTCATAAGATAAGGATGGTTTCTACATTTTTTTTTTTTTTATTTTAAAGAGAAGAAAAAAACAAAACAAATCAAAAGAAGAACAAATTTTCAAAACAACATAATAGGAGGGTAACAATGGTTAATACATTACGTATTACTATCTTTAAGTTAGTTATTCAGGACACCAGACATTAGCATTCAATTGTCCAAACATTATTGGCACAAACTTTACTCTTCAATGAACTAAGTAAAAATGGTAGTGTATCTATCTTAACCATCTTTTATATATATATATACAATTTATTTCCCTTTCCCTTCTTTCTTTTCCCTATTCCAGTCTCTCTTTCCTTTTGACCAGTTTCTTTTTGATTCACCATATCTATTGTACATTTTGGATCTTATTTACTCTTTCAGTTTCTCATACTAGAGAGATAATACGATGCTTACACATGTGCTTATTTTTAATGGTTGAAAAAATCAAAAGAAGAGTAATATTTCATATACCAAATTCAAATTCCAGGGCCCACAAATTTTTTTATTAGAACAAAGCCACGATCGTTGTCTGCAGCTGCGTTTGTGTTACAGGAGTTGTATAATCACAACAGATTATAAGTCCTGCAAAACCAAAAATACTTCCCGTCTGGCCCTTCACAGGTCCAGATGGTCCAGATGCCAATCTATTCTGAAACCAGCCTCAGCATCCAATGTATAAATTACGTCTACATGTCCACTGTGGTTATGCAATAACAAGAAACTTCTGATTCACCCAGACACGAAGTTGACCATGGTTTGGTTCTTATGCAACTCACCTTGCAATCTCAGTGTATGCTTTAACTAAACTGGTCTGAAAACTCAAAAGAGAAATAACTTGAAATTTTACTTCCAAGTTCAAATACCTACAGTATCTAACCCTAGCTCGCATTCTTTATCATATTTATAGAAGTGAAAGAAGAAGCATTTTTGACTTAGGCAAAGTACAAAGTATCTACAGTACAGTATCGTCAGGACACAAGCTGTTTTAAGTTTACTTGTTATTATGCAACTGGCAACAGGACCGTGATGCCATTAACATGCACTAAGCAGATGTGCTGAGCTCTGTCTGTGAATGGAGATGAACCCATGTTAGCTGCACACAATTTTACACGAGCAAACACGCGAAGCCCGAATTTAGAAAAAGACCGCTTCACCCTTTTCTAATCAATGACACACTGACAAGAAATTCAAATAGACTCCCAGAGACCATCAGGTAAGACATTGGGGGTTTCTGATGTGTTAAAAGTTGGTAGATAAACTACCCAGAAGTAGACCTGTTGGTTTTGACAACAGTTCCTTAAAGTCTGAATTTTTTTCAATAGAAATTTAAATCCCTGCCTAGGGAACCCCCAACCACGCACACATATTTCATTAGACTGTTCCCTAGGTTAGGGAGGGAGTTGGAATTTGTTGTTGATGCTTCTCAGACAGTCATTCTCCGGAAGCACAGAGGGGGAGTTAGATCTGGGTATCACAATCGGGGGAGACCTCACTGCACATCCAGAGCACAGGCGAAGCCCTGTCAAGAACAACAAAGCCTTCCTGCTGCTGGGGCAGGAGTCGAGAACATGACGTGATCTGCCCTGGGGCTGGGTTGAGCTGCCCTTAACACACTTCATGGTAGCCAGGTGCGATGGCTGGTGCACACCCGTAATCTCAGCACTCTAGGATGCTGAGCCAGGAAGTTCGTAAGTTTGAGCTCAGCTTGGGCAATTTAGTGACTTAGTGAGACCCTTTCTCAAAATTTAAAAAAAAATTTTTTTTTTAAAGGATGGAGGTCGTAGCTCAGTGTGAAGGTCCTGGAATCAGTATCTAGTACAGCAAAGAAGAAGAGAAAGAGGAGGAAGAGGAAGAAGAGGAGGGAGAAGGGAAAGGGAAAGATAAGGGAGGAAAGAAAAGAAAGGGCATGCATTGCATCATGGCGAGAGGGATAAATTGGCACATGGACAATGGCTTTGTCGTCCTCCTAGTCCCTTCTCGAGTGGCCCCTAACACTCCCTGCACTCAGCAACTGTCTTCCCCTTTCTTTCTCTTGCTTCTTCTCCAGCCCCACAACTTCACACTCTTAGGGACCACATCTTTCCTGACCACCACTTTCCCAGCCCTCTCTCTGAACCTGGCCCTGGCCCTCCACCTCTTCTGTAGACTGATTCTGGGCCTCTTCCCTCTACCAGATAATGACTAACAACTTATGGCCTGAGATAAGCAACTGTTGCTCTTCGAGCTCCTCAACTAAGCAACAGAGCTGGATTCAATAAGCATCCTTGCATTATCATCATCATTTTTGTCCTAAAACTTATGAATGTTACTTAAATATTTCTTCTTATATGGTGCAATTATTAAAATAATTATAACAGTACTAAAATTATTGAAGGACTTATAATATTACACGAAATGTCAAATATTTGAATATTATTAAAATTATTCAAATATTTATTTTAAAAAGATACTTCATGTTAGTACTTCCGATGGAAACCAAGCAAGACCTCTGCAGTACATAGATAACTTCTAAAGATTAATACACTGGGGCCTGGTGTGGTGGCACATACCTCTAATTCCAGTACTCTGGAAGGCTGAGGCAGGAGGATCCAAAGTTTGAGCCCTGCCTCGGTGACTTTGCGACTTACCAAAACCTATCTCAAAATAGAAAATTAACAAAGCACTTGAAGCATAGCTCAGTGCAAAGGCTCTGGGTTCAATCCCCAGGGCTGTGAAAGAAAAAAAAAAAATGCAACAGCAACAAACTGTGTGCAAATACATTCTGTCTGTGCCCTGTTTCAGCTGACAATTCTTTTTTTTTTTTTTTTTTTTGTGGGTACCGGGGGTCGACCTCAGGACCTCGCGCACCAGCAGGCACCCGTGCTGCTGAGCGATATCACCAGCCCCTTTTTTCGTATGTGGGTTCCGGGAGTCAAACTCAGGACCTCGCGCTTGCCAGGCAGGTGCTTACGCCGCTGAGCCATCTCACCAGCCCTCAGCTGACAATTCTAAACCTGGATCTTGCTCTCCACTATTTAAACGTGAAGAAGATAAGCAGGTATGTAAGCCACTCTCACTTCAGGCTAAATCTTTCTCCTTACCTGAGATCAAAAGGATGGAAGGAAAGTTGCAAGGAGGGATAACTATCTCGCTGTGAGACTCAACATTTTTCCAGCTGTATTCCTAACCACTCCAAGTCATCCCTCCTCCTTGGAGTCACACATGCCCCACACATTGGGAAACAATGTGGTTATGACCACCAGTCACTGGCTCCATGACCCTGGTACATTCAAACAATGGCTGTGCCTCCATTGTCCCTCTGGACAAGGAAAAGAAGAGCCCTTTTTGGAAGGACAATGAAAGGATGAAGTGAGATACAGCACATGAAGTTCTTAACACAGCTCCATATCACATAATATGTGCCCAACAGATGCATTCATTTAGCCAGCAAATATTCATCTGCCACATAAAAGATGATGGGTGCTGCTCTGGGCCTGGAGGGGGAAGGGGTTCATCATAACAAAACAGACACAACTCCCTGCCGTCAGAGAGTGAGATTTTGTAGTAACTGTGATTGCTACACAGTCTCATGATGAGACTTGGATGATGCCTGGTCCTCACAGCCACACCATTTCAGGCAGACAGAAACTTGGGAGGCGCTTAGGATCTCACAATAGTCTGGTCCCCTTTCCCCAGCATTCTTGTCACTGAGCTCACAGAGGCATCTTTTGTGCATCAACCAAAAGCTTCCTGATAAAGAGCCCTGCTCTAAAGAATGAGATCAAAGATACCAGGTAACCAAAGCAACCTATGAGAGAGGCTTGGGGACACCAGCCTTGTATTTTCAACCATGTAGGCCGGAGCTCAGCTGTGTGGTTAATGTTTTCCCAGAGGGACCCGAACGCCAAGGAGCAGAGGACTTACCAATGTGAATGAAGCTTAGCTTTCAAGACCACTTCCTAGCCTGTGCCTGTCTGAGTGCTAACAGATGTTAGGAATTCTAGAATGTTCTACTGGGAGGAGAAGCCAGGTGGCAGTCAAGAAGCATCTTTCTATAAGCATTTTGAATTTTTTCTCTTAAAGAATTCCCCAAAACTGTGTAAGCTTCAGGACCCTCAAAATGTTAAGTTTGCCCCTAACTTGAGGTTCCCAGACATGTTCCCCAGAGGAAGCTGGTGGAGGGCAAGAACACTAAGCAAGCAGGTTCCGGCTGCAGCTCTTGCCACAGAAGAGCTGGGTGAGGGTGGGTGAGTTCCTTCACCTCTCCAGACAGTCATCTTTATTTTATTTTATTTTTTGTGGGTACCAGGGGTTGAACTCAGGACCTTGCACACCAGCAGGTACCCGTGCCGCTGAGCAATATCGTATGTGGGTACCAGGACCCAGGTTGAACTCAGGACCTCGCGCTTGCCAGGCAGGCGGTTATACTGCTGAGCCATCTCACCGGCCCTAGTCATCTTTAGAATAAATGACAGAGTTGGCTCCTCTAAGATTCTTACACTCAGTGGTTGAGTGCCTTTTCTCTGCCATGGCGGAGCACGATGGAACTAGCAAGATCATTCTGGTTAGGTAACTTACGGAAATTCCATATGAAAAAAACTATTGCTGGTCCTGAAGTTTTCACGCATTACTTAATTTATTAGTCTGGAATTTAATACAAAAAATATTAATTTAGACAGACAGATCTCTGTGTAGCAGATAGGATGCTTTTGGATACAGGCAGCAGAAAACTCCTATTAACCCAGTCTAAATGCCAAAGGAATTTGTTGGGTCTCACCAATGAAAAGTGCAAAGGAAGTACAGGCCTCAGGAGTGCTTTGATGCAGACATTCAAACTGCCATAAACACCCTGGCATTTTGCTCTCTGAAGTATTTTCTCTGCCCTTTATAATGCATTGTTGTCTTTTCTTGAGTGCCTTAAGAAGCAAAACCTGAGACCAGGATTCTAGTGCAAGAGGTTTATTGCCAAAAACCCTAGTAGGAAAGTAGGGAAGTAAGACACTAAAAATGGAAGGCAGCTAATACAGTGTGTGTTAGCCAGCAAGTGACTACTAAGGGCAACTGGAGTGTAACCCCACTGGGCAACTCCAGGGGACAATGCAGCAAGCATCAAATTACCCTCTCGGAGGAGCAAGGAGTCCAGTATGTCAGCACTAGGACTGTCAGTAGCCCTTGGGTGAGAGTACATTTCCCTCATTGTAACAAAAGTGGCTGCCTACTCCCTGCAGAGGAGGGCACACCTCTGTCCCAGCTCTCCACGCCAGGCCTGAAGAGCCCCTCCGATTCACTGAAAGTGCTGCACATCCAGCTGGACCAACTGTAGGGCCAGAAAGGCACAGAAGGCGTTGCCTGGCTTAGCATAGGGTGGTGCTGCCTTCCCCACCAACGACCCAGCTTTCAGAGAGCCCAAGGGGCTTGGGGTAGGGAAGGGGTAAACAGGACAGGACACTACCACCTCAAAATAACCATGCAGCCACCTGGACTAATCAATAAACGCTGGGTTACTAAACTCAAAGGTACGGGGATCTCCTAAGAAGTCACAATGCTCAGATGTCAGGCAGCAGCCGAAGTGGCCGAAACAGACCAGCAAGAGGCTGCTGTGTTCCAAGGTGCACACCCAGCCAGGGCCACCAGACCGGGGTGGGGGGGGCTGCCATGAGGCAATGTGGGCCCAGAGGTGCCAGGGTTTCGGATATTTCAAGAGTAGCCAGAAATCTGGATTTTTATATGAATCCTCCTCATGTGAAATGTTGGAAATGATTTCAAAATGTCATGCATGCTACATGGGCCAAACAACACACATCTGTGGGCCAGACGCAACCTTGGGTTGCCAGTTTGCATCCTCTGATGAAGACCCACCCCATAATTTTACAAAAGGGAAAACTGAACAGTTTCAGAGACAGCCAGCAACTCACCCAAAGTCACACAGCTGGTCACTAAGGAGCTGGGCCTGGAAGCCTCATCTCACCACTGTGTTCTGTTACACTCTGTTCCACTGGGCTCTGGACCCAAACTGAAGAGGGCAAACAACAGCCCTCAGGCCTAATTGGGCCAGCAGTCTGTTTTTGTAGATAAAGTTTTATTGGAACACAGCCACACACTGTGGCTTCTACAATGACAGAATTGAGTCCCTGGGACAGAAATCGTATGCCTCACAAAGCTGAAAATATTTACCGTCTGACCTTTCCAGAAAGTTTGCTGACTCTTGCTTTAGACCCTTGACATTTGCAGATGTCATATTTCGTGTTTCAACTACTTATGAGATATCCCAAGACTATTATTATTTAGTAAAACATCAGAATCCTATTTGCAGCACGGCAGGTCTTGAGGCACAGGTCCCTAGGGTAGGATAGGGATGGAGCCGGCAGCTGAAGTTTATCTCATCCCACAAGATGATGAAAAAGGAAACTGCTACCAACTACAACAAGGACAACAACAGCAATTTCTCCCAGTAGCTCTGAAAGGAAGAAAGAATTAAGTGAAATTAAGAGGCCGGTGAAGATAAAGTTTCTACGGTAGCCGGGTGTGGTGACACACACCTATAATTCCAGCACTTTGGGAGGCTGAAGCAGGAGGATTGCACATTCAAGCCCACCCTCGGCAATTGTGCCAAACCCTGGCCAAGGTAGAGGATGTAGCTCTATGCCAAAGTCCTGGGTTCAATTCTCTGTACCAAAAAACAAGTTTCTTCCAGGTAAGCAGAAATTTTAGATAAACAGAATTTGATGCTGGCAGTGGACAAGCCACACAACACGCACACACACACACACCCCTTAGAAACAAGAAAATGTGGTTCATGAAGGAATTCCAGAGACTGCTCCATGCTGCACAAAATTTGAGCAACCAGTAAGTGAATGAGAGGATGTTGTTGTGGTGGGGAGGTGATTAAGACAAGAGAGACTCAGCTGGGATCCTTGTTGAGGACAGAACCCCCAGGGTGCTGTTGGGGCACCGCTGCTCCCCAGCTTCAGGTGTGCTGCTCGATGTCCTCCCTCTTCCCTGCCAGCTCCTCCAGCAGGTGAGGCCAGCGGGAGGCTCAGCTCAGCTCCTGGGCTCCTGTCCCTGCCACAGAGCAGCAGACTGGTTGCATCTTTTTGGTGCCACGTGGAAGATTCCTGGCAGGGGACTGCGGCTCTGCAGGGGTGGGTGGGGGTTAGGAATCCCAGCTCAGGGACAAACTCTTGGAAAGCCCACTGCCTCCATGTGCCCGAGCCAGCTCAGCGTGCCTGCCAGCTCAGCGCGGATCACTGTGTCTGCTCTCCACCTCCACTCTCTCCATTTGGAACTTGGGAAAGGGAAAGAGGTGTCATTTATTTGAAACAACTGCTGATAAGGTCAGCGAGCGGCTACTTCACAGTGCATGTTGTAGAGGAATTATCTGTTATGGCTAAAGTCTCAAAATTAGGAATTTTGATGTTCCCCATTCAAATGTCACAAAATTCTTCTCGCTGATCGAGAAACCATCAGCTCTCAAGGCGGGAGGAGCAGCCCAGGGTCACAACATACATCATCTGCCCAACAGTCAGTAGGTGGCTGGTGAGTGCTGTTAAATATAGTACATAAATTATTGATCAAAACACCACAAAATAGTTTGCAACGTCATAAAGTACAGGTTAATATATATACTCTGTTAAATTAAGTGGGTTAAGTAACAGGTGTTGTTGTATGTGATTTGAACTCTGATGTGGCTACCAATACATGCCTTTCATCAAATATTAATGCAAATCAAAGCAGAAGAGTTTCTCAGGAAATAAGACCACATTGCCTCAGAGAATAGGCATGAAGGTAACAACTAGAAAATACAAGATACCTTAAAATCCCCATGCTCCTTGGACATTGTGCTCTCTCCTGATACCAAAGGGACACTTGTCACTTGGAATCAAATCGATAAAGCTGTAAAAATCCACCAGAGTGCGTGGGAACTGTGATAAAGATCATGCAAAGTGTTATTTCTTCTGGTCTTTCATTCTAAGATTAACTGGAACCAGTCAGAATTAGTAGGTCTATTTGGAATGGTGTGTGGGTGTGAGTGTGGTGTGTGGGTATTTCCATTTATATAACACACATACACACATATACAAACACAGTTAAAATTTTAATTTTCCTGAGCATAAATCAGCTGACAGGGAAATGTGGGTGACCAGGTATTTTTCTGGGTGACTTAAAAGAATTAAGAAGTGTTACTGAAATATGTAAATTAACAGGTAATGGTAGATATATGAGCTAATTTAGTAAGAGAACAAATGAGGAGGATAGACCAACCGTTCTTAACAAGTTCAAAGTTTTGAACTTGAACGGAGGAAAGAATCAGGATGCAGAAACAAAAGATGTACGTACAAGACTGTTGGTTGCCACTTTATCTATAATAGAAAAAAAAGATACTGACCTAAATGCCCAATAGGGAGACAGTAAATCCCACCAATCAGAGTTTGTTTGCTTAGGGGCCGTCATGGTACCTGACCAGAAAGACCTGAGGGTGGAGTCGGTGAACACGTGACCTCTTAATGAGATTCTGCGGTTCAAATCTTGACTTTACCATTTAACCACGGTGTTGACCTAAAGACATTAGCTTTTTCTGTCTCGTTCTCTTTATCTTGTAAAATAGGTGTGATGTCGGTTACCTACATCATAGGGTTTTGTGAGGATTAATTCTCTTAGAACAAGTCATCCTCAGAGCAGTCCCAGACATGTGCAAAACAGTCAGCAATCACCAGCCACTTAGGAAAATGGGAAATTTTGCAATCGTTAAACAGCATGTTTTATTTTTTTATTTTTTTATTTTTTTATTTTTTTTGGTGGGTACCGGGGGGACGACCTCAGGACCTCACGCGCCAACAGGCACCCGTGCCGCTGAGCGATATCACCGGCCCCTTTTTCGTATGTGGGTTCCGGGAGTCGAACTCGGGCCTTCGCGCTTGCAAGGCAGGCGCTTAAGCCGCTGAGCCGTCTCACCGGCCCAAACAGCATGTTTTAGAAAATACTTAGTGATTAAGGGAAATTTGTGCAAGTTCATTTTTTTAAGTTGAGATATGACCTATAAAGTTCACAAATATTAAATTTACAGCTTAATGTCTTTTTTTGTGTATATATATATGTGTGTGTGTGTGTGTATGTATAAAATGTTATATAATCACAACTCCACACACACCCAAGAGGGAAACCTAGGCCTGAATTTCATATAGGTAGAATCAAACTGTATGGAGTCTTCTGTTTGGTTTCCTTTGCTAAACTTTATGTCTGTGAGAGTCACAGGAGTTGGTTTATTTTTTGTTGCTGTGTAGTATTCCACTCTGAATGTACCACATTTTAAAATTCTTCCTACTGTGAATGGGTTTCTTCCTATTTTAGGTTATTCTAAATAAAGCTACTGTGAAAATTCTTGTACATGTCTTTTGGTGGACATACACATGTGGCTACTGTTATGGACTGAATTGTCTCCTCCTGTCCTGTCCCAAATTCATATGTTGCAGTCTTCACCCCTAATATCTCAGAATGTGATTGTATTTAGAGTCAGGGTCTTTACAGAGGTAAAGTTAAAATGAGATTAGTAAGGTTGACCCTAATCCAGTATGACTGGTATTCTTATAAGAAGAGGTGATTTGAATACAGATTCATACTCAGGACAGATCATACGGAGACACAGAGAGAAGCCAAGCACCCACAAGCCAAGGAGAGGCCTGGAAAGATTCCCCTTCCCAGCCTCAGAAGGGACCAAACCTTCTAGTACCTTGATCTCAGACTTCAGCCCCTTCAATTGTGAGAAAATAAGTTTCTGTTGTTTAAGTTACTTTGACACAACAGTCCTAACAAATTAACATAGGCATATACATAAAAATAGAATTGCTGAGTCACACAATATATATGTGTGTGTACATATGTGCTTATATATATGGTTAGCTCTGGTGGACTCTGCTGAACAGCAAATAAGTTAAATTTAAAAATCAGGGAAATGATTCACATTTTATGTTTCCAATTTTATGTACATGCATACTTATAAATATATAAACGCATATATTTCCAGATAGAAATAAAGACTTACGATAGAAGGAATTTCATCCCTAAGTTAGCTAGAGATCTTTTATATTTCTCTTCCATCTATTATATGTAATCAATATGGCTCATTTATATAGTATAGAAATATAAAAATTATTTCCATTTTAATAATGGCCACTCTGGGGAATGAGACTATCAGTGATTGATATTTAATGTCGTACCAGTTTCTGTATTTCAGATTTCCCCACAGTACACATAAATTACTTACAGAATCAGATGAGGGAAATGTTCCTAATAAAGAGGAAAGCCTGGAAGGAGATAGAGTAACATGTTGTTAGCGTCAGCTTCTGAGTTGTGAGTCTCAGGATTATTGTTGCCTTGTCTTCGTTTTATTTTATTTATTTTATTTTATTTTATTTTATTTATTTTTTTTTTTTGTGGGTACCGGGGGTCGAACTCAGGACCTCGTGCTTGCCAGGCAGGCGCTTATGCCGCTGAGCCATCTCACTGGCCTCGCCTTGTCTTCATTTTAATTATCTGCATTTCCCACGTAATGCAGTGGCCATATGTTACTGTTAATATGAGAATGGAGGATGAGAGTTTCCTCCTAAAAAATAGCAGAAAATAAACCACAAGCTGTAAGGCATAGAAAGAGGGACCATGCCATATTTCAACAATTGGTGGCATATGGCAGTTGTAGGATGAGCTATTATCGTGCGTGCCAGTAAGAAGAAAAACACTTCCAATTGAACTATTATGCTTCCTCAGTTGTAAGATGCATACTGATCTCAAGGATTCACATTTTTTCATGTGATGGAAGAACTGATGGCATCTAGCCGGTAGCATCACACCAGTTCGAAAGAAGTGACATTGTTTAAAGTCCTAGGGTACATGCAGGCCTCAGTGCCATCTGCAGCAGAGAGGACCCAGAGCCGGGAAAGTCCCTGTAGAGCCCAAGGAGACAACAGCAGCTGGAGGAGCTGGGACCCTGGCTCTGACCACCAGTCCATGGTGATCAAGGGAGGAAGGATCACCCACTCACTGTGTGGCTCTCTCCCTGGGGGACACTCACTGGCCAGGCAGGAAGCCGTGACGTTTAATTGGCTAATGTCTGGAGAATGCTTTGAAGATGAAAAGTGCCAGGTGGGTACCATCACCATACACTTCTTAGGATGATGCATGAGAATAATAATAAATTTCTCCCCCACTGGGCCTTTCATCCATGGATTTCAAAGCACTTAGCAAACCTTAATTAAGTCTCCCATCACCTCTATGAAGTAAGCATTAATAGCCTCTTCCATTCAGTGGAGAAACAGCAGAGGCTAAGAGATTCGTCCAGGTCCTCGGAGAGTCAGAGGAAAGGACAAGGACAGATGTGCATTCAGCGTCTCTTCTGTGCTGGGTCTCATGTGACACCTCCAGTATGTCCTGCTAGAGTTGGCCAGGACCAATTCGCAAGCTCCCTTTGTTCAATTTTCAAAAAGTTTTCAGACCAGTTGTTAAACAAAGCCATTATTTAAAATTAAAGTATAAATTTATAATTAAATAAGTTGTATTAAAAACAACAGTGATAAAAACTCAAAGTGCACCGCTCCTAATTATTTTACCACTTTTCTATGGTAACCTGCACTCTTGAGGTTATTTGCCTCTGGAGCATCTGTATGGTGGAAACAGAAAATGGTGGTGTGCTGTGGGGACCACTCTCACGCCCTGTTTGGGGACATCACATTGTCACATAGTTGCTTGGGGTCAGCCACAGTGAGAGTGTTTGCACCATGGAAATCAGTGGGTACCACAGATCAAGTCTTTTTTTTTTTTTTTTGTGGGTACCGGGGGGTCGACCTCAGGACCTCGCGCGCCAGCAGGCGCCCGTGCCTCTGAGCGATATCACCGGTCCCTTTTTCTTATGTGGGATCCGGGAGTCGAACTCGGGCCCTCGCGCTTGCCGGGCAGGCGCTTAAGCCGCTGAGCCATCTCACCGGCCCCACAGATCAAGTCTTGATTGATCATTCTCTTGACTTGTAGACTTAGGAAGTGACAAAGAAAACGTTAGTAAGGCAAGTTAGCATTAAAAGTGCGTCATTTCTATAGCTATTACATTGTGAATAAAGTACCCCCAAACATGAGAAAACTGTCCTCCAGCATTCAGAAACCTCTAATCCAGTTCAGCCCAGAAGTCATCCACAATGTCGTTGACGAGCGAGTGGTGTTCCTGCGTAACACCTTCGTTGTTTCGTTTCCATCTTACTCATTACATAAGTGAAAATATCCTCAGCATTTATGTCAGAACTATATTTCCTTCAAATGCAACCACAGATCAGCTGCGAAGAGAAGAGTTTGACAAAAATCGATGAAAGCATTCTATGCGAATCCTTTGGCAGAATTTGTTCTTTATTTGTAAATTGTGTACCACACGTCCCTTCTATTGATGCAATTTATTATTATGTGTTTTGTTTTGTTTTGTTTTTGTTTTTGTTTTTTTTCTGAAGAGCCTGCTGTTAGACATTACTAGCACACAGTGGTGGACCCACAGCTAGGCAAGCACGGGCCTCGTCCTGTGAAAGATGACAGACTGCTACTTCCGGTGTGAAGAGCGGTGATGGGACTAAGCCAGTGTTAGAGTGAAACTAATCAAGCTTAGGAGCAAGAAGTCCCCAGTACTGGGTTCACTCGCTCAAGCATGTCACAAAATTTGCGAAGGAAGATATTTGAAGCGTGAGTATAAGATCATCTCTTCTTTCAATTTTGACTCGTTCTCTATTACACCACCCTTGTGTTCATGAGTGTTGGCATAGCGTTGTCATTATGGGGATGACCAAGAGTTTGAGCTAAGCCAGTGTGGTGGTGATCCCAGCACTCTGGGAGGCTGAGGCAAGAGGATCACAAGGTTGAGTCTGGCCTGACAACTTAGCAACTTGGTGAAAACTTGTCTCAAAATAAAGAAGGGCTTGGGGTGTAACTCAGTGCAGAGTCTGTGGATTCAATCCCCATCATCGAAAAAAAATTGAGCTGGAAATGCATTTAGCTCAATCTCCATGGAATATTCAAGGATTTATGTAGTTTGCAATCACCTCCTGATATTGTTAAGTCAACCTGAGTCATGAGAGTGGAGCAATGGCCTCCAGAAAGAATCCTAATGCCCATGTGCCAATCTAGACAGGGCACAGAGATGTAAAACAGCATGAACACACTTTATGGTACTTGACCCTAGACATTGTGGGTAAGAGAGAAGAAACAAGATTTGAAATATATGGCACCAGCAGCTAACCTATGGAAAATTATTCTACTTATCAGTCATATAAAATGGAAGTGGAGGATCCAGTTCTTACCAATATGTAGTCAAAATAGAAATCCTTTCCCTTCCTAATGAGAGTAACTCGAATGCACATGCATTTATTTTATTTTTGACGGGAACCATGTGAAACAGAATCTATCAAAATCCTGTGTTTGCAGGGCATGAAGTGGTAGCAGCGCCACAAATAACATGTAAACCTGTGTTGAAGTTACAAGTCTGATGCATTTCAGCACTGAATAATTTCAACCAACCTGCTAAAGGGGAAGCCTATAGAAAATGACATAACAAAATCAGACCGATGTGGTGGCATGTGCCTGTAAATCCTAGCTACTTGAGAGGCTGGGGAAGTAGGAGCAAAAGTTCAAGGCCAACCTGGGTAACTTAGCAAGACCCTGTTTCAAAATTTTAAGCAATTATAATCAAAATTTTAAGCCATTAAATTTAAACCATTATTTGTCTCTTCATATATAACAAATCATTTTTATATGAAGAGGCAATCAGAGAATATAGTCAAAAAAAGGTAGAAAAGGATGAACGTTATGGAGGAGTCAGAGAATTCATTAATTTTAAAAACTTGTAATATTTGCCAGTCTTTTAAAATTTATATTTTTGTCATGTATTTAATCATTCTTCATAAATATTCAGCTTTGTATCTAATTTCATATTCATAATTTGGATTCTTTTTCTTAAGGAAGATCCCTTCCCCAATTTGTATAAATTTCCAGTCCCTCAAAACAAGGGAGGGGTCCAGGGATATAGCTCAGTGGCACAGTGCCTGCCTGGCAAGCGTGAGGTCCTGAGTTCAATTTCTGGTTCAAAAAAAAAAAAAAGTCAGAGTCCCCTGCTGGAGTACACATATGGATATTATGTAAGTACCAGGGAGTGTGTTGACCCCAGGGAAAGCTTCACGGGGAAGATGCTGCCTATCCAGCAACATTGGGGAGGAGCTGCACTGAAACAAGTGCAGATGGAAATTAAACAGTAAGTGTTCCTCACCTGTGTCTCTTCCATTTCTTCAGCAATCTTTCACCTTTACTTCCTCTGTCCCTCCGACCCTCCCTGGAGGATAAGAGGCCCAGGGTCTGGTACGACATGCTCCTTCCAGCCTCAAGACCTAAGGGCAGTGGCTAGTGAGCCTACAGGGACAGGAGGACACAGGGCCAGCTGGAGAAAAAGGGCACTAATCATTGGATGGGGCTCTTTGATGCCGAGACAAGCTCCACTGTGAAACATCCCCACCCTCACTAGCCACTGAGTTTTGTTTGAGCCCCAGCTTTGTGGTGACCCACCATTGCAAAATCAGATTCTTCTGTACATATATGTACATCTATTTTGTAAAGAGCATCCCAGATGGATTTCAGGACACGAGGATATGCGCACAACCCCACACCCCAGTGAACTTAGCTACAGTCCGTCTTCACCCAAGACTTCCTACCAAAGACTTTCCAAGAACTTTGAATCTTCCAAGTGAACCAGTAGGATTTAGACTTTTCCAAGGAAATAAAGCCCTGTTATGTCAGGAAGATCCCAGATCCAACCCTGACTCATAAACAAGCACCACCCCAGAGAACTTCTAGCCATCTGCCCCCTCCTGATGCCAAGGGCACACAAACACCCACACACCTCTGGGTGACATCCCAGACTTTCAGCTGCAAAGTGGGATGGTGGGACAGGTTAGAGTTTGCCTGAATTAGAGATACCAGCTCCCTTGTCAGAAGATGGGCCTGTCAGAGCAGTAATTAATTGGATCAAGATGTTCTGGAAGCAGCTTTCATCTTAGAAAGCCCATTTAGGAGGACATTTCACTCCAAACAAAGAGTTCCCAGATAAGAAAGAGGGAGAGTCCACCCTGGACCAAAGAACACATTCTACCAGTCCCCACCCAACAGAGTCAAAAGCCAGACATGGCCCCTCACCAGTAGAGGGGTCCAAGCCCAGTTCACCCTCCCTATCTTGCCACCCCCATCCTACGTGACTCTCACAAAAGCAGCCATTTTACCTAACATAGCACTCCGTCTTCCTGGACACATTTGATTAGCTGGAGGCAGGCTTCCAGTTCAAGCAAGGCCAATCGCAGTCCATCCCAGAGAAACATGGGATTAGGACTGAGAAACAGAGCCAGCTTTTCAGGTACCAGAAGCCATCAGTATCAGTCTATGGAGACAGGGTGGCCTGGCTGCATGCTGTTCACCAAGTGGATAAAGCCGACGAGGGGAAAGAAGGAAGTGTAGAGTCAAGGGAGAAGGTGTAGGGAAGAGATACTTCAATGATGTTTGCATTTCTGATTTCAGGTGGCCCTAAACCCCAACTGCTTTCCTGTCTCACTTGCCACTTGAAGTTCAACTCTCCTTTGAATTTCACAGTATTCCCCAGTATCCTTCCAATAAAGTCTTTTTTGCTAAGATAGTTGAGGTTTAGTGACTTTAATTAGAACTGTCCCAACTATTCTAACTACCCAGGATGCTAACTAGATTCTTGCAAATGCTTTATCAGGCTTATACCGAAGTACATGGTATGGACCAAATAGGTAAACAATCCCCCAACACTGAAAGTTAAACCATTTAAGATGCAAAACAGTAGGATACGTGCATCACCGACAGACAAATGAAATGGATAAGACCAAAGTACAAACTCAAAGTAAAAGATAATTTCACATAGGTTCAGAATGAAAAGCAGGGCCGGTGAGATGGCTCAGCGGCGTAAGCGCCTGCCTTGCAAGCGCGAGGGCCCGAGTTCGACTCCCGGATCCCACATACGAAAAAAGGGCCGGTGATATCGCTCAGCGGCACGGGCGCCTGCTGGCGCGCGAGGTCCTGAGGTTGACCCCCCGGTACCCACAAAAAAAAAAAAAAAAGAATGAAAAGCAAACTTTTAAGGCTGCCTAATCCAGCTCCCATTTACCTCATGAAACTCCCTTTATGACACTTCTCCTTTTCAAGGAGTTTCAATGCATTTTCAGAGTGTTCTTATCACAAAACAATCTTTCCAGGTTGAACCAGAATCTGCTTTCTTGGGGGCTGGGGATATAGCTCAGTGGCACAATGCCTACCTGGCAAGTGCGAGGTCCTGAGTTCGATTCCTGGTACCAAAAAAAAAATCTGCTTTCCTGTAACTTCCAACCACTGATCTTAATTATATGCCCTAGAACTATACAAAACAGATCAAAGTCTTCCTTCACATGATAGCACTTGAAGTATTTAAAGTCCAAATACTATTATTACTATTCCTGTTTATTGAGTAATTACTACAAGCCAGCATATGGCTATCACATTTAATCTTCATCACATGCTGAGAAGCAGATGGCATCGGGAACCTCATTTTACAAATGAGGACACTGAGACAGAGCTGGAGGGGTAGTGAAGGGGCCAAGGTCTGTCACTTGTCACCTTCCACCAAGGAATTCCAAAGAGCCCAAGAATTGCACTTTCCAGGTTATTCCAAACATACCTTTGTCATGATAGGAGGATGGAAGATATTTAACAGTTTGCTGGCTTGATTTGGCTTTTAGTTGCCTAGAAATATGGTACATTGACCTCTCTTTGTACTCCTATCCTGAACCTGCAAATGTCATAGGGAAGACATCAGGAGGACTCTCTCTTGGTGAGCATTCCACTCCATGTTGCCCTTTACTGCTTATTCTTCAGAATTCTGTTGCCACCAGTTTCCTGTAGAGAGGGGGCTTTGCCTTTTACTCACAGCTTCATCTGACCGTCACCACCCTTCACTCTTGGATGTCATGGGCTAGTGTAGCTGAATTCCCAGGTAAAACTGTTGGGAGCATATCAATCTTCTATTGTTGCATAACAAACTACCCTCCTCCAAAATGCACTGGCAGAAAATAATCGTTAGAATATCCTGACATTATATAGGCAGCAATTGAGATAGAAGAAATAGCTGGTCTCTGTTCCACGATGTCTGGTGCCTCAGGTGGAAAAATTTGAAGGCTTTACTGCCCAGAGCTAAAACCATCTGAGGTACCATCACTCACACATCAGATGGCTGACACCAGCTGTCATCTGGAACCTCAGCTACGCCATTGGTCTCTATGTGGTCTTCCTACATGGGCTAATTCAGGCTTCCTTGCAGCATGGTGGCTGGTTCCCATGAGCCTCATGAGCAAGCATCCCCAGAGAGCAAGGTGGAAATACAAGGTACTTTCATATTCTGACCTCAGAAGCCACATAACACTGCAGTACTTCTGTCATACTCTATTGGTTGAGGCAGTGAACAAAGGTCTTCGCTGGTTTGAAGGAGGGGACACCCAGTGGAGGATTGTCACAGTATAAGAAGAGCAAGTGGGACCAGAGATAATATTGTGGCCACTTCTGGAAAACACAATTGAAGGAAAGAACACAAAGAACACTGAAAGAGAACTTTCTTTGTACCATCTCTAAGCCATAGCTAATTTGGGGGTGGTTCACTCTTCCATTATTGTGTAAAGTTGGAGGTAAGAGATGTGCCTGAAACCTTTAGCATCCTTCATGGGACAGGACCCCATGAAGAGCACAAGAGAATAGAAAACCCTGGGAGGAGAAGAAAGGGTATTAAATAGTCTTAAGTACTTTATATCCAATATCTCCAGTTCTTGAATATGCAACATTGCATTGCCCAGCTTCCTTGGGGTTGAGTGGGACCAGATGGCTGGTTTGTGCCAACTCACCTGAGAAGGATAGGATTTCTCCCATGCTGGAGCGTTTGGCTGCCAATGAGAGGCCCTTCAAAGTGGTCTTCTTCCTCTGACATGGTGTCTATTAACATTCATGAGGGTGGCAACTATTTTAGCCTGGGGCAGAACAATTGCCAACCATGGTGGACAAGTAAAGTGAATGAGAAATAAACATTTGTTGTTTTAAGCCCCTGAGATCTGAGGCGGTATTTGTTACCACAGCATAGCTGGCCCATTCTGATACAGGAGAGAAGAGAAGAAACATCCAAGGGTCTCTCTAAAGAGTGTCATGAAACTCTAAAGTACGACAAGGTTGGGAAAAGGAAATAAATATTTCACTTTTTTCCCTGGCCTCCATAAGATTTATGAGCTTCTTATGGTAAGACTCCACCGAATGACTTCCAGATTTTGCAGGTTTATCTAAGGGAATTTGGATCCATATTTCCTGTCATTCCCCACCCCACCATGTTGCTCTGTGTTTCAGCCCAATTTGTTCCCTCTCACATGGATCTCATCTGAAGGATAACTATGATGTGACGTCCTGTGCCAGATGCAAGACTGAGATCCTTAGGACTCCTTCCCCTCACTTAACCTCCCGCCCCCACTCTGGATGCTAACAGCACTCACTCAGCAGTGTCCTCGGCATTCTGCAGGTTAACAAAGATGCCACGGCCTCTCCAGTGCAGTGTGTGTAGCACTGCCTCCTCCACTTACTGTGCATCTCTGGAAGATGCCCGGGGCTGACAGCACCCAGCATTGATGGCATTCCTGAAAGTACATCCTGGCAGGCGGAAAGAAGGAGAAGCTTTGTGTTGCTGGGTTCCCAGCTCACAGCACCCCACCAATGACCAAGGGGCTTTGTTCAGACCATTGTCTTGCCCGATAGAATAGAGGCCCTGAGTTCTGGCAGAAGCAGCTGGGCTCCATGCCTGGACAGTAGGGGGTGGGCCAGAGCTACCCTGAGCTCTCCACCCTACCATCTGCTGCTCTGAGTTTCTATTGCTGTCTGATTTTTAAAAATAAGTTGAAGGGAGAAAACAAAGCAAACTTGTAGAAAACTATTTGAAAGACTGAAATAATTTATATTTAGAGTCTGGCCAAGAGAAAATTGTATTTTTATCATCTTTAGTTCTATAATCCTATGGTTTTCATCAAAGTTCAAAAATAA
This sequence comes from Erethizon dorsatum, assembly GCA_028451465.1. NCBI lineage: Eukaryota > Metazoa > Chordata > Mammalia > Rodentia > Erethizontidae > Erethizon > Erethizon dorsatum. Next base: position 14,576,946 of record CM051826.1, read on the forward strand.
GAACAACAAATTGCAGCATGCCTTTCGTTCACTTTACTACAGGGTCTCCCTTTATTCCCTTAAAATCATCACACGTTCCACCCAGGCTCCAAACAGTCCTGACACTTCCTATATGGATGGCAGCCTTTCTTTTTCGCCACCCATCATTTTCAAGAACATTCCCTATATTTGGGTTATTTCTGCCTTCAGTGGTCTTCATCTTCCCATGGTGGAAGCCAAAAACATATTGTCTCATGCTGCTTTGCAGCAAGGGCGAAGTCATATGACCTAGAGTCAACCAATCAGATGTACCTTCATAGGTGCTGGGTTGAGGGCCGACTTCAAGAATGGGGCTTGGCACCAAATCCACTAATTAAAGGATGGCCATGTAAACATTGTTTTCCAGTATAGACATCAAGCTTCCAGAGGTGGAGGTAGTGGCTGCAGTAGGGTCCTGGACTCTGCCTGGTCTTGTCCCAAGAAATAGCTAGAGTGTCAGTGTCATTTGGACATTGTGTCAAACTGAAGGGCCTCCAAGCCCAGTTTAGCCCATGGGATAATGGCAGAAATGAGGCAAGCCATTTCTATGCCTGCCCAGCAAACATTTCCCCATGCACTCGTCTGCATCCCCAATTCCAAGATGGCAGAGCCAGGCAAAGGGAAGATCCTTGATCCCTGAGTGACTGCTTCAAGGAGTTACCAGGGAGAGCTGATGAAGACACGACAGACTATAATAGTAGTAGGAGAGAGACTTACTGTGCTTAGCTTTTCAGTTTTCCAGGGCTGTTTCTCATCCTACTCTATCTAACTAATACACAATTGAGCAGAGAGCTAAAGAATAATTCATGGTTAAATACAGAGAGAAGAGGTGGACACATCCTAGAGAGAAAGAGAGAGAGAGAGAGAGAGAGAGAGAGAGAGAGAGAGAGAGAGAGAGAGAGAATGGCCCTATGCAAAAGATTCTGTGAGGGAGGGAGAAGGGCAAGGAGGAAGAAATGGAAAAGGCTCAGGAGGGTGGATGGTGTTAAGCTGGGAGGTTCAAGGTAAGGCTGCAAGGGCTGGTGGCGCCAGAGAGTGTGACCCTCGTAATGGCCAAGTGAAGCAAGTTGGGCTGGCAAGATTCATTGTTCCTCACGTTCCCGCTGCCCAGAGGCTCTGGCTGGGGTCCTGTCTGTTTGTTTTCAAGCCAGAGACCCCGGAGTTCTTCACTGTTAGCCTTCCTTGCTCCCCGATGCTGAGGGCCTGGAGAAGAAGCTGTACTTTTCCGTTCGACAGTAAGCTGCCCACATCAAAGCCCAAGAAGCCACAGGCATCTGGGAAGTCGTGGGTCAGATATTTCATTATTCTAATCTAGAAGTCTATTCTCTTCACACTGCCAAGAACAGAGAGTTCCTTTTTGAAAAATAGGGTAGTGCCTTGGAAAGGTTCAGTCTCATCCTAGATCCACAAAGTTCTCAGGACCCCCCCAAAAAACTTCCTAAGCTTCAAAACACATACCCCACAATACTGACCAGGCAGGAGGTCCCCAATGTTTGCAGTAGAGAGAGAAGAGAGTGGGCTTGGATGTAGTTTACTTCTATTTATTTTTAAGGAAAACCACCTTTTAAATGGTGAGACATGAGTGGACATATATTTCTAAACAACTTTGTTGATCTGATTAAATCAGATAAAGAAATTACTGTAAAAATATTGCCTCATCTACAAAGCTCAGGACATTTTTTTTTCCTTTTTTGCTCTTTTTTTTATCTTTGAGAAAGATAATGAAAGAGGAAGCTTGAAACCCCATTTCCATTGATGTTCGGACACACAACTGCAGGATTTAAGAACCAGAGGAGATCAAAGGGAATGGGGCCCATTCTGATAAAATTATAGCAGCACTGGCAGAGGGTGTAGGGCTCGTTTGAGAACTTGGAGGCAAGGAGTTGTTAAAGCACCTTTATTTAAGCCGAGGATAGAAGGAAAAATGCCTGAGATTCCTCAGGATTAATTAGAAGTGTGGCTAATAATGTTATAGCAGCTGCTCACATATTCGATGAATGCCATCCCCTCTGCAAAACCTTTAAGCACCCAAAAGCAGTGTCATCCCAAAGGAGAAATATGTGGTAGTAACTCTTCCCTAGCTCCAAAAGAGAGTTCTCCTGACCTGAAATTTTAACTGGCCCAGGGCCATTAAGTCTATTCTTGTTGAGATCTGGGGTGAGTGATTGGGAAAAAATTGGAAATACAGGGGCAGGCAAGGAACCCCAAACATTTCATGATGGTTTAGGCTGAGTCCCTCACTGTTTTCCTCTTAAAGTGGATACTCCAGTGGATTTCCATCCTCCTTGCATCTGCCTCACAGCCCAGTGTTCAGGGAGGAGGCTGTTGGGCAGGTATAGCAAAGCAGGTGAAAATATTTGGGAAAACCCATCTGGGCGTGATCCTTCTAAATACAATCAATGTCTACATAAATCTAGGGCTATCATTAAGAACCGATCCTCTGTATTAATTAGGAGAGATGTGGACACTCCAGAATGCTCCCTAATCCTTCACTCCTAAATCTATGCCAGTTTAGAGAACAGGAAGTAGAAGTGCCTGGCTAATTATTTTCATCCTAAACTAGTCACTGGAAATGAAAATACAGATTCATGGATTCAGCTTCTGCCAGTAATTGAAGTGGAGTCCACAAATACCAAGGGATTTTAGTATTTGCTTAATTCAGATGTCACCAGGAGGGTGAATCAACTTCAAAAATATGGGAGAGACACATTTGAAAGCATAATATCCCAGTTTCTTCACCACCTCTTTAATGGTAATAACCATAGTATTATTAATAACTAGAATTGCTTAGCTACCAATAGGTCAGGCACTGTATTATGTGCTTTGCGTATAAATGTCATTTACATCTTACAACAACCCAATGAGGAAGGTACTTTATTATCCCCATTTGGAGGTAGTTAACTAAGCTTCCAATAATAGAGATTCTAATAATCAAATCAGCAGAGAGAGGGCAGACCTGACAGACGATTCTAGAGCAAACAGTCTTGTTCAGACCTTGAAAGAGAACTTCACTTGAAAAAATAATCATACCAACATTGTACTTCTGTTGATCTAGATACCACAGAAGGAATGGAAAAGGAAAGCAGCATTATTTCAGAACTTTTCCTCTTTCCTAAGACTACAGCTGCAATTCCCATTATGACCTGCATCTCTCTTAGTCAGTATCTCCTCCTGCCCTGGTCTTATGTAAAGCTCTACCACCCACTATCCTTGCCAGAAACCTGAAAGTCTTTTTTATCAACATCCGGTTCTACCAACATCTAAAATCAGTGACCAAATGTGACTGACTCTAATTCCATCAGTGTTGCTTAAATGTGTCCTCCTTTCTCTGCTATCAATGCTTTGGTTTAGATATTCTACTAATGGTATACAGGAATGTAAGGAAAACACCGAGAGTATTAGAGATGTTAAAGTAACATTTGTACATGAAAACCACTAGAAGCAAAGCCAGAGGGTTACTACAAGTTTAAAAGCCATTATGGGCAGGAGGGGGAATAATCTAAATCACTCCATTTTGAAATTTTTAAGTTTTGCCCCCACCACCTTTGAAATATACCCATACATCTCCTGTGGCTATGAAAATTGATACAATCTTTTTGGAAAATAATTTGACCGTATATATCAAGAGCCATAAAAATGTTCATCCCCTTTGACCTAGTAATCCTACTCCTGGGAACTTATCCCAGGGAAATAATTTAAAATAAGAAGAAAAAAAAAGAGCTAGTTGTATATAGATGCTTATTACCTCTTTATAATAACAAGAATCTAAAAGCAATAAAAATGTTGAATTACACTGGAATACTAATGTAAATTTCAGTGTAATTAACTCAATGGGAATTGGGCAATCAAAAAATAATAAATATGGGCATTAGGTAGAAAATTGGAAAAATATACAAGAAATAATGCTGAATGAAATATATATGATCCCCAATTACAACTACATAAAAACATATTTGTACAGATGAAAAATGAAAGGGAACATGAGGAATGTAAATAATGTATATGATTGATTAGTGGGATTATGGGCATGGCTCCTTTGATACTTTAGCATTGAGGAAAATGTTTCAAAGCCCCTTCAAAGCTCTCTAATGAAGGGAGTGGTAGTGACCATGAGAGGGACTGCAGCCCCAGTCCTGTAGAGGGAAGGGGTTCCTGCTGCTTTCTGTTCTGCATCGGGGGCGGTGGGCCATCTCTCCAGACAGGGCCATGGCTTCCCTGTTCAGGGACAGCTGGCAGAACCCTCAGAGGCCTTCTCATCCTGGGCCATCATATTCAGTAAAGTAGCTACAGAACCAGCTCCTCGTCATCCTGAGGAAGGCAGTCCTGAGCTCTGGGCACTGAGAGCAGCCTGACTTCCTCATGGCTATCATTTTATAAGGTCAGGGATTGAGTACGGACCCTGCTTTCAGAGTGAAACTTGTCCAGGTCCAAACAGCAAGCAGAAGCATTATCAGGCCTCCTGGGATCCCACAGATCAGGATCCTGGTGAGGACAGGTAGATGATTAGCAAGACGTAGAGATGTGCCCGGTGATGGGATTCAGATGCCAGAGGCTTAGCCTCACTGCCCACTGCCTCTGTTGGTGGCAAGTAGCAAGTCCAACTTTCTAGGCCCAGCTAATCTGCTCTGCAGCCATGCCCACTCGGCCACCTGCAAGCCTTCGCCTCTTTCTTCTCTCCTTTGCACCTCTCCTTCTGCATCTTCCTCTTTTCTCCCCAGTTTGACCTGTCAACGATCCTCCCCCAGAGGCACAATATCAGCCCTCAGGAGGACCCAATGCTAAATGATGGTGTACTCTTTAGAATGGGTCCTTGCAGGTGCTGTGTTGGACGTGTCCACTTTGTCCCTGCTGATCAGTCCCAGACCTGGTTGTTTGCTGGAGGCGGAGGCCTGGGCAGGGCTGTCCACAGTGACATTCTGTGAGTAAACACCCCTCCATCACACACAGGATGCTTGCCGACACTGGCTTTCATCTGGCTCCACATAGAAGGGATGGAGAATCAAGACTTTGGCTGATCAAACCACAGTGGGCGGGAAGCCAGCAGAGGCCCATTGTCCTTGCTGCCATCTTGGACTTCGCTCCCACGCAGCTGCCTTTGGATTTTTAAGCAGCATTTGTTCAGGGGACAGTGTTTTAGCCAAGGCTGGCACTGGACTCAAAGGCGTCTGAAACAGGGTTGCTCAGAATCACAATGACTCCTCTTAGCCTTTCCTCTCTTGGCAGGTGTCCTCTGTGGCCAAAAGAAGACGGACAAATCCTCCTTACAGGGAAACTCGTAGAGGAGAGGCCAGAATTAATTAGCAAGAAGATGTTATTATAAACAGCATTTTCTTAAGAAATGCACTTGCTACTTTCAAGCCCAAAGGTAAATCAAATCAGGCTAATCCAGGATAAACTAATAAAGAATCTGCTTCAAAGATGTCAGAAAAATTATGCATTTCTGCCTATCACTTGTACATCAGTAGGTCCACCCAAGTTCCCAAGGGCATTTAGGAACTGCAGGGCACTTTTAAATATTCTGCTTGCACTCTTCTTATACTTGGCAGCATTTTGTTGGTGTTATTGTGGATTTAGGGCAGGGTTGTTCAACCTGAGTGCTATCATTTGGGGCTGGAACATTCTCTGTTGTAGGGAACTGCCACATGACTGGCCTCTACTCACTAGATGCCAGTAGCACCCCCTGAGTGACAACCAAAAATGTCCCTAGACATTGCCAAATCTCCACCGAGAGGCCAACCTCCCTCCCCATCTTTGAGATCCATGGATTTAGAGGGAAGAAGTTAAGGAGGAGGAGGTGGGCTAATTCAAAGAAAAATTCTACCCACCTCCTGCCCAGAGGATCACTTCCTTAAAAACAGATAGATCTTCATAAGTGCGATACTGCTGTGCTTAGTGTTGGAATTTGAATGGAAAAACAAAGTCTCTAAGTAGTGCTAGGTTTGGAAAGGAGAATTCACCAGAAAAGATGATGCTGTTATTACAGACCGCGTGACACAGTCAACATGGCCCTGCTTTTAAAATGACCCTTGGGTGGCCAGGTATGCTTACAAACTTACTCAACCAATGAAGTGTGGACACTGTTTTCTTTTTTTAAAAAAGTCTCCTACTTCCTGGAAATTAACCCCTTAGAATGCATCTAGCTGTGTTTGCTGTTACTCGCTTGACTGTCTGCATTGCAGAGAAGCGTACAGGGTTCATCAGAAAAGAAGAAAGTGTGTCGGAAATTCTTGTGTATGTCAATTTCATAGAAAGTGGTGGTTTTCTCATTGTTTCTGCTGTGGCTTTTTCAGCTTTACCAACTGACCAAAATGAGGTTCATAACAAGTGGTGATGTCTCTAAAAGGATTTGTTCGTTTACTGTGATTCACCTAGTTGACCTTGGCTGGTCACAATCCAGGCACTAAATAGTGACAATAAAAGAGGAAATAATGTTCAAAGTGCACATAGTCTGTTTAGACAGATAAAATATGTACTTCTGAGTCGGTACAGAATACTAGTCGGGACACCCCTCATATGGGTGGTGCTAAGTGGAACAGAGAGCTCCTCCGAACTGGTAGAGCAAAACACGGGAGACATCCCTGAAGAGGGGACTTTGAGTCAGGCAAGGGTCCAAGGAAAGTTCCCCGCTGCCCCGCTGGCTGTGGGGAGTACTGCTTTTTGCCACCAGAGATGGGCTTTCTTCAGACACCTCACTCTAGCCTTATAACATCTCGTAGTCCCCAGATTCTCTAGGAATATTCCTCCTCCTCCCTGCTATCCAAAGCCCAAAGAAAAGCCCCAGGATGCCAAGCCTCCTGCCCCTTCTCAGTTCCAACTTCAGCTTGGTAAGACAGAGCAAGACAGAAGGAACCTCCATCTCTTCTCTCTTATTACATTCTTCCATCCTAGGAGGGCTGGCTCCACGCCACGTTACACACTGAGCTTCTCTCCCAAGAGGTGAATAAGACACATTTGTCTTTGATAACTGTCACCAATAGCCTTCAAGCAATCAAGAATTCAATCTTAAAAATCAACAGAATGGTGGTACACAACTGTAATCCCAGAACTCTGGAAGGCTGAGGCAGGAAAATCACAAGTTCAAACCAAGCCTGGGCAGCTTAGAAGGACCCTGTCTCAAAATAAAAATAAATAAATGAAAGTGCTGGATTGTAGCTCAGTGCAAAGGCCCTGGGACAATCAGCAGAATGGATGGGTTCCCAGTATAAATAAACAACACATCCTTTCCAAAGCACACCCTCCACCTTCTCCCTCCTTCCTCCTTTCCTTACACTAAAACTCCACGGCAAAGCCCCAGGATCCCCAGACAGAATGGGGCTGGGGCAGAGACACAAGGGCCAAGGGACAGGAGGGAGGGTCTGTGGGTGGAACCTTCTCCAACCACATGACCCCATCCCCCTGGCCACAGTCGGGTTCAGGGGTGAACATCTGACCCAAACTAGAACAGTCTGACTTCCTCCCCCAAGGAATCTGGTGTATGGACTATAGGCTGGCATTTCCTCTTACACAGGTCACGTTCTGTTCAAACATCTGTGCTTACCATGTACCAGTCACTGTCCTCTAGGGGACGTGAACATAATTCAAGCAATCCTCATCGTGATTCTACGTAGGAGACATAACTGTTACCTGCATTTTACAGGTGTGAACACAGGCAGAGAGAAGTAACTTGCCCAAAGACACAGAATTTGGGTCAGGGGCACAGTTTCTATACCACATTGCTTCTGAGAATTAAAAATAAGCAGATAGGAGCTGCAGTGAGACCCCTTTCTGTCACTTCTGACTTGCCCTCGTATAAACTGCTTAGCTTTGCTGGGCCAAGTTTCCTTGAGGTGAAAGAAAGAGAGTGGGCTGGATCAGTGATCCATCCCTAAAGTTTGGTGTAGCTACTGCTGGAATGAGAGTTGTTTGAGGTAATAAGTGAATACATTTTTTCATAGCTATATATTTATTTTCATGTGTATTGGAAAGTATATGTGATTGATGAAGATAGATGATAGATGATAGATACATAGATATAGATAGATAGATAGATAGATAGATAGATAGATAGATGATAGATAATCTCTGCCCAGACCTGTGATAACATGTATAGTATCCAGTGGGATGAACCCAAAGTGAGCATCATAGTTTAAAACCAAGTTCAGGACATGCAGAATCGCAAAGCAAAACAGGTGGGTACTTCCGTGACTCTCATATGTGCCCATGCTTCCAGAGTCAAGGTGTTTTAAGTAGGGATAACTTCATTCCTCCACATCAAGGTGGACTTAGGAGCCAGGTCTGGCCGCCATGATTGCTCTAGAGATAGATACATGATCCAAGAGGACCAGTATGACCTCTGAAGCACTTCTGCTGGAATCATCAGAACCCTGGCACTGCCGGGGTCATCTGCTACCACTTGGACAGGATGGAGCCGAGGCAGAGACACAGGACCAGGGAACAGGAGGGAAGGCCTGGGATGACACTGCACAGCCTCACAGTCAGCCAAGCTGCTATCACATCTACCTCTGGATCCTCCGTGACTTTTTTTTTGTTTTCTGCTCACTCTGGTTTGGATTTGGTTTCTGTCTCTCGCAAAGAGTTGTGACTGACACAGATGTAAAACTTTAGCCTTAGGATTTAGTGAACTGCTTCTACTCTCTAGTATCAGGAGATGACACCACAAACTCTCGAAAGCCATACCAGCTTTGGTTGGAGAGAGACACATAGCAGCTCCCAGGCAGAGGGTGACAACTGTATGCATCTGCTATGTATGTATGACTCCTCCAGGCAGCTGGAGGAGAGAAGAGAGGCAAACTTTGACACTGAATTCCTGAGCCTCTGCTTCCTCATTTGTAAAGTAGAATAATAATATCTCCTACCTATGGTCATCCTGAGGCCAAATGTCCTAGGAGCAGCAGCCTGTCTAATGAAGTTTCTTAACCCAACAAAGGTAACTACTACCATATAGTTGCTTCTTGGTATTGGTGAGGAAATGGCTCCAGCCCAACCCCCTCTCCCTTAGCAAATACCAAAATTCACAGATGCTCTGGTCCCTTATATAAAATGATGCCGTATTTACATGTAACTTACAACATCCTGCCACATATGTAAATCATCTTCAGATTTCTTACGTTGCCCAGTACAATGTAAATGCTATGTAAATAGAAGTTATTCAGTACTGTCTTATTTGGGAATAATGGCAAGAAAATGTTTGGTACGGGTGCAGTTTTTTTTTCAAGTATTTTCAGTTTGTGGTTGGTTGAATCCATGGATGTAGAATCCATGAAAAAGAGGGCCCACTGCATTTTGATGAGTGTTTTATGTAAAGTAGTAGGTTATATTCCATATGATCATCACAACAACCCTATACTTTAAAATCACTATCCTTATTTTACTCCAGAGAAACTGGGATTCAGAGAGATTAGATGACTCATCCACAACCAAATAGGCAATAAAGAACAGAGCTGTCATTCAAGCTGGGTCTGGCAGAATTGATCCGTGGTTGGGGGTTCTTGAAGGAAGATTCTAAGGTCTGGAAACATGACCCCCAAGGAGCCAACTGTCAGAGGCAAAGGAGGGTGAAGACCACTGGTGTTGGCAAATAAACAAGGCAAGACAGCAAAGCAAATTCCCCAGGAGCTCACCTTCCATCCTGCTCATCTTGGAAAATTCCTTGGAAAAGTCTTGGGACTAAGGTTTGGAGGAAAATCAGCTTCATGGAACAAAAATATAAAATAATAAAGCAAAGCACCCAGTCCCAGTGCATCAAGAGGAGCTAACGTTAATACGTAACCACAGATCCCAGATCCAGATGTTGTTATGGTTGGATTACACAGACTCGGAAAGTTCAGGCATGAAATGCCTAAATGATAACAATAGAAAAGAGATCAAAAGCCCAAAGAAAGAAACCAAGAGAAATGAAAAACAGAAGGAACTACCAAGAAAGATGAAAGAGGAGAATTACAGTTCAACACCAAAGTGGAGCCATTGTTGAAGATCTTGCTGGCAGCTGACCCTTATCCAGATGAGATTTTTGCAGCATTATTGTAGGTACGGAGTTACAACCCTTGAGTCCTTTTGTAGATATCTGGGATCTCAGTGTTAAAAGACTTCCCTGGGACTCTCCTGGGCCCAACCCTTCTTTTAAATAATCCAGGAGATAGGGTGTGAATCCACACTGACTCTTTGATATGCAGCTCCTCCTAAATACCAGGGAGGTCAGCAAGCAGGGAGAGGGAGCACAGATAAGATGGTCCCATGGGGGCCTCAGTGGTCTCTCAGTTCAGATAATGAGAACCCAATTTACACTGACAAGCAAGAAAGGGAATTCACCGACTCAGATCAGTGAAGTCAAGAGATATCTAACTTCAGGCATGGTTTGATCCAGGAATTCAAAAGATGTGACCAGGCCTGTTTCTCTGTTCGACTCCGTATTTGCTTTGTTCTCAAACTCCATGCAGTGACATGATGGCAAATTTTAAGCCTATATCATTCCAATTTTGAATACAATAGAGGCATGACTCTATCCCAAATTTTAGCTCTAAGCTCAGCAAGATCCATTGGTTCTAATAGGGTCACATCACCATCTCAGTGGCTAGAGGACTGAGTCACATGCCTGTACCTAGAACAAATAATAAAATCAATTCCATCTCGGGTTATAAACCAAGAGCAGGAGACAGGTGTTTTCCCTGAATAAAAATTGGAATGTACCTTCAGAAGAAGGTAAATGAACGCTGGGAATCCAAAGCAGTATTACCCACCCAGCTCTGTCTCCTGAGTCTGCCTGTCCCTTACTATTTCATACACTCCTGAGAAAACAAAAAATAAAAACACTGTTAACTCATCCTTAAATAACAGTGATATATTCAATTTTTATTTTTCATTTTAAAAGTAAAGTCCAAATCTTTTTACATTTGCTTTTCCAAAATGTAATTAACTTGGAAAGTTACATACAAAAACGTATTAAGAAATAAATGGCATGTGCCTGCTATGTAAGAACCGCTCACTGATACTTATTTTGAGCCATCCAGTGTCTTAGGAATAGAAGGATAGATAGAAGGATATGCAAGGCCTTCAGGACCCAGTTCCCATCCCTGAGAAACCTACACCCATGAGCCTTAGGAGAACACTGGCCTTAAGGGAAAAATACTGGTTTTGGTTCTAAGTTGAGAAGAAACTTACTATCATTCCATCCCCCAAATTTTAACCAAAGGTTTTACAGTTAATAACAGATTTTTACTTTTTTTTTTTTTTTTTGTATTTTCAACACCCAATAGCTCTAGAAACTTGGCTTTATCTTAATTAGCATTTTCTGCATAAAGGAGAAAAGCCCAGAGAGTTTGAGTGACTTGCATGGGGTCACATAGCTAATAAGCGTTTATACCCAAACTCCCTATCCTCTCCCCTATCCCCACCCCAAGCCACACAAACCTATAAGGAGTTAAAATTTTTCATGCTGCATACAGAGCAGGCCAGAGATCCACTGAGATAAATGGTCCCACGAGCCATTCAAGGTTCATGTTGTTATCTCAACTTCTATACTACTCAAGCCACATGTATAAAGTTATGAGTTTTCCTACTACTGAATCAGTTCTAGCTGCAGCCTGTTTGTTTGTTTTTGTTTACTGACCTGTCTGCTAGGTGCCAGACCCTGGATTTAAGCCCTGCCTCGACCCAGACAAAATGAATTCCTGCCTCCACGCACTTGGTGTGAGAAGCACGGGAGAGCACAACTCAGCAGAGCCATGTGACAAGTGTAGGCGGCATAGGAGTGTGCCTGCAGCTCAGGGAAGGCTTCCCAGAAGGAGGAAGAGGAAGTGGAGCCTGCCAGCCTGGATGTTGGGAAGGCTATTACAGTGACCTGGAGGTGGACAGTACAGAGAGGACTGGGGCAGGCATGCTTGTGCTTCTGGAAAGGCTTACGTGGGCACAAAGGAGCGAGGCACCCCTAATCCCGTACATGGTGGGAGCTTGTGTATTAAGCACTCTTTGGCTGCCATGCAGTCAACGGGCTGAACTTGGGCCCCTATGTAGGCAGAGAAAGCTCTCAGGAAGCTGTGAAAGTCCTCCAGGTGGGAAGCGTGGCCACCAGAGTCAAGCTGCAGTGCTGGAGATGGGTAGGGATTGAGATGGACATTCAGTCAGGCTTGGGAGGGTTGCCATAGAAAGTGCAGGACAGGTCAGAGTTGGCACCTGGGGCCTGGCACTAGCACCTCCTGTTGGTGACCCTGTTCAGTGAGAGGGGCATGGGGCACGAAGGAGGAGGATGCCAAAGGGTTTGAGCTAGGTAGAGATTATGGTGCCCACAGGAATGAAACAGGAGGAGCCAGAGGGCTGCAGGATCCCAGGGAGCTGGGCTTTGAGAGGAACAGCCTGGCTGGAAAAAGAATGGAGTCATCACGGGCTTCAAATGGCAGGGAATGTGTGTGGTAGCTAGAACTCCGGCACTCACCGCATCACCATAGGGGTAGTTTGGGGTGGTCCCCAACTCTTCTGGGCCCCAAGGACTGGGTTTTGTGGAAGACAATTCTTCCACAGGGCAGGAGGAGGTAAGGAGGGTGGTCAGGGGATAATTCAAAGGAGCACACAACCTAGATCCCTAGAGCCCATGCGCAGCTCACAGCAGGGTTTGCTCTCCTGTGAGAGTCTAATGCTGCCACTGACCTGAGAGGAGGAGGAGCTCAGGAGGTAACGCCAGGAGGGAGAGCCGCTGTACACACAGATGCAACTCCGCTCCATTGCCCACTGTCCACCTCCTGCTGTGCAGCCTGGTTCCTAACAGGCTGGGGACTGACCGGTACTAGTCTATGGCCCCAGGGCTTGGGGATCTCCGGTCTATAGAACCATAAATAGGTCAAGTACAAAATCCCAGAAGACAGCAGTGCAGGGGGGTGAAGAAAATGAGACAAGTTGTCCTGGGAGCCATGGGAAGAGTAAGCTCTTTCTAAATAAGAGGTTAATAGTCACAGCTTGTGGGGGGGGGGCAACCTGGTGACATAAGGGCTGAACAGTGCTGATGGGATTTCATGAGCAAGAAGTCCTTGGCCTCGTTAGCAAGCACGTCCATGAGATGGGAGGACTGGCAGCCAGCATGTGGCTGACGGACAGATGAGCAGGAGGTGATGACATGGCCTCCGTGGCTGGGGACAACTCTTTCAAAAATTTGGCAAGGAAGAGACATCAAGAGATTGGGACGTAGGCTGGAGGGATGGGTTGGGGCTTAGGAGTTTCGGCTGTTGTTATTTTAAGAGAATAAAAGGCTTGGGTATGTTTATGGGACACCTGAGGCCCCCAGCAGGTGGGCAGGACCCAGCTTAGAGTTCAGAGGGCAGGAGAAGCCTTTTGGAGGCTACAAAAGGAGAGGAGGGAGAGGCAAGATTTAGATAAATGTGTCAGCAGGAAGGCAAGATGTCAAGAGAGGTCAGCCTGATAACCTGGATGTTCTCATAGAATTAAGAGACAAGAGTGTCTGCCAAAAATTGAAGGGACTGCCCTGGGGTGGCCAGGATGGGCTTGGGGATGTATAAAGGTTCTGAACAGCACTGGTGGGAAATGAGTGAGGATCCTCAGAGATTCTGAGGGTCCTTGTGGCACAGAACAGCCCAGCTGTGTGGTTTTCAAGTGTCCTGGTCTTGGAATTCATGACAAGGTCAACAGGGGCTGGACTGAAATACATTGCTCAGGAAGAAAGAATGAGTTAAACCAATAAAGACACTAAAATGAAATCGAAGAGAAAAGTTTAATCTACTCAAGGGAACAAACTTTTCAAACATTTCCACAGGACCTGTCTACAGTCCAAGCAACACGATTATATAAAAAGACACTGATCCATTCATGAAGCTTGCCTGCAGAATTTCCACTTGACAACACGTTGGAACCTGGGTTGCATCACTAAAAGCCCTTGAAAGTAAAACTTTCCCAAGTGGAGCCTAATTCAATAATCCAGACTGGGCAATGGGAATGAGAAAAGTACATATTTTTACATTTAATGGCATTTTACATTTTAAGAAACAATGCTAGAAACTGAAATACCAGCGTATCAAAAAGGTCAAATGACGCAAGGTTTGCAAGAGGCACTCTTGAGTCTGTGCCTTCGACTTGAATCAACAGTCAGTGCTCTCAGTGACGTCCCTCCAACCCCAACCAGACTTACTGCAGGAGAGAGTGGGGATGGTGGCCAAAGGCTCACCATCCCAGCTTTAAGAGCACTGCACTCTGTGTTTGTCCCCTCAAATTCATATGTAGAAGCCCTACCTCTATGTGATGGCATTTGGAGATGGGGACTTTTGAAGGGACTTTTGAAGAGTTAATTAGTCATAAGACTAATCCTGTAATCATCTGATAGGATTCATTTTGTTTATACGACACATCAAAGAGCTCTTTCACACTCCCTCTCTGCCACCTAAGGGCTCATGACACAGCAAGATGGCTACCTCCAAGCCAGGAAAGGGACCTTCACCAGAAACTGAATCAGCCAGAATACTAATCTTGGACTTTTCAGCCTCCAGAATGGTAAGAAATGAATTTCCGTTGTTTAAGCCAAAAAAAAAAAGAAAAGGAGTAGCACATTCTACAAGGCGAGCTGGCGTGGGAGGAGACTCCACCTTCTTGGATGGAGACCACTGAGAGGGATCCTTGTTCACTGGCGGGCTCATGAGAGTAACAAGAGCTGGGGGGGGTCCCTGTGTCTGAGACCTAGCTGTGCCTGGGCCACCTCAACTGATATAAACTATGCCTATGACCTACTGACCCTATTATCACCCTCAAGTCAGAAGTGGAAACTGAGGCACACTGAAGTGGTATGACCAGTCCAAGGTCATACAGCCAGCAGAAAGCAGAGGCAATGCAGGAGCCCTGCACACCTTGGTGTCCCTACCCCATGCCTCTTCCTCTCCAACTGACTGGGCCACCCACTCTCCTTTCCCCCTGCCACAGTCTCCAGCATACCAGTCCTTCTTGATGAGGTGTTCTCTGTCCAAACTACCCCAGCATGAGTCTCCTCTGTGTTCAGTCTCATGCTTGGTAAGACTTCGCTGTAGTGCTATTTATGTATTATGAATATGAGGTTTTATATGTAGTGTGATGGACAAATATGGGGAATGTTTAAATTTTTTTAAAAATTATTACATGAAAAACATATGGCCATTAATCCATCTCAGAATATTTTCTGTCACTTCAAACACTTATCCCATCATTCTTGCCACTTTCTGAAGCAGTTCTGGGACTCCTCTTCCATGAGTGTCTTTAATTGTGTTGTCATGACTGCCATGATGTCCTGAATCAATTCAAAACGTTTACCCGTCGTGGTCATTTTGACTTGGGGAAGAACCAGAAGTTGCATGGTGCCAGATTTAGTTCATAAAGTGAATGAGGACATGCAATGTGTCTTCTACTATAATATATATTTTAACTGAAACATTTGTCATTTCAATCACATTGCATAATTATTCTATCCATTTATGAAATTGATTAGCCAAAGGAGACAGTGAGTGGGAAAAAGAGTGGAGCAAGAAGAACCTTGTTTGGGAAATACAACTGAAAGGGAAATGGAGGAGGTAGAGCAGGAAGCAGGAAGTGGAAGGAAGACAGTCACAATGTTGTGATGTGAAAGGAAAGGATTTCTGGAAGGAGAGGGCCTCCACAGTGTCCAATGCAGCAGAGATCTGAAAGAAGAAAGATGTAGGAAAGCCTACTGGATTGACAATGGAAGTGCCGATAGCTGATCCTGAAGAGAACAAGCTTCATAATGTGCTGGAGACTAAAATCATGTTACAGATGGGGAAGGAGAACTACAAGGAATGGAATATGAACATCAAACAAGCTAACAAAAGCTATGTGGCCATCTTTGAATAAAAATGTCTCAGGATTGAAGTGACCGCCATGGTGTCTCGTTCATCCTCCCACTCAACACACAAAGGCGAGGAGACCAGGCTCTGGGAGGGTAACTGGTGAAGACAGCCTGCCAGTGCGGACAGAAAGGGCACTCAGCTGACGCATTCCCTAGGTTTTGTGAGAACCAGAGCAAAAGACCTAGGTGCACTGTGACCAGACTTTGAGATAACAAATGCTTATTTTTTTTAAGCTGCCATATTTGCTATATTGTTACACAGCAAAGGATAAGAAAGATGGGGTCAATGCAGGCTTTCTAGAAGATGGCATCTTTACGCCACATTTCCCACACTCTAGCCTCCACCTTGCACAAAAAGACCAGTCTACCCTTGCCAGAGACGCCTCTTCCAAGACTTTCCAAACAGCCCAGGTTTCATGTACTGTTCCTATTTTTAAGTAAAAGAGAGTCTTTCAATGAACAAAACAAAAAACATCATTTGTGCTGTCATTCATATCCCAATGTAATACTTCTTCATGGCGGGTGAAAAAAAAAGTGTAAATCAGTGAGAAATTTTTTTATTAGCTCGTGTTTCTTGATTTTGGATTCAGAAAATACAATCTCACCTTGCCTTCTTTGGGCACCAGAGAGAACGGCAGATGTGCTAAATTTGCCATTTGTGAAAATGAGCGTGTGGTTGAGGAAAGGAAGTTTGCAACTCAGGCGAACATCACTCTGCATCTTTTCTGAGAAGAGAGGAGCTCTTTATGCTCATGTCTAAGTATACGAGGGGCAGGCCTACCTGGCCAACCCAGGAGGAAAGAGGAAAGTTAGCAAGTTACAAGTAAGAACTGCCCAGCGGACTGAGAGGTACTTAGGCCTAGGAAAGCAAGTGAGACAGATAATATGGCTCTAGAAGAACAGGGCAAATGAAGATGCCAGAGTTTAGGAAATGGTTGGGATGAAAGCACTTAAGGAAAAATACAACCAGAAATGAGCTATGGGTGTAAGAATGAAGCAGCGGAGAGGAGGGCTCTGGTTCTCGGGAGGATGCTGGGATGGGTGCCTGCCTTCAGGACAAAGAAGTGAGGGCAGAGAGAGCAAGAGAGAGAGGACAAGCAGAGACCGAGAGGGCAAAGAAGGAGGAAGCAGCCCCCAAGGGAAAGATTCTGGGGGAGATCTACAAGAATGTACAGGAGCAAATGGAGCACCATAACTCAAACGCCAGAGAAACAAGAATTTTATCTAGTTTGATCATGGCTATGTACCCCGAGCCTGGACTATATGTGGTAGAGAGAGAACATTCAATAATATTGTTGACTAACTGGACAAAGACTGAAAGCATAAGATATCAAAAGGGAATCAGAAGAGAGATTTCACTCAGTCAATTTATCTACCCATTCACCATTCACTCATCAACATTCATTGAGTCTTTACACTAAGCCCAGCACTACAGCTATTAAGAAGACACACCAGAGAGCCAAGGTCCCTGCTCTTAAGAGATTCACGTTGTAATTAGGGAAGACAGGTGCCATATAGTCAACCAAATAAATGCAAATGAAAAATGCTATGAAAGAAATGAATCAAGGTTTAGGGGTAGAGAGTAATGGTGTGGGTGTGAAGAGCAGACGGTCAGAGAAGGTCTATCAGAAGAAAAGACTGCTACTGGGGCTAAAACGACGGTGAGAAGAAGCCAATCATTTAAAGAGCCAGAAGAAGAGCATTTCCGGTAAAGGCAACAGCTGAAAACATGATTTCTGCTGTAGACTAAATGTGTCTGTCGGAAATTCGTAAGCTGAACCCTACTCCCCAGTGTGATGGAAGTAGGGCCTTTGGGAAGTAATTAAATCATGAGGGCAGAGCCCTCATGAATGGGATTTGTGTCCATATAAGAAAAGACGAGAGAGAGAGACTGGCTCGGTTATGTGAGGCTACGGCAAGAAGGCGGCTGTGTATAGCCCAGGAAGCGGGCCCTCACCAGACACCAGATCTGCCAAGACCTCGACCTTGGCAGCCACCCAGTCCATGGTATTTTGCTATGGCAGCCTGAACAGGTCAAGACTATGATCACCCGTTGTGTTGGCTGGCCCCGTACCCACGTTCCCATCTCCTGACAAGACCTCTAAGTTGTAGAAAAGTGATTTTTTAAAAAACAAATCAGCTGTTATCCATAGAAATATAAATGAATTTTGCCCTAATTATTGTCCACCTGCAGAAAAGATAATTCTGGTTGCAAAAAAAAAAAAAAAAAGAAAGAAAAGAAAAGATAATTCCAAGCATAACATTTTATTACTATAAAGACATTAACCCATTTGTATTCATCAAGTTCTTTTTAGCATTTTTGCTATGGATTTCAGATTCTTTTTGATTAGGTTGTAAAATCTGCAGTATTCTCTTGTTAATGCATTGAACAAAATCTTTGATATACATCCATTTTATATTTTCAGGACTTCACAAGTTTATCCTTTTGAAAATTATCTTTTAGCAGTTGGCATGGACAGGTGTTTATACTGCAGACCAAGAATTGTCAAACTATAGGTCGCCGGCCAAATATGGCTTGCTGCCTATTTTTGTAAATAAAGTTTTACTGGAAGACAGACACGTTCACTTTTATGTATTATTTTCATTCTACAATGGCAGAGTTGAGCAGTTACAACAGGGACCATATGCCCTGCAAATCAAAAAATGTTTACCATCTTCTCTTTACAGTAAACATTTACTGACCACTGCTGTAAGTGAAAAAATTCTAAAAATATATTCCATATCCATGTATTTACACATGCATAGACAAAAGTCTTAGAAGATATAGAACAAAGCATTATCCAAGAACATTCTTGATTTGAGCATCTTGTCTTCACCCACAAGTTACAGCAAAATCCTCTTTAGTATTAAAATGTAGTCTAACCCAAGAAAGGATTACCATAAAATGTTTAATATAAAGCTATTCATTAAAAAATTGTCCATGAAGTCTGCATGGCTTGGTAGACTAGAACTACCACATTTCATGACTAATTTGTCCTGATTTGCCCCAAAGTTTCCCGGTTTTTCAAACTAGAGTCACATGCCTAAAGAATGCCCTTACTCTCAGGAAACCCAGGGCAACAGGTCACCCTAGCAGGAAACCTAACTATTCTGGGTTGGACCCAGGATCTACTATTTACTCGCCTCTTAGGCAATCTTGAGAAGATCAATGATCCCTTTCAACTTCACTTAGTTCAGTTGCAAATATATATCCCTTGCTCTGCAGATCTGGTGTGGAGATAAAGTAAGGTTAGTATATAGTATATATAGCATATACTATATACTATATAAGTAATATAGCATATATATATATATAGCACATATATATATGCTATAATATAGCATATATATATAATATAGCATATATATATATGCTCTGTTAACCATGATGGTCAGAGAAAATGGTTATTATCACTCTGTCCCCCAAAATAAAATTATTCAATGGCTAGACTGTACAACATAAGTAGGATGAAAGAATGATCACAGACAAGATTGTCATGTAATTATAAAGGGACCATATAATTTGTTTTCCAAACCAGAACAGAATTGAGAGTGGAAGAGGCACTCTTAATAATTATGTTGGGGTAACAGTATTAAACCAGGACCATCCCAGGTAAGCCTGAACCTATGTCATGGACCACAAAATGTTATGCAAGCAAGGCTACATGGGTGTGCACCCAGGGCCTGGCACTCTAGCGCCCTGTGCCTGCTTCTGTGCTTTGCTGTTATCTTGAAATCCTTAATAAGGGCTGGGGGTATAGCTCAGTGGCATGGCACCTGCCTGGCAAGCACAAGATCCTGATTTCATATTCCCGGTTCAAAAAAAAAAAAAAGAAATCCGTAATAATTTTCCCCCAATTATCATTTCACCCTAGGTCCTACAAATGATGTAATTGGTGCTGCTTCACAAGAATTCTATTTTTGTTTTGGTTTTGGTTTTTTGGTTTTGTTTTGTTTTTGAGACAGTGTCTTACTATGTAGTACAGGCTGGCTTTGAAACTGTGGCAATCTTCCTGCTTCAGCCTCCTGAGTGCTGGGATTACAGTGTGCTCTACCACAACTGGCTCCCACAAAATTCTATTGAGAGAGGGCCTGACATCTGAAATCCCTTCCAGGCCTAGGTAGCTAAATTTCTGGGCCCCCAAAAAGAAATTTCTGGTTTAAACCCCAGCTGGTTCAAATCCCCTGGAATTAATAATAGTGGCACATAATGAGACAAAGAATGGAGCCCTGGGTCCCAGGGCTGCCTCTTACCGCACTCAGAGCAGGTGCCAGGCTGAGGCAAGGATCCAGCCAGCCCAGGCTAGGAGGTGTTCCCCAGGAATGACCTCACGCCTGTTTGAACTTTGGTTTCCTCCCTGGCCAACATTTCCGAAGCCTGCCAGAGGATTGGGCAACTGAGCAGCTGGATGAAGCCTAGAGGGCATTTGAGTGTTAGTCATCCTACGAAGAAGCTAAACTTACTGATCTGGCAACCCACAGCCCCGCTAATGGCTGCGAATACCGTTTATGGGGCTTTCAAGGGCAATCACTGTAAAATCCAGTTCGCGGTATTAACAAACAAGAACAAAGCTGGGTGGTGTTGCCAGAGGAGTGCAGCTGCTTGCACCTCAGAGAGGAAATAGATCTGAAACTCCAGGGTGAACCCTAGAAAGGTCAGCAAGCCACCAACTTGTAGGCAAACTGCTCTAGCCTTATTTTGAAGGAGGGAGAAACCATTGAGACCACCATGTTCACCATGTTGTACCTCTCAGGGCCCCAGAAGTTCCCAGCAGGAATGGCAGCGTTCTCCACCTCAGCATTAATGTTTCAGGGGCTGCATAGTAAGGGCTGAGGGTGTCCTGTGCATTGAGAGAAGTTTAGCAGCTTTCCTGGTCTCTGATGATTGATGTCAATAGCGCCTTCCAAAAATGTCTCTAGACTGACAGATGTACCCCCCAGTTAAGAATCCCCGGTTTGGCCGGGCATTGTAACAGATGCTTATAATCCCGGCACTGAGGCAGGAGGATCGCTTCGAGTTTGAGGCCAGCCTGGGCTACAAAGTGAGTTCAAGGCCAGCCTGAACTGCATAGGGAAACCCTGTCTCAAAAAAACAAAAAACAAAATGTCTGGTTCATGGCATCGAAGAGGATCTATTTTAAAGAGTAATGGTTAGGATTAGTTTGTAATTGTTCACGAGCTTGAACAGTACCTGTTCTAAGCACCACATAAGGATTTGCTAAATAAATGACATTGCTGTGCCCAGCTCCCCCTACACTGCCCCCCATGGGGACAGTGTACAATGTCACCACCCACTGCACGCCGCAGAGGTGCCCTACTCACGCTGCACGGTAATGACACCACTTGCTTCTTGGTCCACCTTGGGGCTTGTTCCCCTCTGTATTTGTAGCTTTGCCACTTGGGACCAGGGCAGACATCTTCCCTTCTCATGCTTCCGTTTCCTCAGCTGCAAAATGGGTAGGATTGTGGTATCCATTCATGGAACTCTTTTGAAAATTAAATGTGTCCCTGAACCTGCCACAGTGGCTGGATGTCATGTTCTGGGACAACTGAAAGGTATGTTCATCACCACCCAAGAGTGCCTGGCAGGTGGTGAAGGAAACAAACACACCCAGTGCGTGGACCTGGGTGATGTTTAAGACTAGACATTGGCTGCCAGCCTCCAAAAGACAGTGTAGGATTTTCTTTTTTCTTCTTTCTCCTTTATATTAACATAAGGTGAGTAAGTGGCTCAGGTTGCCCAGGACCAAGAAGTCCCCTGGGGAAAGAATTTCAGTAGTGCCACAGGACAGGATGATCACCCCACCTGAGGGGTCTACTGAGACACCTGTCTGCCTGACAGGCCCATTAGTAGGATGAACCTTCATTGTCAGGAACTCTACTCCCGGAGGGAGATCCGAAGCGGGAGACAGAGACCCTGCGCTGGTAATCAAGGCAAGCCCTGGCAGACACCTGGGCACCCTGCCAGGGTTACCCAGGCATTACACACCCAGTTAGGTTCCACGTCCCCCTGGGGCCCCCCCAAAGCCAAGCCCCAGTGATTTATCAGCCTCCCCCATCCCCCTCCACAAAGCACACCTGTGGATGGGAGCAGCAATGAACATTATCAGCCATAAAGGATCAGAAGGAAAACCCAATGGTCATTAAAAGCCATAACCACCTCAAGAGTTTGGGGATTTGTTTTATTTTCTCTGGCCCAGAGGGGGTGTGCAGAGGGGCCACATATACCACTGCTCCAGACCTCTTTTCCAGAGGGGGAGAATTTGAACCCACTTAGGAATCATCTAGCTCTGAAATTGGCCATGGGAACCAGTCCGGGGCATGCATGGAGGCCAGATGGGAAGATCCCCACCCCAGAGGAGAAGTTGATTGAGAGCCCTCTGCAGAAGGCTGTTCCAAGCCGAGAATTTTAACGGATGCTACTGATACCACGCCAAGCCCCCAAGGGAAGCACGCCCCCCTCCCCACCCCCTGCTCGTCAGTGTGGTAAAATGATCTGGGAAGAGAAAAAGGAAAAACAGATGGAGGTAGGTCAGCTGCCCAGAAATGGCTGCTTCTGCCAACTTGGATTTGTTTGCAGGTGAACACAATGTTTATAAAAAACAGGTCTTTTTCAAAAGGGGTCCTCACGGAAGTACAGGCTAAGTCTGTTCTAAGGGGGATTCTTCTACAGACGGACAAGCTTTGGAGCCAGTGCCCAGACGCAGGTCCCTCCTCAGACAGGACTGGCCATCACCCTCCACTCCCAGGGCACAGGGAGTGCCAAACACACCCGTACCCGTGACTGAGATTAATAACGGGCAGGAGGCTCTTCCTGGGGGGTAATTTACACCTCCTTTGAGTCTCTGCTTTTCAGGCATTGTATTGTGATGGCTTCCGGCTTATACCCCCCACAAAAAAATACCCCTAAATCCATTTAATATTAATGCTTATCCTCCAAAATGCCTGCAATCAGTACCTAAAACTTGAACCTGTTTTCTCCCCCAATGAAGAAATCATCTAACTCTGATCTCCACTGCTCTTTCTTGCTCTTCTGTCATTGAAAAGTGCCTTTTGAGGGGGGATGTTTGAAATGATGACTGCCGAACCCTTCCAGAGAACAGAGGAGTTTTGATCAGAGCTGATTGCACATTTCACACTTTCATGATATTCTGATTCAGGGATGCAGCTTTCACAAAAAGTCTATTTTAAGTCACACCTTCCAGAATCTTTCTGATCTTTGAAGGGAAGAAGCAGAGTAGAGGGGAAATCTTTCAGTTCCCAAGAGTTTATTTTGGCGCTCTTAAGGGTAGAGGTTGGAGGGGTCCTAGGAAAGGGGAGACTGGCTTTGCACTGGGCTCTGCTACATTTCCAATCAGTCTGTTTTATTTAACTAAAGACAACAACCCCCACACCTGCCTAAGCACCTCGCTCCACCCAAGACCTTGAGCATACTTCTTCAGCTCATCCCTGAATGTGCAAAATCCCACTTGATCACAAACACTGCCTGGCTGGATTTCTTGTCGTTGCCGGGGAGCAGCACCTTTGAGTTCCCCACCAGCTCTGGGCCTGGCAGTCGGTTCTGGCCTCTGTCAGCAGACTTTGAGTTGTTTTTCTAAGTGGGAGGAGAAGAGTTTCCATTGAGTCCTTCCACCCACTAACTTCTGTTACCAACTTCTGTTAAGAAAAAAAAAAAAAAATCCAAAAACTTAGAAATGAGGTTAAAAAAAAAAAAAAAAGCTTCATGTTCTTTCCAAGTCATCTAGAGCATTGTTTAATAAGTCCCCCTGTGTCAGATTGGATGTGAGCTGGGTGTGCCATTGTGCACCTGCAATCCCAGCACTTGGGTGGCTGAAGCAGGAGGATCACAAGTTCAAGGCCAGTTTGGGCTACATATCATGACTCCATCAAAAACACTAAAGCAAAGAAAGAAAAAGATTGGATCTGGACTCTGAAACAGGGAGGTACACACACAGGGTTGCACATTGTTTCACAGGGTGTTCTCGGGGGTTACACCTGTAAGGAGGTGGTGAGGAAGGAACGATGGGGTGAAAGAGAAGAGGAGATGCTGTGCTGCGGTTGCAGCCCATCCCACAGAGAGCTTTGGGGCTCAGGTGGTCTCAGCATCATCCCAGATTGAGGCAAGAGGACCAAGCTTGGCATCAGCTGTTCAAGACCAGCCAGGAGTGGGGGAGGGAGGGTAGAACCCTGAGGGAGACAGTTTGCTTCAATCTCAGGCAACTCCTGGGGAGGGACAGTGCTGTAAACCATCCATCAAGATCAGGAGTGATGTTCCCAGCAGGGGGACAGGGCAATACCGGAGGGTTGGTCAAGGTGATGGGAAGGTCACTTTGGCTTCTGATTTACTGAGGCTCAGACTCCAGATGCTAACTCCCAGAAAATCAGTAAGTTGCAAGTGATGTTTGTCTGGTAGAGATCCAAACAATTCCTGTCTAGTAGAAAGAAAAGTTCCAAAGGTTATGGGATTTTTGAACAACTTAAACTGTTTTTTTTTTGTTTTGTGGTTGTTTTTTGTTTGGTTGGTTTTGTTTTTTTTGCAAGACTACAAAATAAACCCAGAGCCTGTGCACTGAGCTATATCCCCAGATCTTTTCTTGTGTTCGTTTGTTTGTTTGTTTGCTTGTTTGCTTGTTGAGATAGGGTCTTGCTAAGTCGCTAAGTAGCCCAGGCTGGCCTCAGACTTGTGGTCCTCCTGCCTCAGGCCCCACAGGACTTGGATGACAGGCCTGTGCCAACATTCCCAGCTCTTAAACCAGTTTTAAATTGGACTTAGCAAAGTGACTTTCAATATTCCTTCTTTCAATGACTGCATACTGTACACCTAGACTGTCACACCATCGCATGAACAAACTTGACCTGCTGCTGCCCCCCCCCAGTCCCTTGCTTCACCCTAGTCCTAGCCCCAGACCCACATCCCCCATATCTGTCTGTGTCGTGGTTTAAACTTTGAGACTTCTCAGTGCCTCCTACCAGGCAGAAGCCGATGGAATCACACTCAGGTGTTATTCATGGAGATCTGTACTTTACCCGGAGGTCAGAGGCAGACAGGCGCCCCCTAAGATCATGGCAGTGTTCACAGCTCAGAGATGAAGCGGGAAGCTCTACTGTGAGGTGAGCAGGGGCAGAGGCCCCTGGGCAAAGCAGGGTGGGTTCAAATGCCAGCACTTACTGCAGCCCTGGGATCCTGGACAAGAGATTCACTTCTCTAAGCCTCGGTTTGCACATCCTTAAAACCATGCTGGTAACACGGAGTACCCAGAGAAGCTGACACATGTGCAGCGTTTTGCCCAGGGTTAGTATTTTGTAAATGGCAGACAACATCACTAGTCATTCGCTTTTTCTTTCATTATGATAATACACATAATGCAAACTCATCATTTTTTTCAATTCTTTTTTATTAATACATTTGCAATACATAACGATTACATTTATCATGGGGCATTGGTACATGTATAAAATATATCTTAATGTCCCCTATCCCTCCCATCCCTCCCTGCTCCTAACTCTTGGTCCCCTTCCTATTTGCAAAAGCTCTACTTCCATGCTTTTTCTTCAGCTTCTTTCCCATCTCCTTTCCCCCTACTTCACCTATCCTCTATCACTTTTCCCCCTTCCTATTTGAAAAGATCTCCTTACTTCCTATTATCTTTTATTTTGCTCTTTATTTATATTTTGTGTTCTTACATAAGAGAAACCGTGTGATATTTAAGCTCATGTGTTTGATTTATTTCACTTATATTACTGTCTCAAGGTCCATCCATTTACCTACAAATGCCTCAAGTTTATCCTTCTTTATGGCAGTAAGGATAACCGCTCTTCTCCTGCCCCACCCCTTGGCAACCATTCTACTTTCTGGCTCTGTTTGACTGTCGTAGGTGCCTCACATCAGTGGAATCATACGTTTGTTCTTTCATGTCTGGCTTATTTCATTTAGCCCAGTGTCTTCAAGGTTCATCTACACGTGTTGTATATGCATTGCTTTTCAGACTGAGTAAAATAGTCCATGGTGTGTACATATCACGTTTACCCACGCCGGTTGGACATTTAGGTTGTTTCCACCTTTTAGCTATTGTGATGAGTGCTGTGACAAACACAGATATAGAAACACTTGATTGAATCTCTGCTTTTGATTCTTTTTGTTATATGCCTAGAAGTGGATTTGGTGCATCCTATGGTAATTCTGTGTTTAATTTTTTTGAGGAGCCACCATACTGTGTTCTACACCTGCTGTACCATTTTACATTCCCATTAGCAATGCATGAGTTCTAACTGCTCCACATCTTCATCAACACTTGTTATTTTCTCCTTTCATGCTTAAATAACAGCCATCATACTGGGTGTGAAGTGGTATTTGGTTGTGCTTGTTTTGTTTTGCTTTGGGTTGGTACCAGAGATTGGGTCTCATGGATGCTAGGTAAGTGTTCTACCACTGAGCTACATATATCTCCAGTCCTTTTTAAATTTTATTTTGAGACACAGTCTCACTAAATTGCTGGCCTCCAACTTGGATCCTCCTGCCTCAGCCTTGAGAGGATCTGGGATTACAGGAGTGCTCCACCACACACGACTAATTGTAATTTTGATTGGCACCTCTTTAATGATTAGTGGTGTCCAGCATCTTTTCACATGCTTGATGGCCCTCCGTGTATCTTCTCTGGAGAACTGTCTATTCGATTTGTAGCCCATTGTTGAATTGTAGGAGTAGTAACTCTTCCTACAGGGGGAAAGCTAATCCATGTCCTCCCAACACACATCCACCCACACACTCCAGGCAACAGCCATAGAGTTGGGCTGACAGGACACATCACTGAAAAATGAAGCAAGAGACTGCTATAGCAGTGCACAAACATGCTGGCCATCAGCCACTGGAGTCAGGAGTGTGGGCTGTGCTCATTAGCAGGATACGCCAACCAGCCCCCACTCCAAGTGCGTTGGGACTTGGCTTTCTGAGTACAACATGCTCTAACCCAGTAAGATAAGTGGCCACAGATGAAGCAACTCAAATATGGAGACAACTTGGCTCAACCACCCATTGGGAGAGGACTCGGTCTTTGCACATCCGCCTCTGCACTGTGCTCATCAATCGCACCTGGCAGAGAATCTGAACACACGGAGCCTGCCCTTCTCAGCCTGCCTAGTGCCAAGACCATGAGATCGCCAGTCGCCAGGAATGTCCGAGCTTAAAATAGGCCCAGTACCAAGCTCGCGGCATTCCTTTGTGTTAAGTATGGTACTCTGATTTCTTCTAAGACCGATCGGGTTTCTCTGGATGGTGCATCTACCACAGATTCTGGAACCTTAGAAGGGATTTAAAAGGAATTGCATTGAACTTGGTGGCCCTGAACAAGACCTGGGACCAGCCTGGGAAATTGACTCTTTGTTCATAGAGAGAAAGGGACCCTCCTTCCTAAGACTCTGACCCATCTTCTCAGCCATCTAAAATAGTTTCCATGACAAAGCTGTGGACCACACATTGCATCTGTGTTAGTTTTCTCAGGCTAACATAAAATTCTACAGAATGGGTGACTTCGATAGCCACAAATATATCACCCACAGCTCCAGAAGCTAAAATTCTAAGATCAAGCTTGAGACCATAATACTAAGTGAAATAAATCAGACACAGGAGGTTAACTATTACATGATTTCTCTAATATGAGATGCCCAAAATATAAGTAATTTTAAAGACAAATGGTAGGAAACAGGGAGGTAGACCCTGTGGGGATGGGGAGGGGATCTTGGGAAGAGAGGGAAGTAAAAATGATCGAGACGCAATATGTATATGTACTGATTCCCCAAAATAAATGTAATCACTATGTATCACAAACATACTAATAAAAAAAAAGAAATCTAAGATCAAAGTGTCTGTGGGTTTGGTTCCTTCAGAGGGCTGGGAGGTAGAAATCTGTTCCATGCCTCCTATCTAACTTCTGTTGAATTGCCATTATTTGATGTTCCTTGGTTCCACTGGCACCACCCAAATCTCTGGCTTCATGTCCACCGACATTCTTCCCGTGTCTCTGTGTCTTTAAGTGGCCACCTTCTTATATGACACCACTCATATTGGACTCAAAGTCCTTCCCACTCCAGTATGACCTCATCCCAACTGAATTACATTTGCATTTACTCTATTTCCAACTAAGGTCACATTTGGAAGTACTGGGGGTGAGGACTTCAATGTGTAAATTTGGGGACACATGATTCAATCCATAATATCATCCAAAACTGCATCAGTCATCTTTCATTCTGAAAAGCCACACATGGCAATGGTATCATTTCTTAAATGTTGGGAACGATTAAAACCTCATCTGGAGCAACCCCCACTGCTCACACAGGCTTTAGAGAAGGCAACAGCACAAGTTTCTGGGTCAGACAGGCCTTTCCTTGAAGCCCAGCTTCACCAGTACCTTCCCATGACCTAGAACATATTTAACCTCTCTGACAGTCAGTTTTCTAATTTATAAAAAGGGATAAAAATACGTAAATGGCAGAGTTGCTGAGACAAAAAAAATATTAAATATGGTGCCTGAACCATAATATAAAAGCTTAAACAACTTCAGTGCAAGAGAAAGCTAATTGTTAATAAAGACCCAAATTTTGGGGAGCATATGGTCTCAAACTTCCCTTTGCTTTGAGGTGTGGTTATATGACCAAGTTTGGCCAATGGCATCCATGTATAGGCATCACATGGCAACTTCCAGGAACCTTCACTAAGAGAATGCTGGTGCACACTCTGTCTTTCTTCATCTCGCCCACCTTCCTGTGTGCGATGGACACAATGGCTGAGGCTGGAGCTGCCAACTAAACCATGAGGTGACACTGGGAATGGAAAGCATCCACAGTAGACCACTACAAGGCAAAGAGTATGGAACCATCCGTGCTCCCTACCACATAACCCCTGTACCAACTCTGGCCACCTACCTCTGGACTTTCATGGGAGAGAGATACGGCATCTTGTTTAAATTGCAGCTGTTGGGGACTCTCTGTTACTTGCAGCTACTCTGAGTTCCTGATTAATACAGTTAGGGCTCTTCTTTTGCTCCAAATATGTGTAGCCATGCATGTTGAATTGGATTTGCCTGTGGTGTTACTGGGAGCCCTGAGGCATCTGTCTTCACAGGCTTTACCGTTAGACTCTTCCTACTTCAGCATCCAGCGTTCTGCTGGTAGACGGCAGAGGAGCTGGCACTGCTCCCTTGGGGCCTGTCCCTGTGCAGATAGTGTCCAGTCTGCAGCTCAGAACAAAGCCCCTGTTGCCCTCTGAGCACAACAGAGCACGTCACTGCTGACACAGGAAGTAGTCTGCTCCACTTGTAGTACATCGAGAGCAGGTAAGAGGTATGGAGAGAAGGGAGCCAGAGAGAAAAAAGCAGCTGCCTGAGCCATTATGCTTTCTCTCCCAACCTCCCAGGAATAGTAGGACCACTATGACTTGAACACAGCTCTAGTGTACACAAGACCAGCCATGCTTCAGGCCAGCGGATACTCTTCCCAGTTTTCATGAGGTGTTTCACAGCCATAGAACATCTGCATCCAGATCTGCTGGGTGTCAAGGCCCAAGCTCCCCAAATCCGTATTCAATTCCCCCAAACCCTGTGTCCACCCTGCCACTGGGAAAAATGTACTATTAGGCCTATATCCAAGTTATTCGGAGTTGCTTTGTATGCAGAAACCCCTCAACAATCCAGAGCACACGAGGTGGTAGACATAGGCTGGGCTTCGGGATGTCAGGGAGACTGAGGTACAAATCCCTGCTCCCTCCCTCAGCTGCTGTGTAGCTGTGGGTATGTTCTTTGGCCTCCAGATACTCCTTTCCTCATCTGTAAACAGCAAGAACACCCATTTCAAAGGTTTCCCATGAGGACTAAATTGGAACCAATCTGAAAACTTACGTAAAGTATCTGGCAAAAGAGAGAGCTCAGTAAATATAAATAGTAACTCTCTTCCCTTGGTTTTATCTAGAAATCCTGCCTAGTAAGGAATGTGAGGACAGAAATGGGACAAACCTAAATGATCCTTCTAAATCATCCCCCAGCCCTTTCTGCCTCTTCCCAGGCAGCCTGATAGAGTAGATGGAGAGGTGCTAGGGAATCAAAGACCCAGGAGCCCGTTCTGTCTGGCCACTTGCCAGCTGGGTGACCTTGGGAAAGAAACATAACCTCTCTGAAGACCTAATGAGATTGCACACATGAAAGAATTTTATAAATTATAAAGGGCTCAGCAAACAAAGATGGCAACCCCATGCTCAGATGCAGCCTGGGGACAGAAGCCATCACTCCACATGTTTTCTTTTTAGTGGACAGCTGGACAAAGGACTCTCCTCCACAAAGGACCAGGGAAAGCAGTTTGGTTAATGGTCCTTCACCCAGAGGCCAAGAGGTGAAAGGTCACAGTGAGGCCTTGTCTTCTAGGGGAATTCCTACTGGGAGGCCTGGGGGCCGGCTGCCCTTGCAGGGGCCGGAGCAACTGACTCTCTAACCAAAGAAAGGGGCACTTTGTTCCTGTGATTCTGGGGCAGGAGAAAGGAGAGAAAGAGGGTGGGCAGGACTGAGACTGCCAGAGTTTCCCCCTGGCTTCCTGACCAACACAGTGGACATTGAGTAGAATCCAGTTGCTCATTCAATCTCTCATTATCATTACACCCATTGAATACTCTCTAGGGCCTAGTGCTGAGCGCAGTAAGCACTGTCTCATGGGACCTCACAACACACTGGTTTAAGGCTGACCTACCTCAACAACCCCATTTAGACGACCTGGCAGCAGAGGGTGAGGCATTTCCCTGGCTGACTGCAGAGCGCTGACTTGTGGTCTGAGTGCCATCCTGTGCTGTCAGATCATGCAAGGGGAGGGCTGGAGAGACAGAACTGACCCCTATGAGTTCCTGGCTCATAGTCCAGGCACAACACCATTAAACAAAAGGAGGAATGTACACAAGACTTGTAGTTCCCAACTCCACCTATCCTTGCTGTGTTCTTTTAAAAAACTCAGTAAGGAAAACTAATCCACCAACCAACTCAGAATTGTAGAAACTTGGCTCAGGGTCTCCTTCCTCTCCTCCCCTATACCCAACCGCTTGTTCAAGCCAACCAGTCTGACCCGAGGTCAAGTTGCAGGTCCTAGGCTAGGAGTAACTGAGAGTCTTTGTCACTGGATCCTTATCATTGAATATCCTGAAAAAAACAGCACAGGTTTTGTCACAGGACAGAAGACAAGACGATGAAAAGAGATTGTCATTCCAAGCAGACATGGATCAAGCTCCTTGGTCTTCTTCACTCAGCTGGTGGTTTCATGCATTCTTACTTCATCCTCTCGACAGCTCTGGGATGGGGTTCATGTCCCTGCTTCATAGACGAGGAATGTTAATGATCTGAAAAGTGACAGACTTGCCTGGGATCACAAGGCAAGGAAGTGAACAGCCAGGGTTTCTATCCCAGGCCATTTCACCATCTAGATTTAAAAGACAAGAGAAGGGGATGATTAATTACGCCTGAAGAAAGAGACTTTAGGAACAGCTTGATCAAAACTTAGTATGGCTGGAAAGTCAGGCCACCCTAGTTGAAATCTACCTCAGGGCCTCAGGGCTTAGTTATTTCTTGTAAAATGGAGGGGATAATAATATATAATTCTTGGGATTGTTATGAAAATTAAATGAGCAAATAAGCTAATAAAGGTGAAGCACTTAGAATAATGTTTACAATTTAGTAACCTAGATGCTATTCTATCACTGGAAAATACTAACATTATTCCCACAAATGTTATTATTGGAGGATCATGATTTGTTGAGTGTCTATTTTGTGCCAGGTACTGTATCTGCTGATTTTGTTTCTATTGTTACCTCTCCTCACTACAGTATTACAAAGAGGTATAATTATTATCTCCCACTTGAGGAAACTGAAACCCAAAGGGGATGCTGTATCCAGCCTCCAAGATGCCCCCCACCATGTTCCTCACCCCCTGGTGTTCACGTCCTTGTGTAGCCTAACTAGGGCTGATCTATGTAACTAATGGGGCACTGTGGAAATGAGGATGCATGATATGTGCAGCTAGGTCATAAAAGGCCTGTGGCTTCTACAGTACCTTGCTGTCATAAATGCCCAATTTTGGGAAAGCTGTGGAGAGGCTGATGTGACAAAGAACTGAGGTCTCTTGTAGGTGGCCAGCATTGATTATCAACAGTTAGTGAATCACCAAGTAGGTGGATTTTCCACCTCTAGCTGACATCTTAGCCACAACCTCAGGAGAGACCTGCAACCTAGAACCACCCAGGGAAGCCACCTCTCACCTCTGTGAGACAATAAAATTTTATTAGTTCTCTAAGTGTTAGGGGAACCAGTTACACAGCACAGTAATGAATAAAGGCATGTGCAGCTTGCCCCCAGAATACCAGACTTAAACCCAGGAGTACCTGGCTCCAAAGTCATGCCCATCATGATACCATCATAGCTAATGATGATTCCTAAGGAGATAAGAGAGCAAAGGATATTCTGAGTAAAGTTATATCACTTCCTTCCACTGGCCTTTCAACCAGAGTTCTGCTGGTTTGGGAATAATGGCACATAAAGACAGTGCTGGATGCTAAAGCCAGGTCATACTTGACCCAGGAAAAGCCTTGAGGCCTGGCCCCAGGCTGGTGACAACTAGCTGCCTTCTCCCCCTTTTTTTCTAAGACCCATGGGTATTCATCTTGCTTGGAAGCCTCCTGCTCAAACTAGTGGCCATGGAAACCCTTGGCATTCATACTTCCCCTCCATGCCTGGGCACCGCCCAGAGCACCAGCTATGACCATCCACATCCCAAGCTGCTACCTTCCTCTAGACAGAGCACCCGCAACTGGTGGAAATCTCCTCTGAGAGCTCCTTGCGGAAGACAAGGAGTCCTCCCCTGTGCCTTAGCCTGGGCACCGGAATTCCACCCTCTTTCCACTCTGTTTCCAGTTGCCCTCTGTTCCGCAGGGCACTTGATCCCTCTAGGAAGAACCCGGAAACCACACTGATCCAAGCACTCAAGTTCCTTTTTCATGTACTGTTTGGAATTCCAGGCTGCACAACATAGACAAAGCACCCTGGCTCACTTTGAAAGTGTCTGGGGAGCTTTTGATCCCCTAAAAAAAAGGCGTTTATTATCAGAGACTGTACCAGGTTTTACTGTCCTCAAGAGACAAAGTGAATTCTCTCTGCAGTTGACAGAGCTACAATATAGAAAACTGGAGGCCAGGAGTAGGCAATGGCCAGAAAGCGACCATCTACCATCAGGATAGAAGGGGAACCACAAACCTCTGCATTGGCTGCAGGGGCCTGGAGGCCATCACAGTCCAACTGATCCATCCAACTCCAGCTCCATCGTTCGATCACCATAGTGTGTCTGTCTATGGTCGAATGTCCCTCCTTCCACCTCTCTGCCCATCCATAAAGAGGTTCATTAGCACTGTATTGAGGGAAAAGACCCAGAAGTATTATTGCTGACATTCCACCTACCCTACCACTCCCTAGAGAAAGCCCTGAGACTGATCATTACAATCCAGCCACCCGCCCCTGGCAGAAGGCATGGGCTTCCCCTCTTCACCCTCCCTGGCCCCCAACACCTGTTAGTGTTTGTACCTGTTACTTCATATAAGCTTCGTGCTGTCAAACAAGAAAACTGAGGGCCTTTGGAACTAAAACTTGGGCTCAAATTCTGACTCAGCCATTTTGTGGGCCCTCTGGGTGATCTGAGATGAGTTCCTGGTGTCCTCAGTACTCTTGGAGATTAAAAAAAAATTAAGTGAGATAATATATGTAGAGTGACCAACACACTGCCCAGCATGAGATAGAAGCTCAAAAGCAGCAGCCACAATTATGCAGGGTAAGCAAGCTACACTCTCAGATGGAGAAACGAGAGCTCAGAGAGGTTGGGTGACAATTCCAAAGTCCCAGAGCACACTGGGTACAGAGCCCAGCCCAGGACCTGGAGCTCCAGATTCCCACCCACCTTGTTAGATATTTCCTGTCCATCTGTAAAATGGAGATCAGGATAGTGTCTGTCTGCAGGATACTTGTGGTGTCAAATTAGAGCAATGTGTGTAGTGACTAAGGAATTAGGTGCCAGGGTTCAAATCGCAGTTCTCCATTTATGAATTCTGTGACTTATTGTAAATTAGCAATATCTGAAAGTCTCAGTTCTCCCATCTATAAAGTGGAGCTGAGGAGATCTAAATTATAGGCTTATTGAGAGGATGCAAGGGTTGGTAACCTGACGTCCCACTGCCTGGTCCGTCCATGTCCTGAGATCTGGACTAACCAAGCACATACCCAGAGCAGCTTCCCAACCCTGCCTGACCTTAAAGAGGGCTTGGTGGGACAAGGACAGGCATGCAACAGAGAGGGCTGGGCTGGAGGCCAGCCCTCCACACCCATTGCCTTCAGCTGGGCGAAGGCAAGATGTACCCCCTCTCAGGCTAAGCAGTGTCGGATACACAGGCCAGCTCTTGGGTAACTCGGTTTTGAGCAATTCTCTAAAGAAGTATGAGTCCCAAAGGAGTGCGTGTCAGTACATCCTCTGGGTTTGATCTGTTTTAAAGACACTCATTAATAAGCCACCACTCTATTTTTAGACAATTCATGCCTGACAATCCACCAGGCTCTGGCCCTTCTCCAAGACTGGATTTTATTCTCTGATTTCTTCTCTCTCTCTCTCTCTCTCTCTCTCTCTCTCTCTCTCTCTCTCCCCCTCTCTCTCCCCCTCTCTCTCTCTCTTTAACTGAACTGAAGCAACTTCCTAATAATCTCTTCTCAGGGAGGATAGAAGCCACTTCTCAGCATATCAGCAGCTCTCCAGCTAGGGACAATCAGCGTTTGCTTTTTGGTTAAATGCAAAGCTAGTTGTCCCGATAACATGTCCACCCATCTGCACTTTGGGATTTTTTACTCTGTTTTATGAGTGTATCTTTAGGAGTCAGCTTGAATAATGAACGAGGTATTTCTATTTTGCTCTCGCCCTGATTTCTTTATTTGCATCCCCAGCTTCTAACACAATGTATGGCACCAAGGGTCTCCATAAATATTTGTAGGGTGAACTCTGATTGTCCCCTTGTCCTCACTGTTCCTTTCTTTTCAGCAAAATATCTGGCACACTGGGAGTAGGGTGTGAGGAAAAAAGTTTTTGTCAGGCCAACTTACTCTCTCTTCCCTGTCATGATACAGAAATCCTCTTTTTTTTTTTTTTTTTTGTGGGTACCGGGGGTCGACCTCAGGACCTTGCGTGCCAGCAGGCACCCCATGCTGCTGAGCGATATCACCGACCCTTTTTTCGTATGTGGGTTCTGGGAGTCAAACTCGGGCCCTCGCGCTTGCCAGGCAGGCGCTTATGCCACTGAGCCATCTCACCGGCCCCCTCCTCTTTACATTAAAACCCATTCACATGGTTCAGACAGATGAACCTCGTTCATGGATTGGACATGTGACCCACACCTGGCATGGTTCCCAAACTCTGTGAACATCATCAAGCAAGGACCCATGAGCTAAGTGCCAATCAGAACATCTCCAAGAGACTCAAAGGCACCACAATTTGGGTATCTAGGTCTGTGCTGTCCAGTCCAGTAGCCACTCTGCACATGCAGTTATTTAAATCTAAATTTAAATTACCTGAAACAAAGTAAAATTTAAAGTTTAGTTTCTCAGTCACATGAGCCACGTTTCAAGTGTTGGAAAATCACACATGGCTGGTGGCTACCACACTGCACAGTACGGATAAAGAAGGGCTCCAGTGCCATAGAAACTTCTGTTGGAGCCACTGACCCAGACACTGTCCTACTCAAACCAGACCCCAACAGATTTCTTTCTTTCCTTCTTCTTTTTCTTCTTTTTATTTTTTAATGAAGTTTATATGAGTTAAGTTTCTATCATATAGAACCTAAACAATCTTGACCAATATAGGACAAACTATGCCTCATTAAGCACTCATGGGGGCTGAAGTTCAACCTCATGGGATAACTTACCACCTACAGAGTCATTACTTTCAGACAAGCATTCATCAACGGATGGATCATAGAATAACAGATCGAATAGGACCAACTAGTTTAACCTCCGATCTTCAATCAGGTGCATATCTCATTCTTTCTTCTAGATACTGGTGATTTTTAGATAGATACCTCAATCGATCACCTGGAATAGTAATCAAACATACCTTTCCTCATTTAATTGCCTCTCTTCTCACTCAAGAATGAAATTGTTCCTATGTTCACAGAACTGTAGTTGCCTTTGACAGGCACATTGGCATGGATCCAGGTTCACTTGGGCTCCCTTAAATGAGAGGCACTTACTTTAAGAAACTTGGGTCAGTGAACCCACAAGAACCCTAGAGAAGCCCCAAACACAGATTTTCCAGAGACTAAATGTAATGCAGAAAGTGGAAGGAGGACCAGGACCTAAGATAATTTAAGCATTGCTTAATAAGCAACCAAATTCTCTTGCATCTTCTGCAGCGCTTGATTATTAATGTGATTGTATCCACACTACTAGTTGCTTGACTACTAATTTCTGCATCTCCAGCTCAAAGTCTAAAAAAGAAGATGGAAGGGGCCTAATATTGCTGCTGGGAAAAGTTCCAGCCAGACCTCTCATAAGCTATCAGTCAGCCAATGAATTAGCTGCTCTTGGATCAGGTGCTTTCTTCTCATCCAATGAGCAGAGCTGGAAGAGGTCACATGGCATCAGCGCAGTAACAAGTCTGATCTCAGCAGAGACTGTGAGTAGGTGATGTAAAATTTAAATGTACAATTAGTGAGGCCAGCCTGGGTCAAATTTAGTTCTTCTGTTTATTAACTGTGACCTTTAGGCAAGTTATTCCTACTCGTATCTGTAAAATAGAGGTAATACCTGCAAAGCTAGGTTGATTAGCAGAGAGCCTATTTGCAACAGATTCTTGACTTTTGTTTTATTTTGTTTTGTTTTGTTTTTTGCAGTGCTGGGGTTGGAATCCAAGTCCTTGCACTCACTAGGCAAGCAGTCTACCTCAAAGCTACATCCCCAGCCTTATTATTGGTATTTCTCACATTATATTATCAGCCTGTTCAAAATACCAGAGAAATTGGCCATAGAGGAGGAAAAAATCATACCAAGATGCAAAAGAGCTTTGTTTTTTGTGTTCTTTCTCTGTCTCTTTCTATTTATATCTCAATTTCTTATCTGAGGATATAGTTATTTCACTTGACTGAAGATAGAAGGAATAGAACAGATGGTCTCACCCAGATCCATCAAAGTCTAGTTAAAGATTCTTCTATTTTAATAAAGGCTATTTCTTTCCAAGGGTAAAGAATGACATATGCTGTCTCAATTTTATAAAATCATTCCCGCTCTAACCATATCAAAGCACTCCTTTTTTTTTTTTTTTTTTTTTTTTGTGGGTACCGGGGGGTCGACCTCAGGACCTCGCACACCAGCAGGTGCCCGTGCCGCTGAGCGATATCACCGGCCCCTTTTTCGTATGTGGGTTCCGGGAGTCGAACTCGGGCCCTCGCGCTTGCCGGGCAGGCGCTTAAGCTGCTGAGCCATCTCACCGGCCCTCAAAGCACTCCTTTACTAGTCTTCCTAGGAAAGTCACCAGTGCTAGCAAAGCTCCTGTAGCCAGCCATGTCCTGCTCACCGGTCACCATTATAACATCAACCTTCATCCACAAGCCCACGCACTCCGCACAGATGCCCCTAATACTCCTTGTTTCTGCTTTATGACAGTGACCCCAGCTACAACCCACTGGTCCAGGACAGAGAAGAGACCACAGTCTGAACCAAGCCAGTTCCCTCTCTTGAGAATTGTGAAGCTGCCTCTCAGCAGAAACCAGAACCATAACACAAACACTTAAACTGGGAGCCATCAAGAGCTGCCATGGGTACCACAGAACAGACAAATCTAGTCTATAAAGAGAGAGGAGAATGAAATTGATGTTCAAGAAAATGGAAGCAAGAGACCAAAGAGAGAATTAACATCTCCACTGACATTTCCAGGCCCTTTCTGAGGCAAGGCAAATGAAGCAGAGTGGACTTCCAGAACAGTTATAACAATAGTGCCCATTGTACATCATCTTTAGAACCTCCTCACTCAGTCAAGAGAGATTCTGTCTCGGTGGCTGCCTCCACTACTGGATGCTGCAAAGGTGACTCTGATTTCTGAGGATGCATCATAGAAGGCAATAAGCATTCGCTTGACTCTATCTCTTGGAACACGTTCATCCTTGAAATATAACCACCATGCTCTAAAAAGCATAGGGCATGGAGAGAGACCTATGTGGAGAGGAACAGAGGCCTGATGGCCCCATCTCTGGCTGAGTAGTCAGCAAATAGCCAGCACCTATGTCTTAGTTACTTTTCACATTCCTGAGACAGAATACCCAACATCTAAAGTTAAAAGAGGAAAGGTTCATTTCAGCTCACAGTTTGTAGAGGTTTCAGTCCACAGTCAGCTGGCTCCAAGGCAGAGCAGGTGGCAGCAAGGCATCACAAGGGGGAGAAATAGTTTATGGCAGGCAGAAGGCAGCAAAAGCAGCAAGCAACAAGCAGCAACAGCAGCCCTCTTTCTGTCCCTTATATTCCATCCAGGCTATATGTCCTTAGGGTGGGTAGCACTCACCTCCAGCGTGGGCCTTCCCATTATCCACACCCAGAACCATGCCAAACCAATCAGTGGACTAATTTAATAATCACACACCCTTCATCCCAGCACCACACACTTAATCCCAGAATCACGCACTCTAGCTCCAGCCGCCTCTGAAAAGCCCCACTTATGACCGCATGAGGCTTGGGGGGGACATTTAGACACAAGCCATAACCTACCTGCAAACCGTGGGATGCACCATCTTGAAGCAGATCCACCAGTACCCATAAAACCAACTCAAATGGCACCATACAGATCAGAGACAAGGCCACCCTCCCCCACTGAACCCCATGAAAATTGCAGCTTCAGGAGCAATAAATGATTGTTGTTTAAAACCACTAAGTTTGGGGTCAGTTTGTTCTACAGCACTAAATCAGTAGAACAATGATAGCTCTGTCTTCCAGTTATAAACGGCAGCCCTATATCCTTAGCACAAAGCCTTCATGCCGCTTAAGCTAGTCCACATGGGTTTATTTGACCTGCAACCAAAAAATGCAAACTGTTAAAGGTCTCTTTTCTCACTTTAAACACAAGTTGGGCGGGGGGCTGTGAATCAAGGTTGTCATTCAGATCTGCACCCCTCCAGATGCGTTCACTAAGGCTCCTGAGTCTCCACAAGCGTGTCTGTGTTCACACAGCAGGAGCTTGGGGCTTCTCCATCCCGTAAGGGACTCGTTATGAAACCGATATGTAAATACTCGGCCCCAACGATGACCACCAGCCACACAGTGGTAATAAACCTAGAAGACCGTCTCAGTTTGGAACAATGGTCCTTCTCGGCACAGGCTACTCCCCCTAGTCCCCATCACATCACACTGCAGGTGCACACACGCCAGCCACCCATCGACTTGTATAGAAGAGAATACAATGACCCAAATGTCTGGGCCACTGGTTACCTCCAACATTACCATCTGAACCACTACCAGGACACTCGGGACTCCTGGGAAGCCTTAGCTGGACCTCCAGTCACAGCTCCCGGGGACTCACCATCAGGAGAGAGGTGAGAAGTAGTTGGATAAAGTTTTAGGCTACTAAGATGTTTCAGTCAATCAGGATGTAACTGTCATCCATAGTTATCACAAACCTTCTCACAAAGATCTCTATGTCATGAAAGATCTCCAAGCCCTGGCAAGAGCCCAACATACTGAATACCATGTAAATGATGAATTTCAAGAGGTTCTTGGCGTGTGTGGCAATGAGGTTGGACCTAGTATCATCTGCAGGGATGAGGTAGTGTTGGCAGCAAAGAGGGCAGAACAAACAACCTATGTCATGTATGCGGCCCACACCTGCGGGGGAGTAAGGACTAAAATTAAGGTTAGTGTTACGTGCTTCCTTGACATCTGCTGAACCCAGGAGGGTGCTGAGTGGCCTAAGCACGGGTTTCCCGATCCATACTGCAATCAAACGACCCCACTTCTTAAGGAGACCAGGTACAGTTCCTGCTTATCCCTGAGTAGTAGGGTTTAGTTACCTTCCAACCCATGCAATTATGTATTCAAATAAGCTGATCACATTTTGCCATGGGAACTGGGGGCGCTTCACCCTTCCCCCACACTACAAAGCCCCCCTGCCACAGCCCTACTTGAACATCCTGCCCCAGGGACCCCGCATGGCACTCAGCGTCGGCCTCCTCTTCCAGGCCAAGTCTGTGTGACCGTTAATCTCATCTGCCCAGTGTGGACTGTGTACCATTTCCCCTGTTCGGAGAGCTCCTCCCACTTTTCTACTCGTATCTCAACAGCCCAGGGGCCAGGTACAGAAAGATGAGGCCCCTGGCCTTAAGTCAGGTTTTACTCGAGGCCATAGCTCTGATCTGGGAGCACAGCCCACATCTTACACATAGGCTATCTGGAGGCTTCAGTCGCTTGTGAAGGACGTTTGAAATCCAGGGCTAAGACAAGCAAAGGTCACTCACTCATTAATGCTTTCACTGTGGCCGCTTTTGGGTAATATAATCAGAAGAACTCAACTTTGTCTTCTTTTAAAATTCCCATACTTTCAAAAGGAAAAAAGATCCAGAATCGATCAGAATATGCTGAAGCTAATTATGTAAAGCACGAGGACCCTGCTGCAGCCCCAGGTCACATGTGCATCACCACAGGGGCCTCAGGACACAATTCCAGGATTGCTCCCCACTGATCAGGAGTCAGATGTGTGTGTTTCACAAGTAAGTGTTGCTGACTTGTGTCCACACAGGTCGAAGGCAAGGACAAGTTCTCAGCAACTAGGCAAATGGCCCCAGAGGACAGGCTTAGAGTGGCAGGCACAGTCCCTGGTACCAAACCCACTTAGTAACTGATTGTTGAAAGAACAGACTGCACCTTGAAGAAAACCAGTTTCTAGAAGTCACTGTTACTTCTCGTTTACAGTATATATATGATAGGGTATGAGATAAATATATATAAAAGGTACTGTTAACTACTATACCACTGGACATTGTAATGGTGCTTTAAAACAGCGAGATGAGTAAAAACATCCACTTCCACCTGGAAGAATAATGGGGAAAAAAAAAAAAAACGGACTGCAGAGCAGATAAGCCTGACACTCTCACTTCTACCTGGGCCTCTGGTGGAGAAACTCCAGAACCTTTTTTTTTTTTTTTATAATGTGGGTACCAGGAGTCAAACTCAGGACCTCACGCTTGCCAGCAGGCACTTATGCCGCTGAGCGATATCACCGGCCCTTTTTCTCCTTTATGTGAGTATCGGGAGTCGAACTCAGGACCTTGCGCTTGCTGGGCAGGTGCTTATGCCGCTGAGCCATCTCACCAGCCTCAGAACCATTTTTAAAGGCCAGCGTTTTAAATGTCTCTCCTTGGTGAGGAAGGGATTCTTATCCTAGGGTTTCTGTGATGATCAAATACACAACACCTCTAAACCTGTGAGAAATAAACATCTGTTGTTTATAAGCCACCCCATTTATGGTTATTTTGTTATAGCAACTTGAACAGACTAAGACAGGCTCCAAGGAGAAGGCAGGAGCTCCACACAAAGGCAAGACCAGCCCCCAAATCACAAGAAAACCAAAGCTAGCTTCCATAGGGTCTGAGGATGGCATTACTGCATACTGTTTGGTTTAGGGCTTTTAAAGAGGATTGGATTGGAGCTTCCCAAAAGATAAATCCAAGCTGGGTGTGGTGGCGCATACTTGTAATCCCACCACTCTGGGAGACTGAGGTAGGAGGATTGCAAGTTTGAGTCCAGCCTGGACAACTTGGAAACAAGATCCTGTCTCAAAATAAAAATTTTAAAAGGGCTGGGGCTGTAGTTCAGTGTGAACGCCCTGGGGTGTGTGTGTGTGTGAGAGAAAGAGAGAGAGAGA
The DNA here is from genome assembly GCA_028451465.1 of Erethizon dorsatum. NCBI lineage: Eukaryota > Metazoa > Chordata > Mammalia > Rodentia > Erethizontidae > Erethizon > Erethizon dorsatum. The sequence continues at coordinate 14,618,731 of CM051826.1, forward strand.
GCTATAAAGGAGGTTGATATCTCAGGCTGATTTTATCTTTGCAGAGGAACTCTTTTTTTCTGAGTGAAACCTAACACTAAACCCCAGTAGGTCAAACTGATAAAAGTAGTATGAAGTTTTAGAATAAATGTGTTTTATACATTCCAATTGACACCTGTTATACAAACTACTTATTAAGAATAGACTGATTTTTTGGATAAACAAAAGATCTGGAATAAGGGTTATAAGTACAGTGTAAATACTGTGCAAACCTGGGGGCTCCTAATTATTAAATGGCACAACAGTCTGAGTACGTGTCCTCAAGTCCAGGACTTACAAATGACTTTTGTCCTCTATCAGCCCTTGGGGCCCATTAAATTGAAATCACACATTTTCTAGAGGAAGCAATGCCTTAGGTACCTAACCTATCAACATGTCCAGAAGATGTTACTATCAAACTATCCCCAAAGGTCCTAGTAGATGTGGAGATTAGAGCCCTGGGGGTAGGAATGTCAGATGAGGAAGGCCAGAGGTAGGCATGAAGGCAGCAGAGGTGGGAAGAAAAGGAAAAGGGAAGAATCTGAAGTAGGTTCCCAGAATGGACTTTGGAATTTGGGTTAGGAACAAGAAAGACTCCACCCAAGAGAGCTCCTGAGAGGGTGCCACACCCCAAATCTGCACAGCTTCATGAGTACACATAACAGTCACTTTATTGGTCATTCAGGGCAAGCAGACATCTGGGACTTAGGGTCCCTGAGAAGAGGGCAAGCTGAGGCTTCCCTCAGTATGGAGGATTTAGGAGTCATTTGTAGGGCTTTGATAGGATGTTCTCCAGGCTTATAAACTGTGTTCAGTTTACAAGGTGTATTAAACAAAGTGAGTGGCTTTAAACAACAGAAACTGATTCTCTCACTGTTCCGGAGGCTACAAGCTTGAAATCAAGGTCTTGGCAGGATCTCACTCTGTCTTAGTCACTAGGGAAAAATCCTCCATGCCTCGTGGCTCCAGGCAAACCCTGGCCTTCATTCTTTGGTTTGTAGCTGTGTCACTTCAGTCTTGGCTTCCATCTTCACATGGGTTTTTTTTTTTTTATGGTTCATTTCTTTGTTCTCTCCTCTTACCAAAAGGACTCCAAGGCCTACCCAATCCAGTATGAGCTCCTCTTAATTAATTACAACGGCAGAGAGCTTATTCCAAGTCAGGTCAAGTCTGAGGATCCAGGTGGACATGAATTTGGGAGGAGAGACACATATTCAACTCACTCTACACTGTATTCATTGGTATTGTTGATCCACAACTTATTAAATTATCCATGACAGGTTGAATATCCTTTATACAATATGCTTGGTGGGAAGGGGACCAAAAGGTGGGTGGAAGAGGGAGGCAGGGGAGGGGAAGGGGATAGAAAATGAATTAATATGTGCGATGTACGTGTACCAACTCTCCATGATGAATGTAATCACTATGTACCACAAAATTAAAAACTTTTTTAAATGCTTGGGACCAGAATTGTTTCTGGCTTGGAATTGTTTGTCATTTCGGGATGTTTGTATATGTATAATGTAATATGTCAGAATGGGACCTGAGTCTAAACATGGAATTCATTTACGTTTCATACATCTTATATGCGTAGTCTGAAGATAATTTTATACATTATATTATATTATATTTAGTGTGCCTGTGTTTTGACTATGTCCTGCCACACAATGTCAGGTATGGAATTTTCCCCTTGTGGCATCAGGTCAGTTCTCAAAAAGTTTTAGACTTTGGAACCTTTTGGATTTTGGATTTTTGGGTGAGGGATATTCAAATGTGCACTGACACCAGATGGGTGGAAGGGAAGCTTTATGCAAGCAGGGTCTGTGCTTTTAGTTCTTCTAGAATATTCTCCCCTCAACACGTCTTCGAAACTCTCCATGTTCCTTTTCACAAGCTTCCCCTCCTCCTCATTCCATATGTGTGCTCATATCGCAACAGTCACTCATGCGAAAAACAGGAAAGTTAAGCTCGGCAGTCCGTACTCCTCACCTCTTCCCTGCCAATCCTAATAACCACACAATTCTTTACCTGTTTAGCCTCATGTCTTTTGTTTTCTCTTGCTCCCTCTCATTTCTGCCTTAAGTCTCCACCGTTATTCACCTGGACCACCATAAACATTTCCCTGTCTACATCTCTCAATATTGGAATGAAAAATGCAAAACTGGGCAAGCCCCTGAAAGTACTAGACCAAAGACTTCAGAAGTCCGAACTTCATGTGGAATGTCACGAGATTCACAAGTTCCCATACCCATCGAGGGCAAGGCTTCTCAAGTTTCCAGTTTCCTCGGATCTTCCTCAAATGCAGCTTCTGTTTCAGAGGGTCTGGAATGGACCCACAACTCTGCATTTCTACCAGCTCCTAGGTAAGGCAGGTGCTGCTGGTCCATGGACCACACTTTGAGAAGCAGGAAGCATTTTGAGGATCAGGATTCCTGCCGTCATAATGATATACCCGTTATTATATCATGTTATTTAATCCCTCCAGCCACCCTACAAGGCTGGCATTATTGCCCTGTTTTTAGGTAAAAAACCTGAGGTAAGGCCAGTGTCAGTAAACTGCCCACAGTTGCACCACTAGTAAGTGGCAGAGCTGAGGTTTGAACCCAAATTTCTCTGTCTCTAAATTTCCTGCTTGTAACTGGGCACTAAAATGCCCTGTAAGGTGTTCTCTTTCCTCTTGTCATCAAGGCAATCCTCTGTCTCCTCCTCCCTCCTTTTAGAATTGGCAGGGGCGGGAGTGAGGGTTAAGAGCTGCTGAGCTTGACCTTCTCAATTTTGGTGAGAACTTCTTCAACATCTTTAACATTTCAGTCTTAATTATTTGTTCACGTATTTGTCTTTGACTCCCCACCATTTTGTCCATGTCTGGCACATAGTAGGCGCTCGACAAATGTTTGAATGACCAAGTGTCTCATAGCCCACTGAGCTGAGCACCTGTCTCTCAACCCTGTTTAAAACCGAGTTTTTTCTTTTCCTACTGTTTTTTCTTTTTTGGGGGGTAGGCAGGACAACAGCTCGAAGATGTATTAAATGCGTGAGGAACATTCAACTAGCTCCGTTCGCAGAGTGGCAACTCCATCGCACGGATGCTGAGATGCTTCTGCAGAAAGGGTGGATACCGAGCCCCGTCGTTCTGGCAAGTGGAGCAAGGGGCATGACTGCGAGGGCCTCCAAAAGAGAAGACCCACAGACGCCTTGGACACAGGCCTGACTGTCACTCTCTAGGGAAGAGAGACAGTGACGAGGAGGGTTGAGAGAATCCAAGATATTTAGAGCATGAACAAAGCAGTTATGTCTTGTTGAATGCTAAGAGTTACCATACAGGGCAAGAGCTTTGAAGCTCAGGGTTCCCAGAGTTGGGGAAGGAAGGGAGCGGGGACCACAGTGTGTAGGAGGGAGCAGGCCACAGTGGGAAGAGTCCCGGGCACCCTCCTCTCCCCTCCTAACTTTAATCTGAGCAGCTCTGCCTTTATCGGTTTCATTTGTGTATATTTCTGGGTACCGCTTCCTTTGAACAAAGGGATCTGTGACTGAAAAAATGTTTGAAAGCCATTTACTATTTCCTATACAAGATCAAGGCGAGGAGAAATCAGGAATGGCTGGAAAAGACAGGGCTGGCTTCCAGGAGGGACGATTAGAATTTAGGCAGGAAGGGGAGCAGAGGAAAGGGGCTCTGGGTGAGGCTGGTGGTGGGGATGGAACAAGCACGGCCTACTGCTCGTGGGGCAGCAAGAGTCACCTTGAGAAGCAAGGAGTGAGGAGAGGTAGGCTGGGGGTGGCGTCTAGGGCATGGGGCTTCATTCCATTCTCCCAAAGCTGCCCCCGCCTCTTATTTGTGAGAAGTAAAAGATACAAAATTAAAGCAAAATAAAACAATCACTGTTGGATTGTTTTATCAAGCATAACTGTTGGATACTTTTGACCAACAGGTAAAAGAATAGTCTAGTGGTTGATAGAATCTCTCATTATTAGCTTGTCTTCTAAGCTTCACATACGGTGGAATTAATTCCGTATGAGGAAACTAATACCGTTAGGGATGTGATTGGCAACAGCAGGTCTCCCCAGTCAGCTCTTCTGTGATTATCATGACATTCTCTCTTGGGGGTCACAAAATAGTTGCAGCAGCTCTATTATGGGTATCATACCCTCACACAACTATATCTAAAGGTAGGAAGAACTGAAGCCGTCACTTAAAAAAAATTTTTTTTATTTTAAAGAGAAAAAACATGAGAAACGATGATACAAAATTTCAAAATAATAGGAGAGTAACAATGGTTAATACATTGCGTATTGTTATCTGCAAAGTAGTTACTCAGATTACAAGCTGTAGGCATGAAAAATGGATCAAACAACATAAGCACAAACCTTTCTTTTCAATGAACTAAGAGAAATTAATAGTATAACTATCTATCTTGTATATTTATATATATTTTTTTTCCTTTTCCCTTCTTTTTCTCCTTTCCCCCATCCCAGTTTCTCTTTCCTTTTGAACAGTTTCTTCCCATTTCACAATATCTATTGTACATTTTGGATCTTATTTACTCTTTCAATTTCTTACATTAGGGAGACAACATGATATTTACACATGTGAGTCCGATTTATTTCACTTATGAGTATGGTCTCAAGTTGCATCTATTTCCCTATAAAAATCTCAAGTCTATCCTTCTTTGTGGCTGAGTAATACTCCATTGTATAAAAATACCACATCTTTTTTATCCATTCCTCGGTTGGTGGGCATTTGGGTTGTTTCCAAGACTTAGCTGTTACAAATTGTGCTGCTATAAACATGGGTGCACATATATCGCTGTAGTATGTTTTTAATTCTTCTGGGAAAATACCCAGAAGGGGAATAGCTGGGTCAAATGGGACCTCTAATTCTAGTTTTTTGAAGAATCTCAACATTGTGGAGATCCACAACAGTGGAGAAGGGTTCTTTTTTCCCCACAGTCCCGCTAGCATTTGTTATTGGTTGATTTCTTGATGATACCATTCTTTCTGGGGTGAGATGGAATCTCAGTGTTGTTCTAATTTGCATTTCTTGAATGACCAATGACACTGAACATTTTTTCATATATTTATTTGCTATTTGTATTTCTTCATCTGAGAAGTGTGTATTCATCTCAGATGACCTTTTTTTGATTGGGTCTTTGAATTTGGAGGGCCTGATTTTTTTCAATTTTTTATATGTTCTAGATATAAGTCCTTTCTTTGAGGGACAGTTGGCTAAAATTTTTTCCCACTCTGTGGGTTGTCTTTTCACTCTGTTGGTGATTCCTTTTGATGTGCAAAAGCTTTTTAATAAGATGAGATCTGAGTTGTTGATTCTTTGAAGTATTTCCCATGAAGTTTGTGTTTGTTTATGAACTCCGCCTATACCTATATCTTCAAGGTTTCTACCTACTTTCTCTTCCAGTAGATTTAGTGTTTCTGTTTTAATATTTAGATCTTTGATTCATTTGGACTTTAGTTTAGTGCATGGTGATAGACATGGTCTAGTTTTAGTCTTTGGCATGTGGAAAGCCAGTTTTTCCAGCACCATTTATTAAAGAGGCTATCTTTTTTCCAGGGGACATGTTTGACTCCTTTGTCAAAAATAAGGTAACGGTGTTTGTAGTCGTGTCTGCATCTTCTAATCTGTTCTACTGATCCTCAGGTCTGCTTTTTTTGCCAGTACCATGCTGATTTTATCATGGTAGCTTTGTAGTATAATTTCAAGTTAGGGGTTGTGATGCCTCCTTCCTTGCCTTTGTTGCCCAGAATTGCTTTTGATATTCTAGGTCTCTTCTGGTTTCAAATGAATTTTAGGAATGTTTCCTCTAGTTCTGTGAGGAATGCTAATGGTATTTTGATCAGAATTGCATTAAATCTGTACAACAATTTCAGGAGTATGGTCATTTTCACTATGTTGGTTCTTCCTATCCATGAGCAAGGGACACCTTTCCATTTTCTTATGTCCTCTTCAATCTCCTTTTTCAGAGTACTATAATTTTCAATATATAGATCTTTCACTTCCTTTGTTAGATTGATTTCTAAATATTTCATTTTTTTGGTTGCTATTGTGAAGGGTGTGGTTTCCCTAATTTCTCAGTGAGTTTGTTGTTTGTGTACAGGAATGCTATTGATTTTTGAGTGTTGACTTTGGATCCAGTTGTGCTACTGAATTTGGTTTTTAAACCTAGAAGTTTTTTGGTGGAATTTTTGGGGTCTTCTATGTAGAGTAACATTTCATCTGTGAATAATGATAATTTAATTTCTTCCTTTCCTATCCTTATTCCTTTTATTTCTTTCTCTTGTCTAATTGCTCTGGCTAGTATTTCCAAAACTATATTGAATAGGAGTGGTGATAGTGGACATCCTTGTCTTTTTCCTGATTTTAGAGTGAAAGCTTTAGGTTTTTGTCCATTTAGTATGATGTTAGCTGTTGGTTTGTCATACATGCCTTTTATCAGATTGAGGTAAATCCGATCCATTCCAATTTTCTGTAGGGTTTTTACCGTGAATGAGTTTTGGACTTCATCAAAACCTTTTTCCACATCTATTGAGATGATCATGTGATTTTTGTCTTTGGCTCTGTTGATATGGTATATTACATTTATCGATTTGCATATGCTCAACCACCCCTGCATTTCTGGGATGAATCCCACTTGGTCATGGTGTGTAATCTTGATAATTTGCTGCATTCTGTTTGCTAATATCTCATTGAGGATTTTTGTATCTATGTTCATTAGGGAGATTGGCCTGTAGTTCTCTTCTGTGGTTGAGTCTTTCTCTGGTTCTGGTATCAGGGTAATACTTGCTTCCAGGAACAAGTTAGGGAGGACTGCTTCCCTTTCAATTTCGTTAAAGAGTTTTGTGTGTGTGTGTGTGTGTGTGTGTGTGTGTGTGTGTGTGTGTGTGTGTGTGTTTGGGTACCGGGGGTCGACCTCAGGACCTCGTGCGCCAGCAGGCGCCTGTGCCGCTGAGCGATATCACCAGCCCTTTTCTCATATGTGGGTTCCAGGAGTCGGACTCAGGCCCTTGCGCTTGCCAGGCAAGCGCTTACGCCGCTGAGCCATCTCGCTGGCCCTCGTTAAAGAGTTTGAGGAGTATTGGCATTAAATGTTCTCTAAATTTCTTGTAGAGTTCAGCAGTGAATCCATCAGGACCTGGGCTTTTCTTTGTTGGTAAGTTTTTAATTACATTTTCAATCTCATAAACTGATATTGGGTTATGCAGAATTTTTATATCTTCTTTATTCAGGTTTGGTAATTCATACATATCTAGGAATCTGTCCATTTCTTGTGTGTTTTTCCTCTGATGAGAGTAAAGATTTTTAAACTAGGTATTGATGTTCTTCTGAATTTCCACAGGATCTGTAGTGATTTCACCCTTTCATTCCTCAATGCATGAATTTGAGTCTTTTTTTTTTTTTTTCCTTTTTTTTGATAAGGTTAGCTAAGGGTTTATCAATTTTATTTATTTTTTCAAAGAACCAACTCTTTGATTCATTAATTTTTTGTATTGTTTTCTTAGTCTAAATTGTGTTAATTTCTGCTCTGATCTTTATAATTTCCTCCCTTGTATGGGCTTTGGGTTTGTCTTGCTCTTCTTTTTCAAGAAGCTTGAGGTGCAACATTAGGTTATTTGTGCTCATTCTGTTTTCCTGATGTGAGAATTCACCGCTATAAATTTCCCTCTTAGGACTATTTTCATCGTGTCCCACAGGTTCTGGTATGCTGTATCTGCATTTTCATTTAATTGTAGATATTATTTAATTTCTTCTGTAACCCATTGGTTGTTCAGGAGAGTGTTATTTAATTTCCATATGTTTATGGAGTTTTGCGGTTTCTTTGCCATTAATTTCCAATTTCATTGCACTATGGTCAGATAATGTGCATGGGATAATTTCAATTCTTTTGCATTTATTCAAGCATTTTCTGTGGGCTAGTATATGGTCTATTTTAGAGAACATCCCATGTGCATCTGAGAAGAATGTGTATTCTGATGTTGTTGGGTGGAACACTCTGTAAACATCTACTAAGTCCATTTGTTCAGCTTTGGTTCAGTTCTGATATTTCTTGGCTGATTTTTTGTCTAGTTGATCTATCTCTTTGTGACAATGGAGTATTAAGGTCCCCCATTAAAATTGTGTTATTGCTTATTTGATTTTTCATGTCTATTAATACTTGTCTTATGTAGTTGGGTGCGCCCATATTTGGTGCATACATATTTATGATTGTTATCTCTTCCTCCTGAAAATTTCCCCTAACAAGTATGTAGTGACCTTCTTTATCTCCTTTGGTTACTCTTGGTTTCAAGTTCACACTGTCTGCAAACAGAATAGCTACTCCTGCTTTTTTCTGGGTTCCTGTTGCATGTTTTCCATCCTTTGACTTTCAGTCTATGAATTTCTTTTTGAGTTAGATGTGTTTCTTATATGCAGCATATTGTTGGATTTTGTTTCTTTATCCATTCTGCCAGTCTGTTTCTTTTGATTGCTGAATTGAGGACATTTACATTGGTGGTTATTACTGATATGTATTGGCTTATCTTTTTTGTGTTATTTTCCTGGTGTTGGTTCCTTGCTTTTCCCTCTGTTTAATTGCTTGCCCTGCCTGGTGGTTTCTTTCTGTGTTGTTCTTGGAATTGTGGTCATTTTTATCTCTGTCTAGAATATCTTTTAGTATTCTTTCTAGGGTTGGTTTGGTGGTCATGAATTTCTTCAGTTGTTCTTTATCATGGAAGTATCTTATTTCTCCATTAATTTTGAAAGATAGTTTTGCAGGGTACATCAATCTGGGTTGGAAGATGTTTTCTTTCAGGGCTTGAGATACTTCACTCCAAGCTCTTCTTGACTTGAGGGTGTGTGTTGAGAAGTCTACCATGATTCTGATGGGCTTTCCTTTGTAGGTGATCTTTTTCTTTTCTCTAACAGCTTTTAAATTCTGTTCTTGTGCTGAATTTCTGGAATCTTGACTATTATATGTCTTGATGTAGTTTTATTTTGGTCATGGCTGTTTGTGGTTCTATATGCTTCATTTATTTGTATGTCAAATTCTTTATCCATGCTTGGGAAGTTTTCTGCCATTATTTCTTTTTTTGGTGGGGGTGGGTATGGGGAATCAAACTCAGGACCTTGCGCTTGCCAGGCAGGCATTGCCACTGAGCTATATCCCTGGCCCCCCCTGCCATTATTTCTGTGAAGAGTTTTTTTATGGCATTTGTGCTGTCTCTGGCTTTCCCATTGACCCCAGTCAATCTTATGTTATTCTTCTTTGCTCCATCTTGTAGCTGTTGGATTGATTTTTCATAGTCTCTTGCTGTTTTTAAGATATCTTTCTTTTTGTGATCACTAGCTGCAATTCTGTCTTCAAGATCTGATATTCTATCCTCTCCTTCATGCAGTCTGCTGTGTATTCTTTCAATGGAGGTTTTAATCTCTTGGATTTCTGTTTGGATCTCTTTCATGGATTACATTTCTTTCTTATGTTGGGCATTTTTTGTTTCCATCATTTTTCTGAGCTCATCTATTCTTTTTTATGTATCTACTCTAATACCTTTTTAAGCATTTTGTTATATAACTTGCTTAAAATGATTTTAAGCATCATTTCTTTTTTTGTACCTGAGAGATTATTTTCTCTATAGCCTTTTCCACTTGTTTTTTCACTTCTGTTGCTATCATTTCAGAAAGTTCCAGTGTTTGACTTACAATTGCATCTATCTCATTGTGCTCCGGGCTTATCCTGGGTGGGCTGTGGGTCTGGGGTTGCATTTTGCTTCTGCATCTCGTCATTTTCTAGTTTCTCTTTTGTATTTTGTTTTGTTTTCTATATTGATGCTTGCCGATTTTTTATGGTAGATAGCTTTATCACTAGTATTGAGGCTTCCCTAGGAGATGTCTATTCCTCAGGGATGTCCTCTAGATGTAGGTGGTTCTTTGTAGCTATCCCAAGAACCTACCTTCCCAATTTGTAAAGGATGCAAAGTTACTATTTTGTTCAGCACCCAATCCTTTGTTACTGCACTGTGGTGATGATTATGACCCATACAATCACAGTGTTATCATACAAGGGAGAAAAACTGATTATAACATGTATGACATCATGGCTAAAGTAGTATGGTTAGTAATAACAATAGTTTCAAGTAGAGCTTAAGTATTGACAAACTATGGTAACCATTAATCTGCTACCTCCAACCACAGGAGCAAACTCTAAAGTTATATAACAAAATCAAACATATACCATGTACTTGTATGCAGTGATTTTCCCCTTAGTAGAGTGATTTTACCCTGCTGTGGGGAGTGGGGGTGGTTAAGATGGGTCAGGAACAGGATAAAGTGATGAATGAGGTCAAATATAGTAGAATTAGGGCTGGAGGTCAAAAGATGATCACCTGAGTTTTGGAAACTGGAGGACACAGGAGGGATAGAATGAAATAGAATGTGAAGGAGTAATCAGAAAGGGAAGAGACAATGTTTACTCACTTGAAAGTTTAAGTTCAAGAGGTAGTTGAGGAAGGAGAGAAAGAGGATCAGTAGAAGAAAACAAAAAAGAAAGGTGAGAAACCTAAACAGTGGAAAAAATAGAAGGAAGAAAGAGAAGAACAAAAAGAAAAGAAGGAAAAAGAAAGGACACCAGAAAAAGAGGAGGAAAAAAACCCCACAAAAACAAAACTAAGCACAAAATACTAAACAAAACAAGACAAAATACAGCCAGACAGGAAAGGGATAGCCAATCTGACAAATAAGGGAGAATAAAAGTAGTAAAATACCTCTGGTGTTTACAGTTCTGTGATAGTGTCCAAGTCAGATCCCAGAAATGCGCTGTGTACTCCAGCCAAGTTTGCCACGGGAACTGTGCTGGGTATGGAGCCGGTCTTGCCTCTGGATGTGGGGCTGGGACTGGTCTTCTCTTGGTGGAGTTCTCCAGAGCCCACTGCCGGCCCCTCGCTGCTGCTTCAGATGCTTCCATATTGCTGGTCTCGCTGATCACTTCACCCGCCAAAGGCACATGTGCGCCCACAGGCAGGCCGCCTGGCCAGGGTCTCGGTGGTCTGGTGGGTCTGCCTGCCAAAGGCACGTGTGCACCCGCACACTCTGGGGCCGCCTGGCCTGGATCTGAAGCATTCATTTTTAACCTTTGTTAAGGGGAAGAAAGCCTTCTGAAAAGTTTGAAGGTTTTTCTTCTTCCCAAAAGCCATCCGTGGCAAAGGAAATAAAGTTATTAGTTGGACTTGACTGGACCAGTATTCATCCTTGGGGCTAAAAGGGGATCATGAAACAAGCACGTGCTCAGTATGTGAACAGAATCCAGGCTCAGGGAGGAAGATCACAGGCAGCAGCACAGCCGAATGGCCCCTGTAGGTGCTGGGCTTCTCAGGCAGATGGCCAGGCCTCCCTGGAAAACAGCTTCCAGCCAGCCGGCACCCCAAGCGTGGGGTCACTTTGGGAGAAGGTAGAGGCAGGAAGAGTGAGGACTATGTGTTGAGTGTGACTTCTGTGACAGGCACCTTCTGTCCCTTCTTACATTGTCTTTTCTCCACACCCCAGAAGCTCAGAGACACAGAAAGGCACAATAATTTGCCCAAGCAATCACAGCCAGCGAAAGGCTGAAGTGAGATTAGAACTCAGATCCTTTCCACCCACACAGCATACAGGCTTTCCATGGACCCCCCAGCCCCCAGACAGCACAGGACGCACTGCATCCTGGCCCTAGCTCCCCACACCCTCCTCACACTGACATCTCTTTCCTCTTGCTCCTCATCTCCAAGGCTGACAGGAATCAAGCTTTGATCACCACCGACCTCAGTGCTTCAGCTAGTGTTTCAGGATATTGGGCTTATAAAGAGCCATCAGCTTCAAATGCTTCCCTAAGCAATTGCGCCCCGCGGGCCTTGTAGACCCACCCCAGGTTCCCACTGTCCTTTCCCATCACTACCTCTAGTCACCTCCTCTTGGCCACCACTAGCCAATCCAAAATAAGAGGCAGCCTTTCGTGTGACGCTTGTCATGAAGTCGTTTCTCCAGCCTTTGTTCTGTTACCTGTCAGCTGTGTCATCCTCGGTCAGGTGATTTTACCTCTCTGAGTCGCAGGTGCTCATGTGCGGGGGGCGGAGGTAGTGTTGTAAGAATGATATGAGACAATGTATGCTCATGCATGTCAAGGTGCCTGGCTCTTAAGGAATTCTCAACGAATATTAGGCACTGGCCACTAGAAGTCTTTGGGAACCCAAGCAGCTGTGACCATTGTAGGTTACCATGGACACCAGAGCCGAGACCTAAGCACAGCAGGTCTAGTGTTTCCAGAGCACCTAGGCCTGATTCACTTAGGATCTACCTTCCTATGTCCTTAATGGAACTCACAGCTCACACTGATGAAGGAGTGGCTCAGTCCATTGTCTTCAGCCCCAGAGGAAAGAGCAGGCAGAGCCTCCCGTGAGAGTGAGCCCGCAGCACACACTTCCCAAGGGAAGGAACCCCAAGGACCTGGCTCAGTGCCTCCCTTGGACAGGGTGATTAATGTGCTTAACTTAATGCATCTTGTCAAAATATCACGTGGGTTTGCTGGTCTCACTTCACGTAAATTGGAGCTTCACAGCGACGGCTTGCTTGGGTGACCCGTGCTGGGGTTTAAGGAAGCTCTGCATCACCAACAGATGCTTGTCTCTCTTTCATTTTTAACAACAGCTTTTTTTTCTTCCCACTTTTTTATTAGTGCATATCGATTACACAGATTAATGGTTTTCATTTTGGCAGATTTGTACATGCACATACTGTATTTTAATCACTTCCCCCTCATCACCCTTTCACCTACACGCCCTCCCCAGGTTCACATAATGTATTTGGTTCGTGTTCATGCTTCCTATTACCTACTCTTAGACTCCCTCCCCCTTCTTCCTTTCCTCTTGTCTCATTATAGTCTCCCTCCTACTTTCTTGTCATCTTTTTTAGATTCCCAAGAGATGCTTTTCATCAGACACTTTGATACCCACCACCAGCCAGCAGGTTACTGGGTTGACCCACTGCTTGATACCTCTATCCTGAAGGGTTTAACTGCTGGTTGCTGCCTCCTTGTTTAAACGATGGCTGCTGTCCCCCTTATGATAAGGTACCTGCCCCATCAGTAGCTATCAGTGCCAGGCACTGGAATGAGACCCACACAGCTACCATGTATCAGCTATACGAGCTTGTACTGGTCACTTAATCCTCAGAACCTTAATTTCCCTTTCTGCAAAACAGCAATGGTGCTGACACAGCTATGCTGCCTGCCACTGGTTGGGTGGACTGAGATAAGAGGGGTAGAAAGGATTGGGAAGGAGTTGGGCTCTGCCTCAAGCCGTCATTTGCAGGTGGTCTGCTGAACCTGCACAGCTTATTGTGAACATAAAATGTGTTCCTAAGGATTAAGGGGCTGGGGGGAGTGCATCCTCCTGATGGCCTGAAACCCACCCTCCAGAGAGACTGACTATAAATGCAACAAAGAGGGCTCAGTGCAGGGCTACTCTATTCGATCTGTTCACCATATGATTCTGGCAAATTACTTAATATGTGCAGACCTCGGTTTCCCCAGGAGCTAAATAAAGAGACCAGGTGAATGATCTCCTTCTTGTCTCCGATTTTCTGTGACCATTGCTAGACTTTAGACACTGAGAGACACAAACACAGTCACAATGTCACTGGATCTGTTTGAGTGCAAATGCACAGCCCCAGCCAGTACCCTTGGCCCTTCCTTTCCAACTTCCAGCACAGCTTGTTATACAGGTGAGGGAAGAGACTCGGGAAAGTTCAAGCCCTGGGGCCACACAGATAACAAAGGACTGGCCCAGGGCTTGAACTCTGGCCCTGTGTCTTCTATTTCTCCCAAGTAACAGGGGCTTCCCAGATGTGCCATAACATACATTCATGTTGTCTTGTACAGACACCAGAGATATTTTTCAAAACTCTTCAGAAGATCAAGACTAAAGACAGTGAACTGGATGGCTGGTTAATCCTCATATTCTGATAAACACCACCCTGTGTATAAACTGCACCCAGAATTCAGCCCTTTCAAGACTGAGGAGGAGGAGCCTCGGGGAGGGCAGAATGCCCAGCGGCACCTGCCAGCTCTGTAGAAGATGGAAGGGGCTGAAGAAGAAAGAGTAGGAAAAAGCTTTCTTCCCCTCTTAAATTAGAAAGCAGGCAGAGAGAGAGCAAGCGAGATCAAAAACCACTAAAGGTGGCTCATGTCGACCTCTCCCTGTTTTAATTAAGCAGCGAGTCCACGCGCCCACCCCACTCCCTCAAACCGCTTTGCGCTCAGCAAGAGCCCCCCGCAGCAGGTCGCAGCTAAGCCTTCAAACGGCCACCAGCCACAGGAAATGCCAGCAGCCCACAGGTGCGGGCGGCAGGGCCCCTCCCGCTCCTGCACCCAGCTGGGCTGGTGCCAAGATGGGCTGAGAAGCCCCAGAAACCTTCCCGTTCTTCCAGCACCTCGCTGCGGCCCTCAAGGCCTGTCTCCAAGAGGATGACCTGCAGCGGGAATGCATCTCCCACGGGGATGCAGATCACCCCTGCAGACATCGACAGATATAAAGCTCGACACCTCAGAAACAACTCTTTATTAGGTGTGATGCATACAGATTTTCTACTTTCGTGAGTGCGGATCACAGCCTTGTACATCAGGTACATCAGTTTCATGATTCACCAAGAGTCTCCAGCTTGTCTGCTCCATGGAGGCACCAAGTCCTCAAATCAAGGAGAGCTTGGCTCATCCCATCCGGGTCATGGACTTTGCTCTGCCCTGTCCCATGCCCCAGCAGACACCTTGTGTCTGGAATGTCTCCACACCTCCAGGCCTGCCATGCTCCTGGCTCAGCCTGGGTGCCCACTGTCCTGCCCTAAAGTCTTCTACCTCCACAATGTGATAGTCTCTGCTCTCCGCTGTCCCATGGAGATCAGGTCATGAGCCCTCTGGCCACTGTCCTCAAAGCTGCGGTCTCCACCGAGGCTTCTGAATGGAGGGTGAGCCAAGGGCAGATTGGGACCCATTCATCAAGGGCCTGAGGCTGTACCTGGGGCCCCCACTCTGGGGTGGAAAGGCAGCATCCACTGCTCTACCACCATGAAAGGAAAATATGTTAAATGTGGTATAAGCCAGTGGTCCTCAAGCTTGGTAGCACATTAGATCCCAGGGAGTCTCATGTCACCCCAAATAGTCTGAGTTTCTGGGGGTGGGGCCCAGGCATCAGTAATTTTTTCAGTTCCCTGGAGCAACTGTGCCGGTGAACACTAAAGGCAAACTTGAAACTCTGTTTTTTTGCTTCCAAAAACAACACCAACAAAAATGGAAGTGGCCAGAGCCTCTTTCCAGACAAGGAACAGAAAGCAGAAAAGAACTGGCTTCTCTTTGTGATCTTGGTCCAAACCTCTTTTTCTCTCACTGAGGGATTCTCCCGGCAACCTCTAAGAAATCAGCCAAGAGATGGCTGCCCTGAAATCCTGTCCTCAGCTATACAACAAAGAAGTCTTTGAGGCTTAACCAGAGGCAGCATAGCTCTCCTGCCCCTGGCTGCTCAGATCTTCAGGGAGGGCCTGGGCTGCCCCATCTAGAACAAGGACTTCCCGGCGCAGGGCTGTCGGCTGGGCCATTCTACAGGCAGCCCCTCTGCCTCTTCTGGCCCACCTGGTTCCAACCTTGGAGAGGCTGCTCCGCAAGGTGAGCTGCTGCAGGGAATAAAAGCCAGCAGCTCACCCAGGCACCCCTGCCCTGGGTCGGGGTCACCAACCATGACCCACAGCCCCTGCTCTGGAGGGAAAGCAGCTTAAGTTTGCCTGCTGAGTGGGAATCCCTGGGTTTGTCAATGTTGAGGTTTCCCAAGCCTCCTGCTCCCAAATCCAGTTCCTTGGGGAGGGCTGGAGCTTAGCTTGTGTGATGTGGTCATGACCCGCTGGGGTTGAGAGATAGGAGGGACTTGGGTCATAAGAATGAGGAGGGGCCAGTGAGATGGCTCAGCAGCATAAGTGCCTGCCTGGAAAGCGTGAGGTCTTGAGTTCGACTCCTGGTACCCACATACGAAAAGTGTCGGTGATATCGCTCAGAGGCACGGGCACCTGCTGGTACGCGAGGTCCTGAGTTCAACCCCCAGTACCCACAAAAAAAAAAAAAAAAAAAAAAGAGTGAGGAGGGAATGGAAGGAGATGTTGAGTAGCAGTCAGAAAAACATCAATTTCTCCAAGCCACAGGTTAGGACACCGCCCATCATCCTTTCTGCTTCTGCAGTGTTTTAGGTTTTGTTGTTTTTGGTTGTGGTACTGGGGATTGAACCCAGGACCTTCAACTGAGCTATATCCCCAGCCCTATTTAAAAACTTTTTCTATTTTGAGACAAGATCTCATTAAATCATTAAGTTGCCCAGGCTGGGCTTGAAATTCTGATCTTCCTGCCTGAAGCTCGCAGAGTGCTGGGATTATAGGTGTGCGCCACTGTACTTGGCTGCTCCTGTAGTTTCAGTGGCTCACCCTGAACTGGGTCCTCTGCGTTTGCTTTTATGCTTGTTCACTGCCTTCAGGGTCAGCCTGTCTGGACCCTACATCTTCTCCCACCCCACTTTGTCTTTCAGGGTTCTTACCTCTTGCCTATGCCTGTCCTTCCACTGGAGGGGCTCTGTCCAATGACATCCCAGTCCCAACTCCCACCCTTCTTGCCCAATATTCCAGCAGACTTGGACATTGCTGACCGCTGTCCTACTCTGGTTGTGGTGTGGTGGCAGGGTTAAAATGAATTGTACATGTATTCATATATATGCATTATATGTACTTATATGTGTACTGTATACTAACATGTTTACATGTCTGGAACATAGTGCTCAAAACATGTTAGCTCTCCTCCTGCCTCAGCCTCCCACAATGCTGGGATGATAGGTGTTTGCCACTGTACCCAGCTTAGGCTGCCTTCTTAGAAGACTACTAAGGGTGGAAGGTGGTAGAGATATTGTCCTTTCTTCATTTTTCCATAGAAGCACAATCAGAAGTTGGGAGGGTGGGTCTTGATATGGAAGTGTCTTGTGACACCCCAGTTTTCCCTGTGGCTATTTTGATAAGGAGACAATCTTTCCTTTCTTCTTCCTTTGAAGATTTTGGGTTAATTTCCAAAGAAGCTGATAACCCAGTGTTATTTAAGTTTAAGACTGTATAGCCCTGGAGGCAGACAGCAAGTGAGAAAAGGCAGCATGTAAAAGCCCACAAAAGAAAAAGAAGAAATGGCTACATTTATACATTTTTTTAATTACAAGAATCAAAAAAAAATAGTGAATGGTTATGAGCTCAGATTGGGAAACATTTCTAAGCACACACACATCATGAATATATAATGGAAAGAGCGATAGATTTTAATACTTTTTAAAATGTACGACTTCTATATTTAAAAACAATTTAATTAGGCAAAGAGAAAAAATGTAAGCCAGGCATGGTGGCTCCCTACTCAGGAGGCTGAGGTAGGAGGATCGCCATGAGTTCAAGGCCAGCCTGGGCTACATAGTGAGTTCAAGGCTAGCCTGAACAGACCCTGTCTCAAAAAAAAAAAAAACAAAAAAAAGAAAAAGAAAAAAGAAAAAATATATATAATTATACAGGTTAAAAGAAAAAATATTTGAGATATATGTAACAAAATTAACACCTTTAATATACAAAGAGTTCTTACAAATCAACAAGGAAAGAAGGAGAAATTCCAGCTTAAAGAAAGATAAAGGGCTGGGGATGTAGCTGATTGTGAATGCCCTGGGTTCAGTCCTCAGTAGGAAAATAATAATAATAAATTAAAATTTAAAGATAAAAAAGGAAAAAAGTTTAATGAACATAAATATGTAATTTACAAATGAAGACGTGCAAATGTAAATAGTATCTCCTCTTGAGTAGTAAATACAGATGAAAATAATTGTGAAATTCCATTTTGTTCACTTATTTTATCGTCAGTTATTAAAAATAAATGCTCAACATGGACAGGATTATCAAAAACAAGAATTCTGATTCAGATCTAATGAAAATATAAAGTGATATAATATTTCTTGAGGAAATTTGCCAATAAAAATTAAAACCTTTATATCCCTTGATTTACCCACTCTCACATTTAGGAATAGTTCTCAGGAAAATAACAACTGTACACAAAGATTTGCATATACTGATATTAGTCACAGGGTTCTTCATAATGACTTTAAAATTAAGAAACTAAATGTCTGAAAATAGGAAATTGGTTTAACAGAGTTTGGCTAAATATATTGGATAGAATTGTCCACAGCCAGCAAAAATCATAATTTCAAAGAATATTTAAAAATTTCCAGCCAGGCGTGGTGGCGCACACCTGTAATCCCAGCATTTGTGAGGCGGGAGGCAGGAGGAACGCTGCAAGTTTGAGGCCAGCCTGGACCATGTAATGAATTTAAGGTCAGCCTGAACAACATACTGAGACTTTGTCTCACACACACAAAGAAAGAATTTACAGAAATCTCACTACATAATAGTAAGTAAGAAAGTAGCCACAGCATTTCGTATGCACTGGAATGCAAATATGATTTTAAAAGCTAAGGAGGATTGGGAAGCTCTGCTCATTCCTAGCATATGGTCAGAGGGACCGAGAGAGTCCTAGGGCACTCTGCCTACATCTGCCGCCCATGCCCACTCCTGTGGCTGGAAAGGGAGGGCTCTGTGACTGATAGCTCACTGGGCTCACAGGCAGTGAGGTAAGGACATTTCCCAGGGGAGGGAATGCAACAGACAAACACTCAGTCACCTCTGCACTTGAGGAGGGTGATTGAGATGATGATCTCTGCCATGGTGTTGGGTGGAGGCATTCCGAGGAATGTTGGCATTCCCACTGACGATCCAAAAAAGAAATCTTAAATGTTTCCCAAAAGCTTTGCATTAGGGCAAATCAGGAACGGCTGATCTTATTTTTATACTTCAGTTTAACACTGTTTGAGGTGTGATCAAAAAATACAGTGGATGTTTAAATTAAAAGTAAGTTTCATTACAGTAAAAGATACATTGCTATCAACCTCCTCAATATGCACCCTCTCACTTCAAACACACTTATTCCATCCTTCTTGACATTTCTTTTTGAAGCAGGTCTAGAAGTCCTCTTCCAGATCTTTATGCAGTGTGGTCCAAAATATGGTTAATGCTGGCTGTTTGCACAGAAAGGCAGGCTCGTAAAAACATCACGGTCAGTCCTCCTCTACCTTATTCACCAGGTCTGGCACTATGCAACTTCTGGCTCTTCTCAAAGTCAAAATGACCATGAAAGGTAAAGGCTTTGAACTGATTCAGGACATTGAGGCAGCCATGACAACTGAATTCAAGACGCTAGGGCAAGAGGACTTCCAGAACTGCTTCAGAGAGTGCAAGAATGATGGGACAAATGTGTTCGAAGTGAGTGTCAGTATTTTGAGGGGGATTAATGGCAATGTGTCTTTCTCTGCAATATTTTTAATTAAATTAATTAAACATTCATCATACTTTTCATCACGCCTCATATTGACTTACAGCACAGTCGTAGCCCTGCCCACATCTGCGTCTCACCCCTGTCTCATTGCTGAATGCTCTCTGATCTGCAGCCCACCCGAGGAGAGGGTCGGCTGCCTCACTGTAGCCCCCTGCCCGGGGAGCTGAAGGTGAGACCAGAGCGGAGTACAAACCCAGAGGGCAGGCGAGGAGAGAGAGCCGAGATGGGGAGGGACCCAGGGGAGCCTGGAGCACAGTAACCCGTGTCTGTAGCAGCGCCAGGGAAACCAAGGGTCCCTGCATGGGTTTCTCCCTGTCCACTCAGAAGCTTTTCAAGCTCAGCCCCACCTGGCGTCCTGGTGTGCGGGAAGCACTTAAGAGAGCTATCAGCGGGGAAGACAAGCCAGGGAGTCCCCAGGGGAGGACGGTGTCCCAGACCCGTCACCTGAGACACACGAACAGAGATGCACCCAGGGCACACGGGTGGCACCGGGCTTTGTATCGGGAGTTTCCGTTCAGGGTCTTGTTTAATCCTAAAGCACTCCTGTGTGGTCGGCATCATCTTTCTCTGGGAATTGAGCCTGTAACCCTGAGGGGAGTGTGGAAACTAGCATTTCTTAAGCACTTTGAGCAGAGCAGGATCCCTGACGCCACCCACGGGCTCCCTTGTGTCCCCAGTCTCAGAGCATCTCAGTTGCTCCCCACCCAGCCACTTTGCTGACAGAGCCTCAAAACAATCCTGACATCCTGCTCCCTGCCCCTCACCATTTCCCACCCTCCCACACAGCCCCAGCAGGCAGCCTTTGCCTCAGAGCCGTCTCTCCCTGGATGTATTTTCAAAAGTCATCAGCAGCCTCCTAACAGTTCTATGCACTGGTCTCAGGCCTCTCCCCCGACCTCCTGCCCCACCAAGTGCTGTTTCCCAAGCCCACGCAGCAGCGCAGTTCTGCCCTGCCTCACCCTGATTGTTTCCCTCCTCCCAGTCCTAGCCCCTTTACTCCAGTTCTTCATTCTGCCCTCCAGACTGTGTGTCTACACTCACGTCCAGAAGCTCCAAACTAAACTAAATCCGCAGCTCCATCTTCTCCGTCAGCCTCTACCATGCATTTCTGATTGCTGAAACTCCAGGTCTCGAAAGAAACTCATTGTTCTCCCATTTAACGCAGTGCACCCCAATACACATGTGTTGCTAAGCATCATGCTATGAAAACAAAAGGACAGAGGCTTCCTGTGAGGGCCTGGAGGAGCGAAGCCTCCTGACCCCAGTGGCATGCTGGCAAACCCACTCGCTCTCAAAGAAAGCCCTCATCTGTGACATTTGCCAGTCTCATGGTGTAAACACGCCACCGTGGCTGATTTCAAGCTTCTGCCACGACGTTACTGAACGCGGAGTTGGGCACAGATGCGTAGAATCAACTCCCTACAGCCAGTGTGAGCTCGCTCTCGGGACACCATTGCCTGACCATCAGCTATTGTCCCAGAGATCTACTCTCAGACCTAGGAGCACCACACACCCTCCTCTCCCGTCCACCCTCACATCTAGTACATCAGCAGTAAATTGGTGCGTTTAAAACAAGGCCCTAAATTACTTGAAGGTACACTGTGTTTAAAGAATAAATGGCAAATGGAAAAAAGTGCCAAGAGGGTAGGGACTTAAATCAATCATGTCAACATGAAATGTAAATGGCCCAAGTACTCCAAGTAAAAGCAGACAGATTGTTCAAATAATGAATTCAACCAATGTAGCTCAAACTGCTGGCAGATTGGTAGTGGTGAACCTACAGTTTTCAAAAAAAAAAAGGTAAAAGCAGATTGTGCCTGTAATCCCAACACTCTGGGAGGCTGAGGCAGGAGAACCACGAGTTCAAGACCAGTGTGGGAAATTTAACGAGACCCTGTCTCAAAATAAAAATGTTTAAAAGGGGTGGGAACATAGGTCAGTGTGAAGGCTTTGGGTCAATCCCCAGTACTGTGAAAGAAAGAGAGAGATAGAGAGAGAGATAGAAGGACAGAGAGACAGAGAGGAAGGAAGGAAGGGAGGGAGGAAGGGAAGGAGGGAGGGAGGAAGGAAAGGAGAGAAAGGGAGAAAAATAAAAAAGAAAAAGAAGTAATACAGCATATCTTAGATATTCAAAAATAGGTTAATGGAAATCACTATAGCGATTCCTCAGAAAACTAAAACTAGAGGTTCATTTGACCCAGCTATCCTCCTTCTAGGAATCTTCCCCAAAGAGTTAAAGTCATCATACCAGTGATACATGCATGACCATGTTTATAGCAGCACAATGCATAATAGCTAAATCTTGGAAACAGCCCATATGCCCATCAACAGATGCATGGATAAAGAAAATATGGTATTTATATATAGTAGAATACTACTCTGCCACGAAGAAGGATAAACTTGAGATACTTTTAAGAAAATGGATGCATCTCAAGACCATAATCTTAAGTGAAATAAATTAGAAACAGAAGTTTAAACATTTCATTGTTTACCTTGTGTGAGAAACCCAAAGTGCAAATAAGGAGCAAAATGGAGGATAGATATTAGGAAGAATTAGAATTAGGAAGAACATGTTCAAATGGAAAGGGAAACAAGGGAGGGAGGAGGGGGAAGGGAAGGAAGGGAAAAGGGGTGTAAAAAAAGGAAGAGAGAAAAAATTGGCCTGGCATGGTGATGCACACTTGTAATCCCAGCACTCAGGAGGCTGAGGCAGGAGGATCACTGTGAGTTCAAGGCCAGCCTGGACTATGTAGAGGGATCCCATCTCAAAAACAAAAATAAAAATAAAACAGAAAGAAGAAAGGAGAAAGAATTGAAAGGAAAAAATAGAAACAAAGCTTTTGTAAATGGGGAAGGAAAGAAGGGTTTAAAGGAGGGGAGGGAAATGGGAAAAAAAGAATTAAAATATATTATGTACAGGTAGAAATTTGCTATGATGAATGATGAATGTGATCATTATGTATGGCAAACATATGCTAATAAAAAAATTAATTTATAGAATTTTTTTTTAAAGTGAAAGGATAGAAATACAACATGCCCCAAGAAAGCTGGCTATATAAATATGGTACAAGGCTAACTTCAGGACAAAGAATATTATATACTATTATAGATAAAGAGGGATATTTCTCAGTGATTTAAAGATCAATTCACCAAGAAAATATATTGCCGGGTGTGGTGGCACATGCCTATAATCCCAGCACTCGGGAGGCTGAGGCAGGAAGATCGCCATGAGTTTGAGGCCTGGGCTACATAAGCGAGTTCAAGGCCAGCCTGCACTACATAGAAAGACCCTGTCTCAAAACAACGAGCAAACAAAGAAACAAACAAACAAACAAAAATATATCAATCAAAAATGTGTAACGCATCTAATGTTACAGCTTCAAAATGCATGAAGTATAAAGGAGAAATAGAGACACTCATAACTAGAGATTTTAAACTTCTTTTCTCAGAGTTGGTAGAGCAAATACGTAAAAAGTCAGGGAAAGTGTAGAACACTATCAACCAAACTGACCTTACTGACACGAAGATTCCATCCGTATCAGTAGAGTACATTCTTTGCCCATGCAGTGGGACTGTCTTCAGGATCGACTGTGCAGCCAGGCATGGTGCCAGTCCCCTGCGACCTCAAATTTGAGGCCAGCCTGGAGCTACATATAGAGAGTTCAAGGCCAGTCTGAGCTACATACAGAGACCCCGTCTCAAAAAACAAGCAAGCAAGCAAGCAAGCAAGCAAGCAAGATAAACTGTCCACTATACTATAAAAAAAAAAAAAATACATATAAAGGGACTGAAGTCATAGATTATAGTCACTGAACGCAAGAGAATTCCATTTTTAAAAAATAAGAGGAAAATATCCAAAAAATCCTGAAACTTGGGAAAATAATATAATTTTAAAGAGTACACAGGTCAAACAAGAAATCACAAGAGACATTAGAAAACATTTTGAACTGAAGGATGATGAAACTACAATACAGCAAGACATGTGATTGCTTCAGCAGCACATATAATAATACAGCAAAACATGAAAGATACTCCTAAAGCAAGGTTTGGAAGGAAATTTGTAGCTTTATTTTTGTTTTCCTTTGTGGTGCTGGAGCTCAACCCAGGGCCTCACACATGTCAGGTAGGCTCTCTGCTACCGAGCTGCATGGCTGGTCCAAAGCTTGTTCAGTTCTTATAATAGAAATGAAAGACCTAAAATCAACCAGTTAAGCTACTAAACAGTAAGAAACTAGTAAAAGAAGGGAAAATTTAATCCAAGGTATGCAGAAGGAAGGAAATACTACAAATAAGAGTAGAAATCAAAGAAATAAAAAATAGACCTACAAGAGAAAAACTAAACAAAACCAAAATTGTAGAATCTACAAAAATATAAAACTCTAGTAAATTAGCACTACAAGAAATAAAAGAGACATCATCGCAAATCCTATAGGTAATGAAAAGATAATGAGAAAATCTCGTGAATTGTACATCAATAAATTCTATAATTTAAATAAAATGGGCAGGCCTGGCGTGGTGGTGCACGCCTGTAATCCCAGCACTTGGGAGGCTGAGGCAAGAGGATTGCTGTGAGTTCAAGGCCAGTTTGGGCTCCATAGTGAGTTCAAGGCCAGCCTGAACTACATAAGGAGGCCCTGTCTCCAAAAAAAGGCAAAATACTTAAAGGATGACAAATTACCAAAACTGACACAAGAAGAAATTGGAAATCAGAAATTTACCTAATCTACTAAAACAATTGAATTTGTAGTTTAAAATTTTTCCCCAAAGAAAACTCTGGGCCAGAATGCTACACTGGTAATTTTAAGCCAGCATTAAAGGAGATGTAACAGCAATCTTTCATGAATTCTTTCAGAAAACAGAAAAGACCATTTCCCAACTCATTACATGAGCCCAGAACAACCTGATACCAAAATGAGACAGACATTGTGAGAAAAGAAACCTACAGACCAAAATTTTAATAGACACAAGGGAAAAATTCCTTAACAAGATGTTAGAAATTTTAACGCAGCAATAATTAAAATAGCATATCATGACCAAAGGGAGTTCATCCTAGTCCTGCTAGGGTAGTTTAACATTTAAAAACTAACCAATTTATATCACCATACTAATAAATACAGAGAAGAAAACAACATACAACTTGCATTCATGATAAAAATTCTCAGGAAACTAGAGACAGACAGGAATATCTTCAGCCTGATACAGAATGTCTGGAAACATCTCCCAAAAGCTCAAACTTTACAATGAATGATGGATGAGGAAGTAAAAAGAATTAAGATGTGTTGTGTCCATGTACCAACTCCCCACAATGAATGTAATCATTATGTACTGCAAACATGGACTATTAAAAAAATGAATTATGGAACGCTTTCTCACCAATGACCGGAAATGAGCAAGGGTATCCGATTTAACAACTTTTATTTAGCGTGTCCTAATAGTGCAAAAAAATTATTTTATACACAGAAAATTGTTATGAAATCATGTTTTCAAAATAGAAAGAATAAGTGTTCAGCAAGGTCAAACAGACCACTTACATATCTATATCTACCAGCAAACAACAATTAGCAGCCAGGCATGCACACCTGTAATCCCAGCTCTCTAGGAGGCTGAGGCAGGAGGATCAAATATTCAATCCCAGCCTAGGAAATTTAGCAATTTAGTGAGACACTGCCTCAAATTAATTAATTAATTAATTATTAAATGGGCTGGGGATGTAGCTCAATGCCAAGGTCCTGGATTCAATCCCTAATATTAAAAAAAAGATGGACAAAATAGACTTTATTAAAATAAAAAAATATACAAAGTGTGATCAAAATATATGGGTAGTGTTTAAATTTTTTAAATTTATTACAGTAAAAAAATACATTGCCATGAACCCTCTCAAAATACTACCCCTCACTTTGAACATGTATATCCCATTATTCTTGCCACTTTCTCAAGCAGTTCTGGATGTCCACTTTTGTAAGTGTCTTTACAAGGTATGATAAAAAAAAAAAAATACAGTGAATGGTGCTGCCCTGTGCCATCCAACAGAAAGCCAGGCTCGTAAAGACATTACAGTGTGTACTCACCCACCTTATCTGCTGGGTCTGGTACCATAAGACTTCTGGTTCCTCCCCGATGTCAAATGACCATGAAAGGTAAACATTTTGAATCGATTCAGGACATTGAAGGCACCACGACATCTAAAGACACAAAAGAGAACGTGCAGAATGGCTTCAGAAAGTGGCAAGAATGATGGGATGTGTTTGAAGTCAGCAGAAATAAATAAAGTCTGACTCCACTTTATGGACTAATACTCAGCAACATAAAGGAACAAACTATTTATATATGCAACATGAGAGATGAATCCCCAACTACGCTGAGCAAAAAAAAGCCAGACATGAAAGAATATGTGCTGTATGAGTCATTTATAGGAAATGCTAGACTTCCCAACAGCGGATGGTTTTGTGCCCCCAGGGATAGTATTAGGAAATACGTGGAAACATTTTTGGTTGTCACAAGTTGGAATGTGCTCCTGGCATCTCATAAGTAAAGGTCAGGGATGCTACTAAACACCCTACAATGTACAGACCTTTACACCAAAGGATTCTTTGGCCCCAAATGCCAATAGTGCAGAGGTTGAGAAACCCCAGGCTAAATAAATCTATAATGACCAAAAACAGATCAGTGATTGCCGCTGGCTGGGGGTGGGAAGGTGAGGATTGATTGCAAAAGAGCAGAAGAGTGGAGGAAACATTTTATATCTTGACTGTAGTAAGAGGAAGCATTTTATTTTATGCAAATTATACACTTCAATAAACTGATTTTTTTTTAAATGGCTCGAATGCTACCTCAAAATACACCTTTGAGCCAGATGCAGTAGCACATGTCTGTTATCCCAGTGGCCTAGGAGGCTGAGGCAGGAGGATCACAAGTTAGAACCCAGCCTGGATGACTTAGTGATTTAGCGAAACCCTGTCTCAAAATAAAAAATAAAAAATAAAAAATAAAAAATAAAAAATAAAAGCTGGGGATGTAACTCAGTACAAAGGCCCTGGGCTCAATCCCAAATACCTCAAAAGAAAAAAAAAAAAAAAATCAAAGACACTTTTGACATTCCCATCCAGCAAGTATAGAAGGTCATGGTTCTAACTAAATTACCCTAAGCATAACCTTCAGTAGTGAAGATATTTTTTGTGTATGTAAAGATTTTTTTTTAATAGGACTTTACATGCAGGATTGGGGAAACCCCTCATAACCCACAAAATTGAACTCATGTTTTCTAATTAGAATTGGAAGAGGGTGGCACCAGCAAAGAAGAAAGAACAAAGACATTCCCTGGACAATCAATTGCACGGTGGTATCATCATATACACACGTGTGTATGTGCACACACACTTGGAGTCATTTGTACATATACCCTTTGCATGAGATCTGATGCAACAGAGAGAGGGCTCTACCACTGAGCTACACCCTGTTCTTTTTATTCATGATTTTGAATCAGTGTGACCCTAAGTTGCCCATGCTGGCTTCATACTTGAGATCCTCCTGCCTCAGCCTCCTGAGTAGGTAGAATTACAGGCAGTCTTGTCATTGTGCCTAGCCTCTAGTGAATTTCAATAAAGCCAAATGCCCCCTCTCCCTTAGCAAGGGTGGTGTCTTTTGGAGAAGGCATTGTGCAGAGAAGGCAGCTCTCAGAAATTACCTTCTCGGAGTCCTTTTCGGGGCTGTGCTGGGACACCCCCCACCCTGCCCGGTTTGTGGTGGTGCCTGTCTTCCAAGTGGCCTCAGGTTAGCAGTGTGAAATTGACTGTGGTAGGAGCATGTACACCGATACAAACTGATACAAACAACACAACGATACAAACCTGGGCTTGTTCTTCTGGAGAGCTGGTTGGTAAACGTTTGCCAGCCCTTCGATGTGCTGACTCAGAAAGAAATGAAATTCGTAGCCAAAAGAGAAAGCACATGGGTGTGAACAGAGATACTGTGGTTTGGAATTTATGATTTTTCCTCTTGTGTCATGGAGATGGTTGCAACTGCCCTGAAGATCCACCTTGCCATTAAAAAAAGAAAGAAAGAAAAGAAAAAAAGGGCCGTGGCCATAGCTCATGGGCTGGGGATATAGCTCAGCCGCACAGCACCTGCCTGGCAAGCGGGAGGTCGTGAATTCAATTCCTGGCACCAAAAAAAAAAAAAAAGGACTGGGCACAGGGGAGGGGGAGGGGTGTTGGCTATGTTCCGCAGAGTGGTTTATAAGAAAATAGTAACTGGTAGCATAGGGGCTTCTGGTTAAACAAAACAAACCGTTTAATTTAAAGACCCATCCTTAGCCAGGCGTGGTGGTGCACGCCTGTAATCCCAGCACCCTGGGAGGATGAGGCAGGAGGAGCACACGTTAGAGACCAGCCTGAACAACTGAGTGACTGAGTGAGACCCTGTCTCAAAATAAAAAAATAAACAAGAGGCTGGCGTTGGAGCTTACTTGGAAGGCCCTAGGTTCAATACCCATTACCCAGGGGATCAGTGGCCTGGGGGGAGGAGAGTGTTAAAACCCTGTGCTTTGTTTTAGAATTAAACCGAATGGAAGAACAGAACTGGGTCGGAGTAGCCTGGCCCTCTTGAAGTCCAGTCTCTGTGCGATAAGCTTGGGATTAATGCACACCTTGCCAGAAACCCAAAAGACAGAGCCGCTCAGCGAAGGACACCGAGGTGACCCCCCACAACCCCACCCCCACCCCCGCAGGGCTGAGTCCCCAGCAGGGCTGAGCCAGGCTTCTGCACCTTTTGCAAAGCATCAGGCCCAGGGTGCATGGTGGGAAACATTCCCAGAGACCAGTTTCCATGGGTAGCGGCTCTGTCCCGAGCTGTCTCTCTCTTTCTGGGGGCCAGCGTGGCCGGTGAGGCAAGGTTCGCTTCTTCCAGACAGGGTAAACAATGAGACCAATCGGATACCCCAAATGTGGCTCAGTCAATATGAACAAAACTGAGGCCTTAGAGGTGGGAGCCATAGAAGGTTCTATAGCTGAGGGGCTCTCCTAGGATTTATTCAAATCATCTTTAAAATATGATCTTTTTTTCTCATCAAGGCAGGCAACGTTGGATCTACAAGAGACTGGCCCACATCCCTGGGCTTGGAAAGCAGACGTGGACCGCGGAAGACCTTCTCTGAGGCCCGCAAGGGCAGATGCTGGCGGGTCTGCTCCTTCCACCCCGGGCACCGAGGAGGGGCAGAGCAAGGCGGAGAACCCCACCGAGGGCAGCCCTGCTCTGCAAACCAGAGCTGGACCCCAAATCCAGAATCCAAGCCCCCCAGGGCTCCTATGAGACCTGGAGGTGGGGGGACCGCATACCCCAGAAGAGGGGGCCAGAGCGACCTGCTCTGGGGGTGAAGCTGGCAAGGAGCCCTCTGTCTCTCTCTCTTTGCTGCCCACTCCCTGTAACAGTGGGATTTTAAAAACTTGATCAAAAAAATAGGAAGAAGAAGAAAAGGAATAAAGGGAAAAGAGAGGAGACACAAAAGAACAGGAGGAGCAAACCCTAGGTAGAAATCAATGAAGCCTTTAAACCTTCCACGCTGAAAAAAGTCTGCGTTTCTCTGTTGTCTTTGGGAACCCGCTGAATAGCTGGGAAGCTGTTTTTAATAAACAAGAGTTCAAACGCTGAGTCTCCGTAGCCAACAGTCACGCCTTAAACTCTAAACTTTACATGAAAACTCTCCCCATCCCTTTGAACTCGCCTTCCCTCTCCGGCGGAGCATTCCAGTGTTTATGCATTTTTCGAGATTGCTGGCAGGATCCGAGGCGCTTTGAATACTTTCCCCCTCTTTAGCAATCTCCTGCCTTCAGAACCCATTAATGCCCCACTCGGCAACATCAAGGTATTGCTTTGAAGTCCCTTCTGGCTACAGGCCTCTCACACTCTTTGGTTACTGTGCAATCAAATAATTAAATGGATTCTCAGGGAAAAAAAAAATCATTCTTTTCCTTGGTAATTAAACACTCCAGGTTGGACAGGAGCGCTGGGTTGCCAGGGGAGTGAGAATCTATAAAGGCTCCAAGCCCAGAAGTCTTTGCTTGTGGCCCCCAGGGGAGAAAAATAATAACAAGAAAACCAGCTCCATCCTCCCTTCCCTCCTCGTGCCGCGGCTCCCCTGCGCCCCGGGCGCTCGCGTCCCAGCACCGCTTCCCAGCGCGGGCTACGGGGAGGGGGCGCCTGAGACACTGGGGCCCCCCTTCGGGGGGTGGGGCGTGGCGGGGCGTCTCTGGGCTAAAATGAGCTGGTCCAGGATTGGAGCCGCAGATTGGCAGGGCCAGGCCCCACCCCTCCCCTGGAAGATCAGGGGCCCCTGAGAAGACGAGGGGCAGGGGCAGGGGCGCGAGGGGGAGGGGCGCGAGGAGGGGGAAGGGCAGGAGGAGGGGGAGAAACTCGAGGGGTGGAGCAGAAGGGGAGAGGCAGAGGGGGGAGGAGAAAGGGAGGAGGCGGAAGAGGGCAAGGAGTAAGGAGAGGAGGGAGAGACTGAAAATGAGAGCGATGGGGAAGACAGAGAGAAGGAGAGGGGAGGAAGGTCAGAGGAAAGTGAGGGAGCCGGAGGGGAGGAGGGGAGAAGTGAGAGAGAGGGCGCAGGGTGAGGAGGAGGACTGCTTGGTGGCTTCTGGCCTCTCCAGCGCCCTCCACGCCTTCCAAGCCTCCGCGGTCAGCTCCTCCAGGACAATCAAATCTGACCCCTGTTGGAGCTGGGGTTGGGTCGGGGCTGGAGGAGCCCAGCCGCTCCTCCGTCATCGCCTCAGCACTCACTCTGCTTTCCTACCTGTTAGCCTTTGCCCGGGCCGCTCTCTCTCCTGGCATCTCCGGGCCACTCTGCAGCTCAGCTCAGAAGTGACCTTCCCTTGGGGAGCCCAGGCAGAGGTGGCCCTTCCGCTGCCTCTCCAGACAAGCTTCATTGGGGAACCCTGGTCTCTCAGGGGTCTCCTCTAGGTGGGGGGCCACACCATTAGGCTCTGTGTCCCCACCCCCACCACTCAGGCACACTGGAGCTCTCTGCAGCTGTTGGTGATGCTGATGATGAGGGTGGTGTGCAGAGAACTGTGACCTCAGGTCCCAGGAATCCTCAAATAAAGGGCGCCCTCTGCATCTTGAACGTGAGCCACCTCACTCTTCATCACTCCCATCTTGTTTTTCAAAGCGGCAAGTTTCCCCTGAGTTTCTGTCCACTTTTGGACCACGTGATAGGCATAGCTGAACCTCCAGGAACTTGGGCTGTCTGACATCCAAATTGGCCTTGGGAACAGACCACCCCACACCCTGGGAACTGGAACCACATTGTTAGGATTATTTTGGTTGGGCATGACAAAAACCCATCCAAGTGACGTAAGAAGAAAAAGATGCCAGGATTTATGGACTCGGAGCCCTCAGAACAGTTGAATGTAAAGATCCAAGCTATGTCATCAAGATTTGGTGGATCTTCTTTCTGCCCCCATCCCACCCTCTCATGGATCTAATTTCCTCTTCATTAGCTTCAATCTCTGGTAGTAGTTCTTCACACCAGCACCTTCTGGAGCTTGGGGATTTCGTTCTACCATTTTAGAAGCTCCAGTAAAAAGAGACCACCTCATTCTCTGAATTCCTGGCACATGTTCAGTGCTGACTCTCATTGGTCGACTTTAGGTCACATGTCCAATCATGGTCGCCAAGGTGATACACTGATTGGCCAGATCGGGAGCCCATTTTTGTAGCTGAGGAGTGGTTCCCCAAAGGAAAACTCTGTGTCTACCTCTCCTAGAAAAGGTGGAGAAATGTGGGCAGATGTGGATCACAGTTAAGACCATCTGTGGAAATGGCCACAGTGGCCACTTGAAACAATGAAAGGCTTCACACATGAAGAGATTTATCCTGGACAAATAAAAGATGCTCAGAACACTCTTTTGAGTGATAGAGCACATCATATATTGGAAGGATATTTTTAAAACTATTATCAGTTGGTATCTCTAGGGAAATAAATTTTATAGGTAGATTTCTTTGTCTTTTTATTATTATGTGTGTTTTCCAAATTTTCTGCCACAGCTATTTTTGTGGTCGGGAAAAAATAAAAATCAAAGGAAAAAAAAAAATCCCTAAACTGCTCATGTCAAATCCTCTAGAAGCCAACCTTTCAGTGTCATATTCCAGTTTTCCATTGATTACATTTTCTCTCCATTTCCCTCTTACCCTGGGGACCTGACTGTCCCTCACTTTGGACAACTGGTCTCTGGCTGACCAGAAGCAGGTGGCTGGAACCGTCCTGCCCTCTAAAGTGAGGTTGGGAGGGGCTGAGACTGGGTCTGGAGGCCCAGGTCTGGGTTCCCCTGAGCGGGCAGCTGTGGAGAGAACAGGGCTCAGATGCAGGGTAACCGTGACTCCCCCAGCCTGGGCCCCAGCCGCTCCACTCACCTCCTGGGCTTCCTCAGGCAGGATGAATGAACAACAAAGGCCTGTGGCCATCTCAGTCATGCCAAGAAATGGGTGTCATCTGGGGGACATGTCAGCCCAAACCTTTTATCTTGACAAACCATGCTGATCAGAAGACTAATTGCCTCTTGCTGTCTTCAGCCTGCCAAGTACTCAGCAATGATCCACAAATCATTTACACAATTGATTATCACAAATGACTTTACCCTGGTGGAAATAGATATCACACACCATACATCCATTGCCTGATTGGGCATGGAAGCTGAGACTCAATTGACGAATGTATGTTCCAGCCAGGACAGAAATCTTCCTCCAAAAGTCAGTAAGACCACCCCCACCCCAGTACAACACAGGCACCCACCTCAGTACAACACAGGCAACCAGGTGGCTGATCCCTTCCCTAGGAAAGAGATTGTGGAATTACACTCACAGGCCTGGGCCAAGCTCAGAAAGGAAGGGATGTGGTCAGCACAGCCTCTGGGACAGGAGAGGGCTAAAAAACAGTGGAAAAGCATTGCTTTATATTCTCTACTTGGAAATCCTTGCAAACAGAAATTCTCTAACTTTTCCCAGGGACCTATTTCAAGGCTTTCTGCCCTGGTCACTGAGGTTATTTGTGGAGGGAAATTGGGTCCCCTGCTTTTCATCCTGTTTTGCCTTCCTTGGGCAGAGAGGGTAAGGCTCAGGTCCTAACTTCATCTTTAGCAGGGTAACAACTTCAGCAGCTTGGATTTTCCAGTTTGACTAAGGGAGAGTAGAAATAAAACCAAGACACATTGTGCCCAAGACAATTTTATCACTCAGGGGACAGACAGCACTCTAGATATTTGAGTATTGTGAAGGCTTAGCTATGAAGATTTCATTATAGCTGGGTGTGGTGGTGCACATCTATAACCCAGCCCTCTGGGAGGCTGAGGCAGGAGGACTACAAGTTTGAACCCAACATGGGCAATTTAGCAGTTTAGTGATATTCTATCTCAGAAAAAAAATAAAAAAGGTGCTGGGGGAAAAAAGGGCTGTGTAAAAAAGTGGGCTAGGTCAGGTGAAGCGAGGCAGGCAGGGAGATGTCAGACAGTGGACAGGAAGGAATCTTGCACGTGGTTATGGTAAACTTCTCCTGGAAAGGTATGTGCTTCTCTCTTTTCTGTGAGAACAGACAAAATGGCGGTATGACAATTTTATCACTCAGGAGACAGACAGCACTCTGGATATTTGTCATGGCTGAATTGTACCCATCCAAAAAGATATGAAGTCTAACTCTCCTTCTTTGTAGACTTTATCAAGATGAGGTGAGTAGGGTGGGCCCCGATCCAGAGGACTGGAGTCCTTACGGAAGGGGGGAATTTGGACACAGAGACAGACGTATCCAGGGGGAAGAGAGTGTGAAGACTGGAGTGACACTGTCACAGCCAAGGAACATTTGGTGCTACCAGAAACTGGAAGAGGCAAGAAGCGTTGCAGGTTTTTGCATGGCCCTGTGACCTTGATTCAGCTTCTGACTCAAGCTGGCCTTGAACTCACTGTGGAACCCAGGCCGACCTTGAACTCAGGGCAATCCTCCTGTCTGAGCCTCTCAAGTGCTGGGAATACAGGTGGGCAGCACAATGCCTGGTTGATTTTTGTTGTTTTTGTGGTTGTTTGACTTTATAGTGGTATAAAAGTGATATGCATTCAGTAGAAACTACCTTTTGAATTTTGAATTTTCTTACTCTGCTGGGATTCCAATCACGAGGGAAACAATGGAGCCTCCAGAGTACTTGGCCAGCAGAATACATGGTATGGTGTTTGCTGTTTTTTGATTTCAGTATTGAGACTGAACCAGGGCCTCATGCGTATTAACCATGTGTTCTACCACTGACTACACCACAGGCCTTAAATGCATTGACTTAATGGTATTTTTAACTTACAATAGCATTACTGGAACATAACCCACCATGAAGGAGAGGCACCTGGAACACCAGAAAGGCAGGCTTGATCCACACTGCAGAAAGCTCTGAATATCGGGGCCGGTGAGATGGCTCAGCGGCTTAAGCGCCTGCCTGGCAAGCGCAAGGGCCCGAGTTCGACTCCCGGAACCCACATACAAAAAAGGGGCCGGTGATATCGCTCAGCGGCACGGGCGCCTGCTGGCGCGCGAGGTCCTGAGGTCGACCCCCCGGTACCCACAAAAAAAAAAAAAAAAAAAAGAAAGCTCTGAATATCCACACTTGAGATTTAAGTCCGTGGCGTAAACATGAGTTGAGTGTCAATCATTTGCAAGGCACTGGTTTTCAAAGGCAAACAAGTCACCACTTCAGACAGACTGGTGGGATATGGCCAAAGCTCCCAAAAGGACTTTCAATTCAGCAATTCTACATGAAAAACTTCCATATCTGTAAAGACTTTTTAGCTTTGAGTATTGTGAAGGCTTAGCTATGAAGATTTCATTATAGCTGGCTGTGGTGGTGCACATCTATAACCCAGCCCTCTGGGAGGCTGAAGCAGGAGGACTACAAGTTTGAGCCCAACATGGGCAATTTAGCAATTTAGTGATATTCTATCTCAGCAAAAAAAATAAAAAAAGGTGCTGGGGGAAAAAAGGCTGTGTAAAAAAGCAAGGGTAGCTGGGGAATGTAGCTCAGTATTAAGGCCCTGGGTCCAATCCCTAGTACTGCAAAAAATAAAAGCAAACTTCCATTATGATATTGCTTATAGTTGCAGAACCTGGGAGCTATATAAATTTCTGATTATTATCCACATATGATCATTAATAAACAATGTTAATAAATATAATTCAGTTTTATATTTAAATTATGTTGTAGAATAAAAAAAAGATATTTATTGACCTAGAAATATGTCAGTAACATATGATTGAGTGAAAATTACACAGTATAAAATAATATATAAGCCAGGCTTGGTGGTCTATGCTTGTAGTCACAGCACTCAGGAGGTTGAGGCAGGACAATCACCACAAGTTTGAGGCCAGCCTAAGCTTCATAGTGAGTTCAACACCATCCTGTACTACATAACAAAATCCTGTCTCAAAAAACCAAAATAAAATAATAAAAATAATGTATACTGTGTGGTCCTTGTGTGTGTATATATGCGTATTTAATATGAAAGAACACTTCAAAGTGTTAATAGGGGTTATCTCAATCTTTAGTGATACTACCGGTTATAGCTTGTGCTTAGATGTTCCCAGAAAATGTCACACGGTCATAGGTGGGGATTTTCAGGGGTGGCTGGATCTAAAGCATGTGATGCTGGAATTAATTCATGATGCAATGATAGGAAAAAGGACACTAGGATTAAGGGTGTGAGTACTACCTGCCCTACGTTCCTTGGATAAGATACAATGGATAGAAAGAGCTGTGGTTATCCCTCATTGGTTCGCTACTTTCTGCCCACCACGAACTGTTTCTCTTCTGCGATGCTTGTCTGCCATGCCACCCTGTCCTGGAGCCAGCCGATTATGGACCGAAACTTCTACAAACTATGAACTAAATAAACCTTTCCTCTTTTAACTTTGGGTGTTGGGTATTTTGTCTCTGCAATGAGAAAAGTATCTAAGATAGAATTTGGTACCAGGAGTGGGGCTGTTGCTGTGACTAAAGCTCACCATGTGGTTTAGGAGCCTTTGGAACTGGCTTGTGGGAAGAGTTTGGAAAGGTTTGGAGATGCTGACTGAAAAAGTAGAGCTGGAACACCTGAGGCTGTACTGAATGGGAGATTCTGGTCAGAACTTGGAAGACCAGAATGCTGATAGAAATCCTGTCAGTAAAGACCAGGCTCAGGAGGTTTCCGCTGGGAAGAAGGACTGCACTGGCTGTTGGATTTCAGATGATGTGTGTTGTGACATGGCAGAAAGTTTGTCTGCATTTTGCTCATATCCAGAAACTTTGCCTGAGACTGAGATTAAGGGTGGTGGACTAATTAATGTGGCAGAAAAAATTTCAAGGCAGTCTAATGTTGAGGCAGTGGAATGGCTACTGTTGGGGGCTTTTAGTCAGATTTATGTTGCAAATGAAGAGCAAAGAGCCCAGCAGAATGATTTAAAATGTTTTGAGTTTGGCCAGAAAGAAAGCTCCAATAAAGCTGTGAACTTCAAAGATAGAGCAGAGGAGATCTTGATTGCTGAGATGGAACAGGAGAATAGAAAAGATGGCCTTGAGGGCATCACAAGAAGCAGCAGGACTCCACCCTTTGCAGCCTCAAAATTACAAACATGAAAGGCTTTGCTTTGAGAAGAAAGCCCTAGAGTACCATGTTCCAGAGTGGTGGTGGCCTAGGTAAGTTGTTCTGTAGGATTTGGTTCATAGACTCTAGATTCCTACAACCAAGGGAGGAGGAAGCCTGGCTACTGCTCCAGCTGGCAGCAGACCTTGGCATCATCCCTATGGTTTTAGGTGCAGGCAGAATGCAAGAGCTGTGGGGTTAAGAAGGCTTCCACCTCAATTTCAGATGGGAGGCCAGGCAGTTTGCCCCTGAGAGGGCAGTGTGTGAAGCTGCAAGTGTGAAGCAGAAGGTGCAGTGGAGACCCCAGAAGGTTGGAGAAGCCAGGAACAGGTATCATCCAAGGAAAGCTGCAAGGAGTGAGCAAAGCCAACCAAAGAAAGAAGCCATGGGAGCTACAACCACCAGAAGTGCTGTAGGGGCAGAGCCACCCAAGCCCTTTGGAGGCGCAGCAGGATTGCAGTGAGTTCAAGATCACCCTGGGCTACAAAGTGAGTTGAAGGCCAGCCTGCACCACATAGTGAGACCCAGTCTCAAAAAAAAATCTCTGACATTGAAGTCAACACCTGAAGGCTGGAAGGAGACAACTTCAGGAAGGGCTGCGGAGGGGTGTGCCCAGCTGGACCTGCATATGCACAACGCCTGAGCAGCGTAGCACTGTGGGGGAATGAGGTCAGTATGGAACACAGGGGTTTATGTTCTCAGAACTGGGCACAGGACAAGGTGGAGGAGCCTCTGTTGAAGGGACAGTTTCTCTACCTGTGGCAGATCCCTTCCAAAATACCCCCCCACACACATACACACCCCTTCCTGAGGTCCCAGACCTAAGCTTTTGTGAAAATTCTCCCTTAGTGCCCAGAGAATATCCCTGGAATAATTCTGACAACAGCCTATGTTTCGATTTTTCCTTTTGTTTTTGTTTTTAAACCAGGTCACTACTGCCCTCTTCCTGGGACCCATCATGAGGTAGAGTAGAGGCTTGCTCTAGGAAATCTGGTCAATAGAGTGAAATAGTAATTGCTAAGGAGGATGTACATCACTTGGATGAACCATTATGTAATTCAGGAAGTTTCTGTATCACCAAATTATACAGTACACAAAGGTAAAAAAGGAGGCACATGTTTCTTTACCAAAAAAAAGAAAAATAACTTTACCTGATTATTCAAATAGATTGGAATAGTTTCTTGAGGGCAAATGACTATTTCCTTCTTTTTAACAGTATGATTATGGTCCCACTATTTTCTGGGGTGGGAAGAATAAGAGGCTTCTTTTTTTAAAGCCCTTCCTTTCAACCCCTCCACACCATCCCTGAGGGAGAGTTCGTGCAGGTGGAGCGGCAGGCAGGGCATGAAGGTGGAGGAGATAATGGCAGTGAGACCCAGTGAAGTTCATGGCCCCTCTACTTCCTCACTAAACAGATTAGGAAACTGTGGCTCTTCAACTTGACCCAGCTCACAGTGGACTCCAGCCCAGGTCTACCCAACCCAGTCTCCTCCTGACTGCTCATGATCTGGTTAAAAATAAGAAAAATAAAAGCTAGAGCACGTGGAAGAGCCAAGGAAGTGGCGATGAAACTATGTCAACCTGTTGAAGCTGGAGGAGTCAGAGGACAGGAGAAATGCGACCCTGATGTGCACATGAATCACCTTGTGGGAAACACTCAGATCCTGGGCATCTCTCACAAGCTCCCATGTGGGGCTGATGCTGTGATCCTCAGAATGCACTAGCAGGGAGCTGGAGGAGGGAGTGAAGGGCTGAGTGGCCAAGCCATGGGTTTTAGTATTTTCTTTTGAGACATAGATCTCTTTAAGAATCTGTTGACCCTCACCTCAGAGGAAGGTATGCACAGGTGATTCTGCAAACAAATTCAAGGTTCCACAACCCTGGAAGCGCATCTATGCAGGGTTAAAAGCCCTTGACTTAAAATGTGAGAAGCAGAAAACAGACCCCTATTAGAAGAGGCAAAAGTATATCGTTCCAAAACATATAAGCACCTTTTCTAACTCAATAGCAAACTAGTAACCCAATTTAAAAATGGGCTAAAGACTTCAATAGACATTTCTCCAAAGACGAATGACCAACAGATATATGAAGATGCTTGACATCACTAACCATCAAGAAAATGCCCATCAAAACCACAGTGAGACACCACCTCGTGCCTGTTAAGATGGCAGTTATAAAAACAAACAAAAAAAGTGTTGGTGAGGATGTAGAGAAAGTACAACGCTTACATACTGTTGGGAATGCAAAATGGCACAACTGCTTTGGAAAACAGTATGGAAATCCCTCAAAAAATTAAAAACAGAACTATTTTATTATCTAGCAACCCTACGTCTGGGTACTTATCCGAAAAATGAAATCAGGATCTCAGATATCTGCACTCCCATGCTCATTGCAGCATGATTCACAATAGCTAAGATAGGGAAAAAATCAAATATTCATTGTTGGATGACTGGCTATAGGAAATGGGGTATTACACACAATGGAACACTATTCAGCCGTTTAAAAAAAAAATCCTGCAATGTGACCATTAGTCAGCTTTTTGTCACTCTATTGATCAGCTTTCCCATCACTGAGACAGAATACCCCACAGCCACAACTTAAAGGAGAGGTTTAATTTGGCTCCAGTTTCATGGCTAGCTGGCTCCAAGGCAAAAACATCATGGCAGAAGGGTGTCTTTGGCGGCTGGGAAACAGCGACACTAAAGAGCAGGGAGCTATATATGTACCCAAAGTCATGTCTCTATGACCCACCCATACCCTCCTGGGTAGCCAGGAAGCAGAGAGAAAATGAGCAAGAGAGGAAGTAGCCAGGGACCACACATAGTCCTCAAAGTCATATCCCTATGTCCTACTCCCTTCCCCATCTTGTTTCCATCATCTACCAATAATACCACCAAATTATAATCTCATCAGTGGATTAACTCACTAATAGATTCATGAGTCAATCACTTTAACAAAAGCCTATCAGCAACGAAGCCTTCAACACAATGAACCTTTGGGGGAACATTTTGGATTCCAACCCTAACAGTGACATGGATAAACCCTGAGGACATTATGCTAAATGAAATAAGCCAGTCACAGGATACATAATGTGTGATTTCACTTACATGAGGTATCTAAAATAGTCACTCATAGGCCCATGCCAGTTGGTGGGGTCTGGGGAGGGGCAGGGCAATGGTTTGCCAATCAATCAGCGAAGTTTCAATTATGCAATTAAGTTCTAGGTATCTGTTGTAAAATACTGTCACTGTAGTTAACAATACTGTTGCACACTTAAAATTTTAAAAGGATATGTATCATCTTATGTTCTTAGTACAAAATCTCAACTTTTTAAAAAACAGGTAGAAACACGAGTGATAAAGTAGTCCGGCTATCTCATAATGCTGCTAAGATGCTAAGTACATAGCCACCCAGAGGTTAGTGGTGCTGGGACTTGAGCCCAGGTTTGTCTGAGCCCTGGGCCCTTACCTCTATTCTCCTCATTGGATGAGAAGATAAAATGCCACTCATAAACTCCTGTCCCCACCAGGCACGGCAGGTTCCATTTAGTCATCCTTTGGGATTGGATTTACTCACTTAGAACCACTCCCCCCACACCCATGCCAAGTCAGAAAGCTGCCACTGTGCTGAGGACCCTTCAGGACCACCTCCTCACTCACCAGGCCAAGGCCACGGCCTTACTCTATCCTGTCAGCCTGATGCCAGTTGGCAGCAGGGACAAAATTCAAATCAGATTACAGCAGACCCCAACTTCATGAAAACTCAGCACAGAAGTCGAAGTGTCATTACCTAGTTTTTTCTCTCTGGAAGCACAGTGTGGCTCTTGGAGTGCTCAGCACGTGGGGAGGACACACATGCTTGAGTGAACAGCTGAGGGCCGACCTCCACAGCTGCCTGGAGACACCTGTCCACTGAAGGGCGCGGAAACTCTCCAGCCCTTCCCCCAACCACCTGTTTGTTCCTGACAACTGACCAGCCCAGAACCTCACTGAAGGCTGGGAAATAAAGCAATCAGATGAGATCAGGAGGCAGCCTCGCTGGGCCCAAAGCGCAGCAGGGGGAAGGTGGCTGGCTGACACTGACCTCAGAGCCCCTGACCTCACCTGGCCATTCCAGGGGCACAAACCCAGTTTCAGAAAGGCTTTTCACCTGAGATACCAAATAAAATGCTAGTACTTGTGAAAGAACTTCAATTCGGCCCCTTATCACCGGCACTCACCTGGCCAGACTGGAGACACACACCTGGCAGGAAGAGGCTTGGATGAAGCATCTACAGCTGCTCCATGACACCTGCCTCAGCCAGGTCCCAGGCAGCTCCGGGGGGCACAGTTTTACCAAACCTCAGGGTGGGCCCCATGGGCCGAGAGCTAGTTAAAGAGAGGCCCAAGTAAGAAATCACGCACAGGATCTCTTGGTCCTGCTCCCATAAAGACAAGGCCAAAGTTTTGAAAAATATAAAATTTTAATAAAGGCTACATCTCTTAATTACAATAATTATTGTACCAAGTAATTTTCCTTAAATGAACTCTTTATAATGCATAATTTACAGTATAAGTAAAACAAAATGCCATGACAAAAGTCACTGAGTACAAGACTTGTAATAAAAAGGCATAAAATATATTTATACATAAACCCCTTTCAAAAAACAAGGGAAAGCTTGAGCCCTCAATATAGGGCGACACACGGAGCGGTCCCGTGCGGGTACAGGTACTGTACTGACTCCACGCCGAGCACTAGAGATAGCGGATCGCTACTCTCCTGCCGTACACTATATACAGACACGTAGCACAGGTGATGACGGCGAACGCAATGTACAGATCAACTCAGCACGCACACCCGCGCATCAGGTGGAGGCGCCTGGGGGAAAGGTGCTGCTAGGTCTCCTGCAACTGTCCGTGTCTTTGTGGGGTGGGGTGGGGCACTTCTGTCAATGGCTGTGGTCCAAAGACTAAAACAAGAAAATTTCGAAAAAAACAAGGAACTGTCACTTCACTAAAAGCACAAGTTTGAACCACGAGACAGTAACTCCGGCAGGTCTCAGCCTCTGGGCCCTGCGACTAGAGGGAGAAGATGGGGCACCTCGGTCCCAGGGTGAATCTGGGGCCCCAAAATGAGGCTCCCCACTCCTTCATGATGGATCATCCCATCCGCACGACAACCCCAAAACGGTGATGATGTTACAACACGGCCAGCCCTCAAGACCTTTATGACAAATAGAGCAGCACACAGGGGAAAATGCACCAATTTCTGCGTGTGTCAATGGCAGGGCACCGTTTTCAAGTCTGTCTTCACTTGGAGAAATGCAGTGCAAAGCATGAAAAAAAATCATTAATGCACTCCCAGCTCAGCTACGTTCAGACAGAAGAATTAAAACTCCCTCTCCCCGCCTTCTGTGTTTAAAGCAGCATATCCATAAACTGGGGGTGGGGGCAATCAACTGTTCAATAAATATCAGTAAGGACTTCTGTTCAGGTAAGCTATACACAGTTTCTCTTAGTTTATGGATTTCAGATCCCTAGGAAGTCATATATTATGTATGGCAGTCTCTCAAACAGTCAGCATCTTCAACAGCCAAGAGTGGTCATGTTTTTAATAAATAGTTCAGCTTTTTCTTATCTCAGTACCCAGTTCATGAAAAATGAAAATCAACCTTCCCCACCCTCCTGAAGGCCCAATGGCCAGTGTTTCCCTAAACTTTGTCTTCTTCATTGGTTTTATTTTCCTTCAAAACATTTTGTGGCTGTCACTCAGGTCCGAGACAGGTCACACCCACAGTTCATCAAAGCCAGGTCCCGGAGGCTCAATCGATCCTCTCCACTTTGCCCAGAATCCTGCCCTCGTACATTGGGAGCACGGTCTCGTCATCCCAGATCTCCTCAAAAACCGCTCCGCAGGCAAACTCGTCACTTGCTTTTTTGAAGTAATACCTTAAAAGGAAAACCAGAAAAGCCTGTTGAGACTACATCTTCTTAGGCTGTTTTAAAGAAACCATGCCAACATGGAGAACTAAGGTATACATCTGCAATAGCAGGGCTACCTGCAAACTGTTGTCCACATCTGACTTAAGGGGCCACTGGAGCTGCCTACAGGACCCTCTGGGCAGCGGTCTGCATCAGCCTCCCGCCACCCTCACCTGATGCACACCCAGCACTCGAGGCAGAAGAGGAAGGGCAGATGCTCGGTGGGGTTCTTCAAAGAGCCTGGGACTCAGCTCCACATTCACCCAGCCTAACCTGCGGAGCCTGAATCTGCAGATGTCTGTGGAAAGCAGACCTGTGGCTTCTCAGTCTGGAGGCCACTGGCCCTTCCCCACCCTCCTAGGCCCAAGTACAATACTCTCTGATGGTCTCTGGCACAGCCAGTGGCAGGCCAGTCACAGGCTCGCACCCCCCCATAGCAGCCTCCTGTTTGTCCCCATGTCCCTGCCTCCGCTCCACTCCCACCCCTGCAGGGTCAAACACTAAAGGCCCTCCCCTCTCATGCCACTGGTTAAAGATTCCTCTGCTCCCTGCCCAGCATTCCTTCTTCTAAAGCTGTTTTTAATTGCACAGAGGCAAATGACAGCCTCTCAAGACTCACACTTTGAAACAACTGCCATCTTCAGCCAGGCCCACCCCCAGGCCCCTGGAGGAAACCAAGCAAGGGCCTTTCCCACCCTGTTCCCAGCAAAGACCCTCGCACAGATTAAACTCACCCCTGCAAGTTGTCACTTTCAGCCCATAAAGGCCACTTGCAGAGGGAAGGTCACAGTCCCCTGGGAGCAGGGGGAGCCTCTAAAACTTTTAATGTGTCTCAGAGTTAGAGCTGGTTTTTGTCTTTTCTTTAAAAAAAAAAAAAAAAAAATTAACTCCTCTAAATTTTTTCCACTTTAATGAAGGTGAGCCAAAAGCTTTCTCAGAAGATAAGGCTAAGTACAACGCAACAGCTGGGTCCACTCAGGGCCTTTGTCTTCAGTGTTCTGGCCAGCGGAGCTGGTCAGTGGGGAAACACTTCAGCATTCAGGAGGTCAGAATTCCTCTCTTTGGGGAGCCTGTGAGGACAGACAGCTAGAGCGCAGGGAGGGGTCCATGCACAGGGGCCCAGGACAATGGGAAAAAGTCACTTATCCAAAGGAGAGGCTCCAATCCCAATGCCATTCTCAGTCCCCAGCTCCAAACCTCCTGGGGTTTACTAAGATGCTTTCACAGCACCTCTGTGCAAACATGCAATGACCTTTTACATAACTGCACCCTCTTCTAGCAAGGAGAGAGGCAACGTTCCCGCGACCCCACCCCCAGGGCTTCAAACATGCTGTACTGCCCTCATTTTCTCTAAGAAATGGGCTTTTCCACTGCAACATGCTTTATGTGGCAAACTCTGCTTTCTTCTGACATCTGGCACCAATAGCGTCTGGCACGTCTGGAGGGACTGTTTGCTTTTTGAACCCCTGCCATGTTGAGATTACTCAACATAGCCCAGGTCCCTGCTCCATACCCCAGCCTCACTCACTGAGCTGTCTTACTGGGGGCGGGGTGGGGGTACACTGAGATGTTGGGGCCCAAGCCCTGCTGGGAGGGAGTGCAAGCATAGCACCGTGTCCCACACTCTCCTTCTAGGGGGGCGCGGAGTCCAGCTGAGGCCCTGTAGAGATAAGGCAGCTGGGTGGAGCTTCCCACAGCCTGATCCAATCAGGAAGGAATTCGAGAGTGGACCATTGTGCGAGTCTTTGTGCATTAAAGGGAGGCCAGGGCTTCAAAGCCAGGCTTATTAAATGTGCCTTAGGAAAAAAAATCAGAGCCAGATGTGGCCGGAGTGGCTGAGCGAGGTACCTTCCTGGCAAGGTCCCTGCTCAGCGCTCCATAGCTCTTCTCCCCTGAAGGTCACCTGCAGTTCCCCTCAAAGTCCAGCCGAGTCAAAGCTGAGATCAAAATGAATCCCTGGAGGGACACACTTGTGTAATTAGTTTCACCTGTGTCTTTTCAAGATTAAAAGAAGCAGCAGCCAGGTCCGCTCCCCAGTCCCTTTGATAACTTTACAGAACTGTCTCTTCCCAAGTATAAAAGGGAACAATCTAGGCCCAGCTACATGCCCCGCTGTCAATCACCCGCAGGGTCCTGCCTGTCCTCCAGATCTTTCCCGCTGCAAAAGGTACCACTGCTGGCCCTGCCCAGAGTCACTGACAAAGGCGGCGGGAAAGCTATGCAGGGCCTGCTCTGGGGGTCAGATGCCTCAGCCCTGCAGAGGGACTCGCCGGTGGCCAGGAGCCGTACCCACCTGGCAGGCTTCTACTGTGCAGGTTTTCCACTCCCATACAGGGCTCTGGAGGGCAGGAGTGGATTCACACCTGCTAGGGATGGGCTGTGACCCTGCCAAGGGCCCAGGGCACACAACTGAGAGGGCGGCACTCCTTCAACAGGTGTAGATCCCGAGAGTGAGCGACTCCTCACGGTGCCCCGCTTGT
This sequence comes from Erethizon dorsatum, assembly GCA_028451465.1. NCBI lineage: Eukaryota > Metazoa > Chordata > Mammalia > Rodentia > Erethizontidae > Erethizon > Erethizon dorsatum. The sequence continues at coordinate 14,663,281 of CM051826.1, forward strand.
CTCACTTCTGTCCTGACCTAGTGCCCTGCATCCAGGACATAACTAGAGCAGAACCCACATATACAGGATGAAGGCCATGGAGAAAGGGCAGGCAGCGCTCTGGACGAACTGAGGCAGAGTTACCGCCTGCCCCTCATTAAGAGGAAAGTGACTGAGAAACAGGCCAGGGCTGGCCCTCTTCCTCCTCGGCTCTTAAAGTCTGTCAAGGGCCCGGCAAGGTCAGGGCACCTCTGTTGTGCAGAGGAAAGGAGGCTAGAGGTGAAGTTCCCTTCCCAAGGGCCCAGGGAGAAGATGGCAGTGAGATCCAGGCCCAGGCGGGTGGAGCAGCCAGCCCCATTCACCCTCTGCCCACCCACAGGTTCAGCCGCCTTATTTGTTATGGACAGAAGAGCACAGGACTTGTCCAGTACAGGGAGGCAGTTCTTCACGCAGAAGGTCTGAGTAAGAAAAGCACTGCTTGCTTTTCTCAGCCAAGGTGTCTGCCCTTCTCTGAGCCTCCAATGTGCAGTTCAGGCCTCTCCTTGTCCTAAACTAGGAGGACAGAGGTGTTTTGCGGTTTTTCCATTCCCTGATCAGTCTGCTCCCCAGGCCCAGCCCAAGGCCTTCAACATCAGGCAGAGCCTCCACTACACAGCCAGTCTAGCTCTCCTGATAAAGCAAACCCTGATCCTTTTCTCCTCACTGTTGTTCACCTGGAGGAAAAAAGCCTGGCCAGCCCAGCAGCCTCCCTCTTGTGGCTGCTGCTACATGACTACTGCCAGCGACGAGGGGAGAGAGAAAACAAGAAGGAACCCAATGCCCAACAGCCCTCTTGAATACCCTCCCTGAGAATATCTTAAGCCCCTTCCCCTGCCCCTCCCTGACCTGTTCAGCCAGGGAAGTTGAACAAACTCTAGAGCAGAAAAAAGCAACAGGACTCTTACCTATAATTTCCCTTTTTGCTGAGCTGCTCTTTAAAGTGGCCCAAAGTTAAGCTCTGAGCCTTCAGCATCCTCCTGTATGGAATTTCTTCTCCACAGAAAAAGTAAGTGACAACCAATTCGCTGGCCTGGAGTGCATGGACACCTGCTAGTTTCTTTGGCTCTTTGTGACTGAAAAAAAGATGGAATGCAACATGTTTAGTATCTTAAAGCAGACACACAGAATACACACACATGCACGGTTTCCTAACACTGAGGCTACAGGTGTGAGATCACACACAATTCAACTCCACGGTCTGCACAGAGTATGCAGGAAGGGATGATTTCCTTTGGTTGTGCCAACTTATATCATTTCCGTTGTTGACACAAAATGAGAGCTTACAGCAGTCTTTTTCAGGTTAGCACAAATGGGGTACTCAGGGCTGGAGCTGTACATCAGTGGTAGAACACTGACCTACCACACACAAGGCCCTGGCCTTGATCTCCAGCACTGCAACAACAAAAACCCAGGTAACACTTGAGGTGCTCAACAATGAAGAAAGAGAACAAAAGTGTCAGGGAGCCACAGGGCTCACCTCCCTCAGGGGATGCGGCAGAGGCCAGCCCTGAGCAGGGCACCTCCAGAGACGGCATGAACTCAAAATGCCTGCAGCCCACCTCTGTTCCAGCAGAACAAACGCAAATAAAGGGAGTTAGGCCACAGTCATTTATTCTGAGTTTGTGAAGAGTGGCTTTCCAAAAAAAAAAGCTGTTGGCCTGGACAGTTGATAGAAGGTGGTTTATTCAAGATTTTTTTTTTTTTTAATGTGGGTACCAGGAGTCGAACTCAGGACCTCGTGCTTGCCAGCAGGCACTTGTGCCACTGAACCGGCCCCTTTTTCTTCCTTTATGTGGGTACTGGGAGTCAAACTCAGGACCTCGCGCTTGCCAGGCAGGCACTTACACCGCTGAGCCATCTCACCATCCCTTCTCTTTGTTTCTTAAGACAGGGTCTTGCTATGTAGTTCAGGCTGGCCTTGAACTCACTATGTAGCCCAGGCTGGTCTCAAACAGTAATACTCCTGCCTCAGCCTCCTGAGTGCTGAGACTACAGATGTGCACCACCACACCTGACTATTCCAGATTTCAAACACTACTCACTGCTCAGGATCAAGAGGCTAAAAAGAAAACTTTAGACCATGTAGATCTCGTGGTAGCATTTTTCTTTTTAAATGTACCATCCTGTAATTAAACTGAGCCAGGCTTCTTTGTTTTGTTTTGTTTTGTTTTTTTCCTTTGGAGACAGCATTTTGCTGTGTAGCTCAGGCCAGCCTTGAACTTGCAGTGATCCTCCTGCCTTAGCCTTCCACGAGTGCTGGGATTACAGGTGTGCACCACCACGCCCAGCCAGGCTTCTTAGTTTACTCTGCAAGTGTAACTGTGCAAGAAGAATCATGGCCTAATTTCAGAGAATACACTGTTTTCCCTAAGCAAAACACAAAGACAGTCTTCGCGGCATCTACCACAGGTGGAGAATCATCGTCGTGCTCCAGACCCCACCAACTTGCAAGCTGAACAAGGATAACTTCTCCATATGGGCTCAGAGGCCCTTTTACCCATCCATCAATGGCTTTATGTGAGCCTCAGAAAACTTGAGGTACATTTTCAGTACAGATGAGTTTACCATGATCCTCATGGATGGCACATCCATGTTTACTGCTGCTCATCACTAGTGTTAACATCCAGGTGATTTTATACACTAAGAAGAGTTTTTCAAGGCTGGGTGTGGTGCGTGCCTGTAATCTCAGCACTCTGGGAGGCTGATGCAGGAGGATTGCCAAGTTTGAGCCCAGCTCAGGTAACTTAGTTAGACCCTGTCTCAAAATGAAAAATAGAAAAAGGGCTGGGAATGTACCTTGTCATTGCCAAAACATGACATTCAGCGGGAAAGCCAAGTTCAATCCCCAGTACCATTAAAAAAGTAACAAAAGTTTCACAAAAACACAACTCCCTGTGATGGAAACCCTGAAATGTAAGCCACTCGGCAAGTCTCAGTAATGCCAAGTAAAGACACTCACTCTTCTGGAGCCAGGCTTGGGGTGGAGAAGAGCGTGGCTCCCGCCTGACCAGTGGCAGTGTGGTTCCTGTCCCTCTGCTGACTGGTCACACAGCACCTGAGGACACAGCCAGAATGAGGGATTCAGAGGAGCACCACTGTCCCCAGGGCATCTGGGAGAAGACAGAAAACTACTCTCTGTGGCCTCCCGAAGACAGGCAGACCCAAATTTCATCCGATGAAGACCCAGCGAAGTCTGTGTTCACAGTGACTGGAGGAGGCCTAGAAGGCATGTTGGTGCAGCCATTAAACTCCCTGTGAGCCCTGCACAGAATACTCCGAGCCCCAGAGAACGGCTGAAGACCTGATTCTCTACCAGCCAAGGCCACTCATATGCTCATCTAACCAGCCTTAAATGATGAAGACATTTGTAAGGAACAGGAGGTGTAGGAAAACTGCTTCTATTTCTAGGCATGACTTGCCTAGCAAACAGATCCTAGTTTAATTCTGGCAGAACAAATATAACTAAAGGGAACAATTTCTAGAGGCTAGAAGAGACATACAGAGCCACGCTTCCCCATAAGCAATAGGCCAAGGTGCCACCTCCAAACCTAACCCCTCCCAGCCTTAACCTCTGATGCCCCCTCCACTTACCGCTGCTTTGAGGGCTTTGATACCTCCGCTAGCCTGCGGCAGGCTTCCTCCAGCTGTGCCAGAGTGTTGGGTGGGGTCAGGGGAGGCATTGCAGGATCTTGGGCAAATGGGTGAGTGCGGGGGGCCGTGCGGGAGTGGCCGCTGCCTCCCCACAGATGATGCCGGCTCACTTGTTCACCTGGGGATGCACGGGGTGACTCCAAGGGGTAGAGCTTTTTTGTGCTTTGGGCACTAAACAAGGAATGAGGAGAAAATGCAGAAGCAAAGAAATTGGGTTAGAAAAACTGGAAAATGTGACTTCAATAGAAACTCATCCATTCTGCTTCCAGAGGAAGAGAGAGAAGAAAATAACTCTACCGTAATATGACTACGGGTCATTGCCAAAACATGACATTTTTGTGGTCTGCTCAGTCCAACATCTAATATTAAGGCAGGAGCAAACAGTCCCATTTGTTTTCAGCCAACTGCAGAAACAGCCACCCCGCAGTACCTCCCTAGTGAGTGCCCCAGCGGGCAGTGTTTACCTATGGGGCTTGGGCTTGCTCTGCCGCTCACTCTCCAGCATCCACTGCCAGACATCCTGTGACCTGTCTCCTTCCTCCCCAGGAAGCTGCAGGGCCCCAGCTCCGCTGGGGGCCCCTCCTTCCCTGGTGGGCAGGGCCAGGCTGGGATCCGTGCCTTTCCCGTTTCGTTTGGGCAGGGCACTGCCTCTGCTGCCACTGTGGGGAACCAAGAGCCACACCCAACCCAGACATCCCATTAAATCTCTAGGACTTCTTGAGCTGGACAGTCTGGCAAGGGGGTCAGTGAGAGGAAAGAGGCACGCACCTGCCACCCTCCACCCTATAGTAGCCTCTGCCCCCCTCCTAGAAGCTAAATGCCCATGGTTGTGGACCCCACCTCGGACCTGCCCAGGGCTCAAGCTAGAAGAAAAGTCCCACCTAAGACAAGATGGCCCACTGGACACTCACCCAAACGGCTCCCCTGGCATAGGCTCCAGAGCTTTGGGGTGGCTCTTGCATTTCGAGTAGCAGTAATACTCAGTGCTCCCGGGGCAGAAGCAGTGCACCCGCTGTGTGGCTTCCGCCTCGATCTCCTCCTTGGTCTTGGGGATGGCGTGGTGGTGGATGTAGTGGTGGTGGACATGCTTCGTTGTCTGCTTGGTCAGGAAGCCCTTGACCCGGAGGAGCGGGCAGGCGGCCGCGGGGGGCAGCTTGCCCCCGGGTGGGAGGGAGTGGTACTGCTGGTGGTAGTGGTCGGGGGAGCGAGAGCGTGGGCTGTAGCGGCCCACACCAGGCGACTGGCAGCCAGGAGTCTTAAGAACCCTGGAAAGGTGGTCATCCAGAATCGTCTGTGGGTCTTCCTCATAGCTGCTGGAGGGCAGGAGTGATAGAGGGGGTTGGGTAGGTGCCGCATCCCGAGAGGTCAGTGCCTGCTCGGATCCCTCCTTCTCTTCGTCCTGGAATGGCAGGAGGAAAAGGTGAAGTGACCCAGGAAGCATGAGAGGCCCTGGGTTTGTGCACCCCCGCCAGTGTGCATATGCTTGTTCACATGCATGGCCAGCACACATACACACTCATACATAGGCGCACGCACCCATATGCATGTACGCTTGAGTGCACGTGGCTAGATGGGGCCCGCAGCCGGCATACCTCGCGGATCTGCTGCAGGCGCTCCTCCAAGCTGTGGCGGCTCTCCATCTCCAGCTTCAGTTTCTCCAGCCTGGCGATGAGCTCAGCCGCGAAGGCCGCGGGTTCCACGGGCGCCATCTCCTTCGGCAGGCGGTGGGTTCTCTAAGGATGCAGGAGGAAAGAGAAGAGGCACGCTTAGCAGGCCGGGCAGGCTCTGGAGCTCCGAGGGCCCAGCAACGCGTGCACGTGCAGCGTCCCCATGTTTGGGCGGAGAGCTGATAGCGAGGCGGCCCGTGCTGCTCCGGATTTTAAGTGCTGGCTCCACGGCCTCATGGAGAGCCATGGTCCCCACCAGCGTTTGCCTTGGGCAGGAGCAGTTGGTCGCACTCCGAGAGGCCCTGCTTGTTCTCTCTGTAGTACAACCAGCCCATCAGTAGCTACTCTGAAGTAGAAAATCTTCAAAGACTGTTGTCAAACATCAAAAAAAAAGCAGCCCTCTGAGTGGGGAGGGGAGAGACATCAACTCAAGGAATAGAAAGTAGTCAAAACAGAAAGGGAGTTGGAAATTCTAAAAAATAAGATTGGAAAGGAGGTGTGTGCAGGGGGGTGGCGGGAACAGAGGCAAACAGCCCCGGATCAGAGAAGAAGCGGTAATTTATTTCCTGGCCGCACACTGCGCACCTTTGAGGTGGTGTTGTCTCAGCACTGTCCTCGATCTCCCTCGTTTTTCTCCTCCCCTCCTCCCTATCTCTTTGTACAGAAAATGAAGAAAGCTGCTGCAGGCTAGTAGCAGAACACTGCTGAGCTCGGCTGCCTGAAGCCGATCTATCAAGGGAAAAGGGAACATCTCCAAATCAAGTGTAGAATATAAAAAGGCACCGAGAACACTGCCAAAAGCAGCAGAGAGAACCCCCGCCGCCCAGCTTTCTGTCCTTTTTCTGTCATCTCACTTCCCCTACCCCCCCATCTCTCCACAGTTCTACCTCCTTATCTCCCCCTTGCTTTGCCCTTTGCTTTGGGGTGTGGGGAGCAGAAAGCCAACTTTCAAAGGACCAACATCTCCCCTAGTCAAAGAAATGAGCCTTGCCACAGCAACCACTTAGCTGCAGAAATGCGAGAGGGGACTGAAGGCCCTGGGGTAGATGGCCATTGTCACAGGCTGGCTCCCTGCAGCCCCCACCCTCACACCCATCAAAGCACTGCCTGATGGAGAAAGTCAATTTGCACACCCCAGGACAAAAATCATCTCATTTACAAGCTTGAGGCTTGGGCCACAGGATTTTTCTTTGTTAACACACTTACCCGCCCCACCCCCAGGTCAAAAATTCTGGTCATATTATGGTGGGGGGGGGTCTTAATATGCTGATTTTAGGGCAAGGTAAGTCTGCCCTTGTCTGAGTGATGAGCTTTCACCTAAGAGGTACAATCTGTGCACTAATGCAACACGGGATTAGCAATTTGATGTGTTAATTTTCAACACACTGCCTAAGCAGACCAATTAGAGTCTCTGAAACTAGTGGGAAAGATTCATAAACAGACGCCTGCTGTTAAGCTGGTCCTCTCTTCCCCTCCCTAAGGAAGTGTTCTTGCATCCTGGATCTCAAGCTTAATGTAAGAAGTACAGCCCTGAAATGGGAAATTTAACAGGGTGGATTCTTGAGTAAAAGGGGTTGTGCACTGACTTCTTTCAGGGACACGTAATTAAAAGGGAAAGGTTCCAGAGAAGACCTTCCAATCCACATTGGAAGAATCTTCTCAGGAGATCTACTCTTGCAAATTGTTCAGCATCTGTTAGGCATAGGCTCACCAGCAGGTATAAGCCAAATTCTGGGTTTTGAAATAGACAAGTCACAACAGCCATCCTCCTTCAGACATCAGTAAGAGAAATGGCCAGCTAAACAGGTAAAATGGATGACTCAAGTGACTGAGCTGCGCATCCAACACAAGAAGCAGATGGTTGCAGGTATGTGACTTTCCTTCCAAAGGCAGCAGAGATTCTTCTAACCTCATTCACTTACTCAACTGAGTATTTACTGAATACCTAATGTGTCAGGAACTGTTCTTAGTCAAGATACAGAAGGTAACAGGGGCTTCCAGTCCAGTGGGAATGCAGTTAGTCCATCACATGATCATCTCCCAGCATTACTTGGTTTCTAGGAAGGAGCTGTTTCAATTTCTTTTTCAGAGGGAACTTTCCGTTTCAACTCATACAATGTAAAGATGACACAGGTCATCTTGAACCTCACGAGTACCTGTGATGCCGCTTGTCTAACTCTTCCTTTCCTCCCCTTCCCACAGGGGACCCTAGGTACTGTTCCTCCTGTCTCGTTCATACCTCCCCACTCCACCTCCCAACTCTTTTCTTCAGGACTCAACACCACAGAAGAGAGCTGTCTCCCCACTGTACTTACCGGGAAATGAGGTAGAGACACTTGGCCATTGGCCTTCACACTGCGATGCATTTCTCTCTGGAGCTGTTTCTTACTCCCCGCACGATAAGGAGGGATTCCATCTCTATGGGAAAAAAACCACTGATATCCATAGGCTCTCAAGGATGCTTTCAGCACATGGGCTAAACTCACATAGGCCATCCTGAGATCTTACTATGGGTAGGACAGCCACATGCTTCCATGGTAGTGAGCCATACATCTCCAGATGCAATCACTGTCCTCACGGGGATAGACCCATCCAAGAACAACCTGCCAAACCAACTTACAATTCTAACTTACTTACCCATCAACCATCTCTGAGAATTTGGCTCCCTCTCAGATGCAGGACCAACTTGGAAAAAGGTTGGAAAGCTCATCTCTCCAGCTACCGTCTTGAAACGACTGCACCCCAGCCAGGCCATTACAGAGTGAAAGCTCCCATATTTTCATTGTCTGTTATCACTGCCAAGTGCCATCAGGAAAACAGTGCCTTGGAGCAGGCCAAGGCAAAAGGTTGTAGGGATAGGAACCAAACCCACAGGGGTCTAACCTAAGTGAAGGTATGCATAAGCAAAGGTATGCAGTATTTCCAATAGCCAAACTCTTTCCACATTTCTTTATAAAATCATGCTATGGTGGTTTCGTTTGGCTCCAAATCCCACCACCCTAAATGAATTAGCAAAGACAGAGGACCAATGTGAGCATAAAGAGAAAGCTGCTCCTATGTGGTACTCTGCACAATTCTTTAAAACATATGAGTGCCTACTATGTGCCAGGCTTATTCTAGGCACTAGGCAAAAGAGCAGTGGATAGAGGGGTTAAAAATTCCATTGTTTCAGGGGCTGGTGAGATAGCTCAGTGGCATAAGCGTCTGCCTGGCAAAAGCGAGGGCCAAAGTTCGACCCCCAGTACCCACAAAAAAAAAAAAAATTCCATTGTTTTTAGGAAGTTAATTTAATGGGGTGGCACAGGCAATGAGCAAAAAGGTGGTTAAGAAGGTTTAGAAGGTGGTTAAGTACTATGATAAAATATGCAGCAGGGAAGCAGGAGGGAGTCACTGGGAATGGGGGAGCTCCAATTTTAAAGTGTGGCGGGGGTGAAGTGAGGGGCAGAGCAGTTATGTACGCCTACAATCCCAACACTCTGGGAGGCTGATGCAAGAGGATCTATAGCTGAAGCCCAGCCTAGACAACTTAGCAAGACCCCGTGTCGAAAAAATAAAAAGGGGTGGGGGTGTAGCTCAGTGCTATGTAGTTCAATCGCCAGTACTGCAAAATAAATAAAGCAAGGTGGAGAGGGGAGGAGCTCGGCTTTTCCAATTCCTGCCACCTCTCACCACCAGGCTCCCCTTGGCATCAAGGCACCTGCTGCTTCTGATGTTCTCGGCCCCTGGGCCCCACCCTCCTGAGCCTGATGCCCTGGAATGGCCCCATACTCCTTCTGCCCCCAACACACTTGAGGACTGGTTTCAGATTTTGCTGGAAGTCTGTATCTCAAATCCTTGAGAAGTGAAGTTTGGACAAAGACCTGAAACTGTATGGACCTATATGTCCATCATTCTATTTAAACACAAACACACACACACACACAAACAAAATTAGCAAAAACTGGAAATGGTGGTGATGGCTGCAATCTCAGTACTTAGGAGGGTAAGGCAGGAGAGTCATGTGTTCAAGATCAGCCGTGGCAATATAGCAAGTCTGAGGCCAGCCTGGATTACATGGTGAGACTATGTCTCAAAAAAATTAGCAAGAAGAATTTTATTTTTTAAAGAAAGCTACACTTCAGTTACCATTCACTAAAAAGCAACCTTGGATTGGTGTAATTTTTTAAAAATAATTTCTTTCTTGAAAGCAGCAGAGTGGTCAAAGTGTGACTCTTTCCCACTGATATGATTTACAAAGCCTCAATATTCAAACATTTCCATAATGAATCACACACAATTTCACATACTGAAATTGAGGGTTTGGATGTCTCAAGTTCCTGGTGTTGGGTTCAGCAGAGTGAAAGTAAGAAAAACACCTTTGGCTCATCAGCAGTGACAATCAACAGTGCCTAAAAATATCAAGGGAGCGGACAAGGGTAACTGGTTGACCCGTGGTTCCTTATCTGTGGTGACCTACAGTCCTAAGTGGCTGCATGTTCTGGAAGTCTGAAGACCTAGAACAAAACAGCCGCTGAGGAGACAATAAAGAAGATTCCAGTGGAGCACTGAAGCAATCTCTGTGAGCCAAACCTTGGCTAAAGACTGCATGAAAGATAATCACACTGAGGGGTTCAGGGATTGGGGAGAAGACAGAGATCAGTCTCTGAAGGAAGAACTTTTAGAGTCCTGCCCTGGAGGAAACTGAGAAGGGAGCAGAGAGCACTGTGGGAAGGGGCTGGCCATTTGACCAGTGCCCATAAGAAACAGGTCTCCAGGCAGCCTCCTATTCACTGAGACCTGGCATCTGACCAGGCTCTTGAAGGTGGAACAGGAAGGATATAAGGTTCTGAGTCGAGCAATTTACTACTCCACTGCCTAAAGTTGATTTATCAAAACTCAGTGTTCTCACCTTGGGATAGTTTACTGGACACAGGAGAAAACTGGACTCTCCTGAGCACACCTGGCCTGACCAGCAACCAAATCCCACCCAAGGAAGCCACCAGAGCCCACAGTACCAGAGCCCAAATACCTGCTGTGGGTCAGATACTGACTTAGACACCCAATGTATCATCAGACTTCATTCTCACAAGAGCCTTCATGAACCACATTTTATTTACGACCAGGAATACTCAATAATAGTCACAGTGAAATCCAGGATTCAGGTCCAAGATCCAAGTCTAAGCCATTGCTAGGCTTCAGAATGGTATCCTAACTCAGCAGCCTACCCTCGAGGTCCTCATTTCCAGATGTCACTCGCAGGCCTGCCAGAGGAGCCAGGCTTCCTGCTGGTCTGAAGATGGAGGTGCCATTTCCTAAGCTCCACTTGACATTCTAAAAGGACGAATGGGAAATCTGGGGAAGTTCTCCTCTACTCCTTAGTACATGCTGGCTAGAGGACAGCCAAGCGGTAGGGAGCCCACAGATTGGGTCTCACACTGGTCTACCTACTTCTGTGGCCCCAAGGCTGCAAGACAATGGCCACGATCCTCTCCTGAGCGGGTCTCCTCCAGAGACTCCAGAGAACTCTGCTCTTCTCATCTTCCTGACAACTGCGGGAAGAAGCCAAGAGTCAAATACCTCATGGACCCTTCCATGGCACAAGTGACACACGTTCAAGAGGACTAGGAGAGTCCCCCATCCAACCCCTCAGACTCTACCCTGAAGTTTCCACAAAGAGACTTCTTTTCTCCTTCCCTTCCTCTCAGAAATCAGTGGTAAGGAGCTTATATCTCTCCTGCTTTCTTCATATAAGGTAGAAAAAAGGGCGAAAATAAAGAGTGGAGGTACAGTATAAGGAGAAGCAGTGACCGCCAGCGTGAGGGCCAGATGAACAAAGGACTTCATAAGCACCCCACCCCCCCTACAGGGAAGGTGAAGGATCCAACTGAGGAAAGGCGACTTGTGACCAGAGCAGAAGGGAGATTCAGCCTGGAGAGGACCAAAGAGGTTTACAGGCGCCTTTAAGGAACTGTGGCTTTAATTCCCCCCAGCCAAGAATCTTCTTCCAAAACAGCCCCTCCTGCCAAAAGGAGGCCTCTCTGCTTTTATTCAGGCTCTAGAAGTCTATGATCAGTTTCCTGGCTGCTCAAAACTGTGAGCTGAAGAGCGCCAGAGTTTTGGTCCCTCTGTAGTCTCCTTTAATTATAAACATTTTAGCTAACGAGCCCACTGCCGGGCCCAGCTGTTTCTGGGGAGCACTGATTTTGAAGTGTGGACTCCACTCAGCTGCCATTTAAGCCAAGCCAATTAGCTTAGCCTTTTGACTCCGCCAGGCCCAACCTAACCTGAATGTCATTTTCCGGAGGTTTTGAAATAGCAGGGCCATGTGCATGCGCAGCCACACATCTGCGTTTGGCAGTCACTCTGAGGCAGCCTCTGATCACAGCCAATATCAAAAGCCTGGTTTGTAAGATAAGGTAATATTTGAAGTTCACTCAGACACATTCCCTGGTGTCCAGAGCAAACCCCCATAAATAAGATATAAGGAAATAAAAATAAATAAATAAAAACAACTCACACCGCCCCCTGCACGGAACAGGAAGAACTCTTCTGCTGATGTGGAGAGACTCACAGCAGAAGCAACTTACAAATGTAGCCAATCCTGATTACAGGGGCAGTTCCATGCAAAAAGACAAGATGGAGAAGTCCCCATGCCATCAGCTTGGCTCTTCCAAATCCTGCCACCTCTCACCACCAGGCTCCCCTTGGTGTCAAGGCACCCGCTGCCTCTGATGCTCTCGGCCCCGGGCCCCACCCTCCTGAGCCTGATGCCCAGGAAAGGCCCCATACTCCTTCTGCCCCCAACGCACTTAAGGACTGGTTTCGGATTTTGCTGGAAGTCTGGCGGTTAACTTTCAGGAAAAAAGTTAAAAAGCCATTTCTTCTGAGAATGCAGGTTTGAGAGTAACAGGCTCATAAAACAGCCTTCTCAGAGGCCTATAATGGAGACTCAAATCCCCAGCCATCTTTAACAGGGCTTTTTACTTAGCAGGGAAACAGAAGTCAGCAGCGGGCTATGGGAGATGGCAATGATTTCTTTAAAGCCCCTGCCTGCTCTGCACATCCAGGCCCCGGCATGCAGCTCCCTCAAATAACCAAGTACAGGCCAGCCCTGCCCCACCTACCCAGGCCTCTTGCAAAGGCCCCCGGGACTTAATTGGTTCTGTCGCAAATGAGACGATTGCTTCCCTAGGCTTGTGTCTAATGAACTCCAACCTTCTGGAGTCTATTGAAGGCTGCTTGTGACCCCCTCTCCTCCCTTCCCCAGCCCTGTCCCCTCCCAACTCCCAGCAGGGCAGCCAGCCCCACTCCCCAGCCCCTCACAGCCTACGCTGGCCATTGTGACGAGGAGAAACAGCCAGGGCTCTTTTCATGCTTTATGGGGAGCTCCTATTCACTTGTTCAAGGAAATTTCAAAGGGGCCTGCTACCCTCTTATCCCCTCTAAGCTTCCCCGGATGAACAATGGGCTGAAAGCGATTCAGCTCAGCTTTTCATCCCCTGCACACTTTATTTCTCTCTTGGCGCTCTCATCTGCACGAGGCCCACAATTGGCAGAGCTCTGAAGAGGGGTCTAATTCCAGCCCTGGGAATCCTGGGTGACCGTCAATACCAGACAGATCACACATACTCAGGGCCAACCGGACAGAAAGCGCCTAGCATCACCCCAAGCTGCCAAGTCTGCTTGGCAAGAGAGTGGGGAGGCCACAGGGACCCCCATGCCCAGCAGCTGATGGCAGTCTGAGACCCACAGGAGCCTTTAAGTGTGAGTATGTCCCTATCTCATGGCCTCTTGGGTTTGCCATCATAGGTAGCATGAGACACAACTCCCACAAATGGGTGAGCTCTCACTGATGCCAAATGCACTCCCAGTTGGTCTGAACACGCCCAGGTGGGTACAACTGTGACACTGAATCTGACAGCCTGCCCACTTGATTGGCACAGGGCTCCAAGCCACCCAGCACTGCCAGGAAGATCAGAGCCAACACTACCAGCTTTCTCCTGGCTTCCTAGTTTACTCATTACCAATCCGAGGCAGCCATACCATGTTATAACACCTGTAGGTTCTGCCACCAGGGGCCTGAGGTATCTGCTGTGCCCCAGATAAAGATACTAAATGAGGTAGTTGCCCTTTTCTATCTTTTTTTTTTTTTTTTTAAGCGGGGGAAGAGGGTTGGTTTTGGTCTTTGGTGGTACTGGAGGTTGAACCCAGGGTCTTTCCACTGAGCTACATCCCCTGCTCTTATTATTTGAAACAGGGTCTCGCTAAGTTGCTAAATTGCCTAAGTTACTAAGGCTGGGCTCCAACTTGTGATCCTCCTGCCTCAGCCTCTCAGAATGTTGGGACTATAGGTGTGCACCACCAGACCTAGCTTCTGTCTCTGTATTAAGGTGGGCGTTAACAACCTTCATACTACCCACCCCTTGCTACCTAGGATCAGTGGCTGTCAAATCTTTCCAAGGCCTGAAAGTGGCTTCCCTGTGCTTCAAGTGTACCAGGGGCTCAAAGGGGAAGGAGTGAGAGCTTTAAAGTCAAGTTTTAAATGAAACTGAAAGCACTTTCCTTCTGGGCAGGGGGTAAAAGAGGAATAAAGGAGGAGTTAGGATGTCCTCCCTCTTACTCCTCCCCAACCTTCGAAAAAAAGAAATCATTCTTGTAACTAATAAAAAGAAAAGAAACCCAAGTGGCTCAGGGGTCTAATGAGCAACTGGTCCCATTAACATATCTCATAGCAAAAATATTTGTGCAAGGGGAGGACACAGCAAGTAATGAGCAGGGACCCACCTAACCCGGATCTGAGCTCTTCCTTTGCTGTGAGAGGCAAGGGGTGCACGGGACCTTCCTTCCTTGTGTGTCAAGGTCACCACAGTGACTGTCTACCTTTCTGACTGAGTCTTGCAAGGATCAAATGAAGTAAGTATGGAGACCACTCCCAGGTTATCTCATCATGAACCCAGAATAACACCTCAGTGATGGAGATGAAATGCAGCCAAGGACCAGGAAGCAAGCCAAAAACAGTCTCTAAGAAATCTAAACAGAAGCCTCACAGTCTTAAGTAAACTGCATTGGACTTAGGAGATTCACTCAATGCCTTCATTCAATTCCAGCTCTTACTTTACAGGTAGCACTAAGACGCCATGCAGTCCACAAATTAATAAATGCAGAAAGAGTAATGTTTGATAGAAACAAGGACACAGATGGCAGCAAAAAAAAAAGACAGCAGATAGAATGATAAAGAGAAAATCTATTTAAAGAGTAGGGGTGGGCACAGATATGGGCCAGACAGCTCTATACAACCACATGGCCTATGAAAACAAGCCTTCATATTAATTTTTTATACTAGGAAGAAATAAACTATGCCTTGTCTAATACTATTCAGTAAAAACAGAGCAAAATGTGTTTTTAAGAAATATATCCAGCTGGCCATGGTGGCACACACCTGTAACCCCAGGACTCTGGGAAGCTGAGGTGGGAGGATCACAAGTTCTAGCCCAGCCTGGGCAACTTAGCAAGACCGTCCGAAAATAAAAAGGGATAGGGTAATAGCTCAGCGCAAAGGCCCTGGTTCAATGCCCAGCACCCCCCCCACACACACACACACATAAAAGGAAGGAAGGGAAAGAAAGAAAATGTATGCCCAAGGAATAATTTTTTTCGAGCATGGATACTAAAAAAAAAAAAAAAAAAAAAAATCCAGTCAATATGAAAACCCACTTCTCTGAAACCTTTTATTCCTCCATAGCAAATGGAAGATGGGCACCTCTGCTCTGATCTCACTAAGGCCAAGCTGGTATTCTTTTATTAAAATGGGACTTTTCACCTTAAGGTTCCCTTGCCCTTTATTAACAGGGGAATTTGAGGTAACACAATAAAAACCACCAGAAAATCAACAGCTAAGTCCCAAGCTAACCTCGTTGACTTTCCCCTCCAATTGGTCCCATGCCACCAGCCAAGCAACAGGACAGTGGCCAATAGAAACCAGATAGTCTCAAACAAATGAGAAGAATAGATGGTCCAGTTTTAGGAAGCTAAAAGGAACAAAGTCTAAACAAGTGTGCCAGAACTTACACCATTCAGTGGGTTTGCCTTTCAAAATTGTTCCCTTAGCAGGCAAAAGTCTGACTCCAACACATTTGTTGAAAAGCCTTCAAAGGCCATTTTGGAAATGGTAATTCTCAACTGAGTGAGAAGCCTTTGGAGAACTGCACCATGCCCAGGCCCCACCCTGAGTCTCCTGAATCAGAACCCCAAAGGATGGCAGGAAACAGGGATACTCAGGCCACCACTACACATACATACAGCCAGCTACCCACCCACACACACACACACACACACCTCTAGACTTCAGATGACCTAAGAATCCAAGCATGATTTGACCTGAGTGTCTACTGACCTCATCAGGCCACCTCAATGACTTTGATGACTTTCAAAACTCGGAGCCATCCATCTAAAAAAGATCTAATATCAGGCACTACTTTGGAGAGAGCCCCCAGTCAGGGTCCCTAGCATCTGACACAGAGTTGACATTCTACCATTCATTAAACTAATGATGTCCACTGAAACATTTCCATGTTGGTACAGTGCACGGTGGTCCTTTAAAGGTATCTGACTTTCTGATCCCCACTTTCAGTGCCTTTTTCTCCAAAGACAATGAACTCCTAAACACAAACCCTTCTGATGCCACCCTGTGTCCCACCTGCTGGTTCTGCACACTGGATACCTGGGTTCGAAGACCAACCAAGCAATTGTTCCCATGGGGACAACCAGAAAATGGTTTTTTAAACTCAAGGAATCTATAGTCATCTTAACCTTCTGCTGTACTCCGGTTTCCTTTTGTTAAGGTACCATCCCAACTTTCCTTTTCAAGGCTGTCAGCTTAACATTACCTAGACTATCATGTCACTCTCCTTCACCAGTGTCAGGCCACTGCCATACTCCCTTGTCCCAAACAAATGTCCACACACACACAGAAGGGATTTACAAAGCCAGGTGAGGATGTGACAATTCTGCCCGGGTGCCCTGGTGAGTCACAATCCCAGCCACATACACGGAGGTGACACCAGATACTTACACACTACTGTCTGTCATGGACATGGAATCGTCAGTCAGTGCATCACTGGATATCTCACTGTCATTGGCGCTGGTGGCTGGTGCAAAGACGTAGCCAGAACCTACATGGTACGGGTTAACAGGGTCATTCCTCTTGAAGGACCTATGAGAAAAGACAATAGGACTGTGGTCACAGACCCTCCCCAGAAACCCAGTTCATCATGGGACCTCGGAACAACCAAGTGCACAATCCTGCATCTGTTTCATGCCATCTTGATGCCCAGTCCAGCTGCAAGCCTGGACAGAAAGCAAAGGACACAGAAGGGAGGCCTGTTAACCACTGACTCCCAGCAGGCAAGCTGGCTTCTGCCCCCAGAGGAGGGTGGGCAAGGGCTAGTGTTCCAGAGACAGCCCAGGGAATCCTCAAGTCCCAAGTACACACTTACAGGGAAGAGAGAATCCTTGCTCTTGGAGGGGAGACTATGGGATGGAAGAGGAGAACAAGTCAGTGGCGATGTTGATGTGATGAAGTATCTCTCCCCTCCCTACCTCCATATCCAAGCCTGACCAAAAGAATCCAATATCGGGCCCCAAAACATCCTAACTCCCTGTCTCAGGCTTGTCAGCCTAGTCCAGAGATGCGAACAACTATAGTCACAGTGTAACCTTCTCACTTTGGCCTTGCACCCACCCTGAGCTGGACAGAGAGGACAGGAGAGCTCAAGACAATGTTTAGGGTTCTCATCTCAACCTAGTGCAGGGCCTCTGCTATGGCCCCTTCTCCCACCCATGCCTTCCTTATACAGGGCTTGCAGAGGCCTATAGGGTTGAAATGAGCAGCACAGCTGTTTCAAAGGCAGGCCCAGGCCCCTCCTCCGGGGGTCTCCAGCCCTTTTGTCTCACTGGCCTCTGGGTCCTCATTCTGCTCTCTTGATCTCCTCCCAGAACAAGCAGTGTGCCTGTCTCCTGCTGGGTCGCATTCCTCTTGTGTCACCAGCCAGGGAGTTCAGTAGGGGGAGGGGAGATGGGTTCTAGCCTGAAGTTGCAAGAGGCCTTGATCAGAGCCCCTAGCTACTCCACTGGGTCACTCAGGCTAAGCAGGCAGCAAAGAAATCAATTGGAGGAGAGCGAAAAGGCTCAGAAAAGAGAACATAGTTTATCAGGCCACAGCTGCTGGCCTATAAAGACAGCCCTGGGCCAGGCAGATGAGAGGGGCCCACGAAAGGTCACAGTCAGTCCTCTGCATGTGCTCTTGGGGGTCTGCAGCCCCAGGCTCCAGTCTCCTGACACCCAGGGCCGGGAGTGGGCATATGACCATAATATGAGAGGTGTACATGGTGTTGTCATCAGTCCACAAGATGACACACATCATCCCAGGGAGGAAAAGCACTGTGCTGTGCCCACTTCACAGATGAGGCCCTTATGGTCCGTGTATAGCCCCTGCCCTGGGTAGCACAGTGGAAAAGGTGGGCATAGCATGGGTTCATCTGGCTTTCACCCAACCTTTCTTTCTGCCTCCTAATACAAAGTTTTAGAAAGTTCTAAAATAAGACACAACCAACTTGGTGTAGGGAACCAAGATGATGGAGTGGAGGTTTCCAGATGGGATGGCTAGGAGCAAGGTACATCATGACAGATAAGCCAGAATTCAAAATGACACCAGGAAAGGCAGAGAAAAGCTCTCCCCAGACTAGGGAGACTAGGAGTCTAACTAGTCCAGCTAAGAAGGTCTGGGACATGGGACCAAAAAAATGGGTGTTTAGTGTAAAACCAGAGTCTATCTTAACAGGATAAGGAGGCCCCTCATGGCTGAGGGGCAGAGGGAAGAAAGCGAAGAGTCCCCAGCAGCCTGTGGGGCCAGGGGTGCCAACAGGTTGGACTAGAAGGAGGGATAAATGCAAACAGAGCCACATCTAGTGGAAGGGTGTCAACAGGGACAGTGGGGATGGGAAAGTGCAAGAGCCAGGCCCTATCTGTAAGGAGCTTTTGCTCTAGTTGAAGTCACTACAGTGAACCTTACAAACATCTAAACCAATGCCTCCTTCAGAAATAGAGGGCTGGGGATGTAGCTCAGTGGGATAGCGCTTGCCTAGCATTGCAAGGCCCTTGGATTTCATCCTCAGTACCACCACCACCACCACCAAAAAAAAAGCAAATGATAATCAAGAGTGGGCACAAAATGAACACCTGGTATGCACACAGTGCCTTTCTCCACGGGGACAGTTTTCCTCACTGTTGCTCCCCCAGCACCAAGAACAGGGCTGGCACACAGTAGGTATGCAGTGAGCAGCTGGTGTCACATTATCTCTTTAAATGCTGCCCACCAGCCAAGGAGGTCCCAAGCCCCAACTGGGCCAAGCACCCTGTCAAGGCCATCCCACTGGAGACTCAGCCAGAGCAGCTGGACATTAGCAGGGACCCTGATTCTGTTCTGCACTAGGCTAGAGCAGAAGGCTGGACTCCAGAAATGTTATACAGGCCTACACAGCATCGGCCAGCAGCCACAACTTGGAGTACTGTACATAAATCACAGAATACTTTCTGCCAAGTGACTCTGAACTGCCCTGGGACACTGGCCCTATTCTATCTGTGGAGGCAGGAAATTTCACCACCTCCTGGAACTTTTTGTGAAGATTTGATGAGAATGGTTAGGATCTTTCATGCCTGGTCCTCGTCTCTGTGTCCTCTAGGGTTTTCAGACACTGGACACGGGGGAGTACTAAGAACACAGGAAGGCAGGTGATTTTTCTGGAGCTGAGAAGACTAACGAATGAATCAGTAAAAGCAGCCTCTTAGCAGAGGAAAAACTCAAAAAGGAGGAGGTCGGCCCCCTGCTCACCATGGCCACCAGGGACAGAATGTGAGGAAGTGGCTTTACAAGTCAGAAAGAAGAAAGGGTTTCTAAATGGTCATCAAAGATCCAGGGAGGGGCCGGTGAGATGGCTCAGCGGCATAAGCGCCTGCCTGGCAAGCGCGAGGTCCTGAGTTCGACTCCCAGTACCCACATATGAAAAAAGGGCTGGTGATATTGCTCAGCAGCACGGGTGCCTGCTGGCCCGCGAGGTCCTGAGTTCGACCCCTGGTACCCACAAAAACAAAACAAAACAAAACAAAACTAAAGATCCAGGGAGTAGGAGTGATGGAGACAGGTGAGGCACTCGTCCAAGTTTTTAAAATAGTACAAAATTCCCAGCTTGTAGTGTGCCTGAATGGGGCGACTGACTTGTGTGGATAAAATGACTTCTTTAGGGTCCCCTCCTACTGTCAGGACCCAGTGATAAGCAGATTCTGTACAATCCCAGCAGGAACCAGAAGTCAGAGGTTTGAGAGCAGGTGCCCGCTTACCTGCCAGCCAGCTGGGCCATGTCACAGCCTCCGTAGGTGTGCAGCACCCACCTAGAAAATGGGCAGTTCAAACACAGCCACCTGCGCCACATTCCTCCACCCTCAGAAAGGCCCAGACAGGGCCCTGTAATTGAGGGTATCACAGTAATACCCTCCAAAACAACCACCAACAAAAATAGCTCCTGTTTTCTCGAGTATGCTACCAATTTCTTTTGTAGTGTTTATCATGCCACAGCACTGATGTACGTGTTAAGCACCTGTGCACACACCAGACTGTACAGTCCATGAAGGGTCAGACCCATCTTCACAGATATATCTCCCACCAGAAGTCTCTGTGGCAGGAGCTCAACATTTGGTTGAGCCTTCTTCAAAGACCTAGATCCATCAAACGGTTGCTGAGAAGTTTTAAAAGAGGCACAGCGCAAGATCAAAAAAGCCAAAGCAGCCTTAAATAGCATTGAAACGCTCTTTCCATCCCCTCGGTCTTTCTATCTTGGTGGTATTAACACATCAACAATGTCTCAGATGTAAGACTTATACTTCAGCCTCCACGGGCAGAAAACGACTCAACAGAAACCCCTCCCTCCCCGACAAAAGGACACCTGACCCAAACGCCATGGTGCGCGTGCACTGTCGCGCGGGTTCTTTCACACATGGATCCCGAAATAAACTCGGCTGCCTCCACTTCCAAAATAGAGGGCTACTGTGTGACCAGTAATTAAAAATGGAATCTACTGCTCTTAACTCAGTTGACTGTAATAAATGCTACGATCGTAACAAAACGAGGCAGAGGGAGGAGCCAGGGTTGTGGGGAGAGACAGAGGCTCAATTTTGAGGGACCCAGAACTTTCTCAAAAGCACATTAATTTTAAGAAAATGGATTAGAGCTGTTTTCTTGTGATTACTTTAAAAAAAAAAAAAAAAAAACAAAAACAAAAAACAAAGGAAAGAAGCTCGACCATGCTACAGTAATTGTACCCAGATGCCCTGATTACTTCCTCAGGACTGCTGTGCTCCCAGTTGCTGCTGCAAGGATTTTGCATTCCTGCAGAGCGGGAGGCCGTGGGGTGCATTCTGTGTTGGGTGTGCACCCACAGGCCTTTCTGCCATCTCAGGACACAAAGGGTTGTCAGCTGGCAGGCAGCAGAAGCTCCTGGGACCTCAAGGGAAGAAAATGTGTGGCTAGCCCACTCTTACCTTTTCTGTTTAGCCCTTGGTTTTTCAGAGACAGGGTCTCACTATGTTGCCCAGGCTAGCCTGAAACTTATGATCCTCTTGCCTCAGCTTCCCACACTTACCTTCTTATCTCTTATTCTGCTAAGATGCTGAGGTTGCTGCCCTCCCACACCTCAGAGCAAAGGTCTCCTGCAGAGAGCCCAAGAGATCCCACCCAAGGGTATCCTTCCCAGCCCCATCTGAGGACCATGCAACGACCAAAACCTTGCTTCTGAGGCTGGGCTTGGCTTTCCCAGAGCCTCTGACAACTTACTCACAAGGTCACTGCCCAAAAGGCAACGCCCTCTTCAGCACGCATTCTGAAGGCAAGATCAAGGGGAGGACAGCGAGAGGTCAGTGCCTTTGGGAAGCAGGCAAAGTCTGAGAAGTGTGTCTCAGCCAACTGACTTCATCGGAGCTTTAACCTCTTTGCTGTCTACTGCTTCCAGCTTATCTGTGCTATGGCATCATATTCTTTGATAATTGAAGCTAAGTTTGCTTCCAATGGCTTCGCACAAAAATGGGCCCCATCAGCCAGTTCTTTCAGAGACCAGGAAGCACGTGGAGCCAGCAGAGGGCCATCTACTGGGCCTGTTAGATTTTAAGGGAGGCCAGAGTAGAGAGCAAGATGGGAGGCAGATGAGACCAGCCCAGGGCCGGGAAGAAAGAGAAGGGCACAGGGAGTGCTCTGTGCACCCACTGCTGTATTCTCCTTCCCAAAATAAATGCTGGGCCAGGCGCCTGCGCCTACGCCCCCTTCCGCACACACCTCAACACTGTGCATGTGCTGTGTGCTGGGCTTTTACATGTGCTCCCACCAACAGGTCACTTTTGCTCTCAGTTATTTATAGAGGCCATCAAAAGCCCAGGCATCCCACTCAACCACTCGCAAACCAGGGCCCTTCCCTCTGAGGATAATTCCTGCTCTTCTGTCCCAACTATTTATATTAAACCTGACACCAAATCAGTAAGGACACAAACAAGTCATTAAAAATGAGGCTCCTTTGAGTGTCCAAGGGAAACAGGGCTTGGAAGGCTAGCCAGTACCCTGGGCATCCAGCTGCCAGGACAACTCAACAGCCAAGGAAGAGAGCCCCTGAGCAGGCGCAAGCTTTCTGTCTTGCTCATTTCCTACCATCACTTACTCAGTCCATCCTCTAGGCCAGGTACCCTGTGCAGTGATGAGTGAGTGGGGGAGGGCAGGGCAGGCTTAAACTTGAATCAGATGGGATCCCTACATGACAAGAATGGGCTGGAAAGATAGACCTAAGTTCATCAAGTAGAGAAAGGTGAGACATGGGAAGGAGACACACTAAAACCCGAGAATGAAAAATGAACTAAAACCCCGGTCACCCTTTAAAGGTGATATGCTAACCTTGTTGCTCTTTAAACATACCTAATTATTACCATTAATTATACTAATTATAACACTTTGTATCTTTTAAAAATGTTTCCCTTTATAAAAGGCTTTCAAGTTTATTATTTTGATCCTAAGAACAACTCTAGGACACAGAAGGGATGGTGCCCACCCATTTCACAGATGGGCACATGAGGTTCAGGAATGTTTCAATCTACATAGTAAGGCGACCCCAGCTAGAACCCAGGCCTTTGAATCACTCAAGGTATTTCCCAATACACTGTACACACACTCAAATAGGTGTTAAAATGAAATTAAACCATCTGGGTATGTCTTAAATCCTCTTTCACAATGCCCACGAAGCCCACATATGGGCTTCACGTAGACCAGGTAAATGCTTCATTCCAGTCTGACAGTGGGAGAAAGCACATGTGAATCTAGTATGGAAATTCTCAAGGTCAACAAAAATTCCAGTCTCTATATACCAATGGTGCCCCTAGTTCACAACCAGGAAGCCTACACTGGAAAGCAAGATCTGCCCCAGACTCCAGGGTCTCAAAAGCTTCACAGAAGTAATCTCCGGCAAGATATTAATGCCAGTAATTCACATCCCAGATAAAGCCTCTGGAAGAGGGAGGAGGTGAGCAAGGCTGGGTCCCCACTTCCCACCTACAAGGAGAGGAATCACGGCCAAGTCCCACCTGGGGAGCACTTTCTTAGGGATGGCATCCAAACCACACACTGTGCTATTCACAAAGGTGACGCTCTGAGGCTGACACTAGGAGACAGAGGCCCCACTGTCTGAAGGCCCCTAGAGAAGCAGGCTTACCACAGGCCTTAAGGAGTCTCAGCTGCAGCTGTCAAGCTGGAGGGCAGGGAGGCCAGCGGCAGAGGTTTACCCACATGCCCTCATAATCGACCTGGGCAGTACAGGCAGGTGCCCAGTGACTGTCCTGTTGCAGAGGCCAGACCCAGAATCTTCCTCCAAAACAGCCCGACTCCATAAGCTTAAAGACACCAAAACAACCACCTCATGTGATCCTATGCCTCCTTGCAAAAGCCAACCCAGTTCTATTTAGGTCTAGGCCAGATGTCTGAGCACTGGTGAACTGGCTTGCAAGGCTGTAAGTGCGCCCCCTGGTGGTTAGCAAACAAGCCCTTCCCCTTCTTACTAAGCGATCAACACTCTTGGTCACCCCTAAATCATAATTTGCTAATCTCAGAACTACCTGCCTAGTCCAACTCGAGGCTGCAGATCAACTATCCAGTAACCTAGCTGCTCCTCCTACTTCGAGACGGTGGCAGCCATATCCTACAGAGAGGGGGAAGTCTTCAGAAGTGGTTACCAGACTGTATCCTGGGTCCCTAACACAGAGAAATTCCCGGATAACAAGCCATTCTGACACCGATCAAGTGGACAGCAACCAAATGCCACCACCTGCCTCCAGCCTCCAGCCCTGCATATCAGAGGCAACAACCTAGAATTAAGAAATGCATTATCTTTTTGGATATTTGGAAATGGGGAGAGGTGAAGAAACTGTAAAACTCATTCTAACAGGTCTGAAGTTGCCTGCAAAGGTCAAGAATCTTAAGACTTGGCTATTCTGTAAAATACTTTGTCACTGAAGCCTCAAAAAGACAAAATACTCCACAGCCTACTACTCCTGGGCCAAGATCTCTTCTCCAAAAGCACTAACAACCAAATAATCAACTCAGGTCTGACCCTCAGGCTTGCAAGCCTTTAAAACCCAGATTAACAGACCACCAGACACTAGGGCTAAGGGCCCTTCATTCAGGAGTCACTGGGACTTCCCCCGTAGAAGGGCCTTCCCTAGATAGAAGCGTTTCTTGCTGCGTAAATATCTTCTAATTCCAAGAAGAGAACCACAAGCCCAGTCATTAAGGCAATTGCTGTTTATCTTAACATAAAAGTTCAAAAGATCCCACTTACCCCTCAGTGGGTCCACACGTTATTTCCTGTGCCTTTACCATACAACCCAGCTGCCTCCCAGCCATATTACTTCCACTCTCTGCGCATTAGTGGTGAAATGACCCCTTCCCAAACCAGTGCTTAGTGGGTCCGGTGACTCAGAGGCATCAAAAGCTGCTGTCCTTTCTCCCTATCACCCCTTCTGAGACTCTTGACCAGGATAATAAGTAACCCACATTAATGAACACTGTTTGCCACTGTTTGAAGTTAGCTCAGGAATACTGCAAGTATTTAGCTGTGCATGCATCACTTCCACACACACCCCCCCTTTAAACAACAAAAAGCAAGATCAAAGCGTTCATGGCCAGCGGTCCCAGCTCTCAACAGACCTTTGTCAGCCTCTGCAGCACATCCATCCCTCCACCCTACTTAACCTGTAACATCTGCAAAGTCAGGGCCATCCACCAAGCCCCCCCCAGCCCCTCCCAAAGTCTTACCTGTACCCATTTTCAACAGTTTCCATGGACCTCACACCCACTGTGGCCCTCAGGGTTTTGCTGGACAAGCCAACCACAGTGGGTGAAAGTTTGCACTTGAAGTCAGCACAAGTCCACTCCTCCTCTTCATTCAAGGTGGGGAGGTAGCCACACAAGACCTTTAGGCTCCCCAGTCCCGCATTATTCATGTAGGCTGTGTTTTCTCCCCCACTCCTCACATATTCGAGGTATATATCAGAAGTCAAAAACATCTGGTAGGAATTTTCCTCCATCACCAACTGGATCTCAGTCTGTGCCTGGTCGAACATGATGGAGTCAATCTGTTGCTTCTTGATGCCATCTCTTATGTAGGTCTTGGTGGCAGGTTTCAACTGCTTGGAGACAATGCTGTTGTTCTCGATGTACCTCTTGTAGATTGCTTTGGCTACTCGCAAAGTTTTAGTATCCTTCAGGTTCATCTGCCTGAACCCGTTGCAGGCAAACCAGAAGTCTAAGGTATCCACGCATTTTTCTCTCTCCAGGAAGGTCCGGAAGAGGTAAGCACCATCTTGGTCTCCAAGCAAAGAATGCAAGGACTTTGTCCACCTGGTCAGAGGAGAATCGGGGGATGCCCGCCCCTCTGGCTCCCCCAAACCATCTTCATTCCGCCTGGCGTTGGAGGAGACAGGCATGGGTTTGGTGGCCTGGCCCTTGCCCACTCCTGGCTGGCACGGTGGAGTCTCCCCTTCTTCCCCTGGAACCGGGGGCCGAGGCGCATCCTCTCGGAAGCTGCTGCTGGGATCCGGGAGGCGAGTCACCAACACAGCGCTACTCATGGTTGGTGAGCTCTTCTGAGTTTGGGAATTCTTTTTCTTCTTCTTCCAGTACCTCTCAGCACTCTGCCTAGTCTCTTTCTCTCTCAAGTCAGCAGGAGCTCATCTGAGCCTCCACTCTGGAAAGAAAAGGAAGGGGGGAGGTGGGGAGAGAGAAAAGGGTATTGATCTAATCAAAACCAGATCTACCCAACATCAAAGCAAGAAAGTAAACAGGCTTTTCAACTCCTCAAATTCAAATCAAGCAACCCAGCTATCCACGAGGTGCTCATCTCAAGTATCTGAGGCTGCTTTTTCAAAGACGAAATTTGAGCTCCCAGCACACTTTTTGAGGAATGGGGGATGGGGAAGGGGCGGGGAAGGTGAGATGGAAACAAGAGGGTGGAGGGCGGCAGTGGGAACTAGGAGGTGTAGCATACATCCTTCCAAAAACTGCCTCAGCCCTGGCGCACGCAGGACAACCCAGCGCACCCCCCTCCCGAGAGCATCAGCTCCGAAAAGGCGCACTTCCAGCCGCTAGGCTGGGTGCAGGTGAAACCAATTTCGGTAAATTTCCCCACTCGGCTCTGCACAGATAACTCGAGCTCCAAACGTGCCCTTCTCCGGCATCTGGTTCCCATTCCTCCCCCCCACACCCCCTCCTTGTGAACTCCCCCTTCCCACCCCTTAAAATTTTTGAAGATCTTCACCCGAAAGAAGCCCGCCCAGCAAGGGCGGGATGGGCTCCCGGATTCCCAGATTCACATTGCTTCCCCCACTCCCCGTCCCAGATGTAAATGTTGCTTACTGCCCAACCCAGCCAAGAATCGGCTCACTCTACACCTCTGTCATCCCCGCTCCCCCAAACCAGGAACCAACTCCCTCAGTCGAGACTTAGATCTTCAAACTTTGGGACAGCAGAGAAGCCTCGACCTGCCGCCCCCCGCCGTGCCCCTCAACCCACCTTCCTGAGTGAATCCCACAAAACCGGCTCAGAAGCCGTCTCACGCTACTACTACCTGTGCCAAGAATCTCAAACTCCACTGAGCTCAAGCCTGTCTCTTCTTTCCACAAGAAAAAAGTCTTATCTAACCAATAAACAAGCCACTCTCCTTAGCACTGAAGGATCAAACTAAGGAGAGAAGGGGCGGGCCGGGAGATGCGGTGCAGAACCAGGGAAGAGGCCGCGGACCCCGGGCCTGGGCTGCGCGCACGGCGCCCCTGCCCTACCTCAAGCCGCCGGGTTGGGCAACGCGGCCCGCGGAGTGGCGTGGTTGCGGTAGCGCCCTGCACCCGGGAGGAGGGGAGGTGGGGCGGCCCCGTTACCTGGAAGACGAAGGCCTCCAAGGCCGGGCTCTCATCTCCTCCGAGCCCCTCTCACCCAATCCCCGGTCCAAATCCAACCGAACGCCTCCGAAACCCCGGCGAACGGAGCGTGGGGCCAGAGCCCCGGGACCGCGCAAACGGCGCCCCGAGCCCGGGCAGGGGTAGGATTCGGCGCCTCGGCTCGCAGCGGCACCCGCAGAAGCGCGGAAAGCAGCCGCCTAGTTCCGAAATGGCGACGAGCGGAGTCTCTGCCTCTCCGCAAAAAGGGTCGCAGCACCCGGGAAAGCAGGGTCCGAGCAGGAGGGGGGGACGCAAGGGACACCGGCGCCCAAGGCTCGGGCCGGTCCTGCGCGCAGACTGAGCCTCCGCCGGCGCTCTGGGGCCCTACGCGCGGACCCGCGGCCGTGAGGGGAGAGGGGAGGGGGAGAGGAGTGGGAGGGGAGCTCCGGGCGGGGGAGAAGCGGGGGCCGCCGCCACCCTTTCACCCCACCTTCCCTAGGCGCTCCCGCGCACACTCACACCCCGACTCACGTCCGCAACGACAGCGACGCGACCCCCGAAGGGGTCTGGCCCGCTCCCCGCCCCCACCTGGGGAAGTCTCCCCGCCGGGCCCCCAGCCACCCCGGCGCTGGGCAGGGGGTTCCGGCGCAGGGCGCGCGGGGCTGCCCAGCCAAGCCCCCCGGAGTGCTGGGCGCCGGGCCCGCCGCTCCCCTCTGCACCAGCCCGGAGCGCGCCCCGAAATAGCCGGCCTGCCAACTTCAAAGCGCCGCCCGGCACATCAAAGCGCGCGGGCCGCCCGGCCGCCGCGGCCTCGGCACTCACCGTAGGTCCGCGCGCTCGCTCCGCGCCGAGCCCTCGCAGGCACCCCGGCCAGGGCCCCCGCCCCGGCCCCCGGCTTGGCTCGCAGCGGCAGCCCCGGGCCCCCCCGGCCGGCCCGGGCGTCGGGGAACATGGGGAGTCGCGCGGCGGGGGAAAGGGTGAGGGAAACAACGATCCGGGATCAGAGCGAGCCCCCGGCCGGGGTGAGAGCAGCGGTGCACCCCGCCGCCCCTTTCTGCAGACGATCCGAGCGGGCCTCGCCCCCGCCGCGGCCGCCCCCGGCCCCTCGGCCCCCGCCCGGCCCGGCTTTCCACACCGGTCCGGTTTCCAGCAGTCACTCGGCGCACCAAATGTCCTCCGGGCGCTTCCAACAAAAACTGCGCTGTGGATTTAACTGTGCACTTCAAAGGCGCGAGCCGAGCGCACGGTCCTGAAAGGGAGGTACGCGCCGGCCGCGCCCGCCGCCCGCCACCCGCCGCGGCCGCCCGGCCCGCACCCCCTGCGCGCCCGGCCCGGCCCCGCCGCGCCCCCTCCCGCCGCCCGCGCCCCCTCCCAGCGCCGCGCGGGGCGACCTGGGCCCGGCCTGAGGGGGGCTCGCTTTGAAGCGGCTCCGCGGGGGCCGCGCCGCCACCCCCACCTTTTACAGCAGGGCGTTCAGCGGGGGAGGCGGGCGCCTCGGCCGCCGGGCGGCCCCGAAACCCATGGCGGTGAGGGATTATTTTTATTTCCCGGTCTCGGGCTGTTACTGAGTTGCCAGGACCTTATCAAAGCGCAGCCGGCTCCAGCCGACTCCCCCGGGCCGGGCTCGGGGAGCCAGTGATCCCGCCGCGCCAATCACCGCGGCGCTCGGCCGGCCCGCGCCGCCCGCCTTAAAGGGACAGCGCCCCGTGCCCGCCCCGGCCCGCCCCGGCCCGCCCCCGCCGCACGCTCCGCTCGCGGGTTAACCCTTGCCCGGCCCTCCTCCGCCCCCTAGCACCCTCTTCCGAGGCCCCCGGGCGTTCCCGGCCAGAGTTCTGATTTCGTCTTTCAAGTTCTCCGGCCTCTTTGCTCTAGCCTCCTCCCCGTGCCTGCCCTCGCCCTCTCCAGCTCTGGAATGCAACAGTTTCTTGTAGCAATCTGGCCATCGCAAGAACTGCAAGCAAGCAGATTTTTTTTTTTTTCCTGTCATCAAACACTTTTCTACTTGTATTCAAGTTTCCCTGAAAATCTGGGCTGGGAGGACCTAGTACGGGAAGTTTTAGCCCTGGAGTTGACTGGCCAAGTGACACAGGAGGGATAGAGGACCAGTTTGTGGATGTATGAGAATGGGGCTTTAAGTCTGCCAGCGCAGGCCAGAGTGCTAGGGAGTATGCCTCAGTTCCCTGAAGATTTCACCCCAGCTCTCAAGCTGCCTGTCAGTCCGAAAAGCCTCATTACACGGGACCATCTCCCCGAAACAGCTACATGCCCATCACTATTCCAAAAGGCCCCCTCCTCCCATATGTTATACATTAAACAGACGTCGAATGGCTTTTCCCACCTTCAACACACGGCTTTAATGTACTGAAAATTCATCTCATTGTCACCTTTGAATTCCTCCCCGCATTCAACCAAAAATGTTTGTAAGGCACAACCTTTTCCTCTCCCTTAAAATAAGAAAATGTGCCACAAACCCAGGGCATTGTTTATTTATTCGTCTATTACAATAGAACGATCTTCATCTGATGACCTAGTAAACTTTTCTTCCTTTTAAAAAAACAGAAAACTGTGACCAAAGAGATCCCCGAAGTGAAGGGCAGAGACCTCTGGCCTTCCGGGAGCTGTGCCTGGCTTTGGCTCTCCCGCGCCATTCACTTTTTTTTCATTTACTTTCTTGTTGAACATAGTGGACCACAGCCTTTTATGCACGCAGAGAAGACCTACTATTAAGTCTTCAGAACTTGTGAACAGGGCCGGTGAGATGGCTCAGCGGCATAAGTGCCTGCCTGGCAAGCGAGAGGTCCTGAGTTCGATTCCCGGTACCCACATACGAAAAAAGGGCCGGTGATATCGCTCAGCGGCACGGGCGCCTGTTGGCGCGCGAGTTCCTGAGTTCGACCCCCAGTACCCACAAAAAAAAAAAAAAAAAAAAAAAAAGAACTTGTGAACAGGCAAGAAACCTGTCTAGGTTTCCAAACGAAAAGCCACCCATGATGTGCTGGGAAAAAGCAAGCAGCAAGGACTCTGCTCCCTGCCTCTGCATGGAGGGCTGTGACAAGGGACGAGAGAGCTCTCACAGGCCATACTGCCAAGCCACTGCCCGGGCACCACGGCAGTGGCAACTCCCTCCCCAAGGCCTGCCTCTCCATGGGCTGCCCCGCCAGGCCAGACTACATGAAGCCAGTGGTCCAGGCTGTGAAATATGGTCCCTTGCTGGAAAGCCAGAGAAAGAATGTGTGCCCATGGTGCATCCTTGCCTTGAGACCTCCGCTACGTGTGAGGAGGAGACTGGGGGGAGCCTGGCTGTCCGAATCCTGGGAAGGCCGATGGCTCGCGACTGCCACTAGCTTCCAGCTCTGAGCTGGTAAGTGGGACCCTTCACCCAGGGTGCATCCACCCCTTTCTGGGACCCCAGGAGTGCCAACAGCTAACTGTCACCGTGGTTCCTGGGAGTTGTTAGGCTGCGGAGGGTGTTATTTCTGGAACAAAAGTGCAGACTGAGGAGATGAATTGCTGTAGAAGCATCTACAATATAAACAACAGTGGGGGGGTATGCATACGCGCACGCGTGCGCGCGCACGCGCACACACACACACACACACACACACACAGCGTGGGGGAGGGGAGATGGAAAAATCAAAACATCCAGAATCAAGATAAACAAGGTTCAGAAAGAGGAGGCTTTCAAAAAGGAAGTGGAAACTTGGTCTTCATGGGTGGTTTTCCTCCCCTCCCACTTGTCCCTACTGACCCTTTACTGCCCCCCAAGCAGCTGCGATCATCACAGGCTGGATTTTAACCAAGGGACTCTCCTGCTCCCTTATTATCCCAGGCTGCAGCAGTGGAGAAGGGACTGGGGAGCCCGATTTGGTTTGCATCTTCTCAGTATCAACTCCTCCAGGAGCCGGAACAGGTGCTAGGGTCACCTTAGGCCAGTGACCCCATCACTGTCACTGCTATCTCACCCCTGCCCTGTCCCATTCCCCCCAGCTCCATATTTAGTGGGACATTTTCCATCCAGCAGGAGGTTGGGCCAACTGCTGAGAAGCCAGAAGCCCTCTGTAGCTGATGGGTCTTTGACTACTTGTTGATCATATGTCTAGAGGAGAATCCAAAGCCCTTTGCTGATTCCCAGCCCCTTTCTCAAGATAGCACAGTTTTCCATTTTCCTCTTCTCCCTGGCAGCAGTGCTGTCATGTGACTTGTTGTAATCCTGCGTGGTTGCCTGGAAACTGGAAAGCAAGGTGATGGACTTCTGCACATGCTCACTGGCTCCCCCCCTTCTCTGGAAAGCAAAACCCTACAGAGGAGGATAAACAGGCTACTTGGCCTAAGTGTAGGCAAGTTTAATAAAGCAGACGGTGATCCTTTTCTGGAAGTATATACTGAGCTGAAATCCTAGAATCCCAGAAAACAAGGACTAAAGGCTCCTTGGGAGGCTTCCGGCCAGATTGTCAACACTTTAGTCAGTCCCCCACAAACCACTGTGGAGAAGTGGCACCAGCAGGGTCTTCAGAGTTGCCAAGACCGAGGACCGTTCTCTAGGATTCAGCAACTTCATTTTTTCCCCCTTTGGAAAAGTGCCGCCTTAGACAATGTACCTTTGTATAGAGAAGGAGACCCAGGTAACCTTTCCTAAGACTGAAGGTTACCTAACCGCTCTGAGTGCCTTTGCTCACTTGAAGGAGGAGGAAACTCCTCTCAAAAGGCTGTTGTGAGCTGAGAAATAAAGTACATGTAAATGCCTGGCACATGCTTGACACAGATGAGTTTTTCAAAATATGGTGGTGGTTTTGTTTTTGTCCACATTGGCAATCAAACCCAGGTGGGTGTGGTGGCGTATACCTGTAATCCCAGCACTTGGGAGGCTGAGGCAAGAGGATCACTGTGAGTTTGTGCCCAGCCTGGGCTACAAAGTGAGTTCAAGGCCAGCCTGAACTGCATGGCAGGCAAGACCCTGTCTCAAAAAGAGAAAACAAACAAATAAAAAAACAAAGCCAGGCCTTCACACATGCTAGGAAAGTGCTCCACTGCTGAGCTCCATCCCCAGCCCCATGGTGGTTATTTCTACAGGGTCACCTTTCCCTCAAGAACCTCTTATTCCCTGTTCTGGGAGGAAACTCCCTGATCGCAGCGCAAAGATACTCTCCAGCTAGGAGTCACTGGTCACCCCAGGAAGCTGACCACAAGGAGGCCTGCGGAAGAACAGCCTGAGAAAGTTTCGCCTTTCTGCCATCTTTCAATGACTGTCCTGCCCAGGTCAAAAGGAAATAACCAAATTTTCCAGCCCAGATGGTCCTTTTCAAGTGTTACGTAATCCAACCCATCACTCAGGAGGTGAGAAAGATTACACAAAGCCAATGTGACGAAATTTCCCCAGGATCAACTTGCCCATGTCAGAGCTGAGCTAAACCTTTCTAGGGTCTTGACACCTGGCCCGTCCTCTTTATCCTCCACCATGGGGAGGAGACCCAGGGCAGTGCTGGCTAAGAGCCGGGCCTGAGCATCTGGAGGCCTTGACTCCCACAGCAAGGCTCATAAATACAGCATGGATGCTTTTCTACAAGAATGACTACA
This sequence comes from Erethizon dorsatum, assembly GCA_028451465.1. Lineage (NCBI taxonomy): Eukaryota > Metazoa > Chordata > Mammalia > Rodentia > Erethizontidae > Erethizon > Erethizon dorsatum. Next base: position 14,695,680 of record CM051826.1, read on the forward strand.
GGAAGCTGAGTGTGGTGGTGCACTCCTGTCATCCCAGCACTGAAGAGGCTGAGGCAGGAGGATTGCTGTGAGTTTGAGGCCAGCCTGGGCTGCGTAGTGAGTTTAAGGCCAGCCTGGAGGACATAGTGAGACCCTGTCTCAACAAACAAACAAATTGGCTTCGGCCCAAAATGCCACAGAAGCACATTCTGCAGCCCCTACCAGCACAGGCCCCTGACCTATAGCACTGGGCTGCGGTCAGGCAGCCCCTGGATGGTGCTGGAGTCTGTTATCCGAGCGAGCTGTCTCCATGGGCAGCTGGCGGGGTGGGACCACCTCAGGGAGCGTTGACCCCCACCGAGGCAGAGGAGGAGCGAGGGGATAATCCCTGGACTCAGCTTCCTGCCACTCTCTTCCTACTTCCTCTGCCCTTGGCAGTGGAGGGATTGATGAACGCCAAGGTGGAGATTTTGAAGCCACAAGGGGGAAAAGTAAGGTTTCCTTAAGAAATTCTAATCATAGAAGTTTTGGGGAAACTTATTCATTAATAAAATTATCATTGTTAATACGTGAAATTTAAAATACTATTAAATAATAACCTTCCTAATTTTATTTTTTCTTGCCATACAATATGGGCATTAAACCCAGGGCCTTCATGCTGAGCTACAGCCTCATCCTTTTTTTATTTTTTATTTTGAGACCGAGTCTCAATCTCATTAAACCACTCAATTGCCCTGGCTGGGCTCAAACTTTTGATCCTCCTGACTCAGCCTTCCAGAGTGCTGGGATTACAGGCATATGCTTGTATTGATTTCTTTGCTTTGATTTCTTTTCAAAAGCCTTCATATTTATTACAAGTGGAGCTACAAACTGCTGAATTTTTCACATCTCACCATTCATCATCTTGGAATTCGGTTTTGCAGGAGTTGGCCTGAGCTTGTAACCATAAGAGATCATCAGTATTAAAATTAATCCAGAAAGAGTTGATTTTTTAAAGTTTCCTTCGCATAGTATCACACACCAAAAAACAGACAGCTCTTAGAAAGGTCATATTCAGAAAAGGAAACGAAAAATAGAACCTCTAAAGTTATCACTCCAATTTAGGTCATGTGAAGCTTTGCCAATAAGTGGGTTGTATGCCCAAGCCATCCCTCTAGACATTTTCCTCTACTCCTGCCTTATTTTGATCTCTTTTTCTCCATCCTTCCTTCCCTTCCTTCCTTCTTCCCATCTCACATCCCTCTCTTTTCTTTCTTTCTTCTCTTTCTTTCTTCTTTTTTTGTTGATACAGGGTTTGGCTAGGTAGCTCAGGTTGGCCTGAAACTCACTATGTAGCACAAGCTGGCCTGAACTTGTGGTGATCCTCCTGCCTCAGCCTCCTGAGTGCTGGGACTACAGGGGTACACTAACATGCCCGACTTTTTTTTTTTTTTTCCAAAGTACTAAGGATTAAAGCCAAGGTCTTCACACTCAGCTACATCTCCAGCGCTTGCTTTTTTTTTTTTTTTTTTTTTTTTATGTGGGTACTGGGAGTCAACTCAGGACCTCGCGCTTGCCAGGCAGGCGCTTATGCCGCTGAGCTATATCACTGGCCCATCTCCAGCACTTTTTATTTTTTATTTTGAGATAGCATCTTGCTAAATTGCCCAAGCTGACCTTGAACTTGTGATCTTCCTGCCTCAACCTCCCGAGCAGTTGGGATTACACTCATGCACCACCCTGCCTAGCTGGCTTCCGTTTTGCTCATTTTAAACATATTCTGGGAAATAAAGTTTAGCTGAGCTTGAAGTTCTTTCACAACCTTTCATTGTTTCTTGATTTGCTCAGAGCATTGCTGCCTGCCATGGGATACTTTCCCGGGGGCTCTGAAGGATTTGCTGTGACAGGACAGGAGCCCCTGAAGAATCCCAGCTGGCCCCCAGCACTTTCTGGATACTGCTCCACATCAAAGAACCTTCCTATGCCATGTCACCAGCGTTCTCCTTTATTCTCTAAGCTGCTAATGCTGGTCAGCCCTAACCTACTGTCCTCAGCACACTCGGGTGGTATAAAATGCCTGGCCAGCTTCTTTCAAGGAGTTTACACCGCTATCCAGTCTTCCTTACCTCCTGCTGCCTGCTCATGCTCTCTTCCATGAAAACCACCCTCCACCTGGGACACAGCAAGTCCTGACTGAGAAGTCACACGAGCCCACTCTGATCCCTATATTGCTCTGCTTGCCTGCCGCTCTCTCTCCTGCTCATATCCACGCCCCCTTATCTGAGGCCATCTCATTCTGTTCTCCACTCATCCCTCATTCCTCGGATCCTTCTCCAGGAGTTGCCCTAAGCTGTCTAGAGAGCAGGGCCTCCAGAAGCTCTAGCCATGGCCTCGTTCACAATCCTCTTTCATCATCTCCACACGTGGGCCCACTGCAGTCACCTCCAGTTGAACACACTTAAAACCAAGCCTACTTTGTCCCTCATTGAAATCCACCATCCTTCCATTAGGCAGCGACTTCACCTTCCCCAGCTGAGTTAGAAACTCGGGCTGCTTCTAGACTCATCCATCTCCCTCAAACACCCCATTCATTCACCTGGCTTTGTTGGTTCTGCCCCCCTAAAAATCTCCTAGCATCACTTCCTTGTCCCCAGATCCACAACAGTTCCTATCATCTCTTGCTGGGAAGAGCAACGTGTTTGAACTCTTCTCCATGCTGCAGTGTGCAGCATGCCACCCCCGTCCCCCTACATGTTGCTACCACATGAATGCTCTGCAACCCAAAACTGACTGTGTCACTCCCTGGCTCCAAATGCCCCCCGGCTGCACATACCCTTCAGGTTAAGCCCCAAACCCTGAGCCTAGTGCACAAGGTGGCTTGTCCAGGCCCATCTCCAGCTTACTTCCTGCTGTCACCACTATGTCCTGCCATATGCAGTCCCTCCTGGTGCCTCAAGGCTTCCCGTGCACTGTGCCTTTTTGCTATAGGTCCCCCTGACTGGCCGACCACTCGCCAGCTTCTTCACTCCCACTGGCCTTGCCCCTGGCCAGGGAGAGCGCCCTCCTCTGTGCTCCTCCAGTACCCGGGCCTCCCCTCTGAAGCACTGACTGATGTACTCCACTGTCCCACCGACTCAACCACGAGGCCCTGAGGAAAATACTTCTGTTCCTAAGCCCAGTACCTGGCACAACATAGAAACTCAACAAATGGTTGAATAGATTTTGGACACAAATGATATGTGAAATAATTTAACAGCTGGTGAATGCATGCACCAGCTTCCCTAAACGGATGCTTGCTCGCAGGGGTGCTGCAGAATGGAGCCCTTAGTGTCTGTGCCCCAGCAGCTGCAGCTGGCACCACCGGATTGGCCCCCAGTGAGCCTCACTTCTTGGCATTACACCCTGAGCTGTTCCCTCCCCTGGGCACGGGTGGGACTGGTTGGCTCTCTTTTGCCATAGAATTTGGCAGACGGGGTAGAATATTCCTTCTGAGATGGGATTATAAAAAGACTGTGACTTCTATCTTAGATGCTTTTGCTGGGCTCAGGAGGTGGCTCTCACACCAACCAAGTAGATGATCAGGAAGCCAGCCTCTATCTGGCCAAGACTTGTGATGGCCCTGGCTTGCCTGCAGCCTCATGGGAAAGCTCGAGCTAAGCCAAGCTCAGATTCTGAACCCACAGGTTAGAAGCCACCCTTTCGGGAAGAAAATAGCAAAAAGTTTTGCCCCGTTGGCTTTTTTTTTTTTTGAGACAGGGTCTTGCTATGCAGTTCAGGCTGGCCTTGAACTCACTACATAGCCCAGGCTGGCCTCAAACTCAGAGCAATCCTCCTACCTCAGCCTCCCGAGTGCTGGGATTACAGGCGGGCGCCACTACACCCTGCTTTTCTGTTGGCTGATATTGCTAATGCTAAGAATCAAGATATAAGATGCACCGCTGACATAAACCATTTCTGTACCTTTTAGATGCCAGTGCGTTGATGGGGAATATGAACAAGGGGAACCTGGCAACAATTAGAACATGTCTGAAGTTCTTCAAGGGTTACTGGAAGTTTTTATAAAATATATCAAAATTCACCCAATAGATTATGAAAGGAAAACCAAATCACTGTGAGACTTTATGAGTTACAGGATAGAGACATTTGATCAAACTCATAAACCAACATTTGCTTTACTTGCATCTTTTCCTAAGTTTTTTTCCTAAGTAGAGAGACAGAATCTATTGGTTTAGAAGGCAAAACTGTCATTTGTTAGCTATTGCATTCAAATTTAGAAAAGGGAAATAGATCTTTTTCTTGGAGTGATAGGAAACTACAGAGAAAGAAGCTAGTGAAAGTATCCTTCTGATTTAAATGCGGTGCCCAAAGCAAGGTGGGGCATGGGGCTATTGCTTGGAATGACAGTTTTGGAAAGCAAGCCTGGGATGCATGTCAATAAATGAAGATGGGGTGGAGGTGGGTGTTTCCGGAATGGAATAGCCCAGAAAGACTTTGCAGCAGTCTTTTATTATTTGATGACTGTTTTAATGACAGGGTACCCTGAAGGTAATTCCTCTGAACCGACAAGGAGAAGTCATCGGAGATTGGTATGGTGGATCACATTGGTTTTCTTCGCAAAAACATTATCACAAGCAAAACTAAAAGTGTGAATTGAGCCCCACTTCCTATCCCGATGCTCTCTTGAGAAATACTTTCACAGATACCTTTTGGGCACAGAAAAATAGGTTATTAAAACTATAAAATCCAGCTTGATAGCCTAATAAATCACACAAACACTTAAGGGATGTTAGAAAAACATTAAGTGGAACAGGAACAAGGATACAGCTAGCCTAGCTTTTCAGGCGATGGGGACCTTCACACTGAGTTACATTCCTAGCTCTTTAAAAAAAATTTTTTTTGAAACAAGGTCTCGCTAAGTCGCTAAATTGCCCAAGAAAGGCTTGAACTTGTAATCCTCCTGCCTCTGCCTCCTAGATTGCTAGAATTACAGACATGTGTCATTACACCTGGCTAAAAGAACAAATCTTTTCTGATAATATTGTTTTCTCTTTCTCCGAACTGGCTCTTTTTGCGGAGAATCAATTTACTCTGTATGTTAAATCTACTCTTTCTTTTCTTTCTTTCTTTCTTTCTTTTTTTTTTTTTTTTCCTGAGACAGGATCTTGCTGTGTAGTTCAGGCTGGCCTGGAACTCACAGCCATTGTCCTGTCTCAGCCTTCTGAGTGCCAGGCTTTCAGGCATGTGCCACCACACACAGCTGCCTACTTTTGTAAAGCTTTTCATAGGAATCCATAAATTCCCAAATCAGAAAATGATCAAGACCTGGTGGCCAGAAAGATACAGTCACAAAGAGCAGTGTGTGGAAAGTAAGGACTTGGTCTCCCTTGTCCCCTGCGCTATTTGAGGTCAGCTACGACCCAGGTGACTTGCAGGGAGCAGTGGGAGAGGTGAGAAGGCAGGTGCCAGACAGCTGCCTGCCTTGGAGTGGGGAGGGACTGGTCAGTGTCCTCAGAGTGGCTGCTTGCAGAGTACCCTGGGGAAAGGGTGCAGAAAGGCTCACAAAAGTTGAGACCGAAACAGGCAAGAGAGTGGAGCCCCACCGCCCAGGAAGCGAGTGTGGGGCAGGTGTGTACCGACTGGGAGGCCTCTCGCCCATTTCCGCCTTTACAGGCGGCCACCCACTTGGTGAAGGTCGAGCAGCTGCTTCACCCGAACTTGGCGGTCTCCAACTGCCCTGACCTCCCCCACCCCACCCCTTGAGCTTTGACCTCTTCTACCCCACAGAGTCAGCTTCCTGTCCCATCCGGCCACCCCCAGGGGGGTCTCCTGCTCTGAATGCCCCTGTGAGAAGGTGTCAGCCTTCAACTCTACAGGACAAGGGAGGGCCCTCGTGACCTGGGACAGCAGCTCTGCCTGAGAAAAAGGGCCTGGCCTTTCCAGGAAGAAAGAGTGTCCGGCGCAGCAGGCACCAGGGCCCTAACGGAAAGAGAAGGGCAGAGCCCCTGCCCTCAGCTGTTGCCACCTGGCTTCCGGTGGGGAGGAGGAAGGCCAGAACTTTGAGGCTATTTTGGTTTTTTTATTTGTTTGCTTTTTTGAGATAGGGTCTCACTTTGTAGTTCAGGCTGGCCTTGAACTCCCTATGTAGGCCAGGCTGGCCTCGAACTAGAGGCGATCCTCCTGTTTCATCCTCCTGAGTGCTGGGATTACAGGCCTGTGGAACCACTCCAGGCTGGGTATTTTTTGTGCCAGCACTGGAGGAGAGGCAGCGTGGGCTAGGAAAGCACTGGATATGGGCCATAGCAGCTGGAAACAGGACTTGCAAAGACCCCAAGCCTGAGGAGAAGCTGCCTTTTCCAGAAACTTGTGTCAACTGAAAGACAAGGGGGTCAGATGGGCCCTGGCAGGCTCGACAGAGCATGTGGAGAGATGCTTCCTTCCCTTTCCCTCCCTCTTTCCCTCCCTCCTTTCCTTCTTTCCTTCCTTCCTTTCTCCTTTCTCTCCTTTATTATTATTATTTTTGGGGGGGTGGTGGTGGTGGTATTGGGGATTGCATTCAGAGCCTTTGCACTGAGCTACATCCTCAGTCCTTTTTATTTTGTATTTTGAGATAGGATCTTATTATGTCTCTAAATTGCCCAGGCTGGGCTCCAATTTGCAACCCTCCTGCCTCAGCCTCCCGGAGTGCTGGGGTTACAGGCATGTGCCACCACACCCGGCTGAGAGATGTTTTCTTTATCCTAAAGTATGAAGATGAGACAGGGGCGTGAGCCCAGTGGTTAGACATGGAGGCTCTGGAAGTAGCTGGCCGGCCCAATGCAAGGGCTGTCTTTTCTCTCTGGGTGTTTCCGTGTGTAAAAGGAGCCTGAGGGCTGCCGGGAGGATTAAGTCAGATGCCACAGCACGGTGCTCAGGACCCTGGCCCAGGGACACTCAGTAAGGGTGAGACATCTTAGGGACAAAGTAAGGAGGGCGCCCTAGGCTGGGCCCTGTGACCCTCCAAGGACATCCTGTAGGTCGCCTGGGCTCTTTGAGGCCCTCTTCCTTTAATTAAACGTGGGAGTAAAATAAGGGCAGATTTAAGGTGAGGTTTGCATGGAAACATTCCAGCCAATAAACTGAGCTTCTGAAAGAAGTGAACACTCAGCTTTCTGGCACAGATGTCTTCCCAAGACTCTTGGAGATCTTGGCATGCACTGAATCTCCTCAGGGCCGCTCCAGTCTTCGGGCACAGGCAGGGGCTGCAGCCACCCCTATTCTTGTGAGCCTCCCTGAGAACATGTCCCTCCCCGCCCCACTGCCACGACAGGGACAGTTCACCCTCCTCATCCACGCATCCCGCCTCTGTGGAGTGTTGAAAACATTCAGAAAAAAAAAAAAATTGTGTCTGTACTAAACATGTACACTTTGTCTTACGATTATTCCCTACATGGAGTAACGACTGTTTGCATAGCATTCACACAGCATCAGGATGGGTGGCCGCGCACAGTTTACACGCAAACACTACAGCATTTTAAATAAGGAGCTGACTTTGGTGTGTGCGGGGTGTCCTGGAGCCCACGCCCTGAGGACACTGAGAGGCTACTGCCCTTTCTTTCCCTGGAACACCCCACATCCTGTACAGCATCAGCAGCCCCCAGCCCTGCCAGGTCCCCTCATCACCTGCACTTCCATCCTCCAGCCCTCTCACCAGTGCCAGCATCTTAGCAGCATGGACCTATGGGTCACAATTTTTTCTGGGCATGGTGGCTCATGCCCTTAATCCCATCGCTCTGGGAGGCTGAGGCAGGAGGATCAAAAGTTTGAGTCCAGGCCAGGCATATTCCCAGCACTCCGGAGGCTGCAACAGGAGGATCACCATGAGTTCAAGGCCAGCCTGAACTATATAGCAAAACCCTGACTCAAAAAGACAAAAAAAAAAAAAAAAAAGAAAAGAAAAAAAATTTGAGACCAGCCTGGGCAACGTAATGGTTTAGTGAGACCCTGTTTCAAAATAAAAAAAGTTTAAAAGGGGGCTGGGAATGTGCAAAGCTCAGTGCAAAGGCCCTGGGTTCAATCCCCGGTATTGAAAGAAAAAAAAAATCTGTGTAATTGTTATTGCTTCTCCCCAAGGCTGTATGATGGGGTTGGGGTGGGGGGTGGGAGGGTGGAGGCTGAGGAGGGAGCCCAGGAGGGCATGGCTGCCTGTCCTTGTGTCTTTTTACCCCAAAGGCTTCCAGCAACACCCCCTGTCTCCCCCTCTCATGCAAAGCTTGGCACAATTGGTAAGAGACGTACACAGCCCACGTTAGTCTCTTCTCTTGGCAGTTTTGTGATGATCAAGGCATGATCACCAAGTTCACAGGGTCTTTCTCCTGCACTTTTGTTGGTCTCTTTGTTGAGCCAGCAAGATGCTGTGTTCTATCAATTCCTTTGGTATAGATTCCATTCCTCATTCAAATTCTGCATCAGATACTACTAATTTCTCTTAGCTCATTGAAAAGAAAGATTTGTGCTAATATTGTTTGGACAATTGAATGCCGATATCTTGTACTCTGAGTAAAGATAACAATACGCAATGTATTAATCATTGTTACCCTCCTATTATCTTGTTTTGAAATTTTGTTCTATTTTTTTCTCTTTAAAATAAAATTTGAAAAAAAATTTTTTGTATTATAAAAATATTTTAATAATAAAACTTTATTTTATTTTAATTTTTTTTGTGGGTACCAGGGGTCAAACTCAGGACCTCATGCACCAGCAGGTGCCCATGCTGCTGAGTGATATCACCGGCCCTTTTTTTGTATGTGGGTACCTAGAGTCGAACTCAGGACCTCGCACTTGCCAGGCAGGCGCTTATGCCGCTGAGCTATCTCACCAGCCCCATAATAAAACTTTAAATTCTAAATGTACAATGATAAAAATGCAGCAAAAACTCATCATAGCACTGCCTTCATGACAGAAACATCCCTTTCCATCTTCTCTACATTTTATTTAAAATAACAGTAAGAGTTTGCATTTCCAGAACATGCAAACTGGAAGCTTTTGAAAAACGGTTTGGGAAAATTATCTGGTCTTTGGTAGAAGGGTATTTATTTAATAATAAAATAAATTACAAATAAGATTTTTTTTTTGGTTCTTTTTTTTGTGTTGCTAGGATTTTTTGTATTTACAGTATCACAAAATATATTAATTGAAGAACATCGGGAAGTTTAATTGAAGAACATTGGGAAATACATTTGCAATAAATATGCCAAAGATTAAAATAAAAAATTCTGTATCAGAAAAAGCCTTGTTCAAAGAGAACCCTCCGGCAGGTGGAGGGACAGCCACAGATGCTTGAGCCTTCCCACGGGTGCATTTCCTGTTGCTGAGTGGGTCCTGCAGCCCGTGGTGTGTGAGGCACTGGCATGCTTGCCTCATGGCAGGGTGTCTGTGTGCGTGATAGATACGGCTGACTGTAGTGTCTTGGCATTGTGGTGGCATTGGGCAACCCCAGGGCAGAGGGGAGGTTTAAAAGTAGATGACTGGGTGGGGCGTATAGCTCAGTGGTGCAGTGCCTGCCTGGCAAGTTCAAGGTCCTGAGTTCAATTCTCAGTACCAAAAAAAAAAAAACCCCAAAAAAAGTAGATGACTGAAGCCAGGTATGGTGGTGCATGCCTATTATTCCAGCACTCTGTGAGGCCGAGACAAGGGTATTGCAAGTTTGAGCCCAGCCTGGATAGCTTAGGGACTTAATAAGACCCTGTTTCAAAATAAAAAATAAAAAACTATAAAGGGCTGGGGATGTAGCTCAGTTGAAAGGCCCTGGGTTCAATCCCCAGTGTGCCAAACAAACAAAGAAGACAGGAGCCAGAGCCTGGGACCAAACCCCTGTAGGCTTGTCTCCCGCTCTCTGAGCACTGGACTGCTGGACTCAGGGTCCCTCGACACCCTGTTCACGTTCTCCTTGCCTTGCCCTTTGCCTCTGCCTGGATTTCCTGTCCTCTTGCTGTGGGGACCTGGCGTGGGTCCATATGTCCTGGAGGCTCCTTGCCCTGGGTTCCCAGCACCTCTTGGCAGAGCCCCATCAAAGGACACAGAAAGCCAGGTGTGGTGGCACATGCTCATAATCCCAGGACTCGGGAGGCTGAGACAGGAGGATCACTTCAAGTGTGAGGCCAGCCTGAACTACGTAGTGAGACCCTGTCTCATAAAGCAAAAACAAAAACCAAATCCACCTTATATGCCTTCCTTTAGTCTTTGAGGCTAGAACCATGTGCAGCTTAGAAGGATTTTACTGTTGGAGGAAGGTAGGGAGACAGGATAGAGAGACAGAAGCGAGTCTGTTGATTTTTTTCTCCCCAGGACTGAGGGTTAAACCCAGGGCCCTTGTGCTGAGCTACACCCCCAGTCCTTTTTAATTTTTATTTTGAGACAGGGTCTAAATTCCACAGAGGGTGACCAGAACTTGTCATCTTCCTGCCTCAGCCTCCGAGAGGGTGCCCTTAGTACAGTTGTGTGGTGCCATGCCTGGCTGGGAAGCACTTGCCCTTGACAAAGTGTTTGGTTGTCTTTGCAGGGACTTATTTCAGTTCCTGCGCTGCTGGGGACTGTGGAGGGCAGGGAGGCTGACGGCCTTGCAGCATGCACAGATCCAGCGCAAGGACTCTTGACCTTGTCTTCCCGATGCTGGAGGAATGTCAGGGGCAGAGTGGGGCCAGGGGGACATTCCGGGGGTTTCCCGCTGGACCCTCAGGCTCAGCCTTGCCCAGTTCAGTAAAGTGAACGGGGCCACCTAGGGCTTGGGGTGGAGTCCCGCGGACTTTACTGACTTCCTCTTCCGACCACTCTGCGTGAAGCTGGGCCTGCTGGACCCCTTGCTGGTCAGCCCGGGGATGAGTCCTTCCCCAGGACTCTGGACGGGGCGCGCTTGCCCTCCCGGCCTCTAGTTTCCATGTGGCTCCAGCAGAGGAGGAGGGACCTATGTGGAGACGGCGGTCTCACTGATGAGTTTTGGAGTTCTGACCCTGTCTCTTGGGGGCTGGGCTGCGAAACACCCCCTTCTCCACAACTCCAGACCCTAAGTCTCCCAGGGCAGACTCCACTGGGCAGATGGACCCAAGGTTGCCCTCTGTACCGATGTTGGGTATTCAGCACCCTAACTGGGATCCAGCTCTAAGTAGCTAACTGTTGCTGTGTATTGCTGTCTGCTTATTCGATCGGCAGTGAAATCGACATTTCATATCATCTGCTGGACTTTATGGGCCACTGGTGGGGCACTGACACCCTTCTACGCCTACTATCAATTTGCTCTTTGTTTGGCAGAGAAAAGAAGTGCTATTTATCAGCCCCCTAAGACTTTAACACCCAATTTAAAAATTTGTTTCCTTCTGGGCGTGGTGGGCCAGCACTCGGGAGGCTGAGGCAAGAGGATTGCTGTGAGTTTGAGGCCAAGCTGGGCTACATAAGTGAGTTCAAGGCCAGCCTGCACTACATAGTGAGACTCTGTCTCAAAAAAAAAAAAAAAAAAAAAAAAGAATGATAGGAAGACACGAACCCATCTCTGAAGTATTCTCTACCACACCTCTGCATCTGGTCTGTGCTGGGCTATTTGTGCTGCATATAGAAGGTGCCGGATTTTTCCAGGCACGCTTGTCTAGGCAACCTGTGCAGCATGGAGCCATCAAAGTTGTCAGGACCAAGCCTTCCACTTGCTGTACATCCAACAAGGAGAGTTAGAAAGACAAACCACATTTCAAATCCTGACCCCACCACTGACTAGTTGTGACCTTGAGGAAGTCACATATCCTTTTAAATTTTATTTCTCCATCCATAAAATGGCATGAGGATGAATAACTGCTTGTAAGGCTTGCCCATGACTGAAATCTTTTATTTATTTATTTATTTATTTATTTATTTATTTATTTCTGTGGCACTAGAGATCGAATCAAGTACTCTACCATTGAGCTACAACCCTTTATTTTTTCTTTGGGACAGGGTGTCACTGAATTGCCCAAGTGGGACTCAAACTCATGATCCTCCTGCCTTAGCCTCCCTCAGAGCTGAGATTTGGGATTACAGGTGTGTGAAATGGTACCTGGCTTGAAACCATCTTTGCACCATCTTTTTTTTTTTTTTTTTTTTTTTTTTTTTAATGTTTCCCACATACCAGTTCTGGGCTGCAAACAGGCCAGTGTGTGCCGGGTATGATAATCCAGTTGCTGCCCCAGGAATGGAATGGTTAGTGTTATCTTCTTCAGAGGATAAGATAAGATCCTGGAAGCTGGTGGAGACCTGGGCAAGGTGGTCAAACGCACCTGTAGGCTTTGGGGCTGAGTCATCACTGCCACAGAGCCTGCTATGCTGGCACCACTTGAGCCACAAGGAATCCAAAACCGCTTCTCAGAGGAAGGTGGATCTGTGGCTCAGCAGCCACGTCTACCAGCAATAGCTCCTCTGTCCTTGGCGCCATCTCCCCTCTCAAAGAGCAGAGCGTCTCAACCTCAGGCCCAGGGAGCAGTAAAAGGGCCATAAAGAAAGAAGAGCAGCTATAAACCAGAAACAGCGTTGTTAGCAGTTCCTTCGTGATAAGGGCTTCGAGGGCTCCTGGGAGACTGCTGCAGCTTCCCAGTCTTGGTCCTTGCCCCCAGATATTTGAATCCTTGGTTCAGAGTTCACAGAGAGAAGATCAAGGAAAAGAGACAGTTGGGGGGACAGGAAAGAACGGGAGGTTGCACCCAGGCACTGGCAAGAGGCAGGCTACCAAAGGCTTGCAGGTGACAGAAGTGTACAGGTCGTAAGGATTGCCAAGTCCTGTGCACTGTCCCAAGAGATCCCTCATTCTCTTCCTATGCAGTCACTCCTTGAAGTAGACACTGCTGCTGTTAACCCATTTTCTATGAACTCTGGTCAGAGGCAGGCCCTACTACAAAATCTGCAGGGTGCACAATCCAAAAATGGGCATCTGAAATGAATAGACACTACTCAGATGAAAAGGTGCAAACAGCAACTAAACACATGAAAAATTGTTCAATATCACTGGTCATTCGAGAAATGAAAATTAAAACAACACTGTGGGGGCCGGTGAGATGGCTCAGCGGCATAAGCGCCTGCCTGGCAAGCGCGAGGTCCTGAGTTCGACTCCTGGAACCCACATAAAGGAAAAAAAGGGCCGGTGATATCGCTCAGCGGCACAAGAACTTGCTGGCAAGTGCGAGGTCCTGAGGTCGACTCCCAGTGCCCACATAAAAAAAAAAAAAAAAAAAACAATACTGTGATCTCACTCCAGAAAGAAAGGCTATCATCAAGAAATCAACCAACAACAAATGCTATTGGTGGGAAAGTAAACTGGTACAACGACTATGGAAATCAGTATGGAAATTCCTCAAAAAATGAAAACTAGAGGTTCCGTTTGACCCAGCTATTCCCCTTCTTGGTATCTTCCCAAAAGAGTTAAAAGCATTGCATCACAGTGATATATGCACACCCATGTTTATGGTAGCACAGTTTGTAATAGCTAAATCTTGGAAACAGCCCAGATGACTATCAACAGATGAATGGATAGAGAAAATGTAGTTTTTCTACACAATGGAGTACTACTCTGCCATAAATAAGGATAAACTGGAGGCTTTTTAGGTAAATGGATATACCTCTAGACCATACTTTTAAGTGAAATAAATTGGACATGCATGTTTAAATATCGCACTGTTTCTCTTGTGTGAGAAACCAGAAGCATAAATAAGGATCAGAATGGAAGATAAATATTGGGAAGTAAGAAGGAAATTGTTCAAATGGGAATAGGAACAAGGCGGGGAGGGGAAGGGAAGGAAGGGAAAGGAAAAAAAAGAGAATAGAAGGAAAAAATGGAAATAAAGCTTCTGTAAATAAGGAGGGGAAGAAGGGTTGAAGGGAGGGAAACGGAATGGGCAAAAAGAAGAATCAAGATATGTCATGTACAGGTACAAATTCCCTATGATGAATGTGAACACTACATATATCAGAAAGTACCAAAAAATTATTTTTAAAAATTAAATTATAGTACAGGGTATAGTACAACATGTAAATATGGGGACTTGTTCAACGTGTGTTAGGAATTTCAACATGGTGGCAACAGAGCATTAAACATGGCATACTGCTCTCTAAGCATGGGGCCTTGATTGACTGCATAAGTTTCGCACCCATGAAGCTGGCACTGTCTACAGCAGTCAAGATGCCAACTGAATACACCATTGGGAGGGCTAAAGCTGATGGTCCAGACGGGGCCCGTAGGTTCACATGTTGGTTCTAGCTCTGGCTCCAACTTTCTCTGTGACCCAGGCCACTCAGAGCTGCTCAGGTCCTCATCTGCACAAGGAAGTGTTTAATGTCATCAGCTTTGCCTCTGTGACCTGGCATCAGCAGTTTCCTGTCCCCATTCTCCCTTCTCACTGCAGATCCCAGCCACAGGAGTTGGCCCAGCCTCAGCCTAAGGTGGTCAGGTTTATTGGGGAAGGGGACCAAAGGCTTCAGAGGACAGCAAGTTGCCACCACTCACCCCTCCATGCTTGTCACAGTCTAGGTTGCTCTCGGCTTCTCTTGAGACTCACCAGGCAGGGAGAGGTGTTGGTCTGTGGCCTTGGGTCCATCCCACAGGTCCAGCATTCAAGAATGACAGCACAGGTATACTGGGACCAACCACCCTATTCCCTCTATCCCTGTGACCTCTTCCAAAGATCCATCATACTCCTGCCCCTGAAAGGCTCAGGTTTCCCAAACACTCATCAGGTTAACAAGATGCCATCGTGTGCAGTCCTGAAAATATTCCAAACATTTGGGATTGCATATAATCATAGGAATTAGGAATAACACTCATGCCTGTAGGGCATTGATTTAGTAAATCATGTGCACTACCCAGGTAGTAGTACATAGGGACATTATATAGTCATTGAAAAGGTAATGGGATTGGAAAGACATTGGAAATATTTTGATATTAACTCCAGGAAGGAAAATACAAAGCTGTATTGGATATATGTTCAACCAGGTAAAATATATAGAAAATCAAGCTTGGAAAGCACAGTTGGTGAGATTTTGGTTCATTTTTCTCTTGCCTTTTGCACTCGTGTTAGCACACTTATTTTGCTGGCCACCCCTTCCTGAGGGGCAGGCCTGGATGGCTTCACTTTGCACTGTGACTCCACCCCCTTCTAGAATAACTGACTGGACTATGATTGGCTCTGCCATTCATGGGCAGCCAATCATGAACTGGTTAGAATCACCATGCCTGGAGTAATAGTGCCGTGAAAGATGATCTGCGTTGTTCAAACTCTTCTTTTGCCCTTAGAAATTTGAATTGAGGGGGCCGGTGAGATGGCTCAGCGGCTTAAGCGCCTGCCCGGCAAGTGCGAGGGCCCGAGTTCGACTCCCGGATCCCACATACAAAAAAGGGGCCGGTGATATCGCTCAGCGGCACGGGCGCCTGCTGGCGCGCGAGGTCCTGAGGTCGACCCCCCGGTACCCACAAAAAAAAAAAAAAAAAAAAGAAATTTGAATTGAGAAGCAGGTTGTCAGAGGGAGAAGCCATGTTCCAGGGACAGGGAAGCCAAGAGTAGCTCTCCCTACCTTTGTGTGCTTCAAGGCCAAGAGGAGTTTATTCTTACACCACCATTGTCCCTTGAGTCATTTGAGTGGTCCTTGCAACTGAACAGTATTATCTTGCACTTTCTAAAATTTCTGACTTTATATTACTTTATTGCTTTTAATAAACTAGAGGGCCACCCAAGAGGGGATTCTAGAGTATTCTCAGGTAACCCTACCATTTTGGGATGCTTCCTTTTTGTTGTTTTTTTTTTTCCTCCAGCACTAGGGATTGAACATAGAGCTTCACGCATGTCAGCAAGTACTCTACCACTGAACTGCATCCCCAGGAGCCCTGTCCCCTTTTTTCTTTTTGAGAGGGCTTCCCTGGCCTTGAACTCACTGCATAGTCTAGGCTGGCCTCAAACTCATGATCCTTCCACCTTAGCTTCCCAAGTGTTGAGAACACAGGCGCGTGCCACTGTGCCCAGCTTTGTGATGCTTCTCATACCCAGTCATGTACAGGTGCTACTTGGATTACAATGTTTATCCAGTAAACTTATCCGAAATTGAAAATACCATAATCGAAATACCAAAAGAGTATTTAATAGGTCTAACCTATTAAACATAGCTTGGCTTAGCCTACCTGAAACACGCTCAGAACACTTGCATTTGCCTACGGTTGGACAAACTCATCTAACACAAAGCTTATTTTACAAAAAAAAAAAAGTATGCAATATCTCACATAGTTTATTGAATACTATACTGACAGAGAATAACAGAATAGTTGCCTAGGTACAGTTTCAGAAATTGTAAAGCTGAAGCATCCTAAGTGGCACTCTTGTAAGTCTGGGACCATCTGAGTTTTAAATCAGCTTGGCCTCGTGTCTTTTCAGCAGGGCTGCAGAAAAGCTATCATTCAAGGCCATCTGGATGCTGTGCAGCCCAGGACTTCTACTCAGCACTTTGGCATCAGAGACGCCCAGCCAGGGCCTGCTAGAGATGACGTGACAGGCCAACAGGGCCTCATCCCTCTGAGAAATGTCATTTCAAGAGGCGGCACAGCATCGCTCCCTCCAACCGACCATGTCCTTAGACCGTGGTAGGAGATCGGCATTTGCACATGGGTCTCCATATTGCCTTACACAGACTCTCAGCTCATGCACGCAGACCAGAACACAGCAAGAAATACCAGCAAGAAAATAGAAGAAACTTCACAGTTTTGTAGAATTTGAAGACCAAGGAAACTGCTTTTTACATTTTTATTCTTTTAAGAAGCTAGGGATGGAACCCAAGGCCCCTGCACACTAGGCAAGTGCTCTAGCGTTGAGCCACACCCCCAAGCCTGCCAGGGGACTTTTGTTAGTGAGTCTGAGCAGATAAGAATGGTCAATTTCCTGGCCCTGGAATCCTTCAGCATTTCCCTTCCACACGCAGGCTTCTCCCCTTGAAGTCTCTGTTGCCACACACTTCCTGCTATCTCAGACTCTGGGCCAGATCTCGACTCGAAAGCAGCAGCCAAGTGGCCTTGAATGTTCTTCCTCCTAGATAAAGTACACAAATGTAGCTATGAGCGCTTGCGAACTTCCTTCTTACCTGCCCGAAATGCGGATTGCTGAGCAGAAGGTGAGCAAAACAGGGGAGGAGGAAGGTAGGAGTGGACTCTTCTGGGGATTTGGGGAAGGATGGGTGTACTGGACCTGGTGAATCAGAGAAGAGTCCACTCCTCCCTTCCTCCTCCCCTGTTTTGCTCACCTTCTGCTCAGCAATCCGCATTTCGGGCAGGTAAGATTCACCAGGTCCAGTACACCCATCCTTCCCCAAATCCCCATGTCAGGCCATTGGGAAGAGGACAGTAAGATGCAGCTGAAGGAAACCAGCTTTGGGGACCTCAAGCCTGGGCTTATATTCTAATTTCACCACTTAAAGCCCCTGTGAGCTTGGACAAATTTTTTTTACCCTTCTAAGCCTCAGTTTTCTCTCTGTGAAATGGGAATCAACCACTCTATTATGGGAAGGATGAGAAAATGGATGTTTGCAGCAAGCACCCTGAAAACATTCACCTCCTCTTACCTTAGGAAACCAGGCTGCAGCAGTCTTTCTCTCCCTCGCTTTGCGCCCCCATCATCGGAAAATGCCCACGGTTTTCTGGGGAGCTTGGTGTGGGCAGGGCAGTCACTTGAGGCCAGGCAGGCGGCCACCATTCAGACTGTCCTGTCTATGAGAAGACTATCAACAGGCAGCTCTGTCCTGGTCCAGGGCAGTGTAAGTGGCGATGGCCCTGGCTCTGTAACCAGGTTTGGAAACACGTGTCAATCCCAATTCCAACCAGATGAGGCTGGCCTGCTTCCAGTGGCCACTTTCCATCTGAGCTCTGGCAAAGGAAGCCTTGCCTGAATTCCCACTGCAGGCAGCCAGGCCTGTTTGTTCCCCAGAGTCCTTGGGTTCAGACTGACAAGTTCACCTCTCTATTCTGGAGGCTCCATTCAGAAGGCCCAGCTGTGAGTCATGGAGCCCGGCGCCACTGGGGAAGGCAAGGCGGGGGGGACGTTGGGGAGAACCCACCTGGCTGTCTCCTAGATTAACCAGACCCATCCAGTCCTCTCCCTGGCAGGCAGGGGAAAGGGCTGGGCAGAGGGGGAGGGCTGGGAGGTGCTCGGCAACCACCACAACTTGGGGCGAGACATCGGCCTCCTCCAGGGAAGAGAAACATCCCATTTATAGCAGATGGGCCAGAGGCACTTGGCCAGGGAGCCAATGACTTCTCTTTGCTGGATTAAAAATGGTGGCTGAAAAAATATATACGCCATCACTACCCAAAAAAACCCACTGGAGAATGCAGCATACCAGCAAAGAGTCACAGAAGGAAAGGAAAGCCAAATGTTTTGAGTTTAGCTATTAAGCATAGTTTCCAGCGAGTGTACTCATGTCTTGAAATGAAACAGATGAAAGCAACATGTGTCAATGGTTGTAGGAAGGCAATAATGTCATCAACAGGAAATAAAGAAATTGAACACTGAAGCCTCAGCCCAGAACTTAACTCTTCTCCTGCCTTGGTCCCCAAAGCCTTCTGCTTGGAAGACTGAGAAAGCTTCCTCCACGACTGGGTCTCTGTCCCTCTAAACCTGTTCCAGAGCCCTCAGGGAGCTCCCCTGCGAGGATCCTGAGGCCTGAGAAGGACTGGCTGTCTTTCTACAAGGATGAAGCCAAAGGAAAGAAGGAGCCTTCAAGCTCTGGGTCAGCTGAAGAGAAAGCTGCAGTCTCTCTCTCTACGAAGAGGCTACAAAGCCTTGGCTGTGGGACCATAGTTCAGAGTTCTGGCAAGGGCAGTGCCGGCTGCTGGCAGGGACAGCAAAGCCAAGGCCAATGAGCTGGCGCTATGAGGGCGTGTGGCGCCATCAGGGAGTCCCGCAGGCTCTGGGAGGCATCGAGGGCTGCTGGAGGCCAGGGCTGCAGATGGAGCAGGCCAGCGTCTGGAAGATGCCTCCTTCCTGAAACCCCCAACCCAGGGCATAATAAAGAGAGCATGCACCTGACCCTCTGGCCACCCCAGGGAACCATAGAAAGGATGGTGACCCTGGGCCTAGGCAAGTGTGGCTGATGCGCCCCAGCCTGCTGAGCAGCCAGAAGGGCTCCTTAAGGCAGTCTTGCTGCTTTCGTCTCTGATGAAGCTGCACTATTCAGGTTCGGGGATGCCTGTCTCACTGTTGACTTTATACATCAAATGCAAGTGATATATAAAATCTAAATATCAAATAGATAAAACAGACAATGGGCAGCTTAAATGGTGATGGCCCCCATGGAACAAGAACTTTTTTTCAGCAGACCTTGATCCCAGATCGAAGTAGAGGTGCTTTGGTATTCCCTCAAAAAGATATGTACTTGTGTTTCTTAAATCTGTGTGTATTAGTCAGCTTGGAATGCCCAAGCAAAATGTCACAGACGGGGTAGATTAAAGAGGAGGAATTGATTTCCTAGTTCCAGAGGTGGAGAAGTCCAAGATCAAGGTGCAGGTGCACTTAGTTCCTGGTGAGGATTCTCTTCCCAGCTTGAAGAAGGCCATCTCCTGTCCTTACGTGGTGGGGAGAGAGAGAGCTGTCTTTCTGATGTCTTCTCTTCTCCCATCACATGGGGCCCGCCCTCATGTCCTCATCAAGTCTAAATACCTCCCAAAGGTCCTGTCTCCGAATATTGGGGGTTAGCTCAACATATGAATATGGGGGACACAATTCACTCCCATAGCATCATGTAGGGAGCTCCTCAAGAAGCATCCCCTGGTCTGATCATACCTGGAAGGGCATCTGGTATATGCCATAGGAACAAGGCAGGGTCAGCGGGGGTCAGGCATGGCCTACGACCTCCAGGAACTCCCACTGTGCAATAAATAAACACAGAAACAAGCAACATAACAATAGTGGGGCCAAAGCGGAGCTGTACCCAGGGTGCTGGGAGAGTGAGGGGGGCACTGTGCAAAGGCTTAGAAGCTAGAGACACAGTTGGGAGGGGAGACAGCACCCACAAAGCTGTCACAAAGCTGTGCCTTAGGTACTAGCACCCAAGGCCCAAGGCAAGGCGGTGGAGGTTGGCATGACCAGGTCAGGGTGGAACCCAATCCTCTGCTAGGAATATGACCTCGTCTTTACAGATAAATTATTTTCAACTGGGTAGTTGTGGAGCTATATAATCCAGCCTGTTTTTGAGAAAGCTCCCTATTGTGGGAGTGATGGGGCTGGTTTTAATGAGGGGTAGGATTGAGGAAGCAGGAACCCCAGGGGAGCCCATTATGCTAATCTACAAGATTGTATTTGTTTAGAAATTCACATCTTATTTCAACAACCATTTCACACTGGGTTCCCCCAGAAACTGACCCTGAGATGGGAATTCCTATGAATCTTAGGAAATTAGTCTCAGGAGGCAACCACAAAGGGAGTGAGGGAGTGGAAGGGAAGGAAGTCCAGGGAGGGCATGAGAGCCCACAGAGGATACCTTGGTTCAACAGATGGGCAAATCTGGAAACAGAGCAAGTCACCTCTCAGCATCCTCCCAGCTTGGGGACAAGGAACTCAAGGATTTATTCCTTAGCACCTGTCAGTTACTGGTTATTGGGCTGTGGGAATGTGACAGGGCACACAGATACTTGGTGTGCTCAAAGTTGCAGGCAAAGCAGGTTCTAGCAGCTTCTACCAGAGATGCAGGAGGGAAAGTCAAGAGTGAGGCATGAAGAAGCCGGTGCCAAGCGTAGTATGAGGGGGTCGAAGAACAGAGCCCCCAGGGAACCTGCTTCCATTATGAAACTGCTCAGGGACTGCCAGGGCTTTCCATGAGTACCCATCTCAGCCAGGCCCGGCTAAGAGTTGGCGCTGGGGAAGAACTTGTATGACCTCATGAGCGATCCGTGAACCACATCGGTGGCCACAACAGGACTTTGCAGGAAGAGTCACGGCTCATCCAAGGGCTGCCACTGACTTGTGAAATGCACTTGGGGCAAGGTCAAGTCCCCATCCATCAGTGACTCAGTGCCTTCTGTCTCTAAGAACAGGATGACTCCACCTGTCCTACTCATCTCTATGACTGTTATAAGGATAAAAGTAGGATTCTAGCCTGGGCAAGTTCTCCAAGAGTGTTCAAGGCACATTGTAAAGCCACAGCATACCCTGCTTCCTAATGATGAGTAATGTCAGACAAGGTCAAGCAGGAAGGGAAGTGACATTTACTGAACATCCCCTGCAAGTCGATGACCGCCCTTGCAGGCTGCAAACAAATGACGAGTAGCCGTGCAGCCTAGAACTTTGACCCCCATGGCCTGTATTGACAGAAACCATGGGCTGTCATTACAACTACAGATATCACTAAGCCATGTGATCTCCGCCCAATATGCAATTAATCACTGTACATTTGAGTTACCTCTTCAGACTGGAGGATAAATAGAGATCAAAGCTGGCCATTTGATGAGACTTCCTCAGACCTTTAGCCAGGCCCAGCGCCAGCTCTCTCCCTGCCTGCCCTTGTGAGCCAGCCAGGCACACTCAGCATATCAAATTGAAGTCCTGCCCCCTTCCAAGACCAGGCCAGCTGTCCAAGAGCTCCCGAGCCATTCAGCCCCAAGGTAAACCTCTCCCTTGTAATAATGGAGGAAGCTGCCAAATTTCTCTTGGAAAATCAACACCATGGATGATGAGGCATAAAGGATCCCTTCCCCTCTTCCAGTAGAAACACAGGCAGAATATCTCTCTGCAAAACTCAAATGTGTGCCCCAGCCACATTTACAAAGGTACTTATTCTTTGAGGATCTTTAGAGCTGCAGGAAAAAAAAAATCAAAACTCCGACTTTAAGCCCAAACTGCCTGGGGAGCCTGCGTAGCCTCTGCCAACTTCTCCACTCGGCCTTGAGCCTTGTCTCCCTGCGGGAACCCTGGGCAAGTGGACCATGCCCCATGGCTTGCTCCAAGGTGGCCAGACTCTCCTGGGACCAGAATCTATTTTGAAGTCCTCATCCTGTTGGACAAAAAGAAAGCCTCTCCCTACAGCTTTAGACCCAAAGCCCCTACAGAGCAGGATTCGTTCACCTCTTCATTCTCAGAATTTCATGCAGGTGGGAGCCCTGGCAGATTCCCTTGGTACCTGACTAGCAAGTGGCTGTATCTCGCCACACACCTCTGGAGCAACTGAGGACCTGAAGGCCACAGGACCTTCCCAAGCTGAGTCGATCAGTAATGGCAGAATGTGGACTTGAACGCACTGCTGTTTGACTTCAAAGTCTGGACTTCCTCCAGCACACTGCACGTGCCTCTGAACTAAGACATCTGGGTTACAGCGTCCTAAAAATCAAAGGTTGGCGATACTCACATTCCCGGCATCCAGTTGCACACATGGCCAAGTTCTGTCCCAGAGCCAAGTACTCACAACCCTGACCTCAAACACTTCTTTGCTGACAAGGGGTTCTGGGTAAGAGCGTGCAGAAGGCTCGTGTGCATGAAGCTCTCGGGGTGAGGACAGACCATGCTGAGCGTGTTTCCAGGGACCCCAAGTTCTCTCTTCTCTGAGTACGTAGGCTGCAGTGCTTAATATCCAAATTAGCAATGCATTTTTCACAATTTGGATTTGATTCTGGAATAAACATACCACTGTCCCCTACCAGGCTACGCTGAATATCTATCATGAGCTTCCCAGAGCAGACAAAATACAACTGACCAAGGAACCCTCGCTGGCATTCTTTGGAAGGTGCACAGCGTGTACGTGATTGAGGAGGGTCTGTTTTGGCCTGTGTATGCACAGCTGAAAAGTACAAGTCATTCAGGGGACACTGTGATCTCCGGCCATCCAGGCACAGTTGGTCATATTGTTCTTTTCTGAGCGTAAAAAAAAAAGGAAAAGAAGAAAAGGAAAAGACTGGAAGTGAAGCTTAACCCACTGATTAGGTCACAGATTTTAAAAGGCGCTAAAACCCAGTGGCTGCTGGCTCCCCAAGGCAGGCATTCTGCAAAGGGCTGGCAGCTGCGGACAAGCAGGCCACTGCAGGAGAGGTGGCACCGATGCCCCATCCTCCCGCCTGAGGCCCAAATGTGTGGTTCCACTCCAGGGCTTTGGACTGTGACTCGAGATGCAGCAAACTCTTCTGCCAGGGCAGCAGTCGTTTATACTTCTTGAGAGGTTTGTACAAGGAATGGGAGTGAGTACTGGAGGTGGATGGGGCCATATAGTAAGGTGGTCTTCTCAGGTCCCTTGCAACCTACCTTTCCAAGAGCTGGGTACAGCCCTGTGCACTCTGCATGTTTTCAGGGAGCATTTATGCAGTCTTGCTCAGAGTCGGACACTATGGTAGCCCTGGTGGCCCAGGGTACTTTTCCTGGTCTTCTGAGGACTCAGGCAGCTTCCCTCAAAAGCCTGGAGGTGCAGGGCTGGTGGGGCAGAGAGAGTGCTGGCAGTGGTGAAACTACTCTAGGAAGTGCCCCCCAGCTCTGACTGGACAGGGGCAGGAAGGTGGTCAGAGAGCTCTGTCTCCACCCCCCCCCCCCCAGTCTGCAGAGGGAGGCTACAGTGGGCCTGGGCAGCTGTTCAAGTGTAGATCCATTTCAAAGGCCTTTTGTTAAACTTCTAAGGGCCAAAAGGACTGCTCAAAGCCCGAAGCCATGCACTGGGAAGGCCTGGCAATTCCAGTGACCTGGAAGGCTATCAAGCTCCCTTCAGCCAGAGCTGGGCAATCAGCACAATAAATCAGGGGACAGGTCCCAAGGGATATAGTGGCCAAGAGGAGGCTGGCTCTCACCTTTGGATTTACTGAAGGGCCACATGCAGGTGTGCAGAGAGGGAAGGGAACTGGAAGGCTTTGGAAAGATGTTCACCAAGATGTTGCCACGGTTATGTTAGCATTGGGTCTCCCCAGGTACCATTTTCTAATTTAATTTTTTTAAATTTTTTTTTTTTCCTTTATGTGGGTACCGGGAACCGAACTCAGGACCTCGCGCTTGCCGAGCACGCACTTACGTCGCTGAGCTATATCACTGGCCCCCATTTTCTAATTTAATGTGGTCTTCTTTCTCCTTTCTCCCCAAGGGTTGTCTGCTCCTCCAGCATTTGAGGTGAGAGTCGGAGCTCAGCCTGGGGTCATGGTTCTGCTTCTACTAATTCACTAGTGATTTGAGGGTGAGTCATTTATCTGTTTGAAATGCTATTTTCTCATTCATAAAATAAAGATGTTGGCCAAGTTGCCAGGCTTGCTTCCCTCCGATGGGCACTGAGGGCATCTCAGAAGGTGCAAGAAGGGTGGAAAGGCCTAGGCGGAGACTCTCTGAGGGTTCAAGCACTGTTCCTACTACTTCTCACCTTCAGACCAGAGCAGGGTGGACATGGACTCCTCTGTTGCCCAGATCCTCCCAGCCTTCTCTGCAGAGCCTGCCCTGGGAGCCTCAGTGAAGACCTAGGCCAGTTGGCTCCAGGGAAGAAGGGAGAGAAGGAAGGAAAGAAGAAAGGAAGGGAGCTAGGTTGGTTTTTCTTCTCCCTCCAAACCTTGTGCTTTGTGAGTGTCTTTACTGGACTTAATTCTTGATTGCCATTGTGAAGGGGCCGGGCCCAGTGGACTTTGATCTACCTCATTGGAGGTTCTGGGGTCTGTGGTTTGGCAGAGAAGTTTGGGGTTAGCGGCAATCTCTGCCATCCGCAAGAGAGAAGCGCTCAGGCCCAGATTGCTGTCAGGTTCCCCGGCCGGCAGGGCAGAGTGTTACCTGGAGCTTTGAAGCTCATAATGACTCCAGACCGGCTTCTCAAGTCAGCGGCTACAAATGTTAATAAAATTAAAGCCACCTGAGAGTTCAGCTTGGTGATCCTTTGAAAGCAAGTCTGTGATGGGTTATTACCCTCAATTACCTAGTTGTCCACTCTCTTAGCTTGGGGTTAAACTCTTAACTCTTCCCTTTGAAGTCATTATCCTTTTATCTATGACTGGACCTAGGAATTTCAGGACAATAATCAATGGAAACTTCATAAGAATAGAAGAGCCAAGGAGGGGGAAATGTGTGAATATCCCTTTAACTGTTGGCCTGACTCTAGGCAGATGGGGGATGGGGCAGAAAGGAGACCGTGTCCCCAACTTTTAGGAAAAATGGAAAGGAGGGGGGAGCGGCGATAACAAGACAGCAAGTGATTTTCAGATCCTCTGGAAAATAAAGAGAACGCGATAATTTGGGGCCCCGATCGGAGAGGTGCGGCCTTCATCAAGGGAAAAGAGAAAGTAATGAAGCAAAAAGACACAATTAAAGAATGGGTTTAATTAGGGCTTTGATGTCTGACGTGGTGCATGACACTTAAAGGGGGAAGGGGACTCAGTACTCATGCTCCAGGAAATGGCTTGTTAAAAAGATCTGTTCCCCAAAGAGGCCGTCGGAGAGAGGGGCCGCTTTCATCCTGGCTTCTCCCACCAGAAAGCAAAGTCAGTCTCCCGCGTGGGTCTTCTCTATCGGGAGGAAAAACATCACAACTTTCTCTGCAAAAGTCTGGGTTCCCGGAGGCAGCGGCTCTTTCTGGATCATTAGGCTGCCTGCCTCTCTGTATTTAAAAAGAGAGGAGAGAGGAAAAATGGGAAGAAAAAAACCTGTGTGTGTTCGCGCGCGCGCATATGCGTGTGCACACGCGCGCGCTAACGTTGGAGATGTGTGTTTCGCTTCTCCTTTTCATTTAATCCCATTTGGAACGCTTGTCTACACAGAGAAGATGAAAACAGCAGGGGAAGAGCCTGTCTCCGCAGCTCCAGGGGCGCTGGAAAGCGCAAGGGGCGAGCTCCGTACCGAGGCACAGCCCGGCCGGTTTCCGAGGCGAGCGGGCCGCGCGAGCCGCGCCGCCCCCCGCCCCGCGGCCGCGCCTGTGCGCCCGCCCGACACGCGCGCACGCGCCGCCAGCGGAGGGCCTGAAAGCTCGCGTTCTGCCCTCGTAACAACTCCCCCACTCCTCATTAAAAAAAGAAAGAATAAAATAAAAGCTCCCTTTATTGCGCACAACATCTGGAAAGCTCCCTTCTCCGTCTGCTAGGCCCTGACAGTGTTTTCAGCCACAAAGCCAAAGTCTCCTTCTGCAGGGGCCGCGGGGTTGCGGGAAGCCTGGGAGGGGATCAGACAGGGCTGCCCTCCGCCTGCTGCAGGTGAAAGCTCAGAACCCAAAGCCCAGGCCCCGGGGCCTGCGGCCTGGCTGGGCGTCCTGGTGCTGCCAGTTGAAGGGAGGTCCTTGAACGCTGCGGACAAAGGCAGTGGTCGCACATTCCCCCGTTTCTGGGGGATAACTCGAGTCAGACCCTGCCTCCAGCGCCAGGGACAGGCTGCTTTGACACCCCAACTCGGACGCTTAGGATTCAATTGGAAATGAGCCTTTTGGGTTTTTATTTCCAAACGCCTCTGTCTTTTTTTTTTTTTTTTTTCTTTTCTCTTATTTATCCTCACACTCAGCTAGGGGGGAATGGAAAGGGAGCAGATTTTAAAAAGTAGAGTGGTTCATGTGAAAAGATCAAAATGTTTCTCATACTTTCTCCAAAGGCCTAGGGCTCTTTTCTCCCAGGGACTGAACTTTTTCTCTGAGAAAGTAATCCTTTAAAGCCTCAGCCCTCATTTCTTTTAGGTCACTCTTCCATTTCTTGGATTTGAAGGCACCAGAGGGGTCACAGATGTGGGCATGCCACTCAAAATGAGCCATGAGGCTCACCGTCCTGCTGTTTTGGGGATGAGGATTAGAGCTGAGAGCGGCGGTGGGGGGTAGGCTATCCTTGTCATCCTGCTCCAGCCAACGAAGAGCTACAGAAATGCAGGGCGGCTTGGCTTGGGCCACTGTTAGGGGTGGTGGATGGATGTTTCTGGCGGTGATGACCTCTATCCCATGTGACACGTAGATGTACGCACAACTATAGGTGAGCAAAAAGTACTGAACAGTCTAGGATGCTACATGTCCCAATTAACGTGAAGGTTAAAGTTAGCTGCCCAAAAAGCAAACTTCTTTGAATCAAATTTCATTATAGTAGATACATAAAAGCTGCTTTATAATATGATTTGTGTGGACCAGGGAGAAACTTCTACTTGGACTGCAGGGTTTCATTTGCTTGCCTGCCAGAAGTCCAACTGCTCCAATAGTCTTCTGGGAAGAAATGAGAGATTTCAAAAGCACCGAAAGCCTGAATCGGCCCCCATTAGGAATAATCATAATCCTTCCTCACATAAGGCTTTTCCATTTTATGGTGGTTTTCTGATCTTTGCACATTGGAAAAAAAGATGCTTGGGGATGTTTATAGTAGGAGGGGGAAAACCAGTTTGGAGGGAACAGCTTTTAAAAAGTTTTCAAATATCCTGGGTTATTCCAAAATACTCCTGAGAATGTTTCAGTGTTTTCTCCTCATAAAAGGAAGATACTATATGAAGTATACTTTTTAATTATTGGTCCAGGAAAGTCTAATCCTGGCTTCTGATATGTAATTATGCTGGATGGGGCTGGGCAGTAAGCCAGGTGGGGGACTGGGCTGGCAGGGCCCAGGAATCCAACAGGGAGACCTTGAACATTTTTGGGTAGGCAGGGCCAGGGACTGGCTTCACTCTTGAGCACCACTTATATTCCCCTTTAGGTATGTCAGTATTTCCCCTTTACATATTGGGTATTTTTGCTTTTTTGTTTATGTGACAAACATTTCTCCCGCTGGAGAAAATTGATGTTAATTACCAAGTGAAACTAACCCTGAATTTACCGAGAGAGTTCTCAGCAAGAAACTGCAGACCGGAAAGAAGTCTCTTCAGGAACCAAGTCAAAGGCTTTCTTTCATGTTGCTTTCAGAGAGGAAGGCTTCGTGTGATGAGAGCAGGTGTCAGGAACAGGCTTCTATTCAGGGTGGCTTTGCTGGAGGCATGTAAGGGCCCCAAGCCAGGGACGTTTCTCCTTAATAAGCCTCCGCCAGTCTCTGGCCTCAGAGCGGAAACAGCCCCCAGGTCAGCATTCACAGGATGGGTGGATGGATGGATGGATGGATGGATGGATGGGTGAATGGATGGACCACCTTCCTTGGCTGCCCAGTCTCACACTGGAAGGGAAGAGGGGAGGGTGGACGCGTGTGTACGCGTGCATGTGTAAGTGGGGGGGACCATTCTCCTGGGAGCGGGGGTCGATCCACAACACTTTTCACTCTTGCAGAAATAAAGAATGAACTGAAGAGTCACAGGCCCTGTGGCGTATCACACCTAAGCACCCCAACTTACCTGGCCTGGTGGAGTGTCCTACTAAGTGTAGCCTGAGACTGTACTTTATTCTGTCATATATTGACTGAAATGACTTTCCTGGGACAAGTTACTCAATCCTGCTACGTCTTGATTTCCTAGTCTGTAAAATGAAGGACAACTCCTGTCTTGAATTCTGATTCTTAGAGATGGTGTACTGTCTGTGGCACATTGTATCAGGGATCCAGTATACTCATTTTTTCCAGGAGTTCTGTGGGAACTAGACAGGTCAGAATGGACTTCCTTTAGCCCGCAAGGCTGCAGGCTCTGAGAGCTGGAGCCAGAACTGCCTCTTACTGTGTAGCCTCAGGTTCTAGCACACTGCCAGGAGCATGAGAGCTCAGAGGCAAGGCTGTGGTTTCTGTCAGGGACCATTAAAGAATTGCTTTTGGCCACAAGAAGGTGGTGGGGGATGGGGAGTGGGAACCTGAGCAGCCTTCCTTTCACAAAGCATTATCTATTAGGACTGTTAAAACGGATCCTTGGGTAGTTTTCTTGAACAAAAGTGGCACACGCTGGGTTTGTTTAAGTACATATTAAACAGGGACACCTACTGGTTGAGTTTGGAAATGCAACCCAATTCTATTAGACATTGCCAGAAATTAGCCCAAAGGAAGAGGAAGAGGAAGAGTTAAGAGGCTCCTTGACCCTCGAATCAACAGAATAGGAGATGAAGGTGAAACAATATTTCAACTTAGAAAGAGTCAGATGCTACCAGGTTCTCCACCTGCCGTACGTGGACAGCCAAGCACTCCCCTTGTGCGGCAGATCCTGCTTCCGGTGAGATCTGGTCCTAAGTAGCTCTGCTTGTGCTGCAGCGGCGATGAATGCGCCTCCATCTGCTCTAACCAGCTAGTCCGGACCCCGCGTCCCATCGTAAACGTGTGAAATGACCGGTGAGAGCGTGATCTCTAATGGCTCAGGTTAAATAGGACGTCCCCAGCGGGGTTCAAAACCACAGCTTTGCCATATGCTCCAGTAGAGAGAACTAATCACAGACGTTCCCTTCCCCCAGGAGGCAGTGACTGACCTCGCCATAGGCGCCTGTGGGAAACCAGAGTGACCTCGCTGGGGCCCGTGTGCTTCGTGCCCTGCCCTTAGCCTCAGCCCGGGAGGAGTGGCTGTGCAGAGAACCTGATGCGGCTGGGTGTGTACTTATTTCCACTCTCGGTTACCAGGTCCCTACTATGTTTTGGGTGCTGGGGTAAGGGCTGAAGCCCTACTAGAGTAGCGTGAAGGAGGTGCTGGGAGGAGATGCATCTATTACCAAGCTCACTTTGGGGCAGGGCCGTTTGAGCAGTTCAGCGGTACTTGCTATCACTGGCTAACGGTGTGGCCTTAGCCGGGCCATTTACATTCTCTGTCAATTAGTTTAGTCTTCCGTAAAGTGAGGGCATTGGACTAGATCATTTCCAAAGCTCCTTTCAGCAAAGATATTCTAGGCATTCTGATCCATGTGGAAAAGAAGAGGTAATTGCCATCGCTCTTTATAAACACAGCACTGCTAAAGAGTGGTAATCAATTTCCTCACTGTCTGTCACAATCATGTTCTGCCACATCATGTCCCTGCACACACCGATGCCTTCCCCTATCAAAAGCCTGACTCCTCTCTTCTGAGTGCTCATCGCTGTTGGTGCCAGCCACTCCTGGCAGGCTCCTTATTAGAACTGCCAACGCGCTAAGGCCTTGAACCAGGCCTGTCCCCCGACGCAAAGGGAAACCAGTCAGCGACATGACAGCACATCCAGCCTCCTCTGAGCACCTCCCGAAGGGAAGGAGGAAGTCGGGCCATCCGAGGTGGAAGAAGAAAGAGAGGCAGAGTGCTTTTTCTAGAACAGCTGCGTTGATGGTACAGTGGCAACTTTTCCCTGAATTCCTTGCCTTTGCAGGGCTTCTGATAGTCACCCCATGTCACCTGACTGCTTGCCTAACACCTGGGAGACTTTCTGGGCACTGATGAATGGCATACGTTTCTATATCTTCGGAGAAGATTATCAGGCATGAGCCCTAACATTTGACATTTTGGTAATTATTATTTTGCTTCTCCATTGAAATGGAAATGTCTTCCCTCCTACCCTGTTTTACTGGAGTCGCATAGGGTAGGTCTTCTGTTGTTCAAAAAAAGAGAGACAGTTTGGAACAGTTTGAAATATCTTTAAAGGAACAGTCAAATCATCCATTCAACTAAATAGGAGTCAACTCCCCTAGAAATAACTTCCAAAAACTTCTTTGGAGTGTGACATTTTCAAAGCAAAATTCTTTTCTTTTTTCAAAATACCACAAGCAATGCATTGAGTTCAGGGAATACTGCCTGCCAAACTTCAATTTTATATTTAACCTTTCTTCTTTTTTAACGTCTTGCAAAAACATGCTTGAAACTCTTCAAAAACCTTTTCAGCTTGAAAGTTTGGGGAAAAGTCTTAACGGATGAAACCCTCAGTTCTTAGCTTCCCTGTGTCTTTCCTACCCCCTCGTTTGGTGAAGGAGAAAACTTATTATTGTCTGTTCACCATAGTTAACTCTAAGCAGCCTGGGAAAGGCCAGGCATTTGCCTCTGGCTGTTGACTGTAATGTCCACACTACCTGAATCGCTCCCTAATCAAGTCCCAATGAAGCCATAGGTTCTTGGGCCATTAAAAGTGAGAAACCGCTAAGTGGTGGTTATGATGGAAACATGCCTTGAACACCACCCTCTGCTCCTGGGTCAGGACAAGTAAATGTTGCGTAGTAAAGTTCTGCCGAAGAAATCAAAACCGTATCTGTAAAGTGGAACTAGTGGCTACTCTAGGAGTTGAACTTTTAAAAAGGAGTTGATAAAATACGTGTTAGAACAGGAAAATTGGACTAGTGGTGGTGTTTTGGGTATGATATGCTTTGGGCCGAAAGAGAAATCATCTTGTTTTATTTTTCCTGAGGCCCAGAAAAGCACCCTCAGTCCAAACAGCAGCCCCCTAATCTTATTTTCTTTTTCTCCAGCATGTATTTTATTAACCCATTTTCTCATTTACCCACTCTGAATAGCTCGGTGGGTAGCATCCTTCTTAGAAAGTGAAAACCTCCTTAGAGATGCTGTGTAAGAGCAGAAATGCACACAAACCCCCAGCCCCAGTGCAGGAAAGAAAAGCCCCTTCTGTAATCCTGTCTGGTGAATCCGCACATTGTATTTCAGCTTGCCAGAAGTGCGTGGGCCTGATTAAAACACGGCCCGTCAAGGAATGCAGCTGGCAACAGGCGGGCAGCTTGCGAAGTGAGTAATATCGAGGTGGGGATAAAAAGTAGTCCTTCCGATCTAGTGCTCAAGGCAAAGGTTTCCCACAACCCTGCCACCTGGCGACAGGCTACTGTCCTCAAACACAATGGGCCAGAGAGACTGGTGCCTTGGAGGTGTGAGTGTGTAGCATGCATTGGAGCCTGCACTGGAGGAACACGGCCATGGGTGAGAACCTGCCAGGTGACCAGAGCTTGCTGCTCAGCTGTGCTACCATCTTGATTTAAGGGCATGGACAGCCATTTCCCTCTCAGAGCCAAGGTATGGGGGTGGTCCTGGTTGAACCTGCTGTACCAGGGAAGAAGTGGTGAAGCATTCTAGGCCAGTGCCCACTTCTCAGCCCTTTGGGATAAAGATGCATCCATAATGTCCCAACTTCCAAGAAAGAGATTTAAGGTAGGGGATATTTATGCTTCCCCCCAGTTTCCCATTCTGACTCCTGGAAAAATCTGCCCAAGATTCTCTGCAAACTCAGGTGGAGGTTGGAGAAGAGCTTTAAGAAAGTGAGCTGATTCGATCCAATAGCCTCTGAGTATCTAGGACACACGCCAGTCCGTGCGGGAGCTGGATGACGCGACAGGCACCCTGTCGTTCCTGACCAGAAAGTGCAAATTCAGACCACCATCAACCACCCCACGCATTTATCAGAGTGCTTTCATTTTAAAAACCATCCATACCACGTGTTGGCAAGGATGTAAAGCAATGGAAACTCACAATACATTTTTGGTAGGGATGTACGTTGGTTCAACCACTTTGGAAAATTGTTTAGCAATATTTACTGAAGCTAAACATACATCCATCTCATGTCCCAGTAATTCAACTCCTGGTACATATGTAGGGGAAATGATGGCACACGTTCACCAAAAGACATATACAATAATATTCATAATTGCCCCAAACTAGAAACAATATCAAATATCAATTAGTGGATGACTAGATAAATAAATTGTCAATATCTATACAATGGGCTACCACACAACAATAAAAATTAATGGGCTACTAGTACAAACAATGATGTAGCTAAAACTCACAGGTATTATGTTGGACAAGAGGATATATTGTATGGTTCTATTTATATCAAGTGCAAGAACAGGTAAAATTAACATTGGCTAGGCAGACCAGGGATTGCAGATGGTGGGCACTGAGTGGGAGGGGGCACAAAAAAGAAACTTCGAGGGTGATGGAAGAGTTTTATTTACATCTTGATCTGGTGATGATTACATAGATATAAACATTTTGTGCTCTAAAGAGCATGCAGATTATACCTTAAAAAACTAAACAAACAAAACAAAAATTCCCAAAACTTTTTTATTCAGTATTAGGGATTGAACCTTGGGCCTTGCCTATGCTAGGCAAGTGTTCTACCACTGAGCTACACTCCAGCCCTTTTTATTTTATATTGAGACAGACTCTAAGTTGCCCAGGCTGACCTCAAATTTGGGATCCTCCTTCCTCAGCTTCCTGAGCAGCTAGGATTAAAGCAGCATTCCAAACATTTTAACTTTTCTTACATATTTCCTTGGTTTCTTCACCAGACCATAAATTCTTCAGTACAGAACTATGTCTTACACTAACAAATATCTATTAATAAAAACAAAACAAGATTTGATAAAATTGCAGAGAACTAAATACACACACGTATCTCGCCAAGCCTGGAGCAGGAGCAGTCAGGAATGTGGAGAGGGGAGCAGGAGTCAGGAGGTCGTTTCTGGAACAACCTCGAAGGACGCTGACATCTGCTCCTTCCAGCATTTTATAGGTCAATACTGTCTCCTGGCCCGGTGTTTCTGCTTAGAAATCAGACTGCCTGCCTGCCTGCCCGCCTGCCTGCCATTTTTTTTTTTTTTTCTTTCTGTACTGGTGATTGAACCCAGGGTTATCTCACTGAGCTACTTCCCCAGCCATTTTAGTTATTTTCTTTTGAGACAGCGTCCCGATAAATTGCCCAGGTGAAACTCAAATTGCAATCCCCGTCTCAGCCCCCTCCACGTTGGGATTATAGGCATGCACTGCACACTCGGTTTAAGATTTTCTTGTTATGTCTGGTTTTCAACAGTCTATGATGAGCTGGGCATGGTGGCAGACACCTGCAATCCCAGCACTTAGGAGGCTGAGGCAGAAGGATCACTGAGAGGTTGAGGCCAGCGTGGGCTACATAGTGAGTTCAAGGCCTGCCCAAACTGCGTAGTCTCAAAAAAACCAAACCAAACCAAAACCAAAACAGCCTATGATGCCTCTTGGTGTGGCTTTCTTGGTAGTACTTACTATTCTGTTTGGGATTTACTGAACTTTGATCTGTAAATTGACAGTTTTCTTTAAATTTAGTAAAATTTCAGCCATCATCTCTTGAAATGTCTTTCCATCCTCATTCTCCTGTCCTTGTTAGAGTCTAACTGCAAGTGTGTTTAACCTGTGTTACTGCTCTAGAAATTATAGAGGCTGTCTTCCTTTCTTGCAATGTATTTTCTGTTTTCTTCAAGTTGAGCGTTCTCTATTAATCTGTTTTCTAGTTTACTGACTTTTATTTACAATCTCCAATCTTTTATCAAGCCTACCTAGTGAAATTTTTATTTCAGATATAGCTTTCAATTCTGGAATTTGTTTAAAAAATTTTTTTTCTATTTCTCTTCTGAAATTGTCTTTTTTTGTGTGTATGTGTTACTGGGGATTGAACCCAGGTCCTTCACACTGAGCTACATTCCTAGCTCTTATTTATTTATTTATTTATTTATTTATTTATTGGAGACGGACTCACTATGTAGTTCAGGCTGGCCTTGAACTCACTATGTAGCCCATGCTGGCCTTGGACTCATGGTGATCCTCCTGCCTCAGCCTCCCGAGTGCTGGGATTACAGGCATGCTGGATCTCAACACAGTCTTAATGGTCTTTATCTTCTGATCTTTTATACTATTCACATCC
Organism: Erethizon dorsatum; assembly: GCA_028451465.1. Lineage (NCBI taxonomy): Eukaryota > Metazoa > Chordata > Mammalia > Rodentia > Erethizontidae > Erethizon > Erethizon dorsatum. The sequence continues at coordinate 14,730,070 of CM051826.1, forward strand.
TCTCTTCATCCCCAAAAATAAGAAAGATTGTGGTGTGAAGGCAGTTCTTACGCCTTACAGCATGTAGGGTATGGGCCTATTTCTGTGTGTATGTGGAGTTGGTTGTGGCCACAAGGAAAACAGCATCCAAGGAGATGGCTGGGCACACTGCGATTTGAAGTTTCCCTAAGCATCTGAGGGCACTGGGTCGGCACCAGGGCTATGCATGGCCGAGCCCACAACATCTATTCTGAGCCCTGGGGCCAAGGAAGCAGCCTGTGCAACACAAATGGCCAGCAAATGTTGACTTGACCTGAATCCTGGTTCATGTCCCTGCTCTCAGAAAGCTCATAAAATAGCCACGCATACAGGTGCATGCCTGAAATCCCAGCACTTTGGGAGGCTGAGGCAGGAGGGTCACAAGTTCGAGTTCCACCGGGACAACTGAGTGACTAAGTGAAACCTTGTCTCAAGATAAAAAATTAAAAAAGGGACTGGAAATGTAGCTCAGTAGCACAGTGCCTCTGGGTTTGGTTTTCAGGACCACAAAAACAAAACAAAACAAAACAAAATGCTCATAAAACAACAGCAAGAATATTTCATCCAGAAACACAACCAGCACAGGCACATCCGGCCTGAGGCCCATGGCTGCTTGCTCTTTTTTCCCACTGGGTACTGGGGATTGAATCTAGAGTCTTCCCATGGAGCGACAGCTCCAGCCCTTTTTTTATTTTTTATTTTGAGACAGGGCCTTCCTAAGTCACTAAGTTGCTCAGGCTGGGCTCAAACTTGTCATCCTTCTGCCTCAGCCACCCAGAGTACGCACCACCACATCCAGTTTGCTTGCCCTCTTTTTTTACTTTTAAAGTTGTAATAAAAAACAGAAAGTTTTATTACTTTTTTTTTTTTTTTTGACAGTATCTCACTATGTAGTCCAGGATGGCCTTGAACTCTCAATCCTCCTGCCTCAGCCTCCCAAGTGCTAGGATTACAGGTATGTGCTGGTGAAGTTTTAATTTATATACCTACCTATATTACATATTTTATGGGTGTCCCGGACAATTCCTCTTCATGCAGTGCAGCCCAGGCAAGCCATAAGTTTGGACACCTGTGGCTGGCAAATAATTCAGCCCCAGATGAAAACAGCTATGTAGCCTGGGCGTTAAAAGCTGCACCTCGTCTTGGATCCTTGCTTGCTGGTGGTGTGATAGTTGGGAAGCCTCTTCCTGCAATGTGCCCTCAGTTTCCCCACCTCCGCCTCCAAATGGCCAAGGGTCTGGCCGTAGGACCGAGAACACTTGCTGTGGTCACGAGCGCCGTCACCATGATGAACATGAGCGTGCTGTGGTTACAGAGAGCACAGGGGCCTTGTGGCACTTTTCCTCCCAGGGGCCCTGAGTTGAGCTCAGAGGGGCACAGTGACCCTGACCTGGGTCAGCTCCCTTCCACACGGGGTCCTGGTGTGAGGACATTTCCAGGGCAGCTGCAGCTCAGCCCGGGCTTAGGATCCCTGGAGGAGGAGCCCTTGATTTCCCTGATGCACACGAGGACTGCCCACCCAGTACTCCAAGAGTGAGCAGGGCAGCGTGGGATCTGGCCTTTCCTAAAGTTCTAGTCCAGCGGGACCAGAGGTGGCAGAGCAGAGTGAGCGGAGGGTACGGAGCAGCACTGCTGAGTGCCCCTTGTGCTGTGCTGGGCACAAACATGCCAGGGACGGTCAAGCTGGATGCAGCTCAGAATTGCTATTTATTTATGTATTCATTTATTTGACGACAGTACTAGGGACTGAACCTGGGACTTTTGCGATGAGCTACATCCCCTCCCCCTTTTGTGACAAAGTCTCACCAAGTCACTAAGTTGCCCATGCTGGGCTTCAACTTCAGATCCTCCTGCCACAGCCTCGCAGAATACTGGGTTTACATACGTCAGCCACCTCACCTGGCATCAGAATTGCAATTTAATGGTGCTCCCAGCTGTTCCCTTCCACCTGCTTCCCCAGAGTCCTCACAGCTCAATGAAGCTGCTACTTGAGCTATCCACGGTCTTCTCTCTCCATCCCTCATCTGCCCATCGAGAATCCCATTGCAGCTGACCTGACCTTCAGGGTTCATGCCCACAACACACTTTCAAGTGCCCAAGCCAGACCCTTGGCAACGGTAATGGTGCGTCCGTCCCTCTTTAAAGAAATATTAAAGGAAAAGGCATTTTCATTTTTCACTAGGTCAACTGACCAGATGAATTCGCAAAATCAGGGCTGCAGACTCAGCTCCACAATTTTTCAGTCCTGTGAAAGTAAGAAAATTCTCCCTGCAGAAAGCTCACAACAGCTGCTTTACCCCATCCAGCCCAATTGTAAGGACGTCCCCAGACACCTCCAGCTCTGCTTTGCTTCTGTCTGCAAATATGCCCTGCTCCACCTCCCACAGAAACACCAGAGCTTGGCAATACTTGGCATTTTGTGGTCCCTCAGGATGAAATTCCTTGAACCCTGTCTCCATGGTATTTGTGGGCAGTGTCTCTTCATTCGCCAAGGGACAGGACAGAGGAGATGAAATCTTATAGTGAGAAAGTTGCAGGGTAGCTGACTCTCTGGTTAGCAACTGGCCAACTCCATGCAGACCTGGGACATTTATTTTGGGAAGGGGCATCATAATTTTTAGGTCACCCATGACAGAAGTTGCCACTGAAGGGGAGGCATCTGAATTGGATACATATGCTGTGGATTTAATGCAACGTTTGCTACTTTTCAGAACAGAAATTTTTCAAATGAAATCTGCAAAGTCCCATTGATTTTTAATTAGAAAAATTTCGTCTTAACCTCTTGTCCCTTTTGGTCATTTTGAAGACACAATGAACAGGCATTGTCTATAACAGGATCCTTACTTAAATGAATTCAGTTATACAGTGCAGCAACTGATGGACCTTGAAGTACTTTACATGTGGAGAAAGGATGTGCTGTGGAGCAGAAGCGAGGACAAACTGAGGTTGCTGGTGGGTGTGCTGAAGGTGAAGGAAATAGGGGACTGACTGCCTGCAGGGCTCAGTTTTAGGGGTTTCAAAATGAGGTGTATTTGCTTAAACAGACTCAGCCCTTTCCTGGTCTTGAAACTCTATATGTTTTGTCAGAGTTGGGGCGATGTGTATCCCTGGAGGGGCAACATATTAGGGAGATGGGTCAAGGCTAGGCCCAGTAAGAACAGAACCTACACATAGGGTATCTGTTCTGTCCCCATGATGCAGGAGAGGGGACTAAATTCAGTGGGGACAAGTCACCCCCTAAGGTTGCAGAGCTCGGAAAGGCTGGGGCCAGATCCAGACAGCTCTGGAGTCAGGCTTTGCCATGCCCTGCCCTGGCCAGGTGTGATAAGAAGAGCGAACCCATCAGCACGCACTGCCCCCTAGCCGGGGATGGGCCAGTCCCACGCTGAGCTGTGAGTGAAGTGTGGACCAGGCAAAGACCGGGTGGAGGGACACTGGTGCCAGGCAGCAGCACGTCAGTGGGAGGGGCCCTGGACTCAGTGCTTTCCTGGGTATTACTAAAATGGCTTTGAGACCGAAGTTGGCAAGAGGGGCAGGGCACCAAAACAAAGAAGGAAACCAGGAACATAAATGATCTCCTACTTCTCTTTGTCACCAACCACTCCTGTTACCACGTATGGGGTGCTTTGCTGCATTTAACCTTCCAAGATAGAAGGCCAATTTTCTGTTGATGAGTGAGGCTTACGGGGCAGGGGAGGGAACCGAGCGAGCACTGTGCCTTGGTTTCCTTCTGGGGGGGCGGTGAGAAGTGGATATTTTGGGAAGCATCAGCTCAGGCTGGCAGGGGCCGGGGGCAGAACGTGTTAGCTTTGTTCCAACAACGCACGTGGTAGTGAGAACGATAAAGTGTTGCAGGAAAGATGACACCATGTGGCAGCTCTTAGTTCACACTCAGTGACTTGGGGTTGCACCCGGCCTTTGAAGCAGTCCAGGCTCCCCCAAGTCACTCCTCAACCTCAGGCAGCCTATGGGCCAAGCAGCACAGAAGGGACCTCCTCTGTTCACAGATGGATTTTCTAGAATCAACAGTGGAGGCAGGGATGTGCCCTGTCCACACGGAGAGGAAACCTCATTCCACAGTGCAGGGCGTCCACTCCCACCCACCCGGAAGTGCTTCCAAGTGCCAACCAAGCCCTCATCTAGTGGCCAGTTTGGGCGCCCTGGGGGTTTCCTCCTCCCAGGGGATTTGTTTCTCCATTCTTTATAGGAATTCTTGGAAAGTTTGGTCAAATCAGGAACTGGAAATTTTTTTAAGTGGATCTTATCCTGGACACACCTTATAATCATCTAGAAGCTTTAAAAGCATCCACATCTGCAAGTCCAGGCCCCAGCCCTGTGCTTTCAATTCATTGGTCTGGGGGAGGGCTACAGGCCCGGGTGCACTTAGAAGTTCCTCCGAGCTCTCCGGTGCAGCCCTGGTGGGAACCGCTGTGCCCTGTGCTAAGTTAGCGGGCGCCTTCCTCAGCCCACTGCACCACCCAGACCTCTTCTCCTGCGGAAGTAGGCTCACAATCGCCCAGCCTCACGGAGGAGTCAGGCTGCCGATTCAGGGAGCTGTACCTGGGGAAGGGGCTTGGCTCTGAACCTGGATTGTGCACAATCGGAACTGCTCCGTGCGTGAAAGTTTCAATGTCTTGTGTAGTTTTAGAGTCAACACAGCCATTGACTAAGATCGGACTCTCAACAGTTGTTGGCACCTCATTTTTCACCTGTGTAAATGACAGAAGAGGAGGACCCCAGGCACCCTCTTGAGGACCTGCAAGGAATCTAGAAGGTACTGGCCCTGAGGTATGATTTATACTGATGCCATCTTGGAGCATGTTGTTTCAAGCCAAAAAAGAAACAAAACGTGCTGAATCCATTCTCAGCAATAGGAAGAATCAAACTTGGAAAATGGGGCTTCGCATCTTTTCCCCTCTAGTTACAGCTCCGGCTGTCCCAGTATCCAGTGACATTCCATTCCCATTTCTCCCTGTTGTTTTCCCAACAGCTCCAAAAGGAAAATCAGAGGCATCAGCAGTGCGAGAGCCAAATCCTATCCATCTGAGGCATTGTGAAGGCATCCAGTTTTAATACTGTCCCTCTGTGAGGACGTCTGGCTGGACATCAAGGGTCTGCTGGTTGCTTCACAATTTCTTTTCCCATTGCCCAAGATTTGCTACTTATCTACTTCCTAAGATTTTGTCACAGAAACTTGGAGTTACAAAGACCTGAGAGATACAGATCAGGGGCTTACACAATGCAATCTTTCAGCTCTCTACTTCTTAGACACCATTGTCTGAAGATTTAAAGGAAGGAGTGACCACCACATTCAAGGGGAAGGAAGGGCCGGGCATGGTGGCTCATGCCTGTAATCACAGCTACTCAGGAGGCTGAGGCAGGAGGACCACAGGTTCAAGGTCAGCCTGGGCAACTTGGTGAGACTCTGTCTCAATCTAAAAAAAAAAAAGGGCTGGAGATGTAGCTCAGTGCTAAGAGTACTTCCGACCATGTGCAAGGAGCTGGGTTCAATCCCCAGTATTGCAGAGACACAAAAACAGACACACACAGACACACACACACACACACACACAGGGCTGGGGGTGGAAACACACATACACACAAAGGGGTGCAAGTGGGAGGAAGGCTGACCTTGAATGACTACTCTAACCTTGCAAGTAACACCAGACATGTAAAAGTCCAAAGAGAAAGAATTTCCTCCTTCAGCTCCAGCAGTTGCTGACAATGGCAGGCAGCGGCTTCCTCACAGACCCCTTCACCAGAGCCCAGCCTAGAACATCTCCCTCCAGAGAACAGGGAGGAAGCAGAGGGCCCGGGAATGGAAGACAATTGCTTGTGAGCAGGGACAAAAGCCATTTGGCAGTGATGCCAGGATCCCCTCTTGCAATCCCCACCCCATTTCTCAAACTCTTGCCCAAGAGCAGCGTGTTGCACATACCACTGTTAGGGACTCTGGCCAAGGGCTGCCATCCTATAAAACCTCTTATCAGATGGTTGAGGAAATTCTGCTTTGTTGCTATATAGCACATTTAAAAACGAAAACTGTTTCCAGGGTGAAGACTTTGAGTCTTTCTATATTGAAAGATACAAAAATGAAATACTAGTAAACAGATGTTCATCCAAGAGTGACCATTGTTAGAAAAAAAAAAGAAAAAAGAAAGAAAAAGGCATGGCTTTTCTTATAACAGGGTTAAATTTATGTGTGTAATGCTTCAGGGGTGTGGATGACAGGGAACAAGAAACAGGGGGTGACCATGGATTTTGAAACTAAAAATTTGAGTTTTAGACCTATTTGGCAGCCAGGAAGCTGATCTTTGATCTCAGAAAAACTGTAATAAGAGACTATCAGCTTTCTCATCAGTAAAAAAAAAAAAAAAAAAAAAAAAAGGAGTAAACAATACTAGCTATATGAGTTTATCCACACTTTTGAGAAAACTGGTTGAGTAATGATAGTCAAATGAGAAGGGAGGTCCTGTGTCTAATTCTAACACAAGAAGATACCATTGATAATAAGGGGCATCAATCCTGGAGAAAAATAAAGGCCTTGTGTCAAAGAAGCACGCTAGGTTTTGTAAAAGGATAAAAGTAAAGGAAGGACAAGAGGGAAAGGTTTGTGGCTGACCGCAAGGCCGCAGCAGTCCTTGGGGCTGCTTGACCGTGGGGCTGGATGGAGGGGAAGGCACGGTCCGCATACATCGGCCCCATGCCCCGGTAGCTCCCAGCTTCCTGCTCAAGGGAACCTGTGTGGGTGAGGCCAGGCCACAGGCCGCTGGCTGAGTGAGAAGGTGGGGGCGGGGCTGGCCATGGCTGGACCAGATGTCACGTGGGAAGGCAGGTTTCCTCAAGGGGGCTGGGAGTGTAGCAGGTGTTCTGAGATTGGATCTAATGCAGCAAATAGAGAAGAATACACAGCCCAAAGCTGCAGGAAAACATGTCTAGGATTGAGATCGGGGAAGGCAGAATGCATTCATTCATTCCTCAGGGAGTATTTACTGAGAGTTTACTCAAACAGTGGCGGTACATAAATAAGCTCTTACCGCACAGTGCATTAGGAGTTGTGAGAGAGAGGTGGACATAGGAATCAGAGCAGAGGCAGTTCGCTCCGAGGTGAGGGTTGACCCAAGCTGAGCTGTGGGCAATGGTGGGCATTAGCCAGGAAACCACCTGGAAAATGGAGCCCTGGACAGAGAGAATGGGATGTCGCGATGTCAGGAGACACGAGACCATGTGGCCCAGCATGGAAGCTGAAGATTGAGGAGCAAGGCAGGGCTGCCTGTGAAGTGGGACAGCGGATTTGGCTCCCAGAGCCAGACTCCCCTCAGAAATACTCAAGTTAATACCTGCTAGAGTCAGGCTCTGCCAATACAAGGATGTAAACAATCCGATTTCTGCTCTCAGGGAGTTTATGGTGCAGCAGGGGAAAACATCGAGACAAACACAACATTGTGTGAGCAGGGGTGAGCCTGTCCCCCACAGGCTCATGCAGGCAGAATCGCAGATTGTAAGAGACACTGAGCACTATGACAGGAGAGTGGTCTTTATCTCCATGACCGAGGTCAGAGAATGTGGACAGGACAATAGCAAGGTTGGAGATGGCTTTCCAGAAGGTGAGCTGGAGGTGGCGGGGAAGATGGACAGAGTGGGGAGGCTGGCTAAGAAGCTATTGTGACAGAAAGAACAGAGGCCATGGCATTGGTTATGAAGATGGAGAAGAGAGGAATCAGAAAGCTTTAGAGACAGAATTCACAGAAATTAGCAGCTTAATAGATGTAAGGAAGGAGGAAGAAAGGGGATTAAGCGGATGCTGGACTTCTGATGGGGTGCCTGGTAAAGATGACAAGGTTAGTCCTGGACATTCTGAATCTCAGTTGCCCACTGCACACGAAGGTGGAGACATCCAGTTGAAGGGATGGGCTTAAGTTCGGGAGAGAGGCCTGGGTGGGTACCGCAGCGAAGGAGTAGGAGTGGAAGCTGTGGATATGGAGATCCTCACCTAGGGAATGAGGTCCAGAGAAATCAACATTTGGGGAGAAGGGAAAGAGAAGCCCACAGAGGAGAGTGTAAAGGGCAGACACACAGGTGAGCACCAAGCTCCAAGAGTTTAAGAAAGTAGAGAAAAAGGGTAAGTAAGGAGGGCGGGTAAGATGGCTCAGCGGCGTAAGCGCCTGCCTGGCAAGTGCGAGGTCCTGAGTTCGACTCCTGGTACCCACATTTAAAAAAAAAAAAAGGTAAGTAAAGAAAAACTGGTGGTGTCCCTTGGATTTGAAAATTAAGTAACTATAAAGCAGTTTCAGTAATGAATGACAGCAGAGACTAGTCTGTAGTGCTTGAGATGTTGAAGAGAGGTGAGAAAGGGAGACATTAGGGCAGAATGCTGTAGTGAAAAGCTTGGCTGAAGGCAGGGAGAGCAGCCACAACCATGCCTGCGAGACAGTGTCCAGTGGGCACTGCATTTGGAGAAGACAGTAGGCAAATAGAAGGCGCTCCCCCTAGGTTAATGAGGTGTCTGGAAACTGTGTCACATGGAAACTACTAAAAGGACTGAGGATTCTTCACCAGAGATGAAGGGCAGGGGGGCAACTGACAGCTATCTTTAAATTCCCAAATATCATAGTATCAATAAAGAAAAGAATTAGTGTTATTCCAGGTAGTCCTAAAGAGCAGAATTAGGACTATGAGGTAGAAGTTATAGGATGGACAAATTTCAGTCACTATGGAAAAACAGTTTGGAGCTCGCTGTGGTGATGCACACCTGTAATCCCAGCATTTGGGGGGCTGAGGCAGGAATATCAAGAGTTTGAGACCAGCCTGGGCCAGATTGTGATCCTTTCTCCAAAAACAAAACAAAACAAACAAAACAAAACAAAGCAAAGCAAAGCAAAGCAAAACAAAACAAGACACAACACAGAACAAAAAGAAACAAACAGTTTCAAACGAAAGTTTCCTGCAGTCCAATGCTAACAATTCTACGTTCATTAGGGGTATTTAGCTGATTCAGCACCGGCACGTGGTGATGCAGGGAAACCACCCAGAAGCAGCCAGACGAGGATGCCACTGATCAATTCATCCATGCAACAACCATCCCTTCATCCGGGGCTTCATTCTACAAGAAACGTGAGCCAGAAGGGATCTTCAAATAGCTTGGTAATCTAGAGAGTCTATGATCCTAAAGCTTCTAATTAAAGGTGTGCAGAGAGGGAAACCATACTCTGAAAGCTGCTGCCTGTGGCCCAAAGCCTGTTTGCTACATGTTTTTAGAAGTAAAGTTTTATTGGAATGCAAGCACAAATGCTCTGTAACTGCCTTTGCACCACAAATGCAGAATTGAGTAGTTAGAACAGGGACTGTATGGCCTAAATCCAAAAATATTTACCGTCTGCCTTTTATAGAAAAACTTCGCTGACCTCTGCTCTGTATCTCCGAGATAGAACGGTTGGGCCCATTTGTGGAAAATGGTTTCCTTGTCTAAACTATATATTTAGTTGAGGTTTCTCTAGCTTATTTTAGATTTAGCATAAATCTTCAGGAACCCAAGTTTGCAGGGGGGAAAAAAAAGCGCCAAGCAGAGACTCAAACCTGGAGCTGTTTAACAAACCCAGAACCCCAGGTGCCTGTGATTGGTCCAGGTTGTGTCCCAGATGCCAACTGCGGGCACAGGCAAAGGCTGCCCCTTCCTGAAGCGGAAAGTGTGAAAACAGCCAAAGGGATCCAGCAGCCCTTTCCAGATGAAGGGCTTTCTAAACCCCCCATTCTTTGGTCAGACGTTTTGGAGTGGAGTTCTATCAGAGTAAAGGAAAGCTTCCTCCTGTGTCGACGCTGTGGCTAATAGTGAAGGGAATCAGAGTTCTTGCACAGTGTCAGAAGTCTGTCCTTCGTGGAAATCTAAGAGTCTGCTCAGCCATGGGCTTCTGGAGGGTGTTTATAAAAGTCACTACCTTTCTGACCTGAGTTTTCCCTTGTCTGTAGCATTCAAATAGACTGCTTTAACCAGAAAGTGGTCTTTTCTTCCTTCCCATCATGTTCCACTGAAGTCCCTGGTCTTCTACACTTAAGAAAATGGAGTTGAGCTTGCAGTGGTGTGTCACTCAGGCAGCACCCTGACCTTGCCCACGCCAGGGCATCTCCAGGGTCCCCCAGTGGGGTCCCCAAGTGGGGACAGTGCCACATGTCCTGAGAGCTGCAGTATTACTGCTACTCTCACCTGGATTCTCAGGCTAGGAAGAAGCACTTCTTCTGGCTGCTTTTTCTTCTCCACCTCTTTCTCCTCTTCCTCCTTCTTTGTTTTTTTTTTTGAGATAATCAAAACATTATGGTGGAAAGGTGTGGTGGAGGAAAGCTGCTCATTATGTAGATTAGGCTGGCCTCAAACTTGCTATGTAGCCCATGTTGACTTTGAACTTGTGATCCTCCTGCCTCAGCATCCTGAGTACTGCAATTAGGGGTGTGCGCCATAACACTTGTCTCCTTGATTCGTATTTAGAATTCTCTTATGAAACGTAATATCATATATTGCAGGTATTTAAGTACCACTTTATTTTTTTCTACTAGACTACAATTCATCTTTGGATCCGTGCCTGACACATAGAGAATATGTCTTGAATACACACAGAAAGAATCACTAAGTTTTGAATCACTGAATTTTAAGGTCTAAGTGTTGGCTACCAGGTTAGGTTATAGCAAAGGAAAAAATGACCTCTAAATAGGGTCAGTAGCTCCACAGTGGAGCTGGGAGAAACCCTTCCCATTATATGCCTACATTTGTGACTGGCCAATTTGGCACATGAAATAAGGCTCTGTGTTCATTTGTCTTCAGGATGAAATCTTATATGAAAAATTAAATATGACTTTTTTTTTTTTTTTGAGACAGGGTCTCATTACGTAGTTCAGGCTGGTCTAGAACTCACTATGTAGCCCAGGCTGGCCTCAAATTTGCAGTGATCCTCCTACCCCGGCCTCCCAAGTGCTGGGATTACTGGCATGCACCACCATGCTCAGTGGCATGATGTTTTTATAAGCAAAGAAGGGGAATGAAGTGTATTATTAATTACCTTGCTGTTGCTGAGACAAAATACCTGACACCTGCAACTTAAAGGAGGAGAGGTTTATTTTGGCTCATAGTTTCAGAAGTTTCAATCTATATTCAGCTGGCTCTGAGGCAAAATATTATGGTGGAGAGAAGCTGCTCACCTCATAGCAGCCGGAAGCAGACAGCAAGGGAAGAGCTTGAGAAGCAGAGGCCAGGGACCAGACATAGTCCCCAAGATCATGCCCTCATGATCCACCTAGATACATCTAGAAATGTGTCCTACTAATCTCCTGGGTATCTCTTAGGCCAATCAAGTTGAGAATCAAGATTAACCAACACTTAATCTCCAAATAGAGATAAACAAGGCCATAATTCTGCCTAACATGATATAACAACCCTGTGTACAACTGAAAACTCAACAATTCCTTCCCCACAGTCTGAACAGTTCCCACACTGTTCAAAAGTCCAAGTGTAAAGTCTCCTCTGAGACTCAAGGCAATCTCTTAGTTGTGAACGCTTGTAAAATTAAAAAAACAAGTTATATGCTCTTAGGATATAATGGCACGATGTAAACCTTCCCATTCTAAAAGGGAAAGACAGGAGGCTAGAAAAGAACTAAGCCAAAGCAAGAACAAAACTCAGCAGTGCCAACTTTAAGTCCTGGAACTCCACGTCTAGCACCTGGAGAATATGGTGGCATGATGTGAGCTTCAAAGGGCTTCGATAGCCCTGTTTCTGTTACCTTGCTGGTTGAAATCCACATGGCCTCTCTCTTGGACTGGCTCTGCTCACTCTCCGCAACTTTCCTCAGTAGGTATTACATGTTCCTGGCATCTCCAAATTCCTGTGGTATCCACTGCAACTTTGGGCTCACTCCTGTAGCTTCATGTATCACCCTCTCAGGGGCTCCTCCCATGGACTTGACCCTGCTACACACTGCCTGACATTCCAGGCCTTCCTTTGAAGCAGACAGCAGGGGAAAAGCTTGAGAGGCAGTGGCCAGGGACCAGACATAGTCCCCAAGATCATGCCCTCATGAAATCCCAGTGGAAGCCTCCATGACCTAACAACTCATGCATTCTGTATGCCTGCAGAACTAGTGTCACATGGACAACCCAAGGTCTACTGCCAGGTCAAGCAGTAACCAGATCCACTTGGACTATGGTTGAAGTAGCCTCCCACCATCTGAATAAAGCATGGTGAAATAAATCCCTGGGAACCACTTCCCTGGGCAGCCTTGCTGTGGCTGTGCCCGCTATTAGGGCAGGTGGCCTAATTTTGTCACTTGATTTCTCCTAGTCAGTGTACCTTGATTCTGAGGCAGCTCCCTCTTCAAAGTGGTATGGGGCCACTGCAATGGGTATCTGGCTCCTCCTTGGTCACGCTGTGAGGGATAGTGCTGCTAATTCCTGTAAAAGCTTAAATACTCATCTTCCCTGCTGTTGTCATAGTCATGGTCTTTTTTGCCTTGGATATTTTAGAGCAATGTGAGTGATACTCAAGTTACTCTTCTAAATCGATCACTCTTTACTTTGATAAGACCAGTGGCAGAGATATGGTCACTCACTAAACTAATATTAGGAAAGGAATCTTCCAGAGATGTTACTCAATTTAGCAAAAGCCATTTTTTCTGGTTAACAAACAGCTCTGCTCTTTTTGCCTTTCTGGTAAATGTTCACTTTGGCTTATTAAAATTAAAAGTGCTGCATGTCTGGTCTTTATAAAAGTTGGAAGAAGTGCAAACAACAATTTTTGGACCCAAATTCACTAAATAAAGGCAAGTGATCCTCTGCAACCTGATTGGTTACCAAGCTGGTAACAAGTTAAATTATTTTTATTTCTTAAGGAACCTTGTTATATTTAGAGATTCTCTTTGTAATAAGTTGTTTCATAACATTAAAAACACAAAAGTGGCCTCAAAAATAAATGAAAAGGCAGAGCAAACTTTTTCTTTACCTAAATAGCAAATATGCAAAATGAACAATCAAATTACAAACTGGGTCATAAATGTTCCTTTGTGAAGGCTTTCCTTCTTATGCAGAGATGGCTGAGTTTTCTAAAAATATGAGTCCAGTGATGTTGGACAGGAAATGGTATCTTTGTATCATCATTTTTCCATTGTTCCAAAAAGCCTTGGAACTGTATTCAAAATTAGAGTCATCTCTAGAAAACAGTTACTGTGGATTTAATGTGCATAGATGCTGCAGAAATCCATTGAGTGGTTAACTGCTGGAGGAGAAAAGATTCCTTTGCCCCTTTCACTGACTTGTTTTTGCAGAACTCTTTGGTGCTTTTGAATAGGTTCCTAAAGCTTTCTCTTGTCCTCTGACATCAAAACAACAGATTCATTTCTGGAAGTGATGAAATACTGCTTTGGTGGTGCTAAAAATGTCTTCACGTTCTTAGATGTTTAACAGAGAATTGGCTCTTTTGCCCAAACTACTGCTTGATTCTGAGGCATATGGAGATTCATTGCATCTGATTAGGTTTCTACTATGCTATCAAATTTTTTTCTACTATATAAATGAGCCTATCAAATTTTGTTATAACCAGGAAATTGGCTCTTCACAAGCTTCAAATACTTTTATGTCCTTTAAAATTGTGCTCACATGGGCTGGTGAGATGGCTCAGCGGCGTAAGTGCCTGCCTGGCAAGCGCGAGGGACTGAGTTTGACTCCTGGAACCCACATATGAAAAAAGGGCCGGTGATATCGCTCAGCAGCATGGGCACCTGCTGGTGTGTAAGGTCCTGAGGTCGACCCCAGGTACCCACAAAAAAAAAAAAAATTGTGCTCACAAATGAGATATCTTCTTTTGGACTAAAATGCTTTATTTTCCAAGCTATGGCATTTCTTGATCCTTTATTGAGAATCCATATTTAAAATTTATTTATTTTTTTAGATATGGTGAGGCATAAAACATTTTAATCTTGAGTTGTTTTACATGAAAGGTTGCAAAAAAGATCTATTTGCCCCCTAAGAGTCACATAACTCTAGAAGTACCCCTTTGATCTTAAGTGGGTAGCTGGATATAGCTATAGTAGATACAGTAATACCTTGGTTCACGAATGCTTCTATTTGCAGACAATTCTGTCCACAAATAAGAGTTTGACAGAATTTTCCTTCTGTTCACAAACTCCACATCGGGTGACAAACACCACTGCTGCCATCTTTCCCACACAAACACAAACAGGGCCATCTTCCCCCAAATCATAAAACAAATTAAGTTCATGAACTGAAGTACCACTGTACATATTTTGGTGGTTAGTAGGGTCTTACTTGGGTTAAGAAAAGACCTTAAAACATCGATAGAAAGTAAGACTAGCTGTTGAATGTGAAGGGTTGTTTATACTCAATATCAGCAAGAGTTGACATTTCCCTTTCAAGATGGCTTAAGTGCTGTCCACACTGTATGTTTTGTGTCAAAAGCACATCACTAATTTGATTATACTATAGTCAGTATTTCTTGTCTATTTATTTGGATGGTGGACCCAAGGCAGATAGGTCAAGTGGCTAGCATAAGGCCAAGTTAACCAAAGTTTTACCAATAGAATCTGGCTATAAATAAATACAAGCTTTTGTCTCAAATCAAATCTCTTAAACTATACTTTCACAATAAAAGATTTAGTACCTCACCTCAAGACATAATAGAATTCTTCTTCTCCTCTGTGGTCAAAAGGCATAATAAAGTAAAATTCCACTATCCTTAGGGGCATAATCAATTTATTAATACAGATAGAACCATTATGATAAAGTAGGAATTACAGTATAGCCAAACTGGAATTATTTAAAATGAAATTATTTAAATTGTATTACAATAAAGGTAATGTGAAACAACTCCACTTATTTTGGACCACTTCCTTTCAGAGGAAGATGAATGCTACTCTCAGTTTTACATTCAGTTCTAGGAACAACACTCAAGATTTGTCCTCAATACCACCATTTTCCTGGGTTAGGATCCCCTGCTGGGAATGCCTGGGAGAAATTCACTCAGCAGTGAGTGGTAAGCATTCTAGAGTTAAGCTCATGATTACCTGTGGTATTTGTCAGCTTGCTTTTTAGCTCATGCCATGTGGCAGATTAGTGGCACACTTCTAGAATACCAGCTACAGGAAAGTCCCAGTTTATGTCTATTAACTGTCCTCTCACTCTCTAATCTCTGCAAGACTAAATACTCGCATGCATCAAAGTTGCAACTGGGTTCCACTTCTTTGCAGCTGTGAGGTGCACACTGTATTATTGGAAAAGAAACCCAGAGCTGCATTGGTGGTGGCATGTCCGCTCAGCTCTTGGCACATGTGCTCATAATTATCATCTCTACACATGATTCCAGTGGGGATTCCTACCCTCAACATGGTTGGAAGCCATGTTCTGGTCAGCTGGAGTTGACTGGATCCTTCCTACAGCTCAAAGAAAAGTTGGGTTCCTTTTGCCGTGTCTTTGCAGTGCAGTCAGCAAATCAAAAATATTTAATGATCTTACTACCCCCCTACCCCCGGAGACTACAAAATGGCTATGTGCCCTGTTTTTAGTTTTCCTGAACAGAAATAAACCACTTTGTCCTTTCCTCCCTCTAAAATGAGCCCTTAATCTAAATTCTTTGTCTAACTTTATTTTTTTGCTAAGTCTCTAAGTACTAAAAGATTTGCTAAGTCTCTACTAAGTACTAAAACTCGCTAAGTCAGCACTAAAAGCTACAACTTTTAGTACTGGTATGAAGAAAATTTTGGTGCCAAACTATTAAAAAACAAGAAACTTTAAAGTATCAAGTACGTAGTAAGGTCATCTTATCTGTATTTCTAGTTTTTTAATAAGTTTAATCTTCATTTGAAAAACATGTTTCACTTTTGGTGTTCATTTTAATGCAACCTACTCAACTCCAAAAATGTGTTCATGATCATTTGCCTGGGTTAACCATTGTGTTTTTGTTTTTAGAGGGGGTGGGGTGGTGGGCATTAAAGAATGTAATTTTGTGATTAAGTGTACTAACTCAAGGTTAAGTTCTACCTAATATTAACTTAAATTAAAGTGGACATTTTGTTACTGTTAGTAAGAACAAAAATGCCTGAAAGCCAATGATAATTCCAGAATTTTGTATCCAGTGAGGATCAGAAGCAAAAATATTTGGCTGAGTTTAGGGGACCTTCCCTCACAGAGGGTCAATTTTATGATCATGATTTATCCTGAGGGTTAGTTTGGAAAGTGGCTGACTTCATTTAGCTACTCTATAAAAATTACATATTGGTGCAGACTGTATGATGAGAAAAGAGCTGAACTTTTAAAAACGTTTCTTTAAACTTTCATAAATAACCCAGGATACCAATTCCCATGGCTGGGCTCTGGTGTTTCTGTCAGTTTAGCATTTGGTGCAACCATCATCAACTGCAAACTTATCGAGAAGCAGGGGAAGGAACCCATCTCGAATCCCTCAGGAAGCTCTCAGAAGGCCTAGCCCACTCTCCACTGACCTCAGGACCAAAGACGTCTAGAGCCACCACACCCTTCAGTTTGGCCTCTTGAGGAACTTAGATGGTGTTCTTTAACCCATACCCAGCATGACTTCTTCCTTAATGGCAAATACAAAGGGTTTTAGCCTCTTTGAAGCACCCTGATCTGACCCTGCTGACCTGTCCCCTCTTTACCACTAGCACTCCTCTTAAACTCCTTTTCTTGAAATCCCCCAATGGTGCACTCTCTGCTGGTCCTCTCTCAGCCCTCTTTCTCTTTTCTGTGTTCCCCAAGCCATTCCCCCCAGGGGCGAAATCATGGCTTCTTCAGCATCCACTCCAACCGTGATGCTCCTGCTGGATACATCTGTGGGTGCCCATCTGGGATTCTAGTTACCTGATGAAACTCATTATGTCTAACCCCAAAATCGTCACTCTTTCTCAGCTCAAATCTGTGCCACTCATCATTTAGGCTTTAAACCTTGGCCACTTACGTTTCTTTCTCTTTCACAATCATCTCATTCATTCAGGTACTTTGGTGGCTACTGAATCTTTGACCTACTTTCTGTTCACAGAGAAATACTTTTCTCCCTGGGGACCTGGACCAATTTACGGGAATACTACACACATTTACCAAGTTTTTGTCTGCCTCCAGCCTCCTGTTTCCTCTTCTTCCTCGCACCTCATGCTGCTGCTAGACAAGCGCTCACATATCAGTTTCTAATGGCGTCATTCTCCTGCTCAAATGCTTTAATTGCTCCTTGTTGTATATAAAACTCCAAACTTCTCAACCACAGAGGCAATGCAGTACAGAGGAAAGAGCAACAATGAGTGAATCAAGGACACAGGAGTTCCATTTTCTGCTTTCACCAGGTATTAGATATGTGGCCTTGGGCAAACTTCCAAACTTCTCTTTGCTTCAGCTTCCTCAAGTACAAATAATAATTATGACATTATTGAGGATTGTCGTAAGATGTAAATAGGTTTCATTTATTGAATGTTTATTGCATGTTAAACCTTAAACAATACATTATCTTACTGAATCTTCATAACCATGTTCTATTTCCTCCTCCTCTTTTTTTTTTTTTTGAGAGAGGGTATTACAGTGCAGACCAGGCTGGCCTTGAACTCACAATCCTCCTGCTTCAGCCTCAATATGATGGCATTATAGGTATGTGCCACCATGACAAGCTATTTATTTCCTTTTCCTTCCATCTTTTTATCTCTCTCCCTCTTTCTTTCCCTTCTCCTTTCTTCCCTTTCTCTCTCTCTCCCTCTCTTTTCTTCCTTCATTTCTTCTTTCTTTTTTTCTCCCTTCCTTCCTTCTTTTCTTCTGTAGTACTGGGGACAGAACCAAAGGCCTTCACACTGAGCTACATTGACAAGGAGCTTCAAGGCCTTCACAAGGAGCTCAGCCCCTTTTTTTAAATTTTAATTTTTAAATTTTAGGACAAATTCTTCTGTGTTGCTAAAGTGCCCAGGCTGGGGTTGAACTTGTGATCCTCCTGCCTTAGCCTCTCAGAATGCTGGGATTACAGGTGTGCACTACCATGCCCAGCCATTTCTTTCCTTTCTTAAAATGAGAAAAACCCAGACTCAGAGCTAAGCAACCTGCACAATTCCATATCATCTGAGTGCAAAGCCTTTGAGGGACCTGCACGTAGTTGCCCGTGTTTCCCACAGTCTGGCTCTAACACCTTTTAACATCTATGTCATACTACTATTCTCCCAGCAGATGTAATCCTCACAGTCAGAATGAATCTAGATGACCAGAACCACTGCACTGGCTGTGACAGCATCTGGAAGGCCTTTTGTTCCATTTCCACCCACTGAATCCTACTCTGATCCTAAACTCCAGCCTAGTTGTCGCTTCCTCCTCCTCCAAGGTTTAATTTGAGATGTTGCTGCTTCCTTGGAATTCTCATGATATTTGGCAGTTCTCTTATACAAAGATCATGTTCTTTCTGGATTATGGGTTTTCTTTTCTTCTCTTGTGTATCACAAGCCCCTTATGGGCAAGGAGTGGTTAGCCAAGGTCTTGTTCATTTTTGCACAGGACAGGAGAGGCATTCAGCAAGGATGCGAAGAATACTTAATTTTTGAGCCAATTTATTTAAGTTTTGAAGAATTCAGCTTACTTTATAGCTTGTCCTCCTGTTAGAGGTGATATCACAGGGAGAATAATAATTACAATGTGCGAAGGATATGGGGCCAATTACTCTTTCTCCTGTTCCAATAAAAAGGCAGAGCATGTGAACGGTATGTCATTTTAGGCACAGTATCTAACACAGCAGGGGCCAGCAGTAGGGTGTCTACTTAGATTTGCTATCTTAATTAGTCTATTTAAAAAAGATTTGGGGCAGGATAAAGAAAAGGCGTATGGGTTTGCATTTGAAGGTGTATGGGTTTACCATTACACTTACACACATCCACACAGACATGGACACACACACACACACACACACAATTCAAGTAAGATCATAAAGTATTTTTTTTTTTTTTGTGGGTACTGGGGGTTGACCTCAGGACCTCGCATGCCAGCAGGCGCCCGTGCCGCTGAGCGATATCACCGGTCCTTTTTTTGTATGTGGGTTCCGGGAGTCGAACTCAGTCCCTTGCGCTTGCCAGGCAGGCACTTATGCCACTGAGCCATCTCACTGGCCCAATCATAAAGTTTTTAAAGAAAACCCTTAATCCATCTGATTTATATTCCAGCAGCTTCCAAAGTCACATGCTCAAATGCATAAATAAAAATACGATGGAAGAAAATCAGATAAATTTCAAGCGGGAACTCAGTCAGAGAAAGGTTCCCTCACCTGCAAGGAATATCACCGTAGGCAGCGAACTGTGACCAGATCCTGAACTCCGAGAAGGAGCAGGGGGAAGCACACGGCCCGGCCCGGATAAATATTTTTCATTACAGATGCAGTGACATGTGACAGGCCAAATGCTCTGTCCTGAACAGGATTTCCCACAGGATTGTGACACTGCACCTGCTGGGAAACACTGAAGTGTTCCAGAGAAACTGGCCAAGAACCAGAGGTTACACGTAACTTGAGATATAGCATCAGGGCTGATGCAGGTAAAGGAAAGCCTAGGTCACCCCACCTGAAACAAAACTGGGAAATGCAAACTCAGCTCTGAGAAATCTCAGTTGATATAGACACATTTTTTTACGGAAGTGCTAGATTCTCAGACCCCTCCACCATCCTCTTAGGGAAATATTTTCTCTTCCTAAGGAAATAGTGTTTTTTTTTTCCCTCCTATTTTCCTTTTGCCCTCAAACTCTCAGGCTCTGCTTGATGAACAGAGATGAACTGCAATCAAACCAACCCTTTCGCTGATTTCAAAATACACAGTGCTCATTAGGTTGGTTCAGTCATCTTGGAATCGTCCACTGATTTGCAGAGCTCAGAAATATGGGAGAGTCAGGCAACCAAGAGGTGGCCCAGCTCTTTGCACTTGGCTCTGTATGCATATTTACATTCCACACCCCGGCTCAGGCTGAGAAGAGCGACAGTGGAGATGGGCTGAGTGCAAAAATAGAGATAACTCAGTTGCAGTAGTGAGAACACTAACAGGGCAATTAGGAGGCTGATTCATTTGTTTATCTAGATGATTATGTTCTACTTAGTTGAGTAGTTTTTAAGTGTTCTGTGGTTCAGGAAATTTCCCTTTTCAGGCTCATCTAGTCCTCATCCTTCCATGTGCCTGACAGTTCCACGAAAGAAGGAGAAACCATCCTAAGCACAGGCTATGGGTTTTGGTGGACTTTTATAATAATACACTTGCTAAGATAATTACAATAAACAGTGCATACCAGGCCCCAAACAGAGGAGAGTTGAATAAAAATCCCATTCAACTGTGGTTGCTACCATCTTTCAAAAGAATCACCGAGAATGGGGGAATGAAGAAAGAAGGCAGGGAAAAAAAAAAAAAAAAAATATATATATATATAAGACAGTTAAGATAGTTATACTACTAATTTCTCTTAGTTCATTGAAAATATAGGTTTATGCTAATATTGTTTGGACAATTAAATGCCGATATCTTGAGTAACTAGTTTGGAGATAGCAATATGCAATGTATTAACCATTGTTACCCTCCTATTATCTTGTTTTGAAATTTTGTTTGATTTACATTTTTCTCTTTAAAATAAAATTTAAAAAAAGAATCACAGAGGAAGACATGGACTTATTGAATATTCATAACTCAGGGCTTCCCAAGAAGTATTTCTAAATCCCCAATTTACCTGTGATTGTAGAAATACAACATAGATTTACAGATTATTTCAACAGGAAGGAGCTTTTTAGTAATCACTTAGGTTGGGGCTTCTCTACAAATAGAACTCTGTATAACAAAATATGTGGGCCCCAAAAAAGATAAAAAAAATTCCATGGGTCAAATCATTTTAGGATATTCCAGGCTAAGGTGTTATATGCTTCTCTATCAAATGTGGGGTAGATTAAAGATGGCCAAAGATTCTTTGACTTTGCTGGGACCTACATTGTCTACTTTTCGACTCTGGACAGGATTTTTTTTTTTTTTTCTTCAGTACTGGGGATTGAAACTAGGATTCTCAGCCCTTTTAATTTTTTAATTTTTTAATTTTTTAATTTTTTTTAATTTTTTTATTTTTTTGTGGGTACCGGGGGTTCGACCTCAGGACCTCGCGCGCCAACAGGCACCCGTGCTGCTGAGCAATATCACCGGCCCCTTTTTCGTATGTGGGATCCGGGAGTCGAACTCGGGCCCTCGCGCTTGCAAGGCAGGCGCTTATGCTGCTGAGCCATCTCACCGGCCCGTATTTTTTTATTTTTTAAAGAGAAGAAAAAACAAAACAAATCAAAAAAAGAACAAATTTTCAAAACAACATAATATGAGGGTAACAATGGTCAATGCATTACGTATTACTATCTTTAAGTTAGTTATTCAGGATACTAGACATTAGCATTCAATTGTCCAAACATTATTGGCTCAAACCTTACTCTTCAATGAACTAAGTAAAATTGGTAGTGTATCTATCTTAACCATCTTATATATATATACAATTTTTTTTCCCTTTCCCTTCTTTCTTTTCCCTATTCCAGTCTCTCTTTCCTATTGACCAATTTCTTTTTGATTCACCGTGTCTATTGTACATTTTGGATCTTATTTACTCTTTCAGTTTCTCATACTAGAGAGACAATACGATGCTTACACATGTGCGTCCGGTTTATTTCACTTATGAGTATTTTCTCGAGTTGCATCCATTTACCTATAAAAGTCTCCAGTTTATCCTTCTTTATGGCTGAATAGTACTCCATTGTATAAAAATACCACATCTTTCTTATCCATTCCTCAGTTGATGGGCATTTGGGGTGTTTCCAAGATCTGGCTATTACCAATTGTGCTGCTATAAACATGGGTGCACATATATCACTGTGGTACGATGTTTTAAATTCTTCTGGGAAGATGCCCAGAAGGGGAACAGCTGGGTCAAATGGGACCTCCAACCCTAGGTTTTTGAGGAATTTCCACACAGACTTCCACAGTGTCAGCCCTTTTAATTTTTATTTTGAGACAGAGTCTTATTAAACTACTGAGTTGTCCAAGCTGGGCTCAAACTTGCAATCCTCCTGTCTCAGCCTACCAGAGTGCCTGGATTATAGCCATGCGCCACCATGCCTGGCTTAGGCATTGTCTCTGACAGAATACCGTAGTGGTGTTGCTGTGCCATTTTCTGGGCCTAGGCCTTATGGGGCTGATGGCTTCCATATCTGGTCTCCTGTGGGGCTAGTTCTGGAGGGCTCCTCACAGCTGCCATACTCCAGCCAACAGGCAGTAGGAGCTGCCCACTTGTGAGTAAGCCACAGTGGGCGTGGATTTTGTCTCTCACGACTGCCACCCCAGCAGACACCTGACTGTACTGCTTCAGACCTATGTGAGCCCAGTTCAACTGTCAGCACTCAGAGAGATGATAACACATCATCGTTTTATATTAAATATTGTTTTAGTCATTAGATTTTGGGGGTGGTTAATGTGCCATGTAGCACACAGTTGGCAATCAGTAAGTATTTACACATGAATGAGGGAGTAATGTAAATGCGAATCTTGAAGAGGGGATACAGCATGTCACGTTTCCTAAATATGACATCTGAACACTACAAGACAAATCACACAGAATGGAGCTTGATGGAATACTAGTTTGAGAAACACTGACTGAGAAGGTTGAAATGGTACAACGTGAGAAATACTGGTCTAGTACTGTATAACCTTTGTGTTAGACATTAGAAAAGTGAGGCCCAAACAGGTGAAGGGAATCACCTAAGGAGGCATGGCTACCAGATAGACTATCTATAAAGTACAATGTCCTTTTCTAGCTAAGGGGAAAGGGCATGGCAAAACGGTTTCATTCAGGTAAGCACATTTTAGCTAATTAGATGTACGGTATCAGGCTTCTCGTTAGGTAGCTCTCTTTCTGCTTAATGATAATGATGTATCCAAGTCCGTATCCCATGAGGCCTCTCTTAAGTGGCAGACTACCAAAGAGGAGGTAAGATTATTTACTAGTCTGAAGTCTAGACTAAGCTTTGGTTCTCAAAACAGCAGAATCTAGAGAAGCGTCCAGGGCCTTTGGTTTTAAAACATATGCTGGATAGAAATCCTTGCTTAAAATTGAAACATCTAGGACACATTTTCAACTGAATTAGATATTGGGGAGGGATGTAGATTTTAAAATTTGCAGTCTTATCTAACAAATTTTGTTTCTGTATGTGAGAGGTAAAACGATCTGAAGTTTCCTTCTGTTTTTAAAATAATAAGGTAAAGAATGTTAACATTAACCAGCCAAAATCTGGGATATTCAATTTTCACTTTTCAAATACCATTAGTTTCCTAATCAAGCCCCCAAAGCTAAGAATCACCCTACCAGTTGAAAAAAAGTTTTATCTAATTATCTTCTTTCTCTACTTTGAATTGACCAACCATGTATCTTTTTCTGATTTTATCAAAGAGGCTGCCAGGACAAAAGCACATCCAAATTTAAGTAGGCTTTAGTTAGCAGACTTAAAATTGATCATGCATTTTAGTTTCAGTAACTTGCAATTTCTATACCTTTTGATAATTCACTTTAAAGAGCAAACTGTCTTTAATGACAAGGCTTAAAAGAGACGACCTTTCTGAACAAAATATGAAAGCGCAGAAGAGCTAGTTCTTTTAAGGAAACTATGAATTAAAATGACCTTGTGTTCTGAAACTTTTCTCCCACCATTTTTGATGTGTTACCTTTCCTTTTTACTCTTAGAAAGCTAAAACGCCACTGCCTTTTCGGGATGGTGATGCACTTCAATGAGGGAGCTGTTAATTGTTAATTCAAACTCCCAGTTTCTTCGGTCCACACTTTTCTTCGCAGGCTTCTTGAATGAGGTTTGCTCACCACCATAAGCATATGCCCCTTTCTGAAGCAGTCTCTGTTAACAGGTGACACTACAGGTGAGGTCTGAATGAGAGCCATTTCCCTCAAGCCACAGCCAACCCCTTCATACCATCCATGAAGCGAGTGTGTCCAGGCTCTGTCGCCTCTACCTTGGGAGTGCACTTAGGACTGTGGGGTTCACTGTCGAGGGTGGAGGTTTCAAAATGAGAGGTCAGACACCCTGAAAGGGCTCACTGCTTGGTGACGCAGAAATGGCGGACTGACACAAAACTGTGACACAGCAGATGACTGAATAGTTAACTTTCCTGTGAACTCTCCTGTCCCCTGACCCCTGCAGAATAACCAGATTCTAACACATCAACCACACTGGGATCCCAGAGCTTTCTGTCTGCTCCATTGTTCCAAATGCTTTATCAGCTGCTGCCTATTGGCAATTACATGTTGAAATGCAAACAGCACAGGTGGAGGACTCAGGTACAGCAGCCAACAGTAATAACTGGAGATGTAACTAAATTAGGTACTTGTGATGAACAATTGATCTTCCACAGGATAAAAGAAAAAATAAAATCTTAGATGATTTTATAATAAGGCACAGTGTTTATAATTTATTTTCTGAACACTTGCTTTTTCTCCCAGTGGCCATTTATATACTCAGAGCTCAACTCAGTAAGGAATTTCAAACATGTCAAATGCAATTTTTCTTTCTATTTCTTTATCAGAGAATGTTCACAAAAACATGAATGTCAAGTACCATTCCAATCATAATCCATCAAAATGACCTAAAGTTTCATTCACCTTACTCCTAGATATACAATACACACTTCAGAAGGGAAACAGGATCTGGGTAATGTCAAAGGTTCACCAGTGTTTGTAATTTCATAACCCTTGAAATAATGAAAAGAAAGAATAGCAGGTAACTTTCCAAAACACCTATGGATATTTACCCATAGAAAACAAATATTTTGAGTGGGAGTTCCAATTCCATCATACAAAACAATTCACAAAGTATTTTCACTTCAAGCAGCTAATACTCTTACTAATGAAATCTGCTGAGCCTCAGTCTGTTTTTCATAGTTTGTGCAGAAGTATTTCACATTACTCATGTAGCCATAATCTTTCCCTTCCGAGTACTAAGTCACAATCTGAGTAACAATTGCCCTCATTATTGTTAGGTGGCTTTAACAGCATCTGCTACAATTTCACTTCCCCTGAATATTCTTGAAGCCAGTGCAATAACGTATTATATGTGTAAGATAAATCAGGGGAAATCCAAGTCTGGGGTAGTAGCATCAAGTGTCACCAGGACAATGGTGGCCCCATGGAGATGATATAATACAAAAATGCCAGCCTCTACTGAAGACTACCATACAGCCTTGTTTAGCTTTAGAAGTGGCTGGAAAACCTGTTACATGTACTTCCTCATCATCTCCATGTCTCAGTCACAGTACAAAAAGGGGTAATTAATCCTTGAGCAGCAAACAGACAAGGGCGTGGGAAAGAGAAAAGAATTTTGAAAAAGTGTAAATAAACTTTTTGTCCTGGCCTTTTACAGTAAACCAGATGAATATAGCCATGCCCATGGGCCGGATTATTAGAGAGTATCTCAAAGGGCCCATGATACCCACCACGATGCACTCAAGAGGATTTCAGTGCAATTTGAAATGTCCTTAGCAAATCGGGGTCAGCCAATTAGCTTCGAGCTGCTTGTCAGTGTGGCAGGGAGAGGTACTCGGGCTTAAACGTCCATGCACGGGCCCAAGACCATATCCCCTCAAAGAGAGGGTGCCCACATAACAACAGATAACTAAAGCACAAGCTGAGAACCCTTGCTAATGTGCTGTGTCCTCATAACATGACCCTACACCATAAGGCTTTCTCAGCGATCTTCGATCAACATACCAATTAAACCACCACCATAAAAAGAGAGATCAATAAAATAACAATAAAGCCATGGCTCCTACATACACTTCTTCCACTATGCTGTCTCTAGAGTTCCAGGATCAGGCCATAAATCAACATGACAAGCACTTGCACTGATCACAGATGACCCAGCGATTTTTATTGTAAACACCAACTTCATGCACTGATTATGGATTTGATCTTTGATATAAGGTATTTTTCTCTAAAGCACAATTTGAGATTGTCAGTATTTGCTAGAGAAAAATACCATGCATATGTTACATTTATTTGAGCAAATGAGATATGATAAAAAGTAGAAAGAAAACTCATAAGTATAAAATAATATTTTAATAAAATATGAACACAAACATAAAAACAATGTAAACAGGTATAAAATTTTGATATGATATTGTAAACGTGATTTTGATCATACCCAATGGCAAAATTTTATGTAAAGCATTAACAAGGCATACCATAAGAAATCACTTCTTTTTCCAATATAAGCAGTTCTCAGAACACACTCAAAGGCACACAAATATGGAAATCAGAAATAAAGAGATGCTAAAAAATAACTTAGGCAGACACAAAGCCATCCCACTGATGTAAATGATGCATGTTTTTATGATCTTAATTACATGTAAGTTTTTAAAAATGCCACTGATCTCATAGATCACTTTACAGTATTCAACTCTTCAAACCTGCTGGAAGAAGTCCTCAGTGCATCCTGGACAATCGCACCCATCAAATTCTTTCATGCAGTTACCTGAAAGCCAAAAACCTTGGTTATGATCTTTGGGCTTACCAGGACTGTCAGTTATAAAATATGTTACAGTTTTGGAAGTCAGGGGTTAAAAAGAATATGTGGCATCAAAATTTTATCATTTATGCCTATAAGGGATCAAATCTTATCTATAAAGAGACAAATTAACTCTTTTGAGAAGTGAATACTCACAAGCTTTTTCCTTTTAATTCAATGCCTAGTAAATGGTTCAGTCTTTCACTGCACTAAATTAAACCAGGTTGTTAGTCTGACTGAGCTGGAGCAGGTAAACCCCATCTCCATCAGTAATGTCCCCGGGAACTTTTCACTAAAAAGGGTTCTGACATTCAAGAGGAGGGCACCCTGGGGACACTCGATCGCTGTGAATATGTGGACATCACAGAGCCACTGGCCTGTTCTGGTCTGGATAACAGCACCAAATCCCCCAGGGTCAGGGGACTTTGAAGATGTGAACCATCACAGCAAGAACTGCATCATCTCATACTCCTTTTTCTTTTTTGAGACAGGGTCTGCCTATGTAAGTTCAGCTGGCCTTGAACTCACAGCACTTCTGCTTCAGCCTCCCAAGTGCTGGGATTACAGGCTGCGGGCCACCATGCCTGGCTGATCATCTCACACTCCTAAAGGAAGACGGTGTTTCCTCTACCCTGCAACTGGGTCTCAAGAGGATGTCTCGGCAACTGCCCAGGTGCGGCCTGTATTTCTCATGCCCTGCAGACCCTCTTGTCTTCTTCTGATGGGACTGATTAAACCCTTGATTAACAGAGATAAATGATTTCTCAAAGAAAGGCTAATAGCTAAAACTGTATCTTTTTTTCAAAATTGCTATTAAGTGTAAGTATAATAAAGACAAATATCAAGCCAGGAGACTCCCAGGTGCAAACAATACAAAGTAATCAGAAGGCCTCTGCTCATTGCTGTACCTTCTGCCTTGGTATGTCATCAGCTCTTCTTGGAGGATGGATGCTCTCTTTTGCAGAAAGTTAACCTAGAAAAGAGACCTTGTATGAGAAAAGGTGAATAACGGCTCAAATGTCAACACTGCCTGTATGGTACAACAGAATTTTATTTAGATTCAGACAATTCTCTCCCAAGATAAGACTCACATGGTTTGCTGAATATCAGTGGTGTGTGTGTATGTGTGTGTGTATGTGTTTTAATTTGGTCACATGCTATCCCAACTGAAAATCCACTGGAGGCTACAGGATAAACTTCAAACTCCTTACCATTTTGATTTGGCGCCTTCCTAATTTTGTGGCTTCCTTGCTCCTTGTACCCTCCCTGACAGGACCACTTCATACACCACATTTTCCACACCCTGTTGCCCTTTTTCTCGCTTTGGAATATTACAGTTCTGGAGAAGTTAGGGGTTGAAATGGATGTGATATCAAAATTTTATCATGTATGCCTACAAGGGATTAAATCTTATCTACATCAAGCAAAGAGAATCTTTGGGAAAATGAATGATTCTTTTTTTTCTGTTGTTTCTTTGAAACAGGGTCTTGCTATGTAGGTCAGGCTGGCCTTGAACTCACTATGTAGCCCAGGCTGGCCTTGAACATGCAGTGATCCTCCTGCCTCAGCCTCCTGAATGCTGGGATTACCGGCGTGCACCACCATGCCTGGTGGCAAAAATGAATGGGATTGTTTTTCATTCTCTCTTTTTTCTCTCTTTGTCTCCTATTCAAATGTACTCCTATAGAATCTTTCCAGCCTTCCCAATTGTTCTTGTCTTCTCAGCCCCAGCAGTTCCCTCTTCTGTATTCCTGTTCCCTATTGCTGGCACTTCTCACACTGCTGTGCTGTTATTTGTTTACACATCTCTCCTCCAAACCTGAGAACTCTTCTGGGGCAGGGAGGACAGTTTTTTTTTTTTTAATCTTTGTATACTGGTTTCTTTTACAGGGCTGGGCATGTGCTGGCATTCACTAGCTGTTTAATGAATGAAAGAGTGAGTGAAAAGAAAATTACTGCTTTCTGGAAACCTCAATCCATCCTGGGGATTCCCTGAGGTTGAGAGACAGTATTTTGTAGTGGAAAGAGCCTAAGCTTTGCCTGGAGTTAGACCAACTTGGGTTCAATTCCTGGCTTGGCCTCTAAGGCTCTAAGAAAATACTTCAGTTCTCAATGCCCCATCTGTGAAATGGGGTTAATGACAGCTACGATGCTTCCCAAGGTAATGAGGATGGTGTGAAATGAGGAAGAGAAAGCATGTGGTATAGACCTCACAGCAGGTACCACCCCTATACCTCCACTCCTGGGGGCCCAAAAGACGGAGGAAACTGGATAGCCTAGCATATTCTCTTAAGTCAGATCTTTATGATGCACTGGTTATTTTGAAGCATAAATTTCTATATGATTAAAGACACCTATAACAGGCAAAGATTCAAAAGCACCTTACACAATCAAATAAAACCAGTTTTGGAATAACTTACACTGTAGCTTAATGTAATCAAGAGTCAGTTGTATTTGCTTGTTTGGAATTGTTTACCCTTGCCTCGTTGTGCTGAACTGAAACCATGGCAACGGCTGATTCTGAAGCCTAGTTATGAAAGCGTACAGCTGGCAGAACTAAAAAACATGCTTGAAAGAGAAGAAAGCACCGTCTTCCCAAATGGGTGCATATCAAAGCAGTCCCCTTGGGTCTGCTTATTTGTAATATCACCCTGTCCTTAACTTTACCCAATTCCTCAAGTGACCCATAGGACAACTGATAATTTTGACAGATGCAAGGATTACACTGATTCAAGTTCCCTCCCCCACATGATACTGCAATTGGAATTTCAACAATTTTTGAAAAACACAGGCACCTGTGCTTTCAAACTAGATTTGCTCACTATATGGCCTGCAATTCCTCCATGCAGCTGCCGATTCTGAGCCCTAATGCAGCTGGCAGCACTTGCTTCTAGGTCAACATCCAGTTTTAGGAGGCTGAAGTGGCTTTTATTACAGTCAAATGATATGGATGATAACAGAAGTCCTGCAGGGGAGTTTCAGATCCCCTCCCCCATCTCCAAAACAAAACAAAACAAAAAAATCCCTCCTCTGAAGGTGTCAAGTCCTTTCCAGCTGATCCTGTGGAAGGTCTGCCACAAAGTTAATGGGTAAACCGCACCTTGAGGAGTACTTTTAGGTAAATAAAGATTGCTTCACTTTGTGTCAGTGCTCTCCTCCAGCACTTATTTTTATGTAGGAACAAGCATAGCAGAATTTGTTAGTAGCTTACAGAAGCAACAGTAAACAGTAGCAGAAAGACTGAAATATAGGGATACCTCGGTTCACCAACTTAATTATTTCCACAATTCTGGTCACAAACTGAATCAAATTTCCTCATAAGGTCAACATTGAACCTAACCACTGAATTTGATTCAGTTCTCGTCCAATTTGGTTTGTGGCCAGAATCATGTAAAGAATTAAGTTCATGAACTAAGGTACCATGTAATGAAGATTCATGTTTGGATAAGAGACTTTTATTGAGGAGAGTTTAAAAGAAATAGCCATTTCATCTTACATCTTAAAAATAGCTAAGGTGAATATTATCTAACTATATCATTTATATTACTTGTAGATAAATTTATTGAGTACCTTCTATGTGCCAGGCATAGTTCTTGGCACATGAAGTGCAGAAATCCTTTCCTTCATGGAACTTTTCCAGGAAAAAGTATGCCTAAAATTTTTAGGTATATTGGAAATGGAACTATGTGAAGTCTTTCCCAAGTTAGAGTTAAAAAATTCATTAGACCAGCAACACATAAAACATTCAAACCTACAGAAGTACATAGAAACCTTTCACATAAGCATCTCAAGTTAAATCACTTTCATCTCTCATTATCAATTTTAGAAATATTTAACCTAATTGTTTGAATGCCT
Organism: Erethizon dorsatum; assembly: GCA_028451465.1. Classification (NCBI taxonomy): domain Eukaryota; kingdom Metazoa; phylum Chordata; class Mammalia; order Rodentia; family Erethizontidae; genus Erethizon; species Erethizon dorsatum. Next base: position 14,760,527 of record CM051826.1, read on the forward strand.
TATCATTATTTTACCTTGAAACTAAAACACATTTTATCTCTAAGAACCATACAAAATATACCAGAATAAAATATTTTGGACGTAATGATGCTTTTGTTTCTCTGTTTAGCACAGAGTAATGACATTTTGGACCTGGCACCAAGAATAAATTGTGTATTGGAATGTAGACTGTAAATGAATAAAGGTTGCCAAGACTGAACTTTTTAATTTCAGGGGCCTTTTATGAAAATCTTACGGAGACAATGGGTTCTGAGCTAGTAAGAAAAATAATTTAAAACAAAAACAAAAACAACTCTTCTTGTCTGGTGGGTTATGCTATGATATCACACTGATTTCTGGCAACAATGCAGAGTCAAATTTACATCTAAGTTTCTCTTCAGGGTGTGTACATGACTGAAATCCTTGGAAAATGCTTTGGTTCTAGTAATTACCTGTGATTTCAGGGAGGAAATTGTGTCTTCAAGTTCTTGTCTTAGAGATGCTGGCATCAACCCTTTGAATTTTGTTTCATATTCTTGCCGTACATGAGTTATCTAATGGGAAAAAGTGAAAGTCATCTTTTTTCTTTTACCACAGCAATGATTGTTTTGAATTTAAGAACTCCAAGAACAATATCTATTCATCACAAAGGCTACACATGGTCAGAAACCAGACAACAAAGATAAAAAAATAGTAAAAGAGTTCTACTAACTGAAAAAGCCACCCAGCCTGACCTCGTGACTCTGAGTCAGTTAGTCCCTGTAACAAAACTTTTTCTTCATAATGGTCTTTGACATAATTTCAGCATCTAAGTAAAATATGCATTCTCTACAGTCTATTCATGAGGCACCCCATGCTAATCCTGTAGCTTGCCCTTGATCAGGATATGAACCAAGACCATACTAAACCATGATTTCAGGATGACTCATGATATTTCTTTGGTTTGAGTAAAATACTGGCAGGTATCTGGGTGCGCAACTTGACTCATATGATTATGAAGAGTTGAGTGATGGTGAATCTACAAAGCTGTGTCTCAAAGCCTCCTCTGCACTGGTGGACAGGTAGCATGTTCTGATCACAGAGAGCTTCCCTGGTTCCCAGGTTTTCTTCTGCTCCAGAATATAATCAGGCCCATACTCAGCTAGTTGATGGTTACTGCCTTGTGAGGGACAGGTTGTTGGCTCATCTGGTTCACCTTTCTAAAGCCTAACAAAGAAAGTGAGCATGGTGGAAGTGAAGCCTTTGGAAGATGCAGGAATAAGATGAAGATCTGCATGTGAGTGTGCATAAAGTGGTGTCTTTCTACAGCTATATTTCTGCATTTCTCTTCCTTCTAATGTAAGATGTGACAGAATTAATTACTTTGAAAATCTGTTGTGGAGGATTAAAAATGGTGAACTAAAGACCTACAGCAAAATACAGCCTTTCTGGAACCTGGCATTGAGACACCTGGGAAAACAAAAACTTAGCGAAGAAAACAATAAATCATCAGGAAAGATGTCTTAGTTCTCTCGTTGCTAAGAAAAAATACCCAACACCCAAAGTTAAAGGGGAAAAGGTTTATTTGGCTCACAATTTGTAGAGGTTTCAGTCCATAATCAGCTGGCTCCAAGACAGAGTGGCACATGGCAGAGGGGCAACAGTTCATGGTGGTGGAAAACAGCAAAAGCGACAAGAGACCTTAACAGCCTACTGGGATTAGCAAAGTGCCAAATGAATCAGTGAACTGATTTAGTAATCACCCACTCTTAATCCCAGCATCACACACTCTAGATTCAGCCACCTCTGAAAAAGCCCTACGAGTGAGGCTTTAGAGGGACATCTAGACACAAAACGTAATATTCCATCCTGGGCCCTCAAAGACTCATGCACATCCCTTTATGACAAAGGCATTTAGTCCATCTCCAAGAGTTGCCAAAATCCTAACAGTTTCAGCACTGCTGAAAAGTCCAAGTCTCAAGTCTCCTCTGAGATTTAAGACAGACTCTTAGCTGCAAACCCCTATGCAAACGAAAAGAAAATTAAACACTTCCAACATTCAATGGCACAAGATAGACATTTCTATTCCAAAAGTTACAAACAGGGAGATAGCAAGGAATGGGAACAAAGCAAATCCAAAATCCAGTAGGGCAAACATTAAATCCCACAGTTCCACTTTCAGCACCCCTGGCAATCTGTGGCAAGTTGTGAACTCCACAGGGCTTGGGTGGCTCTGCCCCTACAGCACTTCTGGTGGTTGTAGCTCCCATCGCTTCTTTCTTTGGCTGACTTTGCTCACTCCTTGCAGCTTTCCTTGGATGATACAAGTTCCTGTCTTCTCCAACCATGTGGGGTCTCCACCGCACCTTCTGCTTCACACTCGCAGTTTCACACACTGCCCTCTCAGGGGCAAACTGCCTGGCTTCCCATGCCTTCTTCTGAAATCTGGGTGGAAGCCTTCCTGACCCCACAACTCTTGCATTCTGCGTGCACCGAAAACCAGCACCACATGGATGACCCCAAGGTCTGCTTCCAGCTGGAGCATTAATGAGGCTTCCCTCTTTCTTGGTTGTAGGGGTCGAGTGCCTGGATCACTGAACACTCTGAATCCAATTCTGAGGAACAATTCTCTAGGCCACTGCCATTCTGGAACCTAATCCTTTGGGGCTTTCTTCTCAAAGCAACATCTTTCACTTTTGCAATTTTGTGGCTGCAAAGGGTGGAGTCTTGCTATTTCTTGTGATACCCTCAAGGCCATTTTTCTATTCTTCTCTTCCTTCTCAGCAATCAAGATCTCCTCTGCTCTATCTTTGCAGTTCACAGCTTTACTGGAGCTTCCTTTCTGGCCCAACTCACAACATTTTAAATCATTCTACTGGGCTCTTTACTCTTCACTCTCACCATACATCTGGCTAAAAGCTCCTAACAGTAGCCATGCCACTGCCTCAACATGACTTCCTTGAAATTTCTTCTACAAAATTAATTAGTCTGCCGTCCTTAATCTCAGTCTCATGCAAAGTCTTGGATACAAGCAAAATGCAGACAAACTTTCTGCCAAGCTGTAACACACATCATCTGGAGTCCAACAACCAATGCAGTCCTTCCCAGGAGAAACCTCCTGAGCCTGGTCTTTACCAGCAGAATTTCTATCCACCTTCTGGTCTTCTGAGCTCTGACCAGAATCTCCCATACAGTACAGCCTCAGGTGTTCCAGCTCTACTTTTTCGGCTGGCATCTCTGAACCTTTCCTAACTCTTACCACAAGCCAGTCCCATAGGCTTCTGAACCATATGGTCAGGTATAGTCACAGCAATGACCCCACTCCTTGTACCAAATTCCATCTTAATTACTCTTCTCTTTGCTGAGACACAATACCCAACACCCAAAGTTAAAAGGGAAAAGGTTTATTTGACTCACAGTTTGTAAAGGTTTCAGTCCAAAATCAGCTGGCTCCAAGGAAGGGTGGCACATGGCAGAGGGGCAACAGTTCATGATGGTAGAAAACAGCCAAAGCAACAAGAGACCTTAACAGCCTATCAGGATTAGGAAGGTGCCAAACCAATCAGTGTCCTGATTTAGTAAGCACCCACCCTTAATCCCAGCATCACACACTCTAGGTTCAGCCACATCTGAAAAAGCCCTTATGGCCCCATGAGGCTTTAGAGAGACATCTACACACAAACCATGACGAAAGAGCTGACAGAAAAACTAAAAATTTGAGAGAAGCTGAAAATAACACAGAAAATAATGAAATAGTCTGGAATGCTAACCTTGGCTCCTTGGGTAGGGGACTTGTCTCAACTAACACAAGGAGAAGTATCAGTAGCTCTAGGGAGAAGCAACAGACTGGGTTGGCAGTGTTAGTCCCAAGAAAAGCCTACTTATTGTAAACTGCAAACAGCATGAGGTTTTACTCTACAAGCAACTTCTTCTGTATGGCAGCCTAGAGTTGGAAACCAAGTGCAGTGGTCGCTACGTTTGAGTGTTTAATCAGGAGCCAGTTTGGAAAGGGGTTAATTGTTAAAGACTGAGCTGCTCTAGGAATCAGAAGCCACAGCACAACTACACTTCAGGGGTTCTTGGATTACTCTACCATAGTGACTGGGTGGAAGACAGATGCAAGAGATGATCAAAGAGAGGGTGTGGGCTAGACATAGACCCCCTGAGAAGTTTAAACTCCTCCTGAGAAGGACACAGGGGTCCTGCTTTCTGGTGAGAAGCCAGGCCAGTAGCATGTGGTCTTTGGAGGGGACTGGGCCTGAAAGTGCTGGCATTAAGTCCAGTTGACTGCTTGATCCCCTCTCTCCTGCCCCACTGACTACATGCAGCACAGAGCTCAGTGGTCTGTCTGCTTTTCCCCATGCCAATGCAATCAGGGATATGCCTCAGCATGGATGATTCCCAGCCTGGGATGAACAGACAGTGGAGACCCTGGAGCAGGAGGGGCACCTCATAAACCCACAGGCTATAAAGTTAGGCAGAGAAAACAGTGACTTAGGGTATACAGGGGACATGAAAACTGGGAGTGGCTAGAGTGAATATCACCCTAGAGTGACACCATTGCTGACCACACCCAGCAGGAAAGGTAGGGCAGGACTCACCATTTGTGAGTGTGAAAACAAAATAAGACTTAGTAGCAACTCACCACCCCTCTACCATACCTGGCAGATTTCAATGTTGCAGACCATGGAGAGAAATTACTCATTTGGAAATAGAGTATAGAGGATTTTTTTTTTTTTTTTTTGAGACAAGGTCTCACTATGTAGTTCAGGCTGGCCTTGAACTCACTACATAGCCTAGGCTGGCCTCAAACTCTCAGCAATCCTCCTGCCTCAGCCTCTCAAGTGCTGGCATTACAGCAGTGTGCCACCATCCCCAGATCAGAGGAATGTTTTGATTCATTTCTCTTTTTCTTCATTATTTTTTTGGGGGGAGGGGTTTGGGTTTTTTCTTTCTTCTCTTTTCTCTTTGTTTTTTATTTCTTCTTTGTTCCCTTCATCTAAATATATTAATTTTCTTTTACTCTTTAATTGGATCTTTTAGCTCACTTTTCTCTTCTAATTTTCCTTTTCTTTATTTTTCAAATTTTACTTCAGTCACTTCCCTTCCCCACTCCATTATTAATCTTTAGATACTACATTGTACCTTGGTTTATGAACACTTCTGTTAGAGAACAATTCGGTTTGCAAACAGAAGCATTGGTCAAAATTTTGCTTCTATTTGTGAACTCTGTATCAGGTGATAAACATGACCGGGGCCATCCTCCCTGCATGAACACAGATACACCCATCTTTCCCAGAATCGTGGAACAAATTAAGTTCATGAACCTAGGTACCACTGTATTTAGTTAACCCTATGTTATCATTGTTGAATCTTTTTCTATTGTTAATGGTGTATAGTTCTTGCATTTAGTAAATATTTACTGCATGTCAACATTTGGTTTTTCTTTGTGTTTATATTATTATTGCACACCACTTTTTATTGTTAAGGGTGGTACAATGGTAGCTTTTATTGGTTCTTATGGTATGTCAATATCCGGAATTTGTCCTTTGACTCTATTATTGTTGTTGATTTCTTTGCTATTTCCAGTTGTGGCACAGTTGTTGTTATTATTGGTTTTTACTGTATGCCAATATATGGCTTGTCTTTTTGTCATCACCATTACTGCAGTTTGTATCCAGAGAACTGGGTGCTGGGCTAATTTCACTGTCCTCTCCACTTCCCACATTAATGGAGGCGGTCAGATCTTGGGACAGAAGCAAAGCCTATAATTTGCCAAAGTGCATCACTAGAAAGCAGACACTTACTAAAGAGATCTCCATACTAGCAACCAAGTCTTTCCACTTTAACCCTCAGCCCCCAGCAAACAAAACAAAACAAAAAACAATAGAAGCATGAGAAAACAAGGCAACAACAACAACAAAAAAAGACACTGAGGTTCTACAAATGAGATGTACAGAACTTAAAAAAAAAATAGATAAGTCATAAGTCCAAGCAGTGGGTTGTTAAGTCCAAACAGCATGCCTCGGTTGTAAATTCAGTTGTTAAACAGGTAGGTCATTAGACGAGGAATATCTGTATTGTCAAATGGCCATACTTCTAAAACTGATATATAGATCTGATGCAATCCCAACAAAAATACTGATAGCATTCCCAACAGAACTAGAGAAAACAATCTCAAAATTCATATGGAACCAGAAGAGACTCAGAATAGCAAAAGCAATCGTGGGCAACAAGAGCAAAGCAGGAAGCATCACAATTCCAGACTTCAAGTTATATTACAGAGCTACAGGGTTAAAAACACCATGGTACTGGCACAAAAATAGACAAAGAGATGAATGAAACAGAAGAAAGGATGGAGAAACAACCTCAGGCATATTCAGCTATGTAATATTTGACACAGAAACCAAAACCATATGCTGGAGGAAAGACAGCCTCTTTAACAAATGGTGCTGAGAAAACTGGCTGTCCGTATGCTGAAGACTTAATCTAGATTTCAATCTCTCACCATGTACTAAATTAAAATAAAAATGGATCAACCATCTAAATACTAAAACAGAAACAATCTGCTGGAAGGTAGGCAAAACTCTTGAAGATATAGGCATAGCAAGAACCTTTTATACAGAACCACACTTACACAATAAATAACAATAATCAACAAATAGGATCATATCGAATTAAAAAGCTTCTGCACAGCAAAGGGAACAATGAACAGAGTGAAGAGACCCTACGGAATGGGAAAGAACTTTTGCCAGCTATTTCTCAGACAGAGGACTAATATCTAGAATATATAAAGGACACAGACACACACACACACATACACAAATTAACCCCCCAAAATAACAGCCCCAATTTAAAAAATGAGCAACTCAGATAGACATTTCACAGAAGAAAAAGTACAAGTGGCCAATAAATACATCTCTGGTCATTAGACAGATGCAAATTAAAACAACACTGAGATTCCACCTTACTGCAGAAAGAATAGGTATCATCAAGAAATCAAATAACAACAAATGCTGGTGAATCTATGGGGCAAAATAAACCCTTCTACATTGTTGGTAGGAATGTAAACTAGTACAACCACTATGGAAATCAGTATGGAGATTCCTCAAAAAACTAAATATAGAAATTACATTTGACTCAGCCATTGCCCTTCTATGTATTTTCCCAAACAAGTTAAAGACATTGTATTACAGTGATACCTGTATATATCCACATTTATAGCAGCATACCTCATGATAGTCAGATCTTAGAAGCAGCCTACATGTCCATCAACAGAAGAATGGATAAAGAAAATTTGGTATTTATATACAATGGAGTACTACTCTGCCATAAAGAAAGATAAACTTGAGGCATTTGTAGAAAATGGAGGCACCTTGAAACCATAATATTAAGTGAAATAAATCAGACACACAAGCTTAATATTGCATGGTTACATAAATAAAGAGCAAAATAAAGAGATAGATAATAGGAAATAGGAAGATAGATCTTTTGCAAAAGGGAAGGGGTCCAAGAGAAGAAGGGAGGGAGGAAGATGGGGAGGGGAAGTGGAAGTAAAAGGAATTAAGGTGTGTTGTGCACATGTATGTACCAACTTCCCATGATGAGTGTAATCATTAGGTATTGCAAGCATATCCTAATGAAAATTTTAAAAATTCAAAAAAAAAAATCTGTTGCAGGTGTGTAACTTCATTGAACACCAAAGCTGAACTGCAGCATATCACGCAAATGATTCATCAGACACACATGGAAAAAAGGAACAATACTGTGACAATGTGTCCAATGGAGTTCAGCTGCCCAAGCCTATGGATTTGCTGAAAACAATGTAAAATTACTGGTTTTTAAGTCCCAATTTTTCTTTTCTTTCTTTCTTTTTTTTTTTTTTTTTTTGTCTTTTTAAGACAGGGTTTCACTATGCAGTTCAGATTGGCCTTGAACTCACTTGTAGCCCAGGCTGGACTCAAACTCACAGCAATCCTCCTGCTTCAGCCTCCCAAGTGCTAGTATTACAAGTGTAAGCCACTATGCCTGGCCTCTAGTTTTTCTTATACTAAGCTGAATTAAGAAAGAATCCATTTCACTACATACTAAAATCTCATGGCAATTGTTCTAGAATATAAATTTTCAATTTTTGGCAGAGTACTTTTTTGAGATATACTATAATTTGTGATATATAAAAAGGAATTAATGAATGATATATAAAAAGGAAAAAAGGAATTAATGAAAACTGATCTCTTCCACTGATGTGAAGACTTTGATGATTTTTCTCACCTCTCTTCTTTGACTTACTTCCAAAAGTTATGTCTGTTAACCAACTCAAAAGATAAATGCAAAGCAAAAAACATGCTTTATAAGCCAGACCTTTAGAGCAACATTTTTCAAGGGTCCACGATGTTAATTATTTTTTCCATATCACTAAACAGTGGCTCTGAAATTTTGATCTCCTGGTTGTTTCTTACATCCTTGTCTGTTATGTCTGCCCACTGTCTGTATACTTGAAAGACAACTTAGTTGGCTATAAAAGTGCATCATCCCACTTCCTTTCTCTCAGAACCTTGGAGACACTTCTCCAGTGTTCACTGGTGTTACGCATTGTTATAAAGTCTGAGGAAGGGTGACTGTTTTCATATTGAATGTCTGGATGCCCACATGATTTTCTTTTCCCTTGATTCAGTAATTAAAGTGGGAAATGTTTTGTTATTAATTATTCTGTATCAATTTTCCTTTCTATTTTTAGATTCAATTGTTTGAACAGAAATTTTCTCTGCTAGAATTATTCTTTTTTTTTTTTTTTTTTTGGTGGGTACCGGGGGTCGACCTCAGGACCTCGCGCATCAGCAGGCGCCCGTGCCGCTGAGCGATATCACTGGCCCTTTTTTCGCATGTAGGTACCGGGAGTCGAACTCAGGCCCTCGTGCTTGCCAGGCAGGCACTTACGCCACTGAGCCATCTCACCGGCCCCCTATTCTTTTGTTTTTAATATATACTTTTCAATCTGTTCTCATCTTCAGATATATAGATTTTGCATATGTTGACTACTCATTGAAAATCTTTCATAAATACCATTTCCTCTATTATTATTTTTGCTTTCTTAACATTTTCTATTGATTTAAAATTTTCATTTTATTGTGTGTGATTTCCTCTAGCCTGATTCCATATTTTCTTGGATGTTTCAGATATGATTTTCAAATATTTTTCATCTAATATGGTTTTAATCTTTGTAATTTTCTGATTTTGTCTACCATTTTCCTAAACTCTGTGAGATTGTTTTTCATTTCTTTTTTTTTTTTATATGCAGGTACTGGGAGTCGAACTCAGGACCTCGCACTTGCCAGGCAGTTGCTTATACCACTGAGCTATATCACTGGCCCCACTATTTTTCATTTCTGTTGACATCATCTTTTAACACATACCCCTTTCTTCTTCTTTCTCTTCCCTACCATTTTCCATACGTGTGTGTGTGTGTGCGTGTGTGTGTGTGTTATAAATGCTTTGACACAGAGAAGAACTATTTGTTATAAAGAACTACAATTTGTCTAAACCTTCCCCATCTCATGAGTAATTTTCCATTTGATATATGGTCTTTATTTGCTTCTTGTTTACATTCCTTCTTTCTCTTTTAATCTAACAAAGTTCTTATGCTGGTTTCTTTTTCTTAAAAAATTACATCTAATTCTTGAATGGAACTAGCTATTTGCTGAGTGTTGAGGTGGGGGAGTAAACTGGGGTTAGGCCACAGCTATGATTTGGTTTTGTTGTCTTCAAAACCCTTTAACCAAATCTATCATTTAATTTGCTCTGAGGGCCCATCTCCTCCCCCTCAGTTTTCTCTTTCCTTTTCCCCTTTCCCTTCCTCTCCTCTCCTTCCTTTTCTGAAGACAACCTGTCCATATGCAGTTCAGGCTGGCCTTGAATTCATTTTGCAGCCCAGGTTGGCCTCAAACTCACAGTGAACCTCCTGTCTCTGGAGTACTAGGATTACAGGCATGGGCTACCACACCCAGCTTCCCTCAGTTTTCAAGTACTCCGGAGGTCGGGGCCTTAACTACTTGGTTCATGGTCATTGTTCATCCTCTCTTATCTCCGCCTTACTCTTCCCCTCTGATATCCTCCTTATATTAGGAGGCCAGATCATAGACAACAGAAAACTGTGTGACAAAGTTGCTCTTTGAGCATCACTATCCTTTCAGTTGCTTTTTTTTTTTTTTTTTGTGGGTACCAGGGGGTCGACCTCAGGACCTCGCGCGCCAGCAGGCGCCCGTGCCGCTGAGCGATATCACCGGCCCCTTTTTCGTATGTGGGTTCCGGGAGTTGAACTCGGGCCCTCGCGCTTGCTGGGCAGGTGCTTAAGCCGCTGAGCCATCTCACCGGCCCCTTTCAGTTGCTTTTTAATTTAACTTTTATTTATTTATATTTTACACTTAACATTCTCTTTATTAAAGGACAACAGTTTTAAGTACTAGATAGATGGACAGAATTGAATAATTTCAAAATGATGAAAAGAAAATGGCAGAGATGGTTGATACAAATGCCCACTGTATATTAATCTTGATCAGACCACTGTAAGGTTAAATTCTCCATATAAATGACACCAGTAATAATAAAAGGTAAATTAGGTAATGCAGGAAATCTAGTGATGGTCAATGATAAAGCACTTATAGTCTTGAATTAGATTTCCCAAGTAAGATGATCTTTAAGAGTACCTATTATATATACAATACTTATAATTCCATTTAAATACTATTCCACTGCTGAAAGGATTGTTAGAATAGACTTCTAATAATTTGCACAAAGACTGAATCTTAGTAAAACCAGTACCATATTAGTCAAACTAGTACCACTGTACAAGTGAGGGGGGAAAAAAAACTTTCTCAAGACTTACTTCCATCTGTCACAAATTTAGTATAAATCTGATTATGTTAGAATAAGCAATTTGCATTTTAATTTTAGTATATGACATCTATCTTCCAACTTTTACTGAAGACCTAAGCATTTCTACTTCCTCTCTACTGTATTCTTTGTTTTTATGATGTCAGTAAATTTGAGTGAACTTAAAATGAGCTCCTGGAAAATGTAAAATTACTTGCCCTATGAATGAGACTTCTGGTCAGGAAAATACTACCCCGAATTCTTTTTTTTTTTTTTTTTTTGTGGGTACCGGGGGGTCGACCTCAGGACCTCGCGCGCCAACAGGCACCCGTGCCGCTGAGCGATATCACCGGCCCCTTTTTCGTATGTGGGATCCGGGAGTCGAACTCGGGCCCTCGCGCTTGCAAGGCAGGCGCTTATGCCGCTGAGCCATCTCACCGGCCCTACCCTGAATTCTTAATCCCTAGTCCTGAATCTAAAACTCATCATACAAAGCAAAATCTTGTTACTGCTTTACTGAAGTCATGGAAAACTTCTGCCAATCTGTTTTTATTCTGTTTATGAGGTTACTAATGTTTATTGAGTGCTTTCTGTGCCAGATATAATTCTTGGTGTGTTATATGGATTTAATCCTGATGACCAAATGAGGTAAGGGAAGAGGTAAGCCAGGATTTGAACTCAGAGAGTCTTACTCTTCAAGTGCATATTCTCATCCACTCTATAGTTTCTCAACTGATCTTCCCAAATACTGAAATGTTTCTTCCACCCTAAAAGGAGGGCCTCACAGACTCAGCTTTATCCGCCACACACTGATACTTCTTCCCCAACATAACAGGAAACAAGGATGGGCAGCTATTGTACTTCCAGATGTGCATCTAGTCATATCTGCTTCTTTTTTTTTTTTTTTAAAGTGACAGTAATATCATTGACAAGGGCATTCTTCCTACTTTCCTACTGCTTTAAATGTTAACTTACTAAAGATTTAATAAAGACAATTTAGAAAAATACATATGAATGCAATGCATCTATTGACGTAAAATAAAAGTCTCACAAATTCCTCAAATAAGCACACATTTTAAAGCCCAACTAATGATGGATATATCTAAATTTATCATACTGCAAAAGGGTAAAAGGGTAGGAAAGAACTAGCTTATGTCCCTTCCTATCGCTCTGACTCCTGCCGCTTCAGCTACCACCTCAGAACCAAGGTGTCTGAGGGGAAATAACGAGGATCTGAGAACCTTTACATACAGACGAATTACATCAGCAGCCATGCACCCCGCTCCCCTTCTTGCCTTCACACACTCCCCTCTGGTGTTGATTACAGGACAGTCTGGCCTTATACCAGATGTGGAAGCATGAGGAAGTAAAACAGATCTAAACAAAGGGTTTGATAGATGTACAATTCCTTTCATTAAAGGTGACAGAAATTTTACACATAAATCTATTTTAGCTAGATGTGGTGGCGCACGCCTGTAATCCCAGTACTTGGGAGGCTGACGCAGGAGGATCACAGCAAGTTAGAGGCCAGCCTGGGCTACAGAGTGAGTTCAAGTCCAGCCTGAACTACATAGGGAGACCCTATCTCAAAAATATCTATTTCATTATTAGTTAACATCAAATTTCATTAGCATATAGAATCTTATTATACCAAGATGTGATTTCTTTTTTTTAAATTTTATTTTATTAGTACATGTTTGCAGTACACGCACTTTACATTCATCTTGGGGAGCTGATACATGTACGTAATACAACTTGTTTCTTTTTTTTAATCCCCTTCTCTCCTCCTCCCTCCCCAATGTGTGATTTCTATTAAATGTCAAAGTATTCAAAGCTGTTTTGGTTTAGGAACTTGGTAGGGTGGTGAATTACTCCCGTCCTATTCTCTACTCTCACAACCCTCAAAAAGCACCTTGTGTGATTACCTATTCTTTCACATTCCTTGACCACATCACACCAAATTTGACAACAGTTTCCCTCTCTCCACCATGTTTACTTCTTTATCCACTTTCCTCCATCTTATTTCCTTTAGCAAAGTCAAATTAGGAAATTCAGGACATTGTCATAAATGACATCTATGTAGGGTAATAAGGCACCCGGCAGCTGAGTGGAAATGGGGTACCTGCCACAGGGGAATCATGTGAACAAAGATGTTTGCTCTGCTCCACAGCAACAAGCTGCCTGCCCTTCTCTAGAAGTTATGGCACTGGCAATTCTCTAAATGGGCTATGAAGACTGAAAACATTCCTAATGAAAAGTACTCATCAAAAACTTACACCATGTGTAATCACAAATACTCATTCACAATATTAGAGACTACAAAGGTGCAGACTGTGTAGCTGACTTGAGCCAAGAGGGTTCCTAGAGATAAAAATTCAAAGTGAGGGAAAAAGCAAACCTTAGAAATCTTTAATTTTATTAAAAATATGGAAAGGAGAACTAAAACGTATTTTGTGATACTTTTATGTGCAAAACATTGTATCAATTAATCATGTCAATATATCAAAACTACATCAAAACATGTCAACCTTAGGCTGTGCCTGGCAGTGCATGCCTGTAGTCCCAGCATTCTAAGGGGCTGAGGCAAGAAGATTCCAAGTTCAAACTCAGACTGGACAGTTTAGCAACGTAGCCAATCTTATATTGTATAATAAAACAAAAAGCTAATCCTCTATCACTAGACCTTTTTTTTCTATTTCTAATTATCTGCAACACTATAAATCTTTATAGCATGTTATATACATATATTCATGATTAATTTGAGGACTCCATTTAAACTTCTTTTTTACTTTTTAGTAGCTGCTCAATGAGAAATTACATAATGACAAACGTGTATGAATTCATAATACATTTTAGATGATTTGTACATTTTAAAAAAATGTATTAATTTATGTAGGCTATCAACAATGGTTGGTGTGTGTCTTAGTTTGGGCTGAAATAACAAATGCCATAGACTGGGGAGCTTAATAAACATTTATTTCTCACGTTCTGGATGCTGGATGTCCAGGTGCTTGGGGAGAGCTCTCTTTCTGTTTTGTTTTGTTTTGGGTTTTTTGAGACAGGGTCTCACTGTATAGTTCAGGCTGCCCCTTAACTCACTGTGTAGCCCAGGCTGGCCTCGAACTTGCGGCAATCTTCCTGCCTCAGCCTCCCCGAGTGTTGGGATTACAGGCGTGCACCACTACACCTGGCTCTCTTTCTGATTATGTTATCATGTGGCCCTTCCTTGGTGTAGGCATGCAGAGAATGAGCTCTGGTCTCCTCTTCTTGTAAGGGCACTAATCCCCTTGTGAGGCCTCACCCTTATGACCTGATGTAGGTGTAATTATCTCCCAAAGGCCCCATCCTCAAAACTACCACACTGGGGATGAGGGGTTCAATGTATGAACTGGTGGTGTCGGGAGGGTGTTGACATAAGCATTCATTCAGTCCATAGCAGTGTACATATGGATTTTTGCAGAATCTTGCCAATAACTCTGGCCCATAGGTAAGAACCATTACTCCTTGCTAAATGTCTTGATTTGAGGTAAGGAACTCAGCTTAAAACTCCCCAATTTCTGGACTTCTACCAATTAGAAGTATGTGGAGGGTTAAGGGAAATGAACGGATACTTCTAGAAACTCATTGTTGATTAGAATATTTAGAATATGGCTGGGCTGAATGTTGCAAAGCACGTGGAGTCTGGTTGGCGAGTACATGGAAGGGTTGGGGGAGGAAAGGGGGGGCAAGAGGTAACTGTGCGGCACAGTCTACGCAGTACCCAGGAGGGGGACATGGGTGGGCACTGCAGGGGGAGTCTCGAGCAAGCAGAGCGCATCCAAAGGGCACTGGGCTTCTGAAATGCTGAGAAGGGCAGGTAAAAAGTGGGCAGGAGTAATGGCACAGGAAGGGAGGTTTGCTGGGAGGGATTGGTGTAACATAAACAGAAATGTGGAGGATGTTTCTGAGGCACCCGCCTTTGTGTAGCAAAATGTTTTTACATTGGCACTTAAAGGAGTGAGTGTATAGAACTTAAATGTTTGATTTTCTGGTTTGAAGAATAAAAATGAAAGTAATAGTAGTAAAAGATAATGCCAAAAATAAAGTACAAAGCTGTAGTGCAGCTGAGAAAATGCATTGCCTTCTAAGAAATGTCATCTTTATTGGGGTTAAGGTACTCTGTGTTGCCACAGCAACTGCCAAGAAAAATCCATTTTAAGAGGGGCTCTGCAGCACAGCTTGTGTAGTTTGAATCTCAAATATAAGTGAAAATGTAAAGTAACCATAATTTTCTTAGCAACCTTTAAAATATTCATTTCTTCTTCTTCGCTATTGTTTTATCTTCTGGTTCTTTCTTCTAACTGGTGTCCTCCTCAGCTAAGTATGCAGTTTACTGGGAGCTCTGCTTTATCTGCTGAGTTTGGGGGTGGAGTGGGGCAGTTTCCACCGTGAGGGAAAGAAGCCTGCTACTGCTATGCTACAGAATGGTCTGGGGCCCCAAGGCGAAGGGGTGGCTGAGTAGTGAGGCAGCTGCTGACCTCAACCATTTGAAGGGGGGTGTGGATTTGTTTCTAGAAAGGGTTACATTTTCAGGAATAGGTACAATCCTGTGGAGAAAATTATGGCTTCAGAATGAGAGAATGCTCCATTTCCAGCTTTGGGTACCTCAGAAGATTCCCTGACACCAGAAAGAAAACAAATGCCTGGTAAATCTACTTGTAAGGATTAACACCCAGTGAAAAGGTGAGAAATAGGTAAGATACTCAAGGACCGGAAAGTGACCAGTAAATTGCCTGAATCTATTAGTGAATCAAAGACATAAATATCTAAAAAGATTGAGGTTGTGATGTGAAATAAACATTTATGAATATTAATTTTTGGACCTTTTGCATATAAACTGTACATTTTAATTCTGGACAGAGATAAAAAGCTGAACCATATTATATGTAGTCTGTAATTCATTCACCAGCTTTCATTCAGCTTTCACTCTGGCATTCATTCCTTAGTCTTCTCATAACTGTTAACCACCTCCTCTGCTTTCCAGCCCACCCAGGTCAGGGGTAAAATCTGTGACAGGGGCCTACGCCAGTCATCACGTCACAATCCTGGTACCACGATTGGAAGGTGTGGATACCTGGTTCAAGTCCAGGAAACAGGAGTCACTGATGGTGCAGGAACACAGACTCTCTCACCCACCAGACTTCTCCACAGGGGATGTCATTCTGGAATTGTCATAGCCATCTTGCTACCATGGAGTGAGAACTAGCCTGAGACAGAGCCGATCCAGCAAAAGAAGAGTTGAGAACTAGAGTGAGAAACTAGGCCCTTTATCAAATTGCACTTGAAGTTAGCTCTGTCTTGAGAATTTTCACTCTGGGTTGGATTTTTCTGTCACTTGCAACCAAAACAATGTGAATTTAAACTATGTAGAATAAACAAAATATTAACCAGCATTTGTCTGTGTTGCATGCATTAGATCAGGGGTCAGCACACTTTACCCTGTAGACTGAATTTGGCAGACCACCTATTTTTGTAAATAAAGTTTTACTGTAACATAGACGTACTCATTTGTCAATGCTGCTTTTTCATGACAATGGCAGAAATGAGTAGCTATGACAGTAGCTATGACAGTAGCTTGCAAGCCCTAAAACATTTGCCATTTGGCCCTTTGCAGAAACTTGGCTGACCCCACACTAGACTGTCAGCTCCATAAGGTAGGGATCATGTTAATTTTGCTGGTGGCTGCAGCCCTAGCATTTTTTTTTTTTTTTTTTTTGGTGGGTACTGGGGGTCGACCTCAGGACCTCGCGCGCCAGCAGGCGCCCGTGCCACTGAGCAATATCACCGGCCCCTTTTCTTTCCTATGTGGGTTCCGGGAGTCGAACTCGGGCCCTCGCGCTTGCCAGGCAGGCGCTTACGCCACTGAGCTATCTCACCGGCCCAGCCCTAGCATTTAGCATGGTGCCTGGCGTATGATAGGAACTCAATAAATATTTGTGGCTGAATGAATGAATCCAAACCTCAGAGTTCACAACTGTTGGTGTTAAGTCAGTCTTTATCTTAAAATAACAGGATCTTCAGAAAGTGTAGAGTAAATTAATCACAAAAGCTTTCCCTAAATACAAAGAGCAGATTCTGTCATCACGGAATTGTAGTCCGTAATCAGCACAGTGGCTATTAATAAGTAGGCCAGCTTCAAAGCTGAGAAAGTCGGAGGCAAACACCAGGACCTACAGTGCTGCTGAGATCAAAAGGGATCTTAGAGATTCACCCTGGAGGAGGGGTTGGTTTCTTGCATGCTCCGTTTCCTTTTCCACACTTCTTCCTCCTTACTCCCTATCAGACTTTCTACAGGGTTACAGTGGTAAATGACTTGTGCCTCTCTTTTGTCTCAAATTAAATGCCAGCTCCTCTCTGGCTATAATTATCTTTTCCTCTCACTTCTAATGTTTTCCTTCTTAATAATATAATTCCTAAAGTTTTTTCTTTGCTTAGGTTGACACATTCTGTGAATAGTTCCCTCCTTCCAAGGGCAGAGACACATCTTAAAGGACCATGCACCACACAGCACTCGTGTGCAGGCCTGGAATGGGTAAGGCTGTGTGTGGAAAGGGAGGTGCACACCGCAGAGCAGGGACACTTTGGGGACCCAGCTTGTGTGAGTGAGAAGGAAGCACCTTCTCTATTCTGCAAGGTACATCTCTGGAAGGGTTTGGAGAAAATCCTACCTGGGTGGGAGGGACAGGGTGGTGTGTACTTCCATTTAGTGCCAGATCTTCCTCTCCAAAAGAGAGTGGCAGCCCTTTTTGGTTGGGGCTAGATTTCCTGAAGAGATAGTTTCCCTCAGGGGAGGCCAAAGGCCTCAACCACTGGGCAGGGGAACAAGACTACTAGATTTTAAATTGACTGTGCTAATGAAAGATCCGAGAAGATTTAGAGAGTGAGGCTGATGTCCAGTCAGGCTGAGGGGAGTTTGGAGGCCCTCTGCTATTTGCTCTTGGCACACTGAAGGACAGAGCCCTTGACATACAGTAAATGCACATCGAATACTGTTTTAGTGAATAAGTGACTGAATAAAGCTGTGGCTGAATAGGCAGGTAGGGCCCAATAAGTTTATATTTAATGTAGTAGGAAACAGAGAAAACAAAGAACAACCCATTTCTGAACATCTGATGTATGTCAGATACCATATTAAACACTTGGCACATAATCTCTCAGACACTGTGCAGATTGTACTTAACCTGACACAGAATTTGGGAGAGAGATTTTAGCCTTTTCAATTCATGGAGGAGGAAGAAGGCCTGCAGTGGGTAACTATGAGAACCAGGGCCAGAACCTGTCTGCTAACCCTGCTCTGTGTCCTCTTACTCCTGGGAGTGGGTGCAGGGAGAGGACTGGCCTGGAAATGTGGTGAAGAAATCTCGGAAGAGGGGACAGCCTGGGACTTGGGAAACTGGGAGCTGCTGGAGTGATTAGGAAGGAAAGGAGCTACTGAGGTAAGATGTCACCTATAGGAAGGTCATATGATAGCAACTGACAATTAACTGGCTTGTTGACTATAAGTAAGAGGTGAGTGAAAGGAGAATTCATACCTTTAGCCAAGTCCCTATGAGGGACAGTCACAGGATAGCCAGGCCCCTGGATAGAGGGAGCTGGTCGGGGGATGGGTAGGAGAGAACATATGGTTTTGGTTTGCCTTTACTGTACTTAGTTTGAGATGCTGGCGAGACAGTTGTGAGGAAATACACAAGTGGAGCTCAGGAGGAAAGCTGGTCTGGAGACCTAAGAATTATGGGCCACAAGAGGAAGTTGAAGCCATGAGAATGGAAGAGCTCTCTGAAGGGGGAGGAAGGAATGGCAATGCCTGCGGAGCTACACTCTTCTGTAAGGTACTCCCACTTTCATTCATTCACTTATTATTTTTCAGACAGGGTCTTACTGTGTAGTTCAGGCTGGCCTTGAATTCACAGTGATCCTCCTGCCTCAGCCTCCCGAGTGCTGGGATTACAGACATGTGCCACCACACCTGGCTTGGGACTCCCATATTTAGGATGAAGGAAGACATGAAAGAAGGGAAAGAGGAATGGTCAGAGAGGTGAGTGGAGTCTATAGAGTGGGGCGCATGGCTTGGGGTCTCACGATGGAAGAGAACAGGGAGTGTCCCACAGTGCAGAGTGGTCAAGGGCAATGAGCAAGTCACCAGATGACTGCTGCCACTGACCATGGATACCCTCACAGAAGAGGGAACAGAGCAATCTAGACATCTTGTTAGTCATAAGAGATCTTGGTGAGCAGCAATGCGGCAAGTAAAAGGAGTTTAAGATGGCATTAGTTTGTTGATAAATATACCATTTCCTATTTTAAAGCAAAACCTACAATGAAAGGTCCACATCAGTCAATTATCATTCAAAATATCTGATTTAGTGAGAGATTTTGACCGCGTTTGAGAGGATTTTTCAAAAGAGGCAAGCTACGACTGCTCTTTCTTTTCTGCATATTTAAACTCTTGACAATTATAAATAAGTTAAACCTCTCCTCAAAGTACCAATTATCTCCTTATGTTTGAGAACACATGTCTTGCCAGATATGGCATTCTATACAAAACAAAAACTAGGAATACAAAGGCAGTCATTGTCCCACTGACGCACCCAGGATTTACTCAGGCAGCTCTAATTCACGCTAATGAGAATTTTGTGCATGAATCCTCTTACCTCCCAACTAACGGGAACAGAGAGCCCAAAACCTCACACAGAAAATTTCAAAACACCATTGTAAAGAATCACTGACTAAATTCATGTGTTGTTCACCTTTACGTAGCAGAGAGAAAAGGGATTTTTATTTGATTAAAAGTTGGGGAGTATAATGTTACCAAAAGACTTCACTCAGGTTCCTGAAAGGAAAAAAAAAAACTTACACTTTTTACATTTGATATTAAAAGAAGCTATGTATAATAGGCCAAGGAAGAAGACAGGGGAGATAACTTCTAAGTGGAATAATGAAAGTTTTCATACAAGTGATGAGCTTTTATTTGGATGCTGAAGGATGAATAGGGACTTTCGAGGTTGATGAGAAGGACCAGCAACTGCTGGCTGAGGGAAGAGCAGGAAGAGTGGAGGTGACCATGTGTGGCAGGTTTCAGGACTGCCATATGGTTGGGTGTGGATGGAGGTCACCAATGAGCAGGGGGTGAGTGAGACAGGTGCAGATAATGCAGCTAGGGCTTTGAAAGTTGTGTCAAGGAATTTGGGCTTTATTCGGAATGGACAAATTCAAGGTTTCTGATTGGAGACTAATATATTCTTATTTCTATTACAGGAAGAGAAATTTAATGTAGCTGTCCTGCTTCTAGAATTTTCTACTTTAACTTATCTCCACATAGTCTTCTATTTCTCTGAACTGCGGATCTGATCACCACCCTCATCCCATACTCTCACTTCAATGGTTTCTTTTACCTGCAGATAAAAACAACATCTTTTGCCCAAATCATCTAAGAACTGTTTCATAATGGTCTCAGACTCACTTTACAGAAGCTGTGCTCTGGCAACGACCTGGCATTTCCCCCGAAGTCCAGTACCATTCTGTGACAGCACCTCTGCACATACCATGAGCCCCTTCCATGGCTTTCCTTCCCCCTGAGCAGCAGAGAAGCTATTCTCATCTCACACAATGCACACTCCAGGACATCCTCCCTAGCTATTGAGGCAAGGTAACCATTCCTTCCACTAAGATACCTTGGTAGTTTGCACAACTAACAGTTACATTGCTATGATGATGATAATGATGATGGTGGTGATTGACATTTACTAAGGGTTTACATATTAGCCACTATATCGCACTATTTGGCATATATTTCACTGAATCTTTCTACAAATCCTTGATAATACTTTTATAGCTATTTACATAAGAAAAAATAGGCTTGGAGAGTTACTAACTTATCCATAATCATACAGCTATTTAGTACCTGAGCTAAGACCTTTATCTAGGTCTTCTTTACCCTCAAGCTTCTGCTTTTACTTCATTATCACATAATATTATAATTATTGATTTGCATATTGCTTTCTCCTATTAGAATGTGGGTTCCCTGAGGGTAAGTTCTGTTTTAACTGGAGATCAATGCTATTTAAAAAGTAAATAAGATTGAATAATTATTTCTTTGAAGTCAGAAAGTAATATACGGATTGTTTTTGCCAACATTGAGGCATGTTTGCCTACAGAGGCTGGCGAGTGTATGAAGCAGATCATACCGAGACACACGGATCTGGCTCCCTTAACCACCTCCTCAAGGTGAGATGGAGAAACGTGGCCAGTTAGCAGTTCACTTTGCATCTTTTAAGAGAGGTTGGGGTCCATACTTTTACCAGTCAGATAAACTGGTAAATAAGTAACTTGAATACTAGTTTTGCTTTGTCTACTCAGATGACCAAGTACAATTACATCAAAGTATAATTTCTGTTAGAAACAGTTAAAAGAAAGTGTCTTTCAAAAAGACAAGTGTGTTGTTTCTGAACCAAAGCAGCCATAAGAAACTATACAGGGAGAGCAGGAGTTAGTTAGATTGAGCAAGAAATTTCATCTTTTAATCTTTTTTCCATTATTATTTTTCACTAGTGTGCTCTTTCAGGAATGCCTTGTTATGTTCTTTATAAAACCAATGCCCAGATCTTTTTTAAAACACATCAAACCAACAGAGGTCAAATAAAGAGCAGGCGAATTTTGTTCTTTCAGTTGAAGGCATTTCTTTAATATTAAATATGTACTGAAATCTAGAAACACATTCTAATGATGTCTGAAAAGAATCCATGCTACAGAATAAAAAGACAAAGAAAAAAGTTCTTGACAATCAGTGGTGGCTGGGGGGTTGTGGGAACCTCTTTGGGACAGCTTTTATCTTTACTTCAATGGCAGAGAAAATTTACCATTTAAAACTAGAAAAAATATGTCCTAAACATTGTCATTCTTTATGTTTATTGGTCCACAAGGTAAAACACATTATGGTGAAATTTTCAATTACTGTACCTCATTTATGAGTGAAGACAAATAAGAAGCATCCCTTTTCTTATTCAGATAGAATCCTAGATTTGTTTTTCCTTTATTTCCAACCATCAGAGGCTGCTATCAGAAGAATTTTTCCATGTAGCTGGAGTGCCCAAGTTGGTAACTTAGGACTCTATAGCAATTTCATTCCTTTTCTTTATCTTGCACATGTATTTAAAACAAACGTTGGCAGCAGAAAGTCTAAGATTTGGGGATAAGGATACTGCTTTATCTTGCATATACTAACTTTTTTTTCTAGCTTTCAAAAAAATCTTTTTTCCCTTTACTTCCTTTTGATGAATTAAAGCAATCTTGCTTTCTCCTGGCCTTAGGAAGAGTTTAATACCAGACAGATGAGCCCAAGTGCCTGTACCAAAAGTGGGTTATGTTATCTTTGTCATGTCCAGTGATCTTGGAAATATGAATTGCTGTATTGTGAACTTAGGTTAATATATACTTTAAATGGCCTTAAGGCAAAGTAAGTGTTTGAAGGAATAGGAACTTTCAGAAGAATTGTCTGAGATTTTTCATTTAGTCCACACATGGTATAGCTTGACTTACTTTGGGGATCACATATGGTAGCTGTAGGAAGTGTGTGTGGGTGGGGGAAGGAGGGAGGCTAGAATGGCTGGATAAGGGTTAGGTGTGAAGTATGGAAGGGTGGCTAGTCCTAGCCATAGAGGCCTATGAAGTACATTCTGGGCTTTGGGAGCACCCTCTGCTTCTTAATTTAAACTATTTTAAGCCAATAGGATGGTAGAAACTGGTGGGTGGTCAGGTGACAAACTCCTAGGGTGGGGATGTTGCCCAGCCCACACAGGCACAGAGCTGAACACCTGCATTTGGTGCCACTGTGTCCCTCCCTGCCTCTCCTGATCAATGCTGAATGCCTGAGTACCAGAACTAGACGAGGCCCTGTGTAGAACATAAAAGAAGACTTATGCCCTGTCTTCAAGGAATTCACAGTTTTGCTGGGAAACAAAATTAACCCACGAACATTATTTATGTACTTATGGGGAAACAGTTTAAATATAACAGAAATTTTGGGGGAAGAAAAAGATCTTTGTTTGGGAGGTCAGTAGGAAGAAGTGAGTCTTGTGCTGTGCTCCCAAAGGTAGGCTGTAGTTGGATGGTGAAAGAAAACTCTGGGTGAAGGAAAAGACACGCACCAAGGCACAAATGAGAGTGGAATGGGAGCTGAGAACCCATTCAGCTGGGGTCCTGGTGGGAAACACCAGGGATGCTTAGAAATAATCATCCACAGCCAATCAGTCCAGACTGAAGAGAACCTTACAAGTCCAATGGAGCAGTCAGTTAGAGGGAACAATATGATGAATTTTAGGAAGATTATTGAAAGGCAGCTAGGAAGAGACCATCCAAACCCAAGATGATTAGGACTTGTTATGACTTGTGACTAGATGTCCCCCAAAAGCCTCATGCAGTCATAGGTGGGGATTTTTCAGTGGTACCTGAATATAGAGTATGTGACTGATTCACAGTGCAATGCTAGGATTAAGGGGGCTAGGATTAAGGGTGGGTGATTACTAAATCAGTCCACTGATTGATTTGGGACTGCCCTAACATGGTAGCCTGGATAAGATATAAGGGATGGAAAGCTGTGGTTGTCCCTTGTTGCTTTGCTACCTTCTGCTCACCATGAACTGTTTCTCCTCTGTGATGCCTGTCTGCCATGCCACCATGCCTTGGAACCAGCCAACTATGGTCTGAAATGTCTACAAAGTGTGAGCCAGAAACCTTTCCTCCCTTAACTTTGGGCATCAGGTATATTTTGCCTCAGCAATGAGAATAGTAACTAACACAAAACTTGGTACCAGAAAAGAGGGGTCATTGCTGTGACTGTAACTGACCATGTTGTTTAAGAGCCTTTGGAGCTGGCTTGTGGGAAAAGTTTGGAAAGGTTTGGAGATGCCATCCAAAAAGCAGAGCTGGAAGAAGAAGAAGAAAGAAGAAGAAGAAAGAAGAAAGAAGAAAGAAGAAAGAAGGAGGAGAAGGAGAAGGAGAAGCAGGAGAAGCAGAAGGAGAAGGAGGAGAAGGAGGAGGAGGAGGAGGAGAAGGAGAAGGAGGAGAGGAAGAAGGGGAAGAAGGGGAAGGAGGAGGAGGACAAGGGGAAGGGGAAGGGGAAGAAGGGGAAGGGGAAGAAGAAGAAAGAAGAAGAAGGAAGGAGAAGAAGAAGAAGAAGAAGAAGAAGAAGAAGAAGAAGAAGAAGAAGAAGAAGAAGAAGAAGAAGAAGGCTAATAGAAATTCTGCTGGTAAAGACCAGGCACAGGAGGTTTCTTCTGGGAAGAAGGACTGTATTGACTGCTGGACTCCAAACAATGTGTGTTACAGCTTGGCAGAAAGCTTGTCTGCATTTTGCTTGTGTCCAGAGACTTTGCCTGAGACTGAGATTAAGGGCAGTGGACTAATTTATCTGGCAGAAGAAATTTCAAGGCAGTCTAATGTTGAAGCAGTGGCATGGCTACTGTTGGGGGCTTTTAGCCAGATTTACGTTGAGAATCAACAGCAAAGAGCCCAGCAGAATGATTTAAACTGTTTTGAGTTTCAGCAGAAAGGAAGCTCTAGTAAAGCTGTGAACTACAAAGATAGAGCACAGGAGATCTTGATTGCTGAGAAAGAACAGGAGAATAGAAAAGATGGCCTTGAGGGTACCAGAAGAAGCAGCACGACTCCATCCTTTGCAGCTTCAAAAGTACAAAAGTGAAAGACTTTGCTTTGAGAAGAAAGCCCCAGAGCACCATGTTCCAGAGTGGTGGTGGCCTAGGGAAGTTGTTCTGTAGGATCTGGTTCATAGACACTGGACTCCTACAGCCAGGGAAGAAGGAATCCTGGCTACTGCTCCAGCTGGCAGCAGACCTTGGGGTCATCCATGTGGTGCTGGTTTTAGGTGCATGCAGAATGCAAGAGTTGTGGGGTCAGGAAGGCTTCCACCCAGATTTCAGAAGAAGGCCTGGGAGGCCAGGCAGTTTGCCCCTGAGAGGGCAGTGTGTGAAACTGCGAGTGTGAAGCAGAAGGTGCAGTGGAGACCCCACATGGTTGGAGAAGACTGGAACATGTATCGTCCAAGGAAAGCTGCAAGGAGTGAGCAAAGTCAGCCAAAGAAAGAAGCGATGGGAGCTACAACCACCAGAAGTGCTGTAGGGGCAGAGCCACCCAAGCCCTGTGGAGTTCACAACTTGCCACAGATTGCCAGGGGTGCTGAAAGTGGAACTGTGGGATTTAATGTTTGCCCTACTGGATTTTGGATTTGCTTTGTTCCCATTCCTTGCTATCTCCCTGTTTGTAACTTTTGGAATGGAAATGTCTATCTTGTGCCATTGAATGTTGGATGTGTTTAATTTTCTTTTCGTTTGCATAGGGGTTTGCAGCTAAGAGTCTGTCTTAAATCTCAGAGGAGACTTGGGACTTGGACTTTTCAGCAGTGCTGAAACTGTTAGGATTTTGGCAACTCTTGGAGATGGACTAAATGCCTTTGTCATAAAGGGATGTGCATGAGTCTTTGAGGGACCAGGGATGGAATGTTATTGTTTGTGTTTAGATGACCTCCCCAAAGACTCATGCACATAGGTGGGGTTTTTTTCAGAGATGGAGAGTCATAGGTGGGGATTTTTCAGAGGTGGCTGAATCTAGACAGTTGTGATTGATTCATGGTGCAATGTTAGGATTAAGGGGGCTAGGATTAAGGGTGGGTGATTACTAAATCAGTCCACTGATTGATTTGGGACTGCCCTAACATGGTAGCCTGGATAAGATATAAGGGATGGAAAGCTGTGGTTGTCCCTTGTTGCTTTGCTACCTTCTGCTCACCATGAACTGTTTCTCCTCTGTGATGCCTGTCTGCCATGCCACCCTGCCTTGGAGCCAGCTGATTATGGACTGAAGCCTCCACAAACTGTGAGCTAAATAAACCTTTCCTCCCTTAATTTGTGGGCGTTGGGTATTTTGTCTCAGCAATGAGAGAAAAGTAACTAAGACAGGATTCAATAAAGATGACAGAGAGAGGGATAAGAGGAATGGAACTAAAGTGACATTTTAGAGGTAGAAATAACACAACTTGGTGATGAAATGATTCTAAAGCATGACTAATTATGAGGGCAGAGTGCAAGATAATATCAAGTTTCCAGTACAGTCTTCTTAAGCCTGTTTACACTGTCAAGGACTTGATGTTCCCATGGAATCATCTTGACACATTTGGCTTCTTGGTTCCTATCTGTCTTTGTCACCTTGGTCTGCTGTAACAAAAAAGCTGCCTTCTTGCTGTATCCTCACATGGTAGAGAGAGTACAAGATTTCTTTTACATCTCTTCTTGTAAGGACACTAATCTTATCAAGAAGCTCTATCCTCATGACGTAACTACATCTCCAAATACTTCACATTGTAGGTTAGGGATTCAACATACAAAAACTTGGCATAGCGGTACAGTGGGGACAGGAATTCCATTTCCATGGTACACATTTTTTCACCCCCACTCTGCTTGTTTTACTGGTCTCCTTTTTATTTGCAATTCCAGCCCTACCAAGCATTGAGGAAATGCAGGTAAAGACAGGAGGTACATTTTTTTTTTTAATGTGCGTAGCGGGGGTCGAACTCAGGACCTCATGTGCCAGCAGGCACCCGTGCCACTGAGCGATATCACCGGCCTTTTTTCATATGTGGATACCGGGAGTCGAACTCAGGACCTCATGCTTGCCAGGCAGGTGCTTATAACGCTGAGCTATCTCACCGGCCCGACAGGAGGTACATTAATAGCCTCACCTAGCATGTGGAGACAACTGGATTTTTCTTACATGTCATATCTGGCATCTAGAGACCTCAGGACCCACACGCCAGTTTGCTTCATTAGCCAAGTTCATATGAATAAACTCCTTTCTCTCTGGGGACTGCTCCAGGTCCCTGCTAGAGTTAGAGCTCAGGGCCAATGAAATATGAATCTAGGACTTCTGCAGGAGCTATTGTTGGGGGGTATTTTCTCTTTTCTGCTGATCTGAACCTGGAAACTCAGGCCCAAAAACTGACAGCAGTCATTTTGAAACCATGAGAGAGATATCTTAAAGTGAATGGAGCCAACAAAAAGGCAATGGGGTTAAAATATGGAGAGAAAAAAACCTGGCTTTCTCACATAATTAGAGATAGAGGATTGAGCCTCCCTAAGCCAATACTACTCCTCAGTTCCAAGAACCAAAACCAACTCCTTATTTTTTAAACCGGTTTAAGTTTCAATGAGTTATTTTTAATGGGTTGCTTGACTGGGGCTGAGATTCCCTGCCAAAGGCTTACCCTGTGCACACTGTAAGTTGGTCCAGCCAATGCCCCAGAGAGGGCCGCTCAACGGAACCCTGCCACACCTCAAGTCTCAACCAACTTCCACATCTCCCAATGCCTTGCCTACTCACTACTTACCAGCATTATATCTCTGGTCGTTCAACGCCTTCTGCTTTCCTAGTTAATAAGTTTCCTTGTGTTGTCTCTTGCTGACTTTATACAAGAAAATCTTATACTGCTGAGTGTTTTGGGACAATCCCAACTCTAGGCAGCCCCCTGCCACTTGTTTGCTTCATTTCAAGGCTATCTTTTGCTGTTGCAGAAAGTAAACAACTATTTTGATAGGGTCAACTGAAAATTCATGCTATTTAACCTCAATGGAGCTTCTCCACTCTTGGTAAAGCTTTTATTAGCCTTTGTTTTACATTGTGTAGGGCCCTTTCTCACACAATGTCTATTTGGAAACCCTACATAACTCAGAGCCCAGTGGCTTATGTGCTTGGTGAAGCTTTTGGCAATGTCTAGGGAGCATTACAGAAAATAACTTTATGGAAAGACAAAGGGTTCAGTTATTCGCTGTATGTCCTAATTGATGCAAGCCATCAAAGTAATATTGCAGAGAACAAGGTATAAATCAATAAAAATAAATAAATGGAAGTGATTAAAGGACAAAGCCACTTTAAAGTAAGGGTTGCCCAATCTCCTGAAAATAAAACCAAACTGCTTTGCAAAAGAAATTAAATAGTTTGCTTTTGTTTTTCCTAAAAAGCACTAATAAATAATGGATAGCTCAACTTATAATTAAAGAAAAGGGTACTTCACGTTTGAGCTTTCATAAGTGAGGCAACATTCTTTTCAAATTATGATACTCTGGCAAGGCATATGCAAGATATTCTGGCTTCTTCATAATTTTCTCCCATTTATTTCAGATTTTATATGAATGAAACAATGAGTAATTCCTTCTCTTTGGATCCTTCAGGATATTATTTAAACACTGGCATCTGGTCTAAGGGAAATTTAATGCTAAGTCAGAGGAGTATTTGAAAAATAGTTTACATCTGGTTTTGTGCTACCCATCCTTGGAAGGATGCAGTAAGAATGGAGGAAATGAGCACATGCTGGCTCTTGGGGCTTTGGGGCTGGAGGGGCTGGTCCCTTTGGTGTAACACACACCACAGTGCTCCCTTTTATAAAGTGAGGGATTAGTGCCACCTTCTTTGTAGCAATGTCATGACCTCTATAATGCTTCTTAAATTGAAGACAATGATGGACCCACCAAATCTTTACACATGATTTAAATGTGATATGACAGTACTTAAACCAGGAAATCCAGAAGGCCAATGGTTGAACAAGCTTGGGAAAATGTCCAGGGAACCAAATGTTGAAGCCCAAGGAATTACAGAGAGTAATCACAACTTTAGGGCAATGGGGTGGGGGAATGAAATGACATTTTCTGAATTGGTGTCTGTTATAAGATTGACTTACAAACTGTGGTCCCACTATACTGTTCTAGACAGACACCTCCATAAAACCCATCACGACTTATATTTCTTTCAGTTTATTTCTATAGTTTACCATATTAAGAATATGAGTTTTAAAAACATTCCTACACACACACACACACACACTCGTTCACTGAGATGAATCTCATAAAGGCTAAAAATCAGCACCAACAATATTTAGGGTAGTCATTGATTTTAGGTCCAGGCACATTTTGAATTTTTCACATTTAGTTGGACAAAAAGGTCATGTGATCAAGATCAGTGTATAATGTCTACATACTGGGGAAATGTAATTTGTAGAACTATGAAGAACAAACTACACAATGGACCAAGATACCCCCATAAGCACTATTCTAGAGACCTCATTTCAATGGACTAACAACTGGTGACAGAGTAAATTTCTATTTTTTTATTTTGTTTTTAGCTTGTAAACAATTCATGCATTGGAAACATCTATGCCTTGTTCTTTGACTAGCCCCCAGGGCCCTCCAGATATGCTGAGTCGTTCAATATACATGTTAAGCTTTTGGCGCTAAGTCAGGAACTTTCCACCCACATCCAAGAGCCCTTATTACCCCAGCAACTTGTATTTCAGCATTTTTCTTTTCATAACTCAGATCCCCCACCTGGGAAATCCTCTGTTTGTAGTTAAGCACTAAATGTCTATATAATTCATAACCACAAAATCAGAGAAAGCAGAGAAAACTCTAAAACCACCTAAATACATGTGGCTTTTGGGAAGCAACATTCCTGGGATTATACAAGCTGATAGGGAATAAAGATGCTCTCTGACAAGTTAGATATACTTTCGATTCTTTCCTGAAGTGGAATAAGATGATTTTCCCTTCCTCTCCATTTCTGTTAAAATTTACGTGGTTATTATTCTCTCAACTCAGTGTTACTGATTCACTGTAAGAGTTCATACCAACTTTTTAGCCAAAGACAGGTTCTTTCTGACTGCCAGGCCAACACTACACAAAACCGTCAAGTGATGCCTTTCTTTAGTACCTCCACACTGAAATCACACTATGAACCAGTTTGACTTTGCCCACGGTAAGACTAATTCTATTGCTGTTGCCTGTTATTACTGACTCATTTCTCTCTCCTTTCAAAAAAATGTTATGACATTGAACCCAAAGTGTTAGATCTACTCTGAAACTTAGATTTAGTGGCTAGGAATTCTCTCCTAAGGACTGCTTGGTTTCAGGCATTAGAGTTGATGTGCTAGACTGAGACGGATGTGTCAGCACACGGGTATCAATGGAGGGCTTGCATGTGAGAAACTGGTCTAGACTGGGAATAGAAATGTGGAGATCACTGCAATGAATGAGAGCTGAAGTCAGTGAGGACAGATGGTATCACTGAGGGAGAGAGAATGTATAGCTGGAAGAAGTAGGGCACAAAGACCAGAAAACAGAGGTTATTTACCATAAGAGGCAAGCCAAAGACCAGAAATCAATATAAAAAAGACTGAGAAGGTGGGGCCCCTTAGAAGAAAAACAGGAGTATGCTCTCAAAGCAAGTTTACTTTAGGGGTTTCTTCCACTTGGCTTTTCTCCTTTGGGAAAAGATTCTTCCACAAAACTTACAGTCCAGGACTAATGATGATGGCATATAACAGGTATTCAATAAATGCTGAGTGATTAAGCAATTACTCCTGTTAAAAGTACATTGTTTCCCAATAAGTGTTGAGTGAATAAGCAACTACTCCTGTTAAAAGTAACTAATTTCTCCCTTCAGTGATGCATATGTTCTTTGAGGTTTATTGATGATTAAAAGAGGGTCTAAACCTTGTGTTTTAACTTCCATGTTTTTTTCTCTCATTCTGTAATTTTCAAAATATATTCTAATAGCTGCATAGATATCATAGATAGGATTTCCTAACAGACAGGATATCAACTCAGTGTTGGGTCCATTACTTTCTATATATTATGGTAAGTTCTAATTTAAAAATAAATCCCATAATTGAAATTTTCAGAAGGTTACTACTTGCTGGCAATATTTTTAAATACACCAATATAAACCTTCTTATTACTATTTGACACCTGTTTGAAAACTAAGTACCAAAAAGTGCCACTTTTAAAGTACCTCTTGAGGGCTGGTGAGATGGCTCAGTGGCGTAAGCGCCTGCCTGGCAAGCGTGAGGGCCCGAGTTTGACTCCCAGAACCCACATATGAAAAAAGGGCCGGTGATATCGCTCAGCGGCACGGGCACCTGCTGGCGCGCGAGGTCCTGAGGTCGACCCCTGGTACCCACAAAAAAATAAATAAATAAAGTACCTCTTGAGTTCTCCAAGCTTCAGTGTAACCCCACCTTCTCTCAGACCCAGATGTTCCTAAATGTCACAGTTCACAAAGTGGAACCAACGATAATAACCAGCATAATTTTCACACATGCTATGATCAATTTTTGGCAAGCTTACTAAAAAGGTCAGCAGATGCCTAAGCAAAAACTTAGCTACTTCAGAGATTAACGAAAACTAAGTAAACACAATGCTAGAATTCTACACCTTGGAAATGAGGATCTTACACAATGTCTAAGAATTCCACGATTGGTGTAAGAGGAGGGGCCGGAAGGCACTGTGTGATGGTGAAAGGACAAGGTGCAAGGGAACGATGCTTCTGGCCTGCACGTGCAGGAGGACGCTGAGGCTTTCTTTGTCTCTAGTTAGTACAAGTGCTCTGTTCCAACTGGAGGAGAACTGTTCTCTCCCATGCGGTGATCGCTGACTCACTATATTATCTGTCTTCAGAGAAACCTTAATCTAGCAGAAATGAGAAAAAATGTCTACAAGTAATTATGATAAAGGCAGGCAACTCTCAGAAACCCTCAGAAAGGAAAATACTCCTGTGAAAAATAAGCATTCCTGTTTAAGGTGAGTAGCAGACAAAGGCATGTACTGTACTGCTACTACTCATACTGAGCTATAGGCCCAGGCTGTGAATTAAGACAGACAGGGATGAAAGATGGAAAGGAAGACACAGACATTATCTCTATTTAGGAATGATGTAATTGGCTACTTAGAAAACTTAAAAAATAAAGTAGAAAATTATTAGAACCAGTATTGGTACTAGTTCTGGCTAACTCTATATGCAAAATATCTGAATACTTTTCTAGACATCAGCAATATCTGTTTAGAAAATATGTGAAGTCCGCAAAAGGAAACAAATACTGTAATAAAACTGTGGATAAATTTTATAAGAAATGTATAACACATCTATATGAAAATAAATTTCAATTGTACTGAAAGAGACAAAAAAAGACCTAATGAAATGCAAAGAAAGACATGTGAAGTTCCTGGTAGGACGATGGCAAACATGTCACTTTTTCTGAGACTAATTTATAAATTCAACGCAATCTGAGCCAGACAATCAGTGGGATTTTAAAAAAGGAACTGCATAAGCTTAGAATAAGATTTATATGAAAGAGAGAATGCTTCAGAATAACTTAAGACAGAGCTAGAGATGTCACCTCGGTGGCAGAGTACTTGCCTAGTATACAGAAGGCCTTGGGTTCCATCTTAAGTACCAAGAAAAAAAAAGAATAAGACAATGATGAGAGAAGCCTTCCCGCACAGATATTTACTATGTATTAGCACTCTTCTAAAGGTTTTACTTGTAGGAACTCATTTAGTCCTAACTTTATAAGGTAGGTATTATTACTAACCCACTTTCATGATATGGAAACTGAGGCAAATTAAGTAAAGCAACTTGCTTGAGGTTCTACAGAAAGTCACTGGCAATTGGCAGTGAGGATCTGAACACAGGCAGTATGGATTCAGAATTTGTGCTCTCAAGGCAACATAATACATGGCTAGTATTGGTAGAGGAAATGGATGAATATGAAAGAAGAGAAAGTCCCAAATGGATTGACATGGATAAAGAAAATTCGATTATCGACAAAGGCGGCATTTTCTTGAAATGGGGAAAGTATCAATAAATATTAGTTTTTTAACACTGCTATAACAAATGACCCCAAATTAGCAGCTTAAAAAAAACACAAGTTTGTCATCTCATAATGCTGTGTGTCAGAGGCTTGATGGGCTCTCGGCTGGCTCTTCTGCTCTGGGTATCACAAGGTCAAGATCAAGGTGTCAGCTGGCCCCATCTCTCAGGTGGAGGCTCCTGGGGAGGATTCACTTCCAAGTTCATCCAGGTTTCTGGCAGAATTCAGTTCCTGATAGCTAGAGGGTGAGATCTGCCTTTCCCTGCTGGTTGTTAGCTGGGAGTCCCTTTTAGTCTCTTAAGACCACCTGCATTCCTCATTATGTTGCCCTCCCTCTTTCAAGTGCAGTGGTACTTTCCCACGTTTGATTCCTTCTCATGCTTTGACTCTTTCTTGTTTCTCCTTCTGCCGCATCTCTTTTGTCTCCTGGAGCCAGAGAACATAATGGGCCTTTCAATGGTCAGTGTTTGGATTAGGCCCATCAATTGGACAGTCTGGGATAATCTTTTAAGGTCACTTATTAATAACCTTAATTACATCTGCACACATAATTTCCATGCTCACAGATTCTAGGGATTAGAACACTGGCCTCCTTCAGGAGCTATTCTGTCTACTACAATTCTTTTTTTTTTTTTTTTTTTGTGGGTACCGGGGGTCGACCTCAGGACCTTGTACGCCAGCAGGCGCCCGTGCCGCTGAGCGATATCACCGGCTCCTTTTTCGTATGTGGGTCCCAGGAGTCGAACTCGGGCCCTCGCGCTTGCAAGGCAGGCGCTTATGCCGCTGAGCCATCTCACTGGCCCAACAATTCTTATCCCACATAATATATATAAATTTGAGGTAGATTAAAGAGTTACATTA
Organism: Erethizon dorsatum; assembly: GCA_028451465.1. Taxonomy (NCBI): domain Eukaryota; kingdom Metazoa; phylum Chordata; class Mammalia; order Rodentia; family Erethizontidae; genus Erethizon; species Erethizon dorsatum. The sequence goes on from CM051826.1 coordinate 14,793,957, forward strand.
TGAGATAAACCTCTTAAAAGTACTATAAAAGCAAGAGAACACATTTCATATAGAGAGAGCCTTCCTAGACAGCTTGTAAGCCAAAAAAAGAAAATTTAAAAAATTAAAATGTTGAATATGAAATTAAAAGTTAAACAACAGAGAGGAAGTATTTGAAACTTATTTAACAAATTATTAATTAACAGAATATATTTTTAAGACTTCTATAGAACAAATTAGAAAAAATTAAGGGAAAAATTAGCAGTGAATGTGATCAGGCAATTCAGAGAGATGCAAATGCTAGATTTTCACTTTCAGTAATGGAAATTTAGGTGATCCTTTCCCAAGTTTGCTTCAGAATATTAGAGAACTAACAATGCAGGGAGGCATTATGGGGTCAAGCTCCTGTAGATGTTAGAAGCTAGAACTTGTAAGCCTGGCATTTAGGGAAATTTTTATGTAGTGACCTTTGTCAATTCTAGACTGGTTGGTGAGAGGCTGAGAAGTTGAAGGATCACTTAGACATATAAATTGTAGTCCAAGGCTCACTAAGGGGGCATGTCTGGTAAAACCCCTATGCTTTGGATGTATTACAAAGGGTTACATTCTGGGAGAAGGAGTGAATTGGAAATAGAAGAGTTCTCTCCAGAAATGAAGTTTAGTTTCAAATCATCTCAATCCTTGAATTAAGCTTATTCAAGATTGCAAGTGTCACTCCCTGCTTACCTAGAAATAAATGTAAATTCTGGAAGAAATTAATACCATCCTAGGTCTTAAATCATTCTATAAATTTTCATATAAAATACATGGCACTTAATAAAAAATAGCCTGGATCACAAGAAAGCAAGGCAATATGGCCAAAAGCCAAGAGAAACAAAAGACAACAAAAAAGACCCATATCAACTCCAGATAATGGTTAGCAATACTAGACTTTAATATAAGCAAGATTTATGTTCAACAGAATTAAGAAAATAATTTGGAGCAGAATAAGAAATTTAAAAATAACTAAATAGAAATTCTAACTCTAGAAAATATAATAACCAAAATTCAGTATGGTTTAATAGCAGATTAGACATAGTTAAGGAGAGAATTAATGAAGTAGGAGTTAGGCAAAAAGAAAATATTCAGAGGAAACACAGACACAGGGAACAGAACTATGAAGTTTTTATATACAGTTATAGTTCCAAAACTGAGAACAGAGAGAAAATTAGACAAAAGTACTACAGAAAATCTGAATACCATAATCACTAAAGTACATATATCTGTAACTGAAAATCTTCCAACATAGAATATTCTAGGCCCAGATGGCCTCATCTGAGTTCTACTACATATTTTAAAGGAAGAAATAATAGCAATATTATACAAATTCTTTAGAAAATAATTTTTTGTTTTATGAGGCCAGCAAACTTTCAAAACAATATCTAATGAAAATTATAATAAAAGAAAATTATAGGCAATCTCACTTATAAACACAGAAGTAAAAAATACTAAACACTAGTGAACCAAAATCTAACTAAAAATAGGAAAATTTTAAAAATAGGATGTTCTGATCAACCTTTTGTAAAATTTTTTTTTGAGACAGGGTTTTGCTACAGGGTTCAGGCTGTCTGGAACTCACTATATACTATAAGCTGGCCTTGAACTTGTAGCGATAGTTCTGGCTCCTGAGGGCTGGGATTACAGGCATATTACACTACACCTGGCAGTCAATTGGGTCTTATTTCATTAGCTGTAAAAAGGACAAAATTCACATGACACAAGGCCAATTTAACATCAGAAAGTTGATCTATGAATTTCACTGCATTAGTTGAATAAGGGACAAAGTTCATACGATTATCTCAGATGTGAAGGAAAGATATTTAAGAAAATTCAGTATCCATTTGTGATTTACAAAAGAAGAAAAGACTTGGTAAGAACAGAAGGAAACTTCCTTAATGTGATAAAGATAATCTATACAAAGCCAATGGTATTTCTATGCACCTGCAACACACTGAAAAAACAGAAGTTTTAAAATGTCATTTAAAATAGCATCATAATACGTCAAATACCTCAGAATAATCTAACAGAGATGTAGACGGTATTCTTACAGATATCTCAGAAAGTTTAAAACTTAACCCATTAAAGAATGCTTAAAGGAGAGAGATATGCAATATTCACGGACTCGATGACACATTAAAAATTGACAAGTTGAGTCTAAAATTTATATAGAAATGTGAAAGGCAATGAACAACCTATCACTAAACCTTCACAAGGGCAAAGATTGTTGTTTGGTTTGTTGATCAGCGTATATCCAGGCTACAAATCAGGTGCTCAGTGAATATTGATAAACTGAAGGTTGAAAGTGTCACTTACAAGTTTATAAAGTGAGAGCTCTGGGCTGGGCTTTGATCACCACAGCATGCTCTGATTTACCATCCCATTTACTCCCTCTGCTTACTAAGTCACACAGAACCGGCATCTCATGTGCTGAGTGGAATACTGTATTTGGATCTTTCAGCCTACTTGTCTGATTTTTCCCATTGTTTACTCAGAGGTGTTCATTCAAGTAAAATCTAAAGAGAAGGGTAGAACAATGAACTGCTGCTCTGGTCCTGCCAGGATGCCAGGACTGGGTCCTCATCGTTGCCTCTGTAAGCAAGTAAGCCTAATGTCTGTGCCCTTCCTACCACACCTGGCTCCCTACCTACACTGTTAAAAGCCCCTCACACAAATTTGCCAGGGTCAATACCATCCGGTTGCAAATTCTTTCCTTCCTTCTTAATAGTCAAAACCTAGAACTCTCTTGCCAGAGTGTTCTCTAACTCTCATGTCTCCCTCTCTTTTCTGAATAAACCTATGAATCTTACGCACAGAGCCAAAAATGATCTTTAAAATGTTTTCCTTTATCATAATACAGGACGCTCCTAAAGGCTAAGCAACTTTTCCCCATCATGTCTGAACACGGAGAGCTATTTCATTATCTGATTCAAAATAGGCCTAACTCTTCAAATTTCAATAATGCAAAGTATGCTATATTAGTCACTGGTTCTACTTATTTCATTTATTTTAATAAGTTATCCTTTGTATTTAAGCATCTGTAGTAATAGTTTTCGCTACCTGACCTATGCTTTTTAATTATAAAAATCAACAGGTTATCTACATGGAAAATAGATTCAAATAGCCTTTATAACTTCTGAACTGTTCATTGTATTAAAAGAATCACTTTATTTCTAGTTTACTGACTTACATATGTGCCTTTAAAATACCTCTACTTGGTCATGTGTTTGCCAATAATCAATTTCAATTGCTTCTACCTCAAAATGGCCCTTTTTTTTCCAAAGAAAAGGAGATCATTTTTGGCTGGACCACTGTTAAAAAGAACCTGCAAGTAAGTGGCATCTTAGAATGCTGGATGCTCTTTTCTGAACGTGACAAGCACAATAAGTAGTCATCAAACATTTCTCTCTTGCCACCATGCTGACTTACCCCACCCTCTTTTACCATCTCTGTGTTTATCTGTTCTTTCACTTCCTCTTTCCAGCTGTTCACTCAATTCTATGAATTCTATGAATTCAGTGCTCAGTGGCTGCCAGAAAAGTAAGCCTTGATAGAATACTGCTCAGGGAGACATTTTCCTTTTCATCTTCCTGGGAGACTCTATTTGATTACCCAGGTTAATGCTTGATAATTCATCTTGTTCATCAATTTAAAAAAGTGGTAGAGAATGCAACTTGGTTTAAAGTTTTTGTTGCTTTGTTTTTGTTAATTTTATTGGTATATGAAAGTTTTTGTTTCTGTTTATTTTGTAAAAGCCTTCATAGTTTAACTGGTTTGGAGTAAATCATTTGATTTAAATCATTTGGGGATTAAAAATAATTCATAAGAAAGCTAAAATTATGTAGCCAGGTGTGGCGACACACTCCCGTTATCCCAGTTCTCTGGGAAGCTGAGGCAGGAGGATCACAAGTCTGAGCCCAGACTGGGCAATTTAGGGACTTAGGAGGACCCTGTCTGAAAATAAAGGGCTGGGGCTATAACTCAGTGTGAAGGCCTTGGGTTCAATCCCCAGAATAACAACAACAAAAAAGGCCAACATTAAAGCCCAAACAATCTTTAAAAATTAAATCAAAAGAAGTGAGAATATACTGCCACATTGCTTCATTAGAGAACCAAAAGAGGAGACTCGGCCCTGGGCAGGAACAGCTTGGCTTTGAACTGTTACCCCTGGGTAATCCTGGGGCCCTCCCCCAGTCTTCGTTGTCCCCCAGTGCTCACTCTGAGGATGGAGAGCTACTTCAACAATGTAGAAAATGCTTCATGGAAAAACAGCTGCAATGATGCAGAGGGTGCTTTGCTGACACTCGGATTTGATATGTCAGCAAAGCACAGGATTAAAAACATGCAGCAAACACATCAGGGATCCTGCCTCCTCTCTCCTCCCCAGCACGAGCAAGCCAGTGAATTTAAAAACAAAGGGAATCTCAGGAAAGCAATGATGAAAAGCAGAGCACATGCACATCAGATGAGTGTTTTTAGTTTTCCTTAAAAATAGTGAGAGTTTTGGGAACAAATGCTTGACTTGCTTTTTTTTTTTTTTTTTTGTGGGTACCGGGGGGACGACCTCAGGACCTCGCGCGCCAACAGGCACCCGTGCCGCTGAGCGATATCACCGGCCCCTTTTTCGTATGTGGGTTCCGGGAGTCGAACTCGGGCCTTCGCGCTTGCAAGGCAGGCGCTTACGCTTGACTTGCTTTGCCACTAAAATCTACCAGACTGATTTAAAAGGAACATATTCATGAGACATGTACTTTAATAAAAATATATTGTCCCTGACCTTATAGCTCAAGTGTCTTTTTCAGAAAACAGAGGCAAGTACTCAAGCTCTCATTGACAATAAGATGTGGCCAAAATTAAGTGTGGTTCTATCCCTTATAACAACTCAAGTCTTAGAATGATACATCACAGCAGCTGTCCGGGAACAAATGTATTTTGTTGGCATGGGAACAAAAGAATTAGTCTGAATTTTGTAAATAAACTGTGGTTATTAAAATTGCGTGAAACAAGCCAGAATAATAACCATTAAACATGAAAAGTCAATAAAAGTCTTTGCATTATATTTCTGTTGCAATTATTATTCCTGTTTTCATAATGTGCTTTGGGATAAAACACAGTTTTAAGTTGTTAGTGCTTTTAAATTGATTTCACTACAGATGAGTTAGCCCACAGCAGCCAAGACTGTGAAGTTTTAAAATCCATTATGGAAAATGGAAATTAAAGGCTTGGAAATCAGTAGAAGACCAATTCTTCCTTTTAACAATTGTCACGATTATTGCTTAATTGACTTTCTGTCTCCACAGCATCATCTTCTTTAAGGCAGCCTGCGACTCCATAGATTTGTTGGTTACCCTTGATGATGACTGAGGTGGTTTAAAGATAAGCAGTGGTATCTGATTAAAGCTTTAAATATATTGATTTTTGTTCTCCTAATATCCATGTTACTCCTTCATAGATCACTTTGTATTGTGGGAGGCAAATAAACTCTAAGGGAATACAAATGATAGTAGCTATAATTGTGTAATAAACAGGAACTAAGGCACTTCTGGGATATGTTGAAAATTACCCCAAAGTTACTTATACTAAAAAGACCAAATTTTATTCTTAGAACCAAGGAAGCTGGGAAAGAATCAACGGAGTGTGCAGTTTATCTGTAGAAAAAATAAAGGACCTTTTTGGTGTCCTTTCTCTTTTGGCTCTTTGAGGGTGTCTTGCAAAAGAGACTTGGAAGGACAATCTGTTGTTTCAGAGGTGAGCAAAAAAGTGGGCTGCATGGGCAGGGTTCTGGCATTTTGCCTTATGTATCTTTCCCTGGCCTCCAAACCTTTGTAGTGTTATAAGGTATGGGAAATAGCTGTGGGCTGCAGAGAAGCCATGAGAAGCTGTGAATGATCCTGCCAGATGAAAATGATAACAGAATACTTGTAGTATCTATTTTTACGAATGTCTAGACAAGAATACACTTAGAAAAAGTGGGCCGGTGAGATGGCTCAGTGGCTTAAGCGCCTGCCTTGCAAACGCAAAGGCCCGAGTTCGACTCCCGGAACCCACATACGAAAAAGGGGCCGGTGATATCGCTCAGCGGCACGGGTGCCTGTTGGCCATGAGGTCCTGAGGTCGTCCCCCCGGTACCCACAAAAAAAAAAAAAAAGAAAGGGCCGGTGAGATGGCTCAGTGGCGTAAGCGCCTGCCTTGCAAGCGCGAAGGCCGGAGTTCGACTCCCGGAACCCACATACGAAAAAGGGGCCGGTGATATCGCTCAGTGGCACGGGTGCCTGTTGGCGCGCGAGGTCCTGAGGTCGTCCCCCCGGTACCCACAAAAAAAAAAAAAAAAAAAGAAAAAGTGTATTTTTAACTCCACTTAGAATATGTGTAGGAGGCCCAATACCAAAGGCCTGTATCATTACCCAAGTTCAGTGGCTTTTGGTATGGCTTTTGGAACCTTTCATCCTCAAACTCCCTATAGCATGTGATGATATCAATCTCCCCTCCCCTCCCTTCCTCCTCGTATCCATCTCTCCCTTTTTCCTCCCATTAATTCACTGAGAATCATATGGGGCAGGTACTAGGCTAAATGTTGGGACACAAACATAAACACAACACAATCTTAGCTCAGGGTCCCGCTGTGATAGGAAAACCAAGGGAGGGCCGCAGAAAGTGCTAAAAGAGCACAGCTGACAGAGGGGTGGGGGTGGGTAGGGTCATGTGAAGCTCAAGACAACAAAGGCTTTAGAGAACAACTCAACTGACCAAGTGGATACCACTTGGTGGATACCAGTGGATATCTGGTGGATACCATGAAAATGACAGACTCCTTATCCTAAGGAGCATAAAGTCGAATGGAGAACTCTCTGGTTTTCATGACAGTAAGTTATCCTGGCTCTGCTCTTATCTCCTAGCCTATTCCTTTTAAATTCTCTTTGTAACTCCCATTGGTTTCTCTGGCCCCTTGAATTTGCCCTGGCCAATGGCCCCTCATCTGTCCTTCTACCGTTCATTGTCACCATCGTCACCATTGTGGGCTTCTGATAGGCCTCTTTCTTAAGTTTAGGTTCAGATTTTCAACTACACCTCTCCAAATGAGTATCCTAATAGCATCCTAGCTAAAGCATCCAAGAAATAGTAATAGAGGCATCCATTATACACCAGATTATCAATTCAAAAATTTAGTATTATTTTTGACATATTTCTTTCTTTTGCCCTTCAAATCTGTGTCCAGTGATTTTTTTTCCTTTCACGTGAGTCTTCACATCTACCCCTTTTCTTCCTACTCCCTTTTATGACATCCAGCTTGAGCCTTCCATATTTCTTTTGTGACAAGTGATGTAAATTTTTGTGCTATAACCTCTGAATGGGTCTCAACAACTCTTGTTTACTAGCTGATTAATTTTTGTAGAGCATAGCCCCAACCATGAAATACCAGTAAAGAAAGTTATCTTCAATTAATGATAACTGTTTTCTGATGAATGAATGAACTTCTTAGCTACTTAAGACTGGCCACCAATTGTCCTATCACATGCCACAGTGCTTAGTAGACACTCAATAACAAGCATTTTTTTAAATGGACAAAATGAATGAAACTAACTTTCTAGTCTTGTTTTCCTCTTTACTAATATTACCCTTTGGCCAAGACATTACTCAATATTCCCTGAGCCCTTCTGAACAAGTTCTGCTTCACAACCCCTCCTTCTGCTTCCTAAATGGAATGTCCTTCCTCTTAATGCCCAGCTCAGAGGTCTCCTCTGCTATGAACAACTACGACTGCACTGCAGCTGCATGCTTTAGAGTTTTTAAAGCATTTTTACTCACGGTGTGCTTTTTGATGTTCTCAAGAGCCCTTTGAAAAGATATTATTTTTAACGTTTTACTGATTAGGAACCTAATACCCAGAAAGGTTAAGTGACTTCCCCCAAATCATGTGATTAGTAGAGACAAGGGTGGATTTAGAACCAGCAGTGCTTTCCCCACTGGATCATGCTAGCTCTTAAAGCCTCTCTTATTTCCTCTCCCTGCTTTTTGATAGGGGTCTCGGAGACAACCTCCACTCCAACCTCAATTCCTAAACACACAATGACCACTCAGACTGGCATCAGTCACTAGATTATCTCCTAAATCCAACCGATGTTCCCAGGCCTTAAACATAAAGTTCACTGCTGCAAAGCTGTGATTGAAATGTTAAAGTATGACTGGCTTTTAGCTATATATTTTAGACTACTTCATGGTTACTTGTGCCTACACAGGCCAGATCTTTAATGGCTGGACATAGCAGCGAGATTCAGAACTAAACCAGATGGCTGCAAAAAGCGCGGCCACGAAACCAGAGCCCACCACTCTCCCGCAGCCCCTGGGCTGGATGAGGTGGGAGCCCAGGAGTTTCCCAGGAAAGGCTGCAAAAGTGCTCACCATCTTTGACCAGCAGGGAAGGACCTGGTCCCCTGAGTGCCTCAGGCTCTTGAAACAACTTCACATCAGCCCAGGCCAGGCCATGCCTGGGGTGGCAGGAGCCCAGCCCTTTCCTGGCTAACAACCCCCTCCCCTACTACCCTCACCCCTGCAGGGTCCAGGCAGGTGGAGGATGGCACTAAAGCTTGTGTTCTTTTCATAGCTGGTGACTCTGAGCCTCTGGGCCATTTAGAAGAAAAATAACTGCCTTTAATTCTGTGCCTGGAGTTTATGTTTTATACCTGCCTCATCTGCTTTGTTATACTGCAAACTTCTCGAAGGGTGAAGTTGTAACTTGTACATAATTGCTTTTGCTCGGTACCTAGCACTGTCTAGCACAATATGCCTGCCAAAAGAATGAAATATTTCTTAAAAAAGGATTGAGTCTCCCATGAAATGTTTAGCACGGTAAGTTTTTTTATTAGGAGATCTTTAAGTTTTTTTTTTCACTAATTCATTTTAAATAATAAATTATTTAACTGAGAAATTGAGTGACCAATGTAATCAAATATGAAAAAAAGTAAAAAGGCAACAGTGTTTTGATAGAGGCCATGAAGTTTTAATGAAACAGTGTGCACACGTACATGTGTGATTTAATCCATGGCCTGGTGTGAGCTAGGTAAGAACTCTACCACTGAGTTATATCCCCAGACTTTCCTTTTTTTTTTTTAAATTTTGAGACAGGGTCTTGCTAAGTTGCCCAGGCTGGCCTCAAACTTGTGGCGATTCTTCTGTCTCAGCCTCCTATGTACTGGGATTACAGGTGTGTGCCACCACACCCAGCAGCATCTGTCTATTTTACATCATGTTTAACAGAGTGGAAAATATCATCCTGGGAGGGAGTAGAACATGTACAGGGCTACCACAGGTCTGTCACTAATGTGCTGTACGTCAAAGAAGTCATATCCTTTCCTGGTAGCTCAGTTTCCTTCCACAATGAGGAAGTTTGATCAGAGCTCTGATCCCTGTCCTTTGCTAAAATTATGGGATTCTTGCTCGGATCCTATCTGGAATTGGAAATTATTAACTTCTGGTATGGATAAAAATAATGGTGAGTTTAATTACTATTTATGGATTAGAGGAAAGATCATAGTTTTATAAGGCTAACTTAGAAAACTTTTCTGCTGGAATTCTGATTCCTTGTGAATCTGCATAAGGAGCAGAGCTTCCTTTGGACCCACTGATGAACATGCCTTCTCTGGGGGCTCTGCTTGCTGATCTGCCCAGATGAGGAGACAGAGGAGAGTCGATGGCATGGAGGCAAGTGGTGGGCAGCAAGGATACCACCCATCAAGACCTGATGAGAAGCAGCCTTTTGTTTTTAATTAAAAACATAACTTTTAAAATGCCTCATTCATTTTTTGTTTTTGTAGAATCAAAACACAGGAATTTTTCCTAAATGAAAACCAGAAAGAGTTTAAACTTTTTTAAGCCAGCAAGTTAAAAAAAGCAGCCTAGGAAATTGTCCTTTTTAATTCTGCCAGTTTCAATTTTGATTCTTTATGCAACTAGTATCAGGATAATAATATTTGGTTGAAAACAGAGAAAAGGAAGTTCTTAGTAGCTGTTTTGCACACCTTTCAGTTGTTTGGTTGGCTGATGTGAGGCTCGCTACTGTTACTGCAGTTGCTTTGACAGATGACAAGAAAGAAAGTCATAATACAGCAATGTCAGCATTTTAGGTATCAGTAAGTTCATATATGAATTAGCCCTAAAAAATGCCCATGACAGGCTGGGTACAGCGACACATGCCTGTAATCCAAGCTACTCAGGAGGCTGAGGCAGAAGGATCAAGTTTGTGGTCATCCTGGGCAACTTAGTAAGACCTCATATCAAAATAAAACATTAAAAGGGCTGGGATTGTAGTTCAGTGGTATGGTGCTTACCTAGCTTGTGCAAGACCCTGGATTCAATCTCTAGTACTAGAATAAAAAACTAAATAAAGCTGATGACAATAACCCTAATTATTTTTGACTACTTCTATTAGTATCACAAACTGAAAGGGGAGTGTAGGTCACATTTAGATAAAATAAGATTAACTTAAATTAAATATAGATGAATGGCACTTATTAGGAGTTCATTATTTGCTACTCGGTTTTGTTGAAGAACCGGCATTTTTTTCTAGCTGCACCCTAGGACTTTGTGGAAAGAATCCAACATCTCACAGTTGCAAAGATTATGAAGTAGTCAGCTTTACCCATGGGTATTTCCTGACATTTCTTTGGCAAACTCTAGCCTAATAGGAGATATCAGGAATTAGAGTAAGAAATATTCTAAAAAGCTATTGTCACTACACAGATGAAAGCAACTTTGATGATCAAAAAGAAGTCAATAAAAAAAAGACTGAAAGTAGTTCCTGAATCCTTCCCTATTGTTCATTTGGGATTTCTTAATTTCCCTACTCTCAATATATTATGGAATTTTCTGTGTGAAGTTTTGCCATGAATTAAAGTGATGTCAACAAAGTTTTACCTTAAGTCGTATTTTACCACAAACAGGAGAAGCCCCGGTCCTCCAGGGAGCACCGCTTTCTGCTTTAAGAAGCTTGTCTTTTTCCTTCTCTGAGTCACAAGTGTCCTCGACAGGGAATGGGGCAATGGGGCTCAGCTGAACCTTAGTGACAGTGAGACCTAAGCTGCTTTGACCACACGACATCGCGCCCCTGTCTAAGATGTTTTCGTCTGCGGCCAAATCTGCCGCGCCTTCGCTTCCTCTGCTCCTTGCTCTTCCGCCTGTGGAAGGTCAACGGCATTTGCTACTGTACCGGGCAGGCATTTGGAAGAGTGTTTATTTTCCCGTTGTCCTGTCGTCCTTAATAAGCTCACTTTCCCTATTACTGCCACAAGTGTTTCATTAACTAGAAATACAACTTGAAATTGTCATGAAAGGAGTAAGGGTTTGGAATTCAGATAGACTCGGGTCTGATGCATCTCTACGATTTACTAGCTGTGTGGTCGTGGATGGGTTATGTAACCACTGGGGTTCAGTACTAACCTTAAAGGATTATTGTGAGGAGTCAATGAATAATATGTGTAACATTTCTTGTACAGTGTTTGTCATCTTGTAGGCACTTGGTAAAGCATGGCTAGTAGTTTTTTCATCCTAGTATTTCTACTTTGCTATTCTATTTTTGACTGTATGACACCAACACTATATAATATATATGTATATACGTGTATGCAAATTATATATATGTGAGATATATTATACAGGGTATATATTAGGGAATAGGAAGGAATTATAGGATGTGAAGTCAATTCAGTGTTTTTAAGACTCACATCTTTATATAAAAATTAACTCAAAATGGATCATATACATAGTGTAAATGATAAAACTATAAAACTTAGTAAAAAGAGAAAATTTAGAACATAGTGTGAGGCAAAAAGTTCTTTGACTTGATATCAACAGTATGATCCGTAAAAGGAAAAACAGACAAGCTGAAAAATAAAAAGCTATAGAATGTGAGAAAATATTTGTAACCTGCATAATTCAGTATTAACACTCAGCATCTGTCTGGTCTTACTTTTGCCATTTTACAGTTTTGGGGATTGAACCTAAGGCCTTCACACTGAGCTACATCCCTATCCCTTTTAATATTTTTAAAATTTTGAGATAGGGCTTCACTAAGTCACTAAACTGCTCAGGTTGAACTTGAATTTGAAATCTCCTGCCTCAGCCTCCCAGAGTGCCGGGATTATAGGTGTGCACTACCACATCTGGCAGGCTTCTGCCATTTTGTATAATCCTCTCCATGGGAACTTGCTTGTAAACATCTCCAGAGATGAAGAACATCTCCAGACCTTCCTTACTAGCCATATTTCAGTGTTTACTCTTCCTAAAAAGTCAAAATGACCTAATCTGATATTCCTGTACTGAGTTTTACTGTGAGACAACCAAAATCTAAACATCTGGCAACTCCCTCATTGGGCTCTGTACATAATAGCTCAGTGGCACTTAGCAGGTTAGCAATGCTATACCCAAGGGCTGAGGAAAACACATCTGTAAAAGGTTTCATTAGGAATCGTGCTTTCTATTGACACACTGTTGACTTTTTCCTTTAAACTGTCAAAAATTACCACTCAGTATAATTCATCATGACCAGAAGAGTTGAGTGAAAATAATCTTGTCATGTGAAAATAACTATTGTTATAGCCACATTATCCTGGTTTATGTTTCATTTATTTTATTAACAGAATGGAAAGAAAGGGGAGAAAATTTGAATTCAAAAGAAAATATGACTTATGCCTCCAAGTTAAATAATGTCCACTTATTTTTAAATGATGGCATAGCAGACATGGTTGGGTACATTTCCTATATGCATTTCTTGTCTTATTTATTCTAGGTTTTCTTCTTTACCTAATTCTATCACCAGCAGGATCCTGATGGGCCTATGCTAGTTTTGCTACTCTATATTCTCTTGCCAGGGATTGGGCATGCGAGGCTGAGCATGCTTTGGCCAGTGAGATGTGAAAGGAAGTGAGGGTGGTGGTTCTAGGAAAGGCCTCTTCACTCTTCAGAAGGAGACCCCTTTCTGCCTCTGGACAGTAAAGATCTGGGCAGGATACCTGGCACTGCTGAGGCCATCTTGGCATTGCTTTCAGAACGAAGACAGCACAGGGGTACAGCAGCTAGAATGTCAGAGCCAGAGACACAGCCTGCCCTGCCTCCAGACTTCTTGCTCGGGAGGTAATATGTTCTTTCATTGTTTACGCCAACCATGACAAGATGTTCTGTTACTTACAGCCAAAGGATCCCAGCTGACACAGGGACTACATAAGCTCCTTGAGCTACAGAGGAAAACAAACCAAGAAATCACAGAGGAAAGGGGAGCATACCTGTTCCTGTGACTCCAGTTCTTTGTGTTGTAATTTTTTCTCTGCACATCGCACCTGATTAGAGCGTGTTTCTAGTTCATCTTGTAAAACCTGAAGCAGTACAAAATAAACACAGTAACATTAAAAAATTAGCACATTTGAAAAATAGTTTTACCACATGAACTAGTATTAAAAAGGCCTAAGATTTCCAGTTTATTAATGTTGTTTTAAAGAGTTCAGGCAAACAAATCTAGGCTATCGTGAGTCAGGCCCGGATGCTTTCTGCCTTAGGAATATCTAGGATAAAAAAATTCAAACTTGTAAAGCAGACAAATTAGCAGATATCAATTCATATTATAAAAGTGTTTTATTTTCCCAGCATAGAACCACAACCATATAATAAAGCATAAAGCTATTTCTAATTAAAACAGCCCTACTAGTATGTCTGCAAGGTACACTTATACTCTGAAACATGTTGTGACAAGTAGGAATTATAATATTTGACCAACATGGCATTTTTCAGAATTACAAAATTATTTAATTATAGGAATCTTAAAGGAATCTCATTAAGACAAAGAGGATGGTGTGGAATTTGAAGAATCTGTAAGAAGCAGAGAGAAATGAATTTTCAGTCACCAAGCAGCTGTTGGAAATAGAATTTGGGTTAATATGGGGGAATTTACAAGTCATAAAGATCAATAATTATTATTCCATCAATTACTACTTTATGTAAAAAGCGAGCTAGAAAAAAACAGGATCCATTCAAATAATCCTACATAATTATAGAAATAATAAATGGAAACTTACGGTGAGCAGGATGTATGAGAAGACAGCAGTAATGATGCCAAATAAACTCTCAAAGTAAAATTCATACAGTCAATATTATTGGGTTCCTGTCAAGCCTGCAATAGGTATAGCACATACAAATCTCTCACACTCAGGAGAAGAGGCAATAAGTAAACAGTAAGTATAATGTAATCAGTGATAGTGCGGAAGATAACTAAAGTAGAGAAGGGGAAATTCTGGAGCTGGGTGGGGGAGAGGTGCCGTAGTTTTAAACAGATGCCCCAAGAAGGCCTAACTGAGCAAAGACCAAAAAGGAAACAGAGCCACATGGACATCTGCAGGAGAGCCTACCAGGCAGCAGATGCTGCACATGTGAACACCTTGAGGATCTACAGAGGCCCATATGGTGAGGGAGCAGAGAGAGAGCGGAGTCTGGGACATGGCAGGGCCAAAGTCACATCAGGCCACTTAGAATCACAGGTCAGTTAAGAACTTTAGATTGTACTCAGAGGCACACGGGGATGCTCTTGAAGGGCTGTGAGCAGGTATTGCTTTGGTTGCAGACTGAAGTGGTGCCAGGCAGATGCAGGGAGGCAAGTCAGAGCCCACTGCAATCCACTAGAAAAGGGGTGATAGAAAATTGGGTGACAGTGGTAGCAGGTGGAGCCGGAACTGCCATGTTCTGGGTGAAGATACAGATGACAGCCCTGAGGGAGTGAATGCAGGGCATGAGAAAGGACGGCCCCACAGAGTGTGGCCTGAGCATCTCGAAGACTGCATTTGGCATGTGGCGAGATGGGGCAGGTGTTCTGGGAGAAGTGCCGGGGCTCAGCCTGGGATTTAAGTTTGAAATATCCAAGTAGAGACACTGGGGATAAGAGCCTAGAGTTCAGACTTATTTCTAAGTCAGTATCCATCAAAAATTCTTCCAATGCAAGGCCAGTCTCTCCTATGTATATATATAGAGAGAGACAATGACTCTTAACCTTTTCAGAGGTTCTAAATCTCTCAGTGCATCTGATAAAAGGTATGTGGTCACTTCCCTAAAGGGGAAGAAAACATATGCTTATATTTTTCTTCTGATTTTCAGGAGTTCATAGATAACCTGAAGCTCATCCATAGAGAGACCTCAGGCTAAGAACTTCTAATTTAAAAAATAAGGTGATGTGAGAATGATCTTAAGTGCTGTAAATGTCTCTTTGATATTTAACCTGATTATAAATCTGCAATTTGACCAGGCCTGAGAATGAACTTGAAAACCTCTTAAATTCTTCATGTGTCTCTAATTCTGTTGTCACGGTCTGTTTCCAATAGATGAACGCAATTGAACCTAAAGGATGCTACCAATAAGTAGGATTTTAGCTTTATTTGTGGAATAATCGGGGAGAATAATGATGTGTATCAGGAAGAATATTTATGCATGTTTTTCTGTTTCTGCTTTTCCTTGTTCTCTAATCCATTCTCATCTTGTTGTCAGAGCGATCTTCTTAAATGTAAATCTAATCATGTTATCCCCCCGCAGAAACGCATAAGCCACTCTGCAGTATCCCGAGATGTAGCTCCAGCTTCTCAGCAAGGCACACGAGGACCATTGCCAACAGGCGTGGCCGGAGCCACGGTGCGCAGATGTGGTTGTTACTACCAACGGCGGTGGGACACGGACTGGGTTTTATTTTTAACCTCGCTGCAGCTCTGTGCAGCAGTTACCATTTCAGCTGTGTGAGAGAAGAAACCGTTCAGGCTCTGTGTGGCCGTGCAGCTCGCTCGGATCCACATGGCCAGCAGTAAGGCAGTGGGCTGGAATTTTAACATTTCTCTTACTTCAGACTGAACATGTCTGGCTATCCCATGCTGCCTCTTTATCATTCTGTACTGAGTTTCTGTTTTTTCCCCCATCCCATCTACTCAGCTCAATAGTGTCATCCCCTTGACCTATGCCACAGCTAAGATTCCTCTGGGCTTTTGTCCACCTGGTGTTGAAGAGAATTAATTCACATGTCTGTGTGAGGATCAGAACAACTGCAGCTCAGGGCTGGCTCCTGTCATCTTCGCAAGCCTAGTGCCATCCAGCTCGGTGCCTGATGCACAGGTGTCTCTGCATTCATGGTTGTGGAAGGAACTCATAAATATCTGAGCCTCTTCCCTGAGGACACTGACTTCAAGCCTCAGGGCTTCTGGCTGCTCTTAACATGGCACATTTATATAAATGTTATCAAGCATTCTAAAACACAGAATATACAAATGTATCTTCTAAATATCTGTAGCTATCTTATATATACACACAAATAGTAATTATTACTGATAATAGTATGTTGCCTTGTTTGTGCTACAGACAACAGAAACAAAAAGAAAAAAAGAAAAAAAGGAGATGTGCACTTCCCTCGCCTTAAAAACTTCCCTACCTCATGGCTGCCTCTCTCCTCCCTTCACCAGCAGACCCACGTGTCCTCAGCTTCCCGTGTCCTCCTCTGCGTCTTCCAGTGCTGGTCATACTCTCCTGAGTTCAACTTCACGAGAGTCACTTGTTACTTCCTAGATGCCAAAGCCAGCAGTGAATGTTCCCCTCATTTTCTGGCCCCATTTGGTTCTCTTCATGTCCTACTGTGCTTTTCCCTTGAATTCTGAGGAACTAATTCTGAGCAGTGAAGTCAAGGTGTTAAGAAATGAGGCTGCTGCCAAAGTGAAGTTCAAATATAATAAGGCCTTGAGCGAGGGTAGTGGATGTGGAGAAGGGCAGAGTTGGTAGAATAACTAGTGGGAGTTAGGGAAAAGAGGGACTCAAAAATACCATGAGGCCACTGAATGACTGGAAAGCAGAGAACAGTATATGGCGAGTCAGAAGCAGTGGAGGAAGTATGGCTTTTGCCATGTTGGGTTAAAGGAGCTGGTAGGGCTTCAAGCAGAACCTATTGTGATGGTCTGAATCTTTATATCCCCCAAATTCATAGGACGAAATCCCTAACCCCACCATGATAATATGAAGAAGTGAGAGCTGTGGAAGACAGGGGCCTCAGGAAAAGGATTAGTGCCTTTAGAAAAGAGGCCTGAGAGAGGTTTCTTGCCTCTTCTACTATGTGAGGACATAGTGAAAGACAGACATCTGTGGACCGGGAATCAGGCCTCACCAGACATGGCAACTGCCAGAGCCTTGATCTTGGAAGTCCCAGTCTCCAGAACTGAGTGCAGTGAAGGTGGGATGCTTACAGCTCCCCAGCCTAGATGTTCTGTTAAAGCAGCCTGTCCTGAAGACTGCTGCCAAGGTGGGTCTGGAGAGGGCCGGGCCTCCAGACAGGTGCACATGGGACACTTCCTCACGGAAGCAAGATAAATGTGAAGAGTTCTCTAACCTGCCCTTAGATGCCCACACCTCAGACCAGGCAGAGGAGGAGGAGGAAACCAAGAAAGCTGCCGAGAATCTGGGAGGCAAATGAAAAGTTAGCATGAGGGAAATCTAGCTAAAAGTTATTTTCGAAGAGGACGATGCAACAGAATCAGATGTGATTTTCCTCTGTACTCCACATTGTGAGAGACTATTAAGTCTACCACATTTTATCAATATTATCGAAATAGAATTCAAATTACATTGGCTTTTCAAAAAATAGCACTTAAAATTTACTCATAGTTTAAATGTAAAATGTGATCATTTTAAAGTTAATTAGAGAAAGTAGTTTTGTCTGGAAATTACTTTTATTATCTATTTAAAATCAGTTTAAAAATTGAAAGGTAATAAAATAATATTTCACTTTCAAAAAAGTGTACTACATGAAAAGAAAATGATGGTTTATATTGGTAGCTCTTCCTGGTTTTACATTCTAAAATAATTATGTTATTAGAATTCCAACCACAGAATTTGACAGGAAGCTTTTGTAAAAGTGACCACAACTACCTGATCAGTACAACCTGGGGGGAACTTTCTTTTAAGTTATGGCCCTTTTATTAAAAAAAAAAACATTAAACTTGACACGCCCCCCAAAACACACACACAATTACAACTTTTAGTTTATCCCCGAGAAATGCACAAGATAACTGAAGAACGGAATGTTCAATAGTATGTCAAAAATATAAAACAAAGTTCAAGCTGAACACTTCAGCTGTTTATTCAGTAAAACGATTCCTCATCTCTTAGCTCTGCTGGGTGAACTTGTACCATCACTGCAAAGACGGTCCTTTCTCTCAGTTAAGTCTGCCTTTGGATACCATGTGAGTCAGCCTGCTGCAGAGCTGCAGAGCTTCCCTGCTCCTGACCTTCAGAGTGCTTTGTGTTGGTTGGGGAAAAAGAATGAACGCTTCCCAGAAGAAAAATGTTAATAACACAATAAACTCTACAAGAACAATGAGGGTATACCACATTCTTTAAAGGGAAGAAGGTTATAGGATAATTTGATTCGTTGATTTAAAATGTAAATGTAATAGAGAAAATTAAAGTGTAAAAGGCTTTACATGTTATGGGCTCTTCAGGCTGAGGAAAAGGAACTGGGAGCTAATGTGTGCCTTGAATGGCACCTGTGACAGAACGAGGGTTTTTCTGTTGGCTTGGGGAAAAAAGAATATAATAGTTAGTGCAGTTTTCACAAAATGTGAAAACATAATTCAGAGTAAGCCATTCCCGAACTTGTAAAACCACACTAATGTGGAATTATGCATAGTTTTATAAAAAGCCAAAGTTTCTTGTGGTTCCAAATTAATTAACAAGCATAAAGTGATAGCAGATACATAATGAGTAAATAATGAATAAATAAAAAGTTTATTTCAACTATAAAGTAGTTAAAAAGTTATTGAATAAAGGAACACTTCATTGGAAAAAAATATTGTGTTACAACGATTAAGAAATATAATATTCCCAGTGTATAAGACATTTACCAGACAGAGGCTTTCAGACTTGGTACTTTACTCTGACTGGTAGTCTTTCTAGAGAGTTCTGCTCTTGCCTCTGGCCAACTTCTTAGCTTGTCACATTGGGCACCAGACAGCTGTTACTTTGCTGCCCTCTTCCCAATGGGCTAAGCATGCAAATTTGTCTTCATCTCATAACCTAAAACGTCTGCGTTCCAGGTTCTCACTAGAGAATACATTTTTAAACTATTTCCCATCCTCAACGAAACCTCAGTTATGTGAATTTGGAAGAATCCACTTGCAAATCAAAACAGGATCATCAGTAGTGTAAGTCACCCTCTCCCAAGTAGGCTATTCCTGCAAGTGCTGCCACAGCAGAGTGACTCCAGAGGCGTATCCTCTTACACACTTTGTCATGTTTCTTCCCTTTTAAAATTTCAAACCAGTTCTCACTGACTTGCAAGTTAAGGTGTTTGACACCTCTGCCTTATTCTGTGTTGCTAAGTCTTGGCAAAATGCTCATGTCTGGCTGTTCATCATGAGGCCTATCTATGGGCACACTTTTCTGGGCCTGCCTTGAGTTGAGGGGCAGAGAGTAAATGGACCCCTTCCTTGGTTCTCTCCTGCAGATTTGTCTACATGTGATCTGGGAAGTGGGAACCTGGAATGTTAGAGTGCTCTGCTATTTAAAGAACTAGATTAAGCCACATGGAAGCAAGAATAATGTGAATTAAAGGTTTGCCCTATGTAAATGTAAAACTGGGGTCAGCAAGGTCATAGATCTGAGGCTTTACGAAAAGTCTGTGGCCATGAAGCAAGACAGCAGATGAGTCTCCGCTGGCTGAGGCACAGAGAGGGCCTTGTTAGCTGTAAGCTCTGCACAGCTGAGAAGTTTAATAAGGGGGGAAAAAAAAGCCGAGTATTTATACTAATGACACTGCCAAAAAGAAGTCACCCTGGTGAACTGCTGAAAACTGCTGAAGCTGAGTGATGGGTAGGCAGAGCTCCGGGACTCTTCTCCCTTCTTTCGTGTATGTTTGAAAGTTTCCATAATAAAAAGGAAAACAAAAAAGCTTTCAAAGTTTTCTCTCTTTTAAAAAATGAAGTCATCATAGACTTCCTTTCATGAGGCTTCAATTTACTATCTTTCTTTGGAGTAAACGGATGATTTATTTGTCATTCAACAGGTATGAGTGTAGGAAGATTCCCTCAAAAACATTCTCAACATGAAGAAAGCAGGGAGTGGGATGCTCATAGTTTGACCAAAGGACAAGATAACTGGGAAGGGAAGGTTTATTGATATGTTCATTGAGGTAAAATTTATATATAGTAAAATTTAAGGTTTAGTTTTTGATGGTAATGGTCTATTTTCCATTTAAAACATGTAAGATAACTTAAAAATTTGTGTCATAAAAATCTGTTAAGATTATAAAATCTTGCCATAAACCCATTTTCCACTGGTTAGTTGATTCATCAAATGGAAATCACACCTAAGCTGTGACTACAGTGAAGGGACACTAATTATAAATGCGAAATAAGGGTGAGTCTCATTTAAACTTTAATTGCCTTGCCAATGATGCCCACATTTGTTTAAACAGCATTATTCCAATTGAGTCTATAAATGGTGCTGATAATATTTTTACAAATAAATTTTCTTTGACATGTAAATTACCATGGGAATGATAAAAGTTTTTCTTTCTAGTACTGTTCACTGAAAGGTAAGGTAAAATACAAATAAAAGCAATAGAATTGTGCTCTATATTCATGTCAGATTTATAACTTATTTTTCATCATATTTTAAGAGAATGGGACAAAGCAAGAAAACCAAGCCCTGTCATCCACACCAGGAGATATAAACGTGGAGCTGCTGAAGATGACACAATAGTAGAATGTGACATTTTTACTGGGTGGTCTCACTGGCTATTTGTGGAGGCCTCTATAGCTCCAGTTTTATTATTATTTTTAAATAGGCTAAATCTACTAACAAAAGTAACAAGACTTTGTCAGCTGAAATGCCACTCAAGATTTCTTTTAAAGTGATTTCTTCATTCAGACCTACCCAGGATGAATCACAAACCATAAAAACCGTTTTATTAGTGATTCTATAGTAGTGGAGAGCTGGTTCATGCCACAGATCGACAGAAAACCAGAGCCATAGTTACTGGCGGGGCCAAAAATGTACTTAGATCACAATGGTATAATTTTTTTTCCTTTATAGCTTACATTCAGGTTTTAAATTTTCCCCCACATTCCAAACAAGCACTTCTTTTTAAAAAACCTTTCATTATTCTTTCTTTCTTGTGATATTAGTGTGAAGAAAAATAGATCTGTGGGGATTTTAACCCAATACATATGTTACTTTTCAAACAAGACAAAATTCAGGTGAAAACTTTTAATAGTTGTTACAACAAACCACATGCATGAGAAACTGCACTTGGATATGAATTAGTAGGCTACTGATTCAAAAGAAAAGGCAAAAATATGGCCAATATAAAAAAAATAAGAGTAGTATTTTCTTCAAAGAATAAGAAAGGTTTAATTTTTTCTCTCTTTTCTACTCTCATATCTATTTTCGGTTCTTTAAAATTCCTAAAGGATTTCCTTCAAAAGTCCTAAAAATGCACTTTTTAAAAAAGTTAGTGTTTCCTGGTCTTAACAGAGGTTCCAGGAAAAGAAATGATGTTACTTCAAGACTTTGATGATCTAAGGAAGCTGGAATCTCCTAACACACCTCATTAATGTTTCCCCAGTCACGCAGAGGACCATCCGACATTACCCACATCTCTTAAAGCAGCCCGGTCTGTTTCTACTCAGGAAATTCAAAGCATGTTTCCTCCCCTGATGCTTCAGACAGCTTTACTTGTGAACAAGTTCTTATCTTGGGTGGTAGAAATCTAGGATCAAGTTCAAGAACCACAGCTAGGATTTTTCAGGATCATAGAAGAATTTCCTCGTCTGGCCAGTGTGATAAACCCTCAAATTCGAGGTTAGGCTCTGTAGGACAGAAGTGTAAATTATTAAATCCTCATAGACCACTGCTCTTCTGCATAAGCCCAGGGAAAAGGGAAGACTCGCGAGTCATTCATTTAAATTGCAATTTTCTTACAAGTAATCATTCACACATGGGATCTGTTGAGCGTGCAGCATCATTCCAAATCTCCTCCAACAAAATGAATTTCTCCCCTATTAAAACCGAAGTCAAGATTCATTTCTTCCATGAAACATTTCAAATCTAGATTGGAAGAAACTAATATTTTTCATGAAGTCCTTAAATCCTCTCTATGAGAACATATTTGCATTTCTCTTTGTATTGTGACTTCATCTGAATTTTTCCCCCTTCATACAACTATGAGCTTTCTAAGCACAACTCTCCCCCTCTCGCTCCCTCTATTTCTGAAGTGATCTTTCAAATGCTTGGTAAAGTATTATTTACACCACAGTAATAGGTACTGACTGGTAACACCAACCAATTATATAAAGATCGAGTTACCGTTCATTTAAAACAGTTGGGGCATTGCCACTAAAATTTTTCAGATTTTTTTCCCATCTCAAACTATATTTCCCTTATTTTGTCCCTAGGTTTCACCCAGGCTGCTCCATTGAGTGTCAGAAGTGGGGACTGTTCTAGTTTTCTTAAGATAACGCATCTGTCATTGTCCTTTTCCCAAATTCCAAGGATCAGTCACAGCAAAAGACCTCCCCCTTGGCTGTGTCCACACTGGCGGGCTGCCCCTCTACAGCCTAGTCTCCTCGCCTTTCATATGCTGTATGGGAGGAGACAGACGAGACACCCCGATGGCCCTTTCAACCCTGATACTTTTTTATTTGAAGATTACCACCTATCTTTTGTTAGCTTATTTGTTTTTGTATGACATTTTTACTCTATTGCTCGAATTTTTCACTCACCAGCTAACTCCTTCCCCATCTGTAGCCTGATGTTGGTTTCTAGCACTTATGAAGCATGTTTTCTACAAGGTCCTATTGCCAATCTGGTGGCATTTCCTACATCTTTTTTCTGGATCTCCCTGTTGCACTGGACACAGCTGAGGCCTCCTCCTTCCAGAAATCCTTTCCTTCCATATTGCAAAAACTGTGGTTCTCTTTCTCCCACTTCCTACATGCCTCCTGCTCCTCCTTCTCTTCTTTTTCCCTTTTAGTTGTGGGTATTTCTCTAACTCTTCTCCACTCTTCTCCCTATTTACTGTCTCCTTGGGCTAATTCATCAATTTCATAAATTAATAAAAGCATTTGTGTGTATGGAGCAGGCTCTGTGCTCACACATTACTCTCAAAAAGCATTTAATATAATGGCTATGTCAAACTTATAAGGAAATAATTTTGACACTACATAAACAGCCCTATTGACAAGTCTTAGCAAACATGAGAATGAATACAGAGGAAAGCAATTTGCGCTAGGGTAGTCGGACAGAGAACATCTCACTGAGGAGGTAATCGGTACGCTGGAGACTGCCAGGAAGAGAGGAGAGTGGGTGGTGCAGAGTCATTTACAGAAGAAAAGGCAAGGGGCTGGGACCCCCAAGGTGTTCAGAGGGCAGGTGGATGGCTGCTGACTTAGGAAAGGCTGCCTGGGTGATGCAGAAGGGCCTTGTGCACCAGGAGGACTGTAGATTTCATCCTGAAGTAATGAGGAATCCCAAAAGAGCCTAAGAAGATCAGATGGCAGCAGTGTGGAAAACTGTGGCAGTGAGGCGTGCTAGAGGGTTAGCAGGACACATGGGTGCATCTATGGGACTGAACAGTTCGCACTCTGCTCTCTCAGTGTATGGTAGGAAGCCCACCCCAGAGCAATGTGTCTGTGGCCTTGTGGTCATATGTGAAAAGGCACAAGCATTGAGCCAAGAGTTGGGAATACAGAAATAGACAAAGTATCAGTAAGAAATGGTTTGGAAACTCTAAATAATAATAATAAAGCACAATTTCCATACTGTGTAACATAAAATATATAGGAAACTCTGTGTCAAGAGTCCACTGTGCCATCATAACCAAGTAGCTTCATTCCAGGATGGAAGGATGGTTCAACATATGCGAATTAATAAATGTAATACATCACATAAACTGACAAAAATCACACGATCATCTCAATAGATGCACAAAAGAACTTGAAGAAAATCCTACGTCCATTCCTGATAAAAACTCTGAACACAATAGGGATAGAAGGACCTTATCCCAATCTGATAAAAGCCATTTATGACAAACCAACAGCCAACATCATATTAAATGGGGAAAGCTGAAAGCTTTATCTCTAAAATCAGGAAAAAGACAAAGATGTTCACTGTTACCACTCCTTTTCAGTATAATACTTGAAACATTAGACAGAACAATGAGGCAAAGAAATAAAAGGGATACATATAGGAAAGGAAGAAGTCAAATTATCATTATTTGTAGACGACACAATCCTCTACAGACAGTGAAAAAAACAGCATGATACTGGCATAAAACAGACAAGCAGAGCAGTGGAACAGAATGGAGGATGCAGAAACAACCACAGACACATTCAGACATGTGATCTTTGACAAAGGGGCCAAAACCATACGCTAGAAGACAGATAGCCTCTTTAACAAATGGCGCTAGGAAAACTGGTTGTCCACATGCAAAAGATTTAATATAGACTTAAATCTCATCATGTACTAAACTAAAATCAAAACGGATCAAAGATCTAAATATTAAAACAGAAACAATCTGCTGGAAGATAAAATAGGCAAAACAAGAACTTTGTGAACAGAACCCCACTTACACAAGAAATAACATCAATAATCAACAAATGGGTTTATATCAAATTAAAAACCTCTGCACAGCAAAGGGAACAATGAACAGAGTCAAGAGACAACCTGAAGAATGGGAAAAGATTTTTGCCAGTTACTCTTTTTTTTTTTTCGTGGGTCCCGGGGGTCGACCTCAGGACCTCGCGCTTGCCAGGCAGGCGCTTATGCCGCTGAGCCATCTCACCGGCAGCCAGCTACTCTTCAGAGGACTAATACTTAGGATATATGAGGAACTCAAACATTAGACCTCCCAAAGTCCCAAGCACAAAATGGGCAACCGAAGTGAACAGACTCTTCTTCGAGGTACAATGGCCAGTGTATACATGAAAAAACGTTCAACACCTCTGGCCACTAGAGAGATGCAAATTAGAACAACAATCAGATTCCACTTCACGCAGAAAGAATGGCCATCGTTAAGAAATCAACTAATAACAAATGCTGGAGAGGCTGGGTGGAAAAACGGACCCTTCTCCACTGTTGGTGAGAATGAAAACTAGTCCAACCATTACGGAAATCAGTATGGAGATTCCTCACAAACCTAAATGCAGAAATTCCATCTGACCCAGCTATTCCCCTGCTAGGCATCTTCCCCAAAGAGTTAAAGACATCATAGTACAGTGACACATGCATACCTATATTTATACCAGCACAGTTCATAATCCCTGAATCTTAGAAGTAGCCTATATGTCCATCAACAGATGAATAAATAAAGGAAATATGGTATTTATACCCAATGGAGTACTACTCTCTACAAGGAAGGATAAACTTGAGTAATTTGTAGGAAAATGGGTGTACCTTGAGACCATAATGTTAAATTAAATAAATCAGATAAACAAGCTTAAATATTATATCATTTCCCTTATATGAGAAACCCAAAAAATATATATGAAGAGCAAAATAAAAGATAAATAATAGGAAATGGGGAGATAAATGTGTTTCAGAAGGAAGAGGACCAAGAGATGAAGGGAGGGTGAAAAAGGGGAGGGGAAGGGGATGAAAAAAGAATTAAGATGTGTTATATACATGTACCAACCAACTCCATGAGGAATGTGATCTTATGTACTGCAAAAATGCACTAAAAATGAAGAAAAAAAAGTCCACAGTGTCACAGCAGGTGGGCCACTGCAGTATCCTATGGAAGATGAGCCTGGCTTGGACAAAAGATAGGCCCAGGCATGGAGACATGGGGATGGCAGTGGATTCTGGGTATAGATTATGGGATTTGGTAAGGGAGTGAGGGCTCCAGATTTGAGAAGAGGTTTAAAGAATGACCACGAAGGCCGGTGAGATAGCTCAGCAGCATAAGTGCTTGCCCGGCAAGGGCGAGGTCCTGAGTTCCACTCCCGGAACCCACATAAGGGAAAAAAAGGGCCGGTGATATCACTCAGTGGCATGGGCACCTGCTGGCATGCGAGGTCCTGAGGTCGACCCCTGGTACCCAGAAAAAAAAAAAAAAAAAAAAAAAAAAAGACCATGAAGTTTTCAGCATTGGTGGCTGGATGCTATATTTAGTAAGGCAGGAACACAGTAGAAAATATGGAAAGGAAGAGAAAAAATAGTTTTGGTGTGTCAAACCCTTAATGGTAATAGTGATGCCAGTGGTTTTCCTTTAGAGTGTGGAGCCACAAAAGGGAATGTGTAGGAAAGTTTGAGGTAGTAAGATCTGAGTTCTACTTTAGAGGCAGTGAGTGTGAACGCACACCACCACTCCAGCTTCCCTGAATGTCAGGCACTGGAAAACACCGTTTCTAACTCAGGCCTGTCTGCTGTTGACACCTAACATTCCACTCCCCACCCACTGTCTCACAAGCCCCCTAAGCTGACATCTCCAACTGTCTCTCTTATGTGTGTACATGGTCACCTCGGCATCCTCTGAAGCATCAAGTGTAAGACCAAACCCATGATTTTCCACCCTCAACCAGCTTCCTTCTCAATTGTCCTGCTGATCAATGACACAGCCATTCTTACAGTCAGCTGAGCATGAATCTTACAACCCTCCTTGAGTCCCTTTTCCCTCAGCAATTACTCTTTTTTTTTTATGTGGGTTCCGGGAGTCAAACTCAGGACCTCGTGCTTGCCAGGCACGCGCTTATGCTGCTGAGCTATCTCACTGGCCCTCAGCAATTACTCTTAACTTCTTTCAGCTTCTATTTGAAATGATGTCTGCCTAGGTCCTCTCTTTTATATACCATTCTAGACCTTTGCCAGTCGTGGTATCCTGCACACCAGGATGACATGCCTCAAGGTTGTCATCTGGCATACTTACAGGTCAAGGTGACAATTCCTTCAGCTAGCTCTGGATCCCTTCCTCAACTAGCTGCCCACAAAGCCACTTGCACTTCCTTCCCACTGTGTTCAAATAACTACTTCAGAGCTAACATGTTAGTTCCCACGTGACAGGCATTGTGTCAGGGCCTTTAATACCCAACCTTCTTTCACAAGATCCCTAGGAGGTAGAAACCTCACTTTACAAGAAGCAGCTAAGGCTTCTACTGATTGTCTAAGGCTACCCAGCTGGAGAGACTTGTGGAGAGGAAATGGCACCAGCCAGCCTGACCCTACTAGGGCAGGCAATGGTGCACCCTGAGTACCTACTTCTCTTGCCACTCAACTTCCACCTTTCCCTGCCAACAAACCCAGCCCCACCCAGCCCTGTGGGTTTTTCCTTAATTTTTTTTGGAATGGTATTCTCCTGCTCATGCTAGCATCTCTTCCCTTCGAAAGACCCCAGTCATCCACGATGCTCTGGACTTGCTTTAAGGATGCTGCATATATGTATTATAATAAATTTTATTGGTACACTTTTGACATACACAATGATCACATTCGTCATATAATTAATTATTTTTTCCCATTCCCCTCCCCCTTCCCTTTAATCCTTCTTCCCTTCTCCATTTACAAAATTTTGTTTCTATTGTTTTCCTTCCATTCTTTTTTTTATCCCCATTTACTTAGTTCCCTCCTCCTACCCCCTCCCTTGTTCCCCTTCTCATTTGAACATTTTCTTCCTACTTTCCAATATCTATCCTCCATTTTGGTCCTTATTTACCCTTTGAGTTTCTCACACAAGAGAAACTATGCAATATTTGAACATGTGTGTCCAATTTATTTCACTTAAGAATATGGTGTCATGGGCCGGTGATATGGCTCAGCGCCATAAGCACCTGCCTGGCAAATGCGAGGTCCTGAGTTCAACTCCCGGTACCCACATAAAGGAAAAAAAGGGCTGGTGATATCGCTCAGCAGTACAAGCGCCTGCTGGCAAGCACGAGGTCCTGAGTTCAACTCCCGGTACCCACATTAAAAAGAAAAAAAAGAATATGGTGTCAAGGTGCACCCATTTACCTAAAAATGTCTCAAGTTCATCCTTCTTTATGGCAGAGTAGTACTCCATGGTATATAAAAGCCACTAATTTTTTTAATCTATTCATCTGTTGATGGGCATTTGGGTTGTTTCCAAGATTTAGCTCTTACAAACTGTACTGCTGTAAACATGGGTGCACATATATTGCTGTGGTATGATGCTTTTAATTCTTTCGGCAAGATACTCAGAAGCGCAATAGCTATGTCAAACGGAACCTCTAGTTTTAGTTTTTTGAGGAATCTCCACACTGATTTCCACAGTGGTTGCACCAGTCTACACTCCCCCAAAAGTGGAGAAGGGTTCCTTTTTCCTCACAGCCCTACCAACATTTGTTATTGGTTGATTTCTTGATGATAGCATTTCTTCTGGAGTGAGATGAAATATTAGTGTTGTTTTAATTTTCATCTCTCAAATGAACAGTGATGCTGAACATTTTTTCACATATTTATTTGCTGTTTGTACTTCTTCATCTGAGAAGTGTCTATTCATTTCAGATGCCCATTTTTGGATTGGATCTTTCAATTTGGGGGGGTCTGATTTTTTTGAGTTCTTTATATATTCTAGATATTGGTCCTTTGTCTCAGGAACAGCTGGTAAAAACTTTTTCCCATTCTGTGGGTTGTCTGTTCACTCTATTGGTGGTTTCTTTGCTATGCAAAAGCTTTCTTATATGATGTGATCCCAGTTTTGACTCTTCGTAATACTTCCTGTGCGATCAGAATTTTGTTTATAAAGTCTTTGCCTATACCTATATCTTTGAGAGTTTGACCTATTCTATTTTCCAGTAGACTGTTTCCGTTTTAACATTTAGATCTTAGACTCTTTTTTATTTAATTTAGTGCATGGTGAGAGATATGGTTCTAGGTTTAATCTTCGGCATGTGGAAAGCCAGTTTTCCCAGCACCATTTACTAAAGAGGCTATCTATCTTCCAGTGAAGGTGTTTGGCTCCTTTATCAAAGATAAAATAGCTGAGTGTATTTGGAATTGTTTCTGCATAAAGAGACTGTATTTAGTTATTTTTTTTTTTTCTTTATGTGGGTACTGGGAACCGAACTCAGGACCTCGCGCTTGCCAGGCAGGCGCTTATGCTGCTGAGCTATATCACCAGTCCCCGTATTTAGTTTTTAATGTATAAAAACAAGAGAAAGAATTAGTTTCCTTGTGTCACAGATTCAGCAGTGATAATGACAGCAATGTCTTGTCTACCAGAGTGGTGCCAAAACAGTTACCGGTTGAATGATATCCTACAAAAAGATACATTGATGTTGTAACCCCTAGAACCTCTGACTGTGACCTTATATGGAAACAAAGTCCTCGCAGATGTAATTAGATGAAGTCATACGCAGTAGAGTGGGCCTTTAATACAGTATGACAGATTTTCTCACAAGAAGACGAGAAGATACACAGGAAGAGGTTGGCTAAGTCATGACAGAAACAGACTGGAGGGTACCACTTCAAGCCAAGGAACACTAAGAATTTCTAAGAAACAAAGAAGCCAAAAGAGGCAAGAAATGACTCTTCCCTAGAGCGTTCAGAGAGAGCTCAGGCCCGCCCACACCTGGGCTCAGAGGCCTGGCCTTTGGAGCTGAGAGACAATAGCTTTCTTTTGTTTCAGGCCACCCTGTTTGTAGTTCTTAGTTACAGCAGCTCTAGGAAACTGATACACAGGGGAAGAAACTACTCTTGTTTTATATGTTTTCTTTTGAAACACTAAACATGTACACACACACACACACACACACACACACACACACACACACTCTTTTGTACTGCCCTGATCTGCTAGCCCTCCCTGTATCCATGTGAGGACCAGCAGTACACTGTACTCACCCTGAGACAATCTGGAAAATGGTGTAGGGGAGTATCGCTACTTCTAAACTTCATTCATTAGGAGTTCTACTCTCTTGCTACACAGTCACATCAAATTATAAAGGAAGCCATTCCAGCATGTCCACAGCACTTTTTCAGAGGATGAGGGAGAAAATGTTTAGGACAAGGAGGTGGAGATCCTTAGGTGAGCCTGTCTCCCACACCCCCATGTTCACCCAGAGGATGGAATGCATCTATGCCAGATAAAAGTGGTTTTCTTTTTTTAACCTTAGGATTCTGTGGTATCTGGAGCCCATACTTACGAGGGAAGAAGTTTAAAACTTTCCATTTAAACCACTTAAAATGAGAGGATTTACAAAGACCCTGTTTAATGTTCAGCTGACACATTGTCAAAAACATTTATCATGCAACCTTTTGAAGTTTCTTCCACTCCCTTCCAGTTATTAAAGCTTAGACTGCAGTTAGTTATCAACAACAAAGCATACATGTGATGGTGTTTTTATAGTCAGCCATTCAGTTTAATTTCTGAACTACTAAGCAAAATTCAGTTCTCCTGATCACAAAAAATGATTAGTGACCTAGTTTTCATGCTGAATGCCCACTACAGCTGATTTCTGTGATCCCATCTACATGGGCCAAAAGGGAATGCCAAGGACTTGGAAATTTCATTGTTTTATGATTCTCCAAATTATAAAAATTTTCAGCTATAAGAAGGTGCCACTTTAAGCTAGGCTGGGATTCTTTCAATGCAAATGAGGAAATAGTGACTCCCGCTATAGAGAAGATTTCTCTGGCAGTTTAAGGCCTAATGTAAATTTCTTCAGAGGGAGAATAAACTCCATATTTTGGCCTTAAGAGTAATCAAAACTCTTTCTGGAAATTGCAATTTAATAATATTTTTTATTTCATACAGTGTATTAGACCTCATGTGGAAGGTACAAAGCTGGGTAAGACATGGTCTCATCTTTGAAGGAATTGACATTATCATAGAAGGTATGTGATAAGGACAGAACGCAGGAGAGCACAGTAGGTACCTCAATTGAGAGAACAGAAGGAAAAGAATAGAGGAAGAAGTTCAAAGAGACCACAGGAAAGAAACAGATAAATCCAGAATGTGGGACATTCTACAGGACAAGTTAATTTGCTTTCTGAAAGAAGTCAATGCCTTGGCAGAAAAGTAAGAAAGGTTCTGCTTTAGATTTTAAAGAGACATAAAAGTCTTTACAACCAAATGTAATGTTTGCATCTTGCATGGATCCTAATTCAGACAAACCAACCATAAAATGACATTTTAAAGTCAATCTGAGATACCTAATTATGAAACAGACATTAGATAACGCTAAAAGAGCAATTTTCCTAGGTGTGACAATGAGATTGTGACTGTGCAGGACAATGCCAATGTTTTCTGGGAGACATTCTGAGAGACACAGGGCAAAATGATATGATATCTGAGTTTCCTTCCAAATATTTT
Organism: Erethizon dorsatum; assembly: GCA_028451465.1. Lineage (NCBI taxonomy): Eukaryota > Metazoa > Chordata > Mammalia > Rodentia > Erethizontidae > Erethizon > Erethizon dorsatum. The sequence continues at coordinate 14,825,293 of CM051826.1, forward strand.
AGCTAAAAAAAAGAAAAGAAAAGATAAATATGCTCAAATTCTGATAGTTTTTGTATGGCACATCACAGTACTATTCTTTCTACTTTTTGGTATGATTGAAATTTTTTATAATAAAATTTAAAAAATCAATTGCCGGGCATGGTGGTGCATGCCTGTAATCCCAGTACTTGGGAGGCTGAGGCAGGATTGCTGTGAGTTTGAGGTCAGCCTGGACTACATAGTGAGTTCAAGGCCAGCCTGAACTACATAGTGAGACCCTGCCTCAAAAAACAAACCAACATCTCAAAAAACCCTATATAAAGTGACATGAGAAGAAAAAACACAATAAAATCAAGAAAATCTTAAGGTAGGAAGTGGCATTTGGGAAGCGCCTTGAATAACAGTGACATTTTGACAGGCAGGAGTCGGGAAGGAAGAATTGTTTACCAGGAAATAGCATTTGCAAAGGAAAATAAGAGGAAAATGGGGGTGTGCTAAGTGGAGATAGTGCACTCCATGGAGGAGGATCTGGAGTAGGAGAAGGGAAGGTGGTCTTCGGCAGGAGGGTAAAGTACAGAGGCCTGCAGTGGCACTTCATTAAGTGAGGAGGAGAGTGGTCACACTGTTGTGGACAGCCATTGGATACTACCGACAGAGCTTGCACATTCTGTTCTGTCTAGAGCACGATTTTGCCACTTCACACTTAACCTCTCTCTCTACACATCCTTTCCATCTCGGCTTCAACATTGCCCTCTCAGAGTGACCTTTCTAGTCAGCTCTTCTGTAGGTCCTCCATGGTACCCCATGCCCATGCTGTGTAGCTCCTAGCACATTTATGTTTGTACATTTATCTGACCAGCAACATTTTCCATGAGGGCAGGAATAATTCTTGGCATTGATGGACTTTAAAGAACACTATTTTAAAAGGTCATTCTCCTGGGAAATGAAACTCACTGACAGTGAAAGTAGAACAAATTTGTATTATTTATGAATTCCAATCTCTATATACACTAGTGATCATGAACATTTATGCTCCTAAATACATAGCAAGAATTATGTTAATGTTGAAATTATGAGGCATCTAATTTGATGATTTGTCTACTTTAAGATGAAAGCTTTAGAGGCTTTTCACTGGCTTTTAAAAAAAGTTGTGCTTTCCCATGTGAGTTTAAGAAAATGTAAAGGATTAACAAATTTTTTAATTACTAGATTGATAATTACTATGTATTATCAGGAAAGTAAGCATTTTCTCCTTTAGCACTAGTAATAAATAATGTACTAAAAATATGGCTTTTCATAAACAACAACTTGTTGATGTTTTATCATCTCAAAATAACTTTAAAGATAATGATGTGCTAGGTAAATCAGGACTTCATGAACTGTACAAGAACAAGCTTGAATCAAAAGAAACCTGGCACATTTAAGGCAGGATAAACAATTGAAAATATACTTTTCAGAAAAAACCAACTTAAACAGTACTAGTTTTCAACAGTGTAGTTAGAAATTTGTTTAGCCTTAACTTTCCATCAGAACCTTTTTTTTTCTAATAAATTATACCCATAATGAAACTGGTAAGTGTAGCACGGCTTCTTTAAAATTAACAGTCATAACCAAACACCTAAAGCTTAAAATACAGTGCCATTTCTGTTCAAAATTAATAAAACTCATTTTGCTGCACTAAAAGACCAGTATCCTTGAAATAGATGTGATCTAGGAAATCTGACCTTCTCAATTAATTTTTAAAAATTGTGTTTCCTCATTGGTGTATGGTCAGCACAGCTTGTTAGCCCAACTTCTTACCAGCGGGCGATTTGATCTCCCATGAGTGAATCAAACCCTGTTCTAGGGCTGATATCAACTTTTAAAAATTTATGTTTTACTTAGGATTATAAACTAATACATATTAATCGAAGAAAAATTTTCTAAAAAGCATCAATAGGAAAATAAAAATTCCACAACCTTTGAACTCAAATATAAGCACTTTTAGCACAATGCCTTCTCCCATGTCTTTCCCCTATGCATATGGAACTGGCTTGATGAACCTGCACAGCTTGCAGAGCATAATCATGAAAGCCTCTCTGTCTTGTCTCCCACTGTTTCTTTAATCCTGCTTAGTGGAGGCAGCTCCCCTCTTGCTCTTTGGTGAGAACTCAGGAAGGGGTCTTCATTTCTCAGGTCACTCTAGTCCTACAGTGACTTTAAATTGCATACAAAGTCTTAATCCACTTAGTTCATTCTCAACAAAAATTTGAATGGTTCCTAGAAGCAATTTAGTCTGAGGCAGGGCATATCTTAAGTATTCCACTGTGACGTAGTGTCAAGGTGCTTTCATTCCTGTTTGTCTTTGACCCAGAGACACGAGCCCCAGCTAGGAGGCCCTAGTGCTGTCCTTCCACACCAATGTCCCTGGCAATGCTCACATTAGACTGGACGTACGGGTATATCCTTGCCTCACCCTCCTCGTGGTTACATTTTATTCCTCTCATGGTATATCGCTCCACACTGTCTTCATCCTGACTTCAGGGCTTTAGTTCCTGGCTGCAGTTCTCTTTGTACATTGTTCTTTGCCTGTAGCCTGCATGGCGTGGTTCTCATCACTCCCCTCGCCCTTCTGCAGATGAGGGTCACACATAACAGTAATCGCCCCTAAATAGGGGAATGGGATGTCTGAACTCTGGGCTTTAGAGGGTAAAATATTGACTCTGCCATTTAGTTCTAATAAAAAGATTATTTTAATGAACTAATAGTATTAATAAATATGCAAGATACATATATATACATATATACCCCCAAAATATATATGTATATATATATGCACATATATTTAAACAATAATTCTTAGATATTCAAAATTTTATTCATGGATAAAACCATCATTTGATCCCATGTAGAACTGTATGCTCTGGGTATGTATTAGCAGTCTAAATGGAGGAAGAGTATAGGAAATAACCCCAAGAAACTTGATGCTGATATTCATATAAGAATATTGCTAAGGATGTCATCTATGTTTTAAAGTTTTTCTACCTATCTTTCATTTTCCAATCTCTTCTATGTGGCCAGTGGTCTTCTCCAAACACAATACTGATCTGGCTCCTCCTCTGCTGAAAATCTTAAATAAATCCAGAATAATTTCTAATTCCCAAGCATGGAATGTATCCTTGTTAACTCAATGTGTGGTCTATTAACCAGCAGTTGTGTAAGATTTTGGCCCCTAACCCAGACAAACAGCATCAGAGCCTACATCTTGCTGAGAATCCCAGGTGACACACAATCTTATTCAAGTATGAGAAGCATTACTCAGCGTACCTTCCCTGAGAGTCCTACAGCTGAAATCTCTCTCAGCTTCCTGTACTAGGAAAAACCGTGCTTCTCCTAAGAACTTGATTTGGTTTCCATTAAAGACACTGACTACTGAAACTTACTGGATACATTAGTCACCTTCCTGTCAGACAACTGCAACTTAAAGGAGAGGTTTATCTGTCTCCCAGCTTCAGTGGGCTCACGCCGTGGGGGGCCTGGCTGGAGGTTAAATTGGGGAGGGGTCAGGTGTTGTGTCCAGGGCAGAAACAGCATGGTAGAAGAGCATGGCAGAAGACAGTTGTTTACCCCAGAAAGCAGAGAGGAGAGGGAGGAGCCAGGGACAAGAATACCCTCTTCTAGGTCAGGCCCTTAGTGACTCAACTCCAACCAGGTCCCACCCCCAATACCACATTCAGCCATAACTTATCAATGGATTAATCCATTGTGGAGTACAGCACCCTAATGATCCAATCATCTGCCAAAGGCCCCACCACTAAATACGTGAGAATTTTAGGGGACATTTTAGATGTAAAACATAACACTCAATCTCCTCTTGTCTTTAGCTGCTATGGAGCTCAAACCTAATGTGTGTTTGCTTTCAGAAGTTTTATTAGCTTTTATGGCAAGCATTTTCCTTATGAATCCTATTTTTGGTTTTATATTATTTTTCCACTTTTTTGCTTTACTTTGATTTTATTACTATTTATCCTGGGGTACCACATACAATTGTTAGTACACATAAAACCGCAATAGATTTAGTTATTTTTTTAATCATAATTAGGCAAGGCGAAATGGTTGACTGTGTTTACCAATATAATTTATTTATTTATTTTCTGTGGGTACCGGGGGTCAAACTCAGGACCTTGTGCACCAGCAGGCGCCCGTGCCGCTGAGCGATATCACTGGCCCTTTTTTCATATGGGGGTACCAGGAGTCGAACTCAGGATCTCGCGCTTACCAGGCAGGTGCTTATGCCACTGAGCTATCTCACCAGCCCAACCAATATAATTTTATATTGCACTTTTCTTTCGTTAAATGTTTGTGACTATTTGGGAACTCTGTATTAGGGCCATCGAACCATGTCATGTTGATCAAACTACGATTCTCAAGCTTTTTGAAATTCATCAGGATTTTGTCAAACACCTGAGTTAAAACATTTTCAACATAAATCTTCATACTCTACTTTTCTTCCTTGCTGTAATCACAAAAATGACAAATAGCAATAAAGTATGAGAACTACAAGAGGCCTGGGAATTCATTCACGATCTCAGGCAGAGAGAACAGATTCCGCTTTACGCTTTGTCACTGTTAAGTATGATATGTCAACTTAACTGGAGTAAGAAATGCCCAGGGGATTAGTGAAGCACACTTCTGGGTGTGTCTGGTAGTCGTAGAGGTGTGACTTGGGTACTATATATGGTCCCTGTTTGCTGCCTCTCTGGCACTGATCCTGGGCTCTGCTCGCCAGTTGGAATGGACTAAGCGTCTTTGCTCCCCCATTGCCCTTTCGCCATATTTCTGCCTTGGAGCCAGGTGATCATGGACTGCTTCTACTGAAACCATATGCCAAATTAAACCTCTCCTCCTTTAAGTTGGGGAGGGGGTCAGGTATTGTGTCCCAGCAATAGGAAAGCTGTCTAATAAATGATTCATGTATCGCTTTTGTTATCTGAAGGTCACAGGACAACACTTAACACTCCCCCCCCATTACCAAAGCCATGTGTGTTCACTGAATATTCTGGCAAATATAAGGGGTGAAACAAAACAAAAAGAAAACACCACTACCACTTCCCTCCACAGCTCAGAGATACCTACTGCTCAATTTAATTTGCACCAGAAAATCTGTCTGGTGTTGTGTGCCTAGGGCCCTTCCTGGCTTCAACAGAGGGCAATGCCACCCTCAAACCAGTATCTGAAAGCCATACTGTGAAAAGACTCACTACCACCCTATACTCATTTAACAGGTGCCGGATGCCCACTGTGCTCACTGGGGCAATTCCTGAGAGGTTAGAAATGAGGAAATCAGAGCATGAAATTAATGGTTCCTTCCCGCATGGGGCAATTATGATAATTTTTCCATAATTCATTGACATGATATATGGAAGATGAAGAGTAAGACAAAAATAAACACCTCCTTATCAGCTTTTTTTAGGTCTCTAAGGAGACTGAAATATTCTGTATTAATAAGTCAGGTGGAAAGTAGCCTGAAGAAATGTCTAATATTCCTTATATGTAAGGCAGGAATAGTTCCAAGTACTTTTGAAATACGGCACATTAAAACTGCTTGCAGAAATGACATAAAACAGTACAGGGATAGCCGCTCACCGTCCTCATTGCGTCAGTCCCACCCTCTTCCATCCGACTGGAGAGGCCGAGACAAACATTGTTATTGTTCTGCGGAGCCTCGAAAGGGTTTTGAGCAACAAAAAAAAGCCTTCTGCTTTTTCACCAGCAATGTAAATAGTGACCAAAATAGTGCTAGAAAGTAAACTGCGTTAGAACTGTCTGGGTCTTACTCTAATTTTCACTTTGGGTGAGAAGATGTGAGCAAGCCTGTCCTCTGTGTAGGTGGGTGCTGTGGGTGACATTCGAAGGGAAGAGCTGGATGGGCACAGGGCCATGCTTATCGGCAGCATGGAACTCTAGTGAGGTGGGAGCTCATGCCTCAAATCACCTTTACCAAGCAGAATTAGCTAATGCTGGTTCAGGGAGGAAAAAGCGGAGCGTAAGAAATACGAAAGGCAAATAGAAAGCACAAAATAAAAGGGAAACACATGCAAAGTATAGTATACTGACTGCCCAAACCACACTATAATCTGCATACATCAATCATTTTCACTTTTCCTGTGTGTGTTTTGGTTTCTGAGCTTTATAGTAAGGTAAGTAGATGACATATGACAACTGAGTCTTCTGGTGGCTTTCAGGAAATGTACAATATGAGAGGTGGGGACAGCCTGGCTTTCTAGAAGATAGTGGTGGTCTAGGGCGTACCAGGTATGCAGACAATTAGAACCTGCTGATAGAATTCAAATTATTACATAGCCTTCTGAAATTGCTGTTTTTATTCTGGGCAACTACACATCCAAACCTGCAAAGGATACAAATTATATTAACTTTAGAAACAAAAACATAGGAAAGTCTAAAAATAGTTATTTTAGGAAAAACCTATACTGTCTAAAGAACACTTTAGAATTTATTTTGAGAGATATACCAAATTGTTGTTCTACAAACTGGTTCCTACTAAACACACGCAGGTGATGTCAAAATTAAAATATTTCACAAATATAGTTCATTTTTTCTCTTAATCTCTTTAAAAGCTATATTATTTCCTTTGATGTTAAGTCAATTTACTTTCCTTCTTCCATAAGTTCATTTTTTTTTCTTTTTGGTCTTTTTGAGACAGGGTTTCACTATGCAGTTCAGGCTGGCCTTGAACTCACTTTGTAGCCCATGCTGGCCTTGAACGCACAGCAATCCTCCTGCCTCATTCTCCCAAGTGCTGGGATTACAGGCGTGTGCCACCATGCCCAGCCATAAGCTCGTCTTTAATGGGCCCAAGAACACCTAAAAGGCCTCTTCTCTCTAATTCTGTCTACTTCTCATTTGTACTTAACATTTTCTCTTCTAAAGGTGCCTTTGAAAGTCAGCTCCCTAAACCATTTTTTTAATGGTACTAGTGATGGAACCTAGGGTCACTTTCCCATTGAGCTATATCCCTATCCCTTTAAAATTAAAAAAAAAGTTTTGAAACAGGGTCTCACTAAGTTGCACAGGCTGGCTCTTGTGATTCTCCTGCCTCGGCCTTCCAGAGTAGCTAGGATCACAGGTGTGTGGCACTGTATCTGCCTCCTGAACCTTGAATATGTCTCCCACCTAAATTATACAAATACCTTTCCCTTTCTCTTCAAAAAAAGATTTGATACTTCCCAACAGTGTAACCCTATGAAACATACATGCATGTGTGAATGTACATATGCATATCTCTTCATACATATGTACATTTATGTATGTAAGTCCTGCCTATAATGTAAATATGTAACATTATTACATATTTAATTGTTTATTATGTTTAACTTATTTTGGGTTGTGATGACATAACTGATCAAAATGTTAAAAAGGTCAACAAATCAGATGTTTTATGTCTTATTTTTGGTCTCCATAGTTTCTAAATTTTTATAATTATTGGTTATTTAGATGAACACTTCCTATCAGTATATATTGCTGGCAGTTTATTCTTGTCCCTTCATGTGTCAGTTCAGAATGTGACACCAGGCCTAGTTTTCCTTTCCCCAGCTCCTCTAATTGCATCATTTCCAGGTCTCCATTAACCATCTATCATTTTCTCTCCTCTGAAAATCTTAACTTCGCCTCCATTTTGGCAACCCATTCCACTACTATATCATACATATCATATTATAATTTGGAATTGATAATGTTTGAAACCCTAAATCCAGCAACCCTATATTCTGGTAAAAGGAATAGAGTCATCACCATTTTATAAATATAAAAAAGTAGGATAGTCAGACAACAAAAATTGTCTACTCTGGTTGATACTTAGTGTTCATGCAGGGGCTGGAAGAGTTATTTGGGGCATGCGAAACAATGGAAAGCTGAGTAGGGGAGCTATGTATAGGGTTAGGGTGGTAGAGAAAAGTGGCCGATTTACCTGCATGGGAAAACACAAAGGAGCTGGACCACAGGGAGCGAGGAGGCCCGGGATGAGTCCAGGGGAGAAGTGGTAGGTATAAAGTGGACTGAGGTAATGGTAGTAGGAAGGAAAGGGTAAATGTAAGGCACATAAACAACTGCTGCAGTGGGGGAAGAATGGAGACAAAGTATTTGGTATTTGGCAAGTCTCAGCTGAGACTGTCAGACCGTTTAAGCCAGGAGTAAGAAAAGTGGGGAGAAAATAGGTTGAGTTCTACGCAGAAACAAATTCTATCTCGAACCAAAAGATCATCTGTAGAGAGGTGCCTATTCATTTTGGAACTTGTGGGGAAACTAGGGTCAGGGTTCAAAGCTCTGTGGTTCTTCTGCAGAGTAATTAGAGCTGAAATGCTAGGTAGGAATGAATTTGCTAACGGAGAAAGACCAGAAAGGAAGCCATCACAGAACAGAATTTATATTTAGGGCCCCTGAAGAGAAATGAGGAGCCGTTAAATGTAACATTCAAAGACACTTCAAGTGTAGCATGGAGTCTGGAGAATCAAGAGTTATCAGAATTGAATGCTGTTTTGAGAAGCTGGGGGATTTAAGACTGATATCATCCTTAACATCGTCATCATCACCATCACCATCACCATCATCATCATCATCAACAACTCCTCCTCCTCCTCCCATTGCTGTGGGTGCTAATACTAATGATATGCAGGGGGAAGCTGATCACTTCTAAGAATGTGGTTTTATGGTGGGTAGATGTAAACGCCAAATCTGTTTCTTCATTCAGCGACAATGTTCTGAGTGCTACTGTTTGCCAAATACCAAACTGGGCACAAGATATTAAAACAAAGAACCAGAAATGAATCATGATAAGAAAGCAGAGGGAACAAGCAGAAGCCTATATTTTATTTATTTATTCTTTTTTTTTTTGTGGGTACCGGGGGTCAAACTCAGGGCCTCATGTGCCAGCAGGCGCCTGTGCCGCTGAGTGATATCACTGGCCCCTTTTTATCATATGTGGGTATCAGAAGTCGAACTCAGGACCTCACGCTTGCCAGGCAGGTGCTTATGCCGCTGAGCTATCTCACCGGCCCCAAAATCCTATATTTTAAAGAATTTGGTACTTGAAAAAGACAAAGGGGAAGGTAGTTTAGGGCAGGAGCTACTCAGACCATGTCAAAGTTTGATTTTAGCTGAAGAACTGAATTTGAAAAAGCTTCTTTAAACTTTCTGTATCTGTAATATTACATTGTGATTTTGTACTGTAAGACCCACCAATATTTCTGTTGGAATATGTGTTCAGAGAAGGGATACAAGAAACACATCTTTCCCTACATCCGTTTTTTTTTTTTTTTTTTTTTTTTTTAAATGTGTGTACCGGGAGTCGAACTCAGGACCTCATGCTTGCCAGGCAGGCACTTATGCCGCTGAGCTATCTCACCGGCCCCCTACATCAGTTTTGATAGTGCAATCAATTCAAAATACAGGAGTAATGATGGATATGAGGGAGGGGAACTATGAGACCATGAGGGAAAAAACAGTAAGAGCACATGAAGTAGTAAGACAGCGTTTCAGGGTACTATGGGATTCTGAGGACCTTGCCAGGAACATGCTGAGGCAAGAAAGTTACAGGACTTGAAGGTCTGGATTCTAGAAATTATTTATTATTGCCAGAACTTTTAACGTAAAAGTTGCATTTTGAACTTTCAGAAGCCTGGTATCTCTGAACAATGGTGTAAGCAATTCAAGCCTGAAGACATTCTCAGCTGCAGTGGAATTTATATTTACATGTCCTATTTTTTTAATTCCTAGAAAAATGCTAACCTTTATGCCTGGGCTCTCATTGGGAAATATAATTTGCTCAGCTAAAAAAATCTGTATATTTTAGGACTTGTAACCACATTACACTTAAAAATCTTTGCTATGAATTTAAAAACTGGCCTTTTAGAGGATGTCATGTGCCACAGGCAAGTGGCTGGATGGGTAGCGACAGCAACATGTGCTCTCTTTAATCTATAATGATTGCACAGATAGAAAACAAGCCATTCTCAGAAGACAGAAGAGGGCCGGTGAGATAGCTCAGCGGCACAAGCGCCTGCTCGGCAAGCGTGAGGTCCTGAGTTTGACCCCCGGTACCTACATAACAAAAAAACAAAAAAAACAAAACAAAAAAAAAGAATTTCAAAAACACACTGGAAACAGAACAAAAATAAGGCTCTGAAATTTACTTGCTGATTTTCAGAAATGCCATATTATGACCACTGTCCTTAATTTTTATCTTTTCTTTTCATGAGCAGTTTCACCTCTCTAGCTTTTGGATCCTGGCTCTCCCACCCAGCTCCAAGGTTAACTAAAAGCAGATATTTGAAAGTACATATTCTCAGCCGGGCATGGTAGCACACACCTGTAATTGCAGCACTGGGGAGGCTGAGGCAGGAGGATTGCTGTGAGTTCAAGGCTAGCCTGGGCTACATAGTGAGTTCAAGGTCAGCCTGAACTGTATAGTGAGAACCTGTCTTAAAAAAACAAACAAAAAAAAGAAAGTACATATTCTTATTCCGTGTCCCCAGCACATGAGGTATACTTTATAAATGCTACATAATACAAAGTACTGCTCTGAAAACGTATTTTAAAAACTCAAGTCCTTTTTTTCCCATTCTCCTCCAGCTTTTGGGTTTTAACTTGCTTGCACACTATTTCTTGGAAAGCTAGCAGCTTGAGAATTTGGGCCCAGTGGAGGCATAGATGGCTCACAGGGAGTATGTTTAAAAGGTACCTAACTTCTTGGCCAGGAAGAAATAAAACCAGAGAAGCTGACTGAATGGTCCTGTCCTTCGAACATCATTTAAGGTGACAGGTTTACTCTTTAAAAACCCAAGAAAGAAGAAAGTTTTCCTTTGCTATAAATATTTTTTTTTTCTGAGTATTTTTCTCTATTAATATAAAATTTGGCCCATCTCTTCAATTTTCCATATATGACTAAGTGTAAGTACTGGGGTATAAATGTGATATTTTGTTATCACATTTAACTGGAAGTAGCATTTAATATTTTAATTTTTTTTGTTTTTTTGTGGGTACCGGGGGTCGAACTCAGGACCTCGCGCACCAGCAGTCATCCACGCCGCTGAACGATATCACCGGCCCTTTTTTCGTATGTGGGTATCAGGAGTCAAACTCAGGCCCTCGGGCTTGCCAGGCAGGCGCTTATGCCGCCGAGCTATCTCACCGGCCCTTAGTATTTTAATTTTAATCAAGTAATTACTATTTTTCTGTAGAATAGAACCCATGATTAAATTTTGCAAAGGGTCTCTTTTAACTTGTTCTATATTATGGTACCCCCCTCCACCATGGGATCCTTAATTTCATGTCTATTTCAGTGGTAAACAAATATGGATTAAATTCTACTGACTTTATTTTGGGAGGGTTGAGTTTAACTTTCTTTTTTGGGGGAGGAGACTGTTTATGCTGATAAAATGAAAGGAACTCTTGTGTCATGAAAATACAGCCTCAACATGATTTTTAAAAACTTGGATAAACATCATAAGGAGAAAGGAAAGAGAATTCTAACTTTGCAGAGCTTTTAGACCCTTACGGGACTGACAACTAAAAGGGGCTAGACTAGAAAATGTTCTTATCCTGGGATAAATCCTAAAAGTATGACTGTCTTTTTAGTCCTAAAAATTTTGTCAGATGTTCCCATATGGACAATTCAGAAAAACACTATCAATAATTTGCTTCAAACAGAGGTAGAGAGAAAAAATAAAAGAGGATTGGAAAACATAGAAAGCATAGGATTTTTGAAAGTTTAAGAAATCAAATTTCTTGTTTTCTCTGCATACATGTTAAAATACCATTTAAAAAAGAAAGTGCTTTCTAAAGGGAATAATATTTTCCTTGTTCTGTACATTGACACAAAGTGGACACTAGACAGAGGCATACTCCGCATTGAACGTGAAGACCGTGCTCAGCTGTGAACAGCCCTGCCCTCGTGGAGCTCAGAGCCTGGGGAGGTGCCGAGAAGCCACGGCAACCACTGTGAGCACCAGTGTGTGCCCCAGTGAGGCCATCAGAAGGTTCGTGGACCGAGACTAAGCCAGCCTCGAGAGGCTGGGACAGTGAAGGCAATCTTTATCTAGATAGGTATCTAGGATGAGATCTGCAGGATGAGTAGGAGTTGGGCAGGGGAAGGGGTAAAAGGGAAAAGAAACAGCATGCGCCAGAAGCCGTGGGTGGGAGAGAGCTTATCATAGCTGAAGAGTTTTCAGAAGGTCAGTGATGGTGAGAGTGTGGGGAGCAAGGAAGGAAGCGATAGGTAAGAGATGACTGTGACATGCATGGCTCCAGGAAAACCTGTGAGCCTGGATAGCACACCTGCATCACATCTTCAGGGTCACAGGGACCCGATGAAGTAAAGATCACGCTGGATGCGTGTGGAGGGGACTTGGTAGGGGTAACCCGGGGTGGAGCCTGTTCAGAAGCAAGAGAGCTGGAGCTTTCCTGAACAAGGTGAAGGGCCTCGTGAATGCCAAGAGGAGCATGAACCCAAGTGAGAATTTGACAACCGTGTGACTGACAGCCTATGAGAAATGAAAGAAGAGAGGAGGGGATTTTAGTTGGGTCAAACCATCAGACACTGACATGAACTGCACTTGGGAACACGGGGCCAGCAGCAGGATTTTTAAAAAAATTAATTTTATTGGTACATTTTAGATACACATAATGATCACATTCATCATATGGAATCTGAACCTGTACATGACATATCTTGAGTCTTCCTTTTTCCCCCTTTCCTCCCCCTCCCTTCAATCCCTCTTCCCCTCCTTATTTATAAGGTTTTGTTTTCATTTTTTCCTTCTGTTCTCTTTCCTTCCTTTTCCTTTCCTTCCTTCCCCCCCTTCCTTAGTTCCCCTTCCCATTTGAACATATTCATCCTATTTCACAATATCTATTACACATATTGGCCCTTATTTATACTTTCGGTTTCACACCAGAGAAACCATGAGATATTTGAACATGTGTGTCCAATTCATTTCACTTAAGAATATGGTCTCAAGGTGCATCCATTTACCTAAAAATGTCTCCAGTTTGTCCTTTATGGCACAGCAGTACTCCACTGTATAAAAGAACCAAATCTTCTTTATTCATTCATTGGTTGACAGGCATTTGGGCTGTTTTTAAGATTTAGCTATTAGAAACTGTGCTGCTATAACCATGGATGTGCATATATCGCTGTGGTGTGATGCTTTTAATTCTTTCAGGAAGATCCCAAGAAAGGGAATAGCTGGGTCAAAGGGAACCTCTAGTTTTAGTTTTTTAAGGAATTTCCACACTGATTTCCACAGTGGTTGCAACAGTCTACACTCCCACCAACAGTGAAGAGTTCTTTTTTCCCCACAGCCCCGTCAGCATTTGTTATTGGTTGATTTTTTGATAACAGCCATTCTTTCTGGAGTGAGATGAAATCTCAGCATTGTTTTAATTTGCATCTTTTAAATGACCAGTGATGTTGAACATTTTTTCACATATTATTTGTTGTTTGTACTTCATCTGAGAAATGTCTATTCATTTCAGATGCCCATTTTTGGATTGGGTCTTTCAATTTGAGGGTGGTCTGATTTTTTTTGAGTTCCTTATGTATTCTAGATATTGGTCCTTTGTCTGAGGAACAGCTGGCAAAATTTTTTTCCTACTCTGTGGGTTATCGCTTCACTGCTGGTGGTTTCTTTTGCTGTGCAAAAGCTTCAGCAGCAGGTTTAAGGGGGTTCTGATAATAATTTGTTTTAGACATGGTAAGCTTCAGTTTTATTGTAGAACGTGTCAAGATCTGGGTATATATCCAGGGAAATTCCAAAAAAGCCTAGAAAAAAAAAACCACACACACACACACACCACACAGACAGGGAGAAGGAGAGGGAAAGGGAAAGGGAGAATGAGGGAGAGAGGGAGATGTGTTTCTAGTTGTCTGGGTGAGGTGGCCCAAGTGGAACTGTAGAGAATAAAGAAGCCTGTACAATGGGCCTGAGGAGCAACAAGGTTTGAGGGCATGAGCGACAGGGGCCATGAAGATGACTAGGAAGGAGATACCAGACAGGCAGAGAACATTCCATTGTGTCGTATACTGCTAGGCAGTCAAGCTGATAAAGACAGCGGGTACAGTGAATTATGAACAAGGATGTTACAGAGGCCAGACTAGAAGGTAATAAGAAATAAGTAGGCAGGAGGGATACACAGTAGCTAGAGGGGACTGGGATTAAGAGAGATTTATCTAAACGGGTTACATTTAAACATAGCTGAACTCTTATTGAATGCGGCTTTTTGGGGTAATTTAACAAGTACGTACATGTAGAACATTAAATAACAGTCATAATTCTAATGCTTTCTAAACATTAATTCATTTAATTCTCAAAATTCCCTAGACAAGTTTAATTATTATTCTCATTTTGGAAATGTGAAAACTGAGGCACAGAGAGGTTAAGTAAGTGTTTGAAGTCACATAGTTCCTAAATGGTAAGTCAGAATTTGACCCCAAGCCAGTCTGGCTCTAGAATCCGTGTTTTTAAGCTGTATGCCTCTCTAATACAACACATGCAAGATAATCTAAGAGGATATGCTTAGCCTTAAGAAAGATACAACTTGTTGCATTAGAAAGATCAGATTTCATGCAACATTTCATAGTTTGGCACGTTGATAAATTACTCAAAGTACCGCAAAGCCTGCCATCTTCATCCCACTGTGATAACATCTTTCTGAATATAAAGAATGCTGTTGTATTGATTCCTTTTATTTATACATTGATCATCTGACATCATAGAAATAAAGTAACTTGAACTAAATGGATTTTCAAATAATTGGTTTCCTCTTAGAAAACAAATTCCTCAGGCTTCTCACAAATCAATGTTGGCATAAATGTCTTGCTGAATCTCCACATCTAGGAGGCTGTGGGAGATTGTTATTGACCACTATTTCCTTCCTTTGGAATGCTATTTAAATTAGGTAAAGTGTTTAGAAAATTCCTTTCAAATCATGACCTTTTTTCTAAATTGACCTTGAACACTTGTTTCCAGGAACAACTAGTGATAAAAAAAAAAAAAATCACCGCAGGCAACAAAGCCAACTACTGAAGGAAACATTTCTTAGTCCACATCGGAGAAATGGCTTGGCTGAGACCCAGTCTAAAGCCAAGGGGAAGTTCTGCCTGAGTCACAAGGAAATACAGTAGGTTGTGAGAAAGACGCTTCATTCATCCTGGAAGCTCACATACATTTTAAAGTAAAACAGTATTTCCATTTTCATGTGTACTTGAATATACAGAGATTGGGGAAAAGACCAAAGACCTCAAAGTCCTGGATTCGAGATTTGATGTTGCCAATAACAATATAAAAAGGACCAGGCACTTCCTCTCAGGTGGGCTCAAGATTTTCATTTGTGAAATGAGGGTCAAGTGTGGAGGGGGAGGGAGGGCAAGGGGTCCATTCCTTAAGACTCCTTGTATCCTTGAGTCTACAAATGAATGATGTGACAGGGGACTATGATTTCAGCTGGTATGAAAGGAAACAGATTCGCATGAATCCACTACACTGAATACTCTGCTGATCAAATCTTGTTAAGAATAAAGGAAGAATGGTGAGAACATCATGTTTGAAAACACAGCGATGCTGAGCTGGAGTAGAAACCTGCCATCTAGAAGAAAAGAAGAAAATCAGAACTAAGACCTAGCCAGAAAAAATTCGACACAGGATCTGATAGAGAGGTCTATGTTCTTTGAAGTGATCAGAGCCCAGGACCAATTTGAATGAAAAGAGCACTAGTCCAAGAGGAGAAATGGTAAACTTGCTTGCAGCAAGGCTGAAATAAGGTATAGAGGAATACTCACTGTGTAGGGTGGGAGGGCCTTGAGGCCAAGCATACATCTTTGGCTTTCCTGAATACACGTAGCTATAGAGTATGTAAATTAGTACATACGATGTGTTCAAAGAGGAAAATACAGATCAGATGTAGAACATAAGCCACCTTGTGATGTTAATAACGCACTTGTGCTATATTCCAACATGAGCACGAATTGTTTCTGTATTTCTTCTCATGATAGACATGTATTTACAATGCAGTGCTGTTTATTAACCACACAAAGAAAAAATTAGACCAAACTCAGACTTTGTGAACAAGAATTTGCTGATAATATTTTAAAACAAAATGAAATTAGATAAGTCAGATTGGAAAACAGAAAGCAAGCCCATCTTTTGGAGGAACATCAGTATTTTTTTTTTTTTTAATATGCGAGTACCAGGAGTTGAACTCAGGACCAAGTGCTTGCCAGGCAGGCACTTAGGCCACCGAGCTATATCACCGGCCCAGAACATCAGTATTTGTTAAAATTTGAAATAATTAGTTTTTTAAGCAGCAATGAAATCTGTCAAAAATGATTCACTGCATAAAAACTGGCAGTCCAATCCAGCTGAGCTCTGGTAAGAGCTGTACAGGAAGCCAAGTTTATTGGGAGGAATCTGAAGAGAGCTCAGTTCTCCACATGAGGAAATACAGGCTAACATCACTTTTGAACTTAGAATGAATCTGCCACTAGCAATGGTAAGAAAATAAAAGATGGAAAAAGAGCAATTGGGAAGAAAAGAAAAATAATGCTTGTTTCTAAGAATGCTGCTGCTTTGTTTTATGAACTAGTCTATTTGTTTTGGCTCCAACTAAACTCAAGAATGTTTCTGCATATTTTACAGTGTAGCTTATAGACATCAAAGGAACAATCTCCCCTTTCATCATTATTTACACATAAAAATAATGCAATTTGTGGTGCATGTAAGATGTTACTTCTTAAAAAGCTCTCGAGTCTAATTTATTAATTACTTGAGATTTAAAGTTAAACAAGGGTGAGATGCAAATCATATGTTACTCTGAAATATTTTACCACCAAATCTTATTTTATTAATGAGATGTTGAACTGCCATATGAATATTTATTTAGGTGGTTGAGGGCTTTATGAAGAATCCTGGAGCAAGTGACTGAGACATGAAAGCAAAAGGGTTCTGCCTCTCTTGAAAAAATGGGGGCTGTCTCTTTGTTTTTAATTCCACTTTTTCCTCTGTGCTTCCAACATTAAAGTATTCCTGTAACCCACCAATCACCCCAGCTCTCTTGCTCCAAATCTTTAGTTTCAGCTGCTACTACTGCTATTGTAGCAATAGCCTCCTACTGACAATTCTGGAAATAACATTTTAGTCTTTTTGGACGACAAGATGGTATCATATTATTTTTTTCCAGTTATATACATTTGGAAAACTGCATGTATTATATTAGGCTTATTTTGCTTAATTTATTGATTTTGATTCAGTTCCTTAGAAATACTGTGTAATGTTGTATTTTAACATGCTAAATTATATACTTCCTTTGCAACAAATCCCCTAAAAATAACTCTACATAAATGTAAAACAGAAAGTACTAGAATTGTTTTAAAATGTTTCCATGATTCAGAAGGCATATTTATGCAGAATCAGTTATGATAATACAACTGTTTATTCACAGCCTCACTATCTGTTTTTGGAAAAACACACATAGACACATACACACAAAAGCCACATAATACATATATTCCAGTACTTTTAAAAAGTATACATGTATCTCAAACTATACATGTAAACATAGCCCATGTACAAGGTAGTTAGAAAGACTCCTGAAGTCAGGTGTCAAAGTTCTGCAGCAACAAAGATGACATGAAACAAAGCCCACCAACGGGCTGGCTGTCTGCCCAGCTTGCTCCAGGGCTCTTCTTCCCATGCCAGCGCTTTCCTCTCTTCCCTGCATAGTCTCTTCTGCTGCCCTCAAAGCTGCCCATCCCACACCTAAAGCTACCTTCAAGCTGTATTCCTCAGGTTCCTAAATTACCCTTTAACAAGATTCTTCCTTCTTCTCCCTGCAAATACCACTTCTTAGTCCTTTAAATGAGATGATCTCATCTAATTGTTAGGAAGAATAGTTTCTGATTAGTTTCACATTACAGCATGAATTACCTCAAGTGGTTTAATATTAAGGATGTCTGTATCTTAAATAGGCATTCGATAACCCAAAGGCTTAGCTATTTAACAGCAGATTTTGGAGGAGGATGGAGTGGGGGTGTCCCAACTTCTTTTAAGAACAAAGTTAGTGCTGTTGTACATTTTGGGGGTGGATAAGGTGGGGGTGTCCTTTCTTTTAACACCAAAGTTAGTGCTGGTGTGCATAAAGCTGCCTTAAAAGCAATTAATAATAGATATAAAATAATAATTTGGGATTATATCCTTTAAATCAATTTAAGATTTTATTTTTGAATGCCCAGTATTGTGTAGAAACCAGAAGTATGAGACATGAAAAGTGAGAGAATCATTAGGCATTAATAATAGGACTTTATGAGATGCAAGATCCCCACAGATTAGGCAGAAGAGCTTCGTACAGGAAGTGGATGGGACCTTGGGATGGCCTTGCTAGTACTCGGCAATCTGAGAAACGAAGGGACTGCAGGAGGGGGTGGGAAGAAGGTATCACACAGGTGAAGCAGACGCTATGAACTGGCAATGACTAGAGCAGCATGCATGTCTTGAGGGGCAAGGAGACATCAGGATGGCTCTGGAAGCCAGGCAGAAGAGTTCAATCTTGATGTTGTGAGTAATCCTCTCAATTTAACTTGGTAAGATGACATTGTAAGACATTAAAGCATCATCGAAAGATATAAAATGGGAAAGTCACATTCTCCCCAAATAACTACCATTACCCACTTTGAGATCCATTCAGGAAAGTTTCAACGTATATGACATTCTATATTCTTCACTCACCATATATTGGCAGATTTTGCCTCATTTTTGAAGAGATCAACATATATCGTTGGGTTTCCCCAGATTTTTGCTCAAACAATGCTGTAATGGTGTTGTACATTCTTGCAAATATATCCACGGGATAAATTCTTATCAGTGGAACTGCTGGGCCAAAGTTATGTGCATTTAAAATGCTGCTAGATATGACTACACTGCCTTCAAAGAGGCTGCACTGGTTCATACATCAGTAACAGTGCATGGGACTGCACATTTCCCCTCACCTTCCCCCTTAGGTATGTTTCCAAATTCAAAATTTATACCAGTCAGAAGGTAGCCAACCCTCTCAAAACTTTGTACTTCAGTTTACATTTACTTATGAGTGAGAATGAACATATTTTTCATATTCAGTGGACATTAATGTCCAGTCTGTGAATTCTGTGTTCATATCCTTTGCTCTTTTGGTCCACTGGTTGTTAGTCTTTTTTCCTATTGATTTGAGGAACACCCACTAGCAGGAAGACTGACCAGCAGAAAAGACGAATGAAAGAAGTATCATATAAGCCGAGAGCAGAGTGAGCTTCTAGATCAGGGTTTTGTCCAATGCAGACAACAAGCCAAACCCAGCAGCTAGCCTGTTTTGGTAAATAAAGTTTAAATGGAACATCACCACTTTCATTTGTTGACATACTGTCTGTGGCTGCTTTCTTACCACAATGACAAGAGCTGAGTAGTTGTGATGGAGATTGTATGGTCTGGATACATCTGGATCTGTACAGAAAATCTGCCAACGCCTGTTACAGGAGCAAGATTGCTGGTCAATATAGTTAAATGATGCATGAAGTTAGAGGGTGATTAGAAGTAGAAAAACACTATTGAATTTGGGGAAAATGCAACAAGGTACTTTGAATATTTTCTATATTTTGTCGGCATTACAAAAGGGATTTTGAGACTGGACAGAAGAGTTGAATCAAATACCTCAGAAAAACAGCAAGAGCCTGCTTGATAGCTAGAAAGAGTTACAAAAAGTGAGAGTAGAAAAATAATGTATTTGCCTGTCTGACCATAAACTCCTTGTCATGATAAGGCTGTTATCATGATCATGAGAACTTGAGAACTCACTTTCATTGAGAAAGTGGGGGACAGGGAACTCTTGAAGCAATGGTACCTGGGTGAAAGTTTAAAACTGGCTTTCAAAAAATTAGAATTTGGGCCGGTGAGATGGCTCAGCGGCATAAGCGCCTGCCCGGCAAGCGCAAGGGCCCGAGCTCGACTCCCGGATCCCACATACGAAAAAGGGGCCGGTGATATCGCTCAGCGGCACGGGTGCCTGTTGGCGCGCGAGGTCCTGAGGTCGACCCCCCGGTAACCACAAAAAAAAAAAAAAAAAAAAATTAGAATTTGTAGCCATGTGCACCAATTTCCATGGTGTATCTATTGTAGACTTCCTGGGAGTGTGGCAATTGGCTCACTCAAGTCAGCAAAGCCAGCTCCAGTACATCACAGACCAGAAGAGGACACCCAGCTGTTGCTGTTACCAATGAAGAAGCTGGGGAATGGGAAGGCAAGGTCAAAGTGCTAAATCCTTTTAGGAATAAATCCTGGGAAGCAAGAGACAATATGACAATAGTTAATATGTAGAGGTATGAATTTCAATACTGATAGATGGAAAAGGAGGTTGATAAAGAGTCACCACAGAGTGAAAAGAAACCTAGCTTCTGTTAGAAAGATGGGCAAACAGCCAATTCAGTCAGGACATTACAAAATTGTTTAATAAAGTTAACTTATTAATCATTAGAAAGCCTTCTATTAACTAGGATCCTTTATAACCCATTGCTTCTGAATATACATGTGCATGTAAATAGGAATGCCTATTATTATGTGTATATACCCATAGATAGTATATACAGAGTAATCATTCAATAACTTTTGTTGTTGGGACTTATATTTATATATTTGAACAATCACACACACACACACACACACACACACACACACACACACACACATATATATATATATATATATATATATATATATATATGCTTGATTAACCATATATATGCTTGATTAACCAAAACAGTTCAATTTTTGGGTCATGCAATAATAAAATTAACCATATATAATAAACTACTGATATATATATATATATATATATATATATATATATATATATTTTTTTTTTTTTTTTTTATGTGCATACCAGCAGTCGAACTCAGGACCTCGCACTTGCCAGGCAGGCGCTCATGCCACTGAGCTATATCACCGGCCCCTCACCTACTGATTTTTTTTTTTTTTTTTTGTGGGTACTGGGGGGACGACCTCAGGACCTCGCGTGCCAACAGGCACCCGTGCCGCTGAGCAATATCACCGGCCCCTTTTTCGTATGTGGGTTCCGGGAGTCGAACTCGGGCCCTTGCACTTGCAAGGCAGGCGCTTACGCCGCTGAGCCATCTCACCAGCCCTCACCTACTGATTTTTAAAGAGTAGAATTTACCCAGCCATTGGTGAAGGAGAATCTATGTTCTGTATTCTTTTAATCACTCTCATTGATCTGCTCATCAAACCTTAGTTGTTTCTTTATTATATATATGGCAATGTTTTAAGAGTTAAAAATATTTTTCATAGCTCTTGAAGGATTTTGTTCACTGAACAAAGAGTCTTTTTCAACTAAGTTTTGAAATAAAATAAAAAATTTCCAGAGAATAGAACTAGAGGAAAGATACAGGTAAAATACTTCTGAGGGAGAACTGTTCATTTCTTCTCTGCTCATTTATTGTTATTGCTTCTCCTTACTCTAGGAAGCAAGGTCATAATTCGCTGTCACACTGTATCCAAGCTTATCTTCTAGAGCATTCTTCCTGGAAAATGGCACTTACACTTTATGCTAGATGATTGAATGGCTCTGTCTCCCTTTCTGAGTGAGTAGGCAAACCTTCTTGGGTGGGATGGAAAATACATTTCTATTCTTAGCATTATTAATTCTAATTCAGGAGGGCACAAAGAAAATGCCACTTTTCTCTGTGCCCCTAGGATGTGCATGCAGGGGAGACAAGAATTAAATAATGAATAGGTCCCGAACAAAACCATTTGATGCTAGGCATTGAGATTTCTGTTTCTCATTGCTATTAAAACCCTAAAACGAGGTTTGTACTTTTATTCTTTGAGAAAATGATTCCTGTAAGCTTTAGCACAGTGAGAATTGTGAATCTTATGAAATATTCTTTTTCCCCCCTCAAGCCCTTCTGGTAACACAGACCAGATTTCTAGATGTCCTACTGGCAGCCGACCTTTCCTCGTGAACTCCAGTCAGTGGCCAAGGGAGAGAAGCATCAATGCTTTAAAAATCTCTTTTCAATGCCTGCAAGCAAAAATTTTACAACATTTTTCCTTGATATGAAACCTCTGCTTGGACATCTGGCTTCACAGTGAGGAACTTTCAATGCACTGGCTTCAAAGAAAGGACTTAGCTCTAGTGCAGCAGTGAGGCCAGAGAATGTTTCACAGCCTCTGTAGAGAACTATTCCTAACATTTCCCCAAATGAACACTGGTGAGCTCAGTGGATAGCGCTAACATTCCAGCAGCTTGGCTTTGGCCTACAGCCTTTCATGGGCTGTATAAAAATCATGATTTCAGATAATATATATAGGGTACAGGTGATTCTATTAGAATCTGCTTGATGAGGGAAAATATATAATTATTACCATAAAACCTGAGTTCTTATCCCATATCTGCTATAGCACAAAATATTTACAAACTTGATGCCATTAATAAAACAACATGGCAATAAAATGACATTATTAATTATCAGAGCCTTGATTTGTGAGGCAACATAATTTATTCATCATATTTGTAGCACTTCCATTGAAACAAACATCACAGTAAGTGCTTACTTTCAAGAAACTTAAAAGTCTAGTTGCTGAGAACAAGAATGAATCAAAACACAGGTCACAATGTCCTGTCTGCATCCCCGAACTCCAGAAATCCTCTGAAAACCACAAATTCTTTTTGAAAGACTGTGGTTAACTTGTTAGGCAACAAAACCAGATTGATGATTTGAAGGTACTTCTAATCGCTATTTGTCTCATTTATGAGGAACATTTATAGATTTCGCTGTTCATTCAATGGGTCTCAGGACAATGTATTATCCCAGACCCTTTGTGGGAAGAGTACAAGCCCCGTATTAGCTTCCTAGGGTCGGCAGATTTTGATTTGCAAAACACATTCAATCTCAGGGATTTGGATAAGGGATTGTGGATCAGAATAAAAATGTAGCAAGAACTTCATTGAGGGGATGAACAGTGCTGGCACAAGCGTCTCATTCTGACATTTTACATATGAAATGACACTGAAGTTTTAAAGGGAAAGGATGCTTTACACACAACTGACTGACAAGTCCATGGAGGCCAGGCTCTCAGTGAGCATGACATCTATGTCAAGGACTGCAGTCAGTAGGGTGGAAGGAGGGTGACATCTAGACAAGCGGTTCTTTAAACCAAACAACCCCAAATATCTACTGATATTTACCACATCAGAAATCAAAACAAGAAATATTAACACATTTAAATCACTTTGAAAGGCAGTAATGAACCCATTATGGGTGAATATAAATATCCTATTTAGTGAAACAGTATCTTTGTTTTGTATTTCTGCAAATATTTTTTAATATCTGGCACAATAGAAAGCAGTTGGATTCTTACATCTGCTTCTACAGTCAATCTCTTGCAAAATGTTGGTTGGGTTGAACTACTGCAAGAAAACCCTGTCTCACACAGAAAAATACTTACACAAGGAAGGAGTATTTTAGTAGCCTCTCAGATGATTAAGGATATTCTTTGTTACTACACCAAAACTTGACAAATGGCAGTTTCTTAAAAGTTAGTTGCAGGCCTGGGTTGTAGCTCAGCAGCACAGTGCCTGCCTGGCAAGCGCAAGGCCCTGAATTCGATTCCCAGTACCAAAAAAAAAAAAAAAAAATTAGCTGCAACATGGAATCTAAAACTACAAGTGAGGGCCGGTGAGATGGCTCAGCGGCGTAAGCGCCTGCCTTGCAAGCGTGAGGGCCCGAGTTCGACTCCCGGAACCCACATACGAAAAAGGGGCCGGTGATATCGCTCAGCGGCACGTGCGCCTGCTGGCGCGCGAGGTCCTGAGGTCGACCCCCCGGTACCCACAAAAAAAAAAAATAAATAAATAAATAAAAAATAAAACTACAAGTGAACTTTTTGTACAGTCACATTAAAATCCACTGATCTCTTTTGTACCTTGAATGGGTCTTTTAATCATGCATGGTTTTGTAACATCAGGTATATAGGTCATTTAGAAAAAAATGGGTCAATGAGTCAGAAATCTTCTAAATATGGATATATTCATTCCCTCCCCACTCTTTTCATCCCATTTATATCACTTATAATGCCACCAGTTTCATCAGAAAACTCTTTAAGCATTGGGAAGCTGTCAAGCTCACAGTGGTGCTACTCATTTTCCAAAATTCAAGTTTTCTTCTCGAAAGCACAAATTTTATCATTTACAACAATACAGTCAGTTATTATCCTTGAAGTGCCAGGCTCACTTTGCTTATTTTCAAGAAAACACCTGTCAAATACTCAGGCAGGAATAAGCAGGTTTTCTGTCTATCCTTTTTTCAGAGTAACTAGAGTTTGACTCACACTTGGATGCTGATCTGCTTTTCCTTTAGACAACTGTCTTACTTTGGTATGTGACAGAAAGTCATATGTGCTTCTATCCATTTTAAGAAGTACTCAAGACCTCAGATTTAATAAAATACATTTTATTGCTTTGTTTTTTTTAAAACCACAAGTATGTGGGTGGTGAAGAAATAATGAATACTAGTATGGTTTAGCAGGACTAGCAGTTTTATCCGCCATTGCTTTTATGCCACCAGTGTGAACGTTAACAGTGAAAAAGGCAAGTGACATCTTTGTGCTACTGTGAAAAAGGTTTGACCTCGTGGAGCCCCTGAAAAGGTCTCAGGACCCACACAAGTCTGAGGACAACATCTCGAGGACTGCTGTCGTAAAGCATACTCTTTATTCTGTAGGCAGTGGAAAGCCACTGACAGATTTTAAGTTATAAACATCTTAGTATTTGTGTTTTTGAAAGATCACCTTGTCAGCGATGTAATGGAGAGATTTGAGAGGGTCAAGTTACTGGCAGTGATTCTAGATAAGATGGATTGTACTAGCCAAGGTCCAAGATAAGCAGATCTAATTAAGAAGGTTGTAACTAATGACTGGGGAGTGGAGGATGTGTCTGGAGATATTTAGGAATAGTCATTAGAAATGACCTACAGGGAAGGGGAGGAATTCTTTCAAGAGGACTTTCAGGAATCTAATTTGAGTGACTAGGTAGATGATGGTGGCAGTTTAATTTAGATAAACAGACAAGAAGAAGAGCATGCTGGGACTAGGGGAAGAGCAAGAGGAAGATAAATTCACTTTATGAGATGTCCAGGTTGAACTACCTACAGAACATCAAGGTGAAAATGTCCAATGGTATTTGGAAATGTGGGTTGAAACTCAAGAGAAAAGATGAAAATTCAAAATTAACTTGTATGGAAGTTTACATGAAGGTATGTGACTGTCCAGGAACATCATATACAAGAGAATCTGAGTAATACCACTATTTGAGTGGGGGAAGAAGAAAAAGGGGAAGAAAGGAGGGAGGAAGAGGAGGAAGAGGAAGGAAGAAGAAGAAAGGAACAGGAGGAAGAAGGAAGAGTAGTAGAAAAAGGGAGTCACAGAAAGGAGAGAAGGAAGGAGGAGGAAGACAGGGAATGGAAATGGAAAAGAGTTTCAGAAAGGCTGATGAGCCAGAAAAGTGCTGCCATGGAGCTTAAGGAGTTTTTAGAGATGGGCTGTGTGCAGATTAAATTGTTGTTCACAGATATGCACAGTCTCCTACTAGAGTGGGAATATAATTTTTCTGCCCTGCCCAAGTGACAAAGAAATAAGGCTGAAGATTTAGGGGTTTGTCTACTATCTTTTTCTACTTCTCTAATCCAACCATGAAGGGGACACTGCAGGCAGCTACAAGTCCAAAGAGAATGTACAGACATGCAGAGCTGCCCATACCCAGTCAAAAGCTTGGAGCCAAACCTAGGCAATGGATAGCATGAATCCATGCCACATTAGTGATTCACAGACATGGTTGCTGAAAAGCAAACGTTATTAAAAGTCACTGAGGTTTTTTTTTTTTTTTTGTAGGTACCAGGGGTCGAACTCAGGACCTCGCGTGCCAGCAGGTGCCCATGCCGCTGAGCAATATCACCGGCCATTTTTTTCGTATGTGGGTACCAGGAGTCGAATTCAGGACCTCGCGCTTGCCAGGCAGGCGCTTATGGCGCTGAGCTATCTCACCGGCCCAGTCACTGAGTTTTGAAGACTGTTTGTTGTGCACCATTATTGTGCCGATTACTGACCAATAACAAGTTCCTTGCTAAATGTTGCTTTAAAAAGTCAAATAGGCCCCTAAAATTAGATTGATTTTCCCTCTCCTAATATCAAATGCAATGAATAAACAGGAATAAAAAATAGAATCTAGGGGTGGGTGTAGCTTAGAAGTACAGCATGTACTTAGCATGGGCAGCCTTTGGGTTCAATCTCCAGCACCAAAACAAACAAGAGTGAACACTACCAAAAGTACACTAACAGAAAGATATAGGAGAGTAATGTCCACACAATATAAAACATCATTAAAAAAAAAAAAAAACCTGTGGGCAGTGGGAAAGGAACACAATTCCGGAGCACACTGTAGAGGTGCACAGTGGCTCAACTCCAAGTCAGCCAATGTCCCCCAGAATCATTCTTTTGTTACGTGCCAACAAATTCCTGAGAATTCTCATTATACTATCAAATCTGGTTTTCCTTTTCAGGCTGAGACGAGTGGAGGTGGATGTGCTGGAACAGCAGGTAAATATCAGAACTAGTTATCTCTGAAGGAAGTGAAGGTTTCAGGGCCTCAAGGATACAAAATTTAGATCACTCAAAACTCAAAGGGGTAGAACTTGCCCCTGCCCAGCTAGGTAGTGTAAACCCTGCAACGCAAATGACAAAATCTCAGAGGGAGGTCAGTCAGCTCAACACAACTGCATGTCTGCCTCTCCTCCAGTTCTTCCTTCCCCTTCGCTCAGGTCAGAGAACACAAAGACACAATACAAGTCAGTTCCACATGCAGAGAAGAGAATCTCTAAGCTTGTAAGTACTTGCTAATGAATTCTGAACACTTAGATGTCTTCTGACTACTGAATTTATCCTGGTACTTAATTTATCCCAGACTTCTGATAAAGACAGAACTCCTTGGGAAACCCTCAGAAAAAGCGAATCATGTATGTGGAGGAACACTTGTGGAAGAACACGTGGGAAGAAAATGTGAACAAGAATTCCATGCCCATCTAACAGTCATTCAAACATAAAAGTTAACCAGCAGATATTTTTAATCACAAAAAATCTCAGGGTAGCGAGTTCCATTTATAGCCTATTAAGAATCAAATCAGTGTGAAAGCTCTGGGGATGGAGACACTATGGTAAAAGGCCTAGACACTGCATCCACTTACATATAGCATGAGTTTGCCACTAAAGGGTGACAAACTGTGAGTATTAGTCTGGACAGTGTGAAAATAATAATATTATCCAAGGTAGAGTGGTGAAGAAGAGTTGGGAGAGGAAGTACAAGGTGCATATGTACTCATTTTTTTTCAGCCAAAAATCAATAAATTCTGTCCCAAAGTTCATTTCTGTCTGTTTTATGGTAGTTTCTTTGGTCTGTTGAATTAAAGTAAAATTAAATATTTTTTGAAAAAAAAATAGAATTTTTTTTGGTTTGCTTCTGTTTTTTGAGATAATGTCTTACTATGTAGTCCAGGCTGAACTTGAACTCACTGTGTAGCCTAGGCTGGCCTCAAATTCAGAGATTCTCCTGCCTCAGCCTCCTGAGTGCTGGGCTTACAGGCGTGCACCACCATGCCCAGCAAAAAATAGAATGTTGAGTAGTATTCATTGTTACAAGTCTACTTGGCTTTCCTTTCTTTTTTCCTTATACATAACAACAGGATATCTGAAACCCTGTTCACCTTAATTCTATGATGGTTATTTCTGATGGTTGCAAATGGCAGTGACTTTAAAATCTTTTACTTTTTTCTTCTGTATTTTGAAGTATCTGTCATGAACATATACCATTTTTCATTTTTACAAAAACAACAGAATAGATTTTCTTTTTTAAAAAAAGGATGCAAATATCCCATGTAGTTAAGCAAGTTGACTCTGGGTTGTGGAAATGTAGGTATTTTCTTCTTTGTACTACTCTGCACAGTTGAGGAATAAATGCGAGATGGAAACTGGACCTTTACTCACTACTATAGTGAATTTAAAATGAGATCAAAATCTCTCCCATCCCTCCCATTGAGGGGTACAGACTTCCCTTCTGCTTGCTCATGGACTAGTCCTGTGGCCTGTCTTGACCAACAGAATGTGGTGGAAAACATGGAATCTCCCAGCTCCGACCTCCAGGGAAGTGCTGGTTCTGCCTTCACCTCTGATAAATCTCCCTCTTGCACACCAGCCACCATGTAAAAAATCCGACTACTCTGTTAAAGACAGAGCCCACATAGGAAAGGCCTGTACACATCTCAGATGTTCCAGTCCAAATCAAGCTTCTTCCTACCTAACTCCAAAAGGCATCGCAGGTGATGCCACACTTTGAGCAGAACGACCACCCAGCTGCCCCTGCTCAAATTCCTGAGCCCAAGAATTACAAGCATGTAACACAGCCATTGCTCTAAGCCACCAAGTTTCAGGGTGTTTTTGTATGCAACAGAGATAATTGATTTCATAAGCTTCACTTTGAATTTAAAGATTAGCTAAACAATAAATAAGTGACAAGATTTTCAAGATTTTATTGCTTCTTATCACAAAAGTGGTTATATTTTAAACACACATAAAATAAGAAAAATCACCACAAACCACCACTCAGACTATCTACTAGTAAAATTTTGATATATGATTGCAGTATTCTTTCTCTTGTAGTACTTTAATTTGAAGAAAAAGCTCTTATGTACATGTTTTTTAACTGCCATTTTCATGGAAAAAATAACTCGCAAGCATCCTCAGCATGCTTATCATCTTTAGTGGAGCCCGGTCTTTAGTTTACTTGAGATGGTGACTGATACTGATAGGAGACTGAGAATGCTGGCAGCACAGGTGCCTTGCACATAACGGGAGCTCAATAAATAGTTAACTGAATATTTTATCTTACTGAATGAATGGTAGGACAAGCATTTTCTTGACTAGCTAAAGCTCAGTGCAGCTCTTTAATCATCACCTCAGGGCAAATTCTGGAAATAGGTCAAAGACTAGGCATGTCTCTCAGACAATTTAATAATGATAGGTATTGCCAAATTATCCTCCAAAAGTGTTTTATCAAATTACATTTCACAGATTGGTGCTCTTTCAGTGGATTTTCGTAGACTACTTTATACCTCAAGCGCTCTCTAAAGCATTACTTCACTATCCATAGAAACAATGAGTTCCAGTAAAATGAGTACTGGATTTACTCTCCATCTCCATTCTTGATCATTAACATGAGAGAGCTCAGTTCATCATCGACCTGAAGGTGAGGTGAAGTATATTTCACAATTAACCATGCATACTGTTTTTATGGCACTATTGACTATACCTGCAGACAAATGTATTTTTTTCCAGAAGATTAAGCTCATGGTCACTTTGCCTCTCTCTGAGTATCTGTATCTATCCAAGTATCTATCTGTATAAAATATTCATATATATTTTATTTAATTGTAATGTTTCTCAATTTTTGTATCATTTAGGCAGACGGAAGTGTAAAATATAGCTCTCCAGCTTTATTTGGGCACTTGATCATCTGACTCAATATCAAAATGCATAGGATACTGAGGTGTAGTTTAATAGTTAAGAGTTCAGGATCTTAAGTAAGACAGACTGTGATGATGCCAGTTATTTAACCTCAGAGCCTCAGTTTCCCCATTTGTAAGATCAAGATGATGGAAATACCCTCCTCGTAAAGATTATCATTAGGGCAGGGGAAGTCAATGTGGGAAAATGGCAAGGGGAAGGTAAGAAAGAAGGATCCTGAAAATCCACAGTAAGCTAGAGCTGCTGGAGCGATAGAAGGGAATGTTCACATCGTGGGGTTGAGAAGCCATTAGCTGAAGACCTCCCAACAAAGCCTAAAAAGTCTCCAAGTTTGAACTTGCCACGTAATCAGGTGACAAAGCAAGCTGTATCTACCAAACATGGATCAGGTAAGCCTGAAGAAACTGTTCCAACTCTTGCTTCGAAAACTCTCAGTGACTTTAGTGAAGGGGAAGTTAGTGAACCAGAGGGGATGTTTCTAGAAGCAAAGATGAGGAAGAATATGGGATATGCCAATACCAGCTGGACCACACTTCTTCAATAAAGGAAAGCACAGATTTTTCTGGTGGCCAGAAGCTATGGCAGTGAAATAAAAACCTCAACTTGGAAATGTCCAAGATCAAGATAGTTAAATGATATACTCTTTAACTGGGATGTACGGGTAGGTATAAAGTTAAAAGGAAGTTTCCTTTTTAAAAGAATGGCATAAGACTATCTTTAGATCTACTTTTTCTCTCTACAGATTGAGTGGCATACTAATAAATCAGAATTTGAAATGAAAAGTAACCTATGTTTTACATACAGACTTGAAGACATTTGTTAATTCTGTTGTTTCATGTGATTAGCTTTCAAAAGTTACAGATAACAAAGAAGTTTGAGAGGGAAAAAAATTATTATTTTAGGTCTTAATTAAATAAGGTAATAGAACACAAGATGAATGAAAATGTTTGCTGAGAACCTGGTATATAGTACATGCTGAATAAATATCAGCAGGACTGGGGATATTGCTTAGTGGTAAAGTACTTGCTTAGCAAAAACAAAACCAAAAAAACTCATTCACTTTAACATAATCTAACTGAGTGAAAAAAACTGAACTATATCTTAACTATAATTTTAATTCTCCATTTTCAGGTGACATATAGCACATGTATTTTATATATGCTATATACACATATAAACTGCCATCTTTTAAACTCAGTCTTTGTGATTTCAGGCTTTGTTTAAAAATTAGGATCAAAAGAGTTTCCCCTTTCAACAGGTAAATGGATTAAAACTGTAAGAATAAATAATTTAAAATAGACAATTATACTAATTATAATTATTTTAAGATTTTTTAATCTTTAAAAAACTATTGGGCTGGTGAGATGGCTCAGTGGTGTAAGCGCCTGCCTGGCAAGTGTGAAGGCCCGAGTTCAACTCCCGGAACCCACATACGAAAAGAGGGCCGGTGATATCACTCAGCAGCACGGGCGCATGCTGGCGCGCAAGGTCCTGAGGTCGACCCCCCGGTACCCACAAAAAAAAAAAAAAAAAACTATTAGAATTATGTTGTTAAAGAGTAACCTAATTTATAGTTCCTCTTTGCTTATATGGTGGGATTCAATTACTTACTTAAAATTTGGAAATTACCTACCATTTGATATTTGGACATAAGCGGAAAATAAATTTACTTAAAATGAAACTTTTATAGAACTGAAACAATTTTTTAAAAGCATGCAACTCAGTTCACGCGAAAGTCATATAGATCAACATATACTTCCTGTGCATTTGTAAGTGAAAAGGCTTGAAAGATAGTTTTAAATTACCAGAATATGAAAAAGAAACATCTTTTCTTTTTTGGTCTCACAACACATGCAGGGAAAAAAGCTCACAGGTGGAAATAAAGGGGGAAAATGTTATTATCAAAACTGTGAGTCCTCATCTGTAAAGGGAGGAGTCTTAATATAATGGCCTTGAAGGTTTTGTCCATCTCTTAAGGCTTTTCATTTTATTCAATACTGTCCAGGCTTAAAGGGTATATATACAAAAAAGCAACTTACATGAACACTAACTTCTCCCTAAATTACTCAGATTGCCTACAATAGGCCATAGAAAAAAAAGATGGAGAGCTTAGGCAGAAAAGGGCAGTGATAAAACCCAAAATTCCCTTTTATTTTTCTTTGCTCTGTATGATTACTCTATACGCTTTAAGTATTGTTAAAGCAAAGTAAAATCACTGAAAAAGAATCTTTTGCTGAGAATTCTTTAAAATATTTTTGTTCTCTTTTAAGCGTTATTTATAAAGGTTTCCAGATGCTTATCCTCCCAGATTAAACACAGCATGATGTAGACACTTACAATAATATCCACTGCTATGAAGCCAAGAAAAAACTACTTTGAGATCTGACTGCCTATCACCTATAGAATCAGGTTCAGGGATTTTTTTGCTGCTATTAAGGTGTGATTCTCAGAAGTCATTTGGAAACAACCTAAGTTCTCAGCAGCAACAATCGACCCTGTACTATGTCAAAGCACATCAAATGCTTGGCATTCCAAGCCTCCAACAAACGGGTTACTTCTCATTATGTGAATACATAATGAAAGGATGTGGGCAAAGAACAGAATGTAAATTGGAAGCTGACTTCTGGATGCGTTAGGCAGCAGTCCTAGGCTGAAACAGTCATTCTAATTTCAAGAGACAATTCCAAAGTGGTTCTCAAGAGAAAGGACAAGGTATTTCTCAAATATTTGTTCAATGTGAATGGATTGGGCTTGCCAAAAATGACTTTTTATGCTGGCATGTGATCTCTTAGAGGGAAGTCAGCCTGAGTCACTGGATACATCAAAAGTAGAGTCCAGCGAATGGAATTACTGAAGGCTGTGTGAGCAAGCCAGATACCTGCATTCATATGCCCACTGCTGGGATTTCAGCCTCCTTTTAATTACATTAAGGCAGCTGGTAACACTGGTTACTGAAGTCCTCAGATTACCTTGATTGCTCGGTCATTATCTCTAATCAGCTGCTGCTTCTCATCTTCAAACTTTTGTGTAAGATCCTGGAGCCGCCTCTCTGCAGCAAGCTGCTGCCGGCTGCTCTCTTCTTTCAGAGAGGAAATGGTTGTCTGAAGTTCTGCTATGATCTAAAATGAAAACAGCATGCTATAACTTCAAATTCTTCAGTGAGAAGCATCTATTTTATATGTATTTATGCTTAACAAAAGAATGGATTTGGCAAAACTCTATTCCACAAACTAAATATTTTCAATTAACATATTGTACACTATAATGCATGAAATTCCACACAATAAAAAGACTATAATAAAACTGTGAATGGTGAACAACTGCTGAACCAAGTATATTTGGAAGACATTTCTACTATAACATTCCACAATATTTACTCATCAGAAGAGAGAACATCTGTGATCTCAAAAATATGAAAAGCATCAGATTTTATTTTACTGAGAAATATACTTACTAGAGTGAGAAAAACTCTTCTGTCATAAGACTTTGAATTGTAATAATCAAAGATGATAATGAACAGAGTTCATTCCTCAGGGTCACCTAATTCTATACAATAATTTTTGAGTATTAATGTTTGTGTATTGGGTTAAGTACTTTAAACTCATGTCATTTACTACTGTGAGAAAGTATTACTATTACTTCTTTTCTGTAAGGGAGGAAACAGGCACAGGGGAAGGTCAAATGTTTTACATCGTGGAAGATGACATGCAGCTGAGGAGACAGGAAGGCTCTGAATCACACAGTCAGATCCATCTCTGCACTAATTGGTTCCTCTAATTAGCTGACTTCGTATTTTCTTTTAAACAAGATTTTGGTATTGAAAAGATTATATTTCCAAATATGTTGCCTTCCTGACTGATGTGTATTCACAGAAGTTCATTTTGGTTCAAACAGTAGCCTTCTCTACATCGCGAACTGGTTTCCTCCAGGGCAAGTTTTCCTCCACCTTCTCAAATTCACCCTCTGAGGAGGAATTCTGACGTTCAATGGGCCTATGGAGAGCACTGCCTTCCTTCAGTCTGGATGGATCTGTTTCCTTTCAAATTCAATAGTGATGACTTTTTAAAAGCAGGAAATGGTTGTTTCTCTTAATAAAAGAAACAGTATTAGTCCCGTGTTAGAATAAAGTTCTGTTGGTTCTACAAGAAAGGAGCCAGTTAATGAGAAACACTGGACTAATTAGTTATCTTTCTTGAGCTCAGTTTTTTCAACTATTATTTGGTAAAAAAATCACAGAATCATATGGTAATAAATTGAAACTATGTGGAGCGTCCCAGAAGCCAAGGCCTATTGGAATATTGGTTGTTATTACTGATATAAAAATAGCATCCTTACAATAAAATATGGAGTATTTATGCTCTTAGAAGTACACAAACTCAGCATAACAAAGTTTAACACTTCGAACTTGCAAATAATCAAATAATAAGATAACTGTGAAATGATAAAATACTGAACAGCGGTAAGTTAAAATGAAATGCAAACTAGGACTTCCTACTATGAGTGGAACAATTCATTTACTGAGAATAGAATGGTGTCCATATATTTTCTGAATTTTGGTTAAATGTTTCCATTCTGGCATCAATTCAATTAATTCTCACAGCATTTTCGTTAAGTAGGAAAGGTTAAATTCTTAAAGTCAATGTTAAAAACTGAAGCACAGAATAATCAATTCGCAGTCACAGCCAGAGGAGGTAGGGATAAGAAAGAGCCAGTCTTCTTTGGCCTAAAAAGTAAATTTAAGGTTGATATTTTATAAGAACACAGAGCCAAACAGTACAAAATATCAATATTTAAGTGTTTCAAGTTGAATACACCATAACGCTGTAGAAGTTGTGGGTGTAATCCTAGAGTATGTGTGTTTAGTTCTAAACAATTTTTATCACGTGTAAATTTGTATCTCCCCAACTAGTCATGCAATCTATTCTTAAAGTACAGAGTAATCGTTCCCTTAAAAAACAAACAAACAAACAGACTAGGATTGAGATTAGCATAATTAACCAAAGACTGATGATAAAAATATTTGGGAGCATTTTAAATGATCACAAGGGCCTGAAACAGGTACATCTCTCATTTTCAGAAAATTTAGGGCAAGAGTACATAAAAAAGAAGTAAATGCAGATTTTGGAAAGAATTCCAAGAGAAGTCCGGGACGTTCTGAGGAGGGCACACTCGCTTTTGCGTGGAAAATGAAACCTTACCTTCTTTGGGGGAATAATGAGATTTCAATAGGGAAAATAATGAGAACGTATTTGGAAATCCATTTTTAAAATTTATAAGGGTGACATAAGGGAGAGAATGTCAAAACACTGCAGGTAAAATACCTTGGCTAGACAAATTGGATATAGAGAGGCAGCAAAAATAAGGGTGAATTTTTATTTTTTAAAAATAGGATTTAATGTTTACTTGCAGATTGAGAAATAATCATAAGAATCAGATTAACACACATGCCTTAGGTAGGGAACAAAGTGTGGATCTTTAGGTCTGTTAATTGTAGATGTAGAGTATAAGAAAATGGCTTATGATATGGAGTATAAGAAATGACATCAGCACAAGGCATATAATCATCACTCAATGTTTAAAAAATGGGACTATAATCGTGGTAAATAAGAAAAAAAAGTCATTACCTGTCAAGGTATATTGAGGTAATCTAGCCTTTTCACACAATAGTAATGTAAAGTTTCTGAGAAAAATGAAAGTGAATATACACAATCATAAACAAATCTTCCAATTTTGATTATATATATTTAAAACTGTAAACGAAATTTCACCAACCAAATGTTTACCCTGTATTAGCTTCAGAGAAAAAAGTGAATTAGAACATTCTCATATAGACATCAAAAATTATTGATAATTTTGGCAAACCAAGAGTTATTTTGGGCTGATGTTGTAAGCAATCTAACCCATGAAGTAATAATGGTAATATCTGTAACAAACACTTTACATAAATGTTAGCAATCTTATTTAAGGACTTCAAAATAACAGGATACTAAAGGTTAAATTTCATCTTTAACTCATTCTGTTGTTTTTAAGATTGTATAGCTTGAGATTTTTCTAAAACACTTAAAAATTCAACGGACAAGCCAAACAATACTTAGGAAGGTTAGGTGAACACGGAAAGCTCTCGTCGAGTAAGGGAGAGAGTGGCTCCCCACTGCCCTGTGCGTTCTTGGTGGCCCTCAGCAAGGGACATGAAGTTGAGATGAGTGGAACGTGTGGCATATTCCTGCTCCCGTAAAAACCTGTATCAGGCAGAGAAGCCAGCGCGAAGCAGGAGGACCACATCTTTCAGCAGTGGGTGGGCTTGGGTGGTATCCCAGCTTGGGTACATTTTATATTTTCAAATATGCATATTCCTGCAAAATGGTATTATCTTTCTTTGAAAAATGGTCACTAGGTGACTGAGGTGAGTAGGGAAACTGCATCAAAACTGACAAGTAAGTTTAACACAATTAGCTAAAAAGAACAAATCTGTGATTGTGATGGGAATGACTTCTGGGAGTGTGCCCACGGATGATGCAAATATTGCCTTTACAGGGACTGGCGAGGAGCTCAGAAGGGGACACAGTCCTCAGGTGTGCCCAGGGTTTAGTGTACATGGTCTGTTAGGTCTTAAGGGTTTGATAAAATCTTCAGGATTAAGTAACTTCCTTTGGAGGAGGGAAATATTTAAAGTATTTTCCAAATTTAACCTGATGCTCTCCTGAGTGCCAATGCATTCATCACTAATGCATTCATTTTATTACTTTTTATTTTGAGGGAGGGATTTTTTAAAACCCTGATAAACAGAGTTAAGCAAGTTTGCTTCTGGCATTCTCATCAGTTTGATGAGACAGGGGTTAAGAGATTCCAGCAAACTAGCACTTAAAAGCAGAAAAAGTCGATCCATGGTTCTATTTTTTAATGTTCATTTAAAAATGATCTGTTTCTCGAAACTGACTTGCACTGTAGATTAATGTTGTGCAAATGCCCCTTGATGGTTATAAATACCCCAGATATATTTAGATGCATAGAAGTATTTATATGTATTCAGAAGTGAAAAACAAAATATTATCAATGTAAGGTTATCATCCTTTTCTGAGAAGGACAGACTAGCTTTTGTTATGTTTCTATACCCTTTTCAGGAATTTTTTGTCCTGTACTATCCTTTCATTTATTAAATGATAGTTATAGTGTATGATAGTTGTTACTGGTTGATTTTTAGACCTCCTTCTCCTCCTTCATGTCTTTACCTGGGAAAAAAATTAGCAACCTTATGCATCTTCAAATTTTGCAGAGAGATTTTATTAGTTCTTGAACACCCCAAAACATAGTGTCTGAGGAAATAATTTCTGCTTCCTTCCAAACCTTTTAAAATTCTTCCCTCCTTCCTTCCTATCTCTATTGCAACTTTTGTACTGCTACTGAAATTACTAACAGTTATTAACTGCTTTAGTATATACGAGGTACTGCACTAAACACATCTTCAGCACTGTTTTACTTAATAATTAAAACTACCTTATGAGGTAAGTACTGCTCTCTAATTTGAAAAGTGAAGAAACTGAATTCCAAAGGAGGCAGGTAAAGTGGCTCAAGGTTATATAAGTGGCAGGACTGGTATTCAATGCCAGGTCTGTGGACTCCAAAGGTTAGGCTTTTCTCTACACTAACTTACATTTAATTTGCTTTAATGTCACCTAATCATGCATTCCCCTTCAGATAAACTTAACTAGTCCCATTTACACTCTCATTATTCAAGCATTTTTATTAGCTATCTTATTATATCTTGCTCTCAGTCTGACTCTCCCATTGAACATAAAGCAAAATAAGCAAGGATATAGGTGTGCGCCAGCTAGAGATTTCTCATCTGTTAGTTTAAACTTTAATTTTTGGAGTAATATGATTTCCTTTGAATATAAGTTTTTTCAGTGGATTAAAAAGGACATTTCTCCATGTTTATTCCTCAAGGGCTGGAATAATGGCAATCAAGCCATAATCATCATCTCTTATATAAACATGTGCGACTCTTCATTTAAACAAACCGTTTAAAGTTTCCTAGTGGGATGAAAATTATATAACAAGCACATTTTAAAAATAATTGTAGAATTGAAGACATTCCCTGACAACTATCACCAAAGTTTAATGTATAAAAAAATGTAAGGGGTTGGGCCAGACTTCCAATATCAAGGTTCAGAATTTCCACTTTGAAGTCAGATGTAGGCTGACTCCTGGCTTAGTCATTCGTTAACTTATGTGATCTAATCTCTCTGAGTCTCACTTTTCCCCACTGGAGAAATGGGGGGAATAACAGTTCCAAACCTAGAGTTACTGTGAATGAAGACTGAATGAGTCAACAGACTTAGTCCCATAAATGTTAAATGTTAGTATCATTTTGTGGTGGTGTTGATCATATCATGTGGTAACATAAAATGATACACAAATTTCAGTTTACTCCACATATCACTGACTACATATAAAGATACTAAGATTTAAAAATCATTAGATATGAAGCTTACAAAACTAAATGGCTTAATTTATCCATCTATAAAATGAAAATAAGTAATACTTGTTTGTTCTAGGATTATTTACACAATTAAAGAATGCTTGGGATCCCCTAAATGATACTGTTGGACAACATTATAACAATTTATGCAGAAAAAGTAGTCTGAGCTTCATACTTCAAGTAGAGACAAGCATGTAAATATTGGTCTTTCTCATAATAAACAAAACTATAGTTAACAACACAAACAGCAAGATACAGATACGGGAGTGT
Source organism: Erethizon dorsatum (assembly GCA_028451465.1). NCBI lineage: Eukaryota > Metazoa > Chordata > Mammalia > Rodentia > Erethizontidae > Erethizon > Erethizon dorsatum. The sequence continues at coordinate 14,863,678 of CM051826.1, forward strand.
ATAATTCTTTCTCCTCCCAAAAGGAGTCAACAGTTGAGCTGCCAATTTAACCTTAGAATTGTCACCTTGAAGAATGTTGACTCAACGTACTTCAGTAGCCTTTAGGTGCAGTGAAATGGAATATTGCAAAAAAGCACAGATGGTATCAAACTGCTTATATCACAAATGTAGGTGCGTACTTCTGCCCTTGTGAAATGTATTTCAGCCTGGGCTTGTTCAAGTGCACAGGCTGGTTTTACAACATCTGAGAATTCGTGTGTGTGTGTGTGTTGTTCAAATGGTTGAATATTCCTAATTTTTCTTGATTTTTTAAAAATAAGACTGAAATATTAAAAAGCATATTTTATTTATTTATATACCCATCAAAAACATGACACTAACCCATGAAAAACTGAGAAGAATTTAACGCTGGAGCCAAAGGCTTTGATGTGTCAGATTCGTTTTTGTTTCTTTTACCATTTCTTACCTGCGAAGATTTGGCAAGCTTCTGGGTATATTCCTTCTCAATCTCCTTCAGCCTGTTGTTGGCCTGAAAAACACACATACACGAACACACACAGGGTGACCTGTGAGCTTGGTATCTCTTCCACATGCCTATCACCAGGCAGCTGGGACACCCGCCAGCTGCACTGCCCTTCTGGGGCAGCCAGAAAACCACAGGGCTTGTCTTTGATCTGATGCCAACTATTCATCACTTAAAAAGAAAAAAAAAAAAGATCTCTCCTGCCAATTATTAGACAAACACAAGACTTCTGTGGATAGAAAGAGAAAGGGAGAAGAGAAGTAGAAATAGAAACAGTCACAGCAGGTAAAGGAAGGAGAAGAAAGAAGAAACAGAGGGGAGGGAAAATTTAGAGAAAGAGAGGACAGGAAATTAGAGGAGGAGGAGGAAAAGAAGGTGGTAAATTTAACATTCTTTCATTTTAGTTTAAAAATAAAAGAACTAGGTGCTTCTGGACAAAGGCAGATATGAGAATTTTAGAGTCACTCAGCAGAGTTGAGCCCTCGCTGTGCCTAACACAGCTATCTTTTGAAGTGGCAAATACAATCTAAATCAAGCAATTTTATGTCCTGAAACACGGGCGACCTTTCCCAAACAAGTCTACCTTGCTTAGCACTTATTTCCTGCCGCTCAGGTTCCGATCGTTTGGCCGTGACCTGCCTTCCACTCTGTGGAAGTGCTTGGGATCTTCACTCGGCCCTCGGTGCACAGGAAGGGCTCAGCGACCTGCGCCAGAGGGGCCTTTTCCTGTCAATCACGGGGGCTTGTGTCCTTCACTTCTGGGAAAAGTTGGGTCACTGGCCTCATGAGTGCCTCGCATCTGTCTGTCTGTCTTCCCTCACCCCCTCTCTGATAGTTGTGCCTTTTAGGTTCATCCTCTTTTCTTATTGTTTCTACTTTCCATTCCTTTGTCCTTTTTGTTTCCCTTAGGGTTTCCTCAGGTTTTACTTTAAAACTTTCTACTGGATTAAAAAGAAAAAAATTCTCCTCCCATATTCATAATTCCTAAAGGTTCCTTTTTTGTTCTCTGAACAGCATCACACACACCCCATTTTTACAAATGAAAAACCTGAGGCACAGAAAGGTTATGTAACCTGTGGGCATCACGTAGCTCGGAAGCGAGGGAGCAGGACTTGGTCTCTCACACACGGCCTGCCTGCAGTGGACATAACCTTCGGCCAGAGCACAGTACGGGATGGATGCCTCCCAGTGCAGAACGCACAAGCTCTGGTCCTCCCGAGAGGTTTTTTTTTCAGTACTGGGGATCAAACTCAGGATCTTCACACTGTCACACTGTGGTTCATCCTCAGCCCTTTTTTACTTTTTGTGTTGAAATAAGGTCTTGCTAAGTCACTGAATTGTGCAGGCTGGGCTCAAACTTACGATCCTCCTGCCTCAGCTTCCCAGAGTGCTGGGATTACAGGTGTGTGCCACCATTCCTGGCTATTTTTTGTTCGTTTTTTCTGGTGCTGGGGATTGAGCCCAGGACCTTTGCAATGAGCTACACCTCCAGTCCTTTTATAAATTACAGTAGTTAATTAATTTTGATGCAAGGTCTTGCTAAGTAACTAATCTGCCCAGGCTAGGGTTGAATTTGAGATCTACCTGCCTCAGCCTCCTGGTGTGCTGGGATTATAGATATGTCCCATCATGCCTGGCCTTTCTTCTGAGGTTATTAATTTCATATAAAATTTTTTCTGCTTACTAGAGTGTATTTTTTCTGTTCCCTTTATTTTTGACAGCCTGTTTTGGTCTTTGTCTTTCAATTTAGATATTTTCCTTACCATTTTACTGTCCTTTCTAGTTCAAAATGAGGCCTTCTAAAGCTGACCAGAAGGGGCTTGGATGGTACAGGCTTGTGGATGGAGGCGGTCCCCACAGAGTGTCACAAAGGGGCCTGGCCTCTCCTGTACCAGGCCCTGACTGGACTTTCTTCTTGGGCCAGTTTGCCCAAAGCCACATCCTCCAGTGTACTGCCTGGTAGCAAAGGTCTGGCTCCAATGTTTCCAGAGGAGTGCCTAGCTGTTCAGGCTGGCACAAACCTGTCTTCATTTTGGTCCTCAGCTATAACCAAGTCTCTTCTCTCAGGCCACTTCTCCAGAGGACAAACTGGGGGCAAGGAAGTGGGCAGTCATAGGGTTAGTATGACTAGTATGCAGACTTCCAACCTCATCCTCCAGTTCCCCACACTCTGTCCTTCCTACTCCTGAAGCCTTCCTGAAGTTGGGCAACTGGAAAGATCTTGCAGTTTCTAATTGGCATCCTCTAGGCCCCTGTTCCCTGAGAAAATGTTTGCATTTTGGAAGGCTCAGTTCTGCTAAGTCCATTTCAGGTCCAGACTCTTCTCAAGGTCAAAAATGCTAGTGATTTTGTAAGTGATTTTGTATGTGTACTATTGTCTCCCCTCTTGTTCTCTTTGTGAAAATTATACTATAAAAATATTGATGTCTGGGTCCCCTCTTGAGGTCCTGATTTCATTCATCTAAGTTATAGCCCAGGCACTAGAATTTAAAAAATCTTGGCAGCTATTTCTAATGTTCACCCAAGGTTAAAAATCATTTTTCATGTCATTTTCAATTTGATTTCTTCCATTTTAGTGGGAGTTCCTCAGGCAGTGGAGATAAACAGGCAAGTTCTGTCCACTCCATTAAACTGGCAGGAAACGCTTTCTTCATTTGGGCAGCACCATGGATGGGGAAGCAGTCCTCTCTGGGCTGTCTGCATGGCAGCACTAAGGCTGAACTGGTAATTGCTGGCTAACTTGTCTGTCTCTTCCACTAGGCTGTGAGATCCTAGAAGGCAGCTGTGGCTCCTAACGTAGGGCTCATTGCATTAATGTTTGCCTAATGAGGGAAATTATACCATACAACCCTCTTCCTTTTCCATCACTTAAACCCATCCCCCTGAATAATCCTTTCAAAAGCATATGTTTTATGAACTAAAGTTCAAAAGCAATTCTTTAGAATTTGTCCCATAAACCTCTGCATCTATAATCTCAATGAGCACAGGGTAGTTTTGCTTTTTCCAGAGTAAAGAGGGCATGTAACTACTGCTAGTTTTTCAAGTAAGCTGTCAGACCCTATTCCAGCTCTGTGATTAATAAGGCCACTCTCCATTATAAAATTAGGGCCACTCTCAACCTCTTGAGGGTTTTTGGTCTTGGTTCACATTCCGTCAATGTTATTTATCACAAAATGCTTGATGAAGTATTTGTTGCTTTTAAAATAAACACTTACAGAGTTCTTACCATGTGCCAAGCACTGTTCTAAGTGCTTTAAAAATATTTACCCACTAGAAAATCTAAAAATTAATTACAATGTCATAAAGATGAAGTTACTTTTTCCTAAGGCAGCTGGCATCGGAGATGCTAGTTAGTGCAGGAAGGCCTGTGTCTCGGATGCAGCTACTCTGCAGGAGCTGCGGTGGCCAGCGCTGGAATTTCACAAACCTAACCAGCTTCTCCGCAGCTAAATATCCAGTCTACTCATCCACTCTTGGATGATAGTACTGAACAAAACAGATGAAGATCTCTTTCTATCTTTCCAGAACTTCTAGCCGACAGAGTGAAAAATAATTTTCAAAAGTACTATTTTACATGGTATGACTGCCATAAAGATAAAGCAGGGAAAGGAGATGGGAAGTAATGAAAAGCAGTGGGTATTTTATAATTTTCAAAATATACAAGTTCTAGAAGGCCTCCATGAGAGGGTGATATATGAACAAAAACCTGCAGAAGATGAGGAAGTTATGAAATACATTCAGGGGAAATACATTCCAGGCAGAAGAGTCAGTGTAAAGGCCCTGAGGTAGAGGCATGCACGGCAGGTGAAAGGACAAGGCAGGGGGCAGTGTGGTTGAATCAGTGAGTGCTGACTCCTTCAGACAAGACACATTCTAAGGGGGAGGAGCAGCTGCCAAAAGGGAGTCTGCTTTACAGTAAGGAATTTGGTTTTTAATGTCAGTAAAATGGGGAGGTAATGAAGGGTTTTCATTACAGAAGAAGCAAATAATTTGACTTAGGTATTAATAAGATCATTCTAGCATTTGGGAGGTAAGAATCAGGAAAAGAAGCCAATTAGGAGGCTAGTGTAAATAACCCAGAGAAGTAACAGAGAAGGTGGTGAGAACTGCTCAGATTCTGAGAAAAACTTGAAAGTAGAACCAACTGGATGTGTTGCATGATAGGAAGATATGAGTTAAGAATGACTTCAAGAGTTTTGTCCTAAGCAGCTAGAAAAATGAGGCTGTCGCTATGTCGCTACTCGACATGGGAAAACTATGGGTGGAATGTTTTGGGAGGAAGATAAAATGATCACTTTTGGATACATTAAGTCCAGAGATAGCTATTAAACAACCATTGTTGAGGTATTTGGGTATTAAGTGTTGGGTTTATGGGAGAAATGCAGGTTAGAAGTATAAATTCAGAGGCCACCAGTGTATGTGTCATGTACGAAACCATGCTACCAGATGAGATTTCAGACACTAAGTATGCAACAAAAGAAGAGGCTTAGGTATACTAAGCCCCGGGCCTACAAATGTTAAGAGCTGGGGAAATGAGGAGGAAAGTAGACAGACGTAACTGCCAGAGAGATTAGAGCATGACACAGAGTCCTGAAGCCATGTGAAGCACTGTGCCAGGGACCAGTGAACTGTGCTAGATACTACAGCGAGGCCGCGGAAAGACAGACTAGAAATGGCCGCACAGATTCGGTAACATGGTGACAAAGATGAAATAAATTCTGATGTACTAGGAGGGATGAAAGTTGGATTGGGGGTGGGGGTTCAAGACAGAAAGAAAAGCACTGGAATAGAATATGGTACAGATAGTTCAGAGTTTTATCGGAGAAGAGGGCAAATAGAGGGCTAGTTTGCTTTGTTTTGTGTGTGTGTTTTGTTTTTGTTCTCATTTGGTAAGATTAGAGAACTAATAGCATGTTGTAGGTTCATGGGAAGGATTTTACAGTAGAGAGGTAAAAATAAATAATGCCAGAGATTTACTGAAGATATGCCCTTGAATAAAAGAGATGTATAAGGGAGTAACCCCCTCCCCCCAGCTCCTTGCCAATTCATAGGTTGGAGCCTTAACCTCCAGTGTGACTGTATTTGGAGAGAGATCCTTTATAGATACAATTAGGGTTAACTAAGGTCATAGGGTCAGCCTAACCTAGTAGGAGTGGTGTCATTATAAGGGGAGAAAAAGATACTGGCTCTCTCTCTACTCTTTCCCTCCACCCCTCCCTGTCCTTCTCTTTTGTCTCTCTATCTGCTTTTGTGTACACACCAGAAAAAAGGCCATCCTCAAGTCAGCAAGAGCCTTACTGTGAAGCAACCCCAACACCACTTTGATCTCTGACTACCAACCTCCAGAACTTTGAGTATACATTTTTGTTGTTTCAGCCACCCAGTCTGGGGTGTTTTGTTCTGATACCTAAGCAGAGGAACACAAAGGGGGATGGATCTTCAGCACCAGTGCAGGAGATAGCCTTTCCTTAGGAGTATAGGCAAAAGGTCCCCAGTAGCAGTGGTGAGAGATTCCGTTTGCTTCCATTTTCTCCAAGAAGTAGGAGGAATGATTCATCAGCTACACATGAGGGTGACAGGAAAGGCTGTTGGTAGATGTGAAGAGTGAGAAGAATGAAGTAATCACCTAGGTGGGAAAGGGAAGGGCCTGGGAAATAATGAGTCCCACATTCCAGAAAGCTTTGGGGCCCACTTGAAATTACCAATGTTGAATTTAAAATCAGTCTAGTTTGTAATATTGAAACACCTCTACAACTTGCTAACAGCTAAATGGAACAGCATTAGTACTTTGGAGACTGATGAGAGTAACTGAAGAAATGAAAGTATCAACCTTCAAAGTTTTTACTGTTTATTTGAAAGTAAATCATTACTGCCTGCATTTCTGAACATCTCTTAAATAAACTAAAAACTCTGGTTTAGTATGTTTGAAAATTCATATTTAATTTATCATGCGAACTGTCCCTAAAACATTTTCTGAATACATTGTACTTTTATTCTCAGGATAGTACTGACTGCACATTTCATTTCCATACATAAAATTAAATTAGCATTAGTTATTTTAAAAGCCTTATTTCTACAGCTACCTTTTCTATATAGAGACACAATTTTCATATAATCACCTGCAGCAAGGCCTGAAGAGATGTAAAGTAACAGAAGGGAAGAAAGATCACAAATTGGAAGTGAGTCAAGTGTTTTGTAGCAGTGCTATTGTACTAGTCACTGTTACGTTCATCTCTGGCTCTTTCTTGGGGCTTCCATTTATGATCGGTGATGACCTTCCCTCCAACCCACCCTCTTCTGCTTTTGTAGGGACACTTCCTTAGGTCATTCTTCCTGTTGGTCTACTTCTCCTATGTAAAATCAAATTCCTACCAAAATCGTGGGTTTAAAATCTAATTGAAAAGAAGAAAAACCAAACAATTTTCACAAAGGTGTCAATAACAACATGTTACCCTTTTTCTTGAAGGGTACTTTGCATTATGCCATAATTTTAAAAAAAGTCCTCCATTCCATTCCTATCAGTAATGGTTAAAGTTCAGGGATTTGTGATTTCCAGGGAGGTGATTTGCAAGGAAGAAAATTAAGATTCTTCTCTAAAATATTTATATTTAGGGCAAGACCAGATCTCAGGAAGGTGTACCTCTTTAAAATATAATAGCATATGTTTATGAACAAAATGCTTGGTTTCAGGATGAGAGCAAGGCTGGTTATCAGAGTCTGGGACGTGGCATAAAGCTCAGATTATTAGGTAGTACTTTGGTATTCATCTATTTGAATCCTCTTGAAAGACTGAGAATACAGTTATGGCTAGCTTGGCAAAACCACACCATTCTATCAGAAAAAATATTCAAAGAATTCATAATAAATACTTATATCTAATCTAATTTAAAATTTTTACAAACACTTGAGCTTTAAAAACTATATTTTACCTCAAAATAAAGGTGCAAAATGTGAAGCATAAATAAAATTTATGACTTCTACTTTGGCCATGGTAGAGTAACTGGGATTATATTTTACTTGTCACAGTAAACAGAAAGCTTGTCAAGATTTTGGAAAACTTGTTTTGGGACACTGGACAACAGGAAACACTGGAATGTAACACAAACAAATGAGGTAAGCTCTCTTTTAGTTCTTTGATTCTTTTTACCAGAGTTTTGTAGTTTACTTCATAAATGTGATGCACATTTTATTAGGCTTGAACCTAAGTATTTAATTTTGTAAATGCTAATGTAAATGGTATTGTGTTTTTAATTTAAAATTCCACTTGTTCATACAAAGAATCAATGAAGCAAAAAGTTGGTTCTTTGAAAGAATAAATAAGATTGACAAACCCTTATCCAACCTTATTAAAAAAAGAAAAGAAAAGACTCAAATCCATGCAATTGAAAATGAAAAGGGTGATATCACGACGGACCCTGCAGAAATCCAGAAGATCATCTATACCTATTTTGAAAATTTATATTCTACTAAGATGGAAAATGCAGAAGAAATGGACAGATTCCTAGATTCATATGAATTACCAAAGCTGAATCAAGAAGATTTAAAAATCCTAAATAAACCAATATCAGCCAGTGAAATTGAAGATGTAATTAAAAACCTCCCAACAAAGAAAAGCCCAGGCCCTGATGGATTCACTGCCGAATTCTACAAGAAATTTAGAGAAGAGCTAACGCCCCTACTTCTCAAACTTTTCAATGAAATTGAAAGGGAAGCAATACTCCCAAATTCATTCCTGGAAGCAAGCATTACCCTGATACCAAAACCAGAGAAGGACCCAACTAAGAAAGAGAACTACAGGCCAATCTCCCTAATGAACATAGATGCAAAAATCCTTAATAAGATACTGGCAAACAGAATCCAACAAATCATCAAGAAGATTATACACCATGACCAAGTTGGATTCATCCCAGGGATGCAGGGATGGTTCAACATACGTAAATCAATAAATGTAATACAGCATATTAACAGAACCAAAGACAAAAATCACATGATCATCTCAATAGATGCAGAAAAAGCTTTTGACAAAGTCCAGCACCTTTTCATGATAAAAACCCTACAGAAAATTGGAATAGAGGGTCTTTATCTCAATCTGGTAAAAGCTATCTATGACAAACCAACAGCCAATATCATACTAAATGGCCAAAAACTGAAAGCCTTCCCTCTAAAATCAGGAACAAGACAAGGATGTCCACTGTCCCCACTCTTATTCAACATAGTTCTGGAAACTTTAGCCAGAGCGATTAGACAAGAGAAAGAAATAAAAGGAATAATGATTGGAAAGGAAGAAGTTAAATTATCATTATTTGCAGATGACATGATACTCTACACAGAAGACCCCAAAAACTCCACTAAAAAACTGCTAGATTTGATAAGCAAATTCAGTAGTGTAGCTGGATACAAAGTCAATACTCAAAAGTCAATAGCCTTCCTGTACACAAATAACAAACTTACTGAAAGAGAAATTAGGGAAACAATACCTTTCACAATAACATCCAAAAAAATGAAATACCTAGGAATCAACCTCACGAAGGATGTAAAAGACCTCTATACTGAAAACTACAGTACTCTGAAAAAGGAGATTGAAGAGGATATCAGAAAATGGAAAGATATCCCTTGCTCCTGGATAGGAAGAACCAATATAGTGAAAATGGCCATACTTCCAAAATTGTTATACAGATTTAATGCAATTCCAATCAAAATTCCAACAGCATATCTCACAGAATTAGAGAAAACAATCCTAAAATTCATTTGGAATCAGAAGAGACCTAGAATAGCAAAGGCAATTCTGGGCAACAAAGGCAAGGCAGGGGGCATCACAATCCCCGACTTGAAATTATACTATAAAGCTACTGTGATAAAAACAGTGTGGTACTGGCAAAAAAACAGACCTGAAGATCAATGGAACAGATTAGAAGATGCTGAAACAACCCCAGACATACTAAGCCACCTTATCTTTGACAAAGGTGCCAAACACATTCACTGGAAGAAAGATAGCCTCTTTAATAAATGGTGCTGGAAAAACTGGCTCTACACATGCCGAAGATTAAAACTAGACCCATATCTTTCACCATGCACTAAACTAAATTCAAAATGGATCAGAGACCTAAATATTAAAACAGAAACATTAAATCTGCTGGAAGGTAGGATAGGTAAAACCCTTGGAGACATTGGTGTAGGCAAAGACTTTATGAATAAAAACTCAACCGCACGGGAACTATCCCAAAGAATCAATAACTGGGATCTCATCTTATTAAAAAGCTTTTGCACAGCAAGAGAAACCACCAACAGAGTGAAGAGACAACCCACAAGGTGGGAAAAAATGTTTGCCAGCTGTTCCTCAGACAAAGGATTACTATCGAGAACATATAAAGAACTCAAAAAAATCAGACCTCCCAAATTTAAAGACCCACTCCAAAAATGGGCATCTGAGATGAATACACATTTCTCAGATGAAGAAATACTAATGGCAAATAAATATACAAAAAAATGTGCAACATCACTAGTCATTCGAGAGATGCAAATTAAAACAACACTGAGATACCATCTCACCCCAGAAAGAATGGCTACTATAAAGAAATCAACTAATAACAAATGCTGGAGGGGCTGTGGGGAAAAAGGAACCCTTCTCCACTGTTGGTGGGAGTGTCGACTGGTACAGCCACTGTGGAAGTCAGTGTGGAGATTCCTCAAAAAGCTAGGGTTGGAGGTCCCATTTGACCCAGCTATTCCCCTTCTGGGCATCTTCCCAGAAGAATTAAAAACATCATACCACAGCGATATATGTGCACCCATGTTTATAGCAGCACAATTTGTAATAGCCAGATCTTGGAAACAACCCAAATGCCCATCAACTGAGGAATGGATAAGAAAGATGTGGTATTTTTATACAATGGAGTACTATTCAGCCATTAAGAAGGATAAACTGGAGACTTTTATAGGTAAATGGATGCAACTCGAGAAAATACTCATAAGTGAAATAAACCAGAAGCACATGTGTAAGCATCGTATTGTCTCTCTAGTATGAGAAACTGAAAGAGTATATAAGATCCAAAATGTACAATAGACATGGTGAATCAAAAAGAAACTGGTCAAAAGGAAAGAGAGACTGGAATAAGGAAAAGAAAGAAGGGAAAGGGAAAAAAAATTGTATATATATATATAAGATGGTTAAGATAGATACACTACGATTTTTACTTAGTTCATTGAAGAGTAAGGTTTGTGCCAATAATGTTTGGATAATTAAATGCTAATGTCTGGTGTCCTGAATAACTAACTTAAAGATAGTAATACGCAATGTATTAACCATTCTTACCCTCCTATTATGTTGTTTTGAAAATTTGTTCTTCTTTTGATTTGTTTTGTTTTTTCTTCTCTTTAAAATAAAATTAAAAAAAAAAATTCCACTTGTTCATTGCCAGTATACAGGAAAGCAATTGACTTTTGTATGTTAACCCTGCTGCAATCTTGCTATTATTTCCTATTGGTTCTAGGAGTGTGTCAGTTCTTTTGGATTCTTCATATGGATGATCATCATCTGCAAACAAAGACAGTTCTACTTCTTCCCTATCTGTATACATTATTTCTTTTTCTTTTGTATTACATTAGGTAAGACTTCCAGTATGGTGTTGAAAAGGAGTACTGCAAAGCTGGGCACCATGGCGCACACCTGTAATTGCAGCACTTGGGAGGCTGAGGCAGGAGGATCACAAGTTCAAGGCCTGGCCAGCATGACCCATCTCAAAAAAAAAAAAAAAAAAAAAAAAGAAGAAGAAAGTGAGAGATGCAGAGAACATCCTGTCCTTGTTCCTGATCTTAGAGGGAAAGCTTCTAGTTTCTTACTATTAAGTAAATTATTAGCTGTAGGGTTCATGTAGATTTTTTTTATCAAGTGGAGGAAGTTCCCTTTTATTCCTAGTTTGCTGAGACTTTTTTTCATGAATTGGTGTTGGAGTTTGTTAAACGCTTTTTTGCATCTATTGTTATGATTATGTGATTTTTCTTCTTTAGCCTGTTGATATGATGGGTTAGTTGGTTCTCAAATGCTGACCAGCCCTGCATACCTAAGATAAATCTCACCTAGTTATGGTATTTACATATTTTAGTACTTTATTGGATTCAGTTAGCTGATTTTTTGTTGAGGATTTCTGCATCTATGTTAATGAGAAGAGACTGCTCTGTTCTCCTAACCATGTCCAGTTTTGGTATCGGAGCGTTGGCTTCCCAGAATGAGGAGGAAGTAGTCCCTCTGCTCCTGTCTTTTCACAGAGATTACAGAGGATTAGTATAATTTCTTTCTGAAATATTTGGTAGAATTCACCATCGAATCCTTGTCAGTCTGGTGTTTTCTGCTTGGGAAGGGTAACTGAGTCAATTTCTTTAACAGATATAGGCCTATTCAGATTTTCTATTTCTTTCTTTATGAGTTTTGGCAGATTACGTCTTTCAAGGAATTGGTCCATTTCATCCAAGTTATCAAATCTCTGGGTACAGAATTATTCATAGTATTCTTTATTATCTCTTCAGCGTGCATGGTATCCATAGTAATGTCCTATATTTCATTACTTGTATCAGTAATTTGTGTTTTTTTCTTAGATAGCCTGATGAAGGGTTATCAAATTTATTGATCTTTTCAAAGAACCAGCTTTTATATTCATTTTATCTAGTGATTTTTTTTGTTTTAATTTCATTGATTGCTACTCTAAGTTTTATTATTTCTTTTCTTCTGCTACTTTGGATTTAATTTGCTCCTCTTTTTCAGTTTCCTAGTGTGAAAGCTTAGATAACTGATTTTAGCTCTTTCATCTTTTCTATGCAATCATTGCTATAAGTTTTTTTTTTTAATCATTGCTTTCCATGTATCCCTCAAATTCTGATAAGTTGTATTTTCATTAGTTCACGATATTTCAAAATTTATCTTGAAATTTTTTCTACATTTTATGTATAACCCTCATGTATTTTGGGATTTTCCAGTAACCTTTCTGTTATTGATTTCTAGTTTAATTCCGTTGTGAACTGAAAGCAGACATGTGTCCTTTTAAATTTTTTAAGATGTGCTTTATAGCCCAGAATGTGGTCTATCTCGGTGAATATTCCATTTGAGCTTACAAAGAATGTGTATTATGCTTCTATTGGATGATGTAGTCTACAGATGTCCATTATCCCCAGTTGATTGATGATGTTGTTGAGTTCAACTGTGACCTCACTGATTTTCCTGCCTGCTGGAAAAATGTCCATTTCTAGTAGAGGGTGTTGAAGTCTCCAACTATAACAGTGGATTCATCCATTTCTCCTCACAGTTCTGTCAATTTTTCCTTACACATATGATGCTCTATTATTAGAAGCATACACATGAAGGCTTGCTCCGCTTGTTCCGTCTTCTTGGAGAACTGAGCCTTGTATCATTACATAATGACTCTCTATCCCTGACAACTTTCCTCGTTCTGAAGTCTGCTCAACCTAAAATTGATATGGCAACTGCTGCTTTCTTCTGATTAGGGTTAGCACAGTGTATCTTTTACCATTCATTACTTTTAGCCTGTATGTGAGTTATATTCAGAGCAGGTTTCTTATATACAATGTATAGTTAGGTCTTGTTTTTTGATACATTGACAATTTTTGCTTTTAGTTGGTATACTTAAACTATTGACATTCAAAGTAATTACTGACATAGTATGGTAAATATCTAGCATATTTGTTACTTTCTATTCATTGCCTTTGTTCACTCCTACTTTTTTTTCCCTGCCTTTTGTGGTTTTAACTGAGCATTTTATATAATTCCACTTTCTTTTCTTAGCATATCAGTTATACTTCTAAAAAAATTTAATGGTTACCCCAGAGAAATACACTCCACTTTCAAATAACACTTCACAGATAATACATGTACGTTATAACAAAATAACACTAATTTTCTCTCTTTTGTCGTTTTTATTATTGCTGATACTCATTTCATATGCATACATGCCTGCATAAAAACATAATTGAAATATTGTGGATTGTGGCTGTTATTTTGAACTGCTGTCTTCAAGAAGAATAAGTTTTAATTTTATCTTCATTTATTCTTTCGCTGGTGCTCTTTTCTTCACACAGATCCAACTTTATGACCTACAGGATTTGCCTTCTTTCTAAAGAACTTCTTTTAACACTTTTTGCAAGGCAAGAACTCCTGGCAACAAACTTCCTCAGTTTTTGTCTCACAAAGAATTTCTCCTCCACTTTTTAAATTTTTTAATTAGTACGTGTTTGTAGTACATAACATTTACATTCCTTCTGAGGAATTCATACATGTACGTAATACAGAATTCTGAATTGGTGGGTTTTCTTTTCCAACATTTCAAATATTTTACTGCACTTTCTTCATGCTTGCATGGCTTCTTAGAAGGTAGATATAATTCTTGGCTTTGTTGTTTTATAGGTAAGGTGTCCTCACCTCTACCCCAATCCCTGGCATCCTTCAGAATGTTTTGCCTTTGATTTTCTACACTTCGAATATAATATGCCTAGGTATAGTTTGCTTTTTGCATTTATCCCAATTAGTGTACTCTGAGCTTCCAGACCTGTGGTTTGGTGTCTGACACTAATTTGGGGAAATTTTCAGTTACTATTTTTTCAAATATTTTTTTCTGTTACCTTTGTCTCCTTTTCTCCTTTTTGTACCCTTACTATGCATATTTTACATCTTGTGTAGTTGTCGAAAAATTCTTAGGTACTGTATTCTGTTTATTTTTTCTCTTTCCTTTATAATTTTAGAAGGTTTTACTGAGATATCCTCCAGCTGGCAATTCTTTCCTCAGCTGCTTCCAGTCTACTCTTAAGCCCATCAAAGACATTCTTCAGTTCTGGTAGTTTTCCATCTCTAGCATTTGATTCTTTTGTAGAATTTCCATCTTTCTGCTTGCAGTGCCCATATGTTCGTATATGCTGTCCATTTTAGCTATTAGAGCTCTCAGTATATTAATTATAGTTGTTTAAAATTCCTGTTCTGATAATTCCAACCTCCTGGCCATATCTGAGTCTGGTTCTGATGCTTCCTCTGTCTCTTTATAAATTGTGTTTTTAACCTTTTAGTATACCTTTCTTTTTTGGGGGGAGGGGTTACTGGTAATCGAACTCAGGACTTCACGCTTGCCAGGCAGGTGCTGTGCCACTGAGCTATATCCCCGACCCCCACCTTTCTAATTTTTCTTCATAGCCAGACATTATAGCCTGGCATAAGGAACCTCACCTTTACAGTATTGTGGTAAGAGAGGGAGGCAAGGAGGAGTTCTCTTGTCCTGTGACCAGAGCCTGGGTGAGCCCCACTGTCTGGTGGTTTGTCTCTCCAAATTTTAAGACAGCACTTTGCCCTGTGACCTCACTTCTCTGACACATTGAAGAAAGGCTGTTGATTTTTCAATTTGGGCAGGTTTTTACTTGTCGTCAGGATGAGTGGTAACTTCAACCACCTTATGTGCCTGACTAGAAACTGGATATTGACCAAGAAATAGAATTTAAAATATTTTAGTAGTTTTCAGAGACATAAAAACATGCATTTAGTGAATAGTCCTAGTAATCTATGAGAGAATATCCTCTAACATGTGTATTTATATCTGAGAAGTTCACAAAATATTTGAAGATATTATGGATGAAAATTTTCCAAATTGAAAAAAAAAAACCCTTTAAAACCACAAGTCCAAAGGTCATTGAACAAAATACAAAATAAACATAGAAAACCACATTAAGACACATCATAATAAAATTGCAAAGAACAGATAAAAGATAGTATCTTAAAAGCAGATAGAGAAACCAGAATACTAAAGAGACAAAATTTACTGAGGATTTCTCGTCTATACTATGCAAGTCAGAAAACAACAAAATGAATAAAGTGCTGAAAGAAAAAAGAAACTGTCAGTCTAAAATTGAATGTCCAGTGAAACTGTCACTCCAAACTAAAAGTAAAATACAGTGTCAAAGAAAAATCTGAGAGAATTTGTCACCAGTAGATGTGTACCACAAAAAAGTTGAAATAAATTGTTCAGGCAGATGGAAATAGATACAAATAGAAACCTGGATGGACCTAAAGGAATAAATAGCACTAGACAGAGAAAATACACGTATAAATGTAAAATACTTTTTATTTGCATCTTAAAATTTCTTTAAAAAACAACTGTAATGTTAAAAGTAACAATAATAAAAGTATATTGTGGGGGTTATAATATTTGTAGAAACACAAGATGAGAATGGAGAAATGAAAGTATATAGTATAGTATAGTTAGCAAGGAACTTACAATTCATGTAATATGGTATAATAATAGGTGAAGGCAGGTTGTAATTAAGATGCATATTGTAAAACCTAGATCAACAACTAAAAAACTAACAAAGACATATATGAATTAAATATTAAAACTTTAATTCATAAAATGATACAACAAACCTAAATATGTATGCCTAAATTCAAAAGCTTCAAAATACAGGAAGCAAAGACTGACAGAACTGAAAGGAGAAATAGGCAAATTTACAAATTATAACTGAGGAGAATTCAATACCCTTTTCTCAGGAATTAGTAGAACAAGTATACCAAACATCACTGAGGATATAAATGATCTGAAAAATGCTATCAACCAACCTGACCATTAATCAAGGTAGACTATATTTGTGGCCATAAGACAAATTTCAAAAAATTTGTGAGAGATTGACCTTATAGAGTATATTCTGACTATATGAAATTATACATGAACTCATAAGAGAAATATATTTGTTATTCCCCAAATATTTGGTAAATAAAATATGTATATAAGATAATCTATAAATCAAAGAAGAACTAAAAAAGGAAATTAGAAAATATTTTGAAATAAATGAAAATGGATACATATATTTGTAGAATGCAATTCATTTGTTAGTGAAGTAGGAAGTTCTAAAATATGCGGTATAAGCCTCTACCTGAAAAAGCTTGAAAAAGAATAACAAATTAAATACAAAATAAACAAAAATTAAATATAAGAGCATAAATTAATGAAATAGAAAACAGAAAATCAATGAAACCAAAGCTGGTTCTTTGTTTTCAACAATGAAATTGAGAAATTTCTAGATGCATTGATCAGAAAAAGAAGACAAATATTACCACTATCAGGAATGAGAGAGGGGACATCACTATCAGATTCTATGTCATAACAAGAAAACATTATGAACAGACTATATTTATACATTTTCAATAATTTAGACAAAGGAAATAAATCTCTTAAATGATAAAACTACCAAAAGTGATTCAAGAAAAAAGAGAAAATGCAGAGTCCTATGTCTATCACACACACACACACAAACACCCCTACACGCAGGCTCAAGTTGTTTCACTAATGAATTGTGTCCAAGACCAAAGGAAGAAACAATACAAACTCCACATAAACTCTTGCAGAAAAGAGTAAGCAGAAATTACATCATGATAACTGATTAAAAAGGAGTAAAGTTCCTCCAGCAAGCCACAGATGCCACTTCACACCATCATAAACTGCATTGGTAGCTCTCTCCAGGCTCCCTTCCTTTCACATCACCAATATTTTCTTCCACACTGACTCATTTCCTTATGATGAGAAAAAGGCTAGTTACACACACACACACACACACACACACACACACACACACACACACACACACACACAGAGCCCTTTTTGAAATCTGATAAACCTATGAACTGCATTAGTTTCCTGAACACTTATTTCAGCTCCTCCTCTGTGCTAGGCACCATATGTTTACAGAAATAAAAGATTTAATCTATTTGAGGAGGAGACAGATACGTGAGTACTGCATAAGTGTCATGAAAGAGATATGTACATGGTGTTACTGAGGAAGAATCTGAGAGACCTTACATCAGAGAAAGCTTCTGTACAAAGGTGTTTAAAGGATAATGATGATGATGATGATGATGGTGACACTGATGACTATGACAGCAGCAACAACAAAGCAATGACTAGTTTATTTTTCTCATACTCTATTGAAACGTATCTTGAAAGACATTAATAGATCCAAACCTCTCAAAAACTCTGAGGTAGACACAATCATTCTCATTGAAATTGAGAGACAGCAGTAAAGGTTATACATCTAGAAATGAATAGGAATCAAGTGATTGAAAAAGAAGAAAAAGGCAGGTGACAGGAGTGAAAAAGAAGAAAAAGGCAGGTGACAGGAGTGAAAAAGAAGAAAAAGGCAGGTGACAGGAGTGAAAAAAGCTAAAAGCTTGCAGAAGTAGGGTTTTTTTTGTGTGTGTGTGTGGTTACCGGGAGTAGAACTCAGGACCTCACGCTTGCCAGGCAGGCACTTGTATCGCTGAGCTATCTCACCGGCCCTAGAAGTAGGGTGTTTTTGAGGCCATATGCTTTCTTTTCTTCCTTTTGGGCACACTTCTTGAAAACGTAACCTCCACCCTCTGTTTCCATTTTCTTTTACTTATTAGCTCAAAAAATATTTACTGAGCTCCTTGGTGACCACCCATTCTTTACTCAATGGCCTGAAATTTGACCCTGTCTCCTCTAGTCAACTGATCAGTGCCCCTTTTACTGCTATAATGAGGTCATATTTAATAATTTTTTTAATTATAAAAGTAAATACAGATTGTGGTGTAGATGTACAATTCTTTAAAATAACTGAACTGTACATTTAAAATCAGTCTTCAGTATGCTATTTTTAAAGATATGAATAAATGCTTATTGTAGAAAACCAAAAAATAAAGAAATATACATGTAGTGAAGCCTCCTGTAATGTACCACTCAGTGTGTTAACATTTTAGATTTTCTATGCAATATATTTTTGCATGTTCCTGGATATTTCTGAAGTCATCAACCTGGTAATTTCCTTCACTCAAGCCTTCCTAGCTTGGTATTCTAACTTCGTGACCTCATAAAAAAGGATGACACGGTAGAATACAGAGGAAACCAAAGAGTCAATTTTGGGCTGTTAGCCATAACCGGGGCCAACTGTCTCCACAGCGAATTGGTTTTCCTCTACCTGCTTCCCCTATCTGTGACTCACAATAGAAACTCCCTCCCCACCCTCAGACTAGGGAAGAGTCCCCTGGCTGAGAAAATACGGCACAGTCTAAGGTGAAGGAGAAAATGTTTATCTGTGCATCTGTTCCTGAGCCAGGCCCTACTGCTTTCCCTTCCCCTGGGAGAAGGGGAAAGACTAGAAACCTCATGTAGGTAAGGGCCACGCTAAGATCAGAATGGGCCTGTGTTCCCATAGCAGCGGGAGGCCAAAGGCTGCTAACCTAGAATTCCTCGCCACACTGGCATGTGTATTAGAGCCACAGGTAGAAAAGGGCTTTGTGGTATATGTGCTTCTGCAGGCCAGAAGATTGCTGTTCTGATTCTCTGTGCGCTCCCCCTTCCCCAGCAGGAAGAATATTCAAGTTTCTGGGTGTCTGATAACAAAATGATGCAGCAAAAAGATTGCTAGTTCTAATGGGTCTTCAAAGAGAAAGGAGGGAGGATAACAATGAGACTTGTGTACACGGGCAGCCAAAGACCAGAGGGGACATCAGATTTCCCAGTGGATGCCTGGGTGGGCAGATGGTACCCGGGTCAGAGTCCCTACCTCATCCACCACACCGGGCATGATACAGCTGCTGGGCTTACCTGCCATCCTAGGGCAAGGAGAGTGACTAGGTTCTGAGGTGACTGAGGGTAAGTATCAAGTTTCTGCTACACAGCCAAATAGTGACTCAAAACAGAAACCGAGAGTAATAGTAGGATGTTTACATCTAAGTTGATGGCTTGGGGTTTGTAATAGCTATATCACTATTAAGAGTTACAGTGAGACTGTGGTGGTGTTTGGCTCAGACACTGGCTTGCCATCATGCCTCCTCTTCAGGAAGGAGACACGAATGACAGGAATAGCAGCAATTGAGAGATAAAAGCTACTTTATTATAGGCTATGTCTGTGTCCAGTACCCTTGATGTCATGAGTGGGCAGGAACATGACACTGAGTCTCCAGGCCTCACGAGGTTGAGATTCCCTCTTCCCTCCTCCAAGTCTGAACTGACACTTGGCCATCCTTTGGCCAATCATGAAGTTTCGGAACCTGAAGCAACAGCAAGGTGGCTTAGGCATAAGGAGAGAGAGGACATTCTTGTGCCTACCCTGGACATGCTCCAGCTCTCTCCTCTTTGTTCAGCACAGATGAGAAAGTAGAGGAAGGCAGAGCTGTGCAAAAGTGACATACAAGTGTGCTGCTCCCCAGCAAGCACGCTCAGGCAGTGTGCTCATGCAGACAGTGCTGCCTCTGCATGGGAAAAGGGCCTGAGAAGAAAGATGGGCAGGATGGCAAAAGCGTTTTTATCATCATTTCTACCAGTTTGCATTATATCATAGATATTTTTCCATGTAATTAAAATTATTCCAAAACCTAATTTTTATTTATTTATTTATTTATTTATTTATTTATTTATTTTTTGTGGGTACTGGGGGTCGACCTCAGGACCTCGCGCGCCAGCAGACGCCCGTGCCGCTGAGCGATATCACCGGCCCCTTTTTCGTATGTGGGTTCTGGGAGTCGAACTCGGGCCCTCGCGCTTGCCAGGCAGGCGCCTACGCCACTGAGCCATCTCACCGGCCCCAAAACCTAATTTTTAAAAGCTTAGTATTTTATCATATGAGTTGAGAATCAGAAATGTTCCCACAAATTTAAGAAAAGACTAATGGTACTGCACCATGGTAGCAAGCAGTCATCACAACTGGTTTTAAGCCTGCTCAGTTAATGATGATTGACTTTGGTGAACACATTTTTGCAACCAATCTAGAGTTGTCAGCCCCTTATTTCTGAAAGGCGGCAATCAGAGGTGGGCTCCTTCAAATACCTCTGAGGGCTAACCCACCAGACTCGGTTCCCCTCATCCCACCCCTACACCACCCCTGAAGCCAGCCCAAGATAAGCAGCTTGATCTGCTCAGAGAGACTGCGCCGGATACATATTATAGCAAGCAACAAATTCAGCTTTCTCTTTTTTATTTGAGGTACTGGCAGACTAACATACAACTCATCAAGCCATTCCTCTATTGCTGGATACTTAAGATTGTTTCCAGTACCTTGCATTATAAATAACACTATGGCATCTATCTACATGCATAAGTGTTTCATTGCAGCACTGATTACATATTTAGGATAAATTCTGAGAAGTGGAATTACTAAGCCAGTATATAGAAACATTTTAAAAGCTCTGTATAAATATTGTCAAAGTGTTTTCCAGAAAGCTTATATGAATTTACACTCAACACACCAGTGTCTGAGGTGCCCATTACACATTATACTTATAAGGATTAGGAATTTTAATTTTCACTCAGTCTTTACCAATTTAATAGGGATAATTTGTTATTCTAATTTGCACATATTTATTTGTGAGAATGAATGTACTAGATATGTTCATAACACCTATTCTTCCTTTCTTCCACAGGAATAACATTTTTAGTTTGGCATCTGCCATCCAGAGTAAAAGCTGCCTTTTCCAGCCTTCTTTGCAGCTGGGTGCAGCTATGTGACCTGCTGATGTGGGTAGCAAGCAAGTGAAAGTATCGCATGGCAGCTTCTGGAAAATTCCTCATAGGGCAGTACTTATTTGATACTTGACTCTTCTTTGTCCAATTTCCATTCCCCCTTCTGATGCCAAGTTCTCTGATGCCACACCTTGGACCTCAAAGATGGGGACCATCCCATGGGGGTCACCCAGTGGTAAACCAGACCATGACCTGAACGGCCAAGGTAATATTTTATAATACCACACCCTAGCACCTTATATGTGCGAGAGAAATAAAGCCTCTCGTTTATGTCACTATTATTTAGGTGTTTTTATTCCTCATTGATGATTGATGATGAACAAATTCATCTCTATTTATTTGGCATACTTCCTCATTTCTATTCTGATTTTTTACCAATTATCTACTTCCAACTAGGGTGTCATCCTAGCAATATCAAAATTAAGCATTCTTTCATTTCTAGTTGAGAGTAGGAGATGTGTTATTGTTTTTATCATCCCTTCACTCAACCCACACCAAGGCCAGTGTAAAGTTTCTTCTAAATAGCAAGTGTTCAGTAGGTGGTAAGTCTGTCTTCCTTTCATGAACCTTCAGTCTGGGGCTGCTGTTCAGGTTTAAGAGTCTGTGGAATTTCCTAATATTTTATGCAAAGTTTTATATATATATATATTTTTTTTTTCTGGAAGAAGATCCAAATATTTTAACAAACATTCTAAGGAGTCAATGACTTAAAGAAGTCTCAGTGGTACTGTAGCTACGGCATACTGCTTATAAAGGAGCCACTGCTCTTCCTGTCATGGCCTCAAACCATTACTTTTCCTTTATTGATCCATAGCACCTCCTCTGCTTCATTCAATGCCATTCTTTCTCAATCTCATGTCCACCACAGTCTCCTGACTTGTCTCCTTGCCTCCATACCTAGCCAACCTCTAATCTGCTCTGGATCACTGTGATAACTCTTGCTGAAGAATCTTGCTAATAAAGCCCAAACTCCTTGCCCTCCTACTGAAGTCCTTTGATAATATGGTGCCCATATCTCTTTTCTGCTTCAACACCCTTAAACACTGTTATTATCCTACTAGGATGTAAATTCCTCAAAGACAGGAATCTGTCTATTCTGGTCACTGATTTATCCCCAAACCAACACAGAACACAACAGTAGCTGAATGAACAAACATTTCCCAATGTGGATTAATGGGCTTTTCCAGACCACCTTTTTGCTTTGCAATGTCTGTCTGCCATGTTTTTGTCTAATCCCATCAATGTACCAAGATCAGTTCAAATGTTAACATGGTTTTCTCTGTGCACACCTATTAGAGGTGATCTGTATTTTTGTTTTTTAGTATTTAGAATCCTGGTAATATGTATGGCTGTTCTTAGTCTTTTGAAAGTGTATTTTATCTTTTCTAATAGGTTCAGAATAGAGCCGGTGGTTTTAGAATCATTCTTTTGCCCTTAGCAGTTGCTTGGAAAATCCTGTTTAATGAATTAATGAAAAAAATATATCCAAGCTAAATTAGGAAGACTTTTCTATAGCTTTTGGAGAAAATGATAGTTATTTCTTCACCTCTATTTAGCATATTTAAGGTAGAAGAGGGAGGTAGAAGTGGAAAGGCTTATGGGTGGAAAGGCTTATAAAATATGATTTCCCATACTTTACTATTCTCTTTACTATTCTCTTCTAAAAGCAGATGAAAGATAATTTGGAGTAAAATGGAAAATGGGCATAAATGTTTAAGAGAGAAGGCACCCACACTATTTTTTTTATCTTGGAAAATACAACGTTTTATATGCCAATAAATATTTTAAGACATTGTAAGATAATCCAAATATTTATATAAAGCTGATTACAAAATACTTTGAAAATATGATATCCACAAACATACTAATAAAAAAATAACATCAAATCAGAGAAAATACTTCTCACACTGTACTTCTAGTGGCTTTTCTCAAACACTGTACTAAACAATAAAAATTTACTAATTTAGTAAAAAACATGAAAGCTGGGGCCAGTGAGATAGCTCAGCGGCATAAGCGCCTCCCTGGCAAGCGCGAGGTCCTGAGTTCGACGCCTGGTACTCACATACGAAAAAAGGGCCGGTGATATCGCTCAGCAGCAAGGGCGCCTGCTGGCACACGAGGTCCTGAGTTCGACCCCCAGTACCCCCACACACACAAAAAAAAGCTAAATTAAAGATTATATAATTAAATGTATACAATTCTAGATTAATGATTTTATATATACATGTTTTTATACATGTATACTAAATTATGCCTTGCAGGTTTCTATGCTTGCTCAAACAGAATATAAATGTTTTTAAAGAACTATCTTTACTTTCACTTCCATTTCCTTCTAGAATGAACTGAAAATTAATAAAGTTTCTATTTGTTGTTTATTTAAGGAAATATTCATAGTGCTTCATGTTCATCAGACATCAAATGTTTATTGAAATGTTGAGAAAAGGTTTGATCTATCCTTGACTTGATCATGCTAACTTGTTTATGACATTCTCTAAGATCAACTAATTGAGGATTAACAGGAGATTGCCGCTTACAAGACTTCTGATTATCACATCTCTAATTTCAAAAGCCCCTTCTTGAGACAAGTAGTTAGGACAGGACTGTGGTAGCAACTGAATGAACATTTGTGCAATACCTACTATGTGTCAGGTGAGGATACAGATAAAAATAAGATAATGCTTTTGATGATGAATTCTAAGACTTTTGAATCTTTGGACCAAAGATAAATGCTCAGTCTGTTACAATCATTACAAGAAGTAATATATATGTATATATATATATATATATATATATATATATAATAGATATATATAGATACATGTATATCTATATATCTATCTATATATATCTATATAGATATATATATGTATATAAAAATTTTTTTTTTTTTGGTACCGGGAATCAAACTCAGGACCTTGCACATGCCAGACAGGCACTTGTGCCACTGAGCTATATCCCCGGCCCCAAGAAATGATATTTTAATTTAATAATTTTTTTTTCTTTTCTATCCTTACATATTAATTCCAACTTGAGAAAATGGCAAACTAATCTAAATGGCAAAACACCCGCAAAGGTCACTGTTTCAAATTTAATATTTCAGTTTTAATTTATTTCTAGAAAATTGAATTATCTTAGATAGTTGTATTGCCCAGAATCAGAAGCTCCAAATATTGCTTTGCTCAGGATTAGAAACTGAGAATATTTTGGTTTTTGTCACTGCTTATTCATCTTGTAAGAATCCCAAGGAAAAGCCATAGCCTTTACTAGAAGGATGAAATTAGACAGGTTTTTAAAAGGATTATGGTATCATTATCAATATCAATTTTTGCCAAGTGTTTACTCAGTAAATATTAATAAATCAATATTAAGAAGTGCCCATATTTTCCTAAATTTAATCCTTTCTTCTTTTCTCTTCCCTCTTCTCTCCTCCTTACCTCCCTTCCTTCCTTCCTCATGCATGCTAAGCAGGTCTTCTGCTGAGCTACATCCCTGCCCTTGGTCCTATTTCTAAATATACCGATTAGTATTGGACATATTCTTTGTCCAACAGAGTTAGTAACTGTGGCCCATAATGGAGACTAAAATAATGTGTATTTAATGGAAGATGACCTAGATAATAACATAGGACAGCTGATTTTTTCCCTTGCTATAATTCAGAAGGACTAATTTTCTCACCATTGCAACATATATTTATGTGGCTAACACTCATACATGATCACATAAGATTTACATGCATTTCCCCACCCCACTCAATGAATAAGAAAGCAAACTGTGAAACAAGCTTTATGGAAATAGTTAAAGAATTAAGATCTAATTATATTTCAAAGCTCACCCTCAGAGGAGCTCTCTGAAGCAAAGGCCACAGAAACTGAAACTCATTTATTAGTTGGGCAGAAATACAAACTTTAAGAATGAGGGAGGGGAAAAAAAACTTTAGCTTGCCTTAGGGAAGAAGCAGCTATTCTCTGATGTGCAAAAAAGAATTTATCATCAAAGACCAAATGTAAATGGGACCAATTAATTTTAAGAATTTCTACCTTCTGTAATATTTTTATAAGTCTTTGACACTGTTACACTTTATACTAAAGTCTAATGTTGAATGATTTGTCAAATGTCAAAGGAAAATGATTATTATATTTAATAAATTTTAATGTGCATAATATACTATTTAAATAAACTTAATATAATTTAGGTATGGGTGGCAATTCTATGCTACATTACTTTTCAGAAGAGTTCTCTCTAATTTTGACTTCACAATTTTAAAAATGACATTGTTTAATGTTCAAATACTATTAACTGAATCACTGGTCAAGTAATAGATTTTTTCAAATAAACTGAGTCTAACTGTTGGATGTCCCAATTTGGCATGCTTATAAGTTCCAATAATATTTTACTTCAGAAAATTTATACTTTTGGGCTCATTTATATAAGAAAAAAGAATTCAACGAATATTAATTGGAAAGCTTATGAAGTAATATGTCTACGAGAAGACCTATTTGTTATGCTGGATTTGTAGGTAGTTCAATATGTAACAGTAATCTTAATACTGAACAAAATACACCCTATATTGGATTATTTGGAATTTAGAACAGGTGCTGAGAGGACATTCTTGAGATTTAGCCATGAGCTGTTCCTAATTTGAAATGATCTAGAACTTATTCTAGTTTTCCAGGATCATCTATACTGAGATAGAATTACCATGTCAGAATTATTTTATAAAAGAATATTCAAAACATTTGACAGCAGTGAGTATGATGCTCATACAAAAAATGCCTTCTTCCCTGTTCAGTCTGCAAAGTGTCCATTTGACTCATTGCTGTGAGGCTGAATATCCCATCACCCTGACCCTCGCAGCCACTGCAACTATCCTTCTCACCAACGCAAGCTGCTTTGATGGACCGTGCCAACAACTGCTGCCAGGTGCTAAGCAGCAGAGCATGGTGGTTAAGAGCACAGTCTTTGAAGTTTGACCAACCTGTGTGGTGTGACCACAGGCAAATTATTTAACTTTCCTGGGCATTATTTTATAATGTTGAGATAAAGTGGACAATAACGATTAAATAGGACTGAGGTTTAGCAATATAGGATTGGTTGAAGTTCAAAATGGCAAAGGATCAGAGAGCAGTGAGTCAGCACTGGAATGGGGACAAAAACCAGGTTCTTTATGTGTAGAGAAATGGGAAAAATGAAAGGCAAGGCAACAGTGATCAAAAGGAGAATTTGATAGACTGAGAGCTCAAAGGCAAACTTGCTAAGTAGTAATACTAACTCATTGGCTGCATGTTTTCATGAATGAAGTGGAAACAAGATAGAAGTTACTTTACCATAATGATTTTATAAAACTGCAACATCAGGCTGTTAAAGAAGTCAGCTAACAAAATCAGTCTTGTAGTCAGTTCTAGTTACCTTCTTGTGCAACCTTCCAACTTGAGCCCATGAAAAGAACGATTTGCTTCAGTTTTTAATTGAGGAAGCAATTTTCTTCCTGACAAGTCTTCAAAACTGGAGTGTTATGCTGCTTTTGACAATTTTTTCTTGTAAATGTTTAAATTACATAGTAATACAAAGGACCATTCTGTAAATTTATGAGCATGATAAAGAACCCTCCTAAAACTATGAGAAAACTTAGTATTTAGCATTAAAGAGCATGTTCTTCTTCCTTGCCCCATCCTCTGACCCTTCTTGAAGTTAATTACTATACTGAATTTTGTTTATTGTCTTGCTTAACAAATTGACATACATATAAGTATTTCTAACATATAATTTTGTTTCACTATTTCTCAACTTTATTCAAATATAATCATACTGGATATAGTTTCCTGCAAATTGTAATTTTTGACCCAAAATTGTTTTGAAATTTCATTCATGATATTTTAAAGGAATCTGTACTTATTTCATTTTCACTGCTTCTAATATTCAGTTGTATGAACAGATCAAAAGAATTTATTCTGTACGTAGACATTTGCACTCAAGTTTTTTCCTTCGTGGGCTAAGCTGCTACAAATATTCCTGTATATGTTTTCTGGTATATATTTGTGTTTCTAGAGCATGCGTTAAGGAGTTGAATTGGATGGTTCATAAATCAAATCGTCTACTATACAGGATAATGCCTATGTACTTTCCAAAGCGACACTTCATGATCTCAGTATGATATGTGAGTTCTTTTTCTTCCACCTCTTCAACTATATTTGGCATTGTCAGATCTATTTTTAATAACAGATTAATAAGTTATAATCATTTGTCATAAAGTTCACTCTTCTAAACTGTACAATTCAGTGTTTTTTAGTACGTTCATACAGCTGTATATCTGTCATCACTATCAAATTCTAGAACATTTTCTCAAAAAGAAACCCCATACTCAGAAGCAGTTACTTTCCATTCTCTCTTCCCTCAAGCCACTGGCAATAACTAATCTACTTTGTGTCTTAATGGGTTTTCCCATTCTGAGCATTTAACTTAAGTGGATTCATACAACATGTGGCCTTTTGGAACTGGATTCTTTCACTTACTGTGTTTCCAAGGTTCACCTATTATGTACTGGCATTTCATTTCTTTCCTTGTCTAGTACACAGTACAATATACTACATTTTGCTTATCCATCAGCTGATTAACATTTATGCTGTTCCTAGTTTTTGACTATTATGAAGAGTGCTGTTCCAAATATTCTTGTACAAGCTTCTTCTGGAAAGATTTTTAAATTCACAGTATTTAATTCTCAATATCCCTAATACGACAATCTGAAACTGGAAATGCTCCAAAACCTGAAGCTTTTGAGCACTGACATGACATCACAATATAAAATCCCACACCTTACTTCATCTGACAAGTTGCAGTCAAAACAGTTTCTCTCTCTCTCTCTCTCTCTCTCTCTCTCTCACACACACACACACAAAGAAAAAAAGTCACACAACACATAGTTGTATAGAATTACCTTCGTGCTATATGTATGAAGTATATATAAAACATAAATGAATGTCTCACCCCCAACATATCTCTTTATATATATGCAAATATTTCAACCTCCCGCCAAAAATTTAAATGCAAAACACTTCTGGCCCCAAGCGTTTCAGATAAAGAATTCTCAACTTGTACCTAACAGTAAAGTTACTGGGTCATGTGGTAACCATGTTTAACCTTTTAATTGCCTGGCTATTTTTCAAAGAGAGGCCATCATTATCACAATCCCACCAGCAAAGAATGAGGGTTGTAATTT
Source organism: Erethizon dorsatum (assembly GCA_028451465.1). Taxonomy (NCBI): domain Eukaryota; kingdom Metazoa; phylum Chordata; class Mammalia; order Rodentia; family Erethizontidae; genus Erethizon; species Erethizon dorsatum. The sequence continues at coordinate 14,891,930 of CM051826.1, forward strand.
CTCTACATTCTTTAAACTTGCTGTTGCCCAGCTTGTTGATTATATCCATGGTAGTGGGCAGAGTAGTAATCTCACTGTTGTTTTGATTTGTATTTCCTTAATGACTGATGATGTTGAATATTTTTAAAATTTGCTTGGCCATTAGTATATATTCTCTGAGCAATGAATGTTGAAATCCTTTGTCACTTTTTAGAAATTGGGTTGTCTCTTACTGACCAGTTTTTAAAGTTCTTTATATAGTCTATATCTTTATATCTCTATCAGAGATACGACTTGAAATTATTTCTTTCTCTTCTGGGGTTGTTCTTTCACTTTCTTACTAGTACCCTTTAAAGCACAAAAGTTTTTCATTTTGATAAAGTTCAATTTATCTATTTTTTCTTTTGTCATTTGTGCTTTTAGTATCATATCTAAAAATTCTTCACCTAATTCAAGGCCATGAAAACTTATTCATGTCTTTTTTTTTGAAGAGTTGCATAGCATTTTTTTCCTCTCCCATTGTTTTCTTCTAAGAGTTTTGTGGTTTTATTTCATACATTTAGGCCTGTGGTTCATTTTGAGTTCATTTTTGTGTGTATTGTGAGGTAGGGATCTAACTTCATTATTTTACACACAGATATTCAGATCCACAGTATCTACTGAATTTCCTTACGACTTTTAGGATCAGCTTGTCAATTCATACATAAAAGCAGTTTGTATATTTGTATTCTATTTTTCTGAGCACTCTGTTAAAAAGTTTATATTTTACTGATTTTTTCAAAGGATCAAACTTTGCTTTTGCTAAATTACTTTTTATTAAAACTTCTAACTCCCTTATAATCTACGGAATTTTTGTGTCCTGGTTCTCAGGCACCTCTCTGACAATGTTTATTGATCTCTAGTTAATTTTAAATAACAATTGCTTCATGCCTTCAGCCCTTTCCTTACAATAGCTACTGTCTTCCCTTTAAAATCCATTCTAATAGAACTCAGTCATTTCCCCCAGAATCTCTTTTCCCACATCTTAGCTTCTGGCATTTTCGTTTAAATCAGAAACCTAGAAAAATTTATTAGAATCATCCTCTCTCATCCTTGACAGTCCTCCTAATTGTTATTTCTAGGTTATCAACTTTTCTCTCCTGAACTTTTACAATAGCTTTTTAACTAGATGCTGTATTTGCTCCAAATACTTCATTTTTGCTGCATGATATAGACCTATCGACCACCTTTCACCTGGAGTTCTATCTAAAGTGTAAAATATGAACACACCACTCTTTATAATTTAAAACTCTTCATTGCTTCTCAGCAAATACCCATAAAATTCAAGTTCCTTAACTGGTACTTAATTTCTTCAGCTTCATGTTTCTCTACTTCCCACTCTATGCTTCTGCTAACATCAGACCATAGTTCACTGAACTATTTTACATCCTACATTTTTTTGCCTAATTAAAAAAAATATATATATCCCTCCTTTCCCTGGTGAAACTTTAACCATCTCTCAGGAATCATTTAAAGATCTTCTTCAGGGAGTCCTCTACAAAGCCTCAGGAAATCTCAGTTTCCTAATTTGAGGACACAATATAGGATGTGGGAGGCAATGCTTCTAGACAAGGGTAGTTCTTGGCATTTGTGTCCTCAAGCAGAGGGACCTATTTTCAGCTTTGGAAGAAGAATCAGAAGCAGGTACTGTGAGAGCTCAGGGTTTCCAATTAACCAAGGTAGGGGTTAGGGCCCTATCAGATCTCAGCAGGGATCTATGATGGGAGCTGGGACCAGGGACCAGGTAGCAGCATAGGGAATAAGTATGTGTGGTAAAAACTAAGGAAGATGCAGATCATGACTACAAGGGCTCCACAGAGGACTAGTTCCATCCAGGTCCAGTAGTTGCTGAATGTGTAAGCCGCATTTCCATACTCTTGGGAATAATTACCAGCTTCAGCAGTGTAAGAATGCCCTAAACCATTCTCTCTGTAGTCTTAAAACATCTTTGTTGTTCAGCTCCTTTGATTCCTTACATAGAAGTAGCCTGAATTAGGGCCCATATTTTCTAACTATATTTTCTAAAACTTAACTATTTTCAGGTCATTCCCTTAAAGCTCTACTTCCAAGGATTCTCACAGTGATGCTAAATATTAGCTCCAGCCTAGGAGCCTTGGACTTGGCAGACATTGCAGCATTATCAGAGGACATGAGAGAAGGCCTGTTAGAAAGCCTGGAGCTTGCGAATACAATCTCCATGCTTTCTGCTGAGTTCTCCAAGGTGATCAGTTTCTTCTATTCAGGCCTTGACAGTAGCACTGGTAAGCCTTCCATCTTAGTCTCATATCCTCCCTTGATGATACACTCAGTCCCTAACCGGCTTTTTATTTCCTTTCAGACCCAAATCAACACTGCAGGCTGTCACATCTACATCCTAATTACACTTCATTATGATCCCATTTGGAATGGAGGTGTGGTCATAATCTTCATATAATTTGCAGGGGTGATTTAAGTCTAGTGTCAAATTGATTTGTTACAGCATTAGTGTAAACCTTCTAGATTTCATAAGAGGAAAAGTCAAACAGTATAATAGAAGAGACTGAAAAAGATAAAACAAAGAAACACAATCCTAAGAAATAATTTATAAAGCTTTTGTTTGTTGTTAGACATTTTTACAGGCTGTAGCACTTAAAAATAATTCTCAAATAGAATTAGAATGAAGAAAGTAAGTAGAAAAGATAACACCAGAATGAAAAGAGAAAAAATGTGATTTGTACTTCCAACCCTACCAAATCAGAATTGCCGTGCACTTGTGGCCCAGGGTTAAAGGCTCCTTCATTGCTTCTGACAAGCAGCCAACCCAGGGAACCACTGTTCCTTTTTTCTTTTTTGGTACTGAGGATTGAGCTCAGGGCCTTTGCACTGAGCTACCTCTCCCCCTTTTATTTTGAGATAGGGTCTTGCTGGGTTGCTAAATTGCCCAGGCTGGGCCCAAATTTGTGATCCTGTTTCTCACCTCCAAGAGTGCTGGGATTGGAAGCATGAGCCAACACACTTGACCCCAGTGTTCTATTAGTTGTAGATACAACTTAGGGCACTTTTCTCAATAAAGGTATAAAGACAACAATTTATATAAAGCATATAATTTCTGCTAACCACTTCTGCCATAATCTCATTTCTACTGTGATTCTTTTCTGAAAAGAGCCCAACCAGTTGAGATTAATTGTTCTAAATAAATGGATACCATCAATTTTGATAACCCCCAAAGAGTTTCTATGGTAACACAACAAAGAATAACCATCAATATCTAAATAATCAAGATTAGGTAGTAAGCTTCAAATAGCTTACTTCTACTGTTTTTTTTTTTTTTTTTTTTTGGTGGGTACTGGGGGTCAAACTCAGGACCTTGTGCGCCAGCAGGCGCCCATGCCACTGAGCAATATCACTGGCCCTTTTTTCGTATGTGGGTTCCGGGAGTCGAACTCAGCACCTCGCACTTGCCAGGCAGGTGCTTATGCTGCTGAGCTATCTCACCAGCCCCCCTTTTACTGGTTTTAAATGCAGTAAGAAGCAAACAATTCAGCTCCAAGGGGTCAGCATTACCACAAATGTATTTAACTAATTATGTGGTCCCCCCAAACCCAACTAAAAGTCAAATGGAACATACTGTTTAATCATGAAAGCAATTAAAATACATAAATATCATTTTCACTGAGTCCACCACTCTTGGCATGTAATTATCTAATTCAAGTCATGCAGTTAGGTGTTAGAATTAACTTCTCTGGACTAAATACAAAGTGGAAAGTCATTTTAGGATTTGATCCTCATTCATTTTCAAGCAAATGTCCAAATTCATTTCCAATTCACACAAGAACTGCAACAGCTTCACCTAAATCAGTTTTCTACAAGTTAAACAACCCTCTTACACTAAGATGTGATTGTGGCACTACTTTGATCTTTATTCCCAAATTTATTGCTCTGTGTAATCCATGACAAAATATAATGCGATTTACTATATCTCTGTCTGACAGCCCAGCAGCTGACAGAACTTAATAATTTAGCATAAGAAAAAAACCTTCTGGCACCAAAATATACAGATCATAATGGGGGCTCTTTAGTATCAGTTTACAATGAAGTCTATACAAGCCAATCATAACAACTTCAAAACAATTCTTTTTTTCCTCATGAATTTAATGAAGGAGATTGTTATTCCTTAAACATGCTTTGTAGCTGCAAGTGAGTAATTCTGGAACATTTGGCTTTTGTTCTCATTAAAACAATGCAGGATTAGTCACATACTTATATCCCTTTCTCAAAGAACTAATTTTCTCCATTTCATTTCAAGTAAGCAAAGCAACAACACATGGGAATCTACTAAGTTCTAAGAAGAATACATTTACATCATATTTTCATATATGCAAAACATACATTAGATGGTTGGGATGGATATATATATATATTATCTATATATCTATATATCAGAATTAAGTATAATCAAGACATGTCTTCTGAGTTGCCAGCTGAAGTTCTTTGTAATTGCCTATCCCTGAATGTGAGCCTGCATCCAGGGCAGAAAATGTCAGACCACATGGCTTTTAGATCTTTCAACTTGAAATGTCTAAGGTCTTTGTGACAGCTTGAGGAATTTTAGCACCTTTCTTTTTAACAAATAACAGTAATGTAATGTCTACAGTAGATATAAAATACACAAAATTAATAAAAGACAGTTCCTAAATTCAATCTAATCTGGAGAAGACACACACAAAAAATGACTAGATTTTATATTAGGAGAAAGGATGAAAAGTCAGTGGGTTCAGAGTAGCGATGGCTGCCCTACCTCACACCAGAGCAGTCTGTCCAGTCCTCCCGGGGAGGCTGTTAGCTAACTTAACCTGCTTTGTGTAGAGACCTAAATCATATTCATTTTCATTCATAGCATTTTCAAAAGCTAATTGCTAAACTTTAAGTAGAAGATACTAATGCAAATTAATAAATATGCATTTGTTGGACTCTTGCTACATACTTCAGATCAGTGGCTGGCAAATACATCTGTGCAATGGAATTCCCTATCCTGAGATTCCTGTTGAGCAGGTCTTGGTTGAGGACCATATATTAATCTTCCTAACAATCTCTCCAAGTGATATGATTCTCAGTCAGGGCTTGGAAACTGTTCTAAAATATCATTCAATTCCTCTTGCAGTTTGTACTGTACTTTTAAATCCTTTACAGTGATTTGGTGCTAATGATAGTAATTAACACTGGTGACTTAACTTACTTTCTGTGTTTTATAACCAAATAAGCAGAAAAATGTAATTTTTATTTTTTCATATGAATTTTTTATTCCAGGTGATTCTTTTTTTAGCATTGAGGATTGAACCCAAGGCTTGTGCACTAAGCTACATCTCTAGCACTAAGCTACACGTCCAGCATCCCCTCCCCCTTTAAAAATTTTTTTTAAAGTTCAATATCAGGGTCATTTGTTTACTAGACACAACCAAGATTAAGAAAACAGAGCTAGTTTACTGGTGAAATTATTATTTTTTATCTGTGTACAAAATCGGTCTAGAAACAGAACTTATAACAAGCTTGCACTCTGTGCCAGACACGCATATCTTTTAAAAATTTTATTTTATTAGTACATGCTTGCAATACATGAAATTTACATTCATCTTAGGGCGTAAGTACATGTACATAACATACCTTGATTCTTTTTTATTCCCCTTCCTCTCACCACCCTCCTCCCTCCCTCAATCTCCACATCTGACTTCCCAATTTTCATTATTATTACTATTTTTAGTTTATGATTATGATATATAATATTTATTCATTGTGGGTACTGGGTATACGTACATCTCAAATCATTTTACTTCCCCTTCTCTTTCCCCCTCACCTCACCATTGGTCTCTTGGACCACTTCCTTTTTGCAAAAGATTTCTTTCTCTATTTCCTTTTATTGATACTTTATTTTGCTCTTTATTTACACTTTGTCTTAAATGAGAGAAAACATACAGTATTTAATCTGTGCACTTGATTTCTTATTTTCCAGGTGTATCCATTTTCCTACAATGGTTTGAGAATTTATCCTTCTTTATAGTTGAGTAGTATTCTACTATGTATAGATACCACATTTTCTTTATCCATTTGTTTGTTGATGGACATACAGGCTACTTCCAGGATTTAGCTATTATGAATTGTCCTGCTATAAAAACTGATATGCATTTATCATTGCAATATGATTTCTTTGGGAAGATACTCAAAAGGGGAATAGCTGGGTCAAATGGAATTTCTAATTTTGGTTCTTTGAGAAATCTCCATACTGAGTTCCATAATGTTTGTACTAGTTTACATTCCTACCAACAATGCAGAAGTATTTCTTCTTCAATGCAGCCACACCAATTTTGTTAGTATTTGATTTCTTGATACTGCCATTCTTTCTGGTGCAAGATGAAACCTTAGTGTTGCTTTAATTTTGCATTTCTTTAATGACCAGAGACAATGAAAACTATTTCATATGTTTATTGGCCATTTGTACTTTTGAGAAGCATCTCTGCATTTCACTTGCCCATTTTCTGATTGAGTCTTTTATTTTGGGTGGTCTAATTTTTTGAGTTCTTTATATATTCTAAATATTAGTCCTCTGAGAAATAGCTGTTAATTTTTTCCCATTCTGTAGGTTGTCTCTTCATTCTGCTGATTGTTTCCTTTGCTGTGGAGAAGGCTTTAAATTTGATACAGTCCCATTTGTTGATTCTCGCTGTTATATCTTACGCAACTGGAGTTCTTTTCAAAAAGTTTTTGCCTATACCTATAACTTTAAGTGTATTACTTATTTTTTCTTCCAGTACGTTCACTGTTTCTGTTTTAATGTTTAGATCACTGATCCATTTTCACTTTAGTTTAGTACATGGTGAGAGATATGGGTCTAGCTTTAATCTTCTGTGTATAGATAGCCAGTTTTCCCAGCACCATTTACTAAACAGGCTACATTTTTGGCCCCTTTGTCAAAGATCAAATAGCAGAATGTGTCTGGGTATGTTTCTGTATCCTCTATTCTGGTCCACTGATTCACATGTCTTTTTTTGGTGCCAATACCACACCATTTTTATCACTGTTGCTTTGTAGTACAACTTGAACTCACATATTGTGATGCCTCCTGTTTTGCTCTTGTTGCCCTGGACTGCTTTTGTTATTCTCTGAAGTCTCTTCTAGTTCCATATGAATGTTAGGATTGTTTTCTCCAGATCTGTGAGGAATGCTATTGGTCTTCCGATTGAGATTACATGAAATCTCAACTGTATCCATTCTGGAAGTATGGCCATTTTGACAATATTGGTTCTGCCTATCCTGGAACTGGGGACATCTTTCCATTTTCTGATGTCCTTTTACAGAATATTGTAGTTTTCATTGAACAGACCTTCTGCTTCCATGGTTAATTCCTATTTCATTTTGGTATTGTTTTCCTAATTTTTTTCTCATCGAGTTCATACTGGTATACACAAATGCTATTGATGGTTGTGTGTTCATTTTTGTATCCTGCTATATTGCTGAAATTGGTTATTAATTCTAAAAGTTTTTGATGGAATTCATTGAGTCTTCTATGTATAGTATCATGTCATCTGCAAATAATTTGACTTCTTCCTTTTCCTATATGTATCCCTTTTATTTCTACCTCTGATTCCTCTGGCTAATATATTTTTTTTTTTTTTGTGGGTACCGGGGGGACGACCTCAGGACCTCGCGCGCCAGCAGGCGCCCGTGCCACTGAGCGATATCACCGGCCCCTTTTTCGTATGTGGGTTCCGGGAGTCGAACTCGGGCCTTCGCGCTTGCAAGGCAGGCGCTTAAGCCGCTGAGCCATCTCACCGGCCCTCTGGCTAATATTTTGAGTACTATGTTGAACAGAAGTGGTGACAGTGGGCATCCTTATCTTTTCCCTGAGTTTAGAAAAAAAGCTTTCAGTTTTTTCCCTATTTAATATGATCTTGGCCATTGGTTTTTCATAAATGGCTTTTATCGGATTCAGGTAAGGTCCCTCTATACCTATTCTCTTCAGGGTTTTTTTTCAAGATGGGGTTAGATTTTGTTAAAAGCTTTTTCTGCATTTATTGACATGATCGTGCAGTTTTTGTCCTTGCTTCTGTTTATGTGCTGTGTTACATTTACTGATTTGTGTATGTTGAATCATCCATGCAACCCTACTTGGTCAGGATGTATGATCCTTTTGATGGCGTGTTGGATTCTATTTGCTAATGTCCTATTGAGGTTTTTTGCATCTGTGTTCATTAAGGAGATTGGCCTGTAGTTTTCTTTATAAGTTGAGTCTTTGTCTGGTTTTGGGATCAGAATGAAGCTAGCTTCTAGAAATGAGTTTGGAAGCACTCCTTCCTTTTCAATTTCATTGAAGAGTTTGAAGAGTATTAGTGAAATAATGTCCTTAAAGCAGTCCTGGGCTTTTATTAGTTGGTAGGTGTTGTGAATTAATTAATGGTCAATTTATATGGGAACACCCAGCTGAACTCAGTCAGCATGGTTCTGGGTGTGGAAGAGCCACCTGAGGATTGTTGACTGAACAGCATAAAAGGAGAATAGGAGAATGGAAGGGGATGATTGCTGCTGCTGATTTTCCTGGAGAAGCTTGCTGTGGCTGGTTTTCCTGACAAGTACTGGGCTGTTCCCATTGCTAGGGATGACTGTTGTCCTCTTCAGGGGAGCTCTGGTCTTCACCTTTGTTTTGAGTGTCACTTTCTGGCTCCAGTTCAGACTCCTCAGCCTTCTGGCATAGATCCTTCAGCCTTTTGGCTCAGATTCTCTAGCTTCTAGCATAAGCCCTTGGGCTTTCCAGCACAGACCCTTTAGTCTTCCATAGTGGATTCCTAGCCTCCTGATAGGAACTTGCGTGAGACACTGTTGTGGGCTCTAGACTGGACTCAGGGGGGACACACTGCCATGGGATCCAGGCCCTTGGCTGGATTCTTCAGGTCTTCAGCACACGGACAGATCTCTTGCACTCTTCTGCATTTGACTTTTTGGGTGACTATTATAAGATAATCCTATAAATTTGTGTGTCCTCTATTAAATCTATTCTTTTGTAAACCCTGACTACAACAGTAGGTTTTTTATTACTGCCTCAATTTCATTGCTTGTTATTGGATTGTTCAAAATCTTTGTATCCTCTTGATTTAGTTTTAGTAATTTGTGTCTAGGAATCTGTTTCTTCACGATTTTTCCAATTTGTTGGAATACAATTTTTTTTTTTGTGTGTGTGGGTACCGGGGGTCGACCTCAGGACCTCGTGCGCCAGCAGGCACCCGTGCCGCTGAGCGATATCACCGGCTCTTTTTTCGTATGTAGGTTCCGGGAGTCGAACTCAGGCCCTTGCGCTTGCCAGGCAGGCACTTACGCCGCTGAGCCATCTCATCGGCCCGGAATACAATTTTTTATGGTAGTTACTATCTTCTTGATTTCAAATATCTGTTATAATTTCACCCTTTTCATTTCCAATTGCATTCATGTGAGTCTTTTCTTTCCTAAGTTTGGCTAAGGGTTGATCTATTTATTCTTTTAAAGAATAAACAAAAGCTCTTTGATTTGCTGATTTTTTTGTATTAGTTTTTTTAGTCTTAATTTCTTTAATGTCTGCTCTGATCTTTATGATTTCTCATTCATAATTTCATTTTGGGCTTGAAGTATCTTGAGGTTCCTCATTAGGTTATTCGATCTCACTCTTTTTCTAATGTGAGCATAAGCTTCCCTCTTGGGACTGCTTTTATTGTGTTCCATAGGTTCTGGTGTATGGTACTGGCAGTGTTTGCTTCCAGAAACTGTTTAATTTCTTCCTTGATTTCTTCAGTGACTCATTGAGTAGTCAGGAGTGTTGTTAATCTTCCACGTGTTTCTAAATTTTTGAGAAAGTTCTGTGTGCTGCAAAGAATCTGTACTTTGTTATAGTAGAATAGAACACTCTGTATATATCTTTTAAGTCCATATGTTCAGGGTATGGTTCAGCTCTGATATTTCTTCATTGATTTCTTTGTTTAGCTGATCTTTTTCTGACAGTGGGGTATTAAGGTAAACCACTATGATTATTAGTGTCTATTTAATCTTTTGTGTCTAGCAGTATTTGTTTTATGAAGGTAGGTGCTCCAGTATTTGGTGCTTATATATCTACAAGCGTATGTCTTCCAGTTGGATTATTTCCTTGACTAGTACGTAGTGACCTTCTTTGCCTCTTCTGATCTGTTTTAGCTTGAAATTTACTTTGTGAGTAAAATTGCTACCTCTGCTTGTTTTCAGAGTCCTGGTGTACGAAATATTGTTTTCTATCCTTTAATTTTTAGTCTATGAATATCTTTTTGGGTTAGATGAGTTTTTTGAGTGCAACAGACTGTTGGATTCTGTTTTTTATCCAGTCTGCAAATCTGAATCTTTTAATTGGGAAGCTGAGGCCATTAACATTGAGAATTATTTACTGAGAGTTGTTAATTTCTATCATTGCTCTTTCCCTATTGACTCTTTTTCTTTTCTTTTTTTATTTTAAAGAGAAAAAAGATAAAAATAATAATGAAACAGAGTTTCAAAACAGGTTAGTAGGAGAGTTACAATAATACATTGCGTATTGTTGTCTTTGTAGTAGTTATTCAGAGTACAAGATATAGGCATGATATCTTGTCCAAACAATATTAGCACAAACTTTTCTTTTCAATGAACTAAGAGAAATTAACTGTATAACTATCTTAACCATCTTGTATATACATATATTTTTTTCTTTTCTTCCTTTCCCTTTCCCCCATCATAGTTTGTCTTTTCTTTTAAACACTTTCTTCCCAATTCACAATATCTACTGTACGTTTTGGATCTTATTTACTCATTCAGTTTCTCACACTAGTGTGACAATATGATGTTCACACATATGGGTCTGATTTATTTCACTTATGAATATGGTCTCAAGTTGCATCCATTTACCTATAAAAGCCTCCAGTTTATCCTTCTTTATGGCTGAGCAGTATTCCATCATATAAAAAAACCCACACCTATTGACTCCTTTTTCTTTTCCTTTTTTATTTATCTATTTGCCTTGCTTGATGTATTCATTGCATCTGGATTTTCAGCTTTGTTGGCTTCACTGTATCTAGGATATTTCTGAGTATTTTCTGAAGTGCTGGTTGAGTATTCATAAATCTTCTGAATTGTTCATTTTCATGAAATGTCCTATTTCTCCATCTATTTTGAAAGAGTTTTGCTAAGCATGTTAATCTGGGTTGGAAGTTGTTTGTTTTTATCACTTGAAATACTTCATCCCAAGCTCTTCTAGGCTTTTTTTTTTTTTAATGTGGGTACCGGGAGTCGACCTCAGGACCTCGCACTTGCCAGCAAGTGCTTGTGCCACTGAGCGATATCACCGGCCTTTTTTTTCCTTTATGTGGGTTCCAGGAGTCGAACTCAGGATCTTGTGCCTTCCAGGCAGGTGCTTATGCCGCTGAGCTATCTCACCGGCTCCTCTTCTAGCCTTAAAGTCTGTGTTGAAAAGTTTGCTGTAATTCTAGTGGGTTTACCTTTATATGTGACTTTTTACTTTTCTCTGACAGCTTTTAAAATGGTTTTTGTGCTGGACATCTGGTACTTTAATTGTAATGTGTCATGGCAAGGTTCTTTTTCATCACGGTATTCTGTAAACCTTGCTTACTTGTATGTTGAACACTTTTCTCATACTTGGGAGTTTTTCTATTATGATTTTTGTAAAAACATTTATTATTTAATGTGGGCTATCTTCTAGTTTCTCTCTAACTCCAACTGGCCTTAGGTTGGTCTTTTTGGTGTCATCTAATGGCTGCAGGATGAATTTTTCCTGTTCTGTTATTGTTTGTAAGGGTTCTCTCAGTATTTCATTGTAATTTACTGTGTGTGTTCTGTTAACTGGTGATAGTCTCTAAATGTGACTCACTTGCTACTGCTATTTTGATGGCTTCTTGTCTACTCAAAGTTTATTGGTTTGCAATGTGGGAAGATAAAATACCAGCTGATCTCTTAGGTTGTCACTTGTTTATACCATTTGCAAGTTAAGCTTATGAATTTCCTTCATCAAAATGCCTTGCTCTTTCTGTATACTTCTCTCAGTGTCAGCATAGTTTTGACTTGGCTCATGTTCCCAGTATAGAAATACCATTTGCACAGAAGAAAGTCCAGTGGCTTCCTACCACAAACTTGAATAATTTTGGAAGAAAGGAATAGCCAGTTCAAGAAAAGCTCACCAATCTTGTTCACTGCATCTAGTTAAGTTTGAAGAGGATTCAGTCATCTTTTAAGCCCACCTAATAGCTTTGCTCCTGTGTTTTGGGGTCAACCTCCTCTTTTACCCTGTCATAAAAATCTTTTGCTTCATGTGCATATTAAAAACAATATAGTTCTTGACCCTGAGAATCCAGTGGAAGAAACTTTGATAAAGAAAATCAAGGTGGTTTTGGTGGTAAGGGAAGCTACATATGGGTCTGAGGACCTCTTATGCTCCTGGCTAAGGTGAGAAATACAGGGAGATGCTTATAGGACACTTGTCTAGCACCTCTGGATATGATTGGGTGGTGTGAGTGGACCTTCAGAGATATGACCTGGCTAGGTCAACAGAACCTCAAGGGGCTCCATTCTGGAATCTGACTAGTTTCTCAGGATTGTGGTTTTCAAGAGAACACTTTTAGCTTCCTATAGACTTAAATCTTTAGAAACTATTCAGCTTATAACCCTTATCAATGGAGAGTCACCTCTTTCTTCCTCTCCATGACATTGGTTGTAAAAGACAAAGTATATGTGCATAATTTTGTATTAAATGTTTTTTGAGGAAATGCTGGCTGGCCACTAGCTTCTAAGACTATTTAAGCTCTTCTTCTGGTGCTATCCATGAAGTAGCAGCTAACTTGCTGAATTCACCATAGATGACTGGTCCCTGGCCTTGTAGGTCTAGAAATTCAATATTGTCAGGGTAACTTTTTGGGTTATTTTAAAAGATGGATTCACACAGACTAAATCATGGTACACCTAGGTTCTAAAGGGCGTTCTCTATTATCACATCTTCTACTCATTATTAAATTTCACTGAGATTTGCACATAACTTTGCTTATATTCTAAACCAGCCTCTCGACATGCTTAATGCACGTCATTTGTCATAAGCACTCATATATAGTAGTATAGTATAACCTCCAAAGAGAACTTGGAAAAATTCCAAGATTTTTTACTGTCTATTTGGAAAGGTTATAATTAATTGCATTAGAATCTAAAGCTACTAAAATCCTTAAAGTGGTTTTCTTATGAAACACATGACTATGGTTTTCAATTCACCAAACATTAAGATCAAATAAAGTTCTACCTGCAAATATAAGCCAGAATTTGTTTTAGAGGGTTTTGGTGAACCTTAGCCTTTATTAACAACCATACACCTGCTGAATATTAAATACAAAACCAAACCAAACCAAAACAAAAATGTGAACAAAATAATTTACTTGCCAAAGAAGCAGAAATTGTTTAAATGTCCTTGACTGTCCAAAGGAGCCTATTTTAGGATAAAAACAGGCTCAGAAGCTGTTCCTGTCCACTGATGATGATTCTTCAGTGTGACTTTCCTTTTAATTTGAGGTGAAATTATGAGAAAATGTTTTCAATGTATAATTTCCGACATAAGGCTTGTCCCCTTTTGAAACACAACCTGTGGCTGCCAACAGAGGATCCTTGTGAATTTTTACAAGTTATAAAAATATCTCCCCCTTGACAGCTTAAGGCAAAAAGCTTCCTAGGAGCTAGGAATATAAGCCGGCACCAATCCCTTCATCTTACTCAGACATGCCACATTACTCGTTATATCTAGGTAATTTCTTGTCTGTCTTGTAATCAACCCTAACTTCAAGGCTAACAATTCAGGTTTTAGACTAGAGGAATATCGGGCCAAGAAATCTGGATTTTATTCTGGATGCAGTGGGATATATTAGAGGTGTGTGAACAGCAGTAAAATGACTAGAATTATAGTTGGTAACATGACTCTCTAGGACTGCGGAGAATGAACCAGAAGAGTAGAGAAGGTAACTGTGGCAATATTCAAAAAGAACTGTTGATGATGGGTAAGACTTTTGTTTAAAGTTCTAATGCAACAATAATCTTGACAAAAGCAAGGGAGTAAAGTGGGGCCTTTTCTGTCTTGGGCCTCTTTCTGAAAAACAAAGCCAGATGAGGGCAAATCAAGAAACTAAACAAATGAACTACATTTTGAACTTTTTACATATCATCCTCCTTTCTACTACCCATGTCTTACATTTCACTGACACTCACACAGACACATTCACAAGTGTATTTTCCTACAGTAATTCTTGTTTAAAGGTCTTTAGCTTTTGTGTATTTTTCAGACTACAATAGGGACAAATGTTTTGACAGACCTGGATAACTCTGGGTGCATTATCTATATTCCTCAGAATATAGACAGGAAATTACCTCCAAGTTCTCTTGCCTTTTCTCTTATAGCTCATTCTCTATATCCTTTTTTACAAACTGAAATAAAATTGATTTAGCATGATATTCACCCTCAAGAATATAAAACTCTTAAGTGGTTTTTAGTATATTCACAAATTTATACAACTATCACCATTATCTGATTTGGAATTTTTTCCATTATCCCCAGTGAAAATCATGTACCATCAGTCATCATTCTCCATTTCTTCCTACTCCCAGCCCCAGAAAACTTCTAGTACGCTTTCCAACTCTATGGCCTTGCCTTTTCAGAACATTTCATATAAGGAGATGATGTAATATGTGCCCTTTTGTATGTAGTTTATGTCATTTCCATATTTTCAAGGCTTATCCATCTTGTAGCACATATAAGTCTTTCATTACTTTTTATACTTAAATTATATTTCATTGTATGGATATACCTATCATATTTTGTTTACTCATCAAAACATGGGCATTTGGGTTGTTTCCAATTTTTACTGTTACAAATAATGCTGCTATGAATACAAATATGAAGTTTTTGTGTAGACATGTTTTCAATTCTCTTGGGATATACATATGAGTTTAACTGTTGGGTCCTATGATAATTCCATGTTCAACTTTTTCAGGAACAGCCAAACTTTTTTTCAAAGTAGCTGCACCATTTAACATTCCCACTATCAAAGAACATAGGTTCTGGGCCGGTGAGATGGCTCAGCGGTATAAGCGCCTGCCTGACAAGTGCGAGGGCCCAAGTTCGACTCCCGGAACCCGCATACGAAAAAAGGGCCAGTGATATCGCTCAGCGGCACGGGCACCTGCTGACGCATGAGGTCCTGAGGTCGACCCCTGGTACCCACAAAAAAAAAAAAAAAAAAAAAAGAACATAGGTTCTAATTTTCCACATTTTTTCCAAATACTTGTTCTTTCTTCATTATAGTCATCCCATATTTTGGTATGTTTATTGGCCATTCTTACATCTTCCTGGAGAAATACCTATTCAAATCTTTAGTTCATTTTAAAATTTTATCATATGCCTTTTTTTGTTGTTGCAAAAGTTCATTATAAGTCAGACTTTTAACAGATTTTTTTCAGTTTTCTCCTATTCTGTGGGTTGTTTTCATTTTCTTGATGGTTCTGTGTTCTTTGAAGCACAAGTATTTTAAATTTTGATGAAGTCTAGTCCTATTTCACTTTTATTGCTTGTGTAATTATTGTAATATCTAGGAAATCATTGCTTTATCCAAGGTTATAAAGATTTTCTGGTATGTTTTCTTTTAGGAATCTTATAATTTTAGTTCTTACATTTGAGTCTAGCAGACTGCTACTGACAAATTTTATCAGCTTTTTATATGAGAATGTATTCATTTTTAGGGTTGATTTTTCTGGATATAGAATTCTTGGTTAATAATGGTTTTCTTTGAAGACTTTGAGTACTTAGTTCCACCCCCTTCTGACCTTCATGGTTTCTGGTGAAAAATCAACTGTTAATCTCTCCCTTATTCCTATAGAAATAATACTTTGAACGTATTTAAAATACTGTAGCTTAATGATTTGACCAATAAGTTCAACAGCTGTAGTTTCTTAGTGGCAGTTTCTATTGATTTCATTTTTACCTGCTCACAGGCCATACTTGGTTTCTTTACATGTGTCATAACTGTTTTGCTGAAAACTGGACATTTTGAAGATTATAATGTGGCTACTCTGGGAACCAGATTCTTTTCCCTACCTGGGATTATATGTTGCTCCTGGGAATTTTTTGCTTTTTGTTGTTTATTTACAGACTATTCTGAATTAACCCTATTAAAATCCATATTACTATGTGTGTCCACCAAAGAGATAGATCTTAGTGTCTGTATCATATACCCCTTTTTTTACATAAACTGATAAGATGTTTAGCAAACTTAAAGAGGATTTTAATAAATAAAGGATTTTACTAATAAAATGTTTGATGATCTTAAAGAAGAAGCAAATAATAAACTAAATGTTAATCAGGATAATGCAAGATATGAATTACCAGTTTGATAAAGAATTAGAAGTTACAAAAAGAAAGCAAACAGAAATACAAGAGCTGAACAATTCAATAGAAAGTGTGGGTAGCAGATTTGACCAACATGAGGTCAGAGTGTCAGAAATTGAAGACAAGGTGAATGTAGTAGATCATAAACTCAATGGTACACTAAAAATGAGAAGACACCATGCAAGCTAGTTCTAACAGCTGCTAGATGACTGAAAAAACATCAGAATTACAGGAATAAAGAAAAAATTAAATGACTCAAAAGACATAAAAATTTTATTCACTATAATCATTGCAGGAAACTTTCCAAATCTAGGGAAATACTTCAATCAAATACAAGAGGCAGCCCTGCCTACCCTATCACTACTGGCCACCTTGTGTGCACCATGCACCCACTCAAGAAAGGAGAGAGGCCCCACCTGCCAAACCCTCCTTGAATGGTCTGTGTGGGAGTGGAGGATGGTGGCCAAACTACCAAATCCTAGCTGGCTCTGTTCCACAGTTCTCCTCAGCACAGGGTAGCAGAGGTGACAACCAAAAGACCAACCTGACTGAGGATGAGACCTACACCCCGGAGGAGAGTTTCATTCCAGGACTGGAGTGTTACCCTACTGCAGAGACTGTGTGAGAGACAGCTGTATGAGGCAGGCCTGGAGAGGGTGACAGCTAGACAGCGATCTCCTGAGATTCCCCCGAGAAGCTCAAGCTCAGGGCAGGAAGTTCACGGAGCCTATGTTCTGTGGTGGGAGGCCAGGTATGATGGGTGTAACCTTCAGAAGGGGTGAATCTGAAGGAGATAGCACTTAGTCCAATGATCTACTTCAGCTCTTGCACCACGGCCTACATCCAGCAGAAACTACTGGTCTGATCTACTATAGGTCAATATCTGGATTGCCTAAGTGTCTATACTACTGGTGGTGAACCTATGACATGTGTGTTGTTTTTCTTTTAAGACAAAAGATATTAATGTACAAGTTGTTTTTTCTAAACTAAAAACTCAGTATTCAGGTTTAGATGCAGTGTTGGCACTTTACAATAAATACATGGGTTCTGATTTGCAGTTTGGGCGCTTGTCTCCAAAAGCTTCATCATCACTGGAATATATTAAAATCATAGTCCTCTTTATTTTGGTTAAGGGTGGTTCATGAATGGTTCTCAGGGTTTGAAAATATCCAGTTTATATTTGACACTGTTGTTGTCGCTGAATTTACTACTATAGCCAAGGTGACATAGTTGTTACTGTCAACTGATTTTCTGTGTGTGTGAATATCTGGATTACCCGGGGGTCATGAACCATACTGTGGCCAGTTCCTGAAGAACTGGGTGGTGGGCCAGAGAAGCTGCAAATCCCAGCGTAGGAAGCAAGCAAACAACAACAATCACAACAACAAAACCAAACAAACAAAAACATGAGAAGAAATAGCAACAAAATACCTCCAAACACTCCCAGCGCTCTCAAAGCCAATCCAAGGGGCATCGAGCAGGAGCAATCAGGCAAGGGAAATAAAAGAGATATGTATAGGAAAAGATGAAGTCAAAGAATGATTATTTTCAGATGACATGATCCTCTACTTACAAGACCTAAAAAATTCTACTGAAAGACTCCTAGAATAAACAAATTCAGCAATGTGGCAGTATATAAAATAACCACAAAAATCAATAGCATTCCTATACACTAATAATGAACTCACTGAGAAAGAAATTAGGATAACAGAGCCAGGGATATAGCTCAGCGGCACAGTGCCTGCCTGGCAAGCACAAGGTCCTGAGTTCAATTCCCAGTACCAAGAAAAAAAAAAAAAAAAGAAATTAGGATAACAATACCATTCTCAATAGGATCAAGAAAAATTAAATACGTAGGAATTAACCTAACCAAGGAAGTAAAAGATCTCTACAATGAAAATTATATCACTGTAAAAAAAGGAAATTAAGGAGGATTTCAGAAAGTGGAAAGATAGCCCCTGTTCCTCGATAGGCAGAACCAATATTGTCCAAATGGCCATACAATGCAATCACAATCAAAATACCAATACAATTTCTCATGGATCTAGAGAAATAATTCTAAAATCCATATGGAACCAGAAGACACCCAGAATAGCAAAATGAATCCTGGGTAACAAAAGCAATGCTTGGGCATCACAATCCATGCAGATCTACAGAACAGAGGAAATAGAAACAACTGTAGGCACATTCAGCTCTTTGATCTTTGACGAAGGGGGCAAAAACATGAACTGGAGGAAAGATGGCCTCTTTAATGAATGAGCTGGGAAAACTGGATATCCACATGCAGAAAATTGAGTCTAGATCTATGTATCTCACCATGTACTAAACTAAAATCAAAATAGATCAAGACATATATGTTAAAACAGAAACAACCTGCTGAAAGATAAGGTAGGTAAAACCCTACTATTAATTTTGAATTTTTACACTAAAATTTAATACTTAACAGTTAACAATTATGAATTATTTAATATACCCCAAGTGCAGGAAAAGAAAGATTCTGTTTTTAATACACATTTAACTTAAAGCTTAGAGCAGATGCTTATTTAGCATAGATAGAAGAAATTCAACATTAAACTAAGCCTCATGCAGAAGAATTTGCCAACCTTCGGGAACCTCTCCACATGTTTTAAAAAAGAGTTATGGTTAATATGCTTAATTTCTAAAGACGTGTTTTGTCTTGTTTAACTAGCCGAAGATATGTTAAACTAAACATAAAAGAGCTTTATAACTTGGTTTACAAATATAAAAGAAAATTTCTCTGAATTATTAAAATGAGATTTGCAGTGTACACTTCTCATGACATTGTTTTGTATTCAGTCTATAGAAGTGGTTTTTTTTTTAATGCTGGGGATCAAACCCAGGCCTTCACACGTACTAAACATGCACTCTAGCACTGAGTTATACCCAGTCCCAAAGCTTTATTATTTTAAACAAATTTCAGATATTTTTCCACTTCAAATAGAGGTGAATCAATGTAATTATTCACTCAATACATATGGATGGAATACTATACCAAGTATAAAATTTCCCCTAGAAGAAATTTTAGGAAAGATGTCCACTATTCAGAAAAAATGTGAATTCACATTTTTTCTGAATACACTGAACGTAGTTATCCATTAAGTATATTTTTGATGGCATAATTTAAAAAATCCCTCATCTGAGTTCTAATTTCAGGTATATACATTCTGGGCTGAATGAAAAAAGTACTGATGCTTTGCAAGTTATTTTAAATGCATTTATATGGAGAATAAATATATAATTATTGCCAAAATTGGATAACTTTTGAGAATGAATGAAATATTAAGAATCACACTGAAAAGCAGGCATCAAATTGGGACCTATGGCCATCCTAAATATGAGTCATATCTATTAAGGGAATGCTATTAACAATATGCTAGTAACAGAGCGGTATTACTACGTATCGTGCTAGGTGAGTCGCACAGTCGAGCAAAGGATAAATGCTATACAAGTAGTCTATATAGTGTCAGGAAATCACAGAAGTCCTCATAAACATCATCACTTTAATGTGTTTTATGTTATTTTAATATTTCTACTACCTCCACAATACCTCCTTTTCCCAAAAGTCAGAGTTTCAGTGACTCCAGTGTGTATTAGAATCTGCACTTATGCTTTTGCCTGTGCTACCAGTTACACGAACATCAATTTAAAAAATGAAAGCAGCTGTCATCAGCATAAATTAACAGCTGAAAGACAAGGGAGGAGATAGAAAACTATAAAAAGAAAAAACTAGAATGACCATGGGGAACATTTATTATAGGGTATCTTTTATGTGGCACCAAAACATTCACAGTGATTCCTTGAGATGATGTCTTTAGCACTTTTTGTTTAAAACAGTAGGATTAACGTGAAGAGCATTGTATTGGTCAGTTTTCCCATGGCTGGGACAAACATCCAATACCTGCAACATAAAGGAGGAAAGGTTTAATTTGGTTCATGGTTTCAGAGAATTCATTCCACGGTTGGCTGGCACCAAGGGAGGAACTTCATGGCAGAAGGGTGGTGGGACAAAATGGATTATGTCATCATGGTCAGGAGGCAGAGCAGGGGTACAGCATCAAAGAGAAAAGGGTGAGGGGCCAGATAGCCCAGATATAGTACCCACAGTCACACCTGCATGACCCACCCAGACACAACTAGAAGTGTGCTTTAATAACCCTCCAGGCAGTTTTCAGGCCAGTGAAACTGACAGTACAGTTTAACTATTGCAAGCATGTTAAAAAAATGTCCTTCAAAGCAGTAAGCTTTGGCACATATACAGGGCTTACATTCTGGTTATGTGGAAACTGACATATGGAATATTTTATTCCCAGGAAACATCTGATAAATGAGGTATTCCTGTACTTCCTTTTATTTGGCTTGAAGTGATCACTTGCAAATTCATCTAACCAGCACTTCGCTGAAAAAAATAATCTGAATTAACCTATCTACAATATTGGAGAATCTGACCATAGAATCTCACAATGTTCCACATAAAATCAAAATTAAAAAAAAATTTTTTGTATGGAAGCAGCATCATTCCCTTTGTCACTTTGGTTGCCCTGTTTCAAATGTTTACCAGTTCCACATTATTTTTAACATTTAAAATTTCATATGTGAGGGCCAGTGAGATAGATCAGCGGCATAAGCACCTGACTGGCAAGCGCGAGGTCCCGAGTTCAACTCCCGGAACCCACAAAGAGGAGAAATAGTGCTGCTGATATCGCTCAGCGGCACAAGCACCTGCTGGCAAGCGCGAGGTCCTGAGTTCGACTCCCAGTACCCATATAAAAATTTTTTTTAAATTAAAAAATAAAATTTCATATTTAATACAAAAGCAGAAAAAAATGCAGTTTTTTTTTCATTCTGCTTCTAGAAACTAGAAGTATCTGTGTTATTATTACTGTTCGGTGAGATCAAGGCCCAATAATTATTCTTTTTAAAATCTTTTCAATTTCAATGGGAAAAAAAATTAAAGATCCATTTGTTCCCTTATCCAACAAATTTGAACTGGGTGCCTACTGTATGCCAAGCACTATTCTAAGCACAGGAGAAACAACAGTGAAAAATGAGTAAATAAGCAATAATAATAAAAACATAAAAATCGAGAAATGCATGGAATAAAAAGGTAGAGTAAATACCAGAAATTGTTATGGGATATTCTGAAATTTAGGCATTGAACATATGGTCATTGGGGGATACAAGATCTGAGGGGGAAATCCAGAAAGACGAGAAGTAAGTTTAAACATTTTTGGAAGGAACAAGCTTGGCCTGGTTATACATGACAAGAAAACTACATGCCGGAACTGTGTACCTGATGGGGAGAGGGGTAAGGGTAAGCTGGGGAGGCAGGCAGGGGCCAGATCACATGGTACCTGGAGGACAAAGGGGATTTTTATTTTGTTCTAATAGTAATAAGATGACATTGCATGATGTGCCAGTTAATTTTAATTGTCAGCTTAAATAGATTAAGAGAGTTCTGGAGAGGTGATAGGATCATGGGATCACTGTACTCATCAGTAGATTAATCTATAGCTGAATGTACTGTTATGATGTGAGCCCAGCTGGAGGACATGGGTCCCTGGAAGTGTACTTTTGGAGGGAATCTCTCTCTCTAATGCTCTTACAATGTGCTCTCTTTTCAAGCTGCCATGAACTGTGCAGCTTTGCTCCACCACACCCTCTATCATGTTGTTTCTGCCTTGGAGGCAGCTGACCATAGAATGAAACCTCTAAAAAGATCCAACTTAAACTTCTCCTCCTTTAAGTTGTGGATGTTAGGTATTTTTGTACCAGTAATGGGAAAGCTGACTAATACAGAGGGTTCTGAGCAGAGGAATTACATGATCTCATCTATTTCTAAAAAGATCTGATAGTTGTGCAAATAAATTGTTGGGAAGAACAGATGTAAAAATAGTACCATGTGGGAACTATTGCAACAGTTCAGTCAAGAGTTGATAGTGTTTTAGACTACAGTGATAGTGGCAGAAAGGGTAAGAAGTGGGATACAGTTTGAAGACATTTGAAGCAGGACTTTATGATAGGAAGAATTTGGGAGTGAAAGACAGAAATGAGTCCAGGATGACTCAGTACTATTTACTGATTTGGAAAAGAGGGGGAATCAAGAGTTCTGCTTCAGAAATGTTATATATAGGATGGCCTATTGGAATATCAGGACAGATGCTTAGGATGAGATTAGATATAAAAGTCTAGAGCTCAGGGAAGAAAACAGAACTAGAAATACAAACTGGACATCATCAGCATGTAGATGGCACTTAAAACTGTGGAACTGGACACTGTAAGTTAAGAAGTGAGTGAAGAGACCTTATATGTGTGTGCAGATAAAGTGAAGCCAGTAAAAGAGGTAGAGTAGGAGAAGCCCACCCATTGGAGAGACCTCTAGAGTACTATGTGCCTCCTAACTGATAATGTGATTGGTATCTATCACAGAGGGACTCATCAATGGTATTAAAAGATGTCCACTGAGATGAAAGGTGAGGCAAGAATAGCATTTAGTTTAGAGATCACCTGCTGATTAGACAAATGTTTCAGTGTACTGAAGTGATGAAAAGCTTCATTCCATGGATACAAGAGAGGAGGATTTGAGATAGTAGAGGAAGTAAGTACTGCATTTGCAGACTCTGGCTATAAGCAGAGAAATGGTACAGTGAGGGAAAGGTTGGAATTGCAGCCTGGCATTTACTGATAGTTGAATAGCGATTCCCCTATCCTGCAACCCCTACCTTGTACACATTTCTACCTCCTTGCAGGGAGGTGAGGACCTGTGTGTAGCTCGGGTTATTGGGCTGAGTGAAGTACATGTCATTTTCAGCCAATCCACAAAGGACTGAGTACGAATTCTTCACACCCTCTCTTCTCCAGTGTGACCGTTAATTCTGACTGTCAACTGGATTGGATTAAAAAAAAATCTGGAAAATTAGTGAAGCACACTTCTGGGCATGTCTGTGAGGGTATTTCCAGAGATGACTGACACGTAGGCTAGCAAGCAAGGGGGAAAGACCTACCCCAACTGTGGATGGTATTGTCCAATAGACTTGCAGCCCAAATGGAGGAAAGGAGATGGAAGAATGGGGAAGGTGGCTTGCATGTGAAAAGGTCCATTCTGTTTTGCTGCTGCCATCGCTTGTGGACAGATTCTTTAGGTTTTCGAGGCAGATTCATTCCAGTGACTCTTCAAGAAGATTCCAGGCCTTCAGTCTGGGACTAGCACAATATGCTTTATCCCTCTTATTTTGCATCTTCCAGCTTCTTGAACTGATGCTGATTCCAGAAGATCCAAAACATCATCTGGTAAGTTTATGAGCATATGAAGGTCAAGTAATCAATGGAGTTTTAGCGAAGGTCTGATCCACAGTGGGCCCAGTGGGTCTCTGAATCCATCCTACAGTCACTGGCCCAGTTCCAGAATGCATAATTGGATATACTTAGTACTTGGCAGAAATCCCCACACTGGTTCCCTAGCCTATGGAGTGAGGACTATTATGGTGGGAAAGACCAAACGGGAGCCATTAGAGTTGCTTCTACCTGGGAAAGCAGTAAATAAAAAAAACAATATAGCATCCCTAGAGGGACTGCAGAAATTAGTGCCACAACCAAGGATTTTAAAAAGTGCAAGGGTAGTGATCACCATTATATCCCCACTTACCTCTCCTATTTGGCCTGTGCAGAAGATGTATCTTGGACATTGGCCATGGATTTATGTAAACTTAATCAAGTGGTAACATCAATTGTGGCTGCTGTACTAGGTGTGGTTTCTCTGCTTGAACACATCTGGTACACAGTATGCAGCTATCAATTTGGTCCATATAACTGGACCTTTTCCTCCATACCTATCCATAAGACCCACCAAAAGCAACTTGATTTCAACTGGCAAGGCCAGCGATACACCTTCACTGTCTTCCTCAGGGGTATATCAACTCTCCAGCCCCATGTCACAACTTAGTTCACAGGGATCTTCATTTTCCTCTTACACAAGACATCAATACTGTTCCATTACACTGATGACAAGCTGATTGTACTAAGTGAGCAAGAGGTAGCAAGAATTCTGCACTGATTGGTAAAGTGTTTGAGTGTCAGAGGATGGGAAATAAATCTAATTAAAATTCAAAGGCCTTCTATTTCAGTGAAGTTTCTAGGACTCTAGTGTTGTGAGGCATGCAGAGATATCTCTTCTAAACTGCATAAATTGTCCCATCTGGTCCCTCCTACAACTGAGAAAAAGGAATAATGGCTAGTGGGCCTCTTGGATTTTGGAAACAACACATTCCTCACGTAGGTGTACTGTTCTAGCCCATTTACTGAGTGACCTGGAAAGCTGCTAGTTTTGAATGGGGCCCAGAATGAGAGAAGGCTCCACAACAGGTCCCGGCTGCTGTGCAGGCTGCTCTGCCCCATGGGCCACTTGACCCAGTGGTTCCAATGGTACTTGAGGTGTCAGTGGCAGATAGGAATGCTCCCTGGAGCCTCTGGCAAGACTCCATAAGTGAATCATTAGTAGAAGCCCGTAAGACTTTGGAGTACAGCTGAACTGAGTTACCAAGAGCAGCTTTGTTCACCATGCCCTTCCGCCATGATGTTTCTGCCTTGGAGCCAACTGATCATGGGCTGAAACCTCTGAAACCATGAATTAAATTAAACCTCTCTTCCATTAAGTTATGGGCGTTGGGTATTTTGCCCCACCAATGGGAAAACTAACCAGCACATATAGCCAAGGATGACCAGTGACATTTAAGATAATGGAATCTTCCTGTTGACCAAAACTAGAGGTTATTAGCATCCAGTTTAGACCTATGAAAATAGCACTAGCTTGTAGTTTTACTTAACCCTTGCTGAGTTAAGCCACTAAAGTTTGGGATAGAGTTAGGTTGGGCTGATAAATACTCTATTGTTTGTTTCCACTGTTCCAATGAAATTGAGAGCATTATCTCAGAATAGGAATAAAAAGCCAATTTTGTGGGTGTGAGACAAAAAAAAGACATGAAATTTTTTAGATAGTGGGAAAGTGAATTAACTATTGTAGTGCTGAGGATCCATTTTAGCTTTTGGCCTGAACTGAGAGCAGTTAATGTAAGTCTCTCTTCTTGAGTCATGTTAAGTTATTTAAATACAGTTGTAGGGTACATGAACATCTGGTTTCACCAGGGTTGGAAAGTTGTCAGTGATAAATGTGGGGCAAAAGAGGGGCAAGGAAGTTGAGGGTAGTTTAAGAGAGTAATTATAATGATGGACTGAAACATCTAAGCAGGGAAGGCAGTTAATGGAAAGTGAAAAGGATGATGTTAATGGTTTGTATACCCATAGGGTAAAAAATGGTCAGAGTGAAGATGTTAAACTAAGAAAGATGGGAAGTAGGGTTGCGAAGAGAGAGTGAAATGCCTGAAACCAAGATTTGAAGGTGGTAGGGTTACTGGAACTGTCAAGGACTCTAAGGTCATACCCATGAACAGGTGGCTGAGGTAAGGGAATGATAAGGATAACTGAGAAGCCAGTGAGTTGTAATGATTCTTTTTTTGTGTGTGTGGGTACCGGGGGTTGAACTCAGGACCTTGTGTGCCAGCAGGCACCCGTGCCGCTGAGCGATATCACCGGCCCTTTTTTTGTATGTGGGTAGCGGAAGTCGAACTCAGGACCTTGCGCTTGCAAGGCAGGCGCTTATGCTGCTGAGCCATCTCACCAGCCCAGTGATTCTTATTAGTGATCAATCCACCTAGTGTCATCTTGTCTATGGCCAATTAAGATTTGAGATAGGACATGCATTGTTCTTTTTGTACCAGATTTATCATGTATGATTTGTAGCCATGAAAAGACAAGCACTGTGAATGAGGTAGCGTATGGAACAGTATCTAAATTTCACAAGAAAAGTGTTAAATGAAAAAATATTTAGTCGCTTTTTAAAAAATCAGTTTTCTACTTAGAACTGAAAACTAAATGAAGAGCCATACATTTTTCTACAATTGTATTAATCAACTTTTAATCGCTGGAACACAGTACCTGACATCCACACCTTAAAGGAGGAGAGCTCTGTCTTGCTCGGCTGGCGCCAGGGGAGAAACATCATGGCAGAGGGGCGTTGCAGAGCACAGCTGCTCACTTTAAGGCAGCTGGGAACCAGAGAAGAGGAGCAGTGCCAGAGAGGAAAACGCCAGGGACCAGATATAGTACATACACACTGTCACTCCTCCATGACCCACCCAGATACACCCAGAAGCGTGCGTATTAATCCTCTAGGTGGCTTTCAAGCCAATCAAGTTGACAATTAAGCTTAATCATCACATACAACAGAATGCCTCATTTTTTGCCTAAATTAAAGTAATACTTTATTACTAAAATACTTGTAAAGTCAGTTTATTTTCTTTCCATAGTTAATACATAATTTTTGTCATTGCCATTCTCCTATCATAATCATATATATTAAAAGCAATCTTTTTCTCATTGAAAAATACGTTATTCTTCCTTGATTTTCATTTTCTCTGCTTTCCAGAATATTTACAATTGAAAATAACTTTTTTTTCCCCCTTGTAGATGATTCACTGTTAAAGGAATGAAATGATGTACACCCGATTGCACCAAAACAGATTCAGAGCCCAGAGAAAATTTGTCCACTTCTATCAAAAGCAGCGGTCTAATGCAGCTGACAAGGTCACCTAACACAGTCAGCCCATTTATAATTGAAGGCTTTTATTGAACTATTTTTGTTTCCTGTTATATATTATCTCCACAAGAAACCAACCAGATTAAAATGAAATATTATAATAGAAAACAAAAACTTCAGTTTTATTTAGGGAAGAAAAAGCAACCTCCCAAACAAGCATCGCTAATCTCTCAAAGACAATGATAAAGCAATCTAGCAGCTTTCAAAAGTCAAAGTGACTTTCAAGTGTTGCTATTTAAACTGACAGAAATTTCAACAAATGTCTAAG
Organism: Erethizon dorsatum; assembly: GCA_028451465.1. NCBI lineage: Eukaryota > Metazoa > Chordata > Mammalia > Rodentia > Erethizontidae > Erethizon > Erethizon dorsatum. The sequence continues at coordinate 14,919,305 of CM051826.1, forward strand.
GAAAATTTCAGAAGAGAACTTATACTTTAAAAATATACAAAACTTTAAAATTTATATAGAATAAAAGCTTATTCATAACATTGCTAGATTGAGAATAAAAGCAGATATTATTTTTCTAAGATTCTATGGAACTGAATATTTATATAGAAGTAAAAATATGTAGTATGAATTAAAGCACAAAATGAAAATCTAGAACAAAACATTATTTCAAATAATAAAATAATGTGGGGGTGAACATTTTCTCCTGAGAGACTAGCAGCAGATTATCAGAGGATTTCTGGTGATTCTACACGGAAACATCAGGAAAAAATCTACTGCTCATACAGAGACAAGGCCCAATAATTCTACTGGAAGAGAAAAGGATGAATAAGTTAAAAGGATTCATAAGTCAAATGGATCTAAGATTACATTCAAACCAAGCAAACGAGAGCTAAAAGACCAGTTCGGGACCAAATGCCTGAGGAGACCTACCAAGGTAGAAGAAATAAGAATGGGGATTTGTACACGAAAGTGTCTGAACAAATTTTGTGGGGGTGAGGGTGGGGGACCCAAATCAGAGTCTGGCTGAGATATGAGGAATGTGCCAACAGGCATAAACTGGTTCGTAAAACCATTTATCTTGTGCAGCAGGAGCTGTTTCTATCTTTTACTCATGGTGACCTATCTGAGCTAATAGGTGGCTGGATTAGCTGGGTAATGGCATGGGAAACAAACAGTTCCTGACATAGGTTTTCAGAGATACACTGGAATTACAGTCCTGGTCCTGGCATCTTGTAGCTGTCGCTTTGCTGATTGAGCTGCTTAATTCCTCTGAGCCTCAGTATCTCCAACTATTTTAGGGCAATAATAATTTCAAAGAATTGTGAAAATTAAAGCAGATAACATCTGTGAAAATGACTACACATGGTAGGCACACAAAGTACATTAGACCAAATCATACAGGTTGGTCACTGCTTATCAGTTATTTTAACTTACACCAATTATTTTTTAGGGATTTATTCCAGCACAAGGAAGTACAAAATTGAACCTCTCAGTTGTTTGCCCTTAAAAAATACAAAGACAATTCACTTGTTGACAATGTCAACTTTTAACAAGAAAAGTTCTATGAAAAATCTTGTACTTCTCAAACTGTTGTGGTAAAAATGAGAAGAGAAAGAGGGTAATAAATATGTTTAATATTAGATACCCAGCAAACACAGTATGATGGCCTCTCCAAAATAACTCAGGATGTGTCCCTTGTCAGACAACTTAGAGGAACTGAAAACCTATAAAATTAATAGACTTTGAAACTAGTTGTGAGTTTATTTCTTAGAGGCAGTACTTGCTTTGCATAGTTCCAATTTGGATGAATTTCAGTTTTCATTGTTTAAATAAAACAAACACTCTAACAACATAATTAAAATTTCAGTTATTGCTATACATCTTCTGTGGTGAAATTTATTAAAGCATTTTCTGAGTTTTTTTTTTTTTTTTTTGTGGGTACCGGGGGTCAACCTCAGGATCTCGCATGCCAGCAGGCGCCCGTGCCGCTGAGCGATATCACCGGCCCCTTTTTCGTATGTGGGTTCTGGGAGTCGAACTCGGGCCCTCGCGCTTGCCAGGCAGGCGCTTAAGCCGCTGAGCCATCTCACCGGCCCCATTTTCTGAGTTTTAAAAGTGTGTCTTGAGTTATAAGAGTTCTTTATAAGAATGAGATAACAATCTTTTATCAGGTATCTTTTGCAAGTATTTTTTCCCAAGCTGTGGTTTGTCTCAGAGTATCTTTTAAAAACAAAAATTTTAATTTTGATGGTCTATACTATCAACCATTTTTTCATGGTTCATACTTTTTGCACCCAGCCAAAGATATGTACCTAAACCAACATCACTAAGGTGTTCTGCCACGTTTTCTCCTATGGTTTTATGTTCTTAGCACTTATGTTTAGGTCCATGTTAGGTTCAAGTTAACTTCTATGTAAGTGTGAGGTAACAGTTGAGGCTATTTCCCACCCCCCCATATAAGTAGCCAATCTATTTGTGGAAAGATTATCCTCCCCATATCCATTATTTTAGAATATTATTTATAAAAATCAAGTTATAAGTGCGTAGGTCTATTTCAGGACTTTTCATTTTGTCCCACCAACTGATACAGGACACCAATGCCATATTCTCTCATTAGTCATGACATCAGAAAACATAACCCCTCCAACTCCATTCCCTTGCAAAAGTGATTTAACAATGCTCAAATGAAATTTAGCTTCAACAAAAAACTGCTAAGCTTCTGATCAGACCTATGCTGAGTATAAGGATTAATTATGGAGTCAACATGTTGACTCTTTCCACCATGAACTTGGTATTTCTCTCCATTTATTTAAGATTTCTTTAATTTATGCCAATTTTATAGTTTTAGAGTTGTCAGTCTATAAACCTTTCATATATCTTGTTATGAAAGTATTTTATATTCGTGATGCCACTGTAAATGACACTGACTTTTAAAAATTTTATTTCCAAAATTTTTTCCCATTCTGTGGGTTGTCTTTTCACTCTGTTGGTTATTTCTTTGGCTGTGCAGAAGGTTTTTAATTTGATACAATCCCATTTGTTGATTCTTGGTACTATGTCCTATGCAACTGGGGTTCTTTTCAGGAAGTCCTTGCTTATGCCTAATGTCTTCAAGAATTTTACCAATTTTTTCTTCCAGCAGATTCAGTGTTTCTGTTTTCATATGTAGGTCTTTGGTCCATTTTGTTTGATTTTAGTACAGGGTAAGAGAGATACGGATCTAGATTCATTCTTTCGTATATAAATAACCAGTCTTCCAGCATATATTATTGGCCCCTTTGTAAAAAAATTAGGCTGAAGGTGCTTGGGGTTGTTTCTGCATCCTCTATTCTATGCCACTGGTCAAAATGTGTGTTTCTGTGCTAGTACCATGCTGTTTTTACTACTGTAGCTTTGTAGCATAACGTGAAGTCTGGGATGGTGGTGCTTCCTACCTTGCCCTTGTTGATCAGGATTGCTTTGGTTGATCTGGGTCTCTTCTGGATCCACACAAATTTTAGAGAGCTAAAGTCATCATATTTTAGTGATACATGCATAGCTGTGTTCATAGCAACACAACTCACAATAGCAAAATAATGGAAGTGGCCTATATGGTCATCAATAGATGAATGGATAAAGAAAATGTGGTATATATATATATACAATGGAGTACTACTCAGCCATAAAGATAAATTTGAGTCATTTGTAGGGAAACAGATCTTGAGACCGTAATAGTAAGTGAAATAAGTCAGACACAGAAGGTTAAATATCACATGGTTCCCCTGAGAGCCAAAATATAAATAATTTTGAGAGAAAAATAAAAAAGACATGTTAAGAAAGAGGGAAGTAGACTTGGTAGAGATGGGAAGGGGATCTGGGGAAGGAGAAGGACCAGAGTGGGGGTGGGGGTAGTAAAAATGATCAATATGCAATGTGTCTATATATCAATCCCCCACTTGAATGTAATCAGTATGTATTGCAAACATGTACCAATAAAACTTAAAAAAAACCCTAGAAATAAAATTCAATTTCCAATCATTCATTGCTAGTACACAGAAATACAATTGAGTTGGTACCCTGTGATCCTGCTAAATTTACTTCTCAGTTCTTGTAAATTTTTAGATTCTTTTTGCTTATTTCATGTACATGACATGCTTTTTGCAAATAAAGACAGTTTTATTTCTTCTTTTATGATTTTTATACAGTTTATTTCTTTTTTGTGCCTTGTTACACCATCTAGGACCTCCAATAAAAAGAATAGAAGTGGACAGTGGACATTTCTGCCTTGAGAAAAAATAATATAATGTGCCAACATAAAATATAATTTGATAATTTTTCTTTTTCTGGTATACTTTCTGGATGAGCATTAAACTTCGTCAAATGTTTTTGCTGCATTTATCAAGATATTTTTCTTTTTTAATATGGTGAATTACATTGATTTTTCAATGTCAAACCAATTCTACGCCCTGAAATAATCTCCACTTGAACTTGATATGCTATCCTTTTTATAAACTGCTGGATTTGACTGGATAATATTTTGTTAAAGATTTTTTCATGTGTCTGTACCCTATAGTTTTTATTGTCCACTTTTGTTATCAGAGTAAGGCTGAGCTCATATGATGAGTTAGGAGGTGTTTCTCTTCTATTTTCTGATAGTTTATCTTGAATTGGTATTAATTCTTCCTTAAATATTTGATAGAATATACCAATGTAGTCATCTTATTCAATATTTAGTCATTTGTATGTTCATTTATTATTTCTAAGTTTATCTCATAAAGAGATTATGGGAGCATTTGTTTATAATTCTTTCTTCCAGAGAATTCTATCAGTTACTTGCATACAGAGACTGCCAAGTCATTATTTTTGAATGAAAAAAAAATTACCTAGCTTTTGTTTTCTTTCCTAGTTCAAAATATTTTGTGTGTGAACAGATAATGTATGTGGTGATTCATATATGTATATGCTGGTGATTTATATATGTATATGTAATTAATTTTGAATATAGTATAAAATTAAAGGCTATTTTAAAAACACAAAACTAAAGGGGACTGTTACATATTAATTAACAAATACAGATATTCCACATAGTCACTAATGTTTTTCATTTACTCTAGTGGTCAATTAAACCAAAAGTTATGAAAACAAAATTAAATACTATCTAAATTAAAATATTAAAAAGCAGTGGCTAAAATTTATGATGTGAATATCTGGGGATGAAACAACCTATTTTCACTGCAAAAAAAATTATAAAACTGAGCCAGGTGTGGCGGCACACACCCGTGATCCCCCCTGAGGCAGGAGGATCACTGCGGGTTTGAGGCCAGCCTGAACTAAATAGTGACACCCTGTCTCAAACAAACAAACAAACAGAAAAAGATTATAAAATGATTTCCTGAATAAGCCTCTTGAAAGATGTGATCAAAGCAAAAGCCATACTCTTTTTATGCTCTGTTCATGTGATTCTTAAAAACTTAAAATTTATCTTAAAATTATCTATCAAAAACCATTCTATTTCTGGTGTTTTAGGAGTGAATGTTAGGTTTCTAATACTGGATAATTTGACTTGTTTCTGTTCATGGGTCTCACAGAGTAAAAAATAAACATCAATCTCAATATCTGGATTTTTGACTAAAGTGGTTCCAATTCCTTGTCCATATAAGGCATATTTTTAAAAGATGATATACAGGGAGTTAAAAATCATGCCACAACATAATTCTGACTGGAAATCTTTATAATATTTTCTTTTCAGTTTATAATCTAATAAATACAGACAACAGGGAAATCCTTTAGATGCTGCCAAATGTAGTCAGCTTACCCTGGAGAGCTCTGTATGTAATGTGAGCTAACAGTGAGTTGGGGATGGTTTATTCTCAACTGTATTTTATGGAAAATAAACTATTTTGTAATTTTAAAATATCGATGTTAAAATATATTTGATCCTTTAGGTCCTGATCGATGTTGTTGACTTCTTTCTATTTTCGGTTTTTAACATCTTGCTAGTTCATATTGTCAATACTCAACAAATGCTTTACTCATGAATGGGAAGCTTACCTGAATTAACTGTAAAATGGCAATTTACAAAGTAATCCTGAGAATCAAACATGAACGTGAAATACAATGAAAGAAGTAATTCCACATGTTTTTCTCCTTCACTAGAGGTGGTTGTAAGTGTATAAATATTTATTTTGCATGCCTCAGGTAGGCAGCCATTCATTTAAATACCGTGAAAAGGAATTTTTAAAACTTTTTGTTAAAAATAACAAAACCTTCACCGCACAATATCAAAGGTAACGTGTTTTAAGACCTCAAAATCAGTTCTGTAGAAAACAGTAATTAACAAAAAAACCTAACCAGCATATGAATACCTCTTCTTTACCACCTTTTAACCATCCTTTCTCAGTATTCAGTTCCAGTGAATTTAATTATCAGAAGCAAAACGTGAAGCAGAAAATGTCTCAGTGATTGCACTATGAACAAATACGTTAACCTCACAAGAAGATGCAGGAAGGATATATGGGAATTTTCTACTATTTTTGCAACCTTTCATTTAAGCATAAACAAGTTTAAAAATAAAAAGTTTAAAAAGTCACTTTCAATCTTCTTTAGAACTAGTGAAGTTTTCATGAAAAATTACTGACATTCTCCCAATTTGTCCTGATCCCACTTCTCATTTGACCCTCTCTGACTGCCTCAGACAACTCTTCATATTCAGTGCCAATTCAAATTCTGCATTTTAAGGCTCACCTCTTCCTTAAAACGTCCTCTGAATACTACAGTTTCTCAGACTTCCCAGCATTGTAGCCTAATGTACAATCTTATTATGCATAATTACAGTCTTCTAGCTCTTTTATGGTTGCATTTCTTTTTTTTTAATTTTTATTTTAAAGAGAAAATAGAACAAAATTTCAAAACAAACAATTTCAGGGTAACAATGGTTAATACATTGCATATTGTCATCTTTAAATTAGTTACTCAGGGTACAAGATATCGGCATTCAATTGTCCAAACAATATTAGCACAAACCTTTCTTTTCAATGAACTAAGAGAAATTAGTAGTGTTTCTATCTTAACTATCTTTTATATATATATATTTTTTTTTTTTTTTGCTTTTCCTTTCCTTCTTTTCTACAGTCCCCTATCCCAGTTTCTCTTTCTTTTTGAATAGTTTCTTCCTGTTCTATAATATCTATTGTACATTTTGGATCTTATTTACTTTTTCAGCTTCTCACACAAGGGAGACAATACGATGTTTACACCTTGTATCTGGTTTATTTCACTTATGAGTATGGTCTTGAGTTGAATCCATTTACCTATAAAAGTCTCCAGTTTATCCTTCTTTATGGCTGAGTAGTACTCCATTATATAAAAATACCACATCTTTTTTATCCACTCCTCGGTTGATGGGTACTTGGGTTGTTTCCAAGGTCTAGCTATTACAAATTGTGCTGCTATAAACATGGGTGCACATATATCACTGTGGTACAATGTTTTTAATTCTTCTGGGAAGATACCCAGAAGGGGACTAGCTGGGTCAAATGGGACCTCCAACCCTAGTTGTTTTTTTTTAATTTTTTTTTTGAGGCAGGGTCTCACTATGTAGTGTAGGCTGGCCTTGAACTTGCTTATGTAGCCCAGGCTGGCCTCGAACTCACAGTGATCCTCTGCCTCAGCCTCCCAAGTGCTGGGATTACAGGCATGGGCCACCATGCTCAGCTTCAATCCTACTTTTTTGAGGAATCTCCACATTGGTTTCCACAGTGGTTGTACCAGTCTACACTCCCACCAACAGTGGGGAAGGGTTCCTTTTTCCCCACAGCCTCTCCAGCATTTATTATTAGTTGATTTCTTGATAATAGCCATTCTTTCTGGGCTGAGATAGAATCTCAGTGTTGTTTTAATTTTCATCTCTCAAATGACCAGTGTTGTTGAACATTTTTTCATATATTTATTTGCTGTTTGTATTTCTTCATCTGAGAGGTGTGTATTCATCTCAGATGCCCATTTTTGGACTGGGTCTTTAAATTTGTGAGGTCTGATTTTTTTGAGTACTTTATATGTTCTCGATAGTAATCCTTTGTCTGAGGAACAGCTGGCAAACATTTTTTCCCACATTGTAGGTTGTTTCTTCACTCTGTTGGTGATTTCTCTTGCTGTGCAAAAGCTTTTTAATAAGATGAGATCCCAGCTGTTGATTCTTTGTGATAGTTCCTGTGCAACTGGGGTTTTATTCATAAAGTCTTTGCCTACACCAGTGTCTCCAAGAGTTTTACCTATTCTGTCTTCTGGCAGATTTAATGTTTGTTTTAATATTTAGATCTTTGATCCATTTTGAGTTTAGTGCATGGTGAAAGATATAGGTCTAATTTTAATCTTCGGCATGTGCACAGCCAGTTTTTCCAGCACCATTTACTAAAGAGACTATCTTTCTTCCAGTGAATGTGTTTGGCACCTTTGTCAAAGATAAGGTAGTACGTCTGGAGTTGTTTCTGCATCTTCTAATCTGTTTCATTGATCTTTAGGTCTGTTTCTTTGCCAGTACCATGCTGTTTTTATCATAGTAGCTTTATAGTATAATTTCAAGTCAGGGATTGTGATGCCCCCTACCTTGCCTTTGTTGCCCAGAATTGCCTTTGCTATTCTAGGTCTCTTCTGGTTCCAAATGAATTTTAGGATTGTTTTCTCTAATTCTGTGATATGTTGGAATTTTGATTGGAATTGCATTAAATCCATATAACAATTTTGAAAGCATGGCCATTTTCACTATATTAGTTCTTCCGACCCAAGAGCAAGGGATATCTTTCCATTTTCTGATATCCTCTTCAATCTCCTTTTTCAGAGTACTGTAGTTTTCAATGTAGAGGTCTTTTACATACTTTGTTAGATTGATTCCTAGGTATTTCATTTTTTTGGATGCTATTGTGAAAGGTGTTGTTACCCTAATTTCTCTTTCAGTGAGTTTGTTATTTGTGTACAGGAAGGCTATTGATTTTTGAGTGTTGACGTTGTATCCAGATATGCCACTGAATTTGCTTATTAAATCTAGCAGTTTTTTAGTGGAGTTTTTGGGTCTTCTGTGTAGACTATCATGTCATCTGCAAATAATGATAATTTAACTTCTTCCTTTCCTATTGTTATTCCTTTTATTTCTTTCTCTTGTCTAATTGCTCTGGCTAAAGTTTCCAGGACTATGTTGAATAAGAATGGAGGCAGTGAACATCCTTGTCTTGTTCCTGATTTTAGAGAGAAAGCTTTCAGTTTTTGTCCATTTAGAATGATATTGGCTGTTGGTTTGTCATAGATGGCTTTTATCAGATTGAGATAAAGACCATCTATTCCATTTATCTGTAGGGTTTTTAATCAAGAATGGGTGGTGGACTTTGTCAAAAGCTTTTTCTGCATCTATTGAGATGATCATATGATTTTGGTCCTTGGTTCTGTTAATATGGTATATTACATTTATTGATTTATGTGTACTGAACCATCCCTGCATCCCTGGGATGAATCCAACTTGGTCATGGTGTATAATCTTCTTGATGATTTGCTGGATTCTGTTTGCCAGTATCTTACTGAGGATTTTTGTATCTATGTTCATTAGGGAGATTGGTCTGTAGTTCTCTTTCTTGGTTGGGTCCTTCTCCAGTTTTGGTATCAGGGTAATGCTTGCTTCCAGGAATGAGTTAGGGAGTATTGCTTCCCTTTAAATTTCATTACAGAGTTTGAGAAGTAGTGGTGTTAGGACTTCTCTAAATTTCTTGTAGAATTCAGCAGTGAATCCATCAGGGCCTGGGCTTTTCTTTGTTGGGAGGTTTTTAATTACATCTTTGATTTCATTGATTGATATTGGTTTATTTAGGATTTTTATATCTTCTTGATTCAGCTTTGGTAGTTCATATGTATCTAGGAATCTGTCCATTTAATAATCTCCATCTTATTAGAGCTTGTATTTGTTATTAACAATGCAACTAGAAAAGCTCCAAGAAAGCAGTGACAAATTTACACATCTTTTGTGATTTTTCCCCAGCACTGAGCTAAGTATACAGTAAATGCTTGTCAAATGTATGTTCATGTGTAAATTATTTAGGGATATAGAGATCTGGTAGTTCACATTATCCATTGACAGCCTCTCTGTGCTCTTAGACACAGTTATCATCTCAGTTATCAGCTAAGTATGGAAATCCGATCACTTTTTCTTGTCCTCAGAAACTCTCTAAAGTTATATTTCCTTCAATTTGGTAAAGTAGTAAGGACTGAATAAGCACCATACTTCATATTAGAATTATAATAATTTCTGGAAATACAGGCTGAAATTACAAATCCTTTAAAGCTCATGTAAAATTTGGTTACAATTCTTCATTTAATAATATTTTGAGTTGTATAATAACATAAGTGACCATAACAAGTAAGATTCAAGATGCCGATATTTCATAAGATAGTTTCCATAACCTAGGGTTGCTTCCCTGGAGTATTCCTAGGATGTCTACTGATCTGTTAAGGTCATGCAGTGGGGACAAATGTTTATTTTCTTTGCCAAGGAAATACCATAGATAAATATTCAAAACAGTTTTGTTAGCCAAAATTCACATCTGCACACACTTAAAAATGCAGTTCTTTTTCAAAAATAATTTGAAATATATTCTGACAAACACACACAGAAGTGTTGTACAATATTCTGCACCTCATTGATTTACTAGGGTTTTAGCCATAAGTGCAGAGATGCAGGCTATGTTATCACTGAAATTGATCAGTGTACTCTAAACTATGGAATACCTATGTGCATATGAGTGTATATGAATAGTTTTTTGTACCTATAACATATACATATATATATATTTAGTATATATAAAGACTATAAGGTTCAAAATATACTCTAGTCATATAACCATTTAAAATGCAATATTTTAAGGGAATATAATTTAAAACATGAGTTAGATTTTCTATACAATTTATAGATTATTACTTAAAATATTCTCAACTATTAAACTTACATTATTTTTTAAAAATTTAAAAAATACTATAGCAGTGGACAATTAGGAATTGAAATTAAAAATATAAAATAAGTACTTATAACCTACAAAATATGAACAACATCTGCATGCTGAAAGATATAAATGATGATAAAAGAAATTCAATTGTCTGCAAACTGAGATGTCGATTCAACACAAAATTAAAAAGAAAAAATCCCAGTAACATTCTGTATAGAGTTCATCATGCTGATTCTTAGAAAAGCAAACAAATTATTATAGGCAAAATAATTTTGTAAGACAACAGTGTTGGACAGCACATACTACCTGTTGGAAAGGCTGTGTATATAAAAGCAACAGAAATCAAGACATTGTGGTACTGGAAAAGGGCAGGCATATAGATCAATTGAAGAAAATGAGAATCCAATAGTTAGGCACAGTATATAGTCAACTGATTTTCAGCAAAGCTGCACAGGCAATTTAAGGGAGACAGGATAGTCTTTTCAACAGATGGAAAAGAAACAATTTAATCTTAACCCGTGCTTTGCGCCCTTCACAAAAACAGACTCAAAGTGGACCACATATCTATGTATAAAACCTGAAACTATGAAACTTCTGTAAGGAAAAAGGAGAAAATCATTGTGATCTTAGGTTAGGCAAAGATCTCTTAGACATAACGTCAAAAGTGTGACCTATAAAAGAACAAACTGATAAATTGCTTGTCATCAAAATTAGAAACTTCTGCTCTTTGAAAGAATCTGTTCTTTGACAGAATAAAAGTTAAGTCATCCACTGGGAGAAAGTGTTAGCAGGTCACATAACTTAGAATGGAGTTGTATTCAGAATATACAAGTAGCTTTCAAAATTCAGAAGGAATATACAACTGAGTATGAAATCAAAAAAAGATTTGAATAGACACATCACCAAGGAAGATATTCAGATGAGACATACATGAAAAGCTATTTCACATTATTAGTCATTAGGAAAAGACATACATGATGAGAAAAACCTATAAGGATGACTAAAATGATACTGCAAATTAAAAAATACCAAGTGCTGGGGAGAATACAACATAACTAGAACTCTCATACATTGCTGGTGGGAGTACAAAATGATATAATCACTTTGGAAAATGTTCTGGCCATTTTTAATAAAGTTAAAAATTATATTTAACTTACAACTCAGCAATACTGCTCTTGGCTACTTATCTAATTAAAATTTATAGAAAACTTCATAGAACCTTTACATGAAAACTTAACCTAAATAAATATTTCTCAGTTGGAAAATGGGCAAACTTTGGTATATCTGTACAATGGAATATTACTAAGCAATAAAAATGAAGGGACTACAGCTACACACAACATGCGTGTATCTCAAATGCATTAAGGGAAAGAAGCCAGACTCAAAAGACTACACAATAAATAATTCACTTATGTGATATTCCTGAAAAGGCAAATCTATAGCCACAGAAAATAAATGAGTAGTTACTAGAGTTGGGGCTCAAGGAAGGAAATGGTGCTGATGACAAAGACTCTGCAGGAATATTTGAGGTGACAGAACTATTCTTTATCTTTTTTTTTTATGTGGGTACTGGGAGTCGAACTCAGGACCTCGCACTTGCCAGCAGGCGCTTGTGCCTCTGAGCGATATCACCGGCCCTTTTTTCCTTTATGTGGGTACCAGGAGTCAAACTCAGGACCTCGCGCTTGCCAGGCTCACGCTGCTGAGCCATCTCACCGGCCCACTATTCTTTATTTTGACAGTGATGATAGCTCGTCAAAACTTGCAGAACTATATACATATCCTATATGTGAAGTATGCACATTTTTAAAACAGAGGAAGGAATGAAGAGTTACAGGACTTCAAAGAAGAGCCACAGCTGATGTTGGGGGGAAGAAAACCAGAGACAAATAATATATTTGGGTGAGGATGATGAGTTACCAGGTCTTCCAGGCAGGAGTAACAGGTGTGAGGTGTAAAGGAAGACTGCTCACCGACTGCTTGTGGAAAAGGGCACAGCGTAGACTGTGTCTTTTAGACACATAGTTAAGGCAAATACTACTTCACTCCTATTATGATGGCTACTTTAAAGTATTGGCAATGATGTGGGGAAAATGGAATCCTTGGGTGCTGCTACTAGGAACGTGAAATGATGTACCAACTTTGGAAAATATATGGAAGGTCTTTAAAAACATTAGAAACAAAATTACCATATCCACCAAGTTCACTTCTAGGCAAATACCTAAAAGAACTGAAAGCAGGAGCAAGAATAGATATTTGTACATCATGTTAATTATTCACGATAGCTAAGAGGTAGAACAACCCAAATGTCCATCAAGAGATGAATGGGTAAACAAAACATGGTATGTAATATAACGAAATATTACTCAGCATTTTACAAAGAAAATTCTGATATTGCTACAACATATGTGAACCTTGACCATTATGCTAAGTGAAATAAACCAGACATGGAAGATTATGTATGATTCCATTGCATCAGGCACCCTAGAATAGTCAAATTATAGAGGCAGAATGTAGAGTGGTGGTTGCTAAAGGCTGAGAGGAGGGAATAATGGGGAGTTATTATTTACTGGGTTAAGTTTGGGTTTTTAAAGATGAAAACAGTTCTGGAAATGGAAAGTGGCAGTGACTGCACAACAATTTAAAAATACTTAACACCACTGAACTGTACAATAAACAAGTTAAAATGGTAAATTCTATATTATGTATGTTTTACAAGTTAAAATTAATTTTTTAATATAAGGGAAAATAAGGAAAGATAGGGAGAAGAAATGAGATTGTGCAAATCTATGCCCAGTTACAAAGCTATAGCAAGTTGTTTTGAACAATGGTACTTTGTAAATTTTTAAGCAAAGGGAGCAGGGATGCCATCAGCTCATAATCTACGTCTTTCAGGAAGTTCTGCCTAATTCTGTACATTCCCCCAGACTTCCAGACACCTCCTGGGCATGTAGTTCAACAGATTTAGATGATGGCCTTGATTTTAGTTCAAAATAATCAGTTTTGCTTGTCTCATCATCCCTGGCCCAATAAAAATCTCCTTAAAAGGAGGAGGTTTGGGGAGCAGTATTGGGGAATCAAATCCAGAGCAACTCTACCACTAAGCTGTATCTCTGGCCCCTTTTATTCATACATTTTAAAATTTTGAGATAAAGTCTTGCTAGGAGGGACTGGAACTTGCAATCCCCCTGCTTCAGCTTCCCATAGTGTTGGATTATAGACATGCACCACCTTGCCCAGCTGGGGAGGGGCTTTTCTTTTCTTTTTTTTTTTTTTTTAATGTGGGTACCGGGAGTGGAACTCAGGACCTCGCGCTTGTCAGCAGGCGCTTGTGCCGGTGAGCAATATCACCGGCCCTTTTTTTCCTTTATGTGGGTACTGGGAGTCAAACTCAGGACCTCGCGCTTGCCAGGCAGGCGCTTATGCCGCTGAGTCAAGGGCTGTTTTGTATCACCAGCGTCTGACTCACCTCTGCAATGAGATTTTTTTTTTTTTTTAAGCAAGATCTTTATCTCAAGAACAGAGTCTCAGTCTTACCTTATTCTCTTTGGGGACAAATGGCCCTGCGTTCCTCTGGGGCCTCAAATAGTCAGCTTTGTCTTTTGTAGGGACATTATCATTCTCTTCGGGTATCCCTGTCAGTCTTAGAGCTTGACTTTCCTTGCGAGGTGGAAAGTCTGAAGTCCGAAGAGCCCACATCTCCTTTAACCCCCATTAAAATGCCAGAAGCTATGATGAGAGCTCCACATGCAAGCTGCAGCACAAGCAGAGTTGCTGCTGCTTGTCACTGATGCCTCCCTGCTCCAACATAAAGGTGACTGAGGCCCATGGGGTAAGAGAGTCTGAGAAACCTCCAGCCTCTCAGGAAGAGATGAAGGCGATAGTGACATCACAATCACACCGCTTGGTTTCTGACGTCAGTTAGCATAATACCAGGGCTGAAGGGCCAGCACATTGTTTTCTTTGTAACTCTGGTTTCTCAGGCACAGGAACAGGGGAAGCAGGCTGAAGTCACCCTAAGGCTTAGAGAGCAGGGTAACAGTAAGACCAGATAGTGACTTCTGCACATCATGGTGCAGTTTATGAAGTGTTTATAATAGAGAACATTTAGGAAGTATGGAAAAATACCACCAAAGAGATCACATATAATCTCATCCCCCATTTTTCTTCCTGAGTCTGAGCTCCTCCATGGCTTACTTTCTCTGCCTCACACCATTGGAAAGCTGTGTTGATTCTGACTTTAAAATATACCCAGAATCTGACTACTTTCCCTGCTACCACTCGGATCTAAGCCACCATCATCTTCTCTCACCTGGACTACCAAAGTGCCCTCCTTTGTTCTCACACAACCAGAGTATTCCTCCATGCTGTAATACTTTCAATGTTTTCCTACAACTCAGAGGTAAAGCCCGAGCTCTCAGAATGGCCTCGAAAGTGCTACATGATCAGGGCCTTGGAATCCCTCCACGGCATCTGTTACTCTCTATACCTTGTCCAGTTCACTCTTGCCACACTGGCTTCCCATTGGTCCTTAGCTGTACCTCCTATACTCTTGGCTTTCTAACTGACTATTCCCTTCATCAGCAATTTCTTCCTCCAAATGTTGTTATGGCTCACTCAACTCCTTCACATTTTTGATGAAACCAACCCTGACCACATTGACCACACTGTTTAAATGGTCCCAATTCTGGTACTCCAGAGTCTTCCTAATCTTCTCTATCCTCTCAGTAGCATCTCAGTAGATGCTTTTTAAAACTCTATGTAAGTTACACATATGTATATATGTCACTGCTTAAAGTCTGACTTTCCCACTAGAATGACCTCTGAAGGGACAGAACTGCCTGTTTTGTTCACTGCTGTGTCACAAATGCCCATGACTGCTGTACACAAAATGGGCTCCGAATATGGCAAACACGGAGAGTGTATCATGGCCTGATGACTGTTCCCAGAATCTGTACTTTTGCTTCTCTTTTTAAATAATAGCCTCCTCCCACCTTTTAAATGCTGTGCATGCTAACGGGTCCCTGCTTCCCCAGGTGTGGCTTTGGGACAGAGTTTTCTCCAGTGGAATATGAAAATGATGTATGCAGTTTTCACAGGACTTGTTTTTCCTGCTGGTTGGAAAACAGTATAGAATGGAGCAGCAACCTTTAGAGCAGAAAAGCACCACACTGAGGATGACTGAGGGATCTCACCAGCTGGCCTTGGTTCCCAAGTGACCTTGTGAAAGAGAATCATTTGCTATCCCCTCTGGGTCACCTAATCGAGGTGAACCCTCAGTTTTCCTTTTCACTTACTGATACCGAGAATCATACTAATGGTGTTCAGTTACTAAAACACACATGATCATAGTATATAATGTGCGACTAAATAATTTTGCCCATTGATATTTTACAATATTCATAAGGGAGAGTAATTACTTTTAGATGGATTTCTTTAATGGGTTTTGATATCTATGTTACACTACTCAAGGAACAGATTATTAAGTTAAAATTAGTAGATATTTTTTAAGGTCCATAATACAGGTTACCAAGGCATTCATTTCTACAATCAACATTTTAGAGTGTTTATTCACTCACTTTTGGTAAGTGTTATTATTAACTAAAAATGACACTTGATATTATTTTAAATGATTTACTTTTTCAATCTGTGAAAAACAGTATGTTGTCTTAATTAGCATTTCCTTAGTTATTTGTGAAAATGAAGAGATTTATTTTAAGTCAACTGTACTTTTCCTAGTCATGTACTTTCTCTGAGGTGCTGTTTCTATAGGATACTGTTTTTCTACCATGTGCCATAATGTATTAAATTTAGTTACACTACTTGATAACTTTCAATATTAATTTATTTAATCTTCACAATATTAGATCAGGAAACCCAGGCCCTCAGAGAATAACTGATCCTTCCACTTGGAACAGAGGATAGAGGCAGACTTGCCTCTGTGCTTGGAACTCTCTAACCGCAGTATCAACGCAGCTCTGTGCAACCCTAAATACCCAACACCTCACGCCTCTTGCCCATCAGCTCCCTCTGTGCCCGCCCGTCCCTCACAAGGAGTCAGGCATGCGGAATAGGGAGCTTTTGTCTATTCACCTCTACTTCCCTGAGTCTCTTACTAAATAGAAAATATTTTTGGTTGTTAAGTCCATAAAGTGATACTGATCTGTTCATGTGGTATGGAAAAAAAACATCAGTAGGCTGCTTGGAACATTAAATAATTAAAATCTAGTAATCTGTAACCTTAGGTTACTTCTACTGTCAAAAAGGTATTCATTTAAAATAATGTTTTGGCCACCATAACATTCAGTAAGTTAAAGGATACAAAAGAACAAAAAAGAATTCTTTACCTAAAACGTACCCTCATGGTTGGGGTGACATGTAACTTGGCACGGAAGCTGGTATGTGTGTGAGTGAAAGTGATTGGGAGGATTTCTAAATCATACCAAGCACTAAGGCAACAGGTACAAACCAGGACCTTCCCAGGCAAATTGGGATGCACAGGCACCCTGTTAATGGCCACCTATCAAAATAGTATCGTAAAGTATTATTTCTTTTCCTATTGGTAATAATTTCATCATTATAAAGGTATTAAGGAAATATATATCTTTTCCTTTTGTTTTCACCTATTTTTCATGGAAATAGATGGAAAAAAGATGCACTGTCCAGTAAGACACCTACAGGTTTAGCCCTTAAATGAGAGGATTAAAAGGTATGATCAGAAAATACAGTATTTAAATATTTACAAAATATTTTTTATTATCACAGTAAAAGACACATTGCCATTAATCCCCCTCAAAAGATTCCCTCTCACATCAAAACACTTATCTCATACTTTTCTGGCCAGTTTCTGAAGCAGCTCTGGAAATCTTTTGTAAATGTCTTTTCATGATTGCCTGAGTGTCCTGAATCCATTCAAAATGTTTATCTTTCACGGTCATTTTGACTCTGTATAAGACTCAGAAGTTTCATGGTGCCAGATCCAGTGAATAAGGCAAATGAAGTCACACTACAGTGTTTGTATTTGACAAAAACTGTCATAAAATTTTTGAATTGATTTGGGACACTATAATAATTTTTATTTAATAAATTTTTACTGTAATAAATTTTATTTTATTTAAACATTCACCATATTTGATCACACTGTGTATGACCATCAGCACTAATCTTAAATATATACACATACAGAAACAAACAAAAAACTTTAAAATGCATACATACACACACATAGGGTACGAAACCTGCTCTTTTTACTTGTTCCCAGCTCTTTTAGTTTGAATATCAACTTCTGAAGATAGAAAATAAACTGTTACATTTTCAATAACTTCTCAAGTCAAATCAATATATTTTGCTGCAATGATCTAAGAGATTTTCATTTATTCCAGCTAGAACTGTTTTGTTTTGTTTTAATTAAGAGTATCCAAAAAGATAAAACCAAAAACGTCTGGTGAATGACAGGACTCCCATTTCTGATGGTTTTATTAGAACATTAGGAAGTTAGGCTAGAGAACAACAAGGGAGGATTACTCTTATAAGGTTTTTTTTTTTTGTGTGTGTGGGTACCGGGGGTCGACCTCAGGACCTCGTGTGCCAGCAGGCGCCCGTGCCGCTGAGCGATATCACCAGCCCTTTTTTCCTATATGGGTTCCGGGAGTTGAACTCAGGCCCTTGTGCTTGCTGGGCAGGAGCTTACGCCGCTGAGCTATCTCACCGGCCCTTTTTTTTTTTTTTTTTTTAATTTAAGTTCATTGGCACAATTTTTTTTTTTTGGTACCAGGAATCGAACTCAGGACCTTGCTTTTGCCAGGCAGGAACTTGTGCTGCTGAGCTGTATCTCCAGCCCTCATTGGTACAATTTAGGTATACAAAATTACATTCATTATAGGGAATTTGTATCTGCACATGACACATCTTGATTCCTACTCTTACAAGACTTAAGAGTTCACTTTAAAATAAATGATTGATTTATAATTTTAGATCTATCTTCAAGTATCCTTATCATAAAATATATTGTTTTTTCTTCTTCTCCAAGTAAGCATTTTTCTCAGCCTTGGAAAACTAGACTTTGAGGTTAAGCTCTTGCCTTCTTCTCCCACACTGCCAGAAAGAAAGGGGTGCTCTTTCATATGCTGCAAGAAGCAGACGGAGGGAGAACAGAAATCTGTGGGAAACTGAGCAGGGAGCAGCCTACACCCATCTAGATCCATGATTCCACACTGCACTGAGCGCTGCAGCCCCACTCAGGTATAGACGGTAATATTTAATCACGAATGATGATAGATAACCTTGCTCTTTTTGTTTAATAAACAAACATCCCAGACATTTCTGTATTGATTTAGTGGACTCTCTTTGAAAGAGGTACCTCACATCAGAACCAGACAAAGAAGGAGAGAGCTGGAGATTGATATAAAAGAAAAAAAATTCGAAGGAAAACACATTACTGTACCTTGTGTTATGAAGGAATACTAATACTGAATTAGTTTGACTTCGTATTTTGTCAAAGTGGCAGCAAAGGCATTGACTGTTGTGTAAGACAAGATATAATCCTTTCTGCCATTCAGAGAAGGTTTATGGCTTAGGTTATTCAAAGACACATTAAAGTTCTAAACTTTAATATAAATGAACATGCACCCAATCCTAAGTTTTCCAAGTAGGCATTTGTATATATTTTCCTTTTGTAAATTATTGTTATGTTTAGAGGTGTCACTATAATCCATTTTATCAGGCTGCAGCTTATATTGCCACAGCTAAATACCAATTTTCAATTCATCATCATTTGTGGGACATAATAAAAATTTACTGGCTGTCATTTGTCAATCAATTTTTATAAATCTTAATATTTAAAGTGTAACGATATAACACTTCACATTTTTTAGCAAAGGAAAAAGTCAAGGAAAAGATCAAAGTAAAAAGAACAGAATTGAGATTAGAAATCCTTCTTAAGCCAAAATGACGATGTCTTCATAAGTTAATATTAATCCTTTAATTATAAATTTCAAAGGTTTAAGTTGTTTCTGTGACCTTAGCTTTGAATCATTATGCCATATGGAACTTTTCTTTAATTTGAAAAAGATGCTGAATTGTTGCTCGGAGTCTTTTAATGACTTTAGTCTGGCAGAATTCCAGTGTAATCCTTCAGATACCACTTAAAATTACAGACCAGGATCTCAGGCTAGTAAATGCTATGTTAAATTCATAAGAGCCTTTTCCTTAGTACACACAGCACTGCAGATAATGTTTGATATAGAGACATGCTTTTAAACACCAAAATGTTAAGTACAGAACAACTACGGTGGAAAACTAAAAAGGAAAGGATGGGCAGATTAGACTAAATATAAATAAAATTTTTTCTGTATAAAAGAATTAAAAGCCAAATATAAAAAATATTTGCCACAATGACGATAAGGGTTTTATCATTCTAAATGTAGAAGAAGTTTATGTAAGTTGATGAGAAAAGGATTAGGGTCCTGAAAGAAGATAAACTGGAAAAGGACATGAACAAGTAACTCACAGAAACTGAAATATGAACAAGAAATCTACTATAAATGTTCAGTTTCTCATTCTCAAAAATTCAAATTAAAAACATTAGCTGTTTTTCACAAAAATTTCAAAAATTAAGGAAAACTATTAATAATACTAAGAATGGGTAGGTAAAACAGATACTCTGTTGGGTAAACACACATGCTGAAACACGTGCATGCTGAAATGCAATTTGGTCTAGTAATTCTAGGGAGATTTTTATCTAAGGAATGTAATTGAAATGTTGATAAAAATTTATGTATAAATATGCTAAATCTCCACATGAAACAACTTCTTAAAAAATCTGTCCCCAAATAAAAGAATCACACAATAATTTATGCTAAGTTCATAAAATGGAGTATCACGAAAAAATTGAAAACTATATTCTCAAAGAACTTCACGTGATATTGGAATATTCTTAGCATAATTTTTAAAAAAGCAAGAGCCAGAACTATTCATGTAGTATGGTCTCCACTAGCTATGTTGATACAGCTATTTCATACATGTTAGAGTATTACTATGGGTTATAGGTTGGTCATAATGGTAACAAGAGTTTTACACACTTAACTATTTTCAATAATTTCCAAAATATCCTCTATTTAAAGAAAGGTTATTTATTTTATTTTTTTTTGTGAGTACTGGGGGTCGACCTCAGGACCTCGCACGCCAGCAGGCGCCTGTGCCGCTGAGCGATATCACCGGCCCCTTTTTTCATATGTGGGATCTGGGAGTCGAACTCGGGCCCTCGCGCTTGCCAGGCAGGCGCTTACGCCGCTGAGCCATCTCACCGGCCCAAGAAAGGTTATTTTAAAAATAGCTGAACAGTTTTCTGAAATAATGATAAAGTTTCAATGCCAAGGTTTTAATAAATCTGAAAATTATTATCATCACTTAGTAATGTTCTATAATTTTTCAAAGGTTCATATTTTATGGGCTTTATTTAAGCTCTGTTTGAAAAGATTTTAAAAGGACAGAAAAAAAGTTTTCACTGTGCAAATGTCAATCATTTACGCTCTTGGAGCCCTTGACCTTGTGGAGGTATTTCATGTTTCTCTTAACTCAAGGCCGTTGAAGATATCATCTACGTCTAAATCGCTGCTGACAGAAACTCAGGTTGGATCTGGACCTAGGAATTTTTCATAACCTTAACATTATAAGTGCTACTGAAATAACCCAGGCCCACATGGAATGCTGCATTTATTTTATTTATTATTCTGGTGGTGTTGTCCTCTTCTTTTTGAACCTTAATTTTATACTCAAATAAAGAAAATTAATTTCTAAACCCATCAGATCTGACTGGATTTTGAATTGCTAGCAAATATTTTAACTTTCAGAAATATTTAAATGTGTTAAGATATTAAGCTCTTTATAAGATACGGTGAGAAAAATCAAACTTGCAGAATGACACAACAGATTAGCAGCTAGGTTACCATTTTATTAGAGTTAATTCAAACTTTCATATTAAGAACTCAATGTTTATTAACTTGTATAGAAAAACTGGAACTATATCTGAAAAACTTATGATTTATGCTTAACTTATTAAGTAATATAGCAGAAATAACACAGTGAATATTTGAATACAGAGGTGCATCCTGTCCTATCCAATGTATTTATAAAGGGCTGAAGTCATATTTGGTTAAATCAGTTAACTATGCACATTCCCACGCACAGGTCCTCCACTGAATTTCTCAGTAGATTCTTTGATTCACTCATTCGACATTTAGCAAATGCCTACTTTGTGTGAGATACCATGATCCTGGAACTTCAGAAACAATTATTTCACAAGCCATATTTTTGACTCAGCCCAGGTCTTTGCATTTAGAAATGTTAAACTTCTACTAGGTAAGTGGAAACATTTATCAACTGAAAATACAAATAACTCTTCCTATTTAGAACCCAGCACTTCGAACGCATCATATGGATTTTGAGGTTGGCAAATTCCACCGACTCAACAAAAATCAAACTTCACTACACCCCAACCTACTTAATGCTCTCTGCCATTTTCCCAGACCATCCCTCTTTGCTAACAAGTTGCTGCATTCTGGCTAACCTCCTTAGTACCTGCTTCTGTGTCAGCTAAAATTACAATGCTCATTTCTGTCTTCTTGTGTTACTTTATTCTCAGTCCACTTCAGGAACATTCCATTCTTCCAGACTCATACTGCTCAGCTCCCTCCTCTGTCTGCGTGACTCCACTGATTCTACCTGAGCAGATTCCCTCCTCTCGTTTCTTTTCAGAAGCATCCCACCCATCTGCTCAGTGAGAAGCTGAGTTGGTTCACTCTTTTTGAAACTGCTCACCTAAGTAGATTATTGTGATTTTTCATTAATTAATGTAGACAGACAATAGATATTTAGCCATGAGGTCAAGCCTTGTCAAGAAATTTCTTTATGTCTTTAAAATCCTTTTTCCCTTCTTCCTGTGACAGGAAGGTAAGGTGTGGTGAAAACTGGCTGGGAAAGGAGGTGTGACAAGATCCTGGAACACGTGAACAGGACAGCTCCCAAAGCCCTGCAGGTGGACTCGTCATGAGAACTTGAGCAGGTTTTCACAGTATGACCTAGAATTGATGTCAGCCTGAGGTGCAAGTGATACAAGAAGGACAGTCCACAGTGAATTCTGCTGCTGTGTTCTCACTTGCATGGTGGCTCACCCTCATGCTTCTTTTCCTTTTACTTGGCCCAAACTAGCTCTGCAGAGCTTGTTTCTTTTCCTACCTTTAACAAAACTTTGCTACCATTTTTGGTTGGCATGACCAATTCTTTGCTCAGGACAGAAAGACCTCCAGAAGAGGTCTAGAAACCACTTCCAGTTGAGACTCCAGCACCGAACACCCAGTAACATCCCCATATGAAAGATACGTCTTCTGTCTCTTGTTCATTTTATACATACTAATAGTAAGCACCCATCATGTACAAAATTTTCCAGGCACTAGTAATACAGAAATGAGCAAGACTGCTCATGGACCTTACATTTTCCTTAGTGGGAAGAAACAGAATAAACAAGTGAACATGGATAAGAGGATGACTGTAGACAGAGAAGCAATAAAGACAATGGGATACAGGTGGTGTAAATAGGCCAGACTTTAGATAAAGAGGTCAGGGAAGGACACTGAGGAGTGCAGTGATGAAAAGGAAGTTGGCCATGGGAAAATCATTCGGAAGATGATTTTGTGCAGATGGCAGGAGACATAAGGCAGCAAGAGAGAGCTTGGTACATTCCAGGAACACACCAAAGTCTCAGGCACCTGGACCCTTGCAGAAAAGGACAAAGGTGGGCCTGTGCCGGGGATCTCCTTCGCACTGTCACCTGTCAGACTGCCACCAGTTATCTACCATTTTCCATCTCAGTAAGCTGTTCCTTTCCATTAGTCCCCCTTCTTATACTTTAAAATACTCAAGACATGTTCAACCTAAAAATAAACTCTCAACTTCTGCTGCTCTTCAGAAGAATAACTTCCAATTTTAACATCAGATTTTCCTAAACAGTAGAGGGTTTGCTCATCGCCACCCCCTTACTTACCTTTTGCAACCATGCTTCTGCCTACACTATCATTTTCAATGTCCTGTCCAAGATCATCAGTGACTTCTCAGTTTCAAATCTAGTGACCTTTCCTCAACCCTCACCCTTCCTGATTTTCTGTCACATTTTGGGCAATCTTCCTTTCCAAACATTCTTTCCTCTATTTCCATGAAAATACATTTTTCTCATATTTCTTTTACCTTGATGATTCTTCTTTGACTGTTTCCTCTCCAACCTCTCAAATGAAGTTGTTTCCTTAAGTTATTTCTTCAGTAATGTTCCTTTTCTCTCCCTTCTTCCCTTTCTGCCTTCTCTTTCTTTTGCCCTCCTCCATTCCTTTCCTCCTGTTCTTTCTCTCTTTTCTTCTCCCCTCTTTTGTTCTCTAACAGCTTCACTCACTCCCAAGGTCTCAGGCAATGTGTCCTCTGTGGGTGATTCCTACAGTTGTTATTTTTCCAGTCTTGTCTTAGGATATCCAGAAGCATTCCTCAATAGCAAGTGAACATCACAGTGGCACTTGGAGCTCAACATGGTCCTAAAGGAATTCATCATCTTACTCCCGACATCAGGAACTTCTCCTCCATTTCAACTGATTAGGGGTTGAATTTACACATAACAATTTTAATCAGTGCTGTGTCTGCAATGATTCTCAAGCATGTCTTCCCTGTCTTTTTGCCACCATGATACCCCACCATCACATATGCACCTCTTACATGCCCTCCAGGGCCTCTCACTGGGACTGTCCCTTCTCCTGCTACAGTATCTTGCCAACACTGACAGAATCATTTTCCTAATAATAATCTGAATCTTGACACTTCATTTCCCAGAAACCTTTAATAGCTTCTCAATCCTTTACTACGTGAGGCTGAAATACTTGTCACCGCTTTGGAGACTTCCAGGGATTGCTATCTTTCAGTCTTATCACTAGCTACTCACCTAGATTAACCTATCTGCAAATGGTTTAGGTGCTCTTGGTTTTTGTTTTTCCTTTGACTTGGAATGCCATCTTCCATATCTATTAGTCAAAATCCTACACATTACTTAGGTGTAGTGCAAATGACATCTCTTCCAATTAATTTTCCATGATTTCCTCTGCAAAAATAATTTCCCCCAATTTCACATTCTGCCTTGCACTATAGTTATCTGCAAATGTGTTCATGCATTTTTGTCTTGTGGTCACTATTATCTCATAACCTTTTTGAGGTCAGTGATCACCATACTTTTTTCTTTTTTTCTTTTTTTCTTTGTATCCCCACAGTGCCTGGGATGATATTTTTGGGATACAGAAAATCTTGCAGAAATGTCTGGCAAATGAATTACCAGTGATTTTTGAAAAATGATCTGTAATTAATAACACATATAAATTTAACTTGAAAAATATAGTTTAGATTAAAAATGAACATCTGAAATATAAATATATAATATGAGAAAGTGAAGGGCTAAGTTAGATGTTTTATAAGTCTGGTTTTGGTGTGTCTATTTTTCCTAAATCAAGATACACTGGATTCTGTGCCATTTAAAAACATTTAGTTAGAAATATCTTGAACAGTCAGCAAAGGTTACATGAAGCCAAGGTGAGGGCTGTGTAAGAGATAACAGAAGACAAATGATAATATCATTGTTCCTCTTCATCATTGTTTATCTGCCATCAGCAAAGGTCTATGGTTATGCTGTATAAGCAAAGTTCCCTAATTCCAGAAACTTTGTATATTTTAGCATCAAAATTATTATTCTTACTACTTTGATAGAATTAGTACTAACAACCTCACCTAGTAAAGATATCTCAGCCTGAGAATGTCCTGAATTGCCCCACTCTTGTTCTTGTATTCTTTACAGCAAAGGGGAACTCTATTTGGCTTAGGCAAGCAATTCTGGTGTCACCCTAACTGTCCCTAGCCTCCTTTCATGCCCTACATGTAAATCAACAGTCAGTCTTGTCAGCTGTACATTCAGAACATATCCCAGTGACTGCCACTGTCTAGGCCCAAGCCTCTACCACCTCTGGTCTGAGTCATGGCAAAAGCCTCTTCACTATTCTCTCTGTCCTTTGTCCTCAATTCAGTGTATTCTACACATGTAGCTGTAGAGAGTGCATTCAAATGTGAGTCAGATTTCATCACTCCTCTTCTCAAAACCCACTAAACCTCTATGCACAGAGTGCAAGCAAAGCCCTTCCCATGGTCCATGCAGAGCCCCTATCCTATTTATTTCTGGGTTCAGGGACATGCTGCCAAGGGCAAAGTCTGCAAAAATTTGACTTTCAGATGAATTAAGGTGCTACACAGTGACGCCATAAGCTACGTAAAATCAGTAGATGTCTAGAATGGTGTTGTGTGCTCTATGAGGGCTCAACATTATTTGAAGATGAGGTAGAAGGTAGAAGAGGTAGAAAGAACTGAGTACATTAGGTGATTCTTAAATTACTCTTTCCAAGTTTCTTAATCCCAAGATAAAGACCGGTATTAAGGAGCTCAAGGAGCAACTTACAGCTACTACGATTAATGGCAATTCACACTTAATACCTAATTAGAATATTTGTACTTTTTCAGAATATCAAAAGAAAAAATATTTGAGACTATACCTTGAATGAACATCAACTCGAAATGTGCAAATACTATATTCACATTTATTTCAATTGTATATCATTCTAAATTAAATTTTCTTATTTCTGCTAAAACATCAACCTAGAAAAATAAGTCATCATTTATATTACATTGTAATAAAAATTATAAAATCTAGAAATGATTATTAGACAACAAAGGAAAGATCTGAAACTTAGTTTTAACCTAGGAAAATTTAGGGCTATTGCCCAAGAAATCCTAATCAATATAATACTTGACAGTGTTATAATACTGTTTTATCACAATGTGTATTAAATTACTATGGAATGGAATATTCCATATAATCCCTTCCATAATGTCCAGGAAAAAGTTAGAAATGCCCTAGATTATTTTAGTGGTGCTTAGACACAAAGCAAGATAGTAAATTGCTAATTTAGAGTTTATAAATGTGAAGAACAATTTCATGTCTACTATCTTTTAGAGATTAAGAGTGATGGGAGTGGATTTTAAACATGAATTGTAACCGTATCAAACATTCTAATGAAGTTTCTCACCTTTTCCAGAGTCATCTCTGCTTCAGCAGCATGCGTCTTCTTAAGCTCTATTTTCATCTTTTCTGACTCAGCCTTCAATTTGTTGACAACAGCCTCATGGTCCCTTGCAGCCCTTTGCTTTTCTTCTTCTCGAAGGAGACCAAGCTCTACCAGCTGCTGTTTCCTCTGAGAGTTCACATTAATCAGCTCCTCCCTCAGCTTGTGAATCTGCACCTCCATGTCAGCAATAATCTTGTTTTGAAAAATGGAAAAAAGGGCAGAAAATGTGAATAAGAAAGTTACAAAAGAACTTTAGAAGGTCAATAAAATATGAAAACATGAAA
Source organism: Erethizon dorsatum (assembly GCA_028451465.1). Taxonomy (NCBI): domain Eukaryota; kingdom Metazoa; phylum Chordata; class Mammalia; order Rodentia; family Erethizontidae; genus Erethizon; species Erethizon dorsatum. The sequence goes on from CM051826.1 coordinate 14,946,284, forward strand.
TATAAAACATTTTATATTCCTTTCTTTCCTTCTTCTCTACCCCATAACATCCTCCAGGTTTCTTTCTTTTCTTCATTCTCCAGTCTCACACCATTCCCTCCCAGCTCATAGGTAATTACCATCCGGAACATTTCACTATATATTTGTATCTTTAAACAACAGTTTTAAAAATTTTTATTGTTTCTAATATTTAGGTAAGTGGAATATTCCACACATTCTTCTGAAACTTGTTTTTCCAAATATTCAACACCATATATTCTTGAAATCCAGTCAGTGTTCTGTGCTGCATTTTTGTTTTTTCATATTGTTGATCTTTGCTTTCATTTTGTTATGTCTTTCTAATTTCTTCAGGTTTATTTTGAATTCTTTTTTCTAACTTGTTATTTTGGATACTTAACTAATTTATTTTTATCTTTTCCTTTCTGATCTATAAACATAAGACTATAAATATCTACTATTTTATTACCACCTCTTAGTTCAGATGTTGTATTTTCATTAGCACTTAGTTCAAGATTATTTTAACTTCAATTATTTTCTTTCACTTATGAATCATTTAGAATTATGTTTAATTCCCAAACATATGGAATATATTTTTCCCCTGAGGATGCTATAACAAAGTACTACAAACTGGGTGGCTTAAAAGAGATTTATGTTCTCATAATTCTAGGAGCTAGAAATCTAAAAACCAAGGTGATAAGGGAGTTACAGTAGTTCCTTCTAGCAGCTCTGAAGGGGAACTTGTTCCATGCTTTTCTCCCAGCTTCTGGTATTTGCTGACAATTCTTGGTGTCCCTTGGTTTGTGGACACATTATTCTGGTCTCTGTGTCCATCTTACATGGATTTGTTCTCTCCGGGTATTGATGTCTCTGTGTTTTGGTCTTTTTTGGACATATGGTCACATTGGGTGTAGGGACAAAGAATGTGGTATATCTTCCATTAATTCTTTGACAATTATTGAAATTGATGTTATTATATAGTCAATATTTTTAAAGTTTTATGTATGAGTGCTAAGAAATGTGTATTTAATATTCTTTGCAGTTGTTGAAAATATCCCATATTCCATATACGATCATTGGGTCAAACATATTTCATTGTTGAAATCTATTTTTACTCGAACTATTACTTAAAGATGTACATTAATATCTCTCACTGTAATGGTAGGATTGTCTATTTCTCTTTATATCTGTTAAATTTTCCTTAATACATTTTGAGGTTATAAGGTCCATATAAGTGCTATATGTTATGTGCTGACCAGCTTTTTGTTATCAAATAATGATCCTCATCCTTTTTGTCCAGTACTGAATTTGACTTAATGTCATTTTTGGTAAGTACCAGTTGTTTTTTTTTTTTTCAAGATATTTGCTTATTTAGAAACAAACTTTTACTTTAAACATTTCTGCATCCTCAATTTTTATATATGCATCTTATAATCTGCATATAGATGTTGAATTTTCTTTTTCAAATCTAATCAATATTTGTCTTTTAAATGCATCATTGAGTCCAATTATTTGCATATATTAATATATTTGCTTTTATTTCTCTTACTTTGTGCTATTTGCTCTGCCTTTTGTGCGTTTCATATTTTCTCCTTTTTTGTCTCATATTTTTCCAAATAAATAATTTTTTAACTACATCAACTTTCTTCTCTTTCCTGGTTTGCATTTTCCTTAAGCAGCAATAACAGGAGGCCTCAATATTGTTTTACATATCTAATATTAAAGGTGATTTTTAAATATCCTCCTGAATAATAAAAGCAACAGGACTTTTTTTTTTTTTTTGGTGGGTACCAGGGGTCGAACTCAGGACCTCACGCAGCAGCAGGCGCCTGTGCCGCTGAGTGATATCACCGGCCCCTTTTTTGTATGTGGGTACCGAGAGTCGAACTCAGGACCTCGCGCTTGCCAGGCAGGCACTTATGCTGCTGAGCTATCTCACCGGCCCAACAGGACATTTCAAATTACGTTTTCTTCCTTGGGATTTATATGCCACAGTTCTTAATTTTTCTCAATTCAATATTGCTAAAATTGTTTTGTTCCATAAAGAGCTAGTTAGATACAGCTATACATTTCCTAATGTCTTGTTTCATCAGTCCTTCTTACAATGTTGACCTCCCAGCAACAACCACTTTCCTTTGGGTCCAATTGCATCCTTTAAGTTTGTTTAAAAAGGTTTGGTGCCCAGTACTTACTTTCGATTTTTACTGGTCTGACAATATCTTCACAGGCCCTATTGAAAAGTCAGCTGTTATTCCTTGGCAGACACAGTAATTTGTTTTGTCTCTCTGTTTTTTTAAGACCTTCTCTTTGTCTTTAGTGTTCATCAGTTTATGACTTCTCTAAGTGTAAACATGTTATATATTTTGATGAAAGCATGTTAGTCCTCTGAATCTTTGATAAGTCTCTGATATTGTATTCCCCCCAAAATAAGACCAGGTCTCATACAATATTAATTTTTGCTCCCAAAGATGCAATTGGGCTTATATTCTGGGGATGTCTTATATTTTCTTCTACAACAATCTATATTTATTCATGTACAACAATCTACATTTATTCAAATACAGTCATGTCATATTCTTCTGGAAACTGTCATAACTCTCCAAACCCCAAATATCAGCATGAATTTCTCGTGACTTTATTCCCTGTAGAACCATTGGCTCTCATTTCTCATGTCTAACAACAGACCTCTCCTTAAGAGGACAAGGACAAGCACTTCTTGTCCATGTAGCCTGCTCGTTGTACATCAGCAACACAGCTGCCAGTGATTTTATCCCATGAATTCATCACCCAAGTCACAACCTTTTGCAGGTTAAGCTTAATAATGTTTCCATTAAATCAAGTGTTAATTAAAGACTTATGAGACAGGAGTGGCAATAGAAATGATGACAGTTAAGAATGAAGGTCCACACAAAAGGGATGGAAAATTTCAGGCACCAAAATTCAGAAAACATTTCTTTATTTCATGCAAGTACATGTTAAGTATGTCTGTCACATAACACAATGTCCAAGTCCATTTGTTGTCAAGTGCACAGGTTATCTGTGCATTGTGTCTGTACTCTGGTCATTTGGCAATAAGTCTTGAGTTCATCTGTTTATATAGGCATTAACTTTTATCCAAAGGCACCCACTTGGGTATTTATAAATACTTAATTATAATCTGTATAAACAAGCATTTTAAGTATTAGTGTCAGTGATATTACTTACATATTGATATTATTTTACAATTCAATACATCCATCATATGTCACAATGAATGTACTAAATGTGTCCATCTGGCTGACCATCTTAACTGGGGCTTATTTTTGGGGTAGGATTTATATTATAAGCATTCTGAAAAATCATGCTAGGGCTTATTTTCCCGTTATGTCTTATTTGGGGGGAAATATATTGCTAAGTACACAAATTCTCAGTTGTAACCTGTCTCTGTTCCTTCTCTCTACATTCTATATGGAATTTATTTATATGTATGTTGGATTTTCCCATTCTTTAATTTCCCTTAACCATTCTTTCATATTTTCATTTCTTTTAGTTGCTCCTACATTGTATAGACTTTCTAGTATGTCTAATCTTCTGTCAGATTCATCCATGTTCTTAATTTCAGTTGTTCATTTTTATTTTTAGAAGTTACTTTTTAGATTATGTTTGGTGGCAGGCAGGACAGTGAGCCCAGTGCAGTGCAAGCTGCAGGCGGGACCAGTGGCTTGGAAAAGTCTGAAGCAGAAGTGAGAATTCAAGCCAGTTGGTGGCGAGTGAGGTGAACCAGGGCTGTGTCCTGGCATACAGATGCACAGAACAGAAGTGGGTGGTAGGTGCTGCCGTTTTATTTTAGAGGGATCTGGGTGAATTCCAGCAGCAGAACAATCCCGGGTCGCTTCACTGCCATCATCTCTGAGGGGAATGAGGGAAGAGCGACCCAGCCACAGTAGAGTGCAAGCAGGTGGGAGCAGACGAGGGGGAATTCTACTCAGAAGTAGGAGCTGTGACCACCTAGACTCCACTCTGGTGGCCAACAAAAGCCAGTCTTAACCCTAAATACAAAGGACTGGAATTGCCCCCTCATCTGAGAGGAGCAGAGTGGCCTCAACCCAGTGGCATGAGCAGGCAAGCAACCCTGGCCTGCAGCAGGACAAGGGCAACCCTCCCGTCCAACAGTCAGTGTGTAAGAGTAGTCAGTGGTGTGGAACAGAGGAAGCTGTGCAAGGTCCGGAAGGAGCCAACTGTATACAGATCTGGGAGGAAAACCAGGCTTTCCCTACCCAAGGGCACCACAGCAACTGGGAGAGCTCCATAGAGACAACCACATCCACAACCAAAGGATTGGATGATGAGCCAAATAGATAGCAACATCTCATCCTTAATAGATTGAGAAGGTAGGATCTTGGGACAGACACAAAAACCAAGAACCTCCTACACACAGAAGACATCTCCAAAGAACAGACATTTCCTAGGGATGCCTTGATACCGGTGATAAAGCTACCTACTATACGAAATTTACAGGCATCGACACAGAAAAAAAAATAGAAAATGACAAGAGGCAGAAGGAAAGCCCAACCCCAGACCTCCAGCCCATACAGGACAAGCCCAAAGGACAATGAGGAAGAGGAAAATGGAGGTCACCCATTTGAAATTTCTGAAATGACAGCAGCAGAAGTTCAAAAACAGATGCATGAGACTATACAGGAAATCAACAGAAATAATCCCCCAGGTACAAAAAGAGATGATGACCATAATGAAGGACTTACTCAGCAAGTCTAGAGTAGACAGATTAAAAAAATACAGGGGCACAGCAAAATGATGGAAACCATGAATGCCCAACATAGGAAAGAAATGGAATCAATGAAACAGATTCAAGCAGATATCCAGGAAATTAAAAATTCCACTGAAAGTTTGCAAAACTGCATGAACAAAAGTGAAGACAGAATTTCAGACCTAGAAGACAGGATTGTGGCTAGTGATCACAAAAAGAAAGATCTCTTAAAAATAACAAGTGATCATAAAAAACAATCAAACAGCTGCAAGATGATACAAAGAATAACATAAGATTGGAGTCAATGAAAAACCAGGAGCCAGCACAAATGACATAAAAAAAAACTGTTCACATAAGTAATGGCAGAAAACTTCCGAAGTATGGAAAAGAACAGACATACAGATAAGTGATGCTTAAAGAACTCCAAGTAGCCATGATCAAAAAAATCTACACCAAGGCATGTAATATCAAAATTCCAGAAATTCAGCACAATAACAGAATACTAAAAGCTGCTAGAAAAAGAAACAAATCACTTATAAAGAAAAGCCCATCAGAATTATAGCAGACTTCTCAACACAACCCTTAAGTCAAGGAGAGCTTGGAGTGAAGTATTCCAAGTCCTGAAAGAAAATAACTTCCAACCCAGATGGATGTACTCTGCAAAATTATCTTTCAGAATCAATGGAAAAACAAGATACTTCCATGACAAAGAACAACCGAAGAAATTCATGACCACCAAATCAGCTCTACAATGTGTTCTGAAAGATATTCTAGAGAGAGATAACAATGTGCACAAATCCAAGAACACCAATAGAAAGAAGCCACTAGGCAATGCAAGCAACTAAACAGAGGGGAAAGACAAGGAACCAACAGCAGAAAATAATATGACAAAGATAAGACAATACATGTCAGTTATAACCATTAATGTAAATGGTCTCAATTCACCAATCAAAAGAAATAGACTGGCAGAATGGACCAAGAAGTGAGACCCAACAATATGTTGCATACAAGAAACACATTTAACTCAAACAGAAATTCATAGACTGAAAGTCAAAGGATGGAAAGCAATATTCCATGCAACAGGAACCCGGAAAAACAGTAGGGGTAGCTATTCTATTTGCAGACAATGAGAGCTTCAAGCCAAGATTGATCAAAAGAGATAAAGAAGGCCACTACATTTTTGTTAAGGGAAAACTCCTAGAAGAAGATATAACAATCATAAATATATATGCACCAAATACAGAAGCACCCAACTATATGAAACAAATATTGATGGACATGAAAAATCAAATAAATGCTAGTACAATTGTAATGGGGGAACTTAACACCCCACTGTCACAAATAGATAGATCAACTAGACAAAAAATCAGCAAAGAAAGAGCAGAACTCAACCAAACCTGTGAACAAATGGATTTAGTAGATGCCTACAGGGTGTTCCACCCTACAACATCAGAATACACATTCTTCTCATCTGCAGGTTTAATGAGCTAGTATGTGGTCTATTTTGGAGAACGTCCCATGTGCAGCTGATGATCTTCTGGATTTCCAAAGGATTCGTTGTGATTTCACCCTTTTCATTCCTAATTTCATGAATTTGAGTCTTCTCTTTCCTTTTTTTGATAAGGTTGGCTAAAGGTTTATCAATTTTAGTCTTTCAAAGAAACAACTCTTTGATTCACTGATTCTTTGTATTGTTTTCTTAGTCTTAATTGTATTAATTTCTGCTCTGATCTTTGTAATTTCTTTCCTTGTATAAGCTTTGGGCTTGAGTTGTTCTTCATTTTTTAGAAGTTTGAGATTCAACATTAGGTTCTTCATTTGCACTCATTCCATCTTCCTGATATGGGTGTTCACTGCTATAAATTTCCTTCTTAGGACTGCTTTCATTGTGTCCCATAAGTTCCGATATGTTGTATTGGCATTATCATCAAAGAAAAAATTAAACCTGTGCTGTTCAAAAGTTTGGTTCAGTTCTAATATTTCATTGTTGATTTTTTGTCTAGTTGATCTGTCTTTTTGTGACAGTGGGGTATTGAGATCCCCCAATACAATTGTATTAGTGCTTATTTGATTTTTCATGTCCATTAATATTTGTTTTATATAATTGGGTGCACTGGTATTTGTTGCGTATATATTTATGATTGCTATCTCATCCTCTTGGATTGTTCCCTTTACAAGGATGTAGTGACCTTCGTCTCTCTTCATCAGTCTTGGCTTGAAATTCACTTTGTCTGCAAATAGAATAGCTACCCCTGATTTTTTCTGGGTTCCTGTCACATGCAGTGTTGTTTTCCATCCTTTGAATTTCAGTCTATGAATTTCTTTTTGCATTAAATGTGTTTCTTGTATGCAGCATATTGTTGGTTTTTGCTTCTTGATCCATTCTGCCATTTTGTGTCTTTTGATTGTGTTTTTTAATTGAGACCATTAACATTGATAGTTATAACTGATATGTATTGACTTATCCTTGTATGTTATTTTCCTGTTGGCCCCCCTCCCCCCATCTGTTTAACTGTTTGCCTTGCCTGATGGATTCCTTCTGTTGGGGTTCATAGAGTGGTAGCCCTTGTTATCTCTTTCTTGAATGTCCTTCAAAACATTTTGGAGTGCTGGTTAGATGGTCATAAATTTCATCAGATATTCTTTGTCATCGAAGTATCTTATTTCTCCATCAGTTTTTTTTTTTTTTTTGTGGGTACCGGGGGACAACCTCAGGACCTCGTGTGCCAGCAGGCACCCATGCCGCTGAGCGATATCACCAGCCCTTTTATCGTATGTGGGTTCCGGGAGTCGAACTCGGGCTCTCATGCTTGCCAGGCAGGCGCGTACGCCACTGAGCCATCTCACCAGCCCTCTCCATCAGTTTTGAAAGACAGTTTTGTGGGTTACATCAATCTGAGTTGAAGGTTGTTTTCCTCTAGAGATTGAAATACTTCACTCCAAGCTCTCCTTGACTTGAGGGCTTGAGCTGAGAAGTCAGCTGGGATTCTGATGGGCTTTCTTTTATAGGTGATTTGTTTCTTTTCCCTAATAGATTTTAAGATTCTATTCTTGTGTTGAATTTCTGGAATCTTGACTATGATATGCCTGGCTGTAGATATTTTTGATCATGGCTAATTGGAGTTCTATATGCCTCACTTATCTGTATGTCAAATTCTTTTTCCCTACCAGGGAAGTTTTCTGCCATGACATCAGTGAACAGTTTTTTTTTTTTTTATATCATTTGTGCTACCTCCTGCTTTTTCACTGACTCCAATCAATCTTAAGTTATCCTTCCTTGCCTCATCTAGCAGCTGCTGGATTGATTCCTCACAGTCCCTTGCTAGTTTTAAGAAATCTTTCTTTTCTTTTTTTTTTTTTTATTTTTTTTTTATTTTAAAGAGAAGAAAAAACAAAACACAAAACAAATCAAAAGAAGAACAAATTTTCAAACCAACATAATAGGAGGGTAACAATGGTTAATACATTACGTATTACTATCTTTAAGTTAGTTATTCAGGAAGAAATCTTTCTTTTCATGACTGCTAACTGCAAGCCTGTCTTCTATATCTGAGATCCTGTCCTCACATTGGCTTATTCTGCTACAGATACTTTCAATGGAATTTTATTCTCCTGCATATCTGTTTGAATCTGTCTTATGGATTCCATTTCTTTCCTATGCTGAGCATTCATGACTTCCACAATTTTCTCAAGCTCCTCTATTTTTTTATCTGTATCTGTTCTAGAGTCACTAAACATGGTTTTCATTATGTACACCATTTCTGCAGTTATCCGAGAAATTATTTCTGATTTGATTTTTTCTAGAGCCTCATTCAACTGCTTTGTTGTTACCACTTCATAGAGGCCAGGTGGGTGGCTTTTGAGATCATCCTACCTCAGTGCCCCCTGGGTTTGCCTTTGGTGAACTGGATGTCTGGGGTTAACATCTTGTTTAAGTGTCTTCTCATTTTCTTTTCTTTTCTTTTCTTTTTAGTTTAATTCCTGGGGCGATGCTTGTAAATTGCTAATGGTGGGTTGCTTTATTGCTAGTATTTAGAACCCTTAGGAAATGACTACTTCTCTGAGGTATCTTTCAGGTATAGCTGGTTTTTGGGTTTTGAGTCTGTCTTCAATTTGTTGGGGATGAGAAGTTGCTGCCTGCTTGGCCCAGCCCCTTGTTTTCTGGCACTGTGCCACAGTATTTTCTATGCCCCTTAGTCAACTTCAGTCTTGGAATACCAGGAAGAATAGCTGTTTAGAAGAATTATGTCACTTTTGGCAATATGTCAATTTGGCATAATTTGTCAATTATGTTACCATCAGCAATAACAATAGCATCAAACACAGCCTAGAAAATAAAATAAGGTAACCATTAATTTGCTACCTGTAACCATATGAACTAAATTTGTGGTTATATAAAGCAAACCAGAAAATTATGTGCAGTATGTAAGTCCTTAATATGTCAATTTTACCCTTAGTGGTTAAAATTTATAAGGGGTTAGGGAGAAAATAGAGAAGTAGAAGAAGAGGAAGAGATTAGAAATAAAGATAGAGGACAAAGGGGGATCATGCTAACTTTGGGAAACTGGTGCAGAAGACTAGAGAAAAAGACTGAAGGAAGAGAAAAAAGGAAGAACAGAATAGAACCACCACAAAGAGGCTAGAAACCATGTTCACACTCATATAAAAACAAGATCAAACAATGAAGGAGAAAAAAAAAACGACAACAAAAACAAAAAACAAAAATAAAACCACAACAATAACAAAAAACAAGTGAGAGAGAAAGAGAAAAAAAAAGTCCACTTCCAGTTTTGTCTCTACTGTCACTGGTAGACAACGTGTGGAGACAGAGTCCAGATCCTTGATTCATCTCGTCAAGCCAGCAGTAGCTTTTTGCTGGGGTAGTGGATAATCTCAGTGAGCCTGCACCTTTTGCTGAGACCAGACTCATTCAGCCTGCAGCCATCAGCGTACTTCTGAGGGCCTGAGCACAGCTGGGAGCCACTAGATGGAGCCAGTAGCCGCTCTGAGTTCTGAGCTCAGCTGGCACCTCTCCAAGATGGCTCCTGGCCAATCTCTCTCTTCTGCAGGAGGACTGAGCCCTCAGCATTCACCACCAGCTAGTGCAGTCCTTCATGTCCACTGCTGCTTCTCTCATTGGAGGCCTCTGGGGTCGCCAACAGTCACCTTGTGTCTATAGGTTTGAATTGTTCCTCTTGCACAGTGAGTCCTGATTCAAGGGGAAGGCGCCGTTGGCTACTTTCTTCTTCTTCATTGAAGTTTCTCTCTTTACTCTCTCCATGGGCTTTAATCTGTGCTTTAGAACCTTCCTAAGTCCAGGGGACCCACTTCTATCCTTGTCTTCCTCACATTGCTATATTCCAGTGTCTGGATGGCAACTCTCAGAGAGGCTGTTTCTCTGCTGCTTACCACTCCACCATCTTGGTGCTCCCCAATTTATTTTCTTTAGAATAATATATTAATAGTTCCAGTACACCTTTTAATCACTTGTAGTTAATATTGAGGGCAAAAAGTCATTATTTTATATCCTATTAAATGATCAAAATGAGTTAACTATCATCAAATTGGACAGGATAAATACACACATTTGGATTTAGGCTTACAGGTTCAAAGAAAATTCATTAGTTTAATTTATGACCCATGATAGCCAACTTTCCTGTTGCCGGACACAACATCAAACACTCATAACCTAAAAGAGGAAACATTGAATTTAGTTCACCTTTTTCAGTCTATGATTGCCTGGCTTCAAGGCAAAAACATCATGGGAGAAGCACATGAACGAACGAAGTTGCTCAGTTCATGGCAACCAGAAAGCAGAGCAGAGCAACAGTGCAAGAGAGGAATGGTCAAGGGACTGTGTATAATACCCAAGACCATGCCTCCATGCCCCATACAGACACACCCATGAGCATGCTTTACTAATCTACGAGGCATTTCTTAATACAGTGAAGTTGATGTATCAGGACTTATGGTCACAGAGCATCCCTTGTCAACTTCACACCCAAACATAATGTCCTTAAACCACACTTAATACCAAAAGAAAGACTATAGCAAGTTCGTAATTTTGCCTAATATAACTATCCTGTGTACAAAAGGAAAAGCAATAATACATTTCTCAAATTCTCAACAGTTCTAGCATTCTAGCACTTTTCCAAGAGTCCAAGCCCAAGTGTTTTCTGAGGCTCTTAGCGGTGAACCTCTGTAAAAATCAAAAGCAAGTTACAAAATCCTAAGGTACAATAACAGAGGGTAAACACTTCCCACTCCAAAAGAGGTATAGAGAGATAGAGAAGAATAAGACGAAAGAAAGACTGAAACCCAGAAGGGCAAACATTTAGTCTTACATCTTCATATCTGGCATCCAGGGCATATGGTGGTAAAATATAAACCCAAAGGGCACCACTATGGCCTTGTTGGTTGTAGCCCACACAGCCTCTCTCTTTGGCTGGCTCCATTCATAGCCTGAAGATTTCCTCAGCAGATATTCCATATTCCTGGCATCTCTGACTTCCTAGGGTCTCCACTACACCTTTGTCTTAATTCTCACAGCTTTATTCACTGTATTCTCAGGGGCTGCATGCCTGGGCTCCAAGGCTTTCCTTTGAAATCTGGGTGGAAGCCTCCTTGACTCCACAACTCTTACATTCTACAAACCAGCATGACATGGATGATGACAAGGTTGATTGTCAGTAGAAGCAATAGTCAGGCCCCTTGGATCATGGCTGCAGTGGCCTCTGAGTGCCTGAGTGGCAGTACACAGTGAAAGGAATCCTGGGGGATTCCAATTCCTCCAATTTCCTAGGAGGCCTTTCTCAAGCAGGGGTCCCAGGGACTCTCTTCTCAAATGAAGGAGTGCCAGTTTTCACCCTTGGCCCTGCAATATATGGGGTATTGCTGATTCCTGAAATGCCCTCAAGGCACATTTCTTCTTTTCCCTGTACAAAGTACTTTTTTTTTAATGTGGATACTGGGAGTCGAACTCAGGACCTTGCGCTTGCCAGCAAGTGCTTGTGCTGCTGAGTGATATCACCGGCCCTTTTTTTCCTTTATGTGGGCACCGGGAGTCAAACTCAGGACCTTGCACTTGCCAGGCAGGTGCTTACGCTGCTGAGCTATCTCACCAGCCCACAGAGTACTTTTTTTTAAAATATAGCACTAATCTCTACACTAATCTCTACAGCAGCCACATCTCCTTTAGCCCCAACTTTACACATGGTTCCTTCTGGGCCCAAATTTAAGTTTTTTAAATTTTTCTGCTCTGCTTTTTTGCCTGCTTCTTACTATACATCTGGCTAAAAGAAGCCAGCAATACCCATGCTGCAGCTTGAACATTAGCCTGTCTTGAAACTTCCTTCATCAGATTAGTACACTACCCTTTATCTTAATCTCAAAGTCTCAGTACATGTGCAAAAATGTAGAAAAATTTTGTCACAGCATACATACATGGCCTCTAGTCCAACTGCCAATAGAGTCCTTATTCCCAACTGAAACCTCCTGAGCCTGGTATTTAATGTCTGCAATCCTGGGAGCATTCTGGTTTTCTGAGCTCTAACCAGAATCACCTATCAGGCTCTGCTTATAGCATACTTGAGTTTCCCTAGGCAGTATCTCCAAACCTTCCACCTCACAAATCTGTTCCACAGGCTTCTAAACCACATGGGTAGGTATAGTCACAGAAATTACTCAATTTCTATGGTTCTAATTTTCTGTATTAGTCAGTTTTCTCATTGATGGACATAATAACTAACACAACTGAAAAGAGTAAAGGTTTAATTTAGTTCACTTTTAAAGTCTGTGATTGGCTGGCTCTAAGGCAGAAACATCATGTAGGAAAGATATGGAGGATTAAAGGCTGTTCATTTCATGGTGGCCAAGAAGCATAGAAGGGGAAGAGTGCCCGAAAGGAATGAACAAGGGACTATATATATAGTACCCAAGGCCACACCCCCATGACCCACATAGACACACCCAGGAGCATGCTTTACTAACCTGTTGGACATTTCTTAATCCAATGAATATGGGGATTAATGGGCACATAATCTTTTAGCCTTCTAACATTACTTTGTAAGTATATCATACAATGAAATTTTTTCTCTGTAAACAACTCCCATAGGAACTTTGACATAAAAGACAATTTAACCTTAAAAGAAAAACTTGATCTCTTCAACCAAAGAAAAAAGCACCAGAAACAATGAAAAGTTATTAGTTTGGTTCCACCAAATTAAATATTAGATGCCAATCAGGTCTGTTGTGAAGCAAGACAAATGGTGTGTAATAAATGACTTTTGCATAGGCAGTAGCAGGATCAGACCATATGGAAAGACATGAATGAAAAGAAAGAAAATGGCAAAAGGCTCAGGAGATTTGAACTCAGAACGGTCCATAATAGAGGTGTTCATTAAATGGTGACTACTTCCTGAGGAACTCTTGCTTTGACATAGGTCTAGATCGCTCCCGACTTTTGATCCTTATGTAGGACATTCTCCCTGGTCAGCTAAGTCAGTCATTTTATTTTTGTCTCTCTCGGTGTCTATCCAGCTAAACATCCATTACCTCAATGAATCATATGTTAAGAAGCTAGACTGGATATATAAGTGAGGCTTCAGCACCCATTTCTGAAGAGCTGTGTTCTCGTTTACACAGGAGATTCATCAAGGAGGCAGAATTTATAGAGGCAAGGAGTTGTGGACTTTGGAGAAGCAGTCCAAGCTCCTGATTTTATCCTCACTGTTAATTTTTTCCCTAAGTAAAAGAGCAAGTACCCTAACATCAAGGGCCCTGACATTATTCTCTCCCCTCTTCACATGAGTTGACTGGTTAGAATTAATAAGTAGTATAGTATGGAAGTGGATAACATTTGGTCAGGTATTATAAGTGTTTCATTCAGGCCTCAGAGAACAAGATGTCACTAAAGTTTAAACATGCCATACATACTTGTGCATCTTATATGAATTACGGAAGGGCTGGGGTGTTACTGCCAACCTCTGTGAGTTACAGGAACAGGCAAAAAATATTCCCTGCATCTTCACCATTTCAGGGACCTAAATGCCACAAGACTAAAAATTTCTTAGATGACCAAAGATTCAAAAAAGTGCTCATCTAAATTCTGGGCTGGTTACATCATATAGAAAAGGTTAGAATTTTACTCTTCATCTATGTAGTTAAGTGGTCTTTTTAGTTTTTTGTTTTGCTTTTTATCTTTTATTCACTCGCAACTTCCATTTTACCTGATACATACAGGAGAGACAAGTGGAGCTGGTCTGTGTGGCTTGTATATGAAAGAGATAATTAGCTCATTTATCAGTATTACACAGCAGGAAGTGAGTGTACTACATTAAGGATGGCGAGCTATGTATGTACACCTATACTACTTTCATCTTCCTCTGAAGATTTTGAAAACACTCCAGGACCATGAAATAATCCATGGTCACTATTTTTAAATACCAATTATCACTGTGAAACAGTATATGTACAAGGCTTAAGGGATTAGGATAAAGATGGTGATCAGATGGGTATACTGTAAATAATTCTGAGAAAGAATCATTGTTATCTACTGTTTACTTTACTGGAGGTGATACATTTAAACTCTCCTTACCTCTTTCTTTTTCTTTGGATTCTAAATATAAATTTAGATTGTAATGAGTTTGCTATACACAAGCTTGAATTTATTTATTACTACATATTTTCTATTTTAATGTGTTTTTATACAACTCATCTAAAAATTATCCTCAATTACATGTCCCGAAAACTTCACTGAGACCTTTGTCAAGTGAAAATGTTGACAGATATAACCTTCAGTGAAGGCAGCTGCCAGTTTATGAAAGAAAAGAGACAAAAATAACTGGTGGCTGATTTTTAAATAATTTTGGAAAGAAAAAATTCTGATGACCCAGGCTTGAAAAGATAGGTTTGTGTTAGTCATGATATATAATTTAAGGACATAATACATTTATTATTTTATATAAATTATTATTATTGCTATTATATTTTTTAAATAAAATATGAATAAAAGATATTCTTTCTGTTATATCTGGTTGTTGATTCTTCCATTAGGTTACTAAGGAGGCAAAACTTCTGATTATTCATCTGGAACTTTTACTCTATCAAAATAAAATGTTTAATTTTATTTTTTAATGAAAGAAATACATTTAATGAAATATGCATTTTTGAGATTTTGTTAAAAATATAACATAGATGTTGAAAATGTAGGTTTAAACATCAAAGGACAGCATATACATTGAAAAGTCAATATTAATAAAATGGTATCAACAAGAAATAATTTTTTTGGCTAGGCCTAACATCAATTTACTTCACAGATTATATCATACATATAACTCTTTATGGTACATGTTTATCATTTAAAAACTGAAATTCATCTAAAAAGGTAAAATAGAAAGCATATTTTATTGTACAACTATACTGTATAATTAGAGCAAGCAATACACATTTTATCATCTTTTTAACATTAATAATTTCAAATTAAATCAAATGTTAAATTATTATATAGCTGAGGTAATACTTTTGTTATGAGTTTTTGAATACAAGTTTATATTTTTATAGTACTTTTACAGGGTTACAGCTTTTCAAGTGTTCCTCCATACCTCACAGGAAAGATAGACAATTGATAACAGGAGAAATGAGAAGCATGAAAGGATGCAGGAAAAGTTACAGGAAAGTCTGGGCAAGAAACCAGGTCTTCAGATTCCCAGGGAGCATATTTTCTATTTTTAAACTGCTACATCTCAGCTGCAAAGAGAATTTTCTTGATTCAAAATATCTGTATTTTATCAAGTGGAAAATATTTTTTAAATCCCTCTAGTGACTAAGAGATATTTAGAAATGGAGCCAGTGGATCTACCTTTAAAGTAATTAAAAAATTGCTGAGATTCTATATGGTTTTTGAGATTTTTAAGTGCATTTGTGCTTTTAGACTCTTGTTCAGCTGTTATTTGACCTAATAGTTAAAAATAAAATCATTAGCCCACCTGGTGGGCCAGTGAAAATATTTCCACTGCAACAAGTTAGAGGCTTAAATTCCCCTAAGCGTCAAAAAAAGCATAGTTTTTGAAGAAATTCCATACACAAGATTCAAGTGGTATACCACTATTCTCCATGACACTCCTAGATTACATGACAAAGAAGAGGACATAGCTTAACAAATAAGAAATGCAAGGAAAACTTTAATTTGGTTAGAAATTTTAGGACAATTCATACTCAATTTTGGAACACACTATAAAGGGCTAATATCAAAAAGGAAAAATATTTTACCTACAAAGGAACATAGCAATCTAGGTAGAGATTAACAACAACAATAACAACAAACAACAAACAGAGTGAAAATACGGAAGAAAAGTCCTATTTAATTTACATGCTTTTCTGGAGAGGGTGAAAAACTTCAAAGGAAAAAGTACAAATGTTATGAGTCACACCTGGCAAACACTATGGATGCATTTGTTTTTTGTGAGTAATGTCAATACTGCTAAAGATTCATAACTGATGTTGAAATTTCTTTTATTTTAAAATAACCACCCAAATCATCTAGTTAAAAATAATTTTGAAGAAAATGAGTGAAGAATCTTTAGAATTGTTTTTAGATTAAGTTGAAATTAAAAGGGGAAAAAGAAGGTTCATAACATATCAGCCTATTTTGGAAATTTGCAAATGAAATATCTGCTACACTAAATATAACCATACAGGAGAATCTATTTTTATAAGTTATATAATTAATAGCATCACAAAATATAAATGCGTATATATTTTCTGGACTCAAACAGAATTATATAAATGGAAAAATTCCACTTGAGAATGATGAAACTAAATAAATGCTCTCTTCAAATAGCACTTTTAATAATTTTATCTTGAAAGTCCAAAATATATGTACTTAAAAAGCAAATGTAAATGTATTATAAACAACTTACTCTGGTGCAACATTAGGGCTAATGAACAGCCCTATGTGTTTCCATCTATATGTTGGAAAGATGCTTTTTCTAGCATCTCAAAGCACTTAAAAGTTACTTTCTTGACACAGTGTTTCCAGGAGTGACAAGTAACCTATGTGGCCTTCTAAGAAGAATAAAATTCAGGCTGAATTCTTCTTCACTACGAACTTTCTTTTATAAAGGATGACATTCAAGTAATTGGAAAGCAGATTTCCAGTACCTTACTATCCTCTCCCTTTTCCAGGAAAGCAAAGTTTTGACTTAGGTTTTTCGCCAGTTCCGTATTAGCTACCATATCCAAACCCTGTATCTACACAAGGTAACAACTGCCTACATGTTACCCTAGTGTCATTAAGAACACACTAATTACCATGTTTTAAGGAAAAAACCACATGATGTCCCTAAGGCAACATGTTCAGAAGTTATGGTTGCTTAATTAAGTGCAAGAAAATCTAGAACACTCTGACATAAATTTCTGAATTTTTCAAATGAGCCAGTGAAAGGAAGGAGAGTCCTGCCACTTATGCAACTTAAAGTTGACTCAGTGGCTGCCTCAGTCAAAATCAATGGCATTTCTCTCCCATTACACTATGTGCACTATGTGCACCTTGGTCAAATAATTGTTTAAATATACACAGAAATTAACACAGAAAAGGTTTTAAGTCAGTACCATGTAAAATTCAGAATCACACTTGTAATTTAAGTGTGCAATAGAAAACACGTTAGTTTTATCTAAACAAACAATTTGAAAAATGAATAATATTGTTTCAATCTTTTTCTTTCAAAGCACTTGACTGTGAGACTAGTTTATATTCTGGCCTTTTCACTAATTATACTTTAAAATAATGTAATTCTTGGTATATCTCTTTCGGGGAACCTTGAGAAAAGCTTAAGTATCCATTAAGGAATTGGTGAATATCTCCAGTACAGCAGCATGGTATCCCCTCCAATCAATAAACCTCAAAAGACAACTGCATCACCAGGTGGACCTCCCAAGCTATCCCTTATGTAAAATCTTGTTTTATGCTTACGATTTGGTGTCAGAGGAGACGGGGTTACTGTGTTCTAACTCTACCCCACTTGTGAAAGAACCCTAGATAACTTTTACATAAACAGAGTAACCCCATGAGACTGGGCAACAGTAATATAACTTACTATAATAATTTATACTTTTCTATGATCATTAGTTGCTCCTCTAAAATGAAGTCACCTAATATAAAGAGAAATTAAATGGGCAAAACCCATGCAAATAATGTCCAAAATGCAGTAGTTTAACCCCTGTCAATATTATTTGCCTCTAGTTACAAACATATATAATTTTTAATTATTTAGCTTTTTACTTTAAAATTATATTCAATTTTATTACCATTTCTTTTTAGTTGAGCTCTTAGAAGAATTAACATTAAAGAGCTATTTTAAAGTATACTCAAGCGTATACCTAAAAGGTATAAATAGTTCCATAATAAAAACTGGCACATAGACATTAGAATCAAAGATACAATGTGTGATTAATACAGATATCAGAACAATGATACAGTATAAAATAAAGGTTTTAAGTTACTAGGATTTGACTACCACTTTTTAGGATTCACTTTACTAGATACATTAAAATCTTTTCAACATTATATTCTTGCATTGGGTAAAACTAGACAATGACAAAATTTAAGTATATGCGATTATGTTCAAATACCTAGCTACAGACAAACTGATTCTAATTATAACAGCATTTAAATTAAACTAAAAGCAAAGGGTACTTACATCTAAAACATGAATACCCACAGATTTTCAAAACCCAATGAAAATGCTGTAACAAAATTTAGAGATAAATAACCAAAAATAAAAGTGGTTTCAATTAGTGCAACACTTTGTAATATGTTAATTGATTTTAATACATAGTAATAAACATCAAACTATTTTATAATTGGCATTATACAATAATTCTTCTTAAACCAATCTGTTTTGTCCACATAACTACCTAAAACTTCCTTTAATTAGTATTTAACCAGTTTCCAATGCCTCCTCATTAAAACCATTGGTAGCCTCCTAGTTGCATGCTTTACTTACCCAGTGTATAGAAAAAAAATCATCTTACAGTATATGAGACAGATAATTTATGAGACTATTTTCTATTTTGTTAACCTAAATATTCAGAAACTCCTTTCACCCTTTCTCTTGCCTTTCACCTCAAGTACAAATTTACACTCTTCCATCCATTCACTGAATCATTCCTTACATAACTCAGGATAAGCCCAAGCTAAAAAATGTCTTATTTTCAGAATGGGTTCATAGTCCTGAATTTTGGCCATGGGCCTGTGAGGCTCACCTGCCTGTCTAAACTGCTTTGTTACCCTCAAATCACTGATACTTATTTGCTTCAAAATGTGGGATGTGAATTTTTGACTTTATATATGCTCTCAAATTAAGATTACATTTTCCGCCAAATCACTTTCGTGATTTTTGTAATTTCATCCTTTTCAGTTTTTGTTTTAGCTATCTGGGCTGTTGATATTCTTTCCTTGACCTCTTGATCTGAATTTATTAACTTAAAACTTGTCTAATTAAATTTCTGACCCATGATCTGCCTCTCTAATAATTAATGGTCCATATTAATGTCTAGCTACCCAGGTTCTAGTCTCCTCCCTCTGTGACTCCCTAAGAGAACTGAGATTGCTGGATTTATTCTCAAGCCATTTGTTGAGCCATTCATTCCCTGTTTATACCAAAGAAAATCTAAGTTAGTGCTATAAGTGAAAATAACTACCTGTGAAGTGTTGAAATAGAAATGTATGTTGCCATGGATACAGAACTACATTTATGACCTAACCTTTATTCTGTGCAGTTCCAAAGCCAAGAACTAGCCAATAGGGAAGCAGAAACTTTGCTAACAATGTGATCAAAGAAATAATAAATTGTGTATTACTTTTATTAGCAGAAAATTATATAGTTTTTGTTGCCTTGAATTTGAGTACATATTATATACTAATTTGATGTTATAAGAATTTTTCCAGTTCTGTATAATTACAATTGAATGTGTACAATAAAGTAGATGCTATTAAACTGCTATGCAGAATACAAGCCACATCACTTAAATAACACTGCATGATAGAAAAGCATTACATATTTGTGAGAGTATATGTTTGTGCACATATATTCTGCATGCTTTGAAATTTTATATGCAGTTTCACAGATTTACTTGAAATCTGTATAATAAATATGTAGGTTATTGTTTCCATTCAAAATGATCTAATGAGTGCTCAGAAAGATGGTATTTAGTTTATAAATCCGTAAGTAGCCGGTATCTGGTTAGCACTCAGCCCCTCTAAATTCACTTGCCTTCTCCATTTCACAGCAACACATTTTAGTTAATGAAAGCATCTTGTTCTTAGATCTTAGAGAAATTTTTACAGAGGCTTTACTTTCATTAAATTCTTTTTTAAAGTTTTATTTATTTTTGTAGCACTGGGGATTGAACCCAGGGCCTTCACACCAAGCTACATTCCCAGACTTGGGTTTGAGCTTGCCTCAGTCTCCAACTGTGCTGGTATTACAGGCATGCACCATCACCCCTGGCCAGCTTTTCGCTAAAATTTTCAATGACCACAATTAGTTTTATTTGGCAGTTGCCAGCTGGATCACTAAAACTGATTCAATTAGCATGTCAATACTAAAGAAATTGTAAAGAAATCTAAAATAACATTAGAGTAAAAGTACATGCTGGATTCTTCCAGATGGAGTTATTTCTCATGCGTTGGCAAGTTATCGCTCTGAAATAATGCCATTTTATTCTTGTCTGTAGTTGTGTTTTTCTTCAAATTTTATTGCATCACGAAATTACATTTCAACAGGATGTTCAAGATTTATTAAGTTTGATTCAACCCATCTTCTATTGATTTCCACTAATATTTCAGTTTTCCATGCAATTCCTATTTCTTAGAGTGTTTTAACTGTTCTTCTACCTAGATTTTATATCTTCAACTCACTAATAATGTAATAGATTGTGTCATGGGGATTATCTAATGTGTAATCTATATTGAAGAGATTATGCCTATGGACTCTTCTTTATTTTGGCATCACAAAAAAAGTGTCAGTCTTTGTTAAGTATGTATGATCGCCAATGCGGAGCATCGACAGACTTTCTCTGTCGTACCTTAACTGTTATCCCAATAATTACTCAAAAGGATATTTATCCTTATCTTTCTAAACCTAAAGTGTATATATCTTTCTTAAATCAACAATAGGAACACTGTATTGACTATTCTTGTTAAAACACACTAAATGATGGTAGAAAAAGCCTCTTTCACAGAATGCAAGTTGGCTGCATGTCATATCAGACATAAGTTAGAAATGTTTGGAAATATCTCCAAATTTCTCAGAAAAAGTTCATTATGAATTAGCCAGTGAGTAATTTGTACCAATATTTATTAATGTAATTCTGAAGACCATCTCAGAATAGTAAATACAAACAGAAAAAAGAAAAATCCAGCCATTGCATTGATAAAAGTTTCCTTATAAAGTTTCTTTTGCCCTAATTTTTTAAATTTAAAAATACAATCAAGCTGGGGATTTAGCTCATAGGTAGAGCACTTGTACAGCATGTGCAAGGCCTTGGGTTTGATCCCCAGCACCCTCCAAAAATATACATAATCAAACAAACCAAAGTACAGAGGGAGCCTTAATGAAAACAATACTACTAATGGTTTCCCATGTCTAACCCACTCTGCAGAAGAAATTATGCCTATGGACTGTTTCAGGTGTCTGTTTTTAACTACTAATAATTATCACCACACCTTTATATATTGCATGCATATTCATTAATTCATTACCTATTAAATTCCTGCTACAAAAAGATAAAGATTTATCTTGTATCACATACTTTTTCCTCTTCGCCATTTTCAAAATATAATCGCATTGCCATTTTAATTCCTTTATTGACTACCTTTATAATTTTCAAAAAAATAAGAAAACTTTTTCCAGCAACTATAGGTGGTATCATTTAATTCCTCATTTCATACAATGAGCATATTAGTACTTCCTAATCTTCACCATGACTTTTCATTCTCACAAATACTATTATCTAAGTTTTTCTTGTTGTCCGCAGTTTTGTAAGGTTAGTTACATGTCATGCCTATAACCATGAATATATTTTCTATACTTTAAAAATAAATTGATTTCAAAAAGTAAAATTTAATATATAGATTTAATCATTATTCAAAAAATAACCAGATTATATGATCCCCAAAAGCTCAGGCAACAAAAGCAAGACTGGGCAGTAGTACTGTGCCAAACTGCAAAAAAAGTTTCTGCACAGTAAATGTTCACTCTGTTCAGAGTGAAAAGGCTGCGGAGTAGAAGAAAATATTTACAAACCACATACCATATACCACATACCCACTACACAAAAATCTTGATTAAATAATGGACAAGAGACCTGAATAAACTTTTCTCAAAAGAAGATATAAAAATGGCCAAGAGTAGAGTACAGATGCTCAATATCATTAGCCATCAGAGAAATGCTAATTAAA
The DNA here is from genome assembly GCA_028451465.1 of Erethizon dorsatum. Taxonomy (NCBI): domain Eukaryota; kingdom Metazoa; phylum Chordata; class Mammalia; order Rodentia; family Erethizontidae; genus Erethizon; species Erethizon dorsatum. Next base: position 14,968,489 of record CM051826.1, read on the forward strand.
ACAACAATGAGATATTTAAAATAGAGATACTGTATGATCAGCAATCCCACTTCTGGTTATGTAGCCAAAGAAAATGAAATCAGGATTTCACAGAGGCATCTGTATGAGAAGGTTCACTGCAGCATTATTCAAAACAGCTGAAACAGAAAAACCACCTAAACATTCATCAATGAATGAATGAATAAAGAAATTTTATATATATTTGTAGTACATAATGATCACATTCCTCACGGGGACACATCACCTTCCTCCTCCTTTTTTTTTTTTTATCTCATTTCCCTCTTCTCCCTCCATCCCTTGGTTCCCTTCCCATATGCTAAAGATCTTTCTATTTCCTATTGTTTATAATTTATTTTGTTCTTTATTTATATTTGGGTTTCTCATATAAAAGGAACTGTGATAATTAAAGTTGTGTTTCTGATTTATTTCACTTAACATTATGGTCTCAAGATGCATCCATTTTCCCACAAACGACTCAAGTTTTTCCTTCTTTTCCCATTTTTTTTCCTTTTCCCTTCCTTCCTTTCCCCCTCATCCCTCCCTAGTTCCCCTTCCTTTTGAACAATTTCTATTTCACAATACCTATTATAAACTTTTGTCCTTATTTACCCTTTCATAGGTCTTTAACTTTTTAAGGAAGATACCTAAAGGGAGAATAGCTGGGTCTAATGTAATTTCTACTTTTAGTTTTTAAGCAATCTCCATACTGATTTCCACGGTGACTATACTAATTTACCTCTCATCAACAATGAAGAAGGATTGAAGAAGAATGCTTTTACCGGCAGCCTCGCCAGCATTTGTCATTATTTAATTTCTTGATGATAGCCATTCTTTCTGGAATGAGGTGGAATCTCAGTGATTTAATTTGCATTTCTCAAATAGCTAGTAATGCTGAACATTTTTTTCATGTATTTAATGGCCATTTGTATTTATTCTTTTGAGAGCTGTCTATTCATTTCAGTTGCTGATTTTTTATTGGATCTTTTAATTAGAGGGGTCTAATTTGTTGAGTTCATTATATATTCTAGATATTAGGCCTCTGAGGAACAGCTGTCAAAATTTTTTTTTCCAATTCTGTAGGTTGTCTCTACACTCTGTTGGTTGTTTCTTTTGTTGTGCAGAAGCTTTTTAATTCAATATGATCCCATTTGTTGGTTCTTGGTATTGTTTCTTGTGTAACTGCAGTTCTGTTCAGAATGTCCTGCCTACACCTACGTCTTTAAGAGTTTTACAAAATATGTCTTCCAGCAGATTGAGTGATTCTGTTTTAATATTTAGAACTCTGATCCATTTTGGAGATCCTCACATTTATGACAACATAAAAAAGAAAGATAAGGGAGTATCACGTTGCTTTAATGTACAATCTAAAATAGTCAAAAATAGAATGGTGGTTGTCACGTGCTGGGAGAGAGGGAAATGGATAAATATTGGTAAAAGGATACAAATCAGTTATGAAAGATTATTAAATTTTAGAGGTCTAATGTACTAGGACACTAGAACTTACATATCCTCATCACGAGAAAAGGAAAACAATGTTAACTGCGAATTATTGGGTGTGCTAATTTGCTTGATTAATTAACAATGTAGTTATTCTTAATGGAGATTAAAACATCAAGTTCTACACTTCAAATATCAATTATCTGTCAATTATATCTCATTAATACTGGAAAAGATACACAAATATATACATTATAAAAATTTTGCTCTTAGTGATTTCAGACCTATTTTTTGAACTGCTAAGAAGTAATCTTGAATAAAAGTAAAGTTGTACAAAACAAATCCACAGAAACAAATAGAATGGAGATTGGCATGTTTGGAAGACATTTGTCAACTGAGAAGAGCTTTAAATAACTCTGGTGCACAGAAAATAGGCTTATATAGGGATACTGAGAGAAGAAATAGACTATGAAAGCTAGCAGTAAGGGAGTAAGGTTTCACAGAGCTGGAAGTCCCTCTATCCCATAATCCTCCTAATAAGTACCACAGAGATGGCCTAAATACCAGTAAGAGGTGAGAATAAAGACAGGCACCCTGAAGGTCTATGAACAGAAGAGGTAGGACTCACCTCAACCTGCAAATTATAGGCAGTCGAGGTGAAAAGCTGAAGCTTCTTCCCCAAAACAGAATTTAATAAACAAACTGAACAAATCCGTGGTTTCCAGCGTGGATTCTGCAATCCCCACAGTCCTCCTCATTCTAGCACTTAATAGACCTGTATTTTAATCATCTACTTACCAACCCAGAACTCACTCTAAATTCCCACTCTGGGAGAGACATATCAGGAGGTACAATGGAAAAGGAACACTGTTTATACAAAAAATATCAGCAATCTGCTGTCCCATTTGCAGAAAATTGAATAATGACCTTCTTTTCCCAAGCATGTCCACATCATACTCCTCAGAAACTACTTTACACGGTATAAGAGACTTGGCAGGTTTGATTAAGTTAAGAACTTTAGAATAGAAGATTATCCTGGATTCTGCATTATCCTGGACCCAGTGTAATCACAAAGGTCACCAAGGGGCATCATGGTGGGTACCATACACCCTACCATATTTTTCTAATGAAAATATGTACTTTAGCATAATGGTAAACAGCTGTGCATCTCTGTTGCTGCACTGGGGGGAATACAGGAAGCAATCTTTGTGCTCACCCACTCGGAATGACAAACAGTAAGGTATGCACATGTGCGTCAACGTGTAAATGGGTGAGTTTTACCACATTATGTGCTATTACATTTTTGTGTATTTATAATTTTTTATTACATGTTTTCTTTTGATTTTTCTTGTAGAATTAGCCCAATTCAGTACAATGTAGCATGAAAGTCCACTTTTACAACTTTGGGAGGAGGCTGAAAATGAGTCATCAGGTGATTCAGCTACCAATGATGAGCTGGATCATGTAAGCCAAAGAAATTAGCAAGATATTACAGAGAAGTACAGAATGAAGACTTTGATTCAGATGAAAACAGTAATGTAAATATTTGATTAGTCAAAATGCTACAAAATGGTCCTGTATACCTGAACCATCCAACATTAGAACTAGGTCAGAAAATGTTACTAGGTTCTTGCCAGGCATCAGACAGAATGCCAACACTGCGATTCAATGTTGGAAATTGTTTGTAACAGACCATAAGCTACAAGATGTTTTGAAAAACACTAATAATGAAATACAAGTAAAACATTCCATATGCATCAATAGTAATACTCAAAAATATATTTCTTAGGACATCTCACTATCTAAATTAAAAGCCTTCACAACAGGACTTTATCATTCTAATTGTCAGAATCTAAAGGATTTACAGAGAAGTGGCAGATGTGGCATTGAGATTTTTAGAACAATAATGAAACTCAAGAGATTTGGTTTCTTTCAGAATTGTCTACATTTTAATGACAAAAAGACCCACTAAGAAAGAAAGAAAAAAAATCCAACAATTTGGCTACTATTTGCTCATTTTTTTAAAGCTTTGTTTTGAACTTTCAAGCAGTTTATACACTCCCTGAATACATGACAATTGACAAACAACTTGCATCATTTTGTGGTTGTTGCAAGTTTCAGCAATATATGCCAAATAAACATTCCAAATATGATATAAAATATATGCCCTGGTAGATGCAAGGACATTTTACACCTTGAATTTAGAAATTTATCCTGGAACTCAGCCACCAGATCTTTATTCATGCAGTAATAAACCATATGATGTTGTGAACAGACTTGTTGCACCTGTTTCGAAAAGCAACCCACATGTCACATTAAACACTTGGTTCACTAGTTACCCACCGATGTTACATTTGCTAAAAACAAAACGAAACAAAACAAAACAGTTGACAAGCCCAGGAACTATTCACAAGAACAAACTGGTGATTCCTGAAAAAATGTTGCAAGTTCACAATAGAGAAATATATAGTACAACCTGTGGATTTCAGAAAGACATATCATTGGCCTCCTATATGGCGAAGAAAAACAAAGTAGTATTGAAACTGTCAGCATTACACCATGATGGTAAGATTGATAGTGAAGCCGCCGGGAATGGTGGTGCATGCCTATAATCCCAGCACTTGGAAGGCTAAGGCAGGAGGATCCTGTGAGTTCAAGGTCAGCCCGTGCTACATAGTGAGTTCCAGGCTAGCCTGGACTACATTGTGATGAAGAAAAACAAAGTAATATTGACACTGTCAATGTTATAACATGATAAGATTGATAGTGAAGCCAGGCATGGTAGTGTGTGCCTATAATCCCAGCACTTGAAGGGCTGAGGCAGGAGGATCACAATGGTCACATTTCACAACAAAACAAAACAAAAGGTGGAACAGATGTTGTTGACAAGTTATGCAGCAACTATGATGTCACATGAAACACAGCCTTGGCCAGTGGTTGTGTTTCATTAGATCCTAAACATGTCAGGTGTAATACTTTCATAGTTTACAAAGAAAATAACAGAACAAAATATCACGGAGAAATTTCCTTAGAGGACTGGGACAGGGATTTATAAATGATCGATTACAACACAGGAAGAACAATATGTATCTGCCCAAAGAACTCCACAAAAAAATTCTGGAGCAGATCAATGAACAGACAGGTGAAACATCACAAGAACCTCCTATGAAAACAGGAAGACCAGCAAGATGTCAAGTGTGTCCTGCCAAAGACGACAGGAGAACAACACACATGTGGTATCAGTATAAATGATATTTGTGTACAGAACATGCTGTCCTCATGTGTGAAAACTGCCTTAGGTGTGATAATTGAAGTAAAGATTATTTTTGTGGAAGAGTTTTATTTGTATTCTCATTGTAGTTCACAAAGGAATTTATTTCTGTTGTTATTTTTCAGATTTAGTAAAGCAGTTGATGTAGAAAATGTTGATATTTATTCTAAACACTCATTACATATTTGATATTTCATTTTACTGATGTTTCATTTTTCTGCTAAGTGCACATCGTATGGTACAATAGGAAGCTCCTGACAAAAAAGGAAGAGAGGTGACAAGTATAGCCTGCCAAAAAGGAAAAGAAAGTCAAGCACACGTGCTGTCATTGTGAGACTTGTATATGGAACATGCAGTTGTCATGTGTGAAGGTGTAACAGTTGAAACAAAGATTATTTCTGTGTTTATATTCTCATCGTAGTTCACATAGGAATTTATTTCTACTGTTATGTTTTAGATTTTTTTTTTTTTTTTTTTTTGGTACTGGGGATTGAACTCAGGACCTCACGCATGCCAGGCAGGCACTGCACCACTGAGCTAAATCCCCGGCTATTTTCAAAAATAGATTTTGAAAGCAGGTAAACAATTGATGTTGAAAATGTTGATGTTTACACACTCATCAAAATATATCAAAAACATATATTTTACTTCCATGATATTTTATTTTCCTGTTAAGTACACATTGTTTAATATAATAAAACTCATAAAATTAAAATTAATAATTCATCAATAGAAATACACCTCAGAAATAAACATGAGCATCACACATCCCTATAACCCACTTTTTCTAAAAATTGACCATGATTCACCTAGAGAGAGGCAGGAGGGCCACAGCCAGAGTAAGGCTGCGTGACAATGGAAGCAGCAAGAAAAATGATATGGCCACATCAGGACTGTTTGGTAGCCACAAGGAGATGGAAAAGGCAAAAAACATTTTCCCCTGGAATCTCCAGAAAGAAACCAGCCCTGTCAACACCTGCAGTTCACATCCACTAGACTAATTTCAGATTTCTCACACCTTCAGAACAGTAAATAACAAGTTTCTGTTGTTTTAAGCTTGTGGTGATTTGTTAGAACAGCAATAGAAATACACTATTCCTCTATGTTAAATATGTATCAGAATGGAGAATTTATAAGCATATAAAAAAGTCAACACAAATAAATACGAAAGACATACATAAAAAGAAAAAATAATCCTGAATAAAAAGATAATTCAGAGAAAAGGATTAAAATCATTTTAATTCATAAACTTGAAGATAGGAAATTTTATTATACCTATCAAATGAAAACAAGATGCTCTGAAAGATAAATAGAAAAAGTACGAACAGATCACTTGGAATTTAAAAATATGATTCCCAAGCAAAACAGAAAGGAAATCTACAAAAACATTAAGTGAGAAGACAAAAAAAAATTTGAAGGGAAAAAAAGCCGTGATGGTTAACCCAGAGGTTCACACAAACCGAAGAGGAGCCCAGAAAAGACAGCACACAACCACCACCACCAGGACAAAGCCAGATGAGGAAGATTATCAAAGAAGTGCTCCAAGTGAATTTTCTAGAGCTGAAAAAGGGTCTCTGCCAAGTCTCATCCGTGATAAAATTTCAGAAGACCCTATATTTTGTTAGATTTATTTCTGAGAAATTTGTGTTTTTGTACTACATTGTAAGTAGTATTTTTAAAAAATTATGTTGTATATGTGGCAAATAAGTCTCCACACTCAATTTGTCGGTATAGATAATAAAGCATGTAGACATCAAGAAATCTCGACAGGGCATTTTATTTTTGCAAAAGGGTGCCAGCATGAGGTCGCGGGCATGCAGGACAAAGGACATTTGCCCCTTTTATCCCTAATGCAGGAAGAGCAGCTGACCTCTTTCCTATTGGCTGGTCTGGCGGTTCACAATCTATCCAACTGGCTAACTCAGACGGCGTAAGGGGAATCTGAGGGGTTGCTGCGGGGAAGAGAGAGCAGAGTGGAGGAGGATGTAGAGACCAGAAAATCTTTGGCACCTGATAAGCTATCTTTGGTTGGTAGCTGTGTTCCCAAGATTGGAACTGAGTGGACATTTTTTGTAACTTAGTGTGTTTAGGAAGGGATCTCTAGGATGGGCTGGAGTCCAAGATGAAGACACTCCTGTTTGAGAGAAAAGACAGAATTTATTGTTTCCCACATATATCGCTGCTATGTATAAAAATGGTGTTGAATATTGTATCTTGAAATGATTTTATAACCAGTCATCTTACTTAATTATTAATAGATTTGGTGACGATCAAAAATTCCCATTATCTATAAATAATGATAGTTTTGTTTTTTGCTTTCTAACCCTCGTATCTTTTGTTTCCTTAAAGCAGAGATAGGAGCATCTTTAAATGGGTATCATAATTTTTAAAAGCACTGCTTCTAAAATTTCATCATAAATAATGACGCTTGCAGTGTTTTTTTTTAAGTCACTCTAAGGAAATACCCTTCTGTACTTATTGCACTAGTAAAATTTTAAATCATAAATAGGTGTTGAATTACTTTCAGTCTGCACTAAGGTTTACTATAAAGTACAAAAATCTTAAATATAGAGCATCCTCCTCAGTTTTCTAATCAAAACATGTTATTTACAAGGAATCCCCTCTTGACATGCATGCTACTGTATTCAAGATTTCTATTTCTTTAAAAGCAAATTAGACATTACATTTATACAGGTAGACTTTATATGAATTTATCTTTGTATTTACTATGTATTCACTACCAATTCCTTCTTACATCTCAAATTTTCCTCTGGGTACCATTTTCCCTTTTTCTAAAGTACTTCTGTAGAGATTTCTTACTAAAGACCTATGAATGATTAATTCCCTCCTTTCGTTTTTTGCAAATTTAAAACTGAAAACTTCTGCTTTTTTAATTAGTGTTAGAATATGTTTTACTTCACACCAATTCTTGAGAGACTGGATTGCTGAGAACATTGCTCTCGAATGGCTTTGTAGATTTTATTCCCTTTTTTTCCACCTCCATCGCTGCCCAGTTATTACCGCAATAAGGATGATCTACTTTTTCTCTGCCTGTTTTTTAATGCTTTTCTTCATTCACTATAATGTGTCCAGGTGTGGGTTTATTATTTGTTTATACTGTAGTAGGATTTGTTCCTCCTGTGTCTATGTATTGTCACCTTTAGTCAGTTCTCAAAATTCTGAGACACAATCACTTCTGATAGAATCCCTGCCCCATTCTCTTCTCTATTTACGGAACTAAGATTAGATTATATATTGTACCTCATATATTCCATAGGCCCTATCCTTACATATTTTCTATCTTTTTGACTTTATGGTGTACTCCAGGTAATTTATTATGTTTCATTTTTCTGGTTTACTAGATCTTTTTCTGCACCTAATATTTAGTATTAATCTTTCCAGTGAGATTATTATTTCATTTGTATGTTTCATTTTGAAAAGTTCTATAGGTTTTAACTTTCTACTTGAAAATTTCTGATAGTCTCTGGTTGCTTTTCCATGTTTATAGGCTCATATTTTACTTCTTTAAGCAATTCACACATATTATGCATTCAAAAACTGTAATACATGAAGTCTTCAGAGGTAACAACCTATTGGCTGTTTCTGCTGGCTCTCACTCATATTACATTGGCTTATTTTATAAGCTCATATTTCTTTTATCTCAATTTGTAGGATATCAGTGAGCCTTGGCTCAGAAAGTTTCCTCCAAAGAGACTTTTCTTTCTTTCTTTTTTTTTTATTTTAAAGAGAAGAAAAAACAAAACAAAACAAATCAAAAAAGAACAAAATTTCAAAACAACATAATAGGAGGGTAACAATGGTTAATGTATTACGTATTGTTATCTTTAAGTTAGTTATTCAGGATACCAGATATTAGCATTCAATTGTCCAAACATTATTGGCACAAACCTTACTCTTCAATGAACTAAGTAAAATTAGTAGTGTATCTATGTTAACCATCATATATAAATACAATTTTTTTCCTTTCCCTTCTTTCTTTTCCCTATTCCCCCATCCCAGTCTCTCTTTTCTTTTGACCAGTTTCTTTTTGATTCACCATGTCTATTGTACATTTTGGATCTTATTTACTCTTTCAGTTTCTCATACTAGAGAGACAATACGATGCTTACACATGTGCGTCTGGTTTATTTCACTTATGAGTATTTTCTTGAGTTGCATCCATTTACCTATAAAAGTCTCCAGTTTATCCTTCTTTATGGCTGAATAGTACTCTATTGTATAAAAATACCACATCTTTTTTATCCATTCCTCAGTTGATGGGCATTTGGGTTGTTTCCAAGATCTGGCTGTTACAAATTGTGCTGCTATAAACATGGGTGCACATACATCGCTGTGGTACGATGTTTTTAATTCTTCTGGGAAGATACCCAGAAGGGGAATAGCTGGGTCAAATGGGACCTCCAACCCTAGTTTTTTGAGGAATCTCCACACTGATTTCCACAGTGCTGTACCAGTCGACACTCCCACCAACAGTAAAGAAGGGTACCTTTTTCCCCACAGCCCATCCAGTATTTGTTATTAGTTGATTTCTTGATAATAGCCATTCTTTTTGGGGTGAGATGGTATCTCAGTGTTGTTTTAATTTGCATCACTCGAATGACAAGTGTTGTTGAACATTTTTTCGTATATTTATTTGATGTTTGTATTTCTTCATCTGAGAGGTGTGTATTCATCTCAGATGCCCATTTTTGGACTGGGTCTTTAAATTTGTGAGGTCTGATTTTTTTGAGTACTTTATATGTTCTCGATAGTAATCCTTTGTCTGAGGAACAGCTGGCAAACATTTTTTCCCACATTGTAGGTTGTTTCTTCACTCTGTTGGTGATTTCTCTTGCTGTGCAAAAGCTTTTTAATAAGATGAGATCCCAGTTGTTGATTCTTTGTGATAGTTCCTGTGCGGTTGAGATTTTATTCATAAAGTCTTTGCCTACAGCAATGTCTTCAAGAGTTTTACCTATCCTACCTTCCAGCAGATTTAAAGTTTCTGTTTTAATATTTAGATCTCTGATCCATTTTGAATTTAGTTTAGTGCATGGTGAAAGATATGGGTCTAGTTTTAATCTCTGGCATGTGTAGAGCCAGTTTTTCCAGCACCATTTATTAAAGAGGCTATCTTTCTTCCAGTGAATGTGTTTGGCACCTTTGTCAAAGATAAGGTGGCTTAGTATGTCTGGGGTTGTTTTGGCATCTTCTAATCTGTTCCATTGATCTTCAGGTCTGTTTTTTTGCCAGTACCACACTGTTTTTATCACAGTAGCTTTATAGTATAATTTCAAGTCGGGGATAGTGATGCCCCCTGCCTTGCCTTTGTTGCCCAGAATTGCCTTTGCTATTCTAGGTCTCTTCTGATTCCAAATGAATTTTAGGATTGTTTTCTCTAATTCTGTGAGATATGCTGTTGGAATTTTGATTGGAATTGCATTAAATCTGTATAACAATTTTGGAAGTATGGCCATTTTCACTATATCGGTTCTTCCTATCCAGGAGCAAGGAATATCTTTCCATTTTCTGATATCTTCTTCAATCTCCTTTTTCAGAGTACTGTAGTTTTCAGTGTATAGGTCTTTTACATCCTTTGTGAGGTTGACTCCTAGGTATTTCATTTTTTTGGATGTTATTGTGAAAGGTATTATTTCCCTAATTTCTCTTTCAGTAAGTTTGTTATTTGTGTACAGAAAGGCTATTGATTTTTGAGTATTGACTTTGTATCCAGCTACACTACTGAATTTGCTTAATAAATCTAGCAGTTTTTAGTGGAGTTTTTGGGGTCTTCTGTGTAGAGTATCATGTCATCTGCAAATAATGATAATTTAACTTCTTCCTTTCCAATCATTATTCCTTTTATTTCTTGCTCTTGTCTAATTGCTCTGGCTAAAGTTTCCAGGACTATGTTGAATAAGAGTGGGGACAGTGGACATCCTTGTCTTGTTCCTGATTTTAGAGGGAAGGCTTTCAGTTTTTGTCCATTTAGTATAACATTGGCTGTTGGTTTGTCATAGATAGCTTTTATCAGATTGAGATAAAGACCATCTATTCCAATTTTCTGTAGGGTTTTTACCATGAAAAGGTGCTGGACTTTGTCAAAGGCTTTTTCTGCATCTATTGAGATGATCATGTGATTTTTGTCTTTGGTTCTGTTAATATGGTGTATTACATGTATTGATTTACGTATGTTGAACCATCCCTGCATCCCTGGGATGAATCCAATTTGGTCATGGTGTATAATCTTCTTGATGATTTGCTGCATTCTGTTTGCCAGTATCTTATTGAGGATTTTTGCATCTATGTTCATTAGGGAGATTGGCCTGTAGTTCTCTTTCTTAGTTGGGTCCTTCTCTGGTTTTGGTATCAGGGTAAAGCTTGCTTCCAGGAATGAATTTGGAAGTATTGCTTCCCTTTCAATTTCATTAAAAAGTTTGAGAAGTAGTGGTGTTAGGTCTTCTCTAAATTTCTTGCAGAATTCAGCAGTGAATCCATCAGGGCCTGGGCTTTTCTTTGTTGGGAGGTTTTTACTTACATCTTCGATTTCATTGGTTGATATTGGTTTATTTAGGATTTTTAAATCTTCTTGATTCAGCTTTGGTAATTTATACGTATCTAAGAATCTGTCCATTTCTTCTGCATTTTCCATCTGAGCAGAATATAAATTTTCAAAATAGGTATAGATGATCTTCTGGATTTCTGCAGGGTCTGTCGTGATATCACCCTTTTCATTTTCAATTGCATGGATTTGAGCCTTTTCTTTTCTTGTTTTAATAAGGTTGGATAAGCGTTTGTCAATCTTATTTATTCTTTCAAAGAACCAACTCTTTGCTTCATTGATTCTTCGTATTGTTTTTTTAGTCTCCAGTATGTTAATTTCTGCTCTGATCTTTATAATTTCCTCCCTTGTACGGGCTTTTGGCTTAGCCTGCTCTTCTTTTTCTAGAAGTTTGAGGTTCGCCATTAAGTTGTTTATTTGCGCTTACTCTATTTTCCTGATATAGGTATTTAATGCTATAAATTTCCCTCCTAGGACTGCTTTCATTGTATCCCATAAGTTCCACTATGTTGTACTGTCATTATCATTCAGTTGTAGAAAGTGTCTAATTTCTTCTTTAATTTCATCTGTGACTCATTGGTTGCTCAGGAGGGTGCTGTTTAATTTCCATGTGTTTAGAGAGTTTTTGTGATTTCTTTTGCTATTGATTTCCAATTTCATTGCACTATGGTCTGATAATATGCATGGGATAATTTCAATTCCTTTGCATTTACTTAAGCATGTTCTATGAGCTAGTATGTGGTCTGTTTTGGAGAATGTCCCGTGTGCAGCTGAGAAGAATGTGTATTCTGATGTTGTGGGTGGAACACTCTGTAGACATCTACTAAGTCCATTTGTTCCAAAGTTTGGTTCAGTTCTAATATTTCATTATTGATTTTTTGTCTAGTTGATCTGTCTTTTTGTGACAGTGGAGTACTGAGATCCCCCAATATAATTGTATTAGTGCTTATTTGATTTTTCATGTCCTTTAATACTTGTTTTATATAGCTGGGTGCAAAGAGACTTTTATTATTCATTTTTTTTTTTTTTTTTTCTGATAGGGAGTCAGGGAGCAATACTAACCTGGACCATTTTTTTGCCACCTTACAGGGTCCCACCCTTAATGTGAGAATTGAGATAAGGTGTCTCTACTTTATGATGTTAATCTTCAGATTATTGTGTAAATATTGACATTTACCCTTGAGGCAATTCCACCTTTGCTGCTTGTTTATTGTTTAAAATATTGTTGGTCCATCATTTCCTTCTGTGGAAAGTCAGTGATATGACTACTAGGACACTAAAAGAGAATTTGAGTGCTATGGTCATGAGACACCATAACTTTCATCAATTCTGCGTCATTCTTTTGGGGAGGTACTGGGAAGGATCTTTTTCTTCTTTTTTTCTGGTGCTGGGAATGGAATCCAGTGCCTCACATATGTTAGGTTTTCCTACCATCTTTTGAGCCCACAAATGAATTAGAGCTATGTTTTAGCCAGAATCTATAATAAGAGGCTCTTTAAGACTATTCTAGGTCATAATTCTACTGCAAATAGAAGTTGAGAAATTATTTTTTACTTTAGTATTATAAAACCTGAGGGAAAATACAAATTTTCCCAATAGTCAGACTCCAAAAGTTTACCTTCCATATGAAGTATGAGGCAGAGAATGAGCTCTAGTCAAATGGAAAAAAGATGTTACTAATGAACAGTATGACTGCAGGAATAAAAAATCCTGACAACGTGATACCAACATTAGTACTTAAAAGAAAGAAAGGCAGTTAGAAAGTCAGTGCAAATTGCAATAGAAATAAGATAGTTATGGTATCTTATATCCTTAGTGCTACGATTCTCTCCTTTGAGTGGCCCAGTTGTTACAGCACTAGGATATCATGGCTCAACATTTTTTTTTTTTTTGTAGGTACCAGAGGTGGACCTCAGGACCTCACGTGCCTACCAGCAGGCGCCCATGCCGCTGAGCGATATCATCAGCCCTTTTTTCGTATGTAGGTACCGGGAGTCAAACTCAGGACCTTGTGCTTGCCAGGCAGGTACTTATGCCGCTGAGCTATCTCTCCGGCCAGCATTTTTTAAAAATAAGTAATAATATAATAATTTTTTTTGGGCTGGTGAGATAGCTCAGCGGCATAAGTGCCTGCTGGTAGGCATGCGAGGTCCTGAGGTTGACCCCCGGTACCCACAAAAAAAAAAAAAAATTTTATTTTTCAACTTGCATGTATGTTTGTGTGTGCATATGTGTGTGTGTGTGTGTATACGTGCATGTGCTCATGCTGGAGATTAAATGCACGGTCTCATACATACTAAGCAAGTGTTCTACCACTAAGCTACATCCGCAGCCCATCTCTCAACTTTTCAATGTGAATACAAAACAAAATGCAATGTTATCAACCTCAGCACTGAAACCAATGGTGCAGCTGATAAAGAAGGTCCCAGAAAAAAAGGGATGAACATCATATCCTCAACCTAGATAGAAAAAAGTCAAAAACTTCTAGCGAGGGATTAAAGTTAATGTAACAAGATACAGATTTATGGGAATATTATTTAGACTTATTAGTGTTAACAAACAGCTAAAAAAATTCAATTATACAATATTGCAAGAAATGAGAGGGTTAGAGGGTTGGAGGCATATGATAGTTAAATCTTTACTTTCATGAGAAAGTGCCAATAAATTGAATCAAGATTTAGAGATATTAGCATATATTGTTCAATTATAGAAGCAACCAAAAAGATAAGCTTAACAAAAGAAGCTAAAAGAGGCCTCGTCTGAAACTGGACTGAGAGTTGTGGGATTTTTATCACAAGATCTCTTGTACTGTTTGTTATCTATACTTACACTATTTCAGAAGATATAAATATTAAAAATAGATCATAGGTTAAAATACAACAAAAATTAAATTAGAAAAGGGGAGACTATCTTATGGAGGCAGACAAGGTGCTGAAGGCAGCTTCCATTAATTTAACTCACTGTGCAGGCCATGACTTCCTTCCTGTGAAAAGTGATGACAACCTACTGTCAAAGAGCCTGCCAGGCAGACTTGTGGTCTCTTCTAACGAAGTTAGCATTATCTGTTTTCTGAGTTGCTTGATTTAGAGTTAGAACATTCTGGAGAGAGGCAACTGACATCCCTCTAAGTACTCTGAGGGCAAGGCTGTCTCATACTTCTGTCCACAGTATGCAGACAACATGTGGCAAGCACCTAATACCAGTTAATTGTCTTATTTCTTATTTCAGTGATAAAATCTCCTGATTGTTTAATCTCATAGTCCTTGCCCAATAAAAAAAGCAGTGCTTGTTAATTCCAAAGTGAACTCAATATCAAATGAGAAAGTTTACAGTAAAAACAAAAGACAGGAATAAGAAATCGAAACCCCTTTTATTACAACTGATGTATTTTTTTCTCTTTGTGTCATTTTTATGAGAATATATTCAGCCAAGTTCATGCATTAACTTCAGAAGCAAAGCAGGAGGGAGGTTCTGTGTGTCTGTCCGCCTGTGTGTGTGCACATGCACATGTGTGCATGTTTTCCCTTTGGCCATCAGACATAGCTTCAAACAACCATCTTATTATTTTACCCCTTCAAAGTTAATTTATTGCCTGGAAAAGAGCTACAGAAGTTCCTGAAGATGATCTCAGACTATGCTCCCTTTGCCAAGTAACTATCCTTAATTATAACATCATACCCACTGGACATGGATGAAAAGAACAAGCAGTGACTCTGGGGTACAGCCATACACCACGACACAATTACCACATTTGTCCTCGCAGTGGCAACACTTCAACAGCATGGGAGTAGCATTTCTACACTGAATTTAGTTTAAGTATCAGACATGAACCTAAAAAGTCTCTGAGCTAAAACCACACAAATGTGAATGATCACTATCAAGAAACCACAAAATTAAAGACATTCTTTATAATGGACCCTATTTTGAAGATGTGAATGTAGGTTAATGGAGAAGAATATTAAAAATATGTAAAAATCTTGCTCTAGCACCAAGGGATCAGTAGTAGAATTCACTTCTTGGCTAATTGTGGTGCCTTTCAGCAAGGAACTAAAAAGGGGACTTTTGTTGATTATATTCCTGTTTTTTACGGGCATGGCATGGCTCCTTGGGGAGAAATTACATAGAGGTGAAATAATTTTTGTATCTATATAACTGCAAAAATACACTAAGGGAATAGTAAAGGAATAAAATTATACTCTTTTCATTTAGGGGAGGACTTCACAAGAGCAGTCCCAAAGAGCAGACACCATTAAAAAGAACTAACACTCCTGCTCTGTCACCCGTCCCAGAATGGCTTAGGTCTCCTCCACGGCTCATCAACACCTCGTTATATCTCTAATTCTGCACCCAGTACATTATATTTATGTTTCATTGCCTTTTACCACTTATGATTAAGTGTGTCTCCTTCATTTTTGCATCTTCTACAGCCAGAAATGTGCCTGAAACTAATGTGCCTCAGTATGTGTTGGATAAATATTCTTCAATTTTAATCAAATTAAAATCTGCCAAAACAATAGCCAGTTCTCTGCAGTTATTATTATTTAGATATTTAATAAACATGGCATATTTTACAACCCATAGGTTAAAAAATTTATGATTTAGAAACAAGCAAAGCTCTGACCTAAACCAATTGCTGCATAATGCTTAAATCTACTGATTTGTGTTTATTCATTCGCTGGCACTTAGGCCAGGTCCTCTGCTAGTTTCCTGGGATGCAACACAGGCAAGACATTTTCCTTCTTTGGGAGACACAAACAGATAAAAAATAAAAATATTATAGTAGTTATGGGCTAATCCTATATAAGCGTTTGTCATAAGTAGTATATTAGAAATTTGGTAACAGCTCAAAGAGATGGGAATTGTAAATATGCTGACAATCCCATCCACCAAAGAATAGACAAATTAAAAAACTAAAATAAATTGGTGGCATCTCTAACAGTACAGCAAACCATCAACCACTTCACTTGTAACCTAACTGAACTCTTACACCACTCTGACTTCTCAGAGGAAACCTACTTTGGCTTTGCCATGGCTCTTGTTAATCAGCAAATCTGCCCTTATTAAAAGAGCCATTTGCAAATGTCTGCTGAGGTCACAGCCTGTTCCAGGAACCCTTTAGCTAGATATACAGAAGTGAGGAAAATAGAAAAGTCCCTCCTTTTCATCTATTTGGGAAATAGACAAAAATCAATAAATATAGAATTACAAACTCAGAAAAAGTGCTAGGTAGTTCATAAACAAGATGCTTTGTTAGAAAATGGCAGATGCTGGGGAGATGATAGGGTCAGATTATGTAGGGTAATGTAGATCATACTAAAAACAATTGGATTTTATTCTAAGTAAAATCTCTGGAAGGATTTTAAGCAAGGGAAATTTCTAGCCCAATTTACATTTTGAAAAAAGATTATACTGTTTTGAGAAGAATAAGAGAAAAAGGAAGACTATCAGGATATTACTGTGGAGGTAAAGAAAATGAATGGATGGGAGATCTATTTTGGGGCTGAATTTATAGGATTACCAATAGATTAAGAGAAAGCGAAAAATCAAGAATGATTCCAAGTTCTTGTTTGAGCACTGAATGTATCATAATACCATCTATAGACCTAGGGAAGATGAGGAGGTGAAGGTTTCATCTCTGGATATGTGGAGTATGAGGTGTTTGTGAACAAGCTAAGAGAAGATGCCAAGAGAAAACTGGATAACTGAGTTGAAAGATGGGCATTTTGAGGTATTTAGCATATAGCTGTTATTTAAGGCCACAGACGCAGGCAACCACTTAATAGAAGCATTGAGAGAGAAAAGAAGGCCTCAGACTCTAACACTTAAGGAAAGGTAGAGGAGCTACTGGACAACAAAGAAGCAAAGGTAGAAAAGTAGGAGCAGAATTAGGAAAACTATGATGAAGTGGAAAGATATAAGCATAACTGGATAGGATAAAGTGAATAGAATCTGATCAGTGATGAAAACCTAGCTACATGGGTAAAAAACAGTAAATAAAAGTGAGAAAATAAATAGGATTCAAGAGTGAAAAACAATGAGGATTTTACCAAGAGGAATTCAACTTCTTCCAAGTAATTCAGTAAACTCTATATATCCATAAAATATAAGTATGGAGTAGGTAAAATGTATATACTGGTAAATCCTACATTTAAGTATTCTTTCTATGTTTTCTTCTAAGGAAAAGAGACAAAAAAGTAAACATTCTAGAATATGAGGTAGGCCATTGGCAGTCATAACAGAGGTTTTCCCAAAGGGTTTATATTTTGCTAATTTAAAATTATACATATTTAGATTTTACTCTAATTATGGTTCGGACCTTAATTCACAGTTTCAAATGGAAATTCTATTTGAAGAACATGAAAAAAATGTTGCAGAATTATTAAATTCTGTAAATTAAATGGTATGAAACCTTTCATGTAAATGGAAGAACCATTTTTTATTCTGAGAAATAGGCTACAATTTTCTAATATAAAGCAGGTGCACATTATCTTAAGAAAATCTTCTAATGGATTTTTATTAATCCTGAATTACTATTAGAACATTAAAAGATAATCACTTTTTACTTTAACATGGTCTTGGATTTATGTTCTAGGTTTATAACTATTCTATTTACTCAGCTACTTAACTATCTGGTTCAAGGTAATATTTATCATTCAATAGTATACACACCAAAGACAATGTTAAAATCTGCTTTCACAAGTGACTTTTCCACATTATTAATCAGAGAAGGGGAAATATTTTAATGCAAAATAAGCAAATGTTTTAAAATTGTGTTGTTTCCCTTTAAAAAACAGTTTGAGTTAATCAAGTACATCTCATTACCCTGTAATGCATCTCAATACATTACCACTGCAAATGTAATAAAAGAGAGGATGCATCTTCGAATTCTTCTTGTCAAATTTTAAGAGATACCGATCAACCAAACACCTAGCTAATAGTCATGGGACTGCTGTTTTAATTAGCTGGTGATATTTTTGACAGAGATTCTCAGATGATGAAACTGTTTTTCCTTGTATTGAACCAGCTTGGCCCAGACTAGCCTGTCCCGCAGTGACATGTATATTGAATACAAATCAGACAGCACAGCTTTAAATCTGTGTTGCAGCTCTCATTTCCAATTCGAGAACTGTACTATAATCATAAGCTTCTGGTGGATGAAAGGAAATCAGCTCTCTGAATATTAGCTAATGCCACATTTGCAAGTCCTGAAGAGATCTGTGCTGTTAAAAAAAAATAGATCATTTCGCGTGAACCTATATATATGAATTGCTTTGTACTGCTCAACTGATAGAAGCAATGCCTGTGCTGGGATTAAACCCTTTTCATCATAAAACCTCATCTGGTTCGGAGTCCAAGTCCATCAAACCTTTTTCCTTTAAAGTCCCGCCTTTGATTCTACATCAATTTATTCAAACCGCAGCTGGGTGGCTGAAAACGAAAGGACAGCATCATTTAAACCAACCATGTTCCCAACTTGAAAGAAGGGCTATAATTAAAAAAATGGGCATAAAAGAATGGAAATGGGATAATATTTTTTAATGGTAGTTCAAAGGCCGACAGATGTCAGAGCCTTTGAAGATGTCAGTACACTGAGCAAGAAGTTGCCATAAAAGAGCTTGCCTGAGAGGTGAAGCAGCTTTTTAATGGCTGAAAAAACCCTTGCAGACACATCCTTGTGTTTTTAATTTGTCAGTTTCTGCAGTATTTTCAGATTAATGACACATGATTATAACTGCATAGCAGACATATTTTTATACTTGCTTAAATGAATAGTTTATTTCACATTCTTTTAGAACTAGATAAGAATAGGGACACTTTCCTAGGAAGTCCAAAACTATTCTGATTGCTTCACATATTTATGCTAATTTTGTGGGACTGGCGCAATTCAGTTCTATATGTTGCCAGCTTTTGTTCTTTAATGGTCTGATTGCTAGAAACATTACAATGCACATGTGGTAGTTAGAATGTGATTCACTACAGTCTCATTCTTTTCCTGTACATGGAACAATATGTGCCTGAATAATTAATTTGTGCACCAAGTCATGTCAAACCAAATTAATGTTTAAAAACATCCCTAAGCACAATATAAACAACTATGGGCTGCCATAATGTTTAGAAGAGAAAGAGTTGCATGGCAGAGAAAAATTGCAGCTATAACTACGATATGACATTAATGCCTAGTCAAAAAGAAAGAGCTGTAATACTGAGTGTAAAATGCTGGGGGACACTTCACTAAGATTTGGGACAGCAGCTTAGAGTGTTTGCCCTTCTAAATAGTTCTGACATGTCAATTTGATTTGTTCTGTGAAATTACCCTAACAATATTCATGAATGTTAACCACATGTCTCTAGTGAGTAGTAGCAAAGAAAAAAAAAAGGCTTTCCCACCAATGGGTATGCCTATAATTTATATCCATGTTCAGGTACGGGGTAAAGATAGTTCATAGGCTTTGAAGTCAAATAAATTTGGACTCAAATCCTAGCTTTTCCCTTAAACGATGCACAGCTTGGGTCTGCCTGCCCATCTATAAAAACCGTGGAATTACCTGACTTGTCCTAGAAAGCAAGTGAGAATACCTAGCACACAAGAGGCGCTCAATTCCCTTTCCCAAACTAAATGATATAGAGAAAAATTAAAATTAGACTAGTTTTTTTTGTGTGTGTGTGGGTACTGGGGTTTGTACTCAGGACCTCGCACACCAGCATGCGCCCGTGCCGCTGAGCGATATCACCGGCCCTTTTTTCATATGTGGGTTCCGGGAGTCGAACTCAGGACCTCACGCTTGCCAGGCAGGCGCTTATGCCACTGAGCTATCTCACCAGCCCAAAATTAGATTATTTCTAATTGAAAATATTTATACTTCTATATACAACTAAATCAAATTTTAATGAAAATAATCCTTCCTTTATAAGTAGATGTTGAAATTTCCTACTGTTTGAAGACCAACAGCTTGTAAATATGGCCCCTTCCATACACTGCAATCTTACCTGGCCATGACTAGTCAAACCTTAAGCACACACCTGACACCTGTTTGCTTCTGACAGCTAATTTTAGCCCAATCCTGCAAGGACACCCATGGAGGCAACTCAGTAGATGGGGTGCTAGGGCTAGGACTGGCATGCAGGAGAGGTAACAGCATTCTCAAACACGATCAGGCAACAAACATGGGAAATAGAGAGCAGGAATAAGCAGCACCCAGAACCCCGGAGACAGCAGATCCTAAGAGCAAGAGACCTTCAACTTGGCCCTAAAGAAGCTGACTGGCCATCCTCCACCTGTCTTCCAGGGTGTCTATGAGGATAGGAGCATCCTGAAATGGGGATGGCCTATTTCTTCTTTCAATTTTCTAAGTGACTATAGTTTTGGCATCACTAACCCTAGGAACAACATCAAAGAAAGTCATGTATGCTTTAAGCGTCTTCCTACCTACTTGTCTGTATTTCCCAAATGTCCACTGCCTCCCTGTCACCCATGTGTCTAAGTCTTCTGACTAGAGCTCCTCTATGACACCCCACAGGAAGTTATCTTCCTGCAATATCCCTCTTCCTTCTTCTTTTATTCTCTTTCCATCCATCAAAATTCCCATTTCTTTGTTTTCATCAATTTCCACCTGATAATAACAATATAACTGGAAGCAATTCCATAATACAGTATCTACAATAGCTATTTTTCTCTTCTTCAGTTCAATGTTGTACAGATCTTTCCTTCTATGAAGATTTTTCTAGCTCCTTCAGTCACACTTGGTCTTTTGAATTGGGGTAAAGGTCAGATAACAAGATAACAATTATCTCATAATGCTTCATCTACTTTCTAAAACACCTGACAAAGACTTTTCTTAGTACCTGACTTTCTTTTTTGTTTGTTTTCTTAATATATTTTTTATTAGAACATATTTGCAGTACATGCCGTTTACAATCATCTTCGGGAGTGGGATCATGAACATAATACAACTTGTTTCTTTTCTTTTTAATCCCCTTCCCTCCTCCTTTAACTCCCCTTTCCCCATTTTCGTTCTTGTTGATATTATTTATCTTAGCTTATGTTTCTGGCATATAACGTTTACATTCATTGAGGTTATTAGGTTCTATACATGGTATATCTTTATTCTACTTATTTCCCTTTCCCCTCCCTCTCACCCCTCATCCTTGATCTCTTGGGCCCCTTCTCATTTGCAAGAGATCCATCCCCATGTGTCCTTCTATCCATCCTTTATTATTCTCTTTGTTTGTACTTTGCCTTACTCAAATGAGAGATACCATATTGTATTTAAGCTTGTGTGCCTGGTTTATTTAACTCAGCGTAATATTTTCCAGGTGCATCTATTTTCCTATAAATGTCTCAAGTTTGTCCTTTATAGCTGAGTAGTATTCCGTTATGTATAAATACTACATTTTCTTTATCTAACTGTCTGTTGATAGTACCTGACCTTCTTAGAACTCTCTCTGTCCCTAAGCTCTTCTGTTCTTAGAGCAACAGTGAGACAGGAAGTGCTGGGCTGGGTGTGTAGTTGATCCTCTCCACATAAATAAATGTACCTACCCGCAAATCATGCCTAACTTGCTCATTAGTGGCCCAGCTTGTTTCATTCAGCTGGGTCTCACCTTTTCAATCTCGTCCATCACCTTCCTGACCTTAAATTTTATGTCCCACTGCAGAGTTATGTAAGGTAGTGTCAGTCTTCATGGTCTGCTGTTAACCTGGCACAGTAGTCTGTTTCTGTTATACAATTTGAAAAAAACAAACTAACACTGACAGGGTTATTAAAAAATATTTTCCCAGTCTGAGGGCAGGGCTCAGTGTAGAACACTTGCCTAGCATACACAAGTCCTCTAATCCTATGTTTCTACTTCTTCAAGTGGCACCAACATCTTAATGTCTTGTGGCACAACAAGCCACAGAGGAGTCTTGACATTCTCCCTCAGTGACCTATCCATTTTCTCTACTGCCACTGCGTTTGCTAGAGTCTTCATCATCTCTCTAGAAAGACTCTGACTAGCACCCAGCCTCACTCTCACAGCCACAGTGAGAAGCAGTGCCTGCCTGGCAGAGAATAGGCAGTCCAAAAATCTTAGTAGACCTGGGTGGTGTGGTACATGCCTATAAACCTAGCACTCTGAAAGTCTGAGGCAGGAGGATCACAAATTTAAGTCCAGCCTGGCCAATTTAGCAACTTAGCAAGACCCTGTCTCAAGAAATTAAAAAATGGGGCTAGAGTTTAGCTTAACGTGGAAAAAAAAAAATCTTAATGGAGTAAATTAATCCAGGTGAAAGTAGATCTCACAGGGAAATTCCATTTACATAATTCTGCCTATGTTTAGACAGAAAAATTTACTTAAAAATAAATTTGAGGGCCAGTGAGATAGCTCAGCGGCATAAGTGCCTGCCTGGCAAGCGCCAGGTCCTGAGTTTGACTCCCAGAACCCACATAAAGGAAAAAAGGGCCGGTGATATCGCTCAGCGGCACAAGCGCTTGCTGGCAAGCGTGAGGTCCTGAGGTCGACTCCCGGTACCCACATTAAAAAAATAATAATAAATAAATAAATAAATTTGACTCATCTATCATTTGAAGAGTCATGAAATTTTAAAGTCACAGAGTTCTATGTATCAATATCCATCTGGAACAAAGATTTCAAAGAGCAATCTACATAGTTAATAATAATTATGTACTCTGAGTTATTTTTTAAAGAGGCACTGCTATTATGACAATAGACCATGATTTTTTTATTGCATATTACTAAAAAGTTATAGAGGTGAAAGAACGAGAGTAGATTACACTGTTTGCACAGTTGGATTGACTTTAATAGAGAAGCTGAGAACACACTGTACCTCTTGAACTCATGGTTTTTGTCTAGTGACAGCTTCAGCAGTGATTTTTGAATAATTGAAGAGTAAAAAGTTTTCAGCCCTCCCACTCTACTTCTCTTGCTACACATGCCAACATCTGGATATTTGGGGCTTTCCTATAGTTTTCCCAACAAGTGAAGGTAACATTTATATTTCAAACAATTAGCGTTATAGAAAACATTAGTGAACAACGCATTTTGCATGTTAACAAGAATATTAACAAATACAGATTTAAGGATAAAAGATAAGTTAATCACTAATCTCACTTTAATCTTCTCAAAGACTTGGAACTTACAAGCCTTGCCACTGTTAAATTTCCCTATTCTGAGCTGCTGGGCCTAACCAGACTGTTGGTTCCTGGTTCAGTGAAAGTACCTCTTCCCCACAGAGTTATGGTGCTAGAGGGAGGAACACTTCCTCCCCAGACTGATGCTACACTGAACTGTGCCTACAAATAAGGAAATAGAGACCTAGATCCAGGCCACATAATGCAGCAGGCCTCATTGTCTGAGGACACTATAAATTCACATTCAGATATTACTAACACCTTCAGGTCTTGACCTCAGACCTATGCAAAACAAATCCAAATGAACTTTCAAACCTGGGAATCTAATTGTGTATCATTTCTTTCTGATTTCTTGTGATCTTCTTTAACCTTTCAGTACACAAATAACCAAAAGGATATTCAAGAGGCCAGGAAATAATTTAAAATAATTATTAAGACAAATAAAGAATTTTTTCCACTGAATTTTAATACTATTTTCAACTAAAATATATTATCTGAAGTTTCATATTAATCCACCAATTCCAATACTGTGGGATTCAATTAGGTCAGTTTTTATCATCGAAAAGTTTCCACTTAACAACAATATTTTTCAAATATTTTCTGTGCACAAATATTAAAGTAGTTTGAAAATATTCCTATGTAATGCATTGCTCCCCTCTTTGAATAGGAGTTTAAGGTCTCCTTGACATCAATTTCTGTCATTTTTGTCGTGAAAGATGTTCAGGTGTTAAATATCATTCCTATCATGCAACTAGGCATGATTCCAATTAGTCCTCAATGGAAGACAAAATGACAGCTTAAAAAGCTTCAATTTGCCAGCTCTTTGAACACTTGATGATATCATCATTTTGCCAATCATTTTCTGAACTCTGGCTTCAACTTCTCTCTCACAAAAAATTACCTCGACTGTTCAAACGAAGACATCAGGGATGTCTCTTACAGAACTGAATGGGTCGGAAAGCCCAAAATGCCTTTTCGAAGACATCAAGGAAGAAGAGTTATGCATCCAATATATCCTCAAAGATAAATTTCTGCCCACATTCTCAGTAACTTTACAGAGGCAGCAGATGTTAGAAGAAGAAGGAAGAGCAATATTTTAGAAGTGACTAGAAGCATTTTCCCTGTAACAAAGGAGATGATAGCATACAGAATAATGGTTTGTTCTGGAGTGTTTATTTTTTAAAATTCTTAAGTTTTCCAAAATTTTGACCAAAATGATTATATAATTAACTCAAAACTGTTGTTTTGAGATGTCTAAAAGAAACTCACTTTCTAATTATTCCCTGTATTTCTATGGGAATAATATCCATGTTTGAACTTACTAAACCATGTTCGATCTTATTTCTATAAATTCTGACTAGGTTTTATCACATAAAATCTAAATTAGGATTTTTTCCCAGTCTGTGGGTTGTCTTTTTACTCTGTTGGTGACTTCTTTTAGCCAGTTGTCCTTCAGACAAAGGACTTATATCTAGAACATATAAAGAATTGAAAAAAATCAGACCCCCAAATTTAAAGGCCCAATCCAAAAATGGGCATCTAAGATGAATACATGCTTCTCAGATGAAGAAATATAAAACAGCAAATAAATATAAGAAAAACTGTTCAACATCACTGGTTATTAGAGAGATGCAAATCAAAGCAACCCTGAGATTCCATCTCACTCCAGAAAGAATGGCTATCATCAAGAAATCAACCAATAACAAATACTGGAGGGGCTGTGGGGAAAAAGGAACTCTTCTCTACTGTTGGTGGGAGTGTAGACTGGTGCACCACTGTGGAAATCAGTACGGAGCTTTCTCAAAAAACTAGGAGTAGAGGTCCCATTTGACCCAGTCATTCCCCTTCTGGGTATCTTCCCAGATGAATTAAAAACATCATACTGCAGGGTATATGTGCACCCATGTTAATAGCAGCACAATTTGTAATAGCTAAATCTTGGAAATAACCCAAATGCCCATCAACCCAGGAATGGATAACGATGTGATATATATATATATATATATATATATATATATATATATATATATATATATATAAAATGGAGCACTACTCTGCCATAAAGAAGGATAAATTTGAGACATTTCTAGATAAATGGACGCAACTTGAGACCATACTCTTAAGTGAAATAAATCAGACTCACATGTGTAAACATTGTACTGTCTCCCTGGTGTGAGAAACTGCAAGAGTAAATAAGGACCAAAATGTATAACAGATATTGTAAAATGGGAAGAAATTGTTCAAAAGCAAAGAAGAACTAGGGTGGAGGAAGGGGAAAGGAAGGAAAAGGAAAAAAAATGATTAAAAAAAGGATAAAATTTAAACAAAGCTTTGTAAATAGGAAGGGGAAGAGGGATTGAAGGGAGAGGGGATTGGGAAAAAAAGGAGGAATCAAAATATATCATGTATGGGTACAAATTCCCTATGATGAATATGATCATTATGTATATCTAAAATGTACCAATAAACTTAATTTTTTAAAAATCTATGATACTCTTAGGGAAAAATACTAACACTATAATCATTTAGATTTAAATATTCATTTCACAAAATGAATGGGTCATATGTAACAGTGAAATTACTATGTTAATTTAACATACCCACCTATCCTAAGCCATTCACAATAATCTACTTATTATCAATACGAAATGCAGATTTCTATGCAATTTCTATGAAGAGCAGTAGGCTTCACTGACGTAAAAGTTTGGTGAATTCTTACTGAATACATATCTTTTTGTTTCAGTAATAATATGAAAACGAGAAGTAAACCCATTTAAGAAACACTTTCATTTTTCCATTTTATAAACTCTGACAGCTGGGAGAAGAAATCTATTCCAAAGCAAATATTAAGAAATGCATCCACAATCCTACATTTCAAGTTATATTACGAAGCTACAGTGATTAAAAAAAAAAAAAAAAAAGCATGGTACTGGCACAAAAACAGACTTGTGGACCAATGGAATAAAATAGAGGATGCACAAATAACCCCATGCATATTCAGCCTCCTGATCTCTGACAAAGGGACCAAAAACACTTGCAGGAGGAAAGACAGCCTCTTTAGCAAACAGTGCTGGGAAACCTGGCCACCCACATGCAGAAGAATGAATCTAGATCAGTATTTCTCACCATATACTAAACTAAAATAAAAATATTTCAAAAACTTAAGTATTAAAACAGAAGATCTGCTGAAAGATAAGGTAGGTAAAATTCTTGAAGTCATAAAGGTAGGCAAGGACTTTTTGAAAAGAACCTGAATTGCATAAAAAATAACATCAGGAATCAACAAATGGGATCATATCAAATTAAAAAGTTTCTGCACAGCAAAGGAAACAACCAACAGAGTGAAGAGAGAACCTAAAGAATGGGAAAAATTTTGCCAGCTATACTTCCGACAAAGGATTAATATTTAGAATATATAAAGAACTAAAAAAAATTAGAAGCCCCTCCCTGGAATAAAAGACCCAATCAAAAAATTGGCAACTGAAATGAATAGACACTTCTCAGAGGAAGTGGTACAAATGGCCAATGAACACACAAATGCAAAGTAAAATAACACTGAGATTCCATCTTACTCCAGAAAGAATAGCTATCATCAAGAAACCAAGTAATAATAAATTCTGGCAAGACTGCGAGGAAAAGGGAACTCTTCTAAATTGTTGTTGGAAATGTAAACTAGCACAACCACTATGGAAATCAGTATGGAGATTCCTCAAAAAACTAAAACTAGAAATTCCATTTGACCCAGCTATTCTCCTTCTAGGTCTCTTCCCAAAAGAGTGAAAGACAATCACCTTACAATGATACATGCACACCCATGTTTGTAGCAGCACAATTTGCAATAGCTAAATCGAGGAAGCAGCCTACATATCCATCAACAGATGATGTATAAAGAAAATATGGTATTTACACATGATGAAGTGCTACTCTGCTATAAAGAAGGATACATTTGAGTCATTTGTAGGAAAATGGATGTATCTTGACTCCATAATGTTACATGAAACAAATCAGACACACAAGCTTTAAAATTGTATGGTTTCTCTTACATGAGAAGCTCGAAGTATGAATAAATCAAAGACAATGGGAAAGAGGGAGACAGGTCTTTGGCAAATGGGAAGGGGACTAAGAGATGCTGGGAGGAGGGCGGTAGGGGAAGGGGATGTAAAAAGAATCAAGAAGTGTCATATACATGTATCAACTACCCACAAAGGATGTATTTGTTATGTACCACAAATATTTACTAAAAAAAATACATGCCTCTTCACCGTGTAATGTATCTCAGAGAGATAGTTATGTATCACTACCTAAAGCTTCATTTGGGTTTACATAATCTGAGTTAAGAGTACAAATACTTGAAATCTAGAAATATATTGACTACACATACTTAAAAATACATTGGATTTATGTGGAAATAACGTAATTGAGAGATAATGTTCTGATACATAAGCAGGTATGTGGAGCTAAAGAACTTTTCATGAGTCCCAGCTATACTCACTACTAGTTACACAACCATGGGCATTTATGCTTTTTGAGTCTTTTTGCACCAATATAGTGGATTATCCTCTGACCAAGAAGGTCAAACAGAATTTGCAGATACTAAATTTCACCCTCATAGATACTTAAGAGTTGCATGAGATAATGCAATGAAAAGAACTAGCACAAAGTTAGTACATAGGATGTACATGATAAATATTAGTTGTTGCTTCTGCTGTTAAATATACACAAACATAAAAATTCAATTTGGTTCTAAGAGGTGCTACTTAAACTGGAAATCCAACAGCACTATTCAGTTAGGACTCTGTAGCACCATCAAGTATGGTGCATCATTGAGAGAAATGCAAGGTGCTATTGCTCCGAGAGTCTCAGCATGGGGTTCGGGGTACCAGTGTCTCTTTCTCTAGCTAGGCAAATATTCACATATAACACTGGTACTTTTCCTGTTCTTTGTTTTGTTTTGTTTTGTTGTTTTTGCCATGGCCAAGTATTTTCAAAACCCTAAAAAAAATTCTTTCTTGGAGGACTCTGTGATACAAAGGAAGGAACATTAAATTAAGATTAAGAAACAAGTCCTACTTTGCTAGTTCTGTGACCCTGGACAAGAGAGTGCCCTTGAATTGCAGCTTCCTTATATGTAAAATTTAAAGTAATTGGATGTGGTCATTTTGTTAGATTACTCAATATGACTATATTATTGTTAGATACTTAAGATATTTGATATGACTGAAACTTTCATATCTGGTAGAACAACCTATATAAAATGACTTCTGGTTCCTTGCAGGAACTACAGAGTGATCATATTATACTCTGTATTTAAAGTAGTTCCAGCATTTAATTACCTCTTTTTCAAGAATAATTTTAATATTTCCACAGAAAGTATAATGAGAACAAAAGACAGATTTTTAAAGCAATCATTAGTTGATACAAAGTTATGATTCAAAGGGAATACTTAATATGTTATTATTTAGAAGGTTTGCCTTTAAAGGAATTTTCTTTATCTAAAAGTGGACCACATGCCATGGAATGTAGTTTCCATGGTAACCATCACATTTAAAAAATATGCACAGGACTACAGATATACTGTAATGTATAATACTTTTACAACTGGATCATTCTTAGAGAAATAAATTGTCTTATTTCAGTCTGTATTTTCCCTTTTTAAACTTAGTTTTCTCCATAATGAGGATCAAAAGGCATTACTTATAATATTTTAATCATATGTATATATACTACTTTTGTGTTTGTAAGATAAAAATTATTATAGAATTTTAAAATTATGGGCCGGTGAGATAGCTCAGCGGCATAAGCGCCTGCCTGGCAAGCGCCAGGTCCTGAGTTCAACTCCCAGTACCCACATATGATAAAAGGGCCAGTGATATCGCTCAGTGGCACGGGCGCCTCCTGGCTCATGAGGTCCTGAGTTTGATCCCTGATACCCACAAAAAAAAAAAAAAAAAAAAAGAATTTTAAAACTATAATGGAAAAAGAAAGCTGATGCGCTACAAAAAATGTAAGCTTTACTTGAAATGGTATTTCTCATATTTTGGCCTAGTTAAGCACATAAAAATTATAATTCTTACACACAATAGTTTATATAACAATATATAAATAATACAAACATATTATCAAACTCATATGTAATACTATT
This sequence comes from Erethizon dorsatum, assembly GCA_028451465.1. NCBI lineage: Eukaryota > Metazoa > Chordata > Mammalia > Rodentia > Erethizontidae > Erethizon > Erethizon dorsatum. The sequence continues at coordinate 14,998,032 of CM051826.1, forward strand.
AGACACCCATCACTGGATACTAATAAAATAAGATACTCCCATAATTTATCTCTTAAAAAATAAGAGGAGGATTTTTGACCTCTCTATTTGGAAACTATGACTTGGTGTCAGAAAAATATAGTATTTCCCTATAGGTTTTTAAAAAGTCCCTGTTAGGAGAACCTCTATTTATATTTTAAGTGTATACAGAAAGTCTTTGGGTTCTCTTAAATACAGCCAATAGATAATACTATAAAAATATCATCTAGAGAAAATAGTTAAAAATTATGTGTGCTTTTACCAGAGGTCTGTCCAAAAAGTCTTATTTTCTTTCCACAAAATAAAAATAAAATGTTAAAAAATTTTCCCACCAATCTTCTAATGCCTGACATTAAACTTGGTACCCTGGAGCAGAACCCATGTAATACTTAGAACACACTTAATCCCACTCCATCCTCCCTCTAATACAATAACCAGGTACATCAGAGGAGAAGTACCACAGTGTGATGTGCGCACAGCTGGAGCACAGGAGAACATTCTGCTGCGACTGTGTGTGACACTGGGGAGAAGAGGGGAACAAAAGGCAGGGTGCCATTGACAGGGACAGCCTATGGGTTTGTGGGAAAATATAGTTCACATACTTTGGTTTTTCCAAGCAATCAGTTCAGTTTGACTCAAAGAAACAAAAATCTTTACTACTTCAGAACAAAATGAATGATATTAATGAGTAAATATGGATGATGAAATACTATTTTGGTTATGCAGGTAAGGTATGAGCCACTTTAGCACAGGTACAAAAATCTTTTATCCTGGAGGGAATTATCATTTGATTTTATTATTTCTTGTAGGTTTTACAGTGTACATTCAGAGGAAAAGAGACTCTGATGTAAGAGAACAACAAAATTGGAAATTATTATTAGGGCATTACCTTTTAAACTACTTCTTAAAGACATTTTGTAAAGGTCCCAGATTCCAGGCATGATGATAAAACAACAGTACTAGATTATAGCAGGTGTGGACCTTAAAATGTACTTTCTTGTGATTTATACCATCTATAAAATTAGATCTCAAAAAGCACATTTTCCAGTGTTGGGGATGGAACACAGGGCCTGGCATATGATAGGCAACTGCTCTACAATGGAGGTACACCCTGAACTCAAGCTTTGTTTTTTGATTTGATTTTTTTTTTAATTTTTGGTATTTTCAATACATTTTAAATGAAATTTTGGCATATTAAGTTTGCTAATTATATTTTTTGAAAACGCTTAGTGAATCTAAGCTTTTCCTATCAGATTGTATTTGCAAAGGTTTTATCATACAGAGAATCATGAGTTACAAGTCAATGCCCTTTATATTTGGTCCCATGTAACAAATTTCTTTCAGAACTGAGAGCTAAGAAAAAAAATTATGATTTCTTTTATTGGGTTAGTAGTATCACACAATTCATCATGTTTCCTTCTTTGCTGTGGTGTATAGGCAAGCTGAGAGGTAAAATCTGCCCCTAATTATAGCAAGTATCCGTTTTCTAATGTGGCTAATCTCTATTGCTTAATTACTACTTTCTGTTATATTTAAGTATATGTTTATTTTAAAATGCTGCCCTAAATCCCTGCTGAAAATACTCGGTACATAATGAAATTAGAATGAAATGTTTTCAACAGAAATATGCTACCAAAGACCATGTACATAGGTAGGTATGTTTAGACTATATAAATTTGCCCTTTGAGTTATCAGTCTTTGAAGAATAATAGTAATGTTTAATCTGTGTAATGTATACATACACCCAGTTTATAAATTAAGATTTATATCTTGTGTTCATACTTGAAAATTCATGGAAATAAGGTATTTCATTAAAATCTAATTATTAAACTATAAATTTTGGGGGGGAATCTTCTAAATAGAGGAGACTACAAATTTAGAATGAGTGTTTTGTTCAGCCTCTCAATGCAAATCACCATAGTAAAATAAAGATCTGTCCACTTACTATGCAAAAACTGTTTAATGATGATTAGATTCCCATCTTAAGGGATCAAAGACATTTACATGACCATGTTATGGAAAAATTTAACATATCTTTAGACATCATTGATAACCTTCAAGGATGCTATATTTAATTTGTATGATACTGAGGGTGATTCACAGGGGCTGCTGGTTCCTCTGACTCCTTGATCTATATGTATTGCAAGAGGTCACTTAGCTATGCTAAGATGGTGGCATCACCTCTGGGTGGATCACAAAGGTTCTATATAAAAGCCTAAAAGCATTAATATACACCACTGACTTAGGCAACAAACATAAGGGATTAAGCAATCTCTAAATGTGTTCTGAAAGGATAACTGAGTGATCTAGGAACCTATGCTATTTTTAAATCTAATTCAAAAGGATAAAGTACAGACATTCTTTCATTTTATTACAGTACAGAAGTAAAACAAGAATTACGTATAGATCTTTCATGTTAAAGAAAAGTAAGATGATTTCCATAAATTTTCTTTATATTAAAAACATGATTGAATCAGTCAAATCATTTTCTAAAATAATTTCAACAAGAGGGTCCTGGTAAGTGAGAAATATTTGACAATGAGGTTATGAATTTCTGTATGTCTTGGTTTCTGCTGACCTGGATGCCTTTTTTGAAACATTATGACATTAGTAGCTGCCACATTGAACATCTTATATGAGAGTGATAAAAATCTAATTAGCATTTTTACTAAATATAATTATCAAAACATATCAAAACATACCCTGCCATTGAAAACCAAAGTATAATGACAAAAATATAATACATACATAGAATAAATTAGCTAGTTGCACCAAATAAAATGAGGAAAATGGTTAACTATCCTTAGATGCTTTACTATAGCTTACAATTGTTCTATAAAAGAGGAATTATTAGAAGAAAAACTAACCTGTAATAACTATAAAGCATAAATACTAAAGTGAGTTCCTAATAGATAGGATTCACCTTAAGGTAGTTAACTGCTATACCTAATAATTATTTCCTTATCAGCATACAATATACTACATATTTAGAAGAATTCAAAAATAGATATTTAGAAAATTATTCTCATTTAAGACCCTGATTAAAGAGAAGCAACAAACAAAGCCATGGAATCCAAAACAGATATTGCACTGGTCCTCCTTTTGGTTAAGTATTTCAAATAGTCCTTTTTACAAAATGGCCTCCACTGCTAAACTGGCATAAACATAAATTGAAAAACCTCTCTGGAACTAAAATAAAAAATTACATAATCTAACATTTAAGACTGATATGTTTGTTTTGCATCAAACAACACAGTAATTTTTTAAAAAATGTTCTATTTCAAAAAACATCCCCAGTTTGCTCTTTGGAAATTTGTGAATGGAATT